>OY728166.1:1435116111-1436594861 GCA_963277665.1 Viscum album | reverse complement strand
GTTTTTTAAAATAAATTGAAATTCATGAAACTTTGTTTTAAGTAGATATTTATTACTATCCTTTAAACATAATTTTTCCACTTCTATGTTTTTGAATTTCAAAAAACGATCATCTACAATTATGATTAGTAAGTTATTTGGAATCTGATAAAACCAACTTATTTTTTGGTGAATATTAACATACCCTTAAGAATTTTAATATGAATAGTAATATGACCCTAATGAATAATAAATTGTAAGATTATTTTATTTTCTAAAGGATTTAATATAATAACATCTTGATTATTTTTTCAATGTGATATAAAATGAGTTATAGTTTTAAAATTTTTAATTTTTGAATAAAGTATGATTTCATTTAAAAATTAAATTAATAATATTTAGAAAAATATTTTCAAAAAATGGATTTTATTTTTTAATTCAACAAATAGAGAAATGGATAGGGTGAATTTTTGTGATTTTTCTGAAATTATTGAATTTTTTATGAATAGTGAAATATGGTAAAATATTGTATATTCAAATTATCAGTTAAAAACACTATTTATGACATCATAAATGATTTAATCCCACATGGTTAGAAATCACATGAAATGATTACTCTTTTTATCACAATAATTGATACTATTCATAGTCTTGGACAAAAATTTTAAAATAATGAGTAAAATAATGAAAATTCCCTCCACTCCTCCACTATAAATACCACCCTCATTCGCCTCTTCCTCTCACACCTCTCAAGCCTTGATCATTATCTATGTTCTACCAAATTTCTTCCCCAAGTCTGTTCCCTAAATCTTAGAGATTTTGGTATCACCAAAAGGCAAAAACCAATGGCCTTAAGGAGGATCTCATGGAGAATAGATCAAGAGGTAAGAATCCTCTTCCTTTTTCATGTGTTGTCTTTCCAATTCTTTTCTCTTCATATACTATATTTCCCTCCACTTATCCAGGAGGTATAAAATGTTACATACATAGATTAATTTAAATTTATTTTTATTTTAATTTCCATTAATTCTTTGTTTTGGGGGTTTCCAAAGGTTTTATGGAGAATATGTGAGTTTTCATGAATTGGGTCAAACCGTGAACCAAATTCCAGATTTAAAAATAAATTTTATTTCTTTTATAACTTTTTCATTTTTTAATATTTTTCACTCATTCTAACTCCTAAATGTCCTCCCTTGATATATTAACACCTCAATTAAAATTTGGAGCCTTTTGAAATCCATAACCAAGGTTTATGTTGGTTTTTATTTAAGGGATTGGGCCTGCCCGAAAGCCCAATTCCAGCTTTAAAAATAATATTTGATTAATTAATAACTTATTCATTTTTAAGTATTTTTCGGTGATTCAAAGCCTCATATGCGCCCCTTGAACCCAGCCGCGCTCCCAATCTCTCTCTCTCCTCTTTGGAGCTCTTCTTCATCGCGATTTAGTACTGAACCTATTAGGGTTTCAAAAATAGGGCAGATTTGGAGAGGTAAATTGATCCTTTCATAACTCCTTCATTTTTCATCCTTTTCCCCCATTTCAGTCCCCACATGACCTAATATGAATCCTTCGAACCTCCATACCAGTTTTGGGTACTTGGTGATTCATTATTTGGTGGATTGGGGCCGATTCCTTCAAGATGTTTCAAGTAAGGGAATTCCGTATTGGTTCCTTCCATCCTCTTTTAGTTTTATTTCCTTTTTCTTGAAGTTCCTCATGTCCAGAAGTTGGGGTTTGATCCTAATGTATGATTTGGTGTCTTTTGGGTAAATTATTGTGGTTTAGGTCTGGATTTATATTCATTTTTGTGCAACGGTGGTGCGCTTAAGGTTTCGCACCAAGTTTTGAGGGTTTCGACTCAAAAGGGTAGGTGATTCCGTGGGTAACCATTTAATGATGAGTTAGTTTGCTTGATTAAATAATTTTGCATGTTCCTTATGTTCTGTGCATTATGTGAAAACCATTTTTGGTTTCAATAGTAAAGCATTTGTTTTTAGAGTTACATTTTTGCTTGAAGTGTGTATTTTTCAAATGTATTTCATGTGTTATATCTTGTGGTAGTTTTGTAAAATGTGGAAGTGATTTATTAGTTGTTGAAAGGGGCTGCCAATTATGGTTAGGTAATGATATAGTTCCATGTGGGCCTAAAAATGGGGTGTATTTGAATGGTTTTATTTGTATAACCTTGTTATACTCCTTGAAAGTGTTTTATGGATTTGTGTGTTCTCATGGGTATCTTTTGTGATATTATTCAACGTGATTATATAACATTTGAATGTGGATTATTTCATGTTTATTGGGCTGCCAATTCTGTTTTGGTAGGGTCTTGGTGTGATTTTGTCTTAAAAAGTGATTTTTGAAATGGATTTTATGTGCAAAGTTTGGGTATACTCTTTATAACTGTTTTATGAAAGTTTTGAATGCTTTATTGGGTTGTGTAATAGGTGAAACTATATCAGCAAACTGTTTTGGTATGAGTGTATTTTTAAAAGGTCCATTTCATTTGTGAAAAAGCTGCTATGTGATATGTATCATCTTGGAAATATTTTATTAAATTGTTTGAATGAGATATTTTGGAGTGAAAGTGATGTGAAAGTGATGTGGAGTGTTTTGTGTGAGTGTGATGTGAAAAATTGAATTTTTGAATATGAAAGAAGTGTTATATTCCATGTGTGTGGGCTGTTATATGAGTTTAAATATCTTATAATTGTTTTATAAAATTGTTTAATGGTTTTGTGGAAGTGTTAAAGAAATGTGAAATGTGTTGTGGGCTATTTTGGTGTGATTCGGATTTCAAAATCATTTTGATTGAAAAATGGATTTTTTGTGACTTGTGTGGTATACATATGTGCTGTTTGGTGAATTTGTGATGTGGAAATGATATTTTCATGTTCAATGTACATTTCTTAATGTGTTGAACATGTTTGAGCACAAGGGGAAAACCTGGGTATCTAGGTGGGTGGACGTGTACTAGTATGCTAGTGAATCCGTGGGGTTTGGCCTCAGTTTCACTTAGCAAGATTGACGCTTACAACTCTAACTAAACTATGATGATGATGATTGGGGACCACTAGGTTATGGGTATGTTCCCTACTAGTGGCTCGTGCACGAGAATGAATATTTGTGATGGTTACTCTCACCGAGATACGAGGTACCTGGGACCCACAGCTAGCTAGTGCCTAGGGGTTATTTCCCATTGATTGTGCTCACTGGATACTTTGTTCTTACCGTTGGTATATGGTATGAGAGACTAGAAAATTCAGTAGATATGGTATTTATTTTAAATGTTTTTATTCTTTAAATTAGCCCACCTGAAAACTGTTTTTATTTAATGTTGCATCTTTTAGAAATTTAAACTAGCATCTCATGTCTTTGAAAACTTGCATGTTTTTCGCCATTAAATGTTTATCACATGGAATCTATTAGTGGTGCTCACTGGATACTTTGTTCTTATCGTTGGTATACGGTATGAGAGACTGGAAAATTCAGTAGCTATGGTATTTATTTTAAATGTTTTTATTCTTTAAATTAGCCCACCTGAAAACTGTTTTTATTTAATGTTGCATCTTTTAGAAATTTTAACTAGCATCTCATGTCTTTGAAAACTTGCATGATTTTCGCCATTAAATGTTTATCACATGGAATCTATTAGTGGTGGTATCCTACTGGGCTCTCGCTCACACCCTACTTACACCTTTGGCTGTAAGTAGATTTGCTTATTTTATGTCACAGGTTTGGGTACAGGATTTATGCCATTGATTCAGGTTTTTAGTTGTCCATTGGGATGCAGTGTCGTGGAGATAGCTTGAGGGCGGTGCCTATTTCCTTGTGGAGGTTCATGGGCTGTCCTTATTTGGTTATGTACCATTTTAATGGTATTTAAACATAGTTTTAACTTATGTATTTCAGTTCTGAAATTTTGTAAAAGACGGTTTTAGTTGAAAAATCCAGATTTGTTTTATTGGACTCTTTTGTCGTTTTAAGTTTATAAACTCGGGTAAATCGTTCCCAATTATCATTTCATGATACCCAGGAACTTGTGCCAGCCCGTGGGGATCGGGAACGCCCTTCGGGTCTTGCCATGGACCGGGTCGGGTGCCGATTTTGAAGGCGACCAGATTCGGTTCGTGACAAAATGGTATCAGAGGAGGTTTGCTCCATTTGAGTCATGTTATTTGGGAAATAGTCAGGATAGTATAGAGTTATGATTGTTGGGACATGGAATTCTGGTTATGGGTAGTGTGCTTGATCACCACACCTCATTTCAGGATTCATGTCGCCAGGGGAAGTTGGGATTTGTCTATGTCTTTTGGTTTTCTTGGTTTGATGATGATTAGGGGAAATGAAAAGAGAGTTGGGTTAATGGTCTCAATGAGCTCGCAGGGTCTGGCAAGCCATGTGGAGCTGGGGATATTCCCTAGAACACTCTCTGTGATAGTGAGGTGATTGGAATATGGCCGCCAACCATATGTCCAAGTCACCCACTGAAACTAGTTTCCTCTCGCATTGTCTTGTGTTCTTTAGTTTTGAAATCTTGGAACTTTGGTTTTAAAGTGACTTGGTTTTAAGAAGTGTAATGTTTTTGTGAAATGATTTTCAAATAATGATGGAATGGTATGATTTATGAAATTTTGGAACTGAATATTCAGAATGATTTTGAAATAGAAAATGGTGCGATTACACCTCTTTTGAAGGCAGAAACTGTATTGAAGTTGGTTTTGAAAAGTGTTTCCAATAGAGTTTTCTAAACAATCAGAGTGTGTTTTAATTGGATGAGATGTTTTGAAATTGATGTGAATATATTGAATGTGAGTTATTTTCTAAATGGTTGTGACTTTCTGAAAATTTTTGTAAGATGTGAGTTGGGATTTTGATCTCGTGGTTAGTGGTTATGAAAAAAAGGATGCGTTGGTTGACCGGTTTGGTTTTGAAAAGTGGAAAGAATTTTTGTTTTGACCTTTGGTATTTCCATTAGTGACCACATGCATGGGGTTATATGGGATGATGGATGGTTGATGGAACGACTGGATGAGTGCTGGGACGGATATGAGGAGGGTGTCTGGTGTGGCACAAAAACAAGCATGTGTGAGACCCATGGGGTACCATTGGTCGATACTCTTACTGCTGAACCGCTTGTTTTCAAAGAAATGGTTTTAAAGAAAAAAACATGATGTCTTGATGAATAGTTTTGGGATGGTTTGTATTATGGTTCTTTGAAGATGTTGTTTTTGTGGGATGTTTTTTTAGTCCAATAACCCCTCCTATTTGAACTGTGTTTTGGGATTATGTTTGGTCGGTAAGCTAGGTAGAAGGACCGGTTAGTAGTCTCCTCTGAGATATGTTTCGGGACACCTTTATGGTGGTTACCTTCATGTGTTTGGATCTGGTTTATGGTTTTTTTACCAATGGACCATCTTGGTTGGGTCCTTGGGTTCTCCCGTTGGATAAGGTATGCCCCCATTTAGGGTTAGTGAACAACTGAAGTGTAACCCGTATTGTTTCTCCATTGGAAAATCCTCCAGTTGATCAATATAAGGAATATTTTATAGATCATTGTTGATTGAGTCTAAAACCATTCATTTATTTTATTTGTAGATCCTCTTGTAGCGGGATAGTTCTTGTGGAAGGTTGAAAGAGGCCTTGGTTTCTTAAGTTTCATGATTCATCAAAGGTGGAAGTGTTCTTTGGTTATTAGTGTGGATGAGTGTCATGATGGTGTCTAAGAGGGCCTCTGGGTTCTTCATAGTTTCCTTGAAGCAAGAGTTATTATTAAACAACCAATTTTGAGATTTTGGTCCTGATAGGATATTGTGTCCACTTTTTGGACTTGTCTGTTTTTAGGGACTTGGAATATGGTCATGTTCCATGTATTGTTTCTATCAATCACAAGGGTCATGTTCGGTGACGCATTGTGATGTTGTGTTCTCTTTTGACTGTAAAGGTCAAGGTCACACAATCCTCTTAGGTTCTCTGTTATGTTGGGAGTATGTATCCCTTGGTAAAAACATCAAATCCTCTATCTTAGAGGATGGTGTTTATACGTGTCCCACCCTTCTGTTGTTTCTCACCCAAAGAAACAAGGTGAGATGTGTGTGCTTATTCTGATCCATTGTTTCAGTGAAATGTCTGGTTTTGGTAAAGTGAGTTATAGAGTGTGTTATGCCTTGATGAACCCATCAGGGTATGCGGTGTAGTTGTTTGTGGCACCGAAATAAGAAGTTCCACATAGGGGTTTCAACAGCCAAACTGCGTGGCCGAAGATGCTTCAATATTTTGAGCTCCAGCCATAGGTCCCGGAGAGAAGCTGGCGTATAGTCAGGGGAAACCCCAGTGTCGTTTAAACCCTTGTACAAAGTCCTATCCTCAGTATGAAAGATAGGAAGAGTTTAAACCTATGGTTTCATCATATTTCTTCTGTTGTTCCCATTCGGTGGAAATATGTGGAGGGTTTTGTACCCATGTCATCACACAATGTTATTCCCTCCCCCTTTGGTTTCCATTGAGTCTTTAGAGAATGGTTGGAAATTTGGCTAGACATGTTGAGCACACGGTTTTCACATGGTTAGTTCTAACTATGAACAAAAAAATAACCATGAAGATATAAGGATCCACATAGTTATCGCACAGTTTCTCAAACTGTGCAGACTAACCGTGTGACCGTCCCAACTCCTTAATTTTGGGGTCTTTTCGTGTCGGCCCACACCGGTCGGTTAAGATGGTTGGTTCTTATGGTGGGAAGACCCACCATGGGTATCGTGCATATTATTTTGTAAATTTCTAATGGATGTATACCCCTTGTACTAGGGAGTCTGTTTGGGCCTTCCCCTATTAGTGTCTTGATTCTGTCTCGGGAAAAAAAAATTAAGTTGTCTCTTATGGTGGGGAGCCCATTTGTGTCTCTTCATACAAGTAAATCATGTTTTTCCTTGGTATTGTATGGGAAGTAGGTAATATCATTTGGAGATATCTAACTAATTACATCTTCCTTGGGTAAACTTTGGGACTGGAGAGTGCCCAATGTATTAGTTAAAGTAAGGTAAGTGTAACCTTGTTCAATGTTATTGTTCGTTTGGGTGAATTGCTTGAGTCTTGTTCGGATAGTGTTTGAGGAGTTTTATTTTGGGATCAATTATGAATGTGATTTATTATTTCAGGAAAGTGGTGTAAGTTTTTTTTTGTGAGAGTAATCCTTCATTAATTGATCACTGGAGCTGTTTTGGCCTTTGGGGGAGAAACCTGACAAGGGAGTACCTCTTGGTTTCTCAGTTGGGTTTGGTTGTAACTTTGGCCTTGCTGTGACTTTCCGGGGCGGAAAGTTTTCATGGTGGGGAGAATTGTCACATACATAGATTATTTTAAATTTATTTTTATTTTAATTTCCATTAATTCTTTGTAGTGGGGGTTTCCAAAGGTTTTATGGAGAATATGTGAGTTTTCATGAATTGGGTCAAACCGTGAACCAAATTCCAGATTTAAAAATAAATTTTATTTCTTTTATAACTTTTTCCTTTTTTAATATTTTTCACTCATTCCAACTCCTAAATGTCCTCCCATGATATATTAACACCTCAATTAAAATTTGGAGACTTTTGAAATCCATAACCAAGGTTTATGTTGGTTTTTATTTAAGGGATTGGGCCTGCCCGAAATCCCAATTCCAGTTTTAAAAATAATATTTGATTAATTAATAAAATATTCATTTGTAAGCATTTTTCGGTGATTCAAAGCCTCATATGCGCCCCTTGAACCCAACCGCGCTCCCAAGCTCTCTCTCTCCTCTTTGGAGCTCTTCTTCATCGCGATTTAGTACTGAACTTATTAGGGTTTCAAAAATCGGGCAGATTTGGAGAGGTAAATTGATCCTTTCATAAATCCTTCATTTTTCATCCTTTTTCCCCCATTTCAGTCCCCACATGACCTAATATGAATCCTTCGAACCTCCATACCGGTTTTGGGTACTTGGTGATACATTATTTGGTGGATTGGGTCCGATACCTTCAAGATGTTTCAAGTAAGGGAATTCCGTATTGGTTCCTTCCATCCTCTTTTAGTTTTATTTCCTTTTTCTTGAAGTTCCTCATGTCCAGAAGTTGGGGTTCGATCCTAATGTATGATTTGGTGTCTTTTGGGTAAATTATTGTGGTTTAGGTCTGGATTTATATTCATTTTGGTGCAACGGTGGTGCGCTTAAGGTTTCGCACCAAGTTTTGAGGGTTTCGACTCAAAAGGGTAGGTGATTCCGTGGGTAACCATTTAATGATGAGTTAGTTTGCTTGATTAAATAATTTTGCATGTTCCTTATGTTCTGTGCATTATGTGAAAACCATTTTTGGTTTCAATAGTAAAGCATTTGTTTTTAGAGTTGCATTTTTGCTTGAAGTGTGTATTTTTCAAATGTATTTCATGTGTTATATCTTGTGGTAGTTTTGTAAAATGTGGAAGTGATTTATTAGTTGTTGAAAGGGGCTACCAATTATGGTTAGGTAATGATATAGTTCCATGTGGGCCTAAAAATGGGGTGTATTTGAATGGTTTTATTTGTATAACCTTGTTATACTCCTTGAAAGTGTTTTATGGATTTGTGTGTTCTCATGGGTATCTTTTGTGATATTATTCAACGTGATTATATAACATTTGAATGTGGATTATTTCATGTTTATTGGGCTGCCAATTCTGTTTTGGTAGGGTCTTGGTGTGCTTTTGGCTTAAAAAGTGATTTTTGAAATGGATTTTATGTGCAAAGTTTGGGTATACTCTTTATAATTGTTTTATGAAAGTTTTGAATGCTTTATTGGGTTGTGTAATAGGTGAAACTATATCAGCAAACTGTTTTGGTAGGAGTATATTTTTAAAAGGTCCATTTAATTTGTGAAAAGGCTGCTATGTGATATGTATCATCTTGGAAATATTTTATTAAATTGTTTGAAGGAGATATTTTGGAGTGAAAGTGATGTGAAAGTGATGTGGAGTGTTTTGTGTGAGTGTGATGTGAAAAATTGAATTTTTGAATATGAAAGAAGTGTTATATTCCATGTGTGTGGGCTGTTATATGAGTTTAAATATCTTATAATTGTTTTATAAAATTTTTTAATGGTTTTGTGGAAGTTTTGAAGAAATGTGAAATGTGTTGTGGGCTATTTTAGTGTGATTCGGATTTCAAAATCATTTTGAATGAAAAATGGATTTTTTGTGACTTGTGTGGTATACATATGGGATGTTTGGTGAATTTGTGATGTGGAAATGATATTTTCATGTTCAATGTACATTTCTTGATGTGTTGAACATGTTTGAGCACAAGGGGAAAACCTGGGTATCTAGGTGGGTGGACGTGTACTAGTATGCTAGTGAATCCGTGGGGTTTGGCCTCAGTTTCACTTAGCAAGATTGACGCTTACAACTCTAACTAAACTATGATGATGATGATTGGGGACCACTAGGTTATGGGTATGTTCCCTACTAGTGGCTCGTGCATGAGAATGGATATTTGTGATGGTTACTCTCACCGAGATACGAGGTACCTGGGACCCACAACTAGCTAGTGCCTAGGGGTTATTTCCCATTGATTGTGCTCACTGGATACTTTGTTCTTACCGTTGGTATACGGTATGAGAGACTGGAAAATTCAGTAGCTATGGTATTTATTTGAAATGTTTTTATTCTTTAAATTAGCCCCCCTGAAAACTGTTTTTATTTAATGTTGCATCTTTTAGAAATTTTAACTAGCATCTCATGTCTTTGAAAACTTGCATGCTTTTCGCCATTAAATGTTTACCACATGGAATCTATTAGTGGTGGTATCCTACTGGGCTCTCGCTCACACCCTACTTACACCTTTGGGTGTAAGTATATTTTCTTATTTTATGTCACAGGTTTGGGTACAGGATTTATGCCATTGATTCAGGTTTTTAGTCGTCCATTGGGATGCAGTGTCGTGGAGATATCTTGAGGGCTGTGCCTATTTCCTTGTGGAGGTTCATGGGCTGTCCTTATTTGGTTATGTACCACTGTAATGGTATTTAAACATAGTTTTAACTTATGTATTTCAGTTCTGAAATTTTGTAAAAGACGGTTTTAGTTGAAAAATCCAGATTTGTTTTATTGTACTCTTTTGTCGTTTTAAGTTTATAAACTCGGGTAAATCGTTCCCAATTATCATTTGATGATACCCAGGCACTTGTTCCAGCCCGTGGGGATCGGGAACGCCCTTCGGGTCTTGCCATGGACCGGGTCGGGTGCTGATTTTGAAGGCGACCAGATTCGGTTCGTGACATAAAATCTCAAGAATATTATATATTCTATATGTTACCTTATTCATGTAAAATATTCATCATCTTCCTTCCTCTCCACTCCCACTTGTTCTAAAAATAAAAACATCATCCATGATGTGTCGATTTACCAAAATCGTGGATGATGTGTTTGAAATATCCATTACATACTTCAAATCATATCATAAAACCTTTTTAATGGTTGAAATAGAATTTAAATTTTATGTTGTAACCTATTTTATTTTTTTGTAATTAACTTCTATGCATGGCATTAAATTATATAAATAAACAAGTTCATGATTATTGAGGAACCGCCAAAAATGACCTAAACAAACATCATTAATGTTTGATCTAATGATCCATCATCTTATATGATAAAGAAAATATTTATGGTATAATTATATATTCTTGAAACATATTAATACCATTTCATTACACTTCTAGAATTTCATTTCCATACTACTAGAAAATCAAATACAACTCGGTCATGGAAATCATATAAAGAACACCCCCAAAACAATGAAAGGAACAAAATAAAAATAATTAAAAGTTTAAATGATGTTATAAGATTATCATATAAGGTGTTATGAACATGAAAAATCTTCTTTAAAATACTAATAACACTCATTTAACCATTATACAAGTGGTTTATACAAGTTTTAATTAAGAGAAACCCGAGGTAAGGGAATTCATAATCTGATTTCCATTCTTTGGGTTAACATTCTACTTCATTATTTATGTGGTATTAAAATTGTTTTTGAGCTTAATTTTGTTTATATTATGTTTAATTATGTTTATTTACAGTGTATATACATATTCCATCCACTATTTTAAGTCTCACTTCAATTATATAATATTTATAAGGGACTTTCCATTTAAAAACCTCTTTTAAAATTCTATTTTTCGATATTCAAAGGCAATGTCTGTATGGTATTATTCATGTAGTATGATTGTTTTTTGGTTCTTGGGAATCTTTTTGATGAAGGGTGGGACATATATCTCTATACAATTCATTGTGTATGTGTAAGTTTGAGGTCGTTTGTATGGTTACTCTAAGTGTAACTACGATGGTTACAAAAATTATAAGGTAGCCGTGAGGGTTACAAATTATAATGTAGCCGAGAGGGTTACAAGATTATGTATGTAATTCACCAAGATAACTTTATGGTTTTATCTATGTTCTGTCTATTTTTTTTGAAATCTCATGGATATCTCAAGTTTCACAAAGGTGGTTTATATTGGTGATAAGTATGTCTTTTTGAAAATGATTACAAGTTTTCATGAATTAATGTTTTATTTCCTTATTTCTATATCCATTACTAAACTTTTGTACTCATCCCAAGTTTTTAATTTATATTAACTAGTTATAAGGAAGTGTAATACAAATAAGAAAGTCAAGTTAAATTTCATGAAGATTTTCCAATGAAATCACTTTTTTTTTTGAAAATTTTATATTTTGGTAGAAATGAATATTGTTTTTATGGTATCCACTATATATTAATGTGGAATGTTATGAATGTATTATTTCCCAATTCTCTAAATATATAAACTTGAAAAGATCTTTAATTTTAAATTAAGTGAGTTCTTGACTAATTCAATATTATATAATGTAATAAGTTTGGGTCCTTATTACTGGTATAATAGGATGGTTTAGATAACTTTAGGGGTTAGGATGATGTTAATAGAATATCATAAATGGTTTTTAATTTATGTTTAATTTGAAATGGTATAATATTTAAATATTACCATGTCACTTTGACAAATATATTTTTGTTCAGAATGGTTTTCCACAGAAGAAATAGGGAATATAAATAAGATAGGCACCAAAAGAATGATATATATCTGAATCTACTACCCAGAATGGTAGGGATTGGAACCGAGTAGTTTGTGACAGTAATGGCTCAGCTAACACATGCAATAAATGGTGGTGGAATCCATGTAAGAGAACAAACATAGGTACCAAAACGAAACATGATGATAGTGGAACATTTTATGAAACCACATCCTCCTTCGTTCAATGGATCTTCTGACCCTGTAGTGGTTGAAGGATGGATTGAGGCCCTTGAAAAGATATTCGATGTTATGAGATGTTCATATAATGAAAAGGTATGTATTTCCATTTATCATTTTGAAGGTGAAGCTGATCAGTGGTTTTAGATAGTCAAAAATATTAGGGATAGAAATGAGATTGATTCCATAGAGTAGGATGAATTTAAAAGTATTTTACTTGAAAATATTATACTATGGTGGTGCGACTTAGGATGGAGAAGCAATTCCTTGAATTGAAGAAAAATGAGGAAGATTCAGTGACCCTATATGAAGAAAACTTCACCCGACTGGTGAGGTATGCTCCAAATCTTATTCTGGATATTGATTGCAAAATCAATTGCTTTTTCTTAGGATTGAAGCCAAGGTATCGAAGGGCATTGGCCTCCCATGAATTCAAAATTTATGAGAAACTTGTCCGAAGTTCTAAGAGGGTATTTATGGAATATGTTGATAATCACGTGCACTTTGACAAAAAAGGAGAAGAAGAGGTCCATATGGAAAGTGATGGGTAAGAATCAACCAAATAAATATGATGGTAAGAAATTCTAGTTTCTAGTTTGTGAAAAGTGTGGAAAAAAGAACCCTGGGAAATGCCTTACAAAAACATGGAAGTGTTTTCGATGTGGTAATTTTATACATATGGCCTGATATTGTAATGAAAATGATCCTAATACTAATATTGATAAGAAAACTGTAAAGTATTTTAAATGTAGAGAGATGGGTAATTATGAAAATGTCTTCCCAAAGAGAGATCTGACTGAAGCAAACAATCCAGACTATAAACATAAAGGTGCAGTGAGATCATTTGCGGCTATTTTAGCATATGTTAGGCCATCCAATGAAGTTGTATCAAGTACCTTTTTGTTTACTCAGATTTTTCTAAATTTTTGTTTGATATGAGTTTAACACATTCCTTTACTTCTGAGGAATTTTCAGGTAAATTGGAGATATCACCTCAAAAAATGAGACTGAAACTTATTGTTAAAACACCAGGGGGAAATATTATAGTAAATAGTAATTATAAGAATCTTTCTATTATGGTTTGTGGAAAGAATTTACCTGCAAACCTTGTTGTTTTTTTCATAGTAGAGTTTGATTCCATTCTCGGAATGGATTGGATTTCTATTTATCATGCTAAGATTGATTGTATAGATAAATAATTTTTTTATAGAAAGATTTTCAGTTTGTATATAAGAATGATCCCATACAATTGATAAAATATCAAGAATCTGAGAAACTATTGAAATAGAAATGAAATTTATCTTTCTCATATTGTTGAAAACAAGGGAACTACTCATATTAATGATTTCTCGGTGGTAAATGAATACGTTTATGTTTTTCTTGATGAGTTACCCAGTGTCATACCTGATCGGGAATTCAAATTCACAATTGAATTAGTTCCTGATGTTAATCCAATTTCAAAACCCTCGTATCGAATGGCTCAAATTGAACTTATAGAATTAAAAAATCAGTTGTATGAGTTTCTTGATGAAGGCTTCATTCATCCTAGCACTTCACCATGGGGTGATCCTGTTTTGTTTGATAAATATAAATATATTTCCATGATAATTTGTATTGATTATAGAGCATTGAATAACATCACTGTTAAAAACAAGTATCATTTTCCTAATATCGATGAATTGTTTGATCAGCTCTAGGGAGCACAATATTTTTCTATATTGACTTGATATCCAGATACCACCAGCTAACGACGAAGGATGATGACATCCCAAAAATAGATTTTTGTAATATATATGGGAATTATGAATTTTTTTTATGATGTTTGGATTAACTAATGAACTAGATGTATTCATGAATCTTATGAATTGAATATTTCATGAGTTCTTGGATAAAGTTTTTGTTGTTTTTATTAATGACATTATGGTATTTTATAAGAGTGAAGAGGAGAATGAAAAATATATAAGGGTTGTTTTGAAAACCTTAATGTGAAATAAACTGTATGGAAAATTCAGAAAGTGTGATTTTTGGTTGCAAAAGATTTCTTTTCATGGGAACATTGTAAATAAGTATGGAATAACAATTGATCCTTCCAAAACAAAATTAGTTTATGAATGTCCAAGACCCCCAAATATTAAATATATTCATATTTATATTAGATTAGTAGGTTATTACTGATATTTTACTAAAAAAAATCACATTTATCTAGCCTAATAACTAAGTTAACACGAAAAGAGGTGAAATTTGATTGAACAAAAGAATTTTATGTTTGTTTTCAGGAACTGAAGAAGAGATTGGTGAATGCTCTTGTTTTGGCTTTTCCTTCCCATAATGGTGATTTTTTCATCTAAAATGATTCTTCATTGAAGGGAATTGGTTTTTTTCTGATATATAATGATTGAGTAATTTGTTATTCTTTAAGACAACTAAAACCTCTTGAGTTAAATTATCCCACACATCATTTGGAATTGGAATTTGTGGTTTTTTCTTTGAAAATATGGACGCATCATTTATACATAGAAAAATGTAAAATATATACTAACCATAAATGTATGAAGTATATATTCACTCAGAAGGAATTAAACATTAGGCAGAGAAGATGGCTTGATCTAATAAAGGATTATGATTACACGATCAATTACTATCTAGGAAAAGAAAACAATGTGGTGGATTCCTTGAGTCGAAAACGTCCCAAATAATTAACCATGTTTCATTTGGAAAATGATACCTTGATTAATGATTTAATGAATTTTGTCTTATAATTTGTTGGTGTAAAAAATACATCTATTTTGTTCCAGGTTTTAGTACAGTCATCATTATCAAACAGAATTAAGAAAGCACATAAGGAAGACCATGAGCTATAGAAAATTGTAGAATTGGTTAAAATTGGTAAGTTTCAAGAATTTGACCTTGATGAATATTGTGTTTTATGATTTGGTAAAAGTTTGTGTGTTTCTTGAGATTCTTAGTTGAAGAATGATTTGGTGTGTGAAGCTCGTAGTTCTCCATTTTCAGTTCATCCTAGAAGTACTAAGATGTACAGAGACCTTCAGAAGTATTATTGGTAGGATGGAATGAAAATAGATATTTCATATTTTACTGTGAAATTTTTGACATGTCAATAGGTAAAAGCATAGAAGAAGTTACCAAAGGGGATGCTTTGGCCATTGTCAGTTCCATAATGGAAATGGTAGAATATATCCATGGAATTCATTATGGGACAACGTAATAATTATCAAGGTAATAATGTGATTTGGGTTATTGTTGATTGGCTAAAAAAATCTACACATTTTCTTTCTATTCAAGATATAGTGTCTTTAGATCATCTTTCTCGATTGTACCTCAAAGATATTGTGAGGTTACATGGAGTTCCTCTTTCCATTGTATCTAATTGAGATCCCAGGTTCACTTATAACTTTTGAAAGGGCCTTCAAAAGTCATTGGAAATCGAATTAAATTTTAGTATAGGTTTTCATCCTCAATCGGATGGGAAGTCAGAATGAATGATTCAGACTTTGGAGGATATTCTTCATGCATTTTCAATGGGATACCAGGGAATTTGGGATCAACATATTTATTTAGTTGAGTTTTCTTATAATAACAGCTTTCATTATATTATACAGATGGAACCTTTAGAAAAATGGTATGAGAAGCAGTGTAGAAATCCAAATTTTTGGGATGAAGTTGGGGAAAGAAATTTGATGGGACTAGAATTAGTAGAGGAAGTGGTTGAGAAAGTGAATATGATCCAGCAACACATGAGGACATATTAGATTAGGCATAAAAGTTATGAATAAAATAGGTTGAAAGATGTTTCTTTTGAGGTAGGTGATCATGTTTTTATTATAATCTTTCCATGGAAAATTGTTATGCATTTTGGTAAGAAAGAAAATTTATGTCCATGGTTCATTGGACATTAAAAAATTCTAGAGAAAGTTGGACGAGTCACCTACCAAGTATCTTTTCCTCTGATTTTATCTCAGGTATACAATTTTTTTCATGTTATGATGTTGTGAATGTGTGTGCCAGATTTATCTCATGTTCTGAGCCCAGAGGTATTTCAGCTGGAAGAGAACCTTTCTTATGAAGAGAAACCAGTTCAGATTATTGATCGAAGGGAAAAAGTTTTGTGGAATAAGGTAATCCACTAGGTAAAGGTTTTTTGGAGAAACCACATGGTTGAAGAAGTAACATGGGGATCTAAAAATTTTTTTATGGAAAGGTACCCTCACTTGTTTAATAAGTAAATAAAAATTACGAGGACGCAATTTCCAGAAGGTCGGGATAATGTAATGCCCCAAGTTTTTAAAAATAAATTGGAATGCATGAAACTTTGTTTTAATTAGATATATATTACTAGCCTTGGAACATAATTTTACGACTTCTATGTTTTGAATTTTGAAAAATGGTCATCTACAATTGTTATCAGTAAGTTATTTGGAGTCTGATGGAACCAACTTCATTTTTTAGTGAATAGTAACATACCCTTATGAATAGTAATATGAATAGTAATATGCCCCTAGTGAATATTAAATTATATTATTATTATTTTTTCTTAAGGCTTTAAATAATTACATCTTGATTAATTTTTCAAGGCGATATAAAATGAGTTATAGTTTTAAAATTGTTACTTTTGAATAAAGTATGATTATATTTAAAAATAAAATTTATAATATTTAAAAACTTATTTTCGAAAAATAGAGTTCATTTTTGAATTATAAATGTCTAAAAATTGTTTGGGTAAATTTTTGGGATTTTTCTAAAATTCTCGAATTTTTTATGAATAGTGAAATACTGTAAAATACTGTATATTCAAATTATCAGTTAAAAACACTATTTATGACATCATAACTAATGTAAGACCACATGGATAGAACTCACTTGAAATTTTTACTATTTTTATCACAAGAATAAAGACTATTCATATTCTTGGACAAAAATATTAAAATAATGAGTAAAATAATGTAAAATCCCTCCTCTCCTCTACTATAAATAACACCCTCATTCCTCTCTTCCACTCACACCTCTCAAGCCTTAGAAATTGTCTAAGTTATTCCAAATTAACTCCACCAAGGCTCCTCCCCACATCCTATAGATTCAGGTCTCACCAAAATTCCAAAACCAAGGGCCTTAAGGAGGATCTCAAGGAGAAGAAGTCAAGAGGTAAGAATCCTCTTCCCTTTTCATGTGTTTTCTTTCCAATTCCTTTCTTTTATTATACTCTATTTACCTCTACTTATCCAAGAGGTATGAAATCTCTATAATATTATATATTCTGTATGTTACCATTTTTATGTTAAATACTCATCATCTTCCTTCCTCTCCTCTTCATCTTGTTCTAAAAATAAAAACACCATCCACGATGTGCTGATTTACCAAAATCGTGGATGATGTGTTTGCAATATCCATTATACCCTTAAAAGATGATCACAAAACCATTTTAATGGTTTAAAGATAATTTAAAGTGTGTTTTATAACCTATTTTATGATCTAGAATTAACTTATATGCATGACATTAAATTATATAAAGAAACAAGTTCATGATTATCGAGGAACCGCCAAAAATGACCTAAACAAACATCATTTATGTTTTATCTAATGATCCATCATCTTATATGATAAAAAAATTATTTATGGTATCATTATATATTCTGTAAACATATTAATACAATTTCATTCAACTTATAGAATTTCATCTCTATACGACTAGAAAATCAAATACAAACCGGTCATGGAAATCATATGAAAAACACACCCGAAACAATAAAAGGAACAAAATACTAATAATTAAAGGGTGAAATGATGTTATAAAATGATCATATAAGGTGTTATAAACATAAAAATGTTTCATTAAAATACTAATAACACTCTCTTAACCATTATACAGAAGGTTTAAACATGTTTTAATTAATACAAACTTGAGGTAAGTGAATTCATAACCTGATTTCCATTCTTTGGGTTAACATTATACTTCATTTTTTATGTGGTATTAAAAATTTTTGTGATATTAATATTGTTTATATTATGTTTAATTATATGTATTTATAGTTTATATACATATTATATCCACTATTTTAAGTCTCACTCTAATTATATGATATTTATAAGGGGCTTTCCTTTTTAAAAACTCTTTTAAAATCCTGTTTTTTGAAATTCAAAAGAAATGTTTGAGAGGACCAATTTGGGATATGAATAAAACTAAGAGGGGGGTGAATCAGTGTTGGGGAATTTTGAAACCAATATCAACTTTTTATCCCTGTACCTCTTGACCTATTAGGATCTTGATTCTCTTATTCTCTTTTCCCTATCGCATGAAATAATAGAAAGCAGTAAAAATATGCACATGATATTTTTACAAGGCTCACCACTCAATAAGAGCCGCTACATCCTTGCCATGCATGGGTATGACTAGTGAATGTATTCTATAATATAATGTAATATGTTGTTAAAATGGAGTGTCTAGGAAGACAATCCTCTATCCAGTTTGATTTCCTACACATTGGAGGGGGTGGGAAACAATCCCCTTCCCTGGACTAGTGATAGCCTAGTCTAACTTGCAGCCTCTAGATGGTTCTTTATACTGCCTATAGAGATAGTCCTCTTCCTTCTTGATAAGGTGAGTTCTTCTATTGGTCTTCTTTAGTTATCTTCATTTGATTTCTTTCAATGCAGTAGGCAAGCAGTTCCTCCTTCTTTCATTCTCTTCTTATCTAGTGCAACACCAACTACACTAGACATCTTATTTTTTCTTCTTAGTGCAATAACCAACTACACTAAATATTATTATCAATTATTGGCTAGAAACACATATACAAATGTGATTTTTCAGACACTTAGGATCATATCACATAGCATCATCTGAATTAAACTTCCCTAAATAATTGTAGGCTTCAGTTGGTCATACTTTGTTCTTATTCTTCATCTCTTCTATCTATGCAGCAAACTTGTAATCTGCACACTCTTCTTCTTCTGCTTCTTCAATGAAAAACCAACATAACTTAAAACTTATCTTCTTCACATGTTCTCTTTCAGTGCAAAAAACATATGCATTGAGCTCTTATTCTTCTTCTTGCTATAATCACAAGTTCTCTTTGTGATTGTTAAAACAATGAAGTCTAGCTCAACTTAGCATCATCAAAATTGATCAAAATCTAGTAATAACTTTTAGAATAACTCACAGCTTGTGTGCTAATCCTTAATTGCGTGCCACTCTGCTTGTGTGCCTCCCTTATTGCACGCTACCAAATACTTGCGCACCAAAATTTTTTACAACTCACAACTTTCACGCCACTTAGGGGTTAGACACAACACACTTGTTGCACACAACTCCCTACTTGCACACCTCTTACAACTTGTGTGCCACTTATGCTTGTGCACTACTCTACTTGTGCACCAATCTGCTTGTGCTACACTCTGCTTGCGTGCCTCCCTACTTGCACGCCTTATAAATAACCCTCATCTTATCGCCACTTCATCTTGCGCGCCACTTTCTACTACTTGCGCGATCAGAGCTAAAATTTTCTCTTAAGTGTTGAGATTAGAAAAATGAGGAGGGTAGCCATCTATTTATAGGCATTTTGGTGACTTGTGCACCCCATACACTTGCACGCCATTCATACTTGCATGCAGCTCCATCACTTGCACACCACTCCATCACTTGTGCGCCTCTCCATCACTAGCATTCCACTTTCTTTATTTTTGTTATATTTTGATAAGATGATGTTGAAATATGACTTGTGCACAACATACACTTGCGTGCCATTTATACTTGTGCGCCGCACTTGCGTGCCACTTATACATGTGCTCCACTTTTTGACTTGCATGCCAATATTTATTTCCTTTGCCAAATTTTGATGTGATGATCTTGAAATCTGACTTGCACGCAACATACATTTGTGTTCCACATATAATTGCACTCCACACTTGTACGCCAGATATATTTGTGCTCCACACTTGCACGCCACTTTTGAATTGCGTGCCACTTTATTTACTTTTCCAAAAACACTTCTTTACTCACCCAATCCTTCATATGGCTTAGATCACAAGTTTTCCAAACTTATGATATTTTTTGAAATACAAATCAGAAAAGCATCGTCATGGTTATGGCCATTATCATAGTGCCAAGCCCTTGCACTGCTTCATGTCTTCTCTTCATCTTCAACAATCATCCTGATTTCTTCTTATACTATTTGGAATATTAATTCAAAAGTACTTCTTCATCCTCACTTCAAATCCTCAATTCCTTTTTGGAGTATTAATTTCAAAGAACTACAATCATCTCTCTTTATCAAAAATTAGAGTCTTGAGTCTTCTTCAAACACATTCAATGTTGTAGACAATGTATTACCTTTGATACATGTATTTGGAACTTTAAGAATAGTGCAACAATCGTTTGATTTCAAAGAAATGTGTAATGCATGGCCATCTTAGAATGCCAATCCCTCCCACACTCTCTCTTCTTCTTCAACAATCATTATCTACTTCAGGAAAATAATATGATTTTTTTAAAGATCTTTTATGGTTCTCAAGAAATCATGAAGCATTTCATGGTCTTCTTCAAATTCTCATTCTTCTTTAGTCATCCTTAGATGGATGATAATTCATCATTCTTATTCAATAATCATTCGATGGATGACACTTCACCATTCTTCATTGTTGTAAACAATGTATCACCATTGACACAAGTTCATTGAAATTAGGATCAGTTCCACAGTCGTCAGAATGGATCTTCTTAAAGAATTTCTCCAGTAGGACATCCAATGTTATGATTCCATGGAAATTCTTCAAGAAACCTCACTTCATCCAATCTACATTAACTTTTTAGCCCTTCTTCACATCCTTCATCATTTTGACCAGTATTGACAACTGTTGACAACAAATACAATCTTCATAAACAAAGTGGTCCCAAAAATCTCCCCCTTTGTCTTTTGTTGTCAATACCTTAAAGTCTCCTCAAATTAATGTGTCAATATCAAAATGAGAATCTTCTCTCTACCATTTACTTTTTTCTCTCCCCCCTTACATTTCATAACTTTCATTTCACATTATCTCCCCCTTATTGAAAAGAAATAAAAAGTTCATAGTAGAGAGGGTATTAGTCATTAATTAATCAGTGTGCCATCAATCATTTAACTCTAATTCTACTTGATCCAAGCTCAATGTAGAAAACAAGAGGATTTGATTTTGACAACAAAGCTTTCCATTATCTTCTTATCATGATACCTCATGAGATGAGATCTCCTACACTTGTCTTAAAGGGTTTTCCACATTCATTCCAAGATAGAGATATTTAATGTGATAGTAAATAATAAATCTTGAAATTCCAACACTCACTCCAACAAAGGGATCAAAAACATTCAATTGAAATTGGCAGGATAAGTGGCCTTGGGGAAATTTATGTCACTGATTGACTTAGTTACTACCACATTTAAAAAAAATTACTCTGAGTAACCAAGGATGAGAGTTTGAGATATGAAATAACTTTGTCAATGACATGATCCTCAAAAATTCTTAAGAGTAATTGATTTTAATACCAATTGAAATTGATAATAATTGAGATATTGACTCGAGAAGCTTCTTCATGTGTCTCCCCCTCAAAGTAACACTCATAATCATCTTATCCAATTGTGATACCACATCATATTAATATTTTAATTTCAATTGATGAATCTTCCATAGATGATAACTTCTTCATATTTTCTATGAATAGTTGATAGTAATCACTGCTTCTCGGGTTCTCCCCCTAAGAGCTTGCTTCACCATCAATTACCAATATTGTCAGAACAAATACAATAAAAAAATATTTAAGGGAAAAAGGTGGATCCTATTTTCTTCCTCAATGTGAACAATAGGGTTGAGATGATTTTCTCAAAAAAGATTCTCCTTTCTTCACACTTTCAAAACTGTTCTTCAATGATGACTCTGATTCTGTGGACCTTACTATTTCTTCCATATCTTTGTGTGTGAATCTTCTTTCTTCAAGGGATTTCAAAGAACTAGAATCTCCTGGTGCAACATTAATCTTTTTGAGGAATTCTTGTTGGACTAGAGTAAATTCAAATCATCTTCTAACCGTATGACCAGCCGTGTTTCACCTCACACACAGAACTTCTTTGCCTTCATGTAGAATATTTTTTTTATCACTAGCTTTAGCCAGTGTATCTTCCATTTTCCTCATTATTTCAAAATCTTTTGGAAAAACCACTAATATGTCATTATTAAATGAGGCACAAAGATTGGATATTCTACAAGGATTCTTTTGAGTGGAATTCTTTTTAGTGTTTCTATTTGGTACACCACCCTCACTTCCTTGGACATATAATCCAAGGGCTTCTCGGCTTTTATTCTTGGGTTCTTCTTGGGAGAATTTATTTTTACAAAATTGTTCTGATTTCTTCCCAAGGATGATTCTTTATTCTTAGCCAGCTATTGTGATATTCTTTTCTTATCATCTTTGGTTTCCTGTTGAGTTGAACATGCACCATTCATGTGACCACTCCTGTTGCATACATCACAGATGTTATCTAACATTCCAAATCTGTTTGTAGTGTACAGATGCTTCTAGATCTATGGATGTTGCTTCTTCTTCTCTGGCTTTCTCCCCCTTGAGATGGGATTTCTTTGTACTTTTACATTTAAGGGGTTTTACCAACAATCCAATGCATAATTCCAAAATCTATTATAGCACCAGCATTCACTACAACAAAACCGGCAATTAGCAGTGGTTTTTTTCATATAGTAGCGGTTTAAACCGCCGCTATATGGTCTGGTGGCAGTTTACAGAAACCGCCGCTAAACTGGGCGTCATCAATCTATTAGTGACGGTTTTTTCCATTTCGCAGAATTTTATAGGAAGCGTCGTAGATGCGTCATTGCACGGTAGTTTTCGTGACTTTAGAGGTGGTTTGACGGATGCCAGATATTTTTTTATTCACGACGGTTTTAACAGCCATGATATTCAGGCGTTTGATGTGCCTCTGTCGCGGCGGTGAAAATCGCCGATAACTATAAACTGATTACATTTAGCGGCGGTTTTAACCGCCGCTAATGTTTTACCAGTAAATCATTAGCAGCGGTTATAACCGCCGCGAAATGCTTACCAGTAAAGCATTAGAGGCGGTTAAAACTGCCTCAAAATACTGACCACAAAAAAAATGCAGTTTTGCTTCTACTACCCCACTGCCATGAAAAATAAATCAAACCATAAAATGGAACAGGATACATCATACAAACATATAAAATGTTACTTCAAACTTGGTATCCCCAACATGATGAAATAAGAGACATCATACAAACAATCGACCATAATTCTATAGTGATAATAATCAATAATGGAACTATAGGGAAGCATGAAATCCATTCCAATAATTACATCGTACAATTACATAATGGGAAAGAATGAATTCTATATAAAAAAAATTTTCCTAACTAAGGGGGGAAATAATTCCATCAGTGAAAAATCATTGATCGAATAACCAATAAGGTTTACATATTCTTAATGACACATAAATACACTATATCAAGGACCAGAATCACTAGAAATGTATCAAATATAACATTGTATGATGCACTTGTGTCAAATAATGTAGAATCTATAGTAGAGGTTACTATATTAGTACCTCAAACAATAGATAAATTTTAATTATTCTCCCTATCATATGTTGAATGTCATTTAGTTTTCTTATACCATGACTCTATGCTACAGCCTGACTATTCTAAGTGGGATCACATTTCATGCACATTAATTCTTGAGTCTAGTATCAACTATGTCGACCACCACCTTGGCCTCAGCATTATGTGGTATTATAGCTACATCCCTACTAAAAATTAAGAGGACCCATATAATAATGTTGAATATGTAAATATCTTATCCCCCTAGGAGGAACTGGTGGAAAATTTTTGAAGATGTTCAAGATATGACCCAAACTCCTATAACCTCTGCATTCAACTAGATACATTGTATATTGGGAGAAAATATTTGTATCTTCTCTAAATCTCCTCATATTGTGTTAATGAGTCGCCCAATTTATGGTATAATAGTTGTGTGTCTTCCCTTTAACCATTTTTAGAATATTCTAGGTGACTTCAGTGACCAGAACATGCATATTTTCTTATTCTATTGTTGGAGAATGTGTATGGGCCTGATATTTTCCTCCATTTCATATAGGTATATACCGATGTTAATCAAGTCAGTGGGAAAGGATATGGGTATTCCTTATATTTTTTTACCAAAATATTCTTGGTGATTTCTTTGAATAATACCATATTATACCGACAAGCTTAGTAAATGTGGGAAAATGTGTCCTCTTGCTCATAGTTTTCCACTATATTTAGTTAGTGGGATTCTTTGGAGGGTATTGATGTACGACCATGTTCTTGGTTGATTTTTCACTACCCTCAGTGGGTTTTCCAGACTACCTAGTTTTGGGAGACTTACGTCAGACTCCTGAGGTAAACACACACATCATATAGAGGTTTTATTGCTTTGTAGCATTGGTGATGGTGAATTCTAGAAGGAGCCCTTTGGAGGGTACCTTATGCTATCTAGATGAGTCCATCAGTGACCTCTTGATCAACCTCCCTAGATAAGGGAGGAACATGTTATTTCCTTCCATGGATATGAACATGAAATTGTTTGAGATGGAAACTATTTACAGCAAATTATGTTACACTAGTCATTGTCGAGTAGACATCTAGTAGGAATTTTTGATATGAATGGGTTTTTTAGCTTCCTCTGAAGATGGAATGGTACCATTTAGGTGTGACTCCCAAACCAGTGAATTTGAGACCCAATGTTGAGGGTGCAAGGTTGATAATAGATCCCTAAATTTAAATGAGGATCCAACTTGTCCAGTAGTTGAAGCATATGTGTTCTTAAAGTAGTAAAATGTTATTTGGCTCAAAGGGGGTTCTAGTTGAAAGTGCCATAATACTTATGAGAAACATTTACAAGAAATCCTCATGAAATCAGCATATCAATAAATAAACACATGTATAATCAATTGTATTGGATCCATGTTTGTCCACATTTCATATTTTGAGAGAGAAAAAGGAGCCTAACATGTGGGTGACACATGCATTTTGTTTAAGGTTCCATGTTAGGTTCACCATTTTTGTTTCCAACTACTTTTATTGGTGAGTATATGATTCGTATCACATGATTAAGCTAAACTACATTCCCATCATCCTCTTATGTTTGGTCTCTATACTTCCTACTAGGTTCTAATTTATATAACCAGAACAAAATAACAAAAGGATCACTATTTAGTCATCCAAAATCTCAACTACCAATTCAAACACAGGCCTAAATGGAATGATGTATACCACACTCGAGAAATCAAGACATAAAATAAAACATCATAAATCAAAAAAATGCATAGAAGGAAACATGAGAAATAAAGAAAATGTTAGGACATGGAAATGTTTAGTGGCAACTATGTGCCATACATGTTACATATACAAACCAACAATTCTCATATTTGTTCAACACATCAACAATACTACTACTCATGGTTTAATGATGCATCGTCACCCTCTCCACCTCCATCTCCACTACCTGCTTCCACCTGTAAGAACATTATATTGAAAATTAAATATTGTTGAATATTTATAATTAAACTTAAAATCAATAAAAGTTTTCAAACTAAATGATTTTGATTTTTTTTTTGATTTACCTGCTCACTACTTGTCGATGCACTACCACCAGGGGCATATCTACTCATATTCTGACGTATTTCAAGAAACTCTTTCTGCAAAGCAGATATCTGATCCCCCTGCTGGTGAACTGTGTTTCGTAGAGAAGACATCTCCCTATGAGCATCTTCAGGTATGAAATGACTATAAACATGAGTAGATACAGTTGGAATCCCTGGTGGCCTACCAAAGACCTCCAATGGTACGGGTCCCAAACCCATCCCGCGCACTCTACCAGGATGCTTCTTCCCAAGGACATTAGAAACCGGGTCATCCTGGGGTACTGACTAGGATTGCCCAGGATTGGCATCCCATATTTCTTAAATTTTTACCTATAAATAAAATATCAATATATATTAACAGAGTAAAACTGATAATAAGTTACTATAATAAAAAATTGACTTCATACCCCAACTTCATTGTCGGGCTCATTAAAAAAACTTCCATCTGGTTTTTTATGAACATCCATCCACAGTTCAGTTCGGGATGCTTCATTCCCTAAACTCTATGACCGCATTAAACAAATATAAATAAAAAATTCAATATTTTAAATAGATTATATTGTCTTATAAATATTTAAACTAATTAAATTATTACTAATGATATTCGGCTTCTAGAAAATATTTTTGAGCCCACAGTGTGCGGGATGACTTGCTTTGCCCGGTTTGATGCATTATGTCTTGAAAGATCCTGAAATAAATAAAATTAAATTTAACAGTAATGTATTCAATGTCATCTCCTCTTCATATACATGAATAAATGTAAAATGAGGATAATATAATAATATATATTTCAATACCATCTGCTTCTCATCATGATGTCTATCAACAAAAACTTTCCATTGTTCTTTTGGTACCCCACTAGGTAGCTTATCATACATTTGTTGCACGGTCAACGAAGTATCGTTTAAATCACACCACAACCTTCATTTGAAATCTTTCCATTTTTTACCAAGATTTTCCAATGTCCACTTCTGTGCTATCACATCAACAACGGTAAAGTGGTAGTACATCAGTATACCAAAATTCATTTTGAACATATTAGTAACATGACATTCAATTAAACCATAAAGTAATAAAATTACCTTTATCTGAGAATCAAAATCATCATTTTTCCAGTTTGGAGGCATATGACTCCAATCATCATATGAAATAGGCAGGGAAATGGGCTATGCTGCCAGCTGGCCTATAATCTAGCCAAGTAACCCCGCGGTGTCATCCGTCGGGACCCCATTAGAATCAAATGGCACGACTATCTTCTCTCCATTCCTGTTCCAAACATCTGAATTTTTTATGTGTTTTCCACGGTTTCATTTTTTTTATCTGCAATGAGCAAACAATTAGTATAAACAAAATGCAATAAATTTATTTATTTAAAATTTGTACCTATGACTGTGACCCTCCAGAATGTATGTGATGAACTGGAAGGGGTGTGTCGCTGCCCCACTGCTGAGGCTCCTCTAGGGGGAGTCTATGACTCATCCTCTAATGAGACATCCACGGATGGTGTCAGAGATGGTGCAGGGGGAGATGGTGCAGGGGTGTAGTCTGGTGCCTCAGATGTCGTGGGGACAGACGGATCGTCATCTGTCACAGAACTAGATACAATAGTGTACCGCTTCTTCCTTGGTATTCCTGTCATTTAATCAAATAAATTTAAGTTCAAAATATATATTTCAAAAAATATGTGCAGAAAAAAAAATTAAAAATGATAATATATGCCCAGTACTAACAAACAAAATATATATAACATTGATAATGAATGACTGCAGAAATGAAACAAGTGGTTGCTGAATGAATAAATAATTGTACATACAATCATTTTCCCCTTCAATCATGTCAGTTTCCTGCTCCATTGCTTCATCCACTTCATTCATCCTTTCTAGACTAATATTTTCAATATCATGATGGAAAAATAATTCTGCTTCCTGTTGTTGATGAAATTCAATTGTAGAGGTCAAATCTTCCACTTCATCACCCATATCATACAAATCTCTTTGTATTACGTGAGTAACTACACTCCACCCTTCATCCACAACATCAATCACATAATATACCATTTTTTCTTGCGATACTAAGATATATGGATCATGAAATTCACGATCACCAACACCCATCAAGTGAGAGAAGTTTACAGAAGTAAATTGCAAGGAATCTCTTTTAACACCTTTGATAATATCGACCCATTTACATTTGAATAAAACAACAGAAAAATTCCCGTGGTAGTTTAATTCAATAATATCATGCAGATTTCTATAGTATTCCACTTCAGAAAAAGTAAATATACCACTATTCTATGTTTTCAAACCCACTTCTCGATCGACTGTATGAGATCTAAAGTCATTCACATTATAAGCGTCGAACTTTCTAACTTGTTTTATAGGACCTCTAGCAAGAAACATAAAATCTTCTAACAAGTCTGCTCGAGTATCAGTATTCATGATCTTAAAAAAGAAATATAATATAATATATTTACAAATTGTATGTGTCAAACTAATATTCATATTTATTGCAATATTTATAAACTTACACGTCATGCAAACCATTCTACCAGCTCTTAATTCACAAATTTTGTTATATCTTTCTCATTTCGTGTTTGGCCTCTCATTCGTCTCTTTGTTTGTATCCTCAACTCTTCAATAAATGGATCTAAAATTTCACTATTCAGCATCACATATCTATATGCCTATAATAATTCCAATTCTGTCAGGGTCACATATGAGGTTCTCCCAACTGATCGGCCAATAGCAGGAAATATTTTTTATTTATGATGCATTTGAGATTTATTTGATGTGTTGTAAACACGTCCAACTCGGTTAAATATTGTCTCAATATCATCCAAATATATGGAACAAAAGGTGAGACACTCCTCGGCCAAATATCCTTCAGCAATAGAGCCTTCTGGTTGAGCTTTATTTCTCACGTATGCTTTCAAATGCCCAAGATATCTGTGAAATAAAATAATATTATTATGCATTTATTTAAATTCCAAATTTTTTTTACTTAAATAGAAACATATAAATAAAATACCTTTCAATTGGATACATCCATCGATAATGAATGGGGCATCTTAATTTAGCTTCTTCAACCAAATTCATAGTTAAATGCATCATGACAGTAAAAAATGATGGAGGAAAGATCATCTCCATTGCACAAAGGGTCAATAAAAACCTCTCCTGGAGGTTGTCAAGATGAAATGGATGTAGATATTTCTCACATAATTGCCTGAAAATGTGCATAATTGGAGTACAACAGTAGTAACTTTTTCAGGTAATAATGTACTCAATGCCAATGGTAGTAACTATTGTAACAAAATATGTAAATCGTGACTTTTCAATCCATATAACTTATGATTCTTCAAGTCAACACACCTCAAGATGTTACTCGAATACCCATCAGATACCTTTACATTCTTAAAAATTCAAAGGAACGTATCTTTATCCCTATTTTTCTTTGAAAAAATGGTCGAAGCATACTTTTCATTCTCATCTGGCCAAAGATCACATTTTATGTTCATTACTTGTAATTGTTTGTGAGCATTGAGATGATCCTTCGACATTCCATGCTCATTAAGTAATGTGAAAATCAAATTATCACAAAAATTTCTCAATATGCATCACATCAAGATTTTGGTGCAAAATATTAAATTCCCAATACAGAAGTTTGAAGAATATACTTTTTTTCTTCCATTGTTGCGTTCTGATTTCACTTGACGATGCACTTTGCACTCGTTTTCCGCTATCATTCAAATAATAAACCTTCCCAAATTCTGTTTTAACATTTTCTAGCTGTGTCAATATTTCAGAACTGGTTAACATATTTGGAGGTGGTCTACAATCAATGAAACAATTAAATTTTTATTTTTTCAGCTGAAATCTATGAGATGCATCATGAAATTTTTGATGGCACAAGAAGCACCATTTTCTACTGTGAGGTAGCTGTTTGGGCTCGAAATCAAAGTTACAAACGGGACAAGCCAAACCCGTATAAGTGTTCCAACTAGATAAATTCCCAAGCTCAGGGATGTCACTAATGGTCCACATTAAAGCAGCATGCATTTTGAACATTGTTTTATAAGAAACATCAAATGTCTCAACACTGTTTCCCCATAACTCCTGCAATTCTTCAATCAAAGGCTGTAGGCATACATCAATATCATTTCCAGGAATTTTTTTTTTCAGGAATAATCATCGAAATGATAAAATATGTTTGTTGACTACATATCCATAGAGGAATATAATAAGGGATCAAAACAACTAGACAAATTCTATAACTGTTACTCAAAGTCCCAAATGGGTTGAATCCACCGACAGCCAATCCCAATCGAAAATTCCTAGGATCAGCTGAAAAATCTGGGTGTAATGAATCAAATGTATTCCACGATTGGGAATCTCTTGGATGTCTCGTTAACCCATCATTTTTATTATTTAAAGAATTTTACTTCATGTGTTCGGCAGTTTTTGATGACATGAATAATCTTTACAATCGAGGATTCAAAAGAAAGTAATGAAAAACTTTTGCAGGTGTGTTCCTTTTCTTCTTCTCCATGAAATTATGTTCAGTCAGACTTCCAACACCACCCTTTGACTTTCATCTAGAAGAAGAAAATTTCTTACAATTATGTCTATTTGAATCCTCTCCCCAATAAAGCAAACAATCATTGGGACACGCATGTATTTTTGTATAATTCAGACCAATCTTTTTAACAACTTTTTTCATATCATAAAAAGATTCTGGGATTTTTTCTTTAGGAAATGCATCACGAATCAATTACAATATCATGGACATTTCCTTATTTGTAATTCCATATAGAAATTTGATATGGTACAACTTCAGCAGAAATGAAAGATTTGAATATTTCAAACACGCACTATACCACTCTTGATTTCCATCATCAACTAAATCATGAAACACATTTTCCTCACTGAAGTTTCCCATTACATTTGGATCCACAAAATCAAGAGGAGGATCCAATGATATGTTACAATCTTTATATGCTTGTGTTACAGTCTCAAAAACATCACTTGTCACGTTGCAATTTGTAGCACCTTCTTCTGGTTGTTCTGATATGTTTTGATGCTCATAGTGGTGTCTTGTAGTGTCGAATGCATCATTTATGAGGTTTTGCATTCATTTTCCTTTGTCGACAAACATGGGACCTCATTCTATGGATTAACATCAGTTCTCAATCTTTCTTGTATTTTTTTATTCTCCATGCCAAATCCAACACAAATATTGATCAGGGAATTTCTTCGGTATTAAATGTTCATAAACTTCATCTCTCTTCAACCATGTTCTAAATTTACATTTAGGACATGGACATCTTATTCTCCCTTCAACGGATCAATTAGAAATTGAAAAATCTAAAAACTCATTCAAACCCATAACATATTGAGGAGTGTTCCTCGGTAATGTGATCCAGCTTTTATCCATGTGTATCACAATGTGCATACACAATAATAATAAAAATTAAAACACATAGTTACTACTAAATAGAGAAAAAATTTCATATATACGATAGTGTAAGATTACAGAAACATAATATAATAAAGATGACCCATTGATCATAAAGTATGCATAATATAATAAAGATGATACATTGATCACATTTACCACTTACTTAGCATGCCCAGATAAACCGAACAAGTCTGGTCCCTAGGTGACAGCGTCAACACCTCATTGAGGAGCAGTAAGAATAACAGTTTACACACTTATCATAACATTGTCAATCGCACATTTATGTTCCCTCAAACAACACCCCATTGAAAGTGATTTCATTGAACACACCAAAGATGCACGATTTTCATACCATTAGTACAACGGCATTACTAGAAAAATTTAGCCCTTATATGACACCCATTGAGACTTATCGCAGGCTAGCTTGGGTACCCAAATTATGGGTAGCCTATGTTAGTTCATGAAAATTGGTCATGTTTCATCGCTCTTTATGTTTTTCAATCCTTTCACTATCTATTTGAATTTATCCCATTCATATATGAATTTTTGGAATGAATCTATAGAATTGAAATCAACAAGGGAGTTTTGAAAGGGGGTTTCAATACCAAAAAGGTATGAATTACCATGAAATTACACCTCTGTGCATTATACACAAATCATCTCTTGTTTGTATGAATGATATACGTTAGGAATTCCATTACCAAATAGTGGTGTTATTTAAAAATTAGATACACTCACTACCAATAGCCGTGAGTGTTTTGGAGTGATTAAAATAGTTAATGTATAAAGTGTTTCTTATATAAATATGATATATAAATGGTAACTGAAACACTCCAGTCCAAATCTATCCAAGGTTAGGAAATTATATAATATTGAGGGGGAGTGAAATTAGATGATGAGTTGTGACTAATACCGATATGGATAGTTTAGGTGTTTCTATATATCCTATAATAATAGGAATCATGACACATGTAGTTCTTGGAAGAAAATATATTATCATAGTGTAGATTCAAATATGGAGTGACCCAACATGAATGAGGGTACTATACACTAAGACAACTTTTATGGTGATGAAATGTGTTTTTGGGTCCAGGCTTAGTGGCTCAAACATCACTATATATCCAGTAATAATAGAAATAAATACACATATAGTTTCTATATGGTCTCAAAAAATATCTAGATATTGTATATGAGAGAAAGATAGACATTTATGGGTGCCCTGGTGGGAATTGAAAGGATGAAAATTGATTTGAATTGTTAAATGTATCTTCATTGGGTAAGAATTGGGAAATTAAATGGGAACTACATAATGTCCTAGGATGGTAAATTTGTGTGTCACTATATATCCCATAACAATAATAATCATGTAACATGTTGTTCTTATAATATATCTTTACAAATATATCTATTTTGAATGGGAAAATGATGTTGTCTAGTGTCAAGCTACATAAAGGAAGGTTTGATGTGAATCCATGAATCCCATATGATATAATCCAAGGAAATAATTGTGGAATTTTATTTTTTCATAGGTTTTTTGAGAAGGAACTCTTCACTAAGGATTATTACATGGATATTTATCTCATGTAAGGAAATTATATTGTATATATTTAATTTATGAAAAAGGTTTAAATGTAATTTAAGGGGGACCATATGTAATTTAGTTTAACAATATAATTAAAAAATGACTTTTGTGCAATGTAGTATAATGTGGTATGGTTAGAAACTTTATGTCATTCATTTTAAGTTCCTATGACTATCATCAATGTGAAGAAGGCTTTGTGTATATCTGGATTTTATTAAAAATAAAATTCTTGAGTCTTAGTGTCGAGTCAATAAAGGAAATTTTATTTTAATTGATGAATTCATGAATAGTAGGATGAGGTTGGTTTTTTATAGGAATTAAATTTGTGGTTTGGTCCAATATAAATGATTTTCACATAACTATATATATGGAATTAACTTGAATTAATCCACAAACAGTTCTTAATATAGGATTGTTTCATACATGTGTATGGAAATAGGAGGTAACCTGACATGAATGAATAAACACATAAACTAGGATAGTATAGAAGATTATGAATGAAATATATCATTAACCATTATTGATATAAGATATATGGAAACCACTATGTATCCTATAAGAATAAGAATCAATCCATATGTAGTTCTAGAAAAGGAGTCTCTATTTAGATCTGGATATGTATATGAGATAATAAAATGGTTTCATCCTAGTGTAAATTTGTTGGTGAAGACCCAATGAAAATATGTAATCCCTTACACTAAGAACTATTACATAGATATGTCTAATATAAAAGGGAATAAGTTCATAAAAAATATACCACTCAAGTTATTTTACACTGTTATAGGATGGATCATATGTTATATGAAAATGACATGAGTTTCATACATTTTATGGTCCTACACCAAGGACATTCTTTTCTTGCAGTTTGTGGTCTTATGAATGGAACCATCTATAAGATGTTTAAAGTCATTAATAATGGACTTTCAAATCCTCGTTGTGAAGTTATAAAAAGTATTTCTTTGAGAATAATTATGTTGGTGGTAGACATTATATGTTCTCAATCCATTATAATCATGGAGTAGGCATTGTTGGAGTAGAAATTTTGTATTTTATACGGCCCTTCCAATTTTACTCTAGATTTATAGGTTTCCTCCTAGGTATCATAGGTGTTCTCATAGATAATACTAGTTCTCCTTGGATTAATAATCATATGTGGGCCTTCATATGGAATTCTTATATAATATTATTATTTTTTAACTCAAGGATGTGAAGTGTGTGAAAATAGTTTTCATCAAATTTCTCTAATTCATCAAGTCAGAGTTGAGATTTCTCATTCCTAGACAACTGATCAAAATGGAAATTTTAATTGAGGTTAATTAAACCTAAATTGGAAGGACTACCACTACGAAATCTCAACCCCAACCTATTGACATGGGTAGGGCCAAAATTCCACTAAACTTAGGTGCATCCCACAGACACTAGAGGATGACTATAAATTATAATGGTATATGAAATCATTGTGGTGGTTTACTCTCAAACACAACATAACCCGAATTAGACCAAAAAAATGTTATAACATAAATATGATGCATGATAGAAAATCAACCAAACACAATGGATATAACATGACCAAGATAAGATTTCTGATAGTCAATGATATATCATATAAGTCTGCAAAACCCAATAGCTCATAAAATTAATTAAGGTGCCACAATAAAACCACCCCAAACTTCACCCCTTAACCATATACAAAAACTTAAATGGATACATACCTGGAAAAGACAGGGGTCACCAGAGACGGAGGTCACGAGGTCGCCGGAGGGGGAGGTTGCGGGGTCACTAGAGACAGGGGTCGCGGGGTCGTTGGACGGTTGGGGGTCGCGGGTCACCGAATGGGGTCACCAAACGTTTGGGGGTCGCCGGACGGTTGGGGGTCACCGGGGCTGGGGGGTTAGGGGAAGAAGGGACGGCGCGGGGGTCACCGGGGCCAGGGAGGGTTAGGGGAAGAAGGGGTCACGAGTGTTTGGGGTAAACTTGGGGTGGGGGTAGGGAAGGGTCGGTTTTTTTTTTAAAAAAAATTATGGGTTTCGCGGAAGTTTATTAAAAACTACCACGAAACCTTTCTGCGAAAATGTTTAGTGGCAGTTTTGTGAACCGCCGCCACAAAACCGCCGCTAAACCCGGTTTTTATTTTAGTGATTGACCAACAAACCTTGACTTCTTTCCATCTTCTTTATAAGGTTGTTGAATCTTCTTCTTGGTATGTTGTGATTTATGTGGGGAGATATCTTCCACGCTCTTTCCACTATACACTCTATCCATGGTGGTAGGTTTCTTCTAACTTTTCTTCATCCATACTTGTTTAGGATTTTTCTTCTAACCTGTACTTTTTATAGAATCAATTTTAGAAAGATTCCTACAAGTTGGTATGGATGATACCTTCACATTCTTAGCTTCTTTTGATAGATCAACGAGTGAATCCATGATCTTATTATCACATGTTTGAGTTCTTTTGATAGTAGAATCCTCCAGTGAGCATTGAGTACTAGCAGCAACTGTTTCCTTATTTTGTGGAGACTTAATATGTGTATTATCAAGATTGTTCAACTAAGCTTCCAACTCTAGACATCTCATATTGGGGATGAATTTTTGGTCTTCAATAATAGTAATTTTATCTTCACAAGCCTTACTTAATATTTCAACTTCATCTCCATGCATCCTTACAATGTTTTTTAACAAAGAGTCAAGTTCTTAGATCTTCTTGGAGTCTTCTTCCAAATATACCTTCTTGACTTTAGTGCTCTTTTTCAGCTCATCTTCAAGTGCATGGATCTTATTTTCTGGAGTCTTGTTGACTCCCTACTTTTCTTCAACATCTTTGAGCCACAATGAAGAACTTACTTGAAATCCCATATTTTTTTCTTCAAAGGCTCCAACCTTTCTGGAGATCTTTAAACATTCAACAATTTTTTCTTGTAATACTTTCTTCAAAACATCAGTTTCTTCTTCCAGTGGAGTGATATTTTTTTGCATGCATTGAAATACTCCACAAACCATGGATGTACTTTCTTCAGGAATACCATACATAATCATTCTTAATCTATCAACTGATATTCCTTGATATGTTATAGATTGATCATCACCACTTGTGCTCTCATTTTCATCATGATAATAATTTCCAAATGTACTAACACATACCTCTTGATCAGTTGAGGTAGGAAGGTTTTCCATCTTCTTGGAGGGTACTTGAGCCACCCTCTCATTACTTTCCAAGGCTGATTGTTTTCAATGTCATCCAAATATGTAGAACCATATGATTCCTCTTATTTAGATACAACGGACTTCATCTTCAGCTTTCTTTTCTCCTTATTCTTCCTGTTCATCGTGGTTTTCGTAGATATAAAATTCTGCTCAGAGATAACTGACTCTTCATCAAAAATTCACTTCATTGTTAACTTAGGAAAGAATCTCAAGTCATCAAAAGATAATATCCTCAATGTATAGAATCCAATAGAGTTAAACTTGTCCCTATGATACCAATTGAGAGGACTAGTTTGGGATATGCCTAACACTGATAGGGGTGAATCAGTGTTGGGGACTTTTGAAACCAATTCCAACTTTTTATCCCTGTACCTCTTGACCTGTTCGGATATTTATTATCTTATTCTATTTTCCCTATCACATGAAATAATAGAAAATTGTAAAAATATGCACATGACATTTTTACAAGGTTCATCACTCAATAAGAGTAGCTACATTCTTTCCATGCACGGGTATGACCAGTGCATGGATTATCCACTATAATGTAATATGTTGTTACAATGGAGTGGCTAGGAAAACAATCCTCTAGACAGTGTGACTCTATACACATTGGAAGGGGGTGAGAAACAATCCTCTTCCATAGAATGGTGATAGCCTAGTCCAACTTGCAGCCTCTAGATAATTCTTTATACTTCCTATACAGACAGTCTTCTTCCTTCATAATAAGCTAGGTTCTGCTCTTGGACTTCTTTAGTGATCTTCACTTGATTACATTCAAAGAAGTAGGCAATCATTTCTTCTTTCTTTCTTTCTCTTCTTATCTAGTGCAACAACAACTACACTAGACTTCTTCTTTCATCTTCTTAGTGTAATAACCAACCGCACTAAATCTTCTTCCCTCTTCTTAGCCAGAATCACATATACCAATGTGATTATTCAGACACTGAGGATCAGATCACATAGAAATATCTGAATTAAACTTCCCTAAATAATTGTAGGCTTAAGTTGGGCATACTCTATTCTTATTCTTCTTCTCTTCTTTCTATACAACAAACCTGTAAGATGCACACTCTTCTTCTTCTACTTCTTTAATGAAAAACTAGCTGCACTGAAATGTGCTCTTCTTCACACGTTCTCTTTCAGTGCAAAGACATCTACACTGATCTCTTCTTATTATTTTTGTGATAATAACACGTTATCTTAGTGATTGTTAAAATAATGAAGTCTAGCTCAACTGATTATCATCACAGTTGATCAGAAGCTGGTAAGAACTTTTAGAACAACTCACAGCTTGCGTTCCAATCCTTAATTGCATGCCACCCTCCTTGCGCGCCTCCCTACTTGTGCACCACCAAATTCTTGCACACCACAATTGTGCACAACTCACAAATTGCACGCCACTTCGGGGTTAGACACAACACACTTGTTGCACACAACTCCCTTCTTGCGTGCCTCTTACAACTTGCACGCCACTTCTGCTTGTGTGCCACTCTTCTTGCGCACCACTCTTCTTGCACATCTCCCTACTTGCGCACATTATAAATAAATCTCAACCTGTGCGCCTTATAAATAACTCCAACTTGCACCCCACATCAGCTTACGCACCACTTTATACTACTTTTGTGATCAGAGCTCAAATTTTCTCTTAAGTGTTGAGCTCAGGAAAATGAGAAGGGTATCCGTCTATTTATAGGCATTTTGGTGACTTTCATGCCACATACACTTGCGCACCATTCCTACTTATGCGCCACTCCATCACTTGTATGCCGTTCCATCACTTGAGCGCCGCTCCATCACTAGTGCACCACTTTCTTTCCTTTGTCATATTTTTATAAGTTGGTGTTGAAATATGACTTGCGTGCAAAATACACCTGCACCCCATTTATACATGTGCTCCATACTTTCGCGCCACTTATACTTGCATGCCACTTTTTGACATGCACACCAATCTTTATTTCCTTTTCCATATTTTTATGTGATGATATGGAAATATGACTTGTGCACAACATACACTTGTGCACCACGGATACTTGCGTGCCACACTTGCGCGCCACTTTTGATTTGTTTACCACTTTTTTTAATTTTAAAAAAACACTTATTTACTCCCCCTATACTTCATAAGGATTTCATCACATTTTTTCCAAACTTATGATATTTTTTAAATACAAATCAACAAAGCATCGTCATAGTTATGGGCATTCTCATAGTGCCAAGCCCATACACTACTTCATGTCTTCTTTTCATCTTCAACAAGCATCCTTATTTCTTCTTATACTCTTTGGAATATGAATTCAAAAGTACTTATTCATCCTCACTTCAAATCCTTAATTAATTTTTGGACTGTTAATTCCAAATAACTACAATCATCTCTCTTCATCAAAAATTAGAGGCTTGAGGATTCTTCAATGACATTCAATGTTGTAGACAATGTACCACCTTTGATATATGTATTTGGAAATTTAAGAACAGTGCAACAACGGATTTCAAGGAAATGTGTAGTTCTTGACCATCTTATAATTCCAAGCCCTTCCAAACTCTCTCTTCTTCTTCAACCATCATTCTCTACTTCATGAAAATAATATGATTTTTTTCTTCAAGTAATCTCTTGCATGGTTCTCATGCAATCGTGAAGCATGTCATGGTCTTCTTCAAATCCTCATTCTTCTTCAATAATCCTTAGATGGATGATAATTCATCATTCTTATTCAATCATCCTTTAATGGATGATACTTCACCATTCTTCATTGTTGTAAACTATGTGTCACATTTGACACAAGTTCATTGAAATTTGGATCAGTTCCACAATCGTTATAACTGATCTTCTTAGAAAATTTCTCAAGTAGGACATACAATGTTATGATTTCATAACAATTATTCAAGAAACCTCACTTCAGCCAATATCCATTAACTTTTTTGTCCTTATTCACATCCTTCATCATTTTGACCAGTATTGACAGCTATTGACAAAAAATACAATCTTCATACACAAAGTGGTCCCAACAATGTTTTTATGAAATTATTCATGTTTTATGATTGTGTTTTGGTTCTTGGGAATTGTCTATAATGAATTTTGAGACCTATATCTCCCTCCAATTCATTAGGTTTGTGTAATTAAGAGGTCATTTGTATAGTTACTCTAAGTGTAACTGTGATGGTTACACAAATTGTAAAGTAGTCATGAGGGTTACAAATTTTATGATAGCTGATAGGGTAACAAGATTATGTAAGTAATTCCACGAGATACCTTTATAGTTATATTTATGTTCTATATGTTTTGTTTAAATCTCATGGATATCTCAACTTTCAAAAAGTGTGTTTATATGGGTGATAAGTATGTCTTTTTTAAAATGATTACAATTATTCATGGATTAATGTTATCTTTCCTTCTTTTTATATCCCTTACTATGATTTTGTTCCCATCCCAAGTTTTTAATTGATTTTCACAGGTTATAAGGAAGTGTAAGAAAAATAAGGGATTAAAGTTAAATTTCATGAATATTTTTCAAAGAAATCATGTTTTATTTGAAAATAGTATATTTTAGAATAAATTAATACTATTTTTATGGTATCCACTATGTATTGATGTAGAATGTTATGAATGTATTTTGTCCCCATTCTCTAAAGATAAAAACTTGAAAAGATTCTCAATGTGAAAGGAAGTGATATCTTGACTAATTCAGTATTATGTAATGTAATAAGGTTGGGTCCTTATATGGGCTGTTGATACATTCCTGTGTTAGTTAGGATTTATTATCATATTTATTCTTTTTTCTATTTTTCACTTGATTTATAGTATTTTTACCTTCCCACACCCCCCCTTGTGCCAGAATAATCATTTTTTATGCCCACATAATTAAGGAAATTGTTTGAAATTCATGATTAATTTCCCTATTTCAAGTTTTTTTAACATTTAAATAAAAATTCTTTCACTGATGGCATGTGGATTTTAGAAAGAATTTAACAATGAGGTTTGATTTTTTTATCGTAAATTAGGTTTTTATCGATGACATAAATGGTTGTATCTCTATGAAACCTTTGAGATGATTGATACCCTATGTGTGAGTATTTTTGGGGTTTATAATTTCACTTAATATCTCTACACCACATTAAAATCAACCATGATGTGCGAATATTATTTACTTAATAGAAGTTAAATATAAGTTAGGTTAATATTTATCAGCTTTCCAAAATAATTTTTCAATATGTTCATCCTGTATCTGATATTATTTATTACTGTACCGGAATGAACTATGGGTGTGTACATGTTATCTGAATGTTGTATTACCTTAAAAAACACAAATAAATAATTAGAGGAGTAATGAAATGTGGAATATATGGGGATATATAGGTTATGAGATTATATTTTGACTTCTGGTAATTCTTAAGTGAGTGGGTCTTTAAATTTTATTGCAAAGGATGTAGGGAAGGTTTGGTGGAAAGAATCTGGAAAGAAGAAGAAAAATTAAAATAACCTATATTTACTGTATCAAAAGTGAAAATAATATCATGAAATGGTTATCAACGCACACATGAAGACTTAGTGACATGGTTAAATTTTTCATTCATTTATCAGACTGCTATCATACATCTCCTTGAATGTCACTCTTGTATAATTTATGAGACATATTTTTCCATGGTCACTGAGAATAACTCCTTGGTGTTGTTTTTTCTTTGAGAACATTTCTATAATGAATGAAATTTTATTTTAATGTTAAATATTCATGAATTTTTTAATATATCCATGCATAATTTTGGAAATGTAACTTTTGTAAAGAGTGAAAATGTTTAGGTGTGGGGGTGTGATCGTACCATGATCCACTGTTTTATTTCATCCTTACATCACTATGTTAAATTGGTTTTGCAATGAAAATTACAAATTTAATAACAAGTTTAAATTCAAATTTGATTCAATTTTTTAATTTTTATCACTATTATAGATGGAAATTTTAATTTTTGGATTATTATATTATTGGAGGAGGTGATTTGGATGTCTAGAGATGATGTAGAAGGAAAATAGGCCAAAATGCATGGATTCCCAAGGAAATATTTACACTGTTTTAAATATTCAAAGAAATAAGGGAATAAAGTTAGGCTAGAATTTTTTGAGATGTTCCAAAACTCAGTGGGATAAAACTCATCTCAAGACACCCAATCCAAATTAGTCCATTTATTGGCCTAACCGAACTGATCTGTCTAGGGAAGTGAATATGCTTGAAGTCAAAATTTTAGTTCGGTAATTTGGAAATATATCCAATTATAGGTGTCAAATGGCCACAAAATTTTACATATTGATATTAAAAAGGATTTAAAACAACTCCTCTATTTTTTATATGTTAATATAAGGCTATTTCTTGGTCCAAAACTAATACACAAGTGGTATCTCTAAATCTAGGTTCCCAAAACTACCTCCCATTTTTGCTATAAAAGGGCACCTTGGGAACTTAATTTGGAAGCTCAACCAAGAAGTGAAGTGATAAAATTTTGGAGTTACAAAGGAGTCTACTCATATCCTTTGAGGTTTTATATCTCCCTATACTCATAGGGAGAGCTGAAATGAAGATGGATATCCACCCAGGCCTCCTCCTCCTCTCGATGGAAAGATAAACGGTGGGCTATCATTGAAAGGGAGATACACACCATGTGGTTGGAGTTATGGAACTATTTTGATATTGGTTTGATATATTTTGGGTTTGAAAATATTTCATTAATAATTATCTTACTTTTATTCTGATTTGAATGATTTTTTATTCAAGAGAATGGAATGTTATTTACCTTTAATCGATCAGTGTGAGGTTTTGAGTGTGTGGCTTGTGTTGAATCGATTGGATAGCACAATATGGGATTTAAATTTGATTTGGAAGTTCCTATAACAATAATAATATATGAACATTGGATATACAATTTTTATTTCAAGGATTTAGTTTTACTTTCATTGATATAAAATCTTTGAGATTAATTGGGATTCCAATTAATCTCAACCAAAGACTTACTCCAAACCTATATGAACCTATAATAACAATGAACTTGATATGTGGTGTAGTAAAATATAAATTATATCCTTTAATTTCATTTCAAAATAATCCTTCTTTTTTCAAATATTAATCTCTTTAATAAATACATTCCATTTTGAAACATCATTTAAGATCCCCCTTATTTTCTTTTTATTTTTGAAAAGCTTATTGAAAATAAACAAGATAATCCACCAAATCTCCTTGAGAGATGACCTATGGTCTTCCCTATGCTATAAAATAACTTTAAAAACATAATCAATTTTACGTTTCACGATAATACATTCACTTGACTAGAAAATTTGGTTTATAATACTAGGATTATACCACCCCATTATTGGAATTGAAAGTGAAGATTCTCAACATTGTTTGAAACATTTATACACATGATTATCTATCTCAAAAACATATTTCAGACGTATGGAAAGTGAAGGACTCTGCGAAATCATCGGTTTATTTACCCATCGAACTGGCTTTATTAATATTTCATCTAAATAATACTCTACTCATGATTTTCAATATTCCAATGATAATTTATTTGGAGAAGTAATGGAAGGAAATATGATCTTCATGCCAGTATCCTCAGGCATCAGTATCAACCAAAGTTGATAAAGGATGGCTAGATGTTTCTCCCTCCTAATCCTGGTAAAAGGTAAGGATGTTTCTGGTTATAGGCATCAAAATTGTTGTGAAAACCTATAAGGGTTATAAGCTTCACAAATGATCACTCCATATATTTGAGAAGTTAAAATCCCATCTAAAAATGAGATGATATAAGAACATTTATTTAGGGTTCCTCCACCACTGTTTGTTACTATTCCAAAAGGTGTGGTATATAGAACAAAAGTAAAGTCAAGGGGATTCCTCAACATCACAATAGTATCGTCAACACCTAAGGATATTGAAAGGATATAAAAAAATATAAATAAATTTTGAGAGAAAGTAATAATGAGGGATTGTTAGAGTATTTTGATATTCATAACATCGAAAGTGTTCTACTATCCAACCATATAAAAATGGGAATGGTCTACTGAGGTGATGTGGAAACCCTCCTTCTTGTATATGACCTAGTGACCCATAAATATGAGTGATGGTGGGTATAGATAAGTTAATGAGCTGTCTTTGTGCCAGAGTAGCTTCCATTATCAATATTTCAACCCTAAAAATTGAGTGAGCACCGAAGGATGGGAAAATACATCCACTCAGGAACATGGAAAAAACCTGCTAGCTGAAAATATGAGGTCACATCTGGCTGAATATAATAGCCACATGTGGTGTATTGACCCACTACCAAGGTATCATAGTATGAGCCCTGAATATATCAAGGATTTTTTGTGGGGTGGGTCCTAGTTTACCTAACCATTGTCTTTGTCCCACTAGGTTTCAAGAAGATATTCACTCAGTCATTAAATGTGATAATTGAACAAGTATGGATATTTTTTCCCAATGAATTCTCCACCACAATTCGTAGGTCCCTCTCTAAGGGGGAAATATTTTTGGTATCCAATCAATTTTTATCCAAAATGAGTAACTCATGTTATATATCCCCAAGGATTTGGATCCTTCTAAATTGATAAACTTCCCATATACTAATGCCTAATTAACCATGTGGAAGGTGGAATGGATTGGTATTTGAACACCAATGACTAACTAGTTTAGGTATGATATCAGTTAGTGGATTCATCATGAATTAAGAGATCCATAATGCTTGGTACAAATCAAAAAATTATAATTTCTTGTGGAATTATTTAAATCTCTAATACAACTAGGAATCCCAATCCCATTCATCATATAAACTTCCATCGGACATCAAGTCCCAGTTTGAACACCACTCTTCATTATCATTATCCTAAAAAAAGTTAAAAATGGATGAGTAGTGTAAGGGAGTATCATGAAAATACTGGTTGTCATATGTCCATGAAAAAATATGTAAAATTAAGATGTTTATGGGACTTGATTCTAGCATTATATGACCCGTAGTAGAAATATTTTCTTAGACATAGTTTAAGGTAACCTCAAACCAAATAGATGGTATGTTTTTACAGTTCGTTGGAATCGTATTTTCATATTGAAATCCAAAATATAATATAGGTTGTATTCCAAACAATGGATATTTCTAAAACTATGGTAGAAGAAGACTCCTCAAGATCCTCTCCTGAGGAATAATATTTCATCGAGGGTTATTATCAATATTGCTAGAAATAGAAATTCTATTTTTAACTGTATTCATTGAATAAAATGGGAGCATTAAATTGTAACACAAGGCCTCTAAAAACATAAGAAATAAATAAATAGTAAAAACCAAAATAAAATGATACAATCTTATAAATTTGACAAAGTTAAAACTCCTGCATGGAATATCACTCATCATTTGGACAGCATGGCACCCATGTTAAACGATCAACGCCACTACTATGAGAAATGATAACCAGCCACTGATCATTAATGATAGTTTACAGTACTCTAAGTATAAAAACCTATATTAGTTTTTGAAAGATTAGAATGTTCTGATCACAAATGGACATTTTTATGAAAAGATTGTCATATGCCTTAAACTCATTCTAGCTCAATGCCTCTAATTTTCTAAATGTGATAAATTAATCCACATAACATCATTTATATAGGCATGGTCCCCCCTATGGGTCTATATGTATACTGATAATTACTTAATCTTTATAAGTTTCTTCCTAGAAATGGAATCCTATTCGTGTCAATCATACCCCATTCTGGTGGGGGTATATGTTGGGCCTAAGAAGTTCATAAATAATCTGATAAAATTAATAGGAGAATTTAAGGAGATGGAAACTAGACTAGGAAAATGATAATGATGATAAATATGGAAAATTATATGAAACCTCATAATAATCATAATTTTATCCATAGGTACTATGATATGAAGAACCCACTCATTCACATAGCACCCTCAGAAACAAAAAATACTTAAGGCATGAGTAAATTGTTCTACACCCACCAAAAATTAAAATATTTTGTGACATGAGGAGATTTCTTAATTTCCCCATAAAAAATCATTTTTGGTGTGAGGAAGTCACTCCATACTTGCTAAAATGAAAATAATTTGTGAATAAGGAATTTATCATCACTCTCTATATATCATTATATATGTTATGCTACCTAAACATTTATGAAATTGGTTCATAGTCCATTACCTTTAAATACCTAATGGTTTCCCCAAATGGAAGAGTGGTGAAATGAATATGTAAAACAAATAAAAACTATGAGAAAGAAAATCTCATTTTGGGAAGCACACCATGTATATAGGTAATATGCTTACCAAAAAATAAATGGAAGTCCCCTGCAAAGGCCACTTTGATTAAAAAATATTTTCGCACAAAAGGGATACCCCTTAATGAAGGAATCCCTTCAAAATTAACCTAATTCATAGAAGATACCACTTAATGATATCCTCATCCTATGTTGTCAGGATAGTATTTAAAATGTGGTATCTTTATGGTATTCACTCCTCATATCTCACCACTCTCCTTATGAATAGAATTTTACTTCGTCTTAACCCCTCCACAAAGTATAAAAATTATTTAATATAACCAATACCAATAACTAAGGAAATCAAAATTAAGTCCTCCTATAAGGCCTACAGATGTGTACGATCAGAGCATAGGACTCACCAATATGTACCACTTAGATCATTCATTCCCATGGTAAAATATGTCCCCAACATAATCTCCCTAGTAGTTGGGGTCCTTAGTATCTTCACAATAATTAATTATCATGGTAATGAGGATGCTATCCTTAGATGTAGTAGTGGGAGGCTTCCCAGTTCAGGTAGAAGTATTCATTTCCTACTTTCTTTCTAGAATGTGAAGTGAATCGGGTGGTATCCATGCATTTTTTTCAATAAATGGATATGTAAGTCCTAATATGAGGTTTAGAAATAGGTGGGGATATGAGAATGATTCATCCCTGTATTTATTTTTGAACACCCCACTATAGTCTCAACCTGATCCACCAATGTATGAGGATCCAATATCACCCATGGGAATACCTCCTAGAGTAATACCCTAGCCTTTATTATAGGATATCATACATATCCATCCTTTCATATCTCTTCCCCCATTCACCAGTAGAAGAGGAATAACGTTCCAACACATGTTTCTAATTCAGTTGTAAGTACCTTCTATATGTGATTGTGTAGAATATGATGATATTCTATTATCTCTTGTTTCTCACAATGAGAAATACTCATGTGAGATTAGGGTTCAGTGGTAATGATTTCACTTTCATAGATAAAATAACTATTGGGCCTTACCTATAGGTGTAAGACCTTGAACAATATGAAATAAATGGGATTTTATTCAAATCCTAATGTGAAACTTATGAAGCCTCCCAAATGTTTAAACCCAGCACCCTCAATCAATCATCATCTTTACTGGGCCATTTTCCTAGTAAGGTAATACCCCCACCTGAGAGGACTACATTCCTTTAAGGTCCTATTATCTCATCCTCATTGGCCCATATTCCTAGTGAGGTTTATCTTCACAAGGGAACGTTCCTTATAATATCAACCCATTCTTATCATTCCATACTCCCTATGGAATCAACTATAAAGGTATACTCATGAATAATCCTCACACCCGCCATTGATATGAACCTTTTGCCTATAATTAATCACCACATGACATTAAACTTCATGGTCTAGTCTTTATCACATGACCTTAAAAGATATTATGTGCCACATTAGGTGGAACCAAACGACATAGGTTCTGATTCCTTTCATGTGGATATGTAGGAGTCCCTTATCATAGGTTAAATCCCAACATCAAAATAATACATGTCCCCCTAGATGAAGATAAATTATAGAGTTCCCCATAGTATGGCTTAAAACCAAAATCAAAAAATAAAAAATGAAAACAATGGATAACATATAATAAATATTGATGGTAGAATTGATATATAAACTTCAATATATATATATGGTACCATTTATAGAGAACCTCTAATATATACAGATGGTTTTATGTCAATACATATCAATAATTTATTGCTAACATAAGGGAAACTAGTAACATACTTTGGATTTGGGAAGGATTCATGAATATGTATTAAATCTATAATAGATTCTTTTAGTATGTAATAATTACCCCCAAAAGGATATATTGAGCTTGACCTCCCATCCTCTTGACCAATGTGAGTTCCTAAGAATCATTAGAAAAATTTCTAATGATCACCAACATTTAGGAAGAAAACCCACAATCCATTATGGATGTGGGTACCATTGAGTGTTTCTGATTCCATGAATAGAGTCCATTAGAAATGTTCTAGAGAGTGTGTCTTGTATACAGATAAACATTTGGCCCCTCCCCACCAGGTGTGAAACAATAGGTAAAAATAGAGCCTAAAAATAATACCTCCAAAGAATTAATATTCTTACATTATATAACCACATCAATAAAATGTGTATGTGAATTTTTCATAATAAAATTTTTAAGATAATTCCATGTGAACATATTCATGCAATAATAACATGACTTCATGATATTGGCATAATTTTTTAGCTTGGATATGTATATCTAACGTGGTCATGTGATTCCAGTATTCAATGGATCACCTAATGTATGCCACCTCACAAAATTTTGTTACATGGTCCCTTATCAATAAGTATTTAATTATTTGGTAATATCCCATGGTTTCAATATTTTGTTTGAGTTATGCAAAATCTATCCTCCCAAAATCAATTTTACCCTAAAATATTTTTCCTTCTCCCATACTGTAAAGTCACATGTTTTTTAACAGGGTTAAAATACAAAATTTTATGAAATTTTTCATTGGTTGGATGGTTCGGTCTTAAAAAAAAGATTTGGGTTGATGTTTCATGATTTTAGACCATTTAAAATTGTTGATAACTGTCTTGGGTAAAGGTTCAAGGAGTTTTTTGGGTGGTTCAATGGGTTTCAGGAGCACTGAACTTGGAAGTGGCGTTCACACAGGCTGCGCACGGTTGGTCAAATTGTGTGAGTCAAACCATGCAGCTTGTTAAAGGTGACATAGAGGTGGTCGCATGGTCTGTGCATGGTTAGAAAAAACATACCGGAAAATTAGTACGAATTAGGTTCCTTATAAAGAAGGTCTTGCATGGTTGGAGCACGGTTTTTCAGACCGTGCGAGCCAAATCGTGCGGCTTACCCAGTTTTGGGTTCCATGTTAATTTACAGAATTAAATTTCCGACTATGAGGGATTTAATTAAATGTCGAGATATGGGGTATTTTAATTGATTTAATTCATGTTTAAAAGTAATTTAATTAATTGATGAAAAATTGGGTTTCATTTAATTAAATTAATTTTCAGATAATTTAATTAAATGATAATGACTTCGAGTTTTATTTAATTAGATCTAGGTCAATGGAATTTAATAAAATGATGAATGGATGTGGAGTTGGGTTTTTACCTAATTAATTTCAAGGATAGGATGAATTTAATTATTTAATGAAAAGTGTGGGAAATTATTTAATTAAATTTGAGGTTGGAATAATTTAATTAAATAATGATGAGTTGGAGCGGTATTAATTAAATTCATTAGAGGGAATATAATTAAATGAGATAAGAAGGATATTTTATTTAATTAAATTTTAGGAGAATAATTTAATTAAATGAGGTGTAATGGGGAGTTATGGGGTTTACCAAAGAAGTATTTAAATAAAAATGATAACAATAATATGGCTATTATTATTATTATTATTGTATTAATTATTATAAGACTAATTGGGGTTATTTTAGGGAGTAAATAAGAGGTAGGCGCACAACAAGGTGAGGCGTGACCCCCTCCCCTCATTCTCCCTTGGTGGAGGTGCACCACTCCCAAACCCAGCTCTCTCTCCACATGTCGTATCGCGATTGTTCCTTCACAGAAGATGTTCATCTCGTCAAGGTAAGTCCTTTTTCGCATGTTTCATTCTTTGCATAAACCATTTTGGATCTTCTTTCCCTGGTCTCTGTTAGGTTGAAACCCTAAGACTCATGATTGTTTATGTTTTTTCTTCTCTTTTGATTCTAGGTGGTGTAAAAGATGTCTCGGGACCCATCAGTCTATATTTCGACAGCCGTCGTCGAATGGATGGAATTTCGTCTTGATTCGGTTCACCACCGTCAAAGCCGGGTAAGGAACAATATTTGTTCATGGGGTTTTCACCCCATAAATAAGGTACTTGTGGTTTAAATGTGTCATAGTTAAATATTTAGGTGTGATTTGGTCTCTACTACACTATTTTTCAGTTCTAGTTAATTATTGTTAAGTGCAGTGATGAATTCCAAGTGTGTGCATGCTTTTGTGGAGGTGTGTGGGAATGATCTGTACTCGGGTTAAGTTAGAAAGCATTTTCTAGGACAATTCCTTGAGGTAGGCTCCTCAACTTTGATTTTATTTTCAATAATAAAGTTTTTTTTAATCTAAATCTATTGATAAAGTTGACTGAAATATTGGAGAAAATTTCATATTGGTATAAAACAATTTATTACATTACAAAATCACATTTTGTGATAAAACCCCTCCAACGGAGGTGCGTTGCCTTCAAGCTAAAAAAATAATTCTTATAGTGACATTTTCATTTAGATTCATGTTATGTGAACAATTATATCTGCCCTTGCTTGTAAATACACTTAGATTAAGTAGAGTTTATGAGTATTGGGCGGGATAAGTTGAGATAATTAATCGGGGAATTAATTATGAGATTTTAATTGGATAAGTAAATATAATTAATTTTTGAATTAATTATTAACCTAGATAATTTTAATTGAGATATTTAATTTGTTGTGTTAATATAATTAATTGGGTGAAATTAATTATGAGATGATGTTTGGCTACGTAAGATAATTAATGGTGAATTAATTATGTTCCATGATGTTGATTAAAGGAAATCAATTATGATAATTAATTATGATAAGTTGATATTTTATATGAATAATTAATTGTGAAGAATTAATTGTGGAAATATGAGATTTAGAATGGAATAATTAATTGTGAATTAATTATGTACTAGACTTTGAAAATTAGATAATTAATTAGGGGTTTTATTATAAGGTATTGAATTGGATAATTGATATAATTAATCAATGGATTAATTTTGATATGATGCTTTGGAGAAATGGAGATAATTAATGGTGTATTAATTATGTTCTCTTATAGTAATGTTTTGGATAATCAATTTTAGAGAATTAATTATAGAATAAAATTTGTGTTAATAGATTAATTAATTGATGAATTTATTAATAGAATTATGGAATTAGTTAATTAGGGGGTTAACTATTTGTTCTTGATGTGTTTCACTAATTGTTAGATTATTAAGGAAATAAATGTGGATAACTATTGAGGAATTTATTATTGAGCTTGGATTAATTAATTTTTGAATTAATTAATGAATGAGAATTAGGTGTTATACATGGCGCTCTAGATCAATATATATGTTGGGATTTAGACATGGTGTTCCTCCCCAACAGTTATCAAATGATGTAAATAAATGAGAATGTGGGTGACATACATGGAATTCTAGACCATTGTAGAAGTTGGGACTTGGACATGGCGTTCCTCCCCAATAGTTATCAAATGAATGAATTATAATTTGTTACTATACATGGCATTATAAAATAATGTAGAAGTTGGGACATGGAAATGGTGTTCCTCCCCAATAGTTATCTAAGTACTTAGATGTAAGGGTGTTAGATATGGCGATCTACACTGAATGAGAAATAGGTGGTAGACATGGCGTTCTAAAACCAATATTATAAATATATGAACCAGGATTTTAGGTGCTAGACATGGCGTTCTAAACCAATAGTATATTATATGAATGAATTATGAAATGAAATAAATATGTGGATCAAACTGAAATTAAATGTGATTAAATAAATAAATATTGAGAATGATTACAATTTCGGCATGAGATGAAGTTATCATTGAGGTCTGGGATACCATGGAAACATTGGAGACAATAAATGATTAAATAGAGAATAATTGGTAAAGTGTTTAAAGGTATTTATGATTGATAAATATGATTGTATGGTTCTTATACAGACTCTTATTTTGGCTACAGACCAAAGTAGGTATCACTGTCAGGTGTCCCTTTGGAACTTGGATGGGTTGTTGGTTATTAATTCAGTTTTATTATTACGTTGTTATATCTATACACCATTTTTTATATTGTATTTTCTATGTTCAGCTAGATAACCAATGGTCCTGGCCTAATGAGAAGAATGTATCAAACCTTACTTGGGCCGTAATTGCACTGGGGTACCCGACTAGTCTTTATTGTTTGCAGGAATGTGGACCTTTGCTTGTGGATGTTACTTGTACTTCATATTTAGGAGCAGAGGACCAAGCGGGAGCTCGAGATTCTCATAGATATCACCCTTGGGGATTTGAGTCTTTTCTTTATTTCTGTATTGAAATTTAAAGTATGATGTTTTGTTTACTATTTTCGGTTATGTATCACCATGACATGCATTCATTGTATAAACTGGTATTGGACATTTTCATTATTCTATTGAATATTACTTTATATGCTTCTATTCTTTTCTAAATTTATCTATTTCTACTATGCACTTTGAATATGACGGTATAGTCTCCCCACTGACTATCCATAAACCCTCGCTGTTATTCGGCAGCCTCTGGCATATGAGGAAACATGCTTTAGTTCATGTGGTGACTGATCTAGCTACCGATTCAAGGGTAATCTATGTTGGGATGTTACAAAGTGGTATTAGAGGTTCAGGTTTTCTTTCTATTTTTCCTTTGTATTCCTATTTTGGGTTGGTAGATAGAAGACTAGGAAAGTGTTGGTGCTCGGTTAATAGTAATTCTTAGGACTGGTCACCCCATGGATTGGAAATGAACAAGTGTCCAAGGATGGGAATTGATGATTATACTATTTGAGGTTACATTTGATATGATTTCACCTTCAGTGACTGGTGTATTTTTCACTGCTTATTGAATTTGAGAATTTTTAAAATTTTCCTTGGACTATTATAGAAATGAAATTTCATTACATGAATCATCTTAGGCACTTAAGGATTCACATTCCATGCATATCACAGTCCATGTAGTTTCATTAGTAGGATGTCTGCTAATTTTGATTGATTGCCTTGGGTGGAATTCCATTTTTTGATTTTCTTTAGAATTCCCCATTAGATAGCATGATTCGGTGATAGATATAACATGCTTGGGTGTTTATATTCCATGTTACCTCTATTATTAGCATGTTTTTATATTGTTTCATGCTTCTATGTTATAACATGTTGTTGTGTTATTGGTAATGATAACATGTTATGGTTTCATGAGTATAAATTTTTTTTTTGATTGATTACATTTTCAATGGGATCCAATTCCAGTGGTAAGGTGTATGGGAACCTGATAACTAGAAAAAGGGTAACCCGTGTATTCAAAAGATTAAAAAAGTGGTTGTTAAAGTTTAAAATGTTAAATAGAAATTAGTTGTGATAAATGGGAGCCAGATTCGAGCAGTAAGGTTTATAGACACCTTATTGATTGGTAGATGGACACCCATGTAGTTGAGCCTAATATAACCATAGTGTGTTTGAAAATGGTTATAATTTTAAAACTTTTGTGTTATTATTGAAATTAACTGTTATAGGGTTGCTTTTTGAATAACCTAGATGTTTTGAATTAAATCAGACCCTCGGAGGTCACCTTCTGATCAAAAGGAATCTAAATGCTAAATTTCCTATTTAAAATGAAATGACACTAAATGTTAAATGTTTAAGAGGATTTTTATTATATATTTCCTATTTGGGCCAAGGATAATTGTTTAAAAACCAAGTTCTTATTGTGTAATAGTAATTTTGGATTTGTTAAAAATTCCTTCAAATGTATATGGGTTGAAATGAATTCAATGAAATGACTAAAATGAAAGGGGAATTTTGAGCCTAGTGATTTCTGTTTTAAGTAACTAAGATATAGGGTTGACGTGTATGCTTCATAAGGGACTATCCCATAGTAGGTAGCGCCCTTAAATCTTGAGATGATTTGTTTCCACTATGATATTTTTGATGTTGGTTCCGTTATAGTGTCATTTCACATACTATAACTTTTGGCACATGAGTGTTTTGACACGTCAATAGGTTTAAGTTTCGGATTTCATGAGAGATATTGATGTGGTGATCGTGGTTCGTGGAACATCACACATGTGTTTAAGGTGTTTCTAAAATAGTGCAATTATGAGCAATTGATATTTTATTCTATGACATGGACACTCTTAAGGTTGGTAATGTCAAATAGGTAAGTTTTCAAAGCATTTTAGTGTTAATATTTCAATGAACAAGGATTACTTGGGTGATGCAGGCATCGAGGTTTGGTTCATGACGTGTCGGCAGGAGAGGCCAAGCCTTTTCAAAAAGACTGGATTAGTGATAGTTCAAATGATATTTTGTTATTTGGATTCTATATGGGATGTGTGTTTATTTGTGTTACACTTTTATTTGTGCTAGTAAACGATAGTTTTAAAGTAGCCTTGAGATGTATTGACTTGGAGAGGTCGTTGAAATTCAAGTGAGGAATTTGGTTACAAGTGGTTGGTGATAGAATCATTTTAAAGGAATGTCATTGTGTTAAGGGTGAATTTAAGTTTTTGGGTTGGAAATATCATTTTAGGATACTATTATTGAATCATGTATCTAGTTTTGGGGTCTTGGTTATGTTATTTTTTGATGTTTCGAGTTGGATTTAGAGATTTGGCTTGGGTTTGAAAGGTTTAAACTTTTGGGATTGTGATTTGGTTAAAGGTGTGTTTGGTGTTTAGAAATGAAATGTAATTGTTAAAATGAGACTTTTTGACCTTGGTATGTTGTTTAATGTTGTACTAGTTCCCTATATCTTCTCAGGGATGTGATTTTTTTAGGGTGGGTAAATTGTAAAGTACCGTGTTTTCGAACCGGATTAAAATACGAAAGTTTTTTAACCTTTTCGTTTTTTGGATGGGTCGGTCTTAAAACCACGCTTAAGATTGATGTTTTGTGAGTTTAGACCATTTAAAAGTGTTGATAATGGGCTTGGGTAAAGGTTCTAAGAGATTTTTGGGTGGCTCAATGGGTTTTAGGAGCACCGAACCTAGCAGTGGCATCCACACGGTTTGTGCACAGTTGGTCAATCTATGTGGATCAAACTGTGCAGCTTGCTAAAGGTTAGATATAGGCACTCTCGTGGTCTATGCATGGTTACAAAAACTATACAAGAAAAACTGTGCGAATTAGGTTCATTAGACAGAAGGTCCCGCATGGTTGGTACACGGTTTTCCAAACTGTGCAAGACAAACTGGGTGACTTACCCAGTTTTGGATTTCAGGTTAATTTATTTAATTAAAATCCCAGCTTTAAGGGATTTAATTAAATGTCATGATATGGGGGTTTTTAAATTTATTAAATTCATGGTTAAAATGAATTTAATTAATTTATTCAAAATGGGGTTTCATTTAATTAAATTGATTTTGACATAATTTAGTTAAATGATAATGAGTTTGAGTTTTATATAATTTGATCTAGGTCAATGGAATTTAATTAAATGAGTAATAAATGTGGATTTGGGGTTTTACCTAATTAAATTCAAGGATATGATGAATTTAATTATTTAATGAATACTAGGGGAAATGATTTAATTAAATTTGAGGTTGGAAGAATTTAGTTAAATAATGATGATTTGGAGTGGTATTAATTAAATTCATTGGAGGAAATTTAATTAAATGAGGTAAGGATGAATTTTTATTTAATTAAATTCATTGGAGAAGAATTTAATTAAATGAGGTGTGATGGGGTAGTTATGGGGTTTATTAAAGAAGATTTAAAATTAAAATGATAATAATAATATGTTTTTTGTTGTTATTGTTATTATTATTATTATTATTGTATTAATTATTATAAAACTAATTAGGGTTATTTTATGGAGGAAATAAGAGGGATGCACACAAAAGGGTGAGACGTGACCCCCTCCCCTCATTCTCCCATGGTGGAGGTGCACCACTCCCCAACCCGGCTCCCTCTCTGAGCATCAGATCATGGTGCTTACTTCAAGGAAGATTTCTGTCTCGTCGAGGTAATTCCTTCTCCACATGTTTTGTTTTTCACATCGGCCATTTTGTCTCTTCTTCACCCGGTCTCTGTTAGGCCAAAACCATAAGACACAGGATTGTTTCAGTTTCTTATTCTTTTCCGATCATAGGTGGTGCAAAAGATTTCTTGGGGCCCATTGGTCTATATTTTGACAACCACCACCGAATTCATGGCAGTTTGTCGTGATTCGGTTCACCGCTGTCAAAGCCAAGTAAGGATCAATAACCGTTAATGGGTTTGTCAACCTTCAAATAAGGTAATTATGGTTTAAATGTGTTACAGTTAATTATTTGGGTTGGTGTTAGTCTCTTACACACTATTTATATGTTTCGGTTAATTATTATTAAGTTCAAAGATGAATTCTGAGTGTGTGCATGCTTTTGTGGAGATGTGTGTGTGTGAGAAGTTCACGGTTTAATTTAGAATGCATTGGCTCGGCCAATTCCTTGAGGTAGGGTCCTCAACATTGATTTTATTAGCAATAATGAAGTGTGTGTTAATCTGCTTCTTTGGATAAAATTGACTACAATATTGGATAAAATTTTATATTGGTATAAAATGATTTTTTATAATAAAAAATCACATTTTGTAATAAAACCCCTCTAACAGAGGTGCGCTACCTTCAAGATAAAAACATAATGTTTATAGTGACAAGTTCATTTAGCTTTCTGTTATGTGAATTGATATTTATTCCCTTCTTTGTTAACGCACTTTGGTTGAGTGTAATTTATGATTATTGGGTGGGATAAGTTCAGATAAATAATTGGGGAATTAATTATGATATTTTCATTGGATAATTTAAGATAATTAATTTTTGAATTAATTATGAACCTACAGAATTGTAATTGAGATATTAAATTGGTTGTGTTAAGATAATTAATTGGTGGAAATTAATTAGGAGATGATGTTTGGCTATGTAAGATAATTAATGGTGAATTAATTATGTGACATGATGTTGATTAAACATAATTAATTGTGATAATTAATTATGATAAGTTGAGATTTGATTTGGAAAATTAATTGTGAAGAATTAATTATGGAAAGATGATATTTAGAATGGAAAAATTAATTGTGAATTAATTAAGTGCTTGAACTTGGTAATTAGATAATTAATCAGGGGATTAATTATAAGTTATTTAATTGGATAATTAAAATAATTAATCAGTGGATTAATTGTGATATGATGCTTTGGATAATTGGAGATAATTAATGGTGTATTAATTATGCTCTCTTGCAATTATGTTTTGGATAATTAATGATGGGTAATTAATTATGGAATGAGATTTGTGTTAATAGATTAATTATTTTATGAATTAATTAATTGAATTGTGGACTTAGTTAATTATGGGGTTAATTAATGGTTATTGATACATTTCACTAATCATTGGATTGGTAAGGGAATGAAGGTGGATAATTCTTGATTAATTGATTATTGAGCATATATTAATTAATTTTTGAATTAATTAATTAATGAGAATTAGGTTCTATACATGGCGTTCTAGACCAATATAGAAGTTGGGACTTGGACATGGAATTCCTCCCCAACAGTTACCAAATGATGTAAATAAATGAGAATGTGGGTGCTAGACATGGAATTCTAGACCAATGTAGAATTTGGGACTTGGACATGGAATTCCTCCCCAATAGTTATCAAATGAATGAATGATAATGTGGTGTTAGACATGGAGTTCTATACCAATGTAGAAGTTGGGACTTAGAAATGGCATTCCTCCCCAATAATTATCTAACCACTTAGATTTAAGGGTGTTAGACATGGAGATCTACACCGAATGAGAAATAAATGTTAGACATGGTGTTCTAACACCAATAGTGTAAATATATAAACCATTTTTTTAGGTTCTATGCATGTAATTATACACCAATAGTATATTATATGAATGAATTGTGAAATGAATGAGATATTTGGATCAAACTCAAATTAAATGTGATTAAATAAAGAAATATTGAGAATGATTAGAATTTCAACATGAGACGAAGTTAATATTGAGGTGTGGGATACCATGGGAACCATAGATACAATAAATGATTAAATAGGGAATAATTGGTAAAGTTCTTAAAGGTATTTATGATTGATAAATATGCTTGAATGATTCTTATTCAGAATATTATTCGGGCTATGGGCCGAAGCAGGTATTGTTGTTAGGTGTCCCTTTGGTACATGGATGGATTGTTGGTTATTTATTTAGTTTTATTATTGTCTTGTTATTTTTGTACACCATTTTTTATATTGCATTGTCTAGTTTGAGCTAGAAAATTGATGGTCCCGACCTATTGAGATGCATATCTCACACCCTACTCGGGCCACCATTGCACTGGGGTACCCGAGTAGACTTTCTTGTATACATGATTGTGGACCTTTTCTTATGGTTGTTACTTGTACTTGGGAGTTAGGAGTATAGGACTGAGCGGGATATCAGGATGCTCATGGATATCTCCCTTGGGGATTTGAGTCTTTTCTTTATTTATGTATTGGAATGTAAATAATGTTTTTTTGTTTAATAATTTCGATATTTATCACCATGACATGCATGAATTGTATAAACTGGAATTGGAAATTTTCATTATTCAGTTGAATATTGTTTTATATGCTTCTATTATTTTCTAAGTTTATCTATTTCCACTGTGCACTCTGAATATGAGGGTATATTCTCCCCCACTGACTATCCATAGACCCTCACTGCTTGTCGGTAGCCTCTGGTGTACAGGGAGATGTGATCGAGGTCATGTGGTGACCGGTCTGGCTATTGATTTAAGGGTAAGCTGGGTCGGGATGTTACACATATTGATTCCTCCATAGATTGAAATTAGAATTAATGAGAGCATTTGGTTCTATATTTTCACCTAAACCATCTAATCAGGATATTTTAACCTAGAAAACCTAAATCAAATCCTTTCACCAAGGTCAAAATCCTAAAAATGATAACTTGAAACCTCCTTTGAGGCCATCAAATATACATGATCAAGATATATGTACCGATACACACACCCATTTGATAGTTTATTCCATTGATAAAAGGAATATCAAGGTTTACATCCCAAGGAGTTAGAACCCTCAGGGGGACCAGTATTGTGGATCCCCATGATAACAAGGGTCCCTACAAGGAAGTCACTGGAGTGGTCTTTTTGGAATTGATGATGTATTTATTCTCCACCTAAAGAGTCAGTCCTCAAAAGGCATACCACCTAGAGTAATCCCCTATCCTTTCTTGTAGGATACTATTTCCCCCCAGCATCCCATGTCCTCTCCCATGTCCACCAACAGACTGTGAGTAGTCTCTTCACTATAAGCATCCTTATTAGGTATAATCCCCAACATATCTCAATGGGCATCCTTCTTAGGTTTAATTCCCAACATATACCAATTGGATTCCTCTTTAGGTATAAGCATCATTCAAATTTAATTGTGTAGTGTGCTTGATCTTTTATTATCTCTTTTTTCTCACACCAAGAATGAATCATGTGGGAATAGAGATATCAGTTGATTATGTTATTATCATAATTAAAACATTTATCATGACCCTCCTCCTTAGGTGTAACCCCCTATAATATCTTCCCCTTATAAAAGGGACATATTTTACATGATACATTCCATTAAAGGGCTATATTTCCAATAAAGTATATCAGGGTAGTCCTCGTATTTGTAAGCCCCACCCATTTCTCTATTTTTGTATCATTCATGACATATATGTCTTTATTTTATGGTGTTAAACTTCATGGTATGGTCCTACCACATGACCTTAAACTATGCAACTCAAAATATGTGTGATTCCTATTTCCAGTAGGATACATAAGACAACTCTTTAAAGCATGAACCCTATATCCCCATATATCCATTGTTTTTAAGTGCATCCATTGGGAGATACTCCTAGAACACCATATTCCATCATAAAGATATATCCCATATTATATCATTTCCCCACCGGGAGGGTCATTTTCATTAAGGGTATCACCATATTTTCTTAATTAGTCAATCTTTTTGACAAAACAATATTATGCTTAGTGGGCCATGGTCTTACTAGCCAAACCAACCTAAAACCTCATAGGGATAATTCCCTTATGAAAAGAACTCATCCTCGTTGATCTATATTCTCTTTGAGGCTAAAAAGAAAAGGCCACCCATAGGTAAGTCCCATATCAATCATCATTGGGAACATTTCACCTAGAAAGTCCATTCCACATGACTTTAAGCTGCTTGGGATTGGTCCTTGTCACGTGAATTTAAAATTTGTGATGTTTCTCATTAAATGTAACCAAACTATATGGGTTTTTGTTCCCTTCACATGGATATGAGGAATCTAATATAATAGGTCTGATCCTAACACCAAAACACCAACTACCTCCTTGGATGACATTAAATTCTATATTTCTCGATAATGGGGATTTACACTAAAATAGAATCCTTTCACTTGAAAACGGAGGGGATAGAGAATCTTTAATGCATACGAATGCGTTCTCATTAAATCACACCTATAATTAATTCACTATCTTTCATGAGGGTAACAAATATCATTATTAACATTACTAGGTAAGATTCATGAACATATATTAAATCTATAATAGAGTATTAGATTAGGAAATAATTTACCCAAAAAGGTTAGGATGTTCCTGATCTCTTATCCTCTCTGTTTAGTATACATTCATAGAGTTTCTAGTATATCTCAGTTACCGTCTACCTTTGGAAAGTAGGTCCATAAAGTGTTAATAAACCACATAGAGTGAATATACATAAAGAAATACAAATATTTACAATATAAAAAAATTAAAATTATAAATAAATAAGGGAAAAATATTTAAATAAATGAAAATTTAAAATATTAAAATCATGAGATAACAATTTATGAACATTGTTTAGTTGAAAGTTATACTTTCTATTTTTTCTTTACATAGTTTTGAAAATCATAAACACTTTATAACTTTCTTAAAATTCTATTTTACTAACTTCATACATCCCAAGTGTTTTAGAATGTTTTTTAGAAAAAATACTTTTCTAATGAATGTAGAAATTATTCTAAAATAAAAAATATATAACCTTTATATTACTCAATCTGATCCATCATAATGACGATGCATTTGATCCATTAGATTGACTAATTTTTTTTACAGTGGAATGACTGGTGTTCTATATATCAGACTAATTGTAGTTATATCCATGGGACTACTAATAGTTTTAATCTATCAGACTAACCATAGTTCAGTTAATCGTATTGAAAAATAGTATAGTCCATAAAATGGTCCAAAGTTTATAATTGGAGTAATTGAAATTATTTCTATTAGATGTAATACTTTAAATAATTATAATGGTGTTAATCAAAATGACATCATATGGAAACATTTTATGTTCTATCAAGTGAATAACATCTAAGGCCATTGAACCAACTTTTAGAATCATGGAAAATATGACTGTTGGTGGAGTACCTATAAATAGGAGTGAATTTGGGGAGCTGTGAGCTAATGAATTTGAAAATAAACATGTTTGATATTTTTATCTACCTAAACATATCATTATTATACATTGTAATTTCTTAGAGAGTTGTGTTCTAAGGATTCTGGGTGAGGAATTTTAAAATCATTATAATTTTAATTTATTTTTTATTCCATTTTTATGATCAAGGTTTAGATCAAGGGATTTGGGGGATAGAAAGATAGGTGAATCTTATCCACTAAATCAAGGGATTTTAGGGATAGTACGATAGAGATGACACCGTTCATTGTAGAGATGGTTTTCTCATTTAATAAATATAGAGTAGATATCGATCAATTAGATTTAGGGCTTCATAGGGATTGGAAGATAGACCTATCCTAATCATCATATCGAGGTATTTCCTAGCATGGAAAGACAAGCATTTATAGTTATGTTTTAAAATAGTGGATATCTTATGTATGTATTTCTGACTTCCTTAACTCTTAAGGTAAAAGAGTAAAACTAATTTTATAAATCTTGTAAGTCATTATTACTTGTTTATAATCTTTTTTATTACTTGTTTATAGAATTTTAATATTACCTTATGTATTTACATTTGAATTTTTTTTACTAATATTTATAATAAATTGTTTTATCAGTGTGTCGATGAGACTGATAATAACTTTGATTTGTTGAATGATTTTTGAATCTGATACATACTCTGATAATCAGATGACTTCTGAGTATGATCTTTTTGACTAAATTGACTTTGGGTTTTTGTTACTTTAAATTTTTAAACTATAATTCATCCCCCTATTGTATCTATGTTAAACTCTTACTGTCCAAAAATTGGTATTATAGGAGGTTCTATTGTTATACCTGTTGACTTTTTTACTTTTTTTATCTATTTCATGTTTGTAAGAATTTTTATAAATTTATTTGTTATTAATTGTTGTTACACTAACTTGTATTTTAGAAAAGAGTTTGTATTTTCTATAATATGGCAGAGTTAAATGTTGGTACCCTTTAAAATCTAAATCCAAGTAGACCACCTATCTTTGATGGTGTTGATTATGAATATTGGTGAGAAAGAACTAAGACTTTTATTATAAACACTGGGGTTGATAACTTTGTGATGATTACTGGTAATTACACAATTCCAAATAAGGATGTTACTACCTTTATAAATTCAGAAAAGTTAGAATATCATCTGATTTATAGATTAAGGAACACTATTATTTTCATTGACTCAAAAAAATTATAATCATATTTCTTCATTTAACTCTAAAAATAGTTTTTGGAAGAAGTTATAATTAACAGATTTTGGAATTTCAAAATTTATTGGAACAAGAAGAGTTATTCTTCATGTTGATTATAAAGATTTTAATTTTCTATCTGGAGATTTAGTTTCTAAAATGCACCAAAGGTTTATGACTATTATAAATAGTTTACAATCTATTGGAGAGAAATATCTTTAAAATAGTATCTTAGTTGAGAAAATTATATAGATCATTCCAAATGAATTGGAATCTAAATTAACTACTTTGGATGACATGAGAATGATTACCAATCTTAATCTTGATGATCTTATTGGAACCCATATATAATATGAGAGGAGATTAAAAATGGGTGAATAAAAAATGAAAAAGAATAGTTGAGAATTTTCTTTTTCAACTACATATAATGATCATAGTAAAGTTAAATCTGCTAAGAAAGTTGTGAAGTCTTCTATAAAGAATAAATTTGTTTTTAAGTCTGATAGTAGTTCATTAAAATGGTCTAAGAATGAATTGTATAATATTGTGAGAAATATGAACAAGATAGTTGGAAAGAAATATTTTTAGTACATATATAAGAAAATTCATAGAGATAAAGGTGATGAGAAATATTCTTCAGAGACTACATGTTATGACTGTAATAAAAAAGGACATATCAGAACAGATTTTCCAAAGTAGAAAAGGAAGGAAAAGAAAAAAAAATATGATAGAAATTATAATAAGTACTAAAATCACAAATTAAATAAGTGTATGAAATATTAAGATACATGGATTTCTAGTAGAGGATATAGTTCTTCTAAGTATTCATCAAACAGTGGAATTCCAGGATAGAAGAATATTGGATTCTATTCAAAAATACCAAAGATCAACAACTGTATTATGGCTAAGGTAACTGCTGAATCGTTGAAGCCCCTTAATTTAAATGTAAATAATAATAACTATGTTGAAAATAATATTTCTATATCTTTTAATGAAGAATATTATTCATTTGATTATAAAAACAATACTTTACCATGTTTTGAGGAAGTTTTAAGATTTGAAAAATTAATTAAAAATGAATATTGTATGATTTCTAAAAAACTTTATAATGCTCAAGAAAAACTTCCAAAGAAAAATTTAAAAAAAATTACTTTTACTACTGTGATATTAGATCATTATAAAGATCTTGATAAATCTAATTTTTAAAAATATAATTTTTTAAAAGATCTTAAGGAATATATTTTTGGTAAAAAGTGATTTTGTAAAAATTAGTTAGAATACAAAGCCTATTGAGGGAAAAATTTTAGTTGTAAAGTTAAAATCTGAAATTTCTTTTTTGAAGAAACTTTTTTATATGTTTGTCATTGGAAAGGAAATTTTTTTTAATACTTATAAAAAAATTAGACCTCATAAAGATATTCTTAGAATGGTTTTTACTAATAAAAAACCTATTTTGGTAATAATTACTTTATTCCAAAACGTGCTCCCTTTTTCACTAAATACAAAAGTGGTGGACACTATAAGAACAAATGTTCTTTAAACAAAGTTCAATATCTTGGTTTTCATAAATATTTTTTTCAAATGAAATAAAATTTTCTAAACATAATAAATTTGTAAAAATGTAGATACCTTAAATTTTACTTTTTGAAAATACCATACCCAAGAAGGTATGGGTTTCAAAATGCTAATGTTTTTGTTTTAAGAAAAATAAAGTATGTAATAGAAACAAAAATATTTGGTACATGGATAGTGTTTATTCTAGAAATATTAATAGATACAAATATTTATTTAAGAATATTATAAAGATAAAAGGTTGAAAATTCACTTTCAGAGATAATGATCAAGGGGAAATTATTAGTATAGGTAGAATTGTTATTCTTTAAAATGATTTAATTTCAAATGATTTATTTTTTATTAGACTTAAGCACAAACTTTTTGGTATAAGTAAATTATGTGATGAGGGTTATCTAATGAACATCAAGAATGATAAATGTATTTTTCATAGTTCAGAAGGGGAGTTCATTATTTCTACTAATCTGTATGAGAATTTCTTCACTTTAAACCTAGAATACCTTAGGACCCAAGATCTACCATTCCTTAGTACAATGGAAAAACAATCTGTGTTATGTCATAGAATATTAAGACTATATAATATTAGAACTTTAGATATGAGTTATCTAAGAAATTTTTAGTGAAGGATATAGAAAAACTTAGGTTTGACACTACTAAAGTATGTGGCCCTTTTCAATTTATAAAGCATCATAAGTCATGTTTTAAATCTATTATTGAAGTCTCAACTTCTAATGCTTTACAATTAGTGCACATGAAATTATTTTTTCCTTCAAAAACTGGAACGATCAGTGGAAAATTATATGTATATGTTTTAGTAGATTATTATAATAGATATAATTGGGTTTATTTTCTCTAAAATAAGTACTAAGCCTTTTTATTTTAAAACTATTGTAGCCAGATTTTAAAATGAGAAAAATCTCTATTTGATAACTATTCATAGTGATCATGGTGGAAAATTTTTACATTATAATTTTGAAAACAAAAATCAGTAAAAATGTATTATACATAAAATTTATCCACCTAGAACACCATATAAGAAAGATGTATTTTAAAGAAGAAACATAATTCTTTAGACGATTACTAGAACCATTCAGAGTGACTACTCATTTTCTAAACGTTTTTGGGATGAAAAAGTTATTACTATCTATTATACTATAAATCAAGTTTTAATAAGACCTTTTATTGATAAAAATTCTTATGATTTTTGGACCGAAAGAAAACCCAAACTTTCTTACTTCAAAGTTTTTGGGTTAAAAGTATTCATTCTGAATAATAATAATAATTTACAAAAATTTGCACCAAAATCTGATGAAGTAATATTTTTAGGTTATTCTAAAACTAGTAAGTAATAGAGAGTTTTTAATAAAAACAAAAGTAGTAATGAGGAAATATTATATGTTAAATTTGATGAAAGTGGTCCTTTTTTTAAAAAAGCCTCAACCTACATCTTTGTATGTTATTTCTAAAACTGATTTTCGACCTACATTGGAAAGTTATTCTCGTGAGAGAAAAATAAGAGAGTATATTTCAGAATTTATACCTTTATAAGATTATCAAACTATTTTTGAAGACCATATTTTTTAAAATCCAAGAAATAAGTTTTTTTCTATGAATCATCCTAGTGATAATATTATTGGTGATGTTGATCAACCAATTAGAACTAAAAGTCTTTGAAAAATGAAATTGGACATTTATCATTTTTATCTCAATTCAAACCTAATAATCCTAATGAGGCTTTAGGTGTTGAGGATTTGATAAAATAAATTCAATATGAACTCAATAAATTTTAAAAGAATTTAGTTTGGACTTTGGTTGAACAACCTAAAGATACTTCTGTAATTAGAGTAAAATGGGATTTTCAAGAAAAAAAAAGTGATAAAAATGGAATAATAGTTATAAATAAAGATAAACTTGTTTCTAAAGGATATAATCAATATTAAGGAATGTATTATGAAGAAAATTATGCTTTGTTATCTAGAATTGATGTTATTTATATACTTCGATCATATATAGAATTCTTAAATTTCAAACTATTTCAAATGGATGTGAAGTGTGAATTTCTTAATGGGCATATATAAGAGGAAGTTTATGTATAAAAAACCCATATTTTATAAAGTAAAAAACATCCAAAACATTTTTTCAAACATAATAAGGAACTTTACGAGCTCAAACAATCCCCTATATCCTAGTATGATTGATTAATTGGGTTTTTTTACAAAACAATTTTTTTAAGGGAGCTGTGAATCCAATTATTTTTATAAAAGAAGTTAATAAAAATATTTTTATTGTATAAATATATATTGATAACATTATATTGGGATCAAATCTAAAATATTTAATAAATCCCCTTTCAGATTATATAAATTTTGAGTTTGAAATGAGTATGATGGGTGAGTTACCATATTTTCAAGGTTTTCAAATTTCACAAAAATAAGAATAAACTTTTATATCTCAATATAAGTATATAAAATATCTTCCTAAGAAATTTGGATAGAAAAATTATAAAATTATTATTACTCCTATCATGACCTAAAATACGTTAGATATTTATGAATCTAGAAAACCATTTGATCAAAAGATCTTTTGAGGAATGGTGAGAATTTTACATTACTTAATATTTAATAATCCAAATTTAATGTTTTCTATATGATTATGTGATAGATATATGGTGAATCTAAAAGATCCTCATCTTAAATATAAAAAAAAATTATTATTATACTAAGGGAACTATGGATTTAGGTTTCTTTTACTACTCTAGAAATTATTTTGAGTGAAATTTTTTTTGGATGATGACTTTGGTGGTTGTAGAATAGATATAAAAATTACTTCTCGAACTTTTAATTTCTTAGGAGAATATTTAGTTTCTTGGTCGTATAAGAACAACATTCAGTAACACTTTCCACTACTGAAGTCAAATATGTGGCTGCTGGAAGTTGTTGTGTTCAAGTTTTGTGAGTGCAACACACGCTCACTAATTATGGAAAGAGTTTTACTAAAAATCAAATTTTTTTGATAACACAAGTTCCATTGCCTTAATAAAAATCCTATAACATCACTCATGAGCTAAGACCATAGATATAAGACACCATTTCTTTTAGGATCACACAGATAATTGACTTATCATTTTATAATTCATCAAAACACAAGAAAAACTTTTTGATATTTTTATTAAACCCATTAGTTTTGATAGATTTGAATATATTAAATAGAAGCTTTTAATGATCAATATCAAATGATCATTCATATCTACTTCATGTTTAATAATATCCTTACATTAATGAACTTATCCTAAAAGGTGCATTACATATGTTTTTATTTTTGAAAACTATTTTTCAAAAAACTTTTGTTTTCTAAAATATTTTTATCACTAAAAATTTTAGTTTTCTAAGATTTTTCTTTTTAAAATCCAAATTTTTAATAATTTTTTTATGGAATTAGTTTTTTTAAAAGTGTTATAGAATTAAAAAAGGATAAAAAATATACATTATTTATTTTATGAAATATATCAAATTATATTTCTATTACAAAAACCAAGAAGAACATGTTATTGGATACAAAATTCATTTAAAAAGTTAATTTCTACTCTGAAATTTATTCTTAAAATCTTTTAATGTTATTTGATTTTTCAGTGCTTTTATTTTTCAATTTTGTTTTATATATTTTTTAATTTTTACAAAATTTACTTTTTTACAAACATATAAGTTTCTGTAGTGGGATTATTATTTAATCTAACAAAAAAATTATTAAAAAAACATTGAGAGTTCAAAATAATTTTTAAATCATTCAAGGATAAATCTCAATCATTGGATAATAATTTGGATTTCATTCTAATCCATTCATTATCTAGAATATAAACCATCACCCCCATGACTATATATAATGCTAGTGTATCCTTGTCCCACATTGATCTTCATGTTTTTCATCTTAATTCTCAACACCCATTGTATTTCTCAGACTGATACTTTGGCATTCATCTAATAAGATTCAACTGTCCATGCTTTGTTGTATGCTTTAGTATGATGTAATCTATAGAAGTCTTTCCAAAGATATTAGTCTTTATAGAAAGGATGTTTGAAAGAACCTTGTATGGAAAATATTGTTCTATTATGAAAAAGTTTATTAATTTTTAAGTTTGGGACAAAATATGTGTTCATAAAGAAGATTTTGACAAACATTATCCTAATATTTTAAGAGATTTTTATTCCTTGGTAGAATTTAATATAGAAGAGGATTCATATGTGACTATTTTTATACTATTTTTTGAAAGTTTCAATTTAATGTATCAATAAGTTGTTGATTTAGTTTAATTAACCTTGGAGGGTGAAACATATTAACCTTCTCATAATATTTTGGAAAATATTGGGAGATTTAATAAGTCAAAAGTATAAGCATCTTTGTTTACCTCCTCAAAAAAAGTGAGAAACTTTTTTCATGTAACTCAAGATTTTAGAGTAGTAACTTTTTAGAATCAAGATTTCATAATCCTAAGTAAAGGATATAGGGACACTTTGAAAGTCCCCAATATCTTTATATTGGATTTTCTTGTGAAAATGATGAAGATTAACTTGGTCATGTTTATTTTTATTTCGATAGAATATTTTAAGAAAGAATAAATGAAGTAAAATTTTTGATGTTTCCTTACTTTATTAACAACATGATAGTGAATTGTGTAGAAGTTTTTCAGATCAATAATCAATCATATGATCTAAGAGAAAATATTTCTCTCATCAGAGAAGAAATAATGGTCCAAATGAATTTGGTTTTCAATTATAAGTTGAAGAAATTCATAGAAAAATCAAACAGGTCTGAGTTCAATTATAACCCTATAAAAGATAAATATGTAATGAAAGATAAGAGTAAAGAATATTATTCACCTATAAAATTAAAAAAGAAACAAAAAACTTTATTAGATGAGTATTTTAACAATATTATGGATAAAAAACACCAAAATAATCCAAGAGACCCTTCTTTCAGACTTGATAAGGCTAAATACTTGGATCTAAAGATTAGAACATTTAGTTAATGGAAAGAAACTAAGAAGAAAAAGAAATATAAGAAAATATTATCTGAGTAAAGAATGATGGAAAACTTGTTAGAAGGAGTTGAAAGTGCATTGGAAGTTCCACTTATGTTAGTGTCTCCTTTATCTATTGTTCAAACTATTCTAGATTCTAGAACTCTATCAGTTTCTAATAAAAAAACCAGATACTTGAACACTAGAACTCCGAGAATTTTTTGAAATGTACACTATTCTAATATTTAGTGGTGGTAAAGGAAAAGGAAAACAATTTTTGGAAGAAGTTCAATCTCAAAATTCATCTCAAGTGTTTGGACAAATATCTATTGAAAAAACAGTTGAGAACAAAAAATGTAAGTCAACTGAAATGGTTGGAAAATGTGTTCTAATAACTACAAAGTGGTTATAAAGAGAAATAGAAGAAGAATACGAATAAGTATTAGAATAATAATAAGAGATACAAATTTTGGAAGAAATAAAGGAAGATAAAAATTAATCATATTTATCCTCAAAATCAACATTGATATCATACTAGTTAGATAAAAATATTGTGTTATATGTTTCATTTGAAATCAAATCATCATAAAAAAAAGTATAGGAAGATCATTATTCCCATATAAAAATATCAAATAAGGATGAGATCGACAAACAAGTTAATATTGTAAAAGTTTCAGAAGATGAAAGAGTTGAGGTAAAAGAAAAGTCAGATATCAGACCTTTACGCTAACACATTTTTTAGGCATCATAAAAGTCTTAGGACTCATCAGCAATAGAAGCACAAAAGAGTATAGAATATATTTTTCATACTTCGAAAAAAATAACTAACTTAATGTCGTACTTACTTAAAATTAAATCTAGATGCAAATAAATTCAAAATAGTATGAATAAAAAGTTATAATCATTGAAGTTGTTGACTAAGTGAATCATTTATAATGAGGTCGAAATAAAAAAAATTAAATTCCATACTAAGGATCAAAAAATATGATTTAATTAGATGACTAGATGTTCTAGGAACGTTTATGGTGACTTACAAGATCATAATGAACAACCTGTGAAAGTGGATAAATTTTTATTTAACATAGCTGATTCCTATGAAAAATTATCATAAGATTTATCCAATAGAGTGAAGTTTATTTAAAAGTTAAAATATATGATAGATTATTAGAATAAGGAAGTATTGGTTTTAAAATAATAGATTTATAAACTCAAAGAATAAAATATCAGGATTTGATCTTTTGAAAATTAGTTTCTCTGGTTGAAGGAATAAAATAAGAAGATTACTGAATAGGTCCTATGTTTAAATATATAAAATTAAATACTTTCAGTTGTGGAGAAAACGATATCAAACATTGAGTTTAAAACTTCCTATTTTGAGAAGTAAAAATAGTATTTCAAGAAGATAAAGTATATTTTCAAGAAATTGTATAAGAAAGAATGAAATTTTTCTCTAAACTCTTATTTTATTTCTGAATCAAATCTTTTCAATCAAAATTATTTGAATGATTAGTTCTCAAAATACTTTATGTATGAATTTTTTATAATTCCACTTTTATGAATGTTCTATTTTTTAGTGGATAAACACTTATTCAAGTACAATTGTTTCATATATTATTTTTCTAGCATTTCAGGAGTATACATTACTTTCCCCATTCCTTTATTAAAATCACAAAGGGGTAGAATTTCGGGAGAATTTTTTTTAGGGGAAAAATTTTTCCAAAGGGGGAGAAATATTTTTAGGGGGAGAACTATCTATGGAAGACTTTTGATTAAGGGGGATAATCTAAAGTAATATTTCATATCAGATTAATATTTTTGAACAAAGACAATTCATCAACTTAGGGGGAGTAAAGATATAATAATATAAAATATTGCAATGAATATTCCCTTTAATGTTCATAAAATTACAAAGGGTTGTAAGTTTTTAAAATTTAATAATTTTTCATTTTAATTTTTGTGTTTTATGATTTCCAAAAATGGGGATATTGTTGAGTAGAGAGAAAAAAATTCTACATTCTTTTTCTTAGTTTTGAAAATCACAAACACTTTAAAACTTTATTAAAATTATATTTTACTAACTTTATACATCCCAAGTGTTTTAAAAAAAATTAGAAAACATACCTTTTTTTCAAATGTAGAAATTATTCTATTATAAAAATATATATAAACATTTTATTACTCAATATGATCCATTAAACCGATGTTGTGTCTGGTCCATCGGACTAACCAATGTTTTTTATACGGGATTGACTAGTGTTTTTCTATCAAACTAACTAAATTCATATCTACTGAACTGAAAATCGTTCTGATCTATCAAACTAACCACAGTTTAGTTCATCAAATTAAGAAAAAATATAGTCTATCAGACTTTCCAAAGTTTATAATCAGATTAATCGGAATTATTTCTATCAAAAGTATTCCGTTATATAAATTTAAGGGTTCTAATAAAAATTACATTAGATGAAAATGTTTTTTGAAAATTTCAAGTGAAGAACATCTAATTCCATTACAACCATCTTTGATAATCATGGAAAATATTACCATTGGAAGAATTAATATAAATAGAAGTTCATTTGAGGAGTTGGGAACAGAGAAATTTGCAACTCAAAATGTCTGATATTTTTCTATGCCTAGACATCTCATTCTTATGCATTTTAATTTCAAAGATAGTTTTTTTCTAAGTATTATGAGTGAGGAATTGTAAAATTATTATAATTGAAATTGCTTTTGTATTTTCTTTAACTGATTTAGGTTTATATTGAGGGCTGCTAGGGATAGGAATACTGGTGAATATGATCCATCAAATTGAGGGATTTTGGGTCTAGGAAGACAGACCTTACATCAATCATCGTATTGGTGGATTTATTGATTAAGAAAGACATAGTTGATACTGATCTATTAGATCAATGGATTCTAGTGGATTGGAAGATAGATTTATTCCAATCATCATATCAAGGTAATTCCTAATGTGTAAATTCATACCTTTATATTTATGTTATAAAACTGCGGATATCTTAAGCTAGGATTTAGGATTTCAATAACTCTTAAGGTTAAAGAGTTGAATTAATTTTATAAATCACTACTACAAAACTGAACTTTAACAACAATGGTATGTAAGGGTTCATGTCCTGAGAACCAACTATTTTGTACTTTGATTACATAAATGTACACTTATTATATATTTTTCATTGTTCTACCTGACTATAATATAATAATGTCCTGGAATATTTGTTGCATTGATAAGTTCATAGAAGATCCCCACTATGATGAAAACATTTAAATGCTATAACAATATTCTTAAATAAAGTTCTACGATTGGATTAAATACTTTGATAGGTCACATAGTATACAGACCGTCATGTGCGAGTACTCGTAAGTGGACGATACTCTCTCTCATGGAGTTCGCACTTGGTAATCTCCAAGATGGGAGATTATGAGAACAGACCCGCTATTAGCAATTCTGCATGTCTTGGTGTCATTAGACATTGCTTTCTAGGAGTGTGTGTAATGGTCCTTAGACTAAAAGATTATCGTAAACTCATGTAATGACTCGTTCACTTAGATTTTCTGATGAAAACCGTCATGAAGAGAGTTGGCGGGAAGTAGGGTACGTTGGGTGCGTCATGAATGACATGTTGTTAATGGATAAGTCTAGGACTGGTTTTTCTCTTCCATATTTATGAAAGTATATATCTCAGGGCCCTTTGATTGAAATAAAACTTTCAATCAAATTCCATGGCCATGGTGACACGACAAGTTTATTTCTGGAAGTCAAAGAATGACAGATCAAGCACATAGTTTTATGAAACTGCCATGAAACCTACTTGATGAGATATTGAGAAAAATGGATTAAATTACACATTAAGTGTTCATATGAGGTGACACGTCAATGTGGCGTCAACTTCTTTCTCTAGGGTGTGTTGACCAGTTTCTAGATAGTAATCTTGGACTTTAGGCAAGCCCGCCTAATGCCAATGAGAAAGAGGCCTAGAGGGTCACACACTAAGTGTATCCGAGTATCTCAAGTAGAATAATGATTTTTCCCATACATGGTTTAATAATTATTCATGGAATCCTAAATCATTTTAATTTTTGAGGAAGAATAAAATGAAAACAAGTACATGTCGTGTATCAATGATTACACGCTATGTAGTTTTTATTTTGAAAATAAGTAGACGCCCTGTATTATTAATGATTAAATGCTGTGTAGTTTTCATTTTGGAAAGGAAGTGAATAAATGAAAACAAGATATACACTCCATGTATATTGAATATACACTTCGTGTAGTTTTCAGTGGGAAAAAGTACACGCCATGTATTTATGATTACACGTTATGTAGTTTTTCCAGTCGGTATTTTGAGGAAATAATATCATTTTATTAAATTATATTTATTATAATCAGTGTGGTCGCATGTCAAGGAATTAGTGACTTGACATGAGGTTTTAAAAAGAGTTAATGAAATAAATAAAATGTGTTTATTTATTTTCATAACTTTACAACCTCAAACCCGAATATAAATATCCTCACAACCCCAACTCTTTTCCTAAGAGAATCGTTTTGCACAAAAATTCTGGAGAATTAATTCAAAGCTGAATGAACCTATTCCTCCAAGAACTCTCTCAAGACCAAGATAGATCCTCTTCCATCGAATCAACATGATCTAAGGTGGACAACTCAAGCAAAGGTTTCTCCACACTAGCACCCAGAGACTCCTTTGGCGACGTCCAGAGATACGAGGTGCATGTGTGGATCACTGTTAAAGGAATTCTACACTTGGATTCTGCGACGCAATGACGAATCACATCGAAATGTGATAAATAATATCAATGAAAAAATAACACCCAAAAGTTACATCTTGTCAATTAATTAAATTAATTATAATCAACCTGTGACGATCTACTTTTGTGGTTCCTGGATATTTCTTCTTCTTTGTCTATTTCTGTGGATCGGTCCATGGATACTGGTGTTTATCATTGTATTGATCCTGGATTGATCATAGCTAATGACAAAAATCCAAGTGGGCACATCCACCCATGAGCTTCTGCTGTGCCTAGAACCTTCAGTTGGTATCAAAGGGAGGTTACAACGTTGATTATAGTTATTTAATTTTCGTTAATAATTTACGCATTTATATTTAATTAAGTTCAAGATAAATCATTCAATAAAACAGAAATAATGAGATCTATTCTTCCTCCTTAGTTTCTCGATTCACATCACAGAAATGACCTTTTAATTTTAATTTTTATTAAATTAAAAACGAGGAACTCATCCAGAGGAGCCGCTATTTTTGTCCGTACAACACAAGAATACACGGTGTGTAGTGAAAACTACCCGCCATGTACTTAGTTCAATGAACCGGTACCGGTCTGGCAAAACATGCTGTGTGAATTGAGTATACCTAAGTTTTATTACACCGCGTTGACCAAAATTTAATGGCGAGTGGAAACCAGAATACACGGCGTGTATGTTGAATCAACACGTTGTGTAGTCTGATCTGGTCCAGGTGAAACCATGTACAAGGAGAATTTGTGTTCCATGTACACGGGATTGCCAGGATGGTAACCACATAACAAGGAAGTACACAACGTGTTAGATTAATCTACATGTCATGTACTCTAAAATATCCAAAGAACAGAAAACACACCAAAGCCCCCGGCGTGTACTTTGGATAAAGGGTGAAAAATAAACGTCGTGTAATATATCCTACACACCATGTACTTTCCAGAAATGAGATTTCACCAGGTTTCCTCCAAAAGTACAAAGACCTGTACAATTAATATAGATTAGAAGAATATCAAGGAAATTCATAAAGGAATTTAAGATAAATAAATGATTAACTATAAGATCATAATTAATTAAATTCAAGCACAAATTATCTTGAATAAATAGAACGATTAAAAGAATTTGAATGATAAATATGCGTAAATGTTGTTTCATGCTATGGATGATAATGAGCTAGACCAAAGACCCTTTGTATGTGTGTATGGTTTCATTTAAATTTGTTTAATTTAAATTCGTTGGCCTGCGAGCCTTCTTCCAATAAAATGTAGGGCCTGCGTACCCATGGTTTCTTTAATGTAAACCCCATGTAATAAAGGATCTCCCAAGCCAGAGGAGACGTTTCAAAACCCGAAGCTGAGGTGAAACCAACCCAAGAAGATACAAATGTGGAAAGGTGGGAGCTGTAAAACACGAACCATATGTTCAAGGTGTTTTTCCCTAGGTCAGGGTTATCTTTTCAAACTCCTATATAAGCTAACCAATAGAATCTCATGATCATGCCATCTTATTTTATTTCTGTCTAATTGCATGGTTTATTTATTATGTATGTGTAGTAATGATGACATAATTAATGAAATAAACAAGCATGCAAAGATGGAATAAAATAAAAATCGGACTATGTGTAAACATTATCAGAACATGGTTAATCACTTAAGTAAGCATCACTTAATATTAACAAGAACATGATAGTAAAAAACTATGCATAAAGAATAAAATCCCTCAAATACTATATTAAGTCAGACCAAGCCTTATGTTACTTGATTAAGGTCAAGACTCAATAAAACTATGTGTTTGACCAACCCTTGTTGGGAAACTTACTTTTATAAAGGAATATCTTATGAAAGTTTCATGTTGACTTAAACATTTTACATAAAGAGAAGTAGACCTTGATAGACTTGTTGTAAAATGGAGGCAAGTGTTGAGGAAATCCAAGTCATGATTTCAGGATTGGGGAGTCCACTCAACAGATTAAGTAACTGTAAGCTCATAGTTGGCAAAGACCTGCCTGCCTAAATACCTTCAAATAGATCGACCAACCCTTGTTGGGGTTATGCGAAGGGGAACATGGATCCTTGCCACTAGAATGTCAAAGCAACTGGACATTCCAAGTTCAATGGTGAGGGATATTGGGACTTGATAAAATAGTGGGAGACTTAATAAAATTTATTATTTCTCATAAAATGTAATCAAGAAAGTACTGATAAATCTGCTCTTTTCATTTGTAGAATCAATATGAAAAACTCATCAACCACCTTTTCTCTGTGATCAATTCTGAATAAAGTCAATATCCTCACTGGTAGTAACTTTCAAGAATGGTTTAGGTGCCTTCAGGTTATCCTACGCCATGAATGAAAGTATTACGTGCTGGAGTCCTCACTTCCTGATTCTCTTACCCAAGGGGTGAGTGATGAAGATTTATTAGTCTATGATAAACATTTGGGTGATGCACTCGATGTTCAATGTTTGATGCTATCATCAATATCAAGTGAGCTCATGAATTCTCATGAGGACATGGATGCCTATAGCATGCTCGAGAACCTTCGTGGTCTATACCAAGAGAGAGAAATACAGGAATGGTTTAAGATATCTAAGGATCTATTTCAGAGCAAGATTGGAGAGGGTTCCCCAGCTGAGCCTCATGCAGTCAAGCGCATTGGCTACATTGAGTGCTTGTAGGTTCTAGGGTTTAAACTCCCTAAGGAATTGGGTACTGATCTCATTCTCGCATCACTCCCCCAGATCTTCTCTATCTTTGGTGTAAATTTCAACATAAACAACATTGAGAAGTCTCTATCTGATCTTCTTATCCTCATTTTCCAAGTGGACAATGATATAAAGCGTGAAAAGCCTTATGTCCTTATGGTGAATAAAAGGAAAGGTAAGGTAAAGATCTTTAATCCCAAAGCATATTCAAGGATTTCCAAGAAAAGGAAGATCAAAGGGGAGGCAAGAGAAAAGGAGCCTGTTTGTTTTGCATGTGGCAAGAAGGGCCACTGGAATAAAAACTACACCCAGCCAAGGAAGCAAGGGGGAGCTTCAGGTGCGTTTGTTATTGAATTCAATCTATATGTTTCTATTAATTGGATTTTAGATACTACTTTTGGTTCTCACATCTGTATCCAAATACAGTAACCATGTAGATTTAGAAATATTGACCGAGGTGAGGTGGATCTGTGAGAAGCCAACGGAGCCAGACTCACTGTTATAGTTGTTGGAGACTACCACCTCACATTTCCTAATGAGATGGTCTTGGTTTTGAAATGGTGTTATTATGTACCCTCTATAACCAAAAACATTATTTCAGTATCTAGATTAGATACTGATGGATTCATCTTCATGTTTGGAAGTGGATGTTGCTACTTTTATAAAGATAGAATTTTTTTTGGTAGGGCACATTTATATAACGGTCTTTATGTGTTAGACTACAGAAACCAAGTAATGTAAATCAATGAAAAAATTAATTCACATAACTCATACCACACCCAACTTTTGCATTACCATCAAGGTCATGTCAATGAGAAACGTTTTACAAAATTACATCAAGATGGGTATTTATATTCTTTTGAACTAAAACCACTTAGTGTACGTCATGCGTGTCTACAAGGAAAAATGACCAAAGCCCCATTTAGTGGGAAAGGTGAAAGGGCTAAAGAGCTTATAGAATTAGTTCACACAGATGTGTGTGTACCATTTCCAATTGAAGAAAGGGGTGGTTTCTTGTACTTCATAACTTTTACTGATGATTTTAGTAGATATGGATATATTTACTTAATGAGGTATAAGTCAGATTCTTTTGATCGGTTCAAAGAATACAAGAATAACGTTGAGAACCAACTTGGTAAGAAGATTAGGAAACTCTGGTCAGATAGAGGAGGGGAATATCTTAATCAGGACTTCATTGATTTCTTATGGGAGTTTGGGATTCTATCTCAACTCACTCATCCTTACACGCCTTAGTGGAATGGTGTGAGTGAAAGTAAGAACCACACCCTGTTGGACATGGTGAGATCAATGATGAGTCATGCGAGTCTTCTATTATCCTTTTGGGGATATACATTACAAACAGCATCACACATAATAAACCAAGTACCAACTAAATCGATAAATGGTATTCCATACGAGTTATGGAGTAGACATAAATCCATGTTATCGAATTTACATGTGTGGGGTAGCGAAGCATTTGTTAAGGCCTATTCAGGTAAAAAGCTTTCACCCTGAGGCACAAAGTGTATCTTTATAGGATATCCCAAGGAAACAAGGGGATATTACCTATAAAACTCCTCAGATAAAAAGGTAACGGTGGCAAGACACACCATATTCCTTGAGAGGGAGCACATCTCCAAAAGAGGTAGTGGGAGCGAGATGGACTTCAATGAATTCGAGGCTCAAGATACACAAGATTTGGTACAAGAACAGATTCCACAAAGCCCTATGGAAGAAAAATATATTCCAGAGACACAAGAACTATGTAGGAGCATGTGATAGGTGAGAGAACCAAAAAGATTTGGTTTTCTTGTCACTGAGGATGGTGACTCATTATTGGTTGACAATGATGATCCTCTTACCTATAAGGAAGCAGTTGAAGGCACAGATGCTGCCAAGTTGCAAGAAGCCATGAATTATGAAATGGATTCAATGTACCAAAACCAAGTCCAGATTTTGGTAGATCCTCCAGTTGATGTAAAGCCTATTGGTAATAAATGGGTATTCAAGAAGAAACTGGACATGGATGGGAAATTCAGCACCTATAAGGCACAACTGGTTGCAAAAGGTTTCAGACAGCATCAAGTAATTGACTATGATGAAATATTTTCACCAGTTGAGATGATGAAATCCATCAGAATCCTATTGTCCATTGCCTCTTACCATGACTATGAAATTTGGAAAATGGATTTCAAAACAGAATTCCTTAACGGTAACCTCTAGGAAGATGTCTACATGACACAACCTGAAGTGTTTGTGACTCCAAAGGATTCCAACAAGGTATGAAAGTTGTATAAATCCATTTATGGATTAAAGAAAGCATCAAGGTCATGGAAAATTCATTTTTATGAAGCCGTAATGGAATTTGTCTTTGTTAAAAATGAATGTGAGACTTGTGTCTACAAAAGTTTTAGTGGAGGTGTAGTTGTTTTCCTAATAGTATATGTAGATAACATATTACTAATTAGACACGAAGTACCTGTCTTACAATCAGTTAGGGCATGGTTAGATAAATTCTTCTCTATGAAAGACTTGGGTGGGGTAGCATATATTCTTGGGATCAAGATCCATTATCATATATCCAAGAGAATTTTGGGCCTAAGTCAAAGTACATACATAGACAAGATACTGAAGAGATTCAGTAAGGAACAATCTAAGCGGGGATTGTTACCAGTGTCACATGGCATTCATCTTTCCAAGAAAATGTGTCCATAGACACATGAGGAAAGAAATAAAATGGCAAGGATCCCTTACGTATCCATGATTGGGTCCGTCATGTATGCTATGCTATGTACAAGGCTAGATGTTGCTTATGCATTGAGTGTGGTAGGCAGATATCAAGTTGATCCAGGAGACCGCCATTGGATGGAAGTCAAGACTATCCTTAAGTATGTGAGGCGTACTAAGGATGTGTTCTTGGTTTATGGAGAAAATGAGAAACTAGTCATCAGAGGACATGCAGATGCTAGTTTCCAGACTAATCAAGATGACATGAAGTCATAGAATGGATACATATTCAGTTTGAATGCAGGTACAATGTGCTAGAAGAGCTCAAAGAAAGGTGTGGTTGCAGATTCTACAGCAGAGTCTGAGTATATCGCAGCTTCTGAGGTAGCTAAAGAAGCAGTATGGATGTAAAGCTTCATCCAAGAGCTAGATGTAGTACCTAGCAGTAAAGATCCGGTCACACTCTACTATGATAATACTATAGCAGTGGAACTTGAAAAAGACCCAAGGTCATATCAGTGGACAAAGCACATACTTCGGAAGTATCATCTCTTGAGGGATTTTTCTCAGAGAGGTGAAGTTGCATTGAGCAGTATTTCCACAGAAGAAAACGTAGCGGACCCCTTGATTAAAGCCTTCAATCAGTATAATCATGATCATGATGTGTGGTCTAGTTGACTAAAAGTCATAGGCAGTTGGCTCTAGTCTAAGTGGTATTTTTTAAGGGTTGGTGTCTAGAGAACCAACTGTTTTGTACTTTGATTACATAAAAGTACACTTATTATATATTGTTCATTGTTCTACATGACTATAATATAATAATGACCTGGAATATTTTTTGCATTGATAAGATCATGGCAGATACCTACTATGATGAAAACCTTGAAATGCTATAACAATATTCGTAAATAAAGTTCTACGGTTGGATGACATACTATTATAGGACACATAGTATACAGAATGTCATGTGCGAGTACTCATAAGTAGACGAGACTCTCTCTCATGGAGTTCGTACTTGGTAATCTCCAAGATTGGAGATTATGAGAACAGACTCGCCAGTAGCAATTCTGCATGTATTGGTGTCATCGAACATTACTCTCTACGAGTGTGTGTAATGGTCCTTAGACTAGAAGATTATCATTAACTCATTTCATGACTCACGCACTTAGATTTTCTGAAGAAAATCGTCATAAAGAGAGTTGGCGGTAATTAGGGTATGTTGGGTGCATCACGAATGACATGTTGATAATGGATAAGTCGAGGAAGTATTTTTCCCTTCCATATTTTTAGAAGTAGATATCTCGGGCCCTTTGATTGAAATAAAACTTTTGAACAAATTCCATGGCCATGGTGACATGACGAGTTTATTTCTGGAAGTCAAAGAATGAAAGATCAAGCATATAGGTTTATGACACTGCCATGAAACCTGCTTGATGAGATATTGAGACAAATGGATTAAATTACATAGTAAGAGTTCCTATGAGGTGACACGTCAGTGCGGCGTCAACTTCTTTCTCTTGGGTTCCTTTACCCGTTTCTAGAAAGTAATCCTGGACTTTAGTCAAGCCCGCCTAATGCCAACGAGAAAGAGGCCTAGAGGGTCACACACTAAGTGTATCCAAGTATATCAAGTAGAATAAAGATTATTCCCATATGTGGTTTAATAATTATTTATGGAAGCCTAAATCATTTTAATGTTGGAGGAAGAATAAAATGAAAACAAGTACATGCCATGTATTAATGATTAAACGTCGTGTAGTTTTTATTTTCAAAACAGGTACACGCCGTGTATTATTAATGATTACACGTCATGTATTTTTAATTTTGGAAACGAAATGAATAAATGAAAACAAGATATACACTCCGTGTATAATGAATGTACACACCATTTTTAATGAAAAACAAGTACACACCATGTATTTATGATTACACACCGTGTTGTTTTTCTAGTCAATATTTTGAGGAAATAATATCGTTTTATTAAATTATACTTATAATAATCTGTGTGGGTTCATGTCAAGGAATTAATGACTCGACATGGAATTTTCAAAAGATTTAATGAAATAAATAAAATTTGTTTGTTTACTATCATAAATTTACAAACTCAAACCCGATTATAAAAATCCTCAAAACTCCAACTATTTTCCTAAGAGAATCGTTGTGCACAATAATTCTGGAGAATTCTTTCAAGGCCAAAAGAACCTCTTCCTCCAATAACGCTCTCAAGACTGAGAGAGATCCTCTTACATCGGATCAAGACGATCTAAGACGGACAATGCAAGCAAAGGTTTCTCCACGCTAGCACCTGGAGACTCCTTTGGCGACGTCCAGAGATATGAGGTGCATGTGTGGATCACCGCTAGAGGAAGTCTACACTTGGCTTCTGTGACGCAACGACAAATCACATCAGAACATGATCAATAATATCAAAAAAGAAAGAATACCCAAAAGGTACTTCTAGTCAATTAATTAAATTAATTATAATCAACCTGTGACGATCCACTTTTTTGGTTCTGGGACCTTTCTTCTTCTTTGTCTATTTCTGGGAATTGATCCGTGGAGATTGGCATTTATCGTCGTATTGATCCCAGATTGATCATTGCTAATGAAAAAAAGCCAAGTGGGAACATCCACCCTCAAGCTTCTGTTGTGCCCAGAACCTTCATGGTATTTATCAGTGCTAGAAAAAAACACTGATAAATTGTATATTTATCAGCGCTAAAGAAATCGTTGATAAATTTAACCTTTTATTAGTGCTTTTTTAGCGCTGATAAATGAAACATTTATCAGGGATTTCTTTTTAGCACTGATAAAGGGTACCCTTTATCATCACTTTTTTTTAGCGATGATAAGGGGTATACTTTATCAGCACTTTATTTTTATCACTAATAAAGGGTACCCTTTATCAGTTCTTTATTTTTAGTGTTCATAAAAATTTATTTCATCCGCACATTTTTAGGGCCGATAAATGTCTAAATAAATAAAATGAAAAAATTAAATAAATTAAAAATAAAAATGTGATTATTAAAAAAAATATTACAAATTTTATTAATTAAATGATTATTGGCAAAAATGAATAGATTGATTATACAATATTAAATATTAAACATTTTATTAATTAGATTATTATGATAAATAAATTTATTAAATTGTATATATTAAATATATAGATATATATTAATGAATATAAATATGATTAATATATTACAAAATATTTATGCGATTTACATTAAATAGTCATATATTTGTTTAATAATTATTTATAATTAAAAATTAATATGAATTAAAAAATATTGATTAATTGCATAGTCTTTAGAATATAATTGAATGTCATTTGAGTTTTCAATTTAATATAGATTAAATGTGTGTTGTATTTATTTCATATATAAGTAATTAATGCATTTTTATATATTACAATGCACACACACAAAACTTATCCATTTTATAAATATTTTTTAAATGTACTTATTTTTAATTTATTCGATTTCACTCATTTTTAACATCTATGCATGCACTTAAAATTAGATATTCATTAATAATGATAAAAAATATTTGTAAAAAAATATGTATAAATAAATATATTTATAAATTTAGATTTTCTATGTTTATACATTTATATATTTATAATTATAAATAAATAAATATTTTTTTAAAACTATTTATATAATTATAAATAAATAATTACATATATTTAAATAATTATTAAGTTTATAATAAATTTATTTAAATAATGAATATATTTACAATATTTATATTTATTGTAACACCCCAAGCTTCCATGGTACGCTTCTTTTTGAATAATACAATAGCGTGTGATGTACGGAACACCGAGTTCAAGCACACCATGACCTATCAAACTAGCCATTTAGAAAGCTGTTATGAATATTAATAACCACATTTTGAATTTTATATATATCCCATATAATTTTAACATTCATATTTTTTGTTTCTTAGACATAATATAAGGACAAATTCAATTTTTCAGATAAAGGAAGTATTTTTCAAAAAATGCAGTTTTTCTGCCTTTTAATGGAGAACCCTTTCTAAATCCAATATTTGGAACTTTTATATATTCAATTTGATGAAATTAATTTCTTCTTTATAATCAGGACATAAAAATTTAGTTTGGATAAATTTTTTGTGTTTTTCTGATAACTTTCATATTTTGATGAATAGTGAAATATACCAAATTCTAATTGAAAATAACTTTTTTAATCAAAATAATTTATAGTTTTAAATTATAAATTTTAATGGTTTTGAATTATAATTAGATTATATTTTTATCATTTAATACAATGTTGTTCATTGGAAGTAATTTCACTTTTAAACCGAATATAAACACATATTAATCTTTTGATAGTTTTTTACTTCTCAAAACCCCGCTTTCTAGTTTTGACAACGGGAATTAATTTTTAAATTAACTAATTCAAATTCTGTGTTTTTAATTTGGTAAAATAGAAATCATTTTTGGATTCATAATATCAAAATTATCTTAGGGTGAATTTTTTGTATGTTTCTGAAAACTTTCAATTTTTGATGAATAGTGAAAAACACTGTGTTATTGTTTAAAAACCAAATTTTTATTTAAATAATTATTTATTTTATTTAAATTAATTTTAAGTCAAAATAGATACATAATACCTATATTAGTTCAATTTAATTCATTGGAGTCATTTTATAATAAAATTAGATGTATAAAAGTTTATTGAATTTTTTTAACGTTTTTTACCCACCTTTTAGGCACGTTAGCAAATTTGCATAAAACATAATTTTACCACTTCCATGAATTGAATTTCCAAAATCTGAGAGACATATTTGATATCAGTAAGTAAAATTTGGTTCAATAAGATGAAAATAATTTTTGGTGAATAGTAACTTTTGACTTATTTACCACGGTTAAGAGTAAATAGGGTAATTAAAGGTACAAATGATATTATAATTACCCTAACACATGTATTAATTATATTGGATAAGTTTTTCTCAACCAAAATCAACATTAGGAATAAAATATTATCCTCTTTGGTTCACCTGTTTTAGATTAGGACATTTATTATTATTTTATTTAAAGAAGAGTTAAAAGTGTTAAATTCATATTTTCATAACTAAAACGTTTTTAATATAGGGTTATACATAAGATAAATTCGAATATAAATATTCATTAGAAATATAAAAATATTTCCTACATTATGGTATTTTCTTTATAATTTTTATATATTAAATAATTAAATTTATTTATGATACAATGACGATGCAGTAATTACCTTATTAATGAAAAATTAAAATAATTGATATTATATATATAAAAATAAATGTAAATTGATACTTTTGATGACTTCCACGAATTTTATAGATTAATATGACATGGTAGGGTTGATTCACTTTATTTTTTTTGAATAAATCATATTTTTATGACTTTCACAAAAACCAAATACTAAATAATTTCAAAATTGACATAAATGAGTTTTTAAAAAAAATACTATATTATTAAATGATATAATAGTCCTAAAAATATAAGGTTCATCCAAAGGACTTATATAATAATATATATGTCATTAATTAATCATATGGGGTTCTCTTGTCATTTTATAGTAATTTTATTAACCATATAATATAAAAATACAAGGAGACATGGTAAATGTTAAACTATTTAACCAAGAGTTAAATCTAAAGGATAAAGTTAATATGGTGACATAAACCTATCTAAAACCTATTGGATGAGATATTTTAGACCCATACCCACCTTATACTCAAAATAAATCTTTTTGGAGCCATTATAAACCGAATATGATTGTATAATAAAATAATATTTCAATGTTTTCCTAAAGTGACCCTCACCTCTCTTATAAAAGGGTACTTCCCCTCCTCTCAAAATCACACCTACAAAGCCATTTGGATCAGCCAAACCCTACTAAAATATCTTCCCAACTACCCTCACTTAAACCTAGAGGCCTTACTTTGATCAAAAATCCAACCTAAGGAGCCCGTTTGATCAAATCAAAAGGAAGCACCCGAAGAAAAGGAAATTATTTCATCACCTCTTTCAATGTTCTTTTCTTCTTCCACTTCCTCTTTATTTGTCGTTTCCATGCCAAAATAATAACTCTCATACCTTCTAAATATTGTGATGTTATTATAAATATGGTACAACCATATTCATTATTCTATCCATCCTGTGAATGACCAAGTCACCATACGTGCGTACGTACGGCTTACCGTCTCCTCGTCGTTGTGTAGTTTGTTATTCAACACTTAATTATTTGGATGGGTATAATAATGATTATAATTGATTTAAATAATAAATATAACATTTCAGTGATTATTTATATATTAAATACCATCCAATTACTTATGATTTCATCGTCAATAGAATGGTATTTTCGCTCGTGCGTACGTACAGATTACCGTCTCCACGAACGCGATGAGATTCATTCCCCATCGTAACCATTCAAAAATAAAAATCATTTTATGATTAAAAAATAATTTTTAAGAACATAATATCATTCTGTATATTAATCAAATACATCCTATCCATAAAAAACATAACTTACGTAACAAAACATAAAAAAAACGAATCAGTTAACACCCGAAACAATGATACTACTGAAGTATTATTAACAAAGCAATATTAAAAGATCATATATGATATCATATTTATGTATATGGTTAATTTATAATTTAATAGAAATTATTTCACCATTATAAAAAAAGTTATCATACCTTAACTAAGTAAAAGTACAAGGTAAGGGGTTTCTTATCTCACTTTTGATTTCATGAGATTTCCATTGTTCACCACTTATTTATTGCATGGTGTGCATTGTGTACTTCCATTTGATATATATTATAATGATTCTAATTATATTCATGGTATTATTTGATTCATTTTGTGTTTATTAACTTTTTTCCTTACGACTCTATTGATTACAACGTGGTAAGGGGTTTCTTATGTCACTTTTAATTCTGTGAGATTTCCATTGTTCACCAGTTATTTATTACATATGGAGAATTGTGTACTTTCATTTGATATATATTATCATGATTTTAATTATATTCATGGTATTTTCTGATTCATTTGTTTGTTATTAACTTTTGGTCTTACAACTCGATTAATTACAACGTGGTAATGGGTTTTCATCTCACTTCTTATTCCTTTGAGATTCATGCTATATTGCCACTGTTTCCTTTTATGTGGTGTATGTACTACCCATGATTGTATTATTTTTGTAATATAATTTAATTTATGGGTATTTACATCATAATTGCATTATCCTTCTTTCATGGGGTGTATGTTTCATAAGTTACCAAATCGGTAAGGGAATTTCAAATTTCAATTTCCACTCATTGGGTTTTATGTAAACTTCATTGATTATTTTACTCCAAGATTATGTGTGAAATCGCTATTTATATAATTATGTAGTAATTTCCACTTCCCTTTGTGTAGATATACTTTTGATACACATAATCACTCCGTTTAAAAATTTTCCAGTCATTGATATGAACTTGATAAGATTAATTTTAACTCAATCTTTATTCATTGAGTTAAACATCCAAGTCATTGGTGTTGTTTTTACAAGAATATGTTTGAATGTACATTGATTGATTTACATTGAATATTGATTAATATTGAGTGTATTTATATTTTTCACACGTAATTATGTCATTGATTTATCCTTAACTTAAGGGTATAGTCTTTATAAGGGATTTCATCTTAATTTACATTCCATTAAGTCTTCTTTGTTGTTATGCAACAATTCACTTTTATATGGTGTATATATTGTACATTGACATAGTATATCATGAATCCCTTTATTCTAATGATATTATAAAGTTTTTATAACTTCAATTATTTGTATTCAAACATCTCTAATTTGGTTAATAACTCTAACTAAAATATCATTTTAAATGTTTTAAAGATTCATTATTCTAAATATTTCTCATTAATGTACATGTTTTAGAAATTGTTTTAAGTATTTATTTATATGGACATTAATGTTTTAAAATTAAAATTACTTTTAAAAGATTCAAATTGGTATGGGACACTTTTATTGAAAAATTTATTTTTGATAGCTTCTTAATAAATAGTGGGACTTTTAAATATTTTCAAGAAAAAGGGGATATTTCTCTCAAATAGTTTTACTGATTATTTTTATCTATGTCAATATACTTCATTATTCTTGAGTGAGGTTGATTTATTATAATACTATCTTCCAAATTTTATTGAACGAGTTATGTTTGACTGTGGATGTGCTATTTTTATACCATTCATGGTTTTTGATTAAAGTATTGACATTTTGTATGTTAATTTTAAAACGAATGTTTAGATTATATTTCAACCTTTTCATATGAGGAATTAATTGGACTTAGTAAGTGATGGTTGGATCCCTTTATAACTCCTCAATGCATTGGTAGGTCTCATGAGACAATCTAGTGTCTTGGCACAAGGTCTTGACAAAATCATTATTTTTAGTCTTGGCACGAGGCCTTGACTTTGTGGTTATAATGCATGGCATTGTGCATTCCATCATTATGAAATTATCAATTGATATTATATGTTATTATTTTACTAGTAGAATATCCATGTGAATAAGTAAATGGCATTATTTTATTTATATTTCCCATATTATGATGAAGTTTATGTTTAAAAGGCTTGTGTATTAGTCTTATACATTGCCTTAAAGGTTTATGATTATTTATGATAGTTTCTACTATATTTTTTTCCTTACTGAGCATCTGAGCTCACCCATTTATTATGTTTTATTTTTTCTAGGATGTGAATAAGTATATTATGACTGAACTGCAAGAATAGGCTAAGGGATATAAGAGTGTTCAAAGGAGACACAATGTTTTTTTTCATTTGATAATTTAATGTAAAACTTATGTATGTTTCTAGTACTTACAAGGCTACTAAACTAATCGATCTTTCAAGGCTTGATCTATTTTTATCATACCTATGTTATGTAATAATGCACTGAATATAGGTAACTAGAGTCGGAGCGTTACAGTTGGTATCAGAGAAAGTTTAGTACAATCCTTGGAAGCTATATTTGGAAAAAGTATGATTACAAAACACTACCGTAGGATATACTTTGAGGATTAGTATAGAATAACATCCAAAAAATGGTAATGTAAATATTATGTGGTTTTTCCAAGAAATACATCTATGTCTGGATATGAGCAAGTAGAGGTGACTCTGGCACAGATGTACCTAGGAGTGAACACTCTGATAAAGAGGTTCGGGCTTGACTTGGGGTATCTTGGTACACGACAATGGGCCTTGCTGTACTCTTGGTTATGACACTTCTGGGGGATATACTAAGGATAATTCACATTTTCATTACAAACTGATTTGAAGGATTTTAATATAAGATGAGAATAAATAACCTTGGTTAATCTTAAGGTGTTTTAGATTGAAAATAAGGTGTCATGATATTCTCTAAATTATTTTATAACTCACATTATGCATTATTGTGTTAGTCATTGGATGGATTCCAAGGAATTCATAGTAACATTGAACATGATGTAAAGGTGGGCATGATGATGGAAATGAGCAACTAAATGGAATGTTAATGGGCGTAAAATATATCATGTTCATACCAAATCAGTTTTCCAAAAATATGATCAAAAAAATATATATTAACCAACTCCCAGACTCAACAAAGAAGAGAAAGGTGGTGAATGATAAGAGCTCCAGCAGTGAATACCATGGAGAAAAGAAAGCTCAATTTCCATAATGCAGGAAATGTAGAAGGAGACACCCAGGAAAATGTCTCAATGGAACAAAGAAATGCTTTATGTGTAGGAAAGAAGAACATAAATTAAAAAAATTATAAGAAAAAATGAATAATGATATGGAAGAAAATAAAAACGATCCTAAGAATACAGTTACAATAATTTTTCGTAAATGTAAGGGACCTTAGCATTACCCAAGTCAATTCCCTATTCTATAGGGTAACCTCTAGGTCAAGAAATAACTTATGTGGAAATAAATGTATGGTTAAAATTTTAAAAGTATTAATGATCTTTGTTCATGGGATTACTTTGGAAGAATATTCTCTTATATGTGTAACCATACAGTTTGTTATGTGAAAATGATATTTGAGGAAGAATTATCTTTTATTTTATGGATATAGCTATAAAGAACCATTTGGGTTTATATGATCCTTGAATTTGAGACAATTATAGGTTATTAATTTTGGGGATGAAAATGCGAGGTATGAGATAACATTTGTGGTTAAATTATGTTATGGTTATTTTGAGGAATTTATCTCATTTTGTGAATGTTATAAAAAATAATGTTTGAAAAAGGACAACACGCAGACCATGTGACAACCCATCACATCAGACAAAGTTGCGGGAATCGAACCCACGACTAGAGTGTGATTGGGATTTATTGCCTACCACTAGACTATCTGAAGTCCCTAGTTAGTGTGACTAATTCTTTTTAGTTGAATAATTTTATTGATCAATAATAAGTTTATTTGGGATATTTTGTTTTATCAAATGGATATCCTTAGTATAGGAAAATGATTTGGTGATTAAGTGATAAATGTTATATTGGAAGACGTACGCGCTATTAGAAACACTATATGCCTAAGGAAAATAGAATACTATGGAATTTCATTTTATGATTAAGGGTGGATTTTTTTTTATTTTGGAAGAATCTATGTTTTTTTTAGAGATTTAGGTTATTAATGGAAATGATTAACCTATCATAGAGAATATGTTATTTGGTTAATTACACTTCTGTATTATCCTTTAAGAGTAGTTGATTTTATTCGGAGATAAATGTTAAGATTTACTATAAAAGACTATGTAATTAATTTTTTTGAGTTTTAGGTTTCAATCTTAGTTTGGATTTTATTGAAGTATTTTAAGGACTATTGTTTATTGAATGGTCTTTATTTAACTTTGGGTATTGTTTATTAAATTTTGGAAATTATGATTAGTATTTCTTTCTATAAAGGATTATCAATTTTTGGGATCATCTGATCTTGTACTAACCATTTTGTTTTGGTTAATCTCTACAGACAAGGGAAATATATAGTTCATCCTTTTTGGATTATATGATTCTCTAGAAGTTGATTTTAGTGCTTCATGTGTGACCAAGTCATCTTGAATACTCATAGTTTGGATAAAAGATGAGTTAGTGGTATAATTTTTTTAAAAGATGAAACTCTACTTAAAAAGTAAGTATATATCTTTATGTTCTTAGACAATCTCATAAAGAAATTCATCAACTTTATGAAATGGAACTTAAAGAAAAAAAAATGGTACCCTTTTACTTTTCCTACTAGGAATCTAATGACCATTTAACCCATCACAAGTTTTTGGTTTCCTTGTTTTTAACTTTCTCCTCATCATGTTTTTTATCACTCTCCATCAAAACTTGGAACTTAGTTTATCTTCCATATCCAGGTATTCCTACATGGAATCCTAGTATTGGTTATGTCGAGTGACCTTTGTACTTCACTTTCTTTCTTTTAAAGTGATAGTTTCATTGACTCTTTTTCCGATGTGGGACTTTCAATGAAGTTCCCAAGCCGAATTTTAAAATTGTGAGGACACAATTTCCAAAAGGTGGGAAGAATGTAACACCCCAAGCTTCCATGGTACGCTTCTCTTTGAATAATATAATAGTGTGCGATTTACACAACACCGAGTTCAAACACACCACAACTTATCAAACTAGCCATTTAGCAAGTGGTTATGAATAGTAATAGCTAAATTTTTAATTTTATATATATCCCATATAATTTTAACATTCATATTTTGTGTTTTTTAGACATAATATAAGAACAAATTCAATTTTTCAGATAAAATAAGTATTTTTCAAAAAAATGCAGTTTTTCTACCTTTTAATGGAGAACCCATTCTAAATCCAATATTTGGAACTTTTATATCTTCAATTTGATGAAATTAAATTCTTCTTTAGAAGAAGGATATAAAAATTTATTTTGGATAATTTTTTTGTGTTTTTCTGATAACTTTCATATTTTGATGAATAGATACTAAATTTTAATTGAAAACAACTTTTTCAATACAAATAATTTATAGTGTTAAATTATAAATGTGAATGGTTTTGAAGTATAATTAGATTATATTTTTATTATTAATACAATATTGGTCATTATAAGTAATTTTACCATTAAATCGGGCATAAACACATATCAATCTTTTGATAGTTTTTACTTCTCAAAAACTAACTTTCTGGTTTTGACAATGGGAATTAATTTTAAATTAATTAATGAAAATTATATATTTTTAATTTGGTAAAATATACATAATTTTTTTATTTGGAATATCAAAATTAGCTTAGGGTTAATTTTTGGTATTTTTCTGAAATCTTTCAATTTTAGATGAATAGTGAAAACACTTTGTTATTGTTCAAAAACAAAATTTTTATTTAAATAATTATTTATTTTATTTAAATTAATTTTAAGTAAAAATTGATAAATAATAACTATATTATTTCAATTTAATTCATTGGAGTCATTTTATAATAAAATTAGATGTATAAAAGTTTATTGAATTTTTTTAACGTTTTTTGCCCACCTTCTAAGTACGTTAGAAAATTTGCATAAAACGTAATTTTACCACTTCTGTGAAATTAATTTAAAAAATTTGAGAGACACAGTTGATATCCTTAAGTAAAATTTGGTTCAATAAGATGAAAATAATTTTTGGTGAATAGTAACTTTTGACTTTTATTTACCACGGTTAAAAGTAAATAGGGTAATAAAAGGTAAAAATGATATTATAATTACCATAACACATGTCCTAATTCCATTGGATAAGTGTTTTTCGACCAAAATAAACCTTAGGAATAAAATATGATCCTCTGTGGTCCACTTGGATTAGATTAGGACATTTATTATTATTTTATTTAAAGAAAAGTTAAATGTGTAAAATTCAACTTTTTATAACTAAAATATTTTTAATATAAGGATATACATAAGATAAATACAACTATAAAGATGAATTCGAAATATAAAAATATTTCCTACATCATGGTATTTTATTTACAATTTTTAGACATTAAATAATTAAATTTATTTATGACATAATGATGATGCAGTAATTATCTTATTAATGAAAGATTAAAATAATTGATATTATAAATATCAAAATAAATGAAATTATTACTTTTGATGCATTTCACGAACTTTATAGATTAATATGACATGTTATCATTGATTCAATTTATTTTTATCGAATAAATCAGATTTTTATGACTTCCACAAAAACCAAATACTAAATAATTTCCAAATTGACATAAATGAGTTTTTAAAACAAATATTATATTATTAAATTATATAATAGTACTAAAAATATACGGTTTGTCCAAAGGATATATATAATAATATATATTTCATTAATGAACTATTTGGGGTTCTCTTGTAATTTTATAGTAAGTTTATTAGCCATATAATATAAAAATACAAGGAGACAAGGTAAATGTTAAACTATTTAACCAAGAGTTAAATCTTAAAGATATGGTTAATATGGTGACCTAAAACTCTCTAAAGCCTATTGGTTGAGAGGTTTTAGAATCATCCCCACCTTATTCTCAAAATTAATCCATTTCGAGCCATTATAAACTGAATATTATTGTATAATAAAATAATATTTCAAGGTTTTCCTAAAGTGACCCTAACCTCTCTTATAAAAGGGTACTTCCCCTTCTCTCAAAATCACACCTCCATATCCATTTGGATTGACCAAACCCTGCTCAAATATCCTCCCAACTACCCTCAATTTAACCTATAGTCATTACTTTGATCATAAATCCAACCTAAGGAGCCCTTTTGATCAAATCAAAAGGAAGCACCTGAAGAAGAGGTAATTTTTTCATCACCTCTTCCAATGTTCTTTTATTCTTCCACTTTCTATTTATTTTTCATTTACATGCCAAAATAATAGCTCAATTACCTTATACATACTGTGATTTTATTATAAATATGGTACAACTATATTCATTATTCTATTTATCCTATAAATAAAAAATTCATCATACGATCATAGGTACGGCTTACCGTCTTCACGTCGTGGGGTGCTTTGTTATTCAACACATAATTATTTGAATGAGTATAATAATGAGTATAATTGATTTAAATAATAAATATAACATGTTAGTTATTCTGTATATATGAAATATCATCCAATTACATACGATTTCATCATCAATAGAATGGTATTGTCGCTCGTGCGTACATACGGATTACCGTCTCCACGAACGTGATGAGATTCATTCCCCATTATAACCATTCAAGAATAAATATCATTTTATGATTAAAAAATAATTTTTAAGGACACAATATCATTCTGTATATGAATCAAATATATCCTATCCAAAACAAACATGACTTACGAAACAAAACATATAAATAAAAATGAATCAGTTAACACATGAAACAATGATACTAATGAAGTATTATAAACAAATAAATGTTAAAAGATAATATATGATATCATATTTATATATATGGTTCCTTTATAATTTAATAAAAATTATTTTACCGTTATAAAGAAGGTTAATTTACCCTCAACTAAGAAAAAGTACAAGTTAAGGGGTTTCTTATCTCACTTTTGATTCCGTAAGATTACCATTGTTCACCACTTATTTGTTGCATGTGGTGTATTGTGTACTTCCATTTGATATATATTATCATGATTATAATTATATTCATGGATTTCTGTGATTCATTTTGTGTGTATTAACTTTTTTTCTTATGACTCGATTGACTACAACGTGGTAAGGGGTTTCTTATCTCACTTTTAATTTCGTGAGATTTCCATTGTTCACCACTTATTTAATGCATGTGGTTTATTGTGTACTTCCATTTGATATATATTATCATTATTATAATTATATTCATGGTATTCTATGATTAATTCAGTGTTTATTAACTTTTGGTCTCACGACTCGATTGATTACAACATGGTAAGGGGTTTTCATCTCACTTCTTATTCCCATGAGATTCATTCTATATTGCCACTATTTCCTTTTGTGTGGTGTATGTATTGCCCATGATTTTATTCTTTGTGTAATATAATTTAATTTATGGGTATTTACATCATCATTATATGATCCTTATTTCATGGGGTGTATGTTTCATAAGTTACCAAATCGGTAAGGGAATTTCAAATTTCAATTCCCACTCATTGGGTTTTACACAAACTTCATTGATTATTTTACTCCATGATTATGTGTAAAATCACTATTTATTAACTTATGTAGTAATTTAAACTCCCCTTTGTGTGGATATAATTTTGATAAACATAATCACTCCATTGATAAATTCTCAAGTCATCAATATGAACTTGATAAGAGTAATTTTAACTCAATCTCTATTCATTGAGTTAAACATCCAAGTCATTGGTGTTGTTTTTACAAGAATATGTGTGAATGTCCTCTGATTTATTTAAACTGAATATACAATCATATTGAGTGTATTTATATTTTTCACATATATTTATGTCATTGATTTATCCTTAACAAAAGGATACGGTCTTTATAATGGATTTCATCTCAATTTACATTCCATTGAGACTTCTTTGTTGTTATGCACTAATTCACTTTTATATGGTGTATATATTGTAATTTTACATAGTATATAATAAATCCATTTATTCTCATGATATAATAAAGTTTTTATTAGCTCAATTATTTTTATTCAAGCATCTCTCATTTGGTTAGGAACTCTAACTAAAATATCATTTTAAATGTTTTAAAGATTTATTCTTCTAAATCTTTCTCATTAATGTCCATGTTTTAGAAATGGTTTTAAGGATTTATTTATATAGACATTAATTTTTTAAAATTAAAATTCCTTTTAAAAGTTTCGAAGTGGCATGGGACACTTTTATTCAAAAAAAATTATTTTTAACAGCTTCTTAATAAATAGTGATACTTTTAAATGTTTTCAAGAAAAAGGGGATATTTCTCTCAAATAGTTTTACTAATTATTTTCATCTATGTCAGTATCCTTCATTATTATTGAGTGAGGTTGATTTATTATAATACAATCTTCTATATTGTATTGAATGAGTTATTTTTGACTGTGGATGTGCTATTTTTATACCATTCATGGTTTTTGGTTAAAGTATTGACATTTTGTATGCCAATTTTAATACGAATATTTAGATTACATTTCAACATTTTTATATGAGGAATGCATTGGACTTATTATGTTATGGGTGGATCCCAATATAGCTCCTCGATGCATTGGTAGGTCTCATGAGACAAACTTGTGTCTTAGAACAAGGCCTTGACAAAATATTTAGTCGTAGTCTTGGCACGAGGCCTTTACTATGTGGTCAGGATGTCCAGCATTATGTATTCCATCATTATGAAATTAGAAATCTGATATTACATGTGATTATTCGACTAGTAGAATATCCATGTGATTAATTAAATGGAATTATTTGATTTATATTTGTGATATTATGCTTAATTTTATGTTTAAAAGGATTGTGTTTTAGTCTTATACATTGCCTTAAACATATATGATTATTTATAATATTTTCTGCTATATTGTTGTCCTTACTAAGCATCTGAGCTCACCCCTTTCTTATGTTTTATTTTTTCTAGGATGTGAAGAAGTATATTATTACTGACCTCTAGAAATAGGCTAAGGGATATAAGAGTTTTCAAAGGAGACACAATGTTGTTGTTTTTCATTTGATAATGTAATGTGAAACATATATATGTATCTATTACTTCTAAGGATACTAAACTAATTGGTCTTTCAAGACTTGATCTACTGTGATCATGCCAATTTTAAGTAAGAATGCACTAACTCTAGGTAACTAGGGTTGGGGCGTTACATTTATATATATTTATTAAATATATATATGTCAAATTATATAAATATATATAATGATATAAATATTATTTTTTAAAAATAATTATATAATTATAAATAAATAAATAAATATAAAATTATAATAAATATATTTAAAAAGGAATATATGAAATATATTTATATTTATATATATTTATTATGTATATATAAATATTTACAGTTTTTTATTTATAATTATAATTATAAACCCTTTATCAGCGCTTCATTAATAAGTGCCGATAAAATCATCTTTATCAGTGATTTTTTAGCACTGATAAAGACAGGATTTATCATCACTACACAAAGTGCTAATAAAATTAAAATTTATCAGCACTATAACTTTAGCGCTGATAAGGATTTATTTTATCAGCACTTGTTTCTAAGCACTGATAAATGTGTCCCAATCTATTTTGAAAACCCTAACCATTTTCGAATCCATCGAGATATAGAAGCTTTCTGTGGAAGCCACCCATTGTCGGTGCCCCTCCTCAGTGAATCGAAGGTCGAATCACACCACTCTATTGCCTCTAGTCGCTCCAACATCTCATCCAACATCTAGTGTTTTATTGTAGTTTGGGTTTTCAAAGTGGTTCTCATATTTTCTTTAACCTAGTGAGGTAGGTATTCTTATTTTCATTGTGTATTTTTTTTCATTTTTGATTTCTTATTCTAAGATTTGTTTATGATCTTTTGTTTACCATTTATTTGTGATGCATTGTTTAGGGAATGATTTGTGGTCCGTTATTTGTATTGACTAATGATGTATGATCTATTGTTTATCTTTGACACCGAGCCCTGGATTTATCAGTTTTTACTACTGTGTTTTATATATTCTTAATAAATATTTTTTCATATATGTATATAAATGTGTAGAAATTTTCGTGTAAATTCTATTTCAAAAAATTGGGTGCTACTGCGAAAGTGGCACATAATGTGACAAAGAAAATACAGGTAAATCATTGTCATGAGTAGTTGACCCCATGATCACACCCTAAACCTCTCCCCACCCTTATAGAGTTTTTTTATTTTAGAAGGTTTTTGTCTATGTTTCGTGCCTTTGAAAGAAAAGAAATGATGTTGTCTATGCTCAGTCAAAATGGTAATATTTATATTTTTACAGTAAAATCATTGTCCATAGAATTAATGTATTATTTCATATTTATGTTTAATTTTTCTATTTTTAGTATTACTCACATAATAATATTTTTCTTATATAGGTGAATTCCTTTGTTCAAGTTGGGGTAATCTGTACAACTTTCATGATCATTCTCCCTTAAAACCTTTTCACCTCTCCATTGGTGCATTTATCACTTTCTTTAAAGTTACCTCCACTAACTCTACTCAATTACTGAGGTAATCTTGATGTTTTTACAGTAAAATAATTTTCTATAGAATTAATGTATTGTTTCATATGTATGTTTAATTTATTTCTTTTTAGTATTTCTCAAATAATAATTGTTTTCTTATATAGGTGGATTATTTTGTTTGAGTTGAGGTGCTTTGTCGACATTTCATCCCTTTCTACACCAAAACTACCACAAACTTATTCTCCCACAAAACTTTTCCTCCTGTAGTGTTGACATTTATCACTTTTCTTCAAGTTCCCTCCACCGCTCAATCACAAAGGTAATATTGATATTTTCATAGTAAAATTTGTTTCCATAAAATTAATGTATTATTTCATATTTATGTTTAATTTATTTCTTTTTAGTATTACTCATAATAATTGTTTTCTTGTATAGGTGGATTATTTTTTTCAATTTGAGGTGGTTTCTTGGAAACTACTCATGTTGTGTTGGCAGTTCGACAAATAAAGTCAATGTAAATCATGGTAACATTGATAGTTAGGATTGTTTTTAAATGTATGTAATAATTTTTATTTATGTAATTGTATAAACCAATGTTTGAAATTATTATAATATAGTGTTTTTTTATTTGTTTTGTAAATTTCATTTCATTTAATTCTGCACTGGGACTTGTTTTTATTGAAATCTGATGTGTTTTTGGTGTGTTTTTGGTGTTATAGTGTGTTGTTACAGCATACTACACTATAGACCTTTATCAATGCTTTTATAAGCACTGGTAAAGGGTTCCTTTAACGGCACTAAATAAAAGAACTGATAAATGGGTCCTTTATCAGTGCATTTTTTAGTGATGATAATTAACCCCTTTATCTGCACTTTTTTATCCCTAATAAAAGTCATGAGCTTTTAACATTTCTCTCATAATTAGCACTTTTCTAGTATTGATAAAGGATATTTCTAGAATTTTTAAAGGAATGTTTTGTAGTATTGAATATTTTAATCCATTCTTACTTTTTTATAAGCTTTTGTATTACTTTTTTCTAAAATTTTAATATTCTTTTAGGAATTTAGATTAGAAATTTTGTTTTACTAATATTTTTAATAAACTGTTTTATTAGTGTGTCTATGAGATTGATAACAACTTTGATTTATCGAATGATTTCTGAATCCAATATATACTCTTATAATCTTACAACTTCTGATTCTAGTATTTTTTTCTAAATAGGATTTGGGTTTTATGTTAGTTTAAATTTTCAAAATACAATTCACTCCCCCCCATACACACACACCCTCTTATAGCTATCATAAACTCTTAAAATCCAACAAACAATTCGTAAATAAAATCTAATTACAAATAATTTATAATTTTAGCTATCTTATGTATATTTCACAATCCCAAATATAAACTCTCTATATTCACTTTCATAATATGAACATTTCATATGATTTATTATATTGAATTTTACTCCCACACATGGTATTTCATAAAATAAAAATATTTTATATTTAAATTTTATATTATGTAAACACTTTACATAATCAAAATATCATATATTAATATTATTTAAACCTTTGATCATATGAATTTATCAAAACTCTTTTGATAAGGCTCAAATAATTTCAAAATAAGGATCTTTTAATTTTAACATTCCAAATTAATCATTATGAACATTTCATAATTTTATAAAATATAAACACTTGATATTATGCCTTCTTTTTTAATTTGAAAACTCTTTATAATTTACTCTTATAATTTTTCATTTAAACACTTTGTATTTAAATTATATTTTTTTTATATACATTTGAAAAATATATTTTTAATATTAACACTTGATATTAATGGAACATTTATAATAAATGTTTTAAAACATTTAACTAATCAATCCTCAACACTTTATAATTAATGAATTTTTAATAAAATTTTATAAATTAATAAATAATATATAATATCTTTTTATTTTAATTATATGTAATTAAATTCAATTTATAATTAAATTAAGAAAAATAAATTTTTCTATTCAATTCTATTTTACGATACAGTGAGAATAGTAGGAAACATATTGAATCATATTATATGATCTAGGATAAGTTGTCATGTATGAAATATAGGCTAGAGAAGCACACTATCATTAATATTTTATAACTAATAGCCAAGTCATATCATTTGATATCACAGAGAATATTTTACAATATCTAGGGACATCGTATTGATGATGTGATACTCAATTTTATAAAAGACAGCATGCCAGTCATATTTAATGATAGAAAGTGTTCATATGATATGACCAGTGTAAAATTATGTGTTTAAAACATGTCATGGATTATGAAATCTTATGTCACATGTCGTGATATAAAACCCACAGAATAATACAATGTGCTATATTTTATTACTACCTTATGATATACAATAAGATATAAAAAAATTTAATTTCTCACATGATTTCATAAATCTAATTGTATGGGATTCTCTTATACCACTTTTAGGATTATTAGGGGTCTAATAACACTAATTAGAAGAAGTTTAATCTATCAAAATCCTAATCCAAAGATCTTTATGTATATAAGTATGGAACATGTGTAATCTAAAATTTAGAATACTGTAAAAGTGTACCTTAAATCATTGATATCTCATGTTGTTGTTGTTTCCTTATTCATCCATGCTTGATGAAGATCATTGAAGGGAAATCGATAAACTCCCCTCTTCATGATGTTTCCATAGACTAAGTTAAATCATAGGTCATTCATGTGGGATCCTTCTAACCTCTACATCATGCTAGTTCCTTGGTCATAAAGAAGGTAGAAATAGAGATCTATGAGATGATTTAGGGATTAATTGGAGCATAAATAATGAACACACACCACTACCATCACATAACAGTGGTCTCTTATAGAAGCCCTGATAATGCTCCTCATAAATTCATGCATTAACTCATGTTTTTAATGAAATAGTTAATGTCTTTTCCAACTTTCATAAATTCATGAATTTATCTCATCCGTTATGATAAATCACATGTATTTATTCATTAAATGATATCCATTATGGAAAATTGATATGAATGATAACTCTTAAAATTTGAATGCCAAAAATATATCACATTCTTTCCAAATGAATCATAGTATGCAATTCCTGGAAATGGAAGTGGGACCAACCATACAAATAAATGGAAATAAAAGGTATTCCATGCTATAATGTGGCCCTAATCATGCATTATGATTGTGAGTAGGCAATAGTCTGGAATAATATTCCATGATTTATGATTTCCCTTCAATCATAAAATAATATTTACATCATATGCATATACAAAACCCTTTTGGAACATATAAATCATATACTAATATTTGATTATATCATACAATATAATATATTATATATATATTAGGAAAAATATATCCTTAAATAGTTTAAAATAATTTAGAACATAATCAAGAACACAAACTTCTAACCATCTTGAAAAAAATGTCAGGGCCAAAGGTTGGTCACTAGGGATATTCTCAGGATTAATCCCATGATTTTCTTGCATTATATTTTGTTAGAGAGTGAATAAAAATCTATGAGGTGTCCTTAAAAATGGATAAACCCAATGATTATGGAAGTAGTTAGAAAAAGAGTAAATATTTTTATAAACTAGTAGCATATACCAAATTTCAAATATTCAGTAAGTGATCCCCAACCATATTATACTAAAAAATATTGGGACAGTAATTTTCTAGAATTAAAATAATGAATTAGTTCCCAATGTAATTCAAAATAGTTGGAGGGTCTATATTTATTACAAAAAACTAAACCATGTGACCAAAAAGACTACATCCCCACTCCTTTTGTAAATCAGATTCTAGAGAGATTAGCTGGGAAGGGTCATTATTGTTTCCTTGATGAATTTTATAGCTAATTTAAGATACATATAGAAGTAAAAGATCAAGTAAAACCCATATTACCCCTTTGGTGTATTTTTTGTTAGGATCACAAAGGGGTGTGTATAACACTGAGAGGGGGTGAATCAATGTTGGTATTTTTTATTTAATTTAAAACCTTTATCCCTTTTCACCTCCTCACTTGTCCATTGAATGGCCCTCATTTTCTATCTCATGCTATCTCATATTTAGTTAGCATGAATATATTGTAAGAGGGGAACCAAACTACAATACAATATAATTTTTTAATTAGTTTTTACTCCAAGATAGATGACTCTATCTCTAGTGATACATGGATGTTATTCCATGAACAAAACTTCCTTCTAATTATCAAAAGAATCATGGGAAAGGATATGGCCATGAAACCATTATTCTAGAACAAACCAATTAAAAATAAAGAAATGGATTTTTGTTCTTTAATATCAACCAAATGTAGGATTCAGGCTTCTCCTTATGAAGTATGATTAGCAACACAACTTTGGTCTTCTCCAGAAAAAATGATGGGATGTCCTTATTCTATGTACAATAAAAACTATCACTACCTCACACTTATTCAAACTTTTATATCATATAAATATTGAAGGATGGATCTCTCAATCATCCTCAGTCTAGTTGTGACTGACAGTAGGAAATGTTAGGATCTCCTTCTTCTCCCTCTCCTTCTTCAGTGCATAGTAGATGTGCTCTTTCTACAACATTGGAATACCTTTTATGACTTCATGAGAATGAAATGATGCATGTTTAGTTAGTTATCTTCATATTATTTTGATACATAGTTTCTAAAACATGGATCTATATTTGATATCTCATTTCTTGTTTACTTTGACCTATATAATATATTTTTTCGTAATTTCAGTGTCAGCTCCCTCGCACCTTTTTTCTGATTCTCCTCATCCTTTTATTTATATTCACATTACTGACTCAATAGTATTCTCTAAATATTATATTTTTTATATGTCATAAATATCATCATTAAAAAACCTCTTAATCTTTCATATTCACATTTTTTTCTTCTTTTTAAATCTCCTATAGAATCATAATAATTATTTATGATATTTTAAAATATCATGGTTTTATTTCCATTTTTTATCTCTACCATAACTCCATGAAATCAGAATTATAAAATCTCTATGTATACATGATATCTACTTACATTGATCTTAACAAGTGAATATATTTTACATCTATCCTCAAACATGCAAACCATTATACATTGATATCCCCTTATGTTGATCTTCACAAAGTAATTACCTTACATCAATGCTCATATATATAGATCTCAATACATGGTTATCCCCTTACATTGATCTCCACAAGTTTATCCCCTTATATCAATGATCAAAATTTTTTATCTCTAAATGTGGATCCCTACTCATCTTTCGTGTACTCACATAACTAGATTCATCATCTTCTGGTCACAATAGAACTTCTACTCGAATGCTCATTTTTATTTTGAATCAAACAACCTTCGGACTCAGCTTAAACAACAGAATTCAAATGTTGTGAATCTTATTAAATGATAAGAATAGTGAAATTTCATCATGTTTAGTTCCTATTTATCATAAAACCTGTAAATTATACAATTATAAATGACTTATACATAGTTGGAAATGACTCATATATAGAATGGATTTCACTCATATATATAGATAACTCAAACGTTCCATCCAAATGAATAATATGTTAACTCGTACATAGTATAGGATAAATCATATGTATGTAGAGAAATTAATCATACCTACTTATCATATAAAACTCACAGCTAGATTCTAAACTTATTTTTCAAGTGTACTTATAGTGTTTACATCTTCTTCTAGTGGATCTTCTCAAGCTTCTTCTCATACCTTTACATGTATGCACATCCTCAATATAACTTGATATTTCACATGAAATACTAACCTCTATAGCATGGTAGTAAATTCCTTATCATTTAAAAAACCATCCCAATCATAGTGATCTTACCTTCATTATGGGGTTCATTTTTTGGAATTTTATACTTTGATTTAATGGAACAACTGGAACAGACATGATCTCCTTCGCGTGAAGAACCTTTGGTGCACGCTTGAAGAAAATAGAGATGAAATCATCTCATTTATAATTCTAAATGTTCTCATATATTTTTAAGTTGATGAAAAATACCTCCCAAAGTCCATCCCACATCAGTTTTTCAATCAAGAGACTAGTTCCTTATTACTCTATGTGTCCCCCAATGCCCCAAACAAATCCATTAAGAAACACACCAACCCTGAGGGTCTACCATGATATCCCAAATGTGTATCTTCATGAATACTTATTCATGAATCACCCTACATAGGGGCTCTATCGCTTTAATTATTATCATAGTTGGATCCCATCTTAGAGTTTGGTTGGTTGTCTTCATGATGTCCAGACTACATGGTTGGTTAAGCTGGATAAGAGTTCCCTAATTGTTTATTAAATCCTTAGTTAATTGACTCATATAAAGTGGTCTACTGATTTCAAAATAATCATATGAAAATATTATACTAACTCAAATGAAAAAAAACTTTTTGAAAATAAACCATAGAAATATATAACATCATATATTGTACCTCAAACTCAACCGCTAACCATCTTTAAATTTCCTCATCCAGTTCATTTATTTTATATAGCCTTTTCAATCTTGTAGACATAGGGATACACTACAACAAAATCAGCCCTTAGCGGCGGTTTAAACCGCCGCTAAACTTGGCGTCGGCAATCTTTTAGCGACGGTTTTTTCTATTTCGCGGCGGTTTAAAAAATGTGTCGTAGATGCCTCATTTCCCGGCGGTTTCTCTCCATTTAGCGGCGGTTTTATGGGTATGCCACACTTTTTTATTCGCGGCGGTTTTAACCGACGCAAAATTATGCCGTTTGATGCGCCTATTTTGCGGTGGTAAAAACCGCCGCTAAATATAAACGTAATATATTTAGCGGCGGTTTTAACCGCTGCTAAATACTGCCCAACAAGGCATTTAGCGGCGGTTTTAACCGCCGCTAAATGCTACCAAGTATGGCATTAGTGGCGGTTAAAACCGCCTCTAAATGCTGAACTGGAAAAATAATAATTTTGGTTCTACTACACCACTGCCCTGAAAAATAAATCAAACCAGAATATAGAGATCACCTAGGTTTCATGGGGATCTCGACCCCCTTCTTGGTAGTGTAGGATAGCGGTATAATAAATAGAGAAACAACATACAATAATTAAATCAACAATAAATGAAAGAAAAAGCATTGGATGAATAATATAAACTAAATATAAAAGGCCAATGACAATTTACAACCATGAATTCATGTCCAGATGAAGATAAAAAACTAAAAAATAGTATACATATAGAAGGTAGCATGATACACATTAGTACATGAATAAATAAAATAACTAAAATCACTAAGGGAAGAAATCTAAGAAACATACATCCACCCTGAAAATAGGGGAAAAGATATTGTACCTTGATAAATTAGGGATCGTTGGTGATAAAATCTGATGATGGATGAAGGAGAACCATCAAATCCTAATGAAGGGAGGTGGAGAAACCCATAGAGGAGGGAGCTGTGAATGCTGGAGAAGAAGTAGAAGGAAATAAAGGGAGTTAAAACATTTAACCTATTAATGGAAAAATGGTAATTTCACCCTTAAGAATAGTTCACATGGTTTGGCTATATGAATTTCCAAACCGTACACCAACCGTGAGACTCCCACTACTTAGGAATCCTACCTCACATGGTTTCCCCACATAGTTTACCCTAGCCATGTGACAAATGTGTAATGAATTGTGTGATAATAATGCCTAAGTGGAACTAAACATGTGAGCTAGGAACACAGTTTGGAAAACTGTGTGCAGCCCGTGTGGGGCACTTCTTCTCACCTACTCCAGCCGCATGGTTTTCTACTACAGGTTCGCACAGTTTTAGACAAACAGTGTGCACCTATCATACCACCCAAACTTGATATTTTTGGTTCTTACCTAGGCCCATTAAACTTGATAAATGATCACATCGTCATCCCTTTAATCATCCAACCAATGGTGCTCCCCACCATAGGTTTTAACATTAACAGAAAATTATGAACCATAGTATTCTCCACCATTGTAATTTCCTATAAAGAATATCCAAATATTTCCAATGATAATATTGGAATTTTTCCTCTAATTGGGAAATACTAAATACTTCTGAGGCCATAATAGGGACCTTACTATAAATAAACAGTCAAATGCCAATCAGCCTAACTGAAACTAGTCATGCAATCTTTCTCAGAAGACATTTTTGACCCTTTCATGACACCCACATTAGCCTAGTGACATGATTTAAATGGATACTTTCACCTATATACATCTAAGAAGAAGTTTATTAATTCAATCCACTTTCAGCTAACCATTCCCAAGATACTCAGCTTAGATGACTCACATATCACAACCTGAACCACAATTCCTTCCTCTATGAAATCCCGTGTTTACCACAAGCACATTCACATAATCCCATACCTGACTTTCAATAAAATTTCTTAGTCATTCCATCACCAAACCATTTAATACATTGTTCCCCAGCATGAACAAGGGTGGAACCTAGATCCATCCCACAATAATCATTACCCTTTAAACATCACCTTTGAGTCTGACGATAAGTTTGGGATAAGATAAGATCATCAAGTTAGAGTCCAAGTAACTATCCCTAGGTAGTACATACTCCATGTTTACAAGTGAGATATTGGTAAAAGACCAAAACATCCACATAAGATCATTGACTGAGCCTAGAATTACATTCATCCAGTGATCAAGTCAAAGGAAACAGTTGGTGTCCAAAAGTCTGTCCAAGGCATTCCTACACAGGAACTCAGGTATCACACAAGAACTAACCATGCCGCAATAAAAACCATGCATCCCGCATGAAACATTGATAAAACCTATTTATTAAAAAAGAATAACACTTGATAGCTTTAGCTCGGTATATAACCGATTCTCTCTTAGTGCATCGAGGATGACGTAAAGATAGGGGACATGCTCGTTGCTAAGCAAGAGTACACTAAGAGAGTATAAATATTATAAGAAGATTGGAGACACTTCCATCACCTCTAAGACACTTCCATCACTTTTACTACCTAGAAGGACATTTTTACTATATCTGACACGATGTTCCCCAAATTAAGAGTGTCCTAGTCATGAAAAGAAGAGATAGACCAACTGCTCATAAGAGAACTAGGTTAGATTCACCTTAATCGCACATGTGACACTTATCTGATTCACACTCACAAACTCCATAACATTTTTCATAAAAGATGAAACCAACCCGACCAGCATGTCAGAACACCCAATCCATTTATGAATCGAGCTTACACAATGGGGCTACCCGAATGCTGCTATATAGTAGAAATGGTATTAATATGGGTTACATATATGGAAATGTTTGGTGGCAACTATGTGCCATAAATGTTACATATACAAACCAACCGTTATCATACTTGTTCAACACATCAACAATACTACTACTCATCATCTGATGCTGCATCGTCACCCTCTCCACCTTCATCTCCACCACATGCTGCCACCTGTAAGAACATTATATTGAAAATTAAACATTGTTGCATATTTATAATAAAACTTAAAACCAATAAAAGTTTGAAAACTAAATGATTTTGATTTTTTTGTGATTTACCTGCTCACCACTACCCAATGCACTACCACTGGGGGCATATCTGCTCATATACTGACGTATTTCAAGCAACTCTTTCTGCAAACCAGATATCTGATCCCCCTGCTGGTGAACTATGTTTCGTAGAGAAGACATCTCCCTCTGAGCATCTTCAGGTATGAAATGACTATAAGCAGGAGTAGATGTAGCCGAAATCCCTGATGGCATGCGAAAGACCTCAGATGGTACAGGTCCCAAACCCATCCCGCGCACTCTACCAGGATGCTCCTTCCCAAGGACTTTGCCAACCGTGTCATCCTGGGAGACTGAGTAGGATTTCCCAGGATTGGCATCCCATATTTCTTTAATTTTTACCTATAAATAAAATATCAATATATATTAACATAGTAAAAACTGATAATAAGTAATTATAATAAATAATTGACTTCATACCCCAACTTCTCTGGCAGGTTCATTAACAAAACTTCCATCTGTTTTTTTATGAACATCCAGCCACAGTTCTGTTCGGGATGCGTCATGCCCTAAACTCTGTGACTGCATTAAACAAAGATAAATCAACAATTAAATATGTTAAATAGATAATATTATCTTATAAATATTTAAACTAATTAAAAGATTACCAATGACATTCGGCTTCTTGAAAAGATTTTTGAACCCACAGTGTGCGGGATGACCTGCTTTACCCGGTTTGAAGCATTCTGTCTTGAGAGATCCTGAAATAAATAAAATTCAATTTAACAGTATTGTATTCAATGTCTATCTCCTCTTCATGTACATGTATAAATGTAAAATGAGGATAATATAATAATATATATTTCAATACCATCCGCTTCTCATCATGATGTCTATCGACAAAAACCTTCCACTGTTCTTTCGGTACCCCACTAGGTAGCTTCTCATACATCTGCTGCAAGGTCAACAAAGTATCGTTGACATCACACCACAACCTCCATTTGAAATCTTTCCATTTTTTTCCAAGATTTTTCAATGTCCACTTCCGTGCTATCACATCAGCAACGGTAAAGTGGAAGAACATCTGTATACAGAAATTCATTTTGAATATATTAGTAACATGACATTCAATTAAACCATAAAGTAATAAAATTACCTTTATCTGAGAATCATAAACTTCATTTTTCTAGTTTGGAGGCATATGCCTCCAATCATCATATGAAATAGGCAGGGAAATGGGATCTGCTGCCAGTTGACCTATAATCTGACCAAGTAAACTTGCGGCGTCATCCGTCAGGACCCCATAAGAATCAAATGGCACCACTATCTTCTCGCCATGCATTTTACAAACATCAGAACTTTTTATGTGTTTTTCCACGGTTGCATTGTTTTCATCTGCAATGAGAAAACAATTACTATAAAAAATGAAATAAATTTATTTAATTAAAATTTGTACCTATGACTGTGACCCTCCAGAATATCCATGATGAACTGGAAGGGGCGTGTCGCTGCCCCACTGCTGAGGCTCCTGTAGGGGGAGGCGATTACTCATCCTCTAATGAGGCATCCACTGATGGTGTCAGAGATGGTGCAGGGGAGATGATGCAGGGATGTAGGCAGCTGCTTCCTCAGATGTTGTGGGGACAGACGGATCGTCATCTGTCGCAGAAGTAGAAGGAATGGTGTACCGCTTCTTCCTTGGCATTCCTGTCATTTAATCAAATAAAATTAAGTTCAGAATATATATTTCAATAAATTTATGCAGAAAAAAAAATTAAAAATGATAATAGATTCCCAGTACTAACAAACAAAATATATATAACAATGATAATGAATGACTACAGAAATGAAACAAGTGGTTGCTGAATGAATAAATAATTGTACATACAATCATTTTCCCCTTCAATCATGTCGGTTTCCTACTCCATTGCTTCATCCACTTCATTCATCCTTGCTAGACTAATATTTTCAATATCATGATGGACAAATAATTTTGCTTCCTGTTGTGGATGAAATTCAATTGTAAAGGTCAAATCTTCCACTTCATCACCCATATCATACAAATCTCTTTGTATTACGTGAGTAACTACACTCCACCATTCATCCACAACATCATTCACATAATATACCATTTTTTTCTGTGATGCTAAGATATATGGATCATGCAGTTCATGATCACCAACATCCATCAAGCGAGAGAAGTTTACAGAAGTAAATTGCAAGGAATCTCTTTTAACACCTCTGATAATATCGACCCATTTTCATTTGAATAAAACAACAGAAAAATGCCCGTGGTAGTTTAATTCAATAATATCATGTAGCTTTCCATAGTATTCCACTTCAGCAAATGTAAATATACCACTATTCTGTGTTTTCAAACCCACTTCTCGATCGACTGTACAAAATCTAAAACCATTCACATGATAAGCGCCGAACTTTCTAACTTGTTTTATAGGACCTCTAGCAAGAAACTTCAAATATTCTAAGAAGTCTGCTCGAGTATCAGTATTCATGATCTGAAAAAAAAAATTAATAGATTTTCAAATTGTATGTGTCAAACTAATATTCGTATTCATTGCAATATTTATAAACTTACACGTCGTGCAAACCATTCTACCAGCTCTTTATTCACAGCTTTCATTATATCTTTTTCATTTCGTGTTCGGCCTCTCATTCGTCTCTTTGTTTGTATCCTCAACTCTTCAATAAATGGATCTGCAATTTCACTATTCAGCAGCACATATCTATGTGCCTGTAATAATTCCAATTCTGTTAGTGTCACGTATGAGGTCCTCCCAACTGATCGGCCAATAGCATGAAATATTTTTGATTTATGATGCATTTGAGAATGAGTTGATCTGTCGTCAACACGTCCAACTCGATTAAATCTTATCTCAATATCATCCAAATATCTGGAACAAAAGGTGAGACACTCCTCGGCCAAATAGCCTTTAGCAATAGAGCCTTCTGGTTAAGCTTTATTTCTCACGTATTCTTTCAAATGCCCAAGATATCTGTGAAAAAAATAATAATATTATGCATTTATTTAAATGCCAAAAATTGTTTACTTAACTGGAAACATATAAATAAAATACCTCTCAATTGGATACATCCATCGATAATGAACGGGGCCTCCTAATTTAGCTTCGTCAACCAAATGCACAGTTAAATGCATCATGACAATAAAAAACGATGGAGGAAAGATCATCTACATTGCACAAAGGGTCAATACAAACCTCTCATGTAGGTTGTCAAGCTGAAATGGATGTAGAGATTTCTCACATAATTTCCTGAAAAATGTGCAGAATTGGAGTACAACAGCAGTAACTTTTTTAGGTAATAATGTACGCAATGCCAATGGTAGTAACTGTTGTAATAAAATATGTGAATCATGACTTTTCAATCCATATAACTTACGATTCTTCAAGTCAACACACCTCGAGATGTTACTCGAATACCCATCAGATACCTTCACATTCTTTAAAATTTTAAGGAACGTATCTTTATCCCTATTTTTCATTGAAAAAATGGTCGGAGCATACTTTTCATTCTCATCTGGCCAGAGATCACGTTTTATGTTCATTACTTGTAAGTCTTTGCGAGCATTGAGATGATCCTTCGACTTTCCATGCTCATTAAGGAATGTGAAAATCACATTATCACATACATTCTTCTCAATATTCATCACATCAAGATTGTGGCACAAAGAATTAAATTCCCAATACGGAAGTTTGAAGAATATACTTTTTTTCTTCCATTGTTGCGTTCTGATTTCACTTGACGATGCACTTCGCACTCGTTTTCCGCTATCATTCAAATGATGAACCTTCCCAAATTCTGTTTTAACATTTTCAAGTTGTGTCAATATTTCATAACCGGTTAACAAATTTGGAGGTGTTCTACGATCAATGGAACCATTAAATTTTGATTTGTTTAGCCGAAATCTATGAGATGCATCAAGAAATCTTCGATGGCACAAGAATCACCATTTTCTATTGTGAGGTAGCCATTTGGGCTCGAAATCAAAGTTACAAATGGGACAAGCCAAACCTGTATAAGTGTTCCAACCAGATAAATTCCCAAGCCCAGGGAAGTCACTAATGGTCCACATTAAAGCAGCATGCATTTTGAACATTGTTTTAGAAGAAACATCAAATGTCTCAACACCGTTGCTCCATAACTCCTGCAATTCTTCAATCAAAGGCTGCAGGTATACATCAATATCATTTCCAGGCATTTGTTTTCCAGGAATAATCATCGAAATGATAAAAGATGTTTGTTTCATACACATATATGGAGGCAGATTATAAGGGATCAAAACAACTGGACAAATGCTATAACTCGTACTCAAAGTCCCAAATGGGTTGAATCCATCGGCAACCAATCCCAATCGAACATTCCTAGGATCAGCTGAGAAATCTGGATGTAATGAATCAAATGTCTTCCACGATTGGGAATCTCGTGGATGTCTCATTAACCCATCATTGTTATTATCTACAGCATGCCACTTCATGTGTTCGGCGGTTTTTGATGACATGAATAATCTTTGCAATCAAGGCTTCAAAGAAAAGTAAGGCAAAACTTTTGCAGGTGTTTTCCTTTTCTTCTTCTCCATGAAATTATGTTCAGTCATACTTCCAACATTTCCCTTTGACTGCCATCTAGAAGAAGAACATTTCTTACAATTCTGTCTACTTGAATCCTCTCCCCAGTAAAGCATACAATCATTGGGACATGCATGTATTTTTGTATAATTCAGACCAAGCTTGTTTACAACTTTTTTAATCTCATAAAACGATTCTGGGATTTTTGCTTCAGGAAATGCATCACGAATCAATTCCAATAACATAGACATTGACTTATTTGTAATTCCACAAAGACATTTGATATGGTACAACTTCAGCAGAAATGAAATCTTTGAATATTTCAAAAACCCACTATACAACTCGTGATTTCCATCATCAACTAAATCATGAAACGCATTTTCATCATTGAAGTTTTCCCTTACATTTGGCTCCAATGAATCAAGAGGAGGATCCAATTATATGTTACAATCTTGATCTGCTTGTGTTACAGTCTCAAAAACATCACTAGTCATGTTGCAATTTGTAGCATCATCTTCTGGTTGTTCTGATATGTTTTGATGCTCATAGTGGTGTCTTGTAGTGCCGAATGCATCATTTATGAGGTTTTGCATTTCATTTTCCATTGGAGACAAACTTGGGACCTCATTCTGTGGATTAACATCAGTCCTCAATCTTTCTGTATTGTTTGATTCTACATGCCAAATCCAACACAAATATTGATCAGGGAATTGCTTCAGTATTAAATGTTCATAAACTTCATCCCTCTTTAACCATGTTCTAAATTTACATTTAGGACATGGACATCTTATTCTACCTTCAATAGATCGATTAGAAATTGCAAAATCTAAAAACTCATTCAAAACCTTAACATATTGAGGTGTGTTCCTCGGTAATGTGATCCAGCTTTTATCCATGTATATCACAATGTGCCTACACAAAAATATACGATAGTGTAAGATTACAGAAACATAATATAATAAAGATGAACCATTGATCATAAAGTATGCATAATATAATAAAGATGATTCATTGATCACATTTACCACTTCAGACCAACAGAACAAGTCTGGTCCATAGGAGACAGTGTTAACACCTCATTGAGGAGCAATAAGAATATCGGGCTACACACTTATCATAACACTATCTATCACACATTTATGTTGCCTCAAACAACACCCCATTGATGTGTGATCGAAATTGATCATAATGCATTTTAAACCTGAGACATTATGTTATTGTTTAGGCTTGACCTTAGATGTCCTCCAAGAGGAATGATGTTTCTCAATGGTTTCATACACAATCAACTATAAAGAGGGTCACTATGTTCACTTTATTCATCGAAGTGTCACCTCTCTAGGTTTGAGTATTACATGTCAGACATTTATAATCATGTCTTCAACCATCGACATATAAAGAACCAGTTTTTTATTCAAGGGTTGTCTTAGAAATTGAAACATTATTAATCTCATTTATAAGAATTTTATTTTAATAAAAAAATTTAATTTTTTAAAAGGGTTTGATCACTATAGTGGTGAGAATTTAAAACACATACATACATCAAATTCATAAACACATGGGAAATGCAGAAGGACTACTCACATCAATTCTATTTTTTTTCACTTTTTAAGAACAACCCTATAACTCTTGTCTATGATTTTTTAAATCTGAAATCATATCTTTAGTACCTATCTCAAGGCACAACACCAAATACATAATTATATACAATTTATAGTTAATTATATAATTTTATTATAAAAATTATAATTTATTTCAATTAAAACCAACAAGGAATAATTGCCTAAAAATCACCAGCCCACCTCATCACACCTATATAATAACCAACCACTTATGTATTGTTTGTGGTGAACTCCAACCTTTATCCCAAAAAATTACCTATGAAGTTGAACCAAGTCAATCAACAAATTAACTTACCTTAATATAATTTTAATTAAAACTATTTAAAAATTATAAATGGTGATGTACCTCTAACCCAATGACATGTTACAGCATGAGATAATAATGTTGGGACATCTCATATCAGTTTTGAGAAAAATAATTATCAGATCAGATGATTTATACAATGATCCAGTGTAAATAATCTCCAAAATCTAACCAAAAAATCCAAAAATAAATGAAGAAAAATGTAAAGGTAACATCAAATGTAGTCATACATAATGGAAATAATACTACATGTTTGACCCCAACCATGGCCATGAATGATGTTGTAGAGGAATTTATCCAAGGTTGATGCAAGTAGTTTATAATCAAATGATGTCCTATTTGACATTAGTATCACCTTTTTGATGTGTTGGTTACATATACTTCTTCCTAACCATATAATTTATTCCCCTTCCCCTTCTCTATCTATCTGCTTCTCCCAAAAACAATGTCTACATCATAGGAATATATGTTGGTATTTTGAAATATTTAAGTCATGTAGTTGTTGATAAGGTGGCATGTATATTTGTCATAATTGAAATAATTTTTTAGATATTTCATTATTTTGATGACCCATGTGTTTTTATTTCCCATTATGGTTTTTTGAGACTCGACGTAGTAATGACCTCCTCACGGTGGAAGACTAGGCCACCAAAACCCAATTCTTTCCACCATAGGCCATTTTTTAAAGATAAGTGATGAGAATGAATAATTATAATGGTAGGCCTCTTCATAATGTACATGTAGGCATGCACCCAACCATATATATGAATATGTTCATAATAATAAAAATAAGAGAAAATAAACTAAATATTTACATTTTATCATGTTATTTACTTTAGAGAATAAAAAATAGTACAATAGGTAATATGAAAACAAATGGAAAAAATATACACCTAATAGGGAAATATTACAAATCCTGACAATAATATGAAACGAATGAATTATAGAGAGATCGACTATTGATCTATAATCACCGACCACCATGTAAGGTCAAATTAACCCAATTATCCCTTTTCCCAACATAATAAAAAACTAATTTTTACATTATCTATATATACATGACATGTGTGGGAATAACTCAATTAGGTTTGAGCACATATATACCCAACCTTCCGCATCCAAACCCGATATAGGAGGAATAGAATACATGTTAATATTAGACATCTGAGCCTAAAGATTGACGAAAAACTAACCCAACAATAAAGAGATATGTTCTTCAATGAAAACCTAAAAGGAGAGAAAGGTTATATCTATCTCAAATACCAGTCCAAAATAATGGTTTCACAACTTCTCTAATGAAATATCATCAATGCCCAGTATCATGCTAATTTGTTCAGGGAATTATTGAGGAGGAACAACACCTCATCAATTTTCTATAATCTTATGGATCATAACAACCGTGGATTGAGGAATCTCTACATTATGTAATAGTGTATTACCTCCTTTGTTTCGGCATAATGTGTATGGTGGATCCACAAAACATGTTCCTGGGGAGAACCATCCTGTTTGATGGAGGGCCCTCTTCCTAGGGTTATAGGGATTACATAATATATGTCTACAAAAAGTTTATTGTGAACCTACACCCTAGTGTGAAAGGGGATACAATATTTATGGATATAGGACCAACACCCTAGTGCAATATAGAATGGTACTTCAAGTCATATTATATAAATAGAGAAGCAGTACACTCAAATCAAACAAAACAACACAAACACAGATGAAAAAACTTTTCATGACTGTCCATGAAACACCATGGGGATTACATTGGAACCAATAAACCAAAGGTAATAAATGAAAAGAAACAAAATAACAAAAAGAAAACCAAAACACAAAGCATTCGCAGCACTACGACAACAAATCAATAACGTGGAACCTACAACCAGTCTGAAGCTTGACATTCATTCCTCAATTACAAATAAGAACTCTCATTCCAGTAGAATATAACAGTTAAAATTCAAAAAAAAACCACTCCAGATGGGCCTAAATAGTAGTAAATGAAAATATCAGTGAACCTACAAACAAATCTGCAATTCATCCACAACTAAAACTGTTGGAACCAAAAATATTGCCCAAATGAAATAGATCACATCATTGGCCTAAAACACAACTGAAATAACATTAATAGATAAAAGATAATGCAAGTACTTGATCTTGGATGAAAAATAAGAGATGCGCAAGAACTGCCATCCAAGAAACTGCAACTTAGGACATAGTGCCAAAAGAATGTCATGCTAGAAAAAGTTCAATGACAATAATAATTTCCGATCAAAACCCAACAGAGCATTATGATAAGAAATTAAGATGTTTGATCCATACTGATATCAGTTAATAAAGGAATAAATTATTTAAGAGAGTATATTAAAGTCGTAACATACCTCTATACAGTAACTAATTATTAATAATGTTTTCTTGTTATCAAAATAATGTAGTATGAATATGTTGAGATTGTTATTAAAGAAAAATAGTGTTCCATCAACTGAATCCATTATTGACCAAGTGTTCATGATCTCTAGACCCATTTTTGTTCATTTTCAAATAAAGGATGTTGAATATTCATCCTTTTAAAGAGAAATTTTCTAAACCAAACTGTTTTTCTATGTACAGGTCCTGGAGGGCTGCATGCAACAATACATCGTATGGAAAACAATGATAAGAATTCCATTTATTACAGCATTAATTCACAACTAAAAACATGTACTCAATTAACATGAAAAAGAAAAGTTAATAACCTATGATTTATCATCAATTAAAATAATGTAGTGACTATATATTTACAAAGAAACTAAATTTCAAATAACATATAGAATAATTAATTTTATAGACTAAAACAAACTATGATTCATTAACAAGAAACACTATTAGTTTATGACCACCTAAATATATCATTGTGATGTTCAAAAATATATGTGTAATTAAATATATATATCAACAATTATTCACAACCCAACTAATTAATCTTTGCGCACAAGGCATGAATTGTAAAAAACTATTTGATGTATATAATCTCAATATTAGATTCAATAGTACACTAAATAATTCATGAAAAAAATGAATATAATGCATTTTCAAATCACATGGAATGGGAATCATGCATTAATAAAGAAAAGGCACAATATTGTACCACTCCCTATACCAAATCAACAATGAATTGTAACAAGATTCAAAATAGAAAAACATAGTTTAAAAAAGTAATAACATGTCCCCTTCTAATTAGATAATTTAGGATGCACTAGTATGTTAAACATTCAATCTCTACTAATTAATGGTGTAAAATTCCAATGTGGGTTTTATGTTTTACTACAAATCAGGTCATTAGATTACCTCACAAATCAGGTGCGGGGGGTAGCCGAAGGCCGCGGGGGCGTGGGGGGAGCCGGGGTCGCCGGAGGGCGCGGGGGGCGCGGGGGGCGCGGGGGTCGCATGTGGTCGAGGGGGTCGCCGGTGGTCGAGGGGGCGTCGGGGGGTGCGGGTTTCGCCGGAGAGCGCGGGGGTGAGGAGTCTCCGGCAGCGCGGAGGGTGGGGAGTTGCCGGCAGCACGGGGGGTGCGGAGTCGCGAGGGTTAGGGATCGCGAAGGGGAAGGGGGAAAGGGTTGGAGGCTGTGTAAAATAAATCGGGTTTCACGGCGGTTTATTAAAAACCGCCGCAAAACCTTCACCGAAAAAGTTTTAGAGTTGGTTTTGTGAACCGCCGCCACAAAACCGCCGCTAAACCATGTTTTTTTTGTAGTGATAGAACTCCTCAAACATCGTCTTCATTTATTATTTCCCAAACAAGTACTCTCTATATAAAATAAATCTTGAAATTACATTGACCACTTAAACCATCCATTTCTTCATGTGAATAAATCTCCAAGGCTTCCAAATACATGATATTCACAATCTGACATTTTCCCAACATTCTTGGGAACTTTAAAACACTTCTAAGTACTTATTTGTCAATATTTTGATTTGAGAAAACTCTTCAATTATGAAAAAAAAAACAAAACAAATATAAATTGGGTTCAATGATCTTCCCCATTATATTTTCTTGTCAATAACCATGATAATAAAAATTGTATGTCAACACACCAACCAATTATTCTTCTTCATTTAACATTATTTATTCTATATCCTTTTTCTTATTAAATTATATCGTTTTCTTATCTCCCCTTTGTTGATAATAAATAAAAATTACATATAAGAGGATATTATCACTTAATTATTAAGTAACATGTCATCAATCATAAAAACCAAATTCTACATGAGTAAAAATTGAAGTATAAAAAAATATGGTTTGATTTACACATCAGAGTTTTCCATTGATCAATAAAATATAATATAAACTCATATAACTCATTAACATGACTCATTCAAGGTATATTAATGTGTACTCATGATGAAACTAAATGATTCTAAATGATATCTTCATTCTTTTTGAAATTAAAACCTGAGATCTTATACTCACCTCAATATATATGTCAGAAATATTCAAGTTTATATAGTGGATTTTATAAATCAACCCCGATATATCCTCAAATTTCCTTAAATAATTTTCATTAATTAAATACCCCCAGCCCTCCTTTATATTATAATTTATTCTTTAGAAACAAAGTATGAGTGAGTAGGAATACATACCGTTTTAATTATAGTTTTCAAGAACTTTATAGAACCTATACATTTTTATCGAATAAATAAATCCACCAGTTTCTCAAGATAAAATCAACCTCAAGGGATGATCTCCATATTCACTTCATTAAGGTAGATATTTTCTTTTTATGTTATTTAAAATATCATTTGATAAATCATACCAATATGGTGACTTCTTCATATCTATAATAGTTATTACATCTCACTTCATTTCATTTATTCTCCTATTAAGAACAATATTCACCTTTAATTCCATGTATTAAAATCACACATATACAACAAAAAAATAATTAGGGAATAAGGTGAATCTCTTTACTCAAAAATTTGAGTAGATATATTGATAATTTCTCTATCCAATTTAGCTCCATGTCTAGATGGACTCTTCATATATTCAATTCTTGATTTCCAAGAAGTCTTGGGAAGGGTGGATATATTGTATTTATCCTATTTTTATTTTTTTGTGGATTTATTATTATTATAATTATTTTAGGAATATTCTTCACTTGGTGTTGTCTTCATGATCTTAATTATTTCTTTTTGGGATGATGTGATTTTTAAACAATCATTTGAGTATTACCTAGTTGGGTTTCACCTCCCAATTATCTCCTCATGAGGTTTTGGTATATCATTTATTGACAACCTCTCGTGAAATTCAAGTTCATATTCATGTGGAATAATCATATTTTATTTTTCACTTTCCTTATCTTGTCCATCCTTCATTATCTTTATCTTCTCTAAATTATTTAGACAAATAATCATACACTCCTTGGGAATTTTCTAATCCTTTTTAGTTCATCTACATTTATTATCAAGAGATTTATTCCACAAATCAGTATTATTTTTTAAGTTTGGTTTAATTTTACATTATTATCAAGATTAATTCTCATCATACATCCATCCATGAATTGTTTTAATGTGTAAACGGTATGAAACATTCTTCTACAATAGAAGAAGTTGGTATTTTTTGTGTTTCTACCTTATTTGGAATCTTGGTATTGTTTTGTAAAAAATATATGGTTTATTTATTTTCCAAGGATAACTTTCTTATCTTACCTCTTTGCTTATTTGGAATTATTTGTTCAAACTCTTCCTTCTTTTTTTATTTCCCAAGAAGGAATTTCTTTTCTTCATAACATTCCCTTTATTGGGTATTTTTGGTATTCTCTCTTCAGTTTTATTTGATACATTATAGGTGTATTTATACCAACAATCCAAATTTATATGACCACACCCATTGTAAGATTCATAGAGATCTCCAATACTTTTCAATTCATTTGAGAAAAGTATATTTTTCTTATCAATATGTGAGCTTTAATTTATTTTTTCTTTTATCCCCCCCTGATGTAGGGTCCCATTTTCTTATATAGATTGAAACATGATACCAAAATTAGTATCTTTATGACCAAAAATATTACAAAACAAACAAAGTCCCAAAAACCTTGATCTATTCCTCTTTAAAATTGTCTATCTGGATTTATTAACATGTTTTTTGTGTACGTTATCATTCACTATATGGGATTATTTTGGGTAATAGAAACATATACTCATTATTTTACCCACCCTATATATATTGGTGGAAATTTCCTCATTTTTTCTCATCCACCTTTTTATAGATTTTCAATTGAAATTTTCACAATTTACAAAAAAATATTTCTTACAAACATTGATTTCTAATGGGGATTATAACTTTCCTTTTATATCTACATGAGATTAATCTTTAGATGATCTATGGATATTCCTATTATCATATAGAGTAATTTTTCATAAGAATACTCATTTTAATTTTATATGGTAGCATCATTATTCTCAATATATTGTGAGGACTCAACCTAAATAGTTTACAAATTTGAAATCTTGATATCAATATTAAGGATTTTTTCTCATCCTCCATTGTCTTAATTATGAATCACACTCACTCTTAAATTTTCCAATATCAAATTCATGCATTTTATTTCTTTATAATGGTAGATGATCAATCTATTTAATCTTATTTTCCTTAACACCTAGTTGTGAATCATTAATAGTTATGCAAGACTTTTCATTTTCCTCCTGTGAATGGTACATTTCTTCAAACTCTTTTTTAGAATTTTCATTATCATAAATTTCATCAAACCACTCACTCTAAAAGTTGGATCACTTTTATTTACGTTCTATAATCAGTAATTATTTGGATTAAATTTTCTTATATATTTTTACACAAGACTACACTCTATCTTCAAAATATTTCTCCAAGTTCTATAAATATTCTTTAAGCATGTTGTTCTTTTCCTGTATACTTTTGAACAGTCCATAAACAAAAATGACTATTTATTTTTGAAACCCATTCATAATATCTTTTAAAGTGAAAATTGATTCATCATAAAAACCTTCACATATATTATCACTCCCATTAGGGATTGCATCTTCTTGAGGGCAGTTTTGATAATAATTTTTAAGAACCTCTCCTTCATGTAAATTCTTGTAATCTTCTTAGGTAAAATTATTTTCCATTTCCTTAGTAGTATATTGAACTACCATTTTTTATTCATCCATTCAAGATCTATTTTTATCATAATTACAAAATGGTTAAATAGATTTATCTCCCTCTTTAAATATAAGAGATTAATTTTCATCATAATATCCTTAATGAAAAATATTATCATGAGATATAACATATTTTAATCTATGTTTGTTACCTCTAATTAGTAGAATGTTGTTATTTTATTCTTTTTTGGATGAGTACTTTATCTACTTACTCAACTCCTTATTCATTCTATTAATCAATGTTTTGGTGTATATTGATCTTAGATTAGTAATAGACACTTATTTTTCAAATATACACTTCATTATAAACTCAAAAAGAGGATATCAAAACTTCAATGTTTAGATTGTTGATTATCCAATCACAGGTATGATTATAGCTCTGATAAAAATTGATAGGATTGCAAAGGGATGTGTCCAACACTGTGAGGGGTGATTCAATGTTGGTACATTATATATAATTTAAAAACCTTTATCCCTTTTCACCTACACACTTTTTCAAAAAAATGGATATCACTCTCTACCTATTGTTATCTTATCTTTAGTTGGTAGACATATATGGTAAGATAAAAAGTATAAAAAAATATGCCAAAATTTGTTAATGAGGTTCACCTCTAAGATACATGAATACATCCCCAGTGATATGATGTTGGTTTACTATGCACACAGTTTCATTATTATTATAAAAAACATGGGAAATGGTATTCCCATGGACCTATATTCTCACACCAACCATATATAATGAAAATAATGTCTTGTTGTTCTATAATCTTAATATAATGCATGATTCAATTTATCCTTATGATGTATGATTAGGAAATCATCTCTGATATTTTCCATACACAATTATCTGATATTATTCTTTAGTATATAGTAATCTTCATCATTTCTTCACACCTTTTCATACTTTTAAATCATATAAATACTACAGGTAGGATCTATCAATCATCTTTAGCCTAAGTGTGATTGATAGTAGGAAAAGTTGGGATCTCCTTCTTCTCTTCCACCTTCTTCTTCGGTGCATAGTAGTTATGCTCTTTATAAATAATTATAATAATTTCTAAAACTTCATAGGAATAAATAGGTTCATTATAATTCAGTTATCACCATATTCATTGAATACTTTAATTTTACAACTTATCTCTATATCAAATCTCTCATATCCTATTTCCTTCGACTTGGAAAATATATTTTTTGGGGATTTCGATTTTGGTTCTCCCACACCTTTTTTCTACTTCTCCTCATCCTTTAATTAATATTCATATTGTCTGCTAAATATTATTCTATCAATATTTAAATTTTCAGCTATCGTAAATCTTGACATTAAAAACTGTAAAAACTTCCTTCTTCACTTTTGTTTCCTTATTTTTAAACTTCCATAAGACTAAAATAAATTACCTTATGATGTTTTAAAATATCATGTCCTTATTTCCATTTTTTTATCATCATTACAAATCCATAAAATCACCATCATAAAATATTCACATATGTATGAGATCTCTTTAAATTTTATCTTTAAAAGTAAATCCATTTATGTGAATACTCAAACATATGGATCTCCATACATTGTTATCCCCTTATGTTGATCTCCATAAGTGGATACCCTTATGTCGATTCTAATATGTTTGGATCTCCATATTTGTATATAACCTTATATTGATCTACAAAAGTGGATCCCCTTAGGTCAATTCTTATATGTGTGGATCTCCACACATGGATCCCTACTCATCTTACTTGCACTCTCATAACTATAGTCATCATATTTTGGTCACAAGAGATCTTCAGAATGAATTCTCATTTATATTTCAAAGCACACAAGATTAAAACTCAGGTTGGATCATAGAAATAAAATGTTGTGATGATTGTTTCATGATAAGAATATTTTAGTGTCATCATTTTCATTTTATATTTATCAGAAAACTCTCAAAGTCTACAATTATAAATGACTCATACATGGTTCGAAATGACTCATACATAGAATGTATTTTTCTCATACACAGGTAAATCATATGTTCCAACCAAATAACTCACATGTTGACCAATATACAATATTAGATAACTCATATGTAGGTATAAAAATGAATAATACATACTTATCATATGAAACTCACTTCTAGGATTCTAAACTTATTCTTCTAGTGTACTTATAGTGTGTACTTATTCTTTCAGTGGATCTTTTAAAGTTTCTTCCAGTACCTTTACATGAAAGCATATCCTCACTGTAACACTACAACTTGGTATTTCACATGGACCACTAACATCCATATCATAGTTTCAAATACCATATAATTTTATAACCATCATAATCACAGTGATATTTCCTTTAGCATGGATTTCATCATATATGATATTAGACTTTGGTTTCATGGCATAACTAGAACTAGTGTGATCTCCTGCACATGCAAAACCTTTGGTGTGAGGTTGAAGATAACATAGATGATGTCATATCATTTATAATTATACACATATATGTATATTTCTAAATAGATGAATAGTGTCATGAAAAGGTCATCCCATATTGGTTTTTTAATTGGGATACCAATTCTTTATTACTTCACGCACCTTTCAACACTCTAAACAAATCCCTTAAGGATCAAACCAGCCTAACGGTATACTGTGCCACCATGCATGTGTACCTTATGTAATCCTTTCCTATATAGTGCCTTGGGTATGGTATATACCTCCTATATTCAAATCTTATACATCTCCCATATTATAGCTTGGATAGTTTTCCTCATGATGTGCAACATCCCCCAATCTGACACTCTCTCACATGGCTAAAAAGGGTTGGTCAAGAGACTGAAAGTGCACCTCCTCATACTCCAAAGGATTACGACTAACAACAAGAGTGTGAAATGTATAGTAGGGAGACTATACCCCCTAGTATGAAGTGTCATATGATAATAATTAAATTATATAGATAAAAGAAATCAAAGTATAAACATAGCGAAAGATAATGATAAAATCGAACTAAATTATCCAATAAATAATAATGTAATGATGTAATGATGTGTTGGGATGTAACTAAATTTAATGATATAAATAATACAAGAAAAAGACTAGCAGGATGAAATAAAGACTCAAAAGTCCCCAGTCCCAAACCCCACATCAATCCCACCTCTAAACTCCATCCCATCTAGTAAGCAAGTAATAAACTGCAATGTCTTTTTCCCTTATCCGAAACTATATCCATATAATATTCTTGAGTAACAAATGGTGGCCTGAATAGGGTATGATTATAAATCAATAGGTCGACACCACCATATCTAAATAAATTAGTTTGATAATAAGTGTATGTAATAAATAAATAAATAGGTGTATTAATTAAATCAATATTTAACAAAATAAAACAACAACCTACTTCATCTCTGTTTTGGATATCTATGAGCCTGTCTTATGACCATGAAAACCACAACCATATATCCAAGGTAAAATAACCTCATTCGGTGCAATTCTAGAATATCTGAAATCATGTCTTATGATCATGACAACCACCACCATATAACCTTAGTATAGTGATAACATTTCAGGTCAAATCCCTATAACCATTACAGCATCTATGTTAAATCCTTAAAATAATTACAACAAGGGACTTGGCATAGCCTACTCTCTATAATAATTACCCCATGGGACTGAGTTGAACCCCCTCAATATCAGCATTATATCATATAAGTGTGCAAGTGTCAGGGTCGAACCCAATATATAATAATTTCATAATGGAACACAAGTCCTATCATACAGAATGGATATCACAATATCACATCATATATCTTAATGGTTAGTTATTTTATTTACCATTTATCTTTCAAATACCACTTTCATTTTTATCACAATTGATTAAAAGTTATATTAATAAGAAAATAAGCCACAATTTAGGGATTCTATAATAATCAATCACTTAAGGTCATATGTCATGCTAAACACACATTAAACCATTATCCAATTCAATTATATTCATGGTTCACTCACCCCACAGGTATCCATAAGCCAGTTCATAATCCAATTAAAAAAATACTTCAAGTAATAAACCCATTCCATGTTTAATTGATTTGGTCACATACTTCATTGGAACAATCACAATATTGAATAAACTTGGAAATTATTAAACTATAGAGTTATGATTTAGAGCCCCTACCTTAATCGATGAAGAAATAAATACTTCCAATGGAAAACACCCAGGATAAGGAGATTGCAAAGAGGTTCCTAGATCAAAACTGAACAAGATAAAAACCAAAAACATAACTGGTCAAGATATTTCACTACAATGATTGGAGAACCAACGTAGAAAAGGAAAAACATGAACAAAACCACTTACCAGGTATTTATCACACAAACTGGGTGTCTGTACGGAGGGTTTCCACTCTAAATTCACCAAGAGGATGCCCTAGGGTTGAGAGGAGAAGAGTTGTAGTGGAATGAAATGAAGTTCAGTTGCACATCAGGTTTTTAAAATAGTGGGTTATGGAATTACATGATGTGTAATGTGGTTATAATTCATGTAAATATTTTTAATGGAATATGCCAAAAAAACCTATCACCTCAGATTTATTTTATTAAAAACACTTAAACATTACACAACGGTTAATCCCTTTACACAGTGTGTAAATGTTCTATAGATGGTTTTCATCCCACTTTCCCTTTAAACAAACCAAAAATCCTTTAAATATTTTCTAATCACCAAAAACCCATGTTAAAACCTAACCCATTTATACCTGAAATCCATTAATTAAAAAAAGAATATATCTCTGAACATTAGGTCATTTACCCAAACAAAGGATCCCGTGTGGATTCTCTTGGGTTTCCTTAAGTTTACTCACAACCTAAGAATGTGTTTTTTCAAACGACATAAATCCATGATGGAAAAAAACTAGAAAAAAATATTAATGAAAAAATTAGAGAGAGACATACCTAAAAAATACAAGATCTTACAACCTCCAATCCTTCTAACAGCTCATCCCTAAGCAACTCCAAGTGTCACTGTGAGGTCTCAGAAAACAAGTATGGCTACTATGTTCACATATCAGACTCTCTATCCCAGGTCTCCTATTCAAATCACTCATGCTACCACGACACTCAAACCAATGGTATAGTTATACCCTGAATATATTTATCATTATGATCCATAACCCATATTGGATGATCCTTAAAGGATGAATCAATAAAAATATTGATTTTAGCTGCGTCTATCACATGGGAAGGTTCTGGATTATATCTCCATAAATGTGACATGTGGAACACATCGTGCATGTCATTTTATCTTTATGGAAGGTCTAAATGGTATGCTATTGGACCAAACCTTTCTATTATCTCAAATGGCCTAAAAACCCAGGTGAAAGATTTACCTATTTCCTAATACGGTGCTACCCCAAACTAGGTGACACCTGAAGAAAAACATAATAACCAATTTTGAATTCAAGTGGTCATCTCTGATAGTCAGTATACAATTTTTCCTACTCTGTTCAATCACCAACCACTACCTGATCAACTAAATCTACTAAGATGTCTTATGCTTGAGACTAGGCCCAACAAGTGATGACTCACCTGCCTCCATCCAACAAAGAGGCAAATGGAATGGCCTTCCATAAAATCCTCTAAAGGTTCCATTTGGATATCTTTCTATAAGCTATTATTATATTCAAACTCCATGAGTGCCATATGTTGCTCCCATGAACCACTAAAATCCAAAACACAGGCCTCTAACATATCATCCAAAACCTGAATAGTATGCTCAGATTGACCATCATTCTATGGATGATAGGTTGTGCTTAAAAGAACCTATTATTATAGATCCTTTTGAGGACAGTACCGGAAACATGATTTGAAACAAATATCTCTATCTAAAATGATACTCCTCGGAACACCTGTAATGACCCGAACTGTTATAAATAAAGTTTCTCTTTGTGTTTTTAATTAAATGTATTATTCTTTAATATGGTTACAGAAAACACAAGAACTTAGTTATATCTTTGTATTTAAAATACCTCTAATAATATTACTATTTTTAATATATTTGTTAAATAATGATGACATGATTAATATAAATATAGGTATTTAATGAATCCAATTGACACAAATAAAGGAAGTGGTGGCATCATCCAGTAGGATTGTACCCTATGAATCCCATTTATCAGAGCTTAAGATGGATATAACATCACTATGATTTTCCCTTGATCAAACCCAAGCTGATATCCAATAACTTAATCATGATAGAAACCATTTATGGGAGAAGTTCAAGATCATCGAGATCACAGACCAACCTATGTTTGTTGAACGCCCCCATGAAAGCCTCACCTTTTTGCACCCTACACTTAGGGTGTATGTAGGTGTAATAAAGGGATATGTATCAAGAAATTAATAATATGGCTATGTATTTTTTATATAATAATGAATTTATTTTCATTTTTATAGTTACTTTATAAATGATTTTGATTTTGATTCAATTAAACACAAATTGTATTTTCGAGTAATATTCAATTTCAATTAAGGGATTTATTTTGATTAATTAAAGGATATTTTAAATAAATCAAATTTTAATAAAATGTTATTATTAAATAAGTTTTATTAATTATAAATTGTCATATAATTTTTATAAATTAAAATGTACTTTTTATAAGGGTTCAAAAAAATGTTATTGTCAAAAAACCCATCATTTTTCAATAATTTCCAAATCTTATTTTAAAGTGAAAATTCACATATTCAAAAAAATTATTTAGATAAAATTAATATTATTTTTGAAATCAGAACATAAAAATTATCCAATAGTGAAATTTTCATAATTTTCTGAGATAGTAGAATTTTCGGGTAAAAATTAAATAGCATATAAATATAATATGTGTTTTATGGAAAAATAACGACCTAAAAATTCTGTTATAAATACTATAATGGGTATATTAGTCCAAATATATGTTTTCCCCTTAAAATAATGTGATTTTAAGTTTACTTTATTAATTTTATTAATCCTTTATGAATTCTCCAAAACATATAATGTATTTTATGATTTTAAATTCATTTATTTAAAAGTGTGACTCACCTCCACATAAGCAAGGGAAATATTTTAATATTTTTGGCCTCTTTATTGATAAAATACTGAAAACTTCTCCACTTTTACAAAAACCATGGGCAAAATCCATGTGAAGGTTTGTGGTTTGAAATATTTTATTTTGTAGAGTCCAAAACCTAAATATTAAAAAAATCCCTCTCTTTCCCTATATAAACCCACCTAATATCCCACTTATATTCACTAAAAATCATTATATAACAAACTTAATCTTACATACTCTCTCTATAATCATATCAAAGTTCCCCTAATCTCTTAATAATCCCATTTCAATATTTGGGTGTCATACTCTTAAGGTAAGGGATCCTCTCTTTCTCACTTTTATTCAAGAATCTCTTCTATGTTATGTCCTTTTATTTTAAATTAATAATGATGGGGAATAATTTTTAACCTCCCCCATACTAACTTTATTATGTCTAAATGATGATATACCCCTTTCTCTCTCATTAATCCCTCTTAAGAACACCCTTTACCATGCCAAAATTTTATAAGGGTTCTTTCCTTTCTCATTTTTTATCAAAGATTATTTATATTGTTATGACCTTTTATTTTCAATTACTAATGATGGGGTATGTTTTTAAACATTCCCCATACATAAATTATTATGTATAAATTATTAGATACCCCTTTATCTCTCATTAATCCCTCCCATGAATACTTGTTACTATGCTGAAATTTCGTAAGCATCCTTTCCTTCCCTTCTTACCCAAGATTATTTATTATCATATGCCTTCTTTTTATAATTATAAATGTGTGTAAATGTACTTACATGTACCTATTACTGTAAACTTCATTTACATGTGACAATATATCCATTTATCTCTCATAAATCCATTTTATGAATTTTTAAGTGATGTCTTTATGCTGTCGAATTTTCACCACGATTTTCCATATCAAATCAATTGTGTAGTGAATGTAGTACCCATTTTCTATCAAGGGTGTTCACTTTTATTCATATATAACTTTTTATTAGGGAATTAAATGTATTTATTCCACACTCCATTATCTTTTAATAAATTATAAAGATGAATGAATCCATTTTTTATGATTTATGTGGCCCACTTAAGTATGAGAATGAAATGAAAATGAAGGATGCACCTAAAATTATATAGCACTCCAATGCATTGGGTAATATTTAGTATCATGATACGTAATTTTGGGATAGGGTTTTACCTGATTAATTTATGGGCCTTTTTCCACCATGATGTCTTGGTGGTTTATCCTTGACTTTTTTTATGATGTAGTGTTTTAAGTTGTTGCCACATTTCCCATGTTACGATTACCATGCTATATCATACCTTATTATTCATGTTCCTTTATACCTAATTGATATAAATTTACTAACATGCATTATTATATTCATTTTATTTAATGTTTATTCCCTTACTAGACTTTATGGGTCACCCATTTCTTATGTATTTTCCTCAGATCATCCAGTGTAGTTTTAAGATGAAGCATATTAAAAAAGTCTTCAATAAGGATGTTGTAATTAATGTTTAAATTTGTAATGAAATATACCTAATTACCAAAGACATTGGACTTATTGATCTTCTAGTTTTTATTAATTATAATTTTATTTAATTAAATAGTGTATTAATGTGTAATAAAGAGAATGGTTTTTATAGTTAGTATCAAAGGAAAGGTTTGGTTATTTCTGGGATTAGAATTAGAAAACTATAGAAAAAACCTTAGAGATAAGACTAAGTATAAGAATACACCCCTAAAATTTTTTTGAGTATAGAGCAAGTTTTTTATAAAGAAAATAAATCCCTATACGGATACTAAAAGTGGTCATGGTTTTGGAATAGATTTACCTAGGAGTAACAACTCTGACAAGGTGTTCTGGGCCTGACTCGGGGTAACTTAGTACATGACAATGGGCCTTACTGCGCACCTGGTTTGACACTCTGGGGGGATATGATTTTTTAATTCATAATCTCATTATGAACCATTATTAAGGTAGAAAAAACCGTATAATAATAAATTTTATGAAATAGATCATGGACAACATATATTAAAGCCTAGAAATCCATAAGTAAAGGATATAAATGTATGTTAAAATTTATCCCTTTAATGTAATTAAATTCTCGTTTATGTGTTTAAAAATTAAATAGAATCATTCTTAATTTTCCTTTTATTCTATCCAATGGTCAGAAATTGGAGGAATCGGGTAAGAAATCAATGTGAAGAGCAACGTGATGACTTCCCCAACGAGATTCCCAACCCGATGAGAGTAGGAATCGCACACTTCATGATGATACTCTCTCAACAGAATCAATTTTTGAATAAAAACACAGATCAGGAGGAGCATACAAATCCCCCTAAAAGAGAACATGCTAAAATCAAGAGTTTAATATGACAAAGGACTCATACTTTCAATGGATCATCTGATCCCTTAATCACCGAACAATGAATCAACTCCATAGAGAAGATCATCTCCAACCTTTAATGCTCCAAAAAATAAAAGGTTATTTTATATGTTTATTGTAAGGAGGGTGAAGCTAATCAATGGTGGAAATTGATCAACAATATAAATCTTGAGGAAGAGATCAAAGCAGTGGTGTGTATGTATTTCTGAAAATTTATTTTCAATAAATATTTTCCCCACACCCTCCGACCTAAAATGGAAATGGATTTCCTTTACCTCAAGAAGAAAGACAATGAATCTATTGGGGTGTATGAAGAAAACTACACAAGTCTTGTACAGTATGCCTCTAGCTTTTTCATTACACTTGAATGTAAGTTTGACTACTTATTTGGTGGGATAAAACCTATCCTTGAAAATCCCTAGTGATCCGTGATTTTGATAGCTATGAGGAAATTATCTGATGTGCCCTAAAAGTAAAAATGGAGATTGATTAATCTCAGTGTTATCATGGGGATAATAAGATGAAAGTGGAGATCAATTATAGTGGTCCTATAGAGAGATCTAATGGTGGTAAGAAATTTATGCATCCCACTTGAAAAAGTGAGAAAATAATCACCTCAGAAATTTCATGAAGGGGTTAGGAAATGCTCTAGGTGCGGGAAGAAAGGGCACCTAGCCGGTGATTGCTAATAGGAGAAACCCACTACTAAGATGGAGTAAAGGAATACTTCAGTCAGCCCTCAACATATTTTTTATTTCTATAACTATAAGGAACCAGGGAATTTTGAAAACCAATGTACTAATCTAAGGGTTTTTGGAAACAACCAACAACCTCCAAGGAATCAAGGGTGATATTTTTCCATCACTACCATAGAAGTGAATCCAAAAAACAAAGTGGTGACAGGTACTCTAGTTATTCATTCAAGAATAGGGAAAATATTTTTTTTTCTAGTTCTATGCATTACTTCATATCACGAAAGTTTAGTATAACTATTTAAACACCACCAAAAAACAAGTAATTATATATGTCGGTAAAAATGGAAAATGGGGATATTATTGCATCTCAAGTATATAACTCCTCCCCTGTTGAATTTTTTCAGATTAATTTCCCATAAAACGTTATCATACTCCCTTTGGTGGAATTTGATGCAATTATGGGCATGGATTGGCTTTCTCTATTTAGATCCAACCTAAATTTTCATGAGGACGAAACCACTCTTTATATTAAGAATAATCCTCAGATTTTATACAAATTCAAGGAGAAGGATGTATATTTTTTAGCACCATCATCTCAAGAATGGATATTATTTCCCTATGATAAAGAATATCTAGCACAAATGATTGAGTCTAAGGAAATAATCACCCTTGAAGACATTCTCATTTTGAGGGAATACATTGATGTGTTTCCCAAGGAATTTCTTAGTCTTCCTTCTAGCAGAGATGTTGAATTTTCAATCAATCTTGTACATGGGGTGTTACCATTATCCAAGAATTCATATGGAATGGATATTGTGGAACTTGAGGAGCTGATGAAACAATTACAAGAGAATCTAGATAAAGGTTTCATATGCCCAAGTGCTTCACCATGGGGTGGACTAGTCCTCTTTGTCAAGAAGAAGGATGGGTTAATGTGCATTTTCATCGATTATCATCAGTTCAACAAGATCATGATAAAGAACAAGTATCCTCTACCTTAGATTGATGACTTGTTCGATCAGCTATTTGGAGCACAATACTTTTTCAAGGTGGATTTGTAGTTAGGATATTACCAAGTTAGGGTGAATAAGGAGGATATCCACAAGAATTCTTTTCATACAAGGTACATGAACTATGAATTCATAGTAATTACTTTTAGACTCACTAATTCTCTAGAAATATTCATTGAATTGATGAATAGAGTATTTAGAGATTATCTTGACAAATTTTTGGTAGTCTTTATAGATGATATTCTAATATACTCTAAAAGTAAGGGGGAGCATGAGGAGCATTTTAATACTATGCTAAAGACCTTGTGAAAGGAAAATATTTTTTCCATTTATAGAAAATATGAGTTATGGTTGAAGAAAGTATCTTTCTTAGGGAATATCATCACAAAAGATGGAATATCTATAGACCCTTCAAAAATAAAATCCATTGAAGGATATCTAAGACTGATATTTATGATAGATAACCATAGTTTCCTTGGGTTAGCTCGGTATTATCTCCTATTTGTGAGAAATTTCTCTCGATTATCAAACCCTCTCACCAGACTAAATCATAAGGGAGTCAAGTTTTCTTGGAATGATGAATGTGAAGAAATATTCAAGGAGTTGAAAAGAAGGCTTATCACGGTGCATGTGCTCATACTACCCACAAGTGGAGATCTTTTTGTGGTATGTCAAGATTCGAAGAAGGGAATGGGTTGTGTGTTGATGCAAAATGAATAATTCATTACCTATGATTAAAGGAAGTTGAAAGTTCATGAATAGAACTACCCAAAACATGATATGGATTTGGATGTAGTGATTTTTCTTTAAAAATTCATTGGCATTATCTCTTTGGGGAGAAGTGTGAAATATATACAGATCACAAAAAACATCAAGTATATATTCACACAAAAAGAGTTGAATATGCTCCAATGAAGATGGTTAGAGATGATCAAAGACTATGACTTCTCCATTCACTAGTATTCTGGGAAAGAGAATAAAGTAGAAAATTCTCTAAGTAAAAAGAATCCAAAAATTATGTCATTGATGAGAATTGAGATTGATCTAATCTTATTAGATTTGGAAATGATAGACATGGGAATCATAGAATAAGTAACGTCATCAATACTTTCACAGATGATTGTTCAACCATCTCTTCTAGAGAGGTTAAAGGATTATCAAATATATTTGGGGCAAGACTATGTGTACCATCAAATCCTGAGTTAAAGAATGAGTTATTCGATGATTCACAAAGCTCAACCTTCTCCATCCACCCAGGAAGCACAAAGATGTATCGAGATATCTGATAACACAATTAGTGGGACAATATAAAGAATGATATCATAGAATATACATAGAGATGTCTTCTATGTCATCAAGTGAAAGAAAAAAAGGAAAAATCCAAGGGGATGATGTAACCATTACCCATACCTACATGTAAATGGGAAAACATCACCATGGAATTTTTCATTGATATTCCAAAGACATGAAGAGGGAATAATGTTATATGGGTTGTAGTGAATTATCTTACAAATACTACACACTTCATTGTGATACTAGAGGAATCCTCACTAGATCTACTTGCATGAATATAAATTAGGGAAGTGGTCAGGCTGCATGGAGTACCACTATCAATTGTATCTGATCGAGATCCAAGATTCACCTCTATGTTTTGGAAAAGTCTCTAGTACACTCTGAATGCTGAGTTGAACTTTGTCACAACCTATCACCCTCAAACGGATGTCCAATATAAGAGGAATATCCAGAAACATGATGATATGTTGAGATCATGCTCAAGGGACTTAAAAGGAGGATGGGATCAACATCTTCTTCTAGTTGAGTTCTCTTACAATAATTGTTTCCACTTGAGCATCCAAATAGATCCCCATGAATCCCTTTATGGGAAGAGGTGAAATACACATGCATGCTAGGATGAAGTTGGGGAATAAAAACTTCTAGGTTTTGAAATGGTCTAGGAAATAGTGTAAAATGATAAGGCCATTTAGTAGGACATCAAGGCTATACAAGTCGACAAAAGATCCATGCTGACCGTCATCGACGAGACATAGAGTTTGATGTTGGAGACATGGTATTCCTATGTATATCTCCATGGAAGAAATTGATGAGATTTGGGAATAAGGGAAATCTTAGTCCAAGATATGTTGTCCCCTTTTAGATCCTTGATCGCATCGGAGTGGTGGCATATAGACTTGCACTCCAACCTAACCTATCTTGAGTTCAAGATTTATTCCATGTATCACTGTTGAGGAAGTACATACATGACCCCTCACATGTACTCAATCCAAAGGTGGTACCATTGTAGAATGATCTTTCCTATGAGGACCAGCTAGTGATGATCTTTGATCGTAGATACAAAGTTCTATGAAATAAGAAAATGCACCTTGTCAAACTATTGTAGAGAAACCACAAGTTTGAAGAAGAAACATGGGAACTAGGGGAAGTGATGAGATAGAATTACCCTCATCTGTTTTAAGGGGGGAAATGAAAATTTTGAGGGTGAAATTTATCAATGGGGGAATATTTTAACAACCTGAACTTTTATAAGTGAAGTTTCTCTTTGTGTTTTGACCGCATTATCGAGCGTTTCAAATTAGATGTTTATTTTTAACTAGAATTTCTGCTGCATATCAGCAACCCTAGGTCATCTCTCGACGGAGTCTTAGATCATTAATTTAAAAATAATGTTCTGATTATAAAAATAAAATATTAATGGGGATTTATAAAATTTGGAATTTTTTGGGTTTAGGAATAAAGCACATAAAAGAAAACAATACGAGAAATTAGAAATTGACAGATTTGATAAAGCGTGATCAACCTGGGGAAATATCATGTTGTGCATCCTTAATTTATTCAAGAGATAGGATTATTATCTTTAAATCCCTAGTTTGTAACACCTAGAACCAGAGTTTTACAGATTTCATACTAGGATACCTCCTAGGGTTCATTCGGAAACACCCAATGATTCACCGGATACCGCTGATGATTGAGTGATTTATGTTCGACTTCATAACTGAAACTCACCAAGGAAACGCATGAAGAAATAGATGCACTATCCAGGTTTGTATTCTATTTATATTTATTAGCATGAATTCAAAATAAATGTCCATGATAGTGTTTATGTGGGTTCAATTAAACAATATGAACCACAGTGTATTAATGCTTGGCACTCTCGATCAGAGGACTGCTCTGTTCACTGACTCAGTCTTGATTGTTTTAAATGGTTGACACTGTGATTGGTCTACAGTTGCATGCATTTACTATTTTTTCATGGTGTGCATACAGATGGGGATACTGTTATGTATTTGGATCTTTTTTTATGCTAACTCTATGAACTTCTGTTTTTGGATTGGTTCGGTTGGTTTGCACCTGCTGCTTGGGTTTCAAGCTGTTTGCTACTTTGGAATTTTCTCTGAATATTAGATGCTTTTCCTTCATGTTTTGATGATTTTATGACGTATATTCTCTCAAGAAATGGATGCTGATTTACACCCTGGCTGGATCATCTTTTTATCTCTTGATGGGAAGATCTTTGATGGCTGATCCTGGATGGAAGATCCCTCTGCATTTTGAAGGTGCTCATTTTGGCTGTTGGTTTTGTTCTTTGTTGAAGAATCATTGTACCCCCTTAATTCCACGCTGGAGTAAACACATTACTCCTCATGTTTTGTACTGCAACTTTTTTAATTTAATAAATTCCTTTGATGGAATAAACTGGGAAACTAGTTCATGTCATCAGTTTTCTCAACAAAAAAATATGAACCACACAAACACTACAATTGAAAGGGGGGAAAAGAAGTGGTGAACAGTGTGTGAAACATCACATGAATGGGTACCCCCAAGCATGATCATATGATTCAAGCATGATGTACCAGTACATAACTCAATTAAATAAAAATAGAGGATGAATAAAAACAACATACAAACTTGTAATTAACAAGACTGTTCAAATATTACAACATTAAGCTCATGATTTACAACACATTCCTCCCCGGGTGATCACAAGGGGTTTAGAAACCCATGGGAGGGGAGGAAGAGAATGATGTTGAGGTAGAACATTCAATGGCCTAATTTGGGACTCCAAAATGTCAGAACCTTTCCTATGGTTCTAAATCTCAAATGTGGAGCCCAAGGTTCCATTTTATAGGAAAATTGGAAGGTGGTTTTGGGGACATAAATTTCTTAAAACTGTTTGTCCCACACATTTCATCCATTAGACAATTAAATATCAATTTTGACCAAACATTAAATTTGTATCCACACTTTCTAAATATCACCTCTGAAATTTTGGCATTATTTGGACAAGTGGATCCAGATATGTGGATAGATTATAGAATTCCACTTTTGTCTTCACACATATTCGGTGTTCTGGATAGATCAGGTCGGTTGGGCCCCTTGATGGAATAATTGGGATTAGGTTCCTTAAATAGATTTGTAGAAAATTAAATTTTGGATAATAAAAAAATATGAGCCCATTTGGATGCATGGAAGTTTTTAAACAGGCACAACAGTGGACACGTCTTCATGGATCCATACAATTTTGGCCTATTTTTCTTCCACTTCATCATGGGCCCTCCAAATCATCTCCTCCTACATTGAAATATTCAAAACAAGTAACATTTACCTTTTTAATAGTGATAACAAAAATAATGTAATAAATAATAAATTTCAATTATTTATTATTTTTATAATTTTCAATACAAAACAAGTTTAGCAAAGTGGTATAAGGGTGAAAATGGAATAGTGAATCGTGGTACGATCACACCCCCACACCTAAACATTTTCACTCCTGGGAAAAGTATAATATCCTAAGCATGTACCATTCCTAAATCAAAGGTGTGAAATCATCCAAGATTATTTTTAAATTAAATTTATCATGTCTCGTTTATGGAATCAATTTTCCTTTAATCTTTCTTTTCTCACATTATAATTTGTTCAACTTCATTTGTTCACCCATGGAACATGTCACAACCTACCTCACATAGAAATTTTCTTTATTCACTCAAGGAACATATGAAAGTGGAGTTATTCTCTTTTCCCAGAGTTTATGTGATCTTACTATATGCTTTCCAATATTATAAGTTATCGAATGGTAAAAACTAGTGTGATAATCAAGAGGACTTCCAACAGGTTTTTCTGATGTTCAAGGGTTGGTAGGATTTAATTTATAAAAAATATGAGTCCAAAGAGGAGTGTTTAATCTCTTAAGTACAAAACATGTCAAAATTCAGAAAGTGTTCACAAAGAATGTACACACTCATCCCCTAAACAATTTTATTACCTCTAACTCGCTATCCCCCTTGTCCATTTGTGCGATTCAAAACCAAAAAAATGAATAATAATGAGTAAACACCCTCTTTTATCCATTTTATTCTTTTTTCTGTTGTTTTTTTAAATGTGCATAATAATTTTGTTTATAATGTTTTTTTTGGAGATAAAGAGGGAAACATATGTAAAACAATGATGTAATATTTCTTGTGAACCCATTGCCCAAGGAAAATGCAGGCACCCTTTATATCAACCCATAATAGTGATTCTATTCTTGGAATTCCCATGGAAACACCCTCTATCCCACACTTTATGAAAATAAAACAAGAATATAAATAAGAGATGGGTAGGTAGGGATACATTAGCTTGTAATGTAGCTACCTAATAGGAATTTCATGGTCTCTAATGATTAAGAAGGATAAAATGTAATGGTGGAAAAAATAAAATGATACTTGTACAAAGGGATTTTCAATGAAAAATTTCCTCTATCATGAATGTAGCATACTTGAATCTTATGGCTTCAAATAGAATCAAGACAAGTTATAGTTACTCTACATGACCTGAGACTCTCAAGAAAGTGATTAAAAGGAATAATATGCAATAAAGGTCTTAGAATGTCTCCCAGGTATAGGATTAAAAAATTTGGTCAGTGATAATGAGGTGTAGGATTAAAAAATCCATTAAACACCTAAGAATGATTTGAAAATATAAATTCTAGAAAAAGATTCCATATCAACATTCATTTGAAAAAAATCCAAAAACAATGGAATTTTCCACAAGATCGACTTAAGCATGAAACATGATTTTGAGATATTTTTTTAAGATCAATTTTTATCTAAAAACACTAAATAAGGAAAAAGAAATCAAAAATGAAAACACATTTTCCTTTTTTATATTTTTTTATTTTTTTATTTTTTTTATTTTGTTCAATCCTAACTATGACATGTCACCCTCCCCCACACCTAAAAGTTACATTGTCCTCAATGAAAGTATTTTAAATAAATAAATAATTAAATAAAGGTAGGGAGAAGGGAGAGCCTGCTAAGTGGTGTCATATGTGGTGTCTATCAGTTGGATTTCCTCTACGAGATGCTTTGGAAAATCATCATATATTTTTTTAATCCTCTGTCCATTGATATTAATCTTTTTTCTACTGTTCTCATGCAAAACCTGTATAGCACCAAAAGGGTAAAAATTAGTAATGGTATAAGGACCGAGCCATCAGGAATGAAGCTTACCTGGGTGGAACTTTAGCCTGGAATTCTACATGAGGACCTCCTCAAAAATATGAAACTTCTACTAATGAATCATGATATCATGGATAGCCTTTGTCTTCTTTTTATAGATTCAGGAGTTCTCATATGCATCACATCGAATTTCTTCAAAATCTTGAATCTGCAGCTTCTTATGCTCACTTGCATCTGAAAGATTTATATTACATTGTTTAACAGCCCAATATGCACAGTGTTCAACCTCCACTAGAAGGTTATAAGACTTTCCAAACACAATCCTATATGGTGAAATTCTGATTGGGGCTTTAAAAGTTGTACGGTATGCCCAAAGTGCATCATCCATGCACAAACTCCAATCTTTCCTATTGGGTTGTATCGTTTTTTCCAAGATTCTCTTAAATTCCCAATTTTCGATTTCTGCATGTCTGTTGGTTTGGGGGTGATATTCGGTAGAGACTTTATGAAAAAACCCATACTTACGAATCAAATTTTCCATGTTGTGATTGAAAAAATGTAAACCCTGATCACTAATGATGAATCTCGGTAAACCAAACCTACTGAAAATCGGGGACCTTACAATGTCCTAGTAACCTTTTCTTCCACCCATTTAGAAACATAGTCAACATCTAACAAGATTTACATGAATCCAAATGAATTTGGAAAAGTCCTCATGAAGTCAATGCCCCATGCATTAAAGATCTCATAGAATAACATAGGTTTTGGGGGCATTTTATTCCTCTTGGATATATTCCCTGTGACTTGAAAATGACTACAAGACTTTAAAAATTGATGGGCATACCTATAAAATGATGTCCAATAAAATCCTGAGTTAAGGACCTTCTCAGCTGTACGTTGAGAGCCAAAGTGGACCCCATTATCCAAAGTGCGGTAAAAGGTCAAAACAGGGGTGAACTCATGGTTAGGGACACCCTGACGAACTACTTGGTCACCAAAAATTCTCCACAAAATATGGGTCATCCCAAATGTACCAGTGAGAATCATGTTTAGGTCTCTGGGATTGGGAAGTGCTTAAATCAGTGGGGACCTTAAATATTGCTTGAAAATTCACAATGCCCGCATACCAGGGGGTTAGGTCTACAACATCATAAAGGTTATCATGAGGATATAATTCTCTAATAGGGAGGGATGGGTCAACATGGTGGTACAGTGGTGGAGAAATACTACTAATGTAGTAATATACAACATTTTCTACTCCCCTATTATTTATAATCTCAAGGTCAAACTCTTGGAGGAGGATCATCCACCGAATGAGGCAGGGCTTAGATTCAGGTTTCTTTATGAGGAAACGAAGGGCATCATGATCAGATAAGACGATGATTTTTGACCCGATAAGATATGAACGAGATTTTTCCAAGGACAACACAACATAAAGAGGTTATTTTTATTGGTTTTGTAGTTTTTCTGGGCAGGTTCAAGGGTACAAAAGGAATACGTAATGACATTTGGAGCCTTCTCAACCCTTTATGATAAAACTACCTCAACTGCAAAGTTAGAGGCATCATGCATAATCTCAAAGGTGATATCCCACCATAGTGGTTGGATGATGGGAGGTTTTGTGAGGCTCTTTTTGAGTGAATTGAAAGCATCCTTGCATTTTTTATCAAACACAAACTGATAATCCTTTTGTAATAACTGGGACAAGGGAAGTATGGTCTTACTAAAGTCTTTAATGAATCAGTGGTAAAAACCAACATGACCCAAGAAAGATTGCACCTCATGAACACATTTTAGAAATGAAAGAGATGAAATTAATTCAATTTTATATTCATCAACTTGAATTCCCTTATTTTAAATGATATTCCCAATAACTATCCCCCGATCAACCATGAAATGTCATTTCTCATAATTTAAAACAAGATCTCTTTCAATGCAGCGGTGGAGGATAGAACCTAGGTGATCCAAAAAATCATCAAAAGAAGAACCATATACCATGAAATCATCTATAAATACTTCCATACAACTCTCAAGGTACTCACAAAAAATTATCAATATACATCATTGAAAAGTACCAGGAGCATTACATGGACCAAAAGGCATTCTTTTGTATGTAAATGTGCCGAATATACAGGTAAATGTTGTCTTTTCTTGATCCTCAGGGGCTATATGGATTTTGAAATAACCTAAATAGCCATCAAGGAAACAATAATGGGACTTACCAGCCAATCATTCTATCATTTGTTCAATGAAAGGTAGAGGAAATTGGTCCTTCTGTGTGGCATGATTCAGTCAACGGTAGTCAATACAAACTCACCAACTGTATTGCACACGTGTTAGAACCAATTCATTCCTTTCATTTTACACAACTATTATTCCTATTTTTTAGCCACAATTTTCACTGGGCTAACCCATTTACTATCATATATAGGATAAATGATCCCCGCAATAAGTAATTTACTGACATCCAATTTTACCACTTCAAAGATAGTGGGATTAAATTGACATTGATATTGTCTCACGGGCTTAGCCTCATCATCCAAAAGTATATGGTGCATAAAAATAGATGTTCTAATCCTAGGAATATCATCCAATGTCCATTCTATTTCCTTTTTACACTCTCTCAAAAGATTGAGCAGTTTTGATTCCTATTGTGGAGAGAGTTTATTGGCAATAATGATGGGTAATTGGTCAATACCCTTAAGATAGGCATATTTTAAATTATATGGAATTGGTTTTAATTCCATCACTAGTGGTTTTTGGATTGAGAGAGGGGTTTAGGGGGAGTTAGGTCCATGAAACTTTCTATCTGCTCATTTTTATTCTCTGAGGATAGAGAATATATTGAAATGAGATTTTTAGAATCATCAAAGGACATGGGTGTCTCGGAACAAACACACTCATCAATTAAAGAACAAAATTTACACTTTTTAGAACCCACACAACACACAAAACATGAATCAAAACTCAAATCATCCAAGGGTTAAGAAGAGGAAAATGATTTAGAGTATGGGTTGAGGAAATAATTGTGTGTGTGTGCATCATTTGAGAACACTTCCATCGAATAGATAGGTTGAGTGGAGTTCTATTCAATGGGGGTTTCATAGCCTCGAGGATATCAAAAATTACCTTTTTTCCACCGAACTCCACGGAAAACGTACCATTGTGAATGTTGATGACCGTCTTTTTTGTTTTGAGGAATGGCCTCCCAAGTATGATAGGAGCATGTCCTTGGGTTCGAGTATCTTCTATCTTAAGAATGTAGAAATCAGCGGGGAAGATGAGATTCTTCACTCTTACAAGGACATCCTTAATCACTCATGTTGGGTGTGTTGTACTCCAGTTGGCAATTTTCAGGACAATTCCTATTGGATGAATCTCTCCAACCTACAGAGAAGTATACACAAAGTGAGGCATTACATTAATGGAAGCACCTAAATCTAGCATAGAATTAGAAAAGAAAGTCTCCCCTATGGTACATGGTATTGTGAATGTTCCTGGATCCTTGAATTTGGTTGGAATTGCTGTTTGAATCAAGTCTGAGACATTCCTCCCCAAGTTGACTCTCTCATTCCCCTTCAGCCTTCGTCTATGTGTTCAAAGTTCTTTAAGAAATTTGTCATAACGGGGTATTTTCTTGACTGCATCCAATAAATGAATATTAACTTGAACTTTTTTAAATGTATCCATTATTTCATTATCAAACTCATTATCATAATTTTTCTTAGATTTAGAGAGTCTTTAGGGTAAAGGAAGAGGAATAGATTGTTCATTTGAATCATCAATGATAATTTTATTTTTCTTTTTATTTCGTTTTTCTTCATTGGAATCTTTTATGGGTGGAGAAAGACTGTTTTAAAGAGGGGGACATGCCTGTTGCATAGAATTAGTAGAAGGAGAAACATATTTACCACTATGAAGTGTAATTGTGCATACATTACCTTTTTCCTTTGGATTTGAAATGGGATGGGATGGTAGTTATCCAGAACCTTTCATCTTAAGCTCACTGATGGTGTTCTCCAATTTTCCCACTTGAGTTTGTAGGTCTTGAATTTATGATTGTGTGGTCTGTTGGAACTAGAGGTTCTGGGTTTCCATTTGTTTCACCATATCCTCGAGGCTTGGTTCAGATTTGGGAGTATGAGGATAATAGTTTTGATAATTTTAAGGATAATATGGTTGCATACCTTGTCCTTGTTGATACCAATTCTGCTTGGGGTAGCTTGAGTTTCCTCCTTTTCGGTACTAGGGTTGTACTTTCCATCTGAGGTTTGGATTTGGCCTGAATGGTTATTGGTTGAAGGGAGGTTCTTGTTGGAATGGATGCCCTGGGAACAGAGCTGCATAAGACTCAGGTCAATCTTGAAGTTGTGGGCACTGGTTAGAAAAATGAGTATTGCCATAACAAATACCACGATGTAATGGAACTGAAGAAGAGTGTTAGTTACCTTGTTCTTGAGATAATTACCTTATAAGGGTATGCATATCATCAAGTTTATTGTCTAACTTTTGTTCTAGGTATGAATGAATTACCTCATGAACTCCTTGGGTTGGTGCAATAGCTCTTGTGCCAAATTGTTGTGCATTTCGAGCCATATTGGCTATTAATTCACGAGTGATGGAATGAGTTTTATTAACCAAGGAACCACTAGCTCTATCATCGATCATTCCACAATAAATGCGGACAAGTTTCTCATAGAAGTACTAAATTAACAATTTTTCACTAGTTTGGTGGTGGGGGAAACTTGATCAAAGTCTTTTGAATCTCTCCCAATATTCATGAATGGACTCTCCTTGTGATTGCCTAATTCCATAGATTTCTTTTCTAATTGATGTTGTTAGGGAGGCAGGGAATAACTTTTCTAGAAATAGTATTTTAAGATCATTCTAGCCCCCAATTTTGGTAGGTAGATAGTATATCTAGTCTTTAGCTACACCATCAAGGGAGAAAGGGAAGGCCCTAAACTTAATTAGGTCCTCAGACACATTTTGGGGTTTCATGGTCAAGCAGACTATGTGAAACTATTTGAGATGTTTGTAAGGGTCACCACCAGGAAGACCATAAAATTTGGGAGGTGGATGAGGAATAATCTCAACTCAAATTTGGTTTCTTCCTCAGGATATTGGATGTACGCAGGTTGGTACTCCACATTTGGGGTGGTTAGTTCTTTTAAGGTTCGATTATTTGCATCCATGTTTTCTTGGATTTTATTGGGTTTAATTTTTGATTGGTTTATGGCCACATTAGGTTCCAAAAGGGGTTCTTTAGTGTTAATTAATTTACCTTCTCTAGATTCCTTGATTTGTGTGTGAAGTGTCTTTTCAATTTTAGGGTCAAATTCAAGCAGTTTTCCTTTTTTCTGATCGAGTCATGCAAATAAGTTGTGAAGTTTGTTTTTTTATGATTGAATATGGATAAAATAATTTATTAAGGGTGAAAGGAGAATAGAATATTATAATACATAATTATATAAATAGATATGGAGAATAAGAAGATAGAGAGAGATAGATAGACAGAGAGAGAAAGAACACACAAAAACAACAAAAAATAGAAACAGAAAACTAAAACAAAAACAATAAAATGGGGGTGGGGTATTGAAATTAGTACTAATAAAGTAAAATAAATAAATAAAAGGAAATAAATAAAATAAATTATCTTATCTCCCCATCAACGGCACCAAAATTTGACCGCATTATCAAGTGCGTCAAATTATATGTTTATTTTTAACTAGAGTTTCTACAACATAGCAGCAACCCAAGGTCATCTCTCGACGGAGCCTTGGATAATTAATTTAAAAATAAGATTTTGATTATGAAAATAAAATAGGAATGGGGATTTATAAAATTTGTGGTTTTTTTGGTTTATTAAGAAAGCACGTAAAAGAAAACAATACCAGAAATCAGAAATTGACAAATTTGATAAACTGTGATCAACCTGAGGAAATCTCATGTTGCTCATCCTTCATTACTTCAAGAGATAGGGTTATGATATTTAAATCTTTGGTTTTTAATACCTAGAAACATAATTTTACTGATTTTATACTAGGATACCTCCTAGGGTTATGTCAGAAACACCCAATGAGTCATTGGATACCACCGATGATTGAGTGATTTGTGTTCGACTTCATAACTGAAACTCACCAAGGCAACACACAAAGAACTTGATGTGTTATCCAGGATTGTATGATATTTAAATTTGTTACCATGACATTAAAATACATGGAAATTATAGTGTTTATGTGAGTTAAATTAATATTAACCACACAAAAACTATAATTTAAAGGGTAAGAAGAAGTGGTGAACGGTGTGTGAAACATCACATGAATGGGTACCCCCAAGAATGATCATATGAGTCCAAAATGACGTACCAGTACATAACTCAATTAAATAAAAATAGAGGATGAATAAAAACTACATAAAAACCTATAATTAAAAATACCATTCAAATATTACAACATTAAGCTTGGGATTTACAACATGTTCCTCCCTGGGTGATCATAAGGGGTTTAGAAACCCATGGGAGGGGAAGAAGAGAAAGATGTTGAGGTAGAACTTAGAATAGACTCCAGAACATAAAATATTGGTGGGGGACTACTTTGGGACTCCAAAATTTCATCACCTTGCCTCTTGTTCTAACTCTTAAATGGGGATCCCAAGTTCCATTTTATAGGAAAATTGGAAGGTGGTTTTGCGCACAAAGATTTCATAAAACAACTTGTCCCATGCATTTTAGACATTAGAGAACTGAATATCCCTTTTGAAAAAACAATAAAGTTGTATCCCCAATTCCTTAATATCTCCACAAAAATTTTGTAATCATTTGTACAAGTGGATCCAGAGATATGGATATATTATAGAACCCCACTTTTGACTTCGCACAAATTCGGTGTTCTAGATAGATCAGGTCGGTTGGTCCCCTTGATGGTATAATTGGGCTTGGGTTCCTTCATAAGATTTGTATTACTTTAAATTTTGGACCATAAAAAAATATGATCTCATTTGGATGCATGTAAGTTTCTAAACAGGCACAATAGTGGATAGGTCTTCATTAATCCTTGCAATTTTGGCCCATTTTTCTTCCACTTCATCATGGGCCCTCCAAATCATATCCTCCTACATTAAAATCTTCAAAACAAGTAACATTTCCATTTCTAATAGTGATAAAAACAAAATAATGTAATAAAATATGAAGTTAAATTTGTTATTATTTTTATAATTTTCAATACAAAACAAGTTTAGCACAGTGGTGTAAGGGTTAAAATGAAACAGTGAATCGTGGTACGATCATGTTTTTATTTAAATGTCTTATTATGTAATATAGTTATAAAAAACACATGAAATTAGTTATATATTTGTATTTAAAAGATCATTAAGAATATTATCATTGTTAATATAGTCATTAAACAATGATCACATGATTAATATAAATATAGGGCTTTAATGAATCCAATTGACAAAAAAAGGAATCGATGGCCTCATCCAGTAGGATTGTACCCTATAAAACTCATTTATCATAGCTTCTGAGGTAGATAGAACCACTGGGCTTTGTCCTTGACCAATACAAAGCTGAGATCCAATAACTTATTCATTATCAAAACCGTGTATGGGAGAAGTTCAAGCTCATTGAGATCACATCCCAAACAATGTTTGTCGAACGCCCCCATGAAAGCATCACTGTCACGCACCTTACTCTTTGGAATTACACTGGTGTAATAAAGGGATATTTATCAAGACCTTAATAATATGAATATGTATGGTGTATATAATAATGAATTTATTTTCATTTTTATTATTACTTTATAAAGTATTTTGATTTTGATTCAATTAATCACAAATTGTATTTTCAAGTAATATTCAATTTAAATTAAGGGATTCATTATGATGAATTAAGGAATTTTAGAATAAATAGTATTTTAAAAAATATATTATTAAATAAATTTTATTAATTATAAATTTTCATATAATTTTTATGAAGTAAAATGTACTTTTTATAAGGGTTCAATTATTGTCAAAAAAACCCAGCATTTTTCAATAAATGTCGAATATTATTTTAAAAGTGAAAATTCATATATTTAAAAAATTATATAGATAAAATGAATATTATTTTTGGAATCATAACATTTAAATTATCCAATGGTTAATTTTTCATAATTTTTTGGGATACTCAAATTTTTGGGTGAAAATTAAATACAGTATAAATATATAGTGTGTTTTATGACATCATAATGACCTAAAATGATGTAATAAATACTATAATGGGTATATTTGGAAAAATATGTGTTTTAAACTTAAAATAATGTGATTTTGAGTTTATTAATTTTATTAAGCCTTTTTGAATCCCCCAAAACATATAATGTATTTTATGATTTTAAATTCATTTCTTTAAAAGTGTGACTCACCTCCACATAAGCAAGTACATTATTTTAATATGTTCACCAATTTTCTTAATAAAATAATTAAAACCTCTCCAATTTGGCAAAAGACAATGTGAAGGTTTCTGGTTTGAAATATTTTATTTTGTGGAGTCCAAAACCTAAATATTAAATAAATCTCTCTCTTTCCCTATATAAACCCACCCAATATCCAACTTCTCTTATCTAAAAATCTTTGTATCATGACCTTAATCTTCCATCCTCTTTATATAATCCTCCCAAGGTTCCCCCAATCTCTCAATAATCCTCTTTCAAGATTTTGGTGTCATACTCTTAAGGTAAGGGATCCTCTCTTTCTCACTATATTCAAGAATATCCTCTATGTTATGCCCTTTTATTTTCAATTACTAATGATGGGGTATTATTTCTGACCCCCACATACTTCCCTTATTATGTAAAAATTATTAGATACCCCTTTTTCTCGCATTAATCCCTCCTAAGAATGCATATTACCATGCTGAAATTTCTTAAGGCACTACTAAAAATATGGCCTTTATAAGTACTAGAAAAGTGCATTAACAACGCTAAAAAAAGCGCTATTAATCGAGGTGAAGATAAAGGGGGTCCCTTTTATCAGTACTCAGAAAAGCGCTGATAAAAGTTAGAAATAAAATATATATATATATATAATGTGTGGGGAGGAACTTTTAACAGCGCTTAACCCCCCCCCCCCCCTTTATCAGCGCTAGGCAGACCCCTCCCACTGTCCCACGCATTGCCCTTGCCCGCGCATCACCCAACATGTCCGTGGGCACCTCCTTGCTTCCACCCGAACTCAAACCCGCAATCTCCCCCTTGTGGGCCTACACCTTTACCACTAAGCCATTTCATTTTTTTCTCTATTTAATGATATATATATATATAGTTATATTTATTCGTATATTAATATAGATTTATATTAATATAAATATATTTAGTTATATTAATACATATATATTTATTCATTTATTAATATATATATATATATATATTTTTATATTAATGTATATTTATATTTATTTATATATATATAGTTATATTTATTCGTATATTAATATAGATTCATATTAATATAAATAAATTTAGTTATATTAATACGTATATATTTATTCATATATTAGTATATATATATTTATTCGTATATTAATTTATATTTATATTTATTTATATATATATAGTTATAATTTTTTATCCATTCATTTATTTGTATATTAATATATATTTATAAGATTAGTTTTAAATACATTTATAAAATATGTTTTTTTATGTGTGATTATAAATAAATAAATACATACATACATACATACATTTATGCAACAAACACACACACACACAGAGATATATATATATATATATATATATTTACGAATAAATACATATATGTGTGTGCGTATTTGAAAAGCCATAGAATATTAAAATGACCATAACTTCTAATCCAGAAGTCGGCTTCAACACTAAAACTAGTCAAATAGAAGAAATTGAAACAATATTCTATATGATATGTGGTACAAGACTAGAGGACATCCGGATCAGAAGTTATTCCTATTTGAATGTTAAAAAATCAGGTTATCTGGATTAAAAACTCAGTTTTTTAGGACTTTTGGGCCTTTTGGGCCTCTAAAAATGTGACTGAAGGTTCCCTTGGGTCACCAGATCATATAGATCATTGAAAGATTCTATTTGATATGTTTTAGATCTCAAACAGACACTCGGATAAAAAGTTATGTCCATTTGAAGTTTGAGTTAAATTTTCAACTAACTTTAGTTCTTTTATTCATTTTTTTGATTTTTTGTATCTTAAAATTGTTATTAAATGACTATTAATCGATGATAAATAGGAAATTTTTAATTAATAATATTTTTTAAAATATATAAAATCCATTTTCACTAAATTTCTTATATATTAAATGTAATAGTCTATTTATACTTATCTAAAACATATTAAAAAATGTATATTATATTTATATCAATATAAATATACTTATATAACAACATATTATTTTTCATGATTTTTTTCAAATATAAATTTTATCATTGCTAGGAAAAATCGCTGATAAAGCCCCTCTTTATCAGCGCTACTAAAAAATCACTAATAAAGGGGTCCCCTTTATCAGCGCTAAAAAAAGAACTGATAAAGGGGGGGCCTTTATCAGCACTAAAAAATCACTGATAAAGGGTCACTTTTAAGAGCACTTTTTTAGAACTGTTAAAAGTGGCCCTTTATCAATGCTTTTTTAGCACTGATAAAGCCCCCCCCCCTTTATCAGTGCTTTTTAGCACTGATAAAGGGTGGCGCTTCCCTTGCCCATTTTTGTAATAGTGAGGGTTCTTTCCTTTCTCATTTTTTATCAAATATTCATTATCTTGTTATGCCCTTTTATTTTCAATTACTAATGATAGGGTATGTTTTATCACCTTCCTCATACTACCCTTATTATTTATTAATGATTATAGACCCATTTATCTCTCATTAATCCCTCCCATGTACACTCGTTACCATGCAGAAATTTTGTAAGCATCCTTTCCTTCTCTTCTTATTCAAGATTATTTATTATCATATGTCTTATTTTTTTAATTATAAATGTGTGTACAAGTCCTTACATGTTCATATTAATATCAACTTCATTTACATATGATGAGAGACCCATTTATCTCTCATCAACCCATTTTATGAATTTTTAAGTGATGTCATTATGCTGTTGAATTTTCACCATGACTTCCCATGTCAAAACCAATTGTGTAGTGAATGTCGCACCCATTTCCTATCAAGTGTGTTCACTTTTATGCAGATATACATTTTTATTGGGGACTCATGTATGTATTCCCCACTCCTTGATCATGTAATATATTAGTATGAGGAAAGAATCCATGTTTTATGATCTATGTGGCACACATAAGCATGAAAATGAAATGAAAATGAGGTGCACACAGAATTATTTGGAACTCCAATGCATTGGGTAGTATTTAGTATCATGATATGTTATGTTAGAATATGGGTGCACCTAATTCCTTTATGGGACTTTGTTTACCAAGAATTCTTGGCAGTTTAGCCTTGAATTTTATTTATGATGCAGTGTTTTAGGTTGTTTCCACATTTACCATGTTACGATTATCATGTTATATCTTGCCTTATTATTCATATTCCTTTATAATTCATTAATATGCCTTTTCTAACATGTATTATTTTCTTCATGTTATTCCATGTTTTTTACCTTACTAGGATTTATGGATCACCCATTTCTTATGTATTTTCCCCAATTTATCCAATGCAATTTTAAGCTCAAGCATGTTAAAGAAATATTCAATAATGATGTTGTAATTTATGTTTAAATTTTTAATGAAAGATACCTAATTCCTAAAGATACTAGAATTATAGATTTTTAAGGTAGTATTAAGTGTAATTTTATGTAATTAAATCATGTATTAATGTGTAATAAAGATAATGGTTATTATAACACCATGCAATTGAACCACCTCATGCATGTAAAGACTACTTAGATCATCAACTGTGAAGGTTTCCTTGATAGGAAAAAATGGTAAACCTTATTCAGTTGATCTACAACAACCCATAAAATGTCATTCTTACGAGCCATCCTAGGTAATCCTATCACAAAATCCATTTCGACATCATCCCATTTCCACTCAGTAATGGGAAAAGGATGAAAAATCTCAACTGGCCTCTGATGCTCATCTTTCACCTGCTGACAAGTGAAGCATCTAGCCACAAATCTTGACACCTCCTTCTTCATTACTGACCAACAATACTTTCTACAGAGAACATGATACATGTTTGTTAAACCATGATACACTGACCATCTAGAATCATGAAACTCTCTCATCAACTCCTCATATAATCCCATAGAAATCTATACTCTGACACAAAAAAGAATAGAATCTCCACTACTAAGAGACCATCCGGATGGTGTCTCCCCACTATATAATTTTTCTCTCATAACGGATCCCTCTAGATAAAAAATTTTCATAGACCTAATCTAGTCCAAAATCACTCTTATAAAAGATTTCAAAGTCAAAGATACCCATCCCTAAGACACCTAAACATCTAGATGCATATATAAAAAGTGGGATATTATCTTCCACTCATCACAAGTATATCTTACTTACTCTGTTTGTGTCTTTCATCTTAAAGGAATAGCAATGATGTTTCCCTTTCCTGGTGTATAAGACAATTCAAATTTGAAAGACTATATATACCCGACACACCTCATATGTTTAAGGTTCAGGTATTGCCGAGAAAATATATACATAAGGCTCTTATGGTTCGTGTATACCACAAACCACTCACCCATGAGATAGTGTCTCCAACATATCATGGAATGTACCCCTGGTGCTAACTCTAGATCGTGAGTAGGGTAATTCCTCTCATGTGGTCTTAGATACCTGGATCCATAAGTAACCACTTGATCCTCCTACATTATAACTACTCCAAGTCAAACTCTGTATGTGTCACAGTACATGGTATATTCTTTACCCAGAACAGGTAAATTGAGGATAGGTATTGAGGTCATCCTACCTTTTAGATCCTAAAAATATCTTTCCCAAGTGTTAGACCAAAAAACCTTCAACCCTTTCTTGGTCATCTTCAACATTGGTACTTCCAAACAGGAGAAATAATTGATAAAGCACAAATAATAACCTATTAAACCTAGAAATATCTGAATTTTGAATATTTTATTAGGCTATTCCCAATATACCACATTTGTAACTTTCTCTATGTCTACTAACACTCCTACCTATGAAATTACATGGCCCAAAACTTCACTTTATTAATTAATAAACTACATTGGTTAGCTTGGCATAAATTCAATGCTCTATCAATGTAGTTATAATGATATCAATATGTTTGGAATGATCATCTACTAACTGGGTGTACACAAATATTTCATTGAAAAATAAAACACCACAAACTTATCTAGAAAAGGATGAAAATCCTATTCATTAAGACTATGAATATCTTTGGAGTGTTAGTCAACCCAAATGGAATAACTATGAATTCATACAATCAATATCTGCTCCTAAAAGAAATCTAATGTGTGTCTGATTATCTCACTCTTAACCGATGATACCCTAATATCAATTTAATCTTGGAGAAGATCATATAACCTCTAAAATTATTGAAAATATCATCAATGTGTGTAAGAGGATATTGGTTCTTGACCTTCATTTGTTTCAACCTTCAATAATCCACAACATTAGCACAAATACCCATCAGCCTTCTTAGTAAAGAGAACTAGATAAACCTAAGGATATGTACTCATCCATATGAAGAATTTAGATTCTAGATCTTCTAACTGAGCTTTCAACTCCTGAATCTCTCTTTATTCCATTCTTTAAGGCGGGATAGAAACTAACTCTGCTCTCGGAACCAATTCGATCATGAAATCGATCTATCATTCGGGCGGTAAGTTGTAGAACTCATCAGGAAAAAAATCATAAAAATTATTTTCCATTAGATGAAATAATCATATTGCATTCCACTATTATCTATAGAAATACCAGTTATCTGAGTCATGATACAATCCAATCTACACTGAATTGGTCCTGGATGACCGGCCTGAAGATCCCACTCACCTGGGTGAAAATATTTTCCTTCTTATAGAGATTAAAAGGTAACTATCCTCTTATAACATTTGATATGATACTTTTATGGAACTAATAAATCCATACCTAGAATCAAATCAAAGAATGTCATTTCCATCACGAACATCTCCCAAAAGAAATGGTAACCATCAATCTCTAGAGAACACGCCTTGCAACGTTTGATATTATCTAACTGCACTCCCAACGGTGTATCGATGGTTGAAACACCATCTGAGATTTCCACATCCATTCCCAAACCATTTTTAAAAAGAGAAGATAGAAAATAATGTGATTCTTATGTATTAAACAAAACAAAATCTAAGGTAGATGATATAAGAATCGTACCTCTGACGGTAGACGGTCATGCATACATGATAGCCGAAGTAGTCTGCACAACATAGAGATGAATTTTTCCTCTACCCTAGGCTCCAATTTGACTACCCTAAGATATTTCCCTTTCCTAGTAATGTTTCTCATGCATTGGTGTACCACACCACCTGTCTCGGATTGAACGTCCAGTGGAACTCTAGCTACCAGCCTGCTGAGGGGTATTTGTTCCCCTTCTTGACTAAAATGCATGTTATGATCCTCTAGAACTGGTCTATTATGTAAAGTTAACATAGAACCTATAAGATAACCTAGTCTTACACATATACAACACTCTACTGTGGGATAAGAACACTATGGGAACTTATGACCAAACTTTCCACACTGATAGCACTAGAATAGAACATGAACTTGAGATGGTTTTTCACTACCCTGACTACTCATCCCACTACTACCTAGGTAGAAATTTTTATAGTGGAACTTATTTACACTCAAATAAGAGTTCATAGATCACCCTACATAAACAGCTTTTCCACTACTAAGGACCTCTCTTAGATTCCCTTCTGTGATGAGATTCTGGTTCATCACGTCCTCAATAGAGCTCAAGCAAAACAATTACCTATGACTTAATATCATAGTGAATATCATCCTAAAAATTTCTCTCCCTAGAGATCTAATCATCTGCTAAATATGGAACAAATTAATGTAGTTTGATAAAATGTCCATCGTATTCAATCACTGACATGCCATCCTACGTCGAATGCATTAACTCACGAGCTTTCACATCCCTCAATTTTTTAGAATAGAAATGGATTAGGAAATTCATCTCAAAGTACTTCCAAGATAGATCATCCTACTACCATGATTCCTCTAGAATATCCCACCAACACTTGGTAGGTCCATGAAGCATACACAAAATAGGCTTCACACTTTTATCTGAGGGTGTCTCAAGATGCTTAAAGATCATCTGGGTTGACTTAATCCAAAACTCGGCTGCTTGGGTTCCCCCTTCCCCAATAACATTAGCGGATGTTGTAGATGAAACTCTCTTGTCAAATCAGACATTGAAGGAATGGTTTGAACAGTATCTATTTCCATGGATCGCAGAACCCTCAGGAAGATTTCGTGAATCTGAACATCTATCTTCTCCTCGAAAACTACAAGAAGTTTCTGTTCAGCTACGTTAGGAGTGTGCTGATTTCAAATCTCTTTATGATCAAGTAAAAGATAACAAGGAGGTATTTTCTCTAATAGATAAATTCACACCTTATAGAATGGGATAGCAACAAATTTAATCTCAACATGTGACTATAATAGAGAACCATTAACTCTCTGTCTCCCTAAACATGGTTTTAATGTTTTTTATCATGACACATCAAATCGTTTCAGTTTTCTAGGGAAATATATATCTCATATCACATTTCAATAGAAAAATATATATCACATACAATAAAAGATATACCCCTATCATAAACAATGCATGTCAATATATCCCTATGTTCTTATTATGATGTATTAATTCTCATCTATGGGTCAAATCCCTATAAGCATTACAACATGGGGCTAGGCATAGCCTGCTCTCTATAAGCATTACAACATGTGACTAGGGTAAGCCAGCTCAATAACAGCATTATAGAATATAAGTGTGCAAGTGTTAGGGCTGATCCTAATATATAATCATTTCAGAATGGAACACAAGTCCTATCATACATAATGGATATCACAATATCACATCATATATATCAATGGTTAATTATGTGAATTACCATTTATCTTTCAAATACCACTTGTATTTTTATCAAAATTTATTAATAGTTATATCAATAAGAAAATAATTCATAATTTAGGGATTCTATAATAAGAAATCACCTATTGTAACGTGTCTTTATAAACACATATTAAACCATTATCCAATTCAATTATATTCATGGTTCACTCACCCCATGGGTAGCCATAAGCTAGTTTAGAATCCAATTGAAAACAAAAGACTTCAAGGAATAATTCCATTCATTATTTAATTGATTTGGGAACACAAAATGTTGTCACAATCACAATATTGCATAAAAATCGCAATTATCAATCCATAAGGTTAAGATTTAGACCACCTACCTTAACCGGTGAAGAACATAATGCTTCCAATAGAAAACGCCCATGAGGAGGAAGGTGTGGATGATTAAAAAGAGGTTTCTAGATAAAAAATGGTCAAGATCAAAACCAATAATACAATCGGTCAAGGGATTTCATCATAATGGTTAGAGAACCAAGGGATAGATGGTAAAACATAACCAAAACCACTTACTAGGGATCTCTCACATAAATAGTACATCTGTAAGGAGGTTTGGCACTCCAAATTCACCTAGAGGATGCCTTAGGGTCGAAGGGAGAAAAACTATAATAGAATGAAATTAATTTCATCTTCAAAACATGTTTAAATTAGTATGTTAGAAAATTACAAGGTGTGTAATGTGGTTAAACATCATGTAAATCTTTTTAATGGAATACTCTAAAAAACACATCACTTGGGATTTATTTTACTAAAAACACCCAAACATTGAAAAATGTGTAATCGCTTTACACAATGTGTAAATGTTTTGCAAATGATTTTTCATACCATTTTCCCTTAAATCAAAACAAAACACATTTAAATCTTATAAACATACCAAGAACCCGTGTTAACACTTAACCCATTTATACCCAGACTCCATTAATTCAAAAAAGCATACATTCCCAAAATTTAGGTCATTTTCCCAATCAAAGTCTCCCGCATGGATTCTCTTTAGTCTCATCAACTTTCCTCACAACACAAGACTGTGTTTATTCAAACAAAATACATTCACAATGGAAACTTATATGGAAAAAAGGATTATAAAAAAACATAGAGAGAGTCATACATAAACAAATGTGGGATCTTACATGATTTCTAAGATACTTTGTTGGTTGAGTTGGCTAGGGTTTAGCTAATTGTGTGTTAAACCCTTAGTTAATTGACTCATATGATGATTTCTAGTGAGCTCAAAAAGATCATATTTCAATATTATACTGAATCATATGAAAAACAAATGAATTTTTCAAATATACTATAGAAATATGTAACATTCTATAGTGTACCTCAAATTAAACCTCCAACCTTCTCTAAATTACTTCATCCATTTATTCTATTTTACACTACCATATCAAGCTTGTAGACCTAGGAATGTAACTCTTCAAAAATATTCATCTCATATTATTTTACAAATGAGTACTCTTTGTGGGAAATAAATATTGGTAATACCTCAACCACTTCAACCATCTAGGTATTCATGTGAATGAATCTCTAAGGCTTCCAAATACAAGATATTCATCATCTAAATTGATCCCAAAAATATTGGAAACTTCAAAACACTTCTAGGAACTTATTATCAGTATATTGACTTGGAAAAACTCTTCACTTATTGAAAACAAATCCACACAAACAAAAAGTGGTTTCATCATTTTCATACCAAATGATGTCTCTTAGTTTATGAAATGCCTCAATTCTATTCCATTTCTGCATGGTAAGTATATTTTTTAGATCTAATTGAAATATACATGAGGGTATTTCCTGATAAATTTAAATTTTATATAACTAATTTTGAAATTTATCCTAAAAATATTGAAAAGGTTTTAAAATGATTGTTTGAAAATAACTTGGTTTTAACTTTGAAAAATTTCAAGTAATGGGGGAATAGGTAATGTCCTAGGCCATATCATTTCTAAATAAAGATAGAAGTGGATAAGTCTAAAGTTAATATCATCTCTAGACTACCATACCCTAAAATTGTGAAACATGTTAGATAATTTCTAGGAAATGATGGATTTTATTAAAGTTTTATTAGATATTTTAGTAAGACTACTTTACCTATGACTAAACTGCTAAAAAAGATATTGATTTTATGTTTGATAAAGTAGGCGGGAAATATTTTGACAAGCTTAAGGAGAGCCCGAATACAACCCCTATCATTAGAACACCATCCTAGGAAGCACCCTTTGAAGTAATGAGTGATTACTCTAACCAATAAGTGTGATAAATGTTATCCTATAAGATTAATGGATACCCATATGTGATATCTTATGATTTATAGACCCCAAATACAACTCTTATTAACTACACATGACTAAGAATGAGTTATTTTCTATAGTTACTACATTAGAAAATATTTTTTTCATATATTCTAGGAAGGAATGTAATGGTTTATTATAATAATACTTATCTTTTATACTTAATGGATAAATTTGATTCAAAACCAAGGTTGGTAATGTGGATGATTCTTATGTAACAATTGAACTTACAAATCAAGGAAAATCAGGGTTATAAGAACCTAGTTTCAAACAACATGATCATATTTTCCCACACTATTGAGGTTATATTACTTATAGAAACACCCTTTAATGATGCACTTTGTGGAGAGTATCTCTATGAGATCATTCATATGTTTACAGGGTACACAGACATAGTAAACTACTTGGTCACATCAAAAGTACCTTCTTCGAATAAATTTCTTTAAGATGAAATATAATTCGAAATATAATGTTTCGAAGGATTCATAAATGTAGAAAATCAGTGTTGATAAAGTGATTAGGAGGTGTATTCCATATTTATATGTAATTTTTATTCTTAAATTTATTCATACACATGCATGTGGAGGCCAATTTGGGCCTCATCATATATCTAGGATATTATTAGAAACAAGATTATTTGTCCAATAATTTTGTAGGATTCCCATAATTTTTTTAAAGAATGTAAAATTTTCTAATTAACTAGAGGGATTTCAAAAATATATGAAATTCTCCCCAACAACTTTTAATTTATTATAAAATATTTGATGTATGGGGTCTAGACTTTATGGGTCCATTTATTGTGTCATTTGGATATACTGATATTCTATAAGCAATAGATTATTTTACTAAATAGATTGAGGCCTAAGCTACTATAACTGGTGATTCTTACTGATTTTCTAAGATCTTATGTTTTTATAGGTTTTGAACACCTCATCCAATCATTATTGATAAAGACACACACTTCAACATCTAAACCATGGAAGAACTTATGAAAATTTATGGAGTGTATCACAAAACCTCTATTGCATACCACCCATAGAAAAATGGGGGGCTGAGATATCAAACTGAGAGGTAAAGATAATCCTTGAAAAGGTAGTGTTTCCCAACCAAAATGACTATATGAAAAAGATAAATGATGCACTTTAGGCATAAAAAACTACCTATAAAACCCCCTTAGTATGTCTCCTTATATAATAGTTTATAGTAAGAGATATTATATTCTTATTGAACTACAGCATAAGGCCTGCTAGTTTGTTAATAAATTGAACATGGAATTGACTAAAGTAGGTGGGTCGAGAAAGTTTCAAATGGTAGATATGGGGTATCTGATAAGAGAATATTATGAAAACTTCTTTCTATATAAGGAAAAGACTAGATCTATCCATGACAAAAACATTCAGATGAAGGAATTCCAAATTATTGATAAAGTATTTTTTTCTTCTCCTAGTAAAAACTCTTGTTCGGTAATCTTTATTCCAAGTGAAATAGAAAATTTATAGTAGCTAATTTATTTTTATTCGGTGTAGTACATATCAAAGGACCAAAATCATAAAAACTCTTCAAAGGGAATAAGAAGAATCTTAATAAGTTCTGTTAATATTTTTATAAAGGAACTTGGTAGGATTCAACACTCCTCTATGTTGTATATGAATGAATACCCCTATTTTTTCTATGTACTTTAATACTATCATCTTATGTCTGATTTTTATTAATAATTTCATGTAGAAATTCATTGAAGGTGTTTTCTAATAAAAGAGTGGAGGAGAGGAAATTTTAACTTAGGTTGTAAATATTTGTTAGTGTCTTCTTTATTTTTTTATGGAGTTTAAAAATAAAATTTAAAATATGATTTTATAATTTCACTTCCCCTTAATTGAGAATAAGAAAGTGATAGTGGAATCCATTGAAACATTTATTCTTAAACTAGGGAAAGGATTGTTAATTGTGTTGGACTCAATCCATGGGAGTTTCATTTTCTAGTTAAGGGAACTGAGACCAATGAAAGGAGAAAATATAGTGGTTTAATTTCTAGATAGTGGAAGGAGGATAATAGAGGCAGAAGTGGTTGTAATTCGGGTCATGAGAAGCTGGAGGAAGATGTCATTTAGAAGGTTGTAGTGGAAGATAATCCACTAGATGATACATAGGGTATGTTTCTGGTGATATCTTCAAAAGATAATAAAAATTCATCAGATGAGAAGTTTGAGGTGTTGGGAGACTTTCACCAAATAGAGGTTCATATGTGAAGATTGGATTATGTAGAATCCGTCCCGGAAAGATAGGAAGGTGATGGTGACTGGAAGCACTAGATGGGGAATACTATAAATGAAGGGTGTAATCACATTGTGATATACAAATAAAGCATTGTAATCTATACTTTTCCTTGAATAAAATTATAGAATCATTCTACCATGGAGTAGTACACAAGTCCAAACCATGTAATATATTGCGTTTTCTTGGGACTTTTTTACTTTCTTATCATTGTAATTAATAATGCTTATTTGAGTCCTCTGGATTTGTTATGTTATTGTGAGGTGACTTAGGTGTGGGTTTCACTTCTAAGTTTCAATTATTGTAACATGGGGTTTAGTCTAGAGCTTTAATTTCCATGTCCTCAGTTCTGGTGGTATACATTTTGGAAGTTTACCAAAAGTTGCCTGAGGACCCAATAAGTGGTATCCGATCTCAAGGTTATATTGTTTCTTGAATATTGGATTTGTTGAAGGTGTTTCAGATCTCGATCCAATAGCATCATTCTATAATTTTACTTATAGGATAATATTGATAATCAGTTCTTGACCTCTTGATCTTAGTTTTTCATAATTAGTGGGAGATCACAATTTTTAGAGGATGGAGTTATATGAGACTAAGGTCTAGGTGGAGAAGTTAAATCGAATGGATTTTGGGTTCTATAAGATTGTAGGGTCCTAAAAATTCCACAAGGGGGAAATCCAATTACCCCAAAACTTGGAAAAGGATCGAACCGGTCCGTGTACTGGCTCCCAGCAATAGTACGTGGCCAGTTCGGTGAACCACCCTCCCGCAGATGCTATCATTCGCGAAATGGGGGCGGAGTGCCTACGCGGGCGCGAACCAGGAAGACGGCTGATTCAGCAAGACACCCCCCTCCGTGGACCAAAATCGTTCTCGAGATGGAGGCGGGGACCCACTACGGGTGTGAAGCAGGACGGACGCCAGGCCGGTACACCACTGTGAACCGTGCTAACCGGCCCATGTCGCACATGCCGTCATTTGTGAAATGGAGGCGGAAGTGGTACGAAACCGCGGACCTTGTCGTTCGCGGAATAGAGGCGGATTAGTGCATGGCCACGGAGCAATCCCGCAAATCTCAGTTCCAAAAAATCCCTGGTTGACTGAGTCATCCGCGGGTGGGGATTCCTTCATGGGCTTTCGGAAAAAGTGTCATGTTCCCATCAATATAGCCTCTTTGCGACTCTATAAATAGTCACTGAGGGTCACTAAAAATATGGAGAGGAAGGACGGGTAAAAACCTGTGGGGAGACGCTGGAGAGATCACTCCCAGCGGTAAAGTTCTGCGACCATCCATGGAACTGATATCATCCACGGATGAACTCTTCCACATATAGGAGAAACCAAACCGCGAACCACATGCAGCCATTTCCTTCACGGATAGTCCCTCTGTGGCCATCTCCTTCGCGGCCACCCCCTCCGCGGACCAGTTTCGTTCACAAAATTGAGGTGTAAACCCTCCACGGGCGCGAAGTAGGACAGGCGTCAGCCCCTTTGCAGACGCCCTTCGCAGCCATTTCCTTCACGGCCATTTCCTTCGCGGAAATCTCATCCGTGGACACCCTTCACAGACAGCCTCTCTGCGGCTGCTCCTACACGGCCGGCTCCTCCGCGGATACCCCCTCCGCGGATGCCCTACGCGGCTAGCTCTATCACGGTCAGTCCCTCGCTTCCAGCTCTCCATCGGCAACTCCTACATAGCCCGCCCCATGCGGAAAACCCCATGCACACGCTGGTCCATACCGCGAGGGTTGCACCCCTGTAGGGCCGGGACCGCAGCTCGACACTGACCCCCATGAAAAATGGACAGTCGCACCGCAAAATTTTTGGGCCGAGTCAGCAGTATTTTACATCTCACCCTTACTCCACCCCAACATCCTTCCTATAAATTCCATGAGTCGAGCTAGTCCTCATGACTCTCATATAACCCCATTACCTAGATCCTTCTCCTAGGTTCATCTAGAAAATGCCTCCCTTGCGTAAGTCCCACACCAACCACTACTAGGTATCTCCTACCTAGTCATCCTAGCCACATGATGTTAAACTATATGGCCCTCGTCTTGACCACATGAAGTTAAACTGTATAGCCCTCGTCCTATTCATATGACTTTAAACTATATGGAAATAGTCCCTACAACATGACATTAAACTGTGATGTCTTTAGTCCTCTCTACATGACTCTAAACTGTAGTGTACCCTATGTTCCAATCATAGGATGCCTCTTGCTACAAAAAATAGATGTATTATGCTCCAAGAATAAGATGCCTAATACCATGATTACAGTGGCATAATTTCAAGAGCATTAGAATCCATCCAAACATTCCATCACTCCACTCCACGCTTTGCATTTCCTTCATTCAGATCCTGATCTGATTCCATGTCTGAAGGGACCCCCTAACAGCCTGGTCTCATGCTGCCTTGGCTCACCTACCATCTTGGGCCAACACCCTCGAAAGACTTTGGGCAACACTCTGAGTCAGGTCCGGTGTTTCGAACACAGTCAATAACCGACCCTCAATTGTCTGCCCCCATTCCAGGCTAACGTGATATGGATTCTGTGTTTCGAACACAGTCAACAGTCATCCTCCATTGTCACGCCACCCTCACCACGTTCCGAATGTCGGACATGTGATTCACACTTTTTATCTCCCTTTGTTCAGACTGATTCCAATGCCCTTGGTGGTATCCCTCTTGTGCACTTGCGTATAGGTGTAGGCCTCAATTATATGCCTCAACCCACCAGTGAGTTGCGATTCCCTCATGGTCAGACATGGGGAAGGAACCTAGGAAAATTCCTTATATAAGCCCCATCCACCATTGCTGCTCCATAGAGGCGCATGGGCCTCCATCCTAGAGTAAGTCCCAATCTCCACTTCTCTGGGCCGCCCTATACATAAGCCCCACTTCGCTTCTCATGGAAGCACCTTTCACGACGTGATCGTCAGGTCTCGGTTGCCTCTTGTTTCTCACACCGAGCATTACTCACATGGTCTTAGAGTAAGCACTGACCCTGACACCAACCTCAGGTGAACTATGAGGACTTTGATCCATGTCAAGTCATGGTATGTAGAAAGCCTCCATGAGGTTCAAGCCCACCACCCGGCCGTTCCGACCCCCTTCAGGTCAGTTCATCCTTCATCCCACATGATGTTAAACTATAATCATGTGAACTACGAGGAATTTGATCCTTGTCTCCTAGGCAGGGTACATAGGAAGCCTCTCTGAGGTTCAAGACCAACAATCGGTCATTCTGACCCCCTTTACATCGGTTTACCCATGTCTTGGGACGCCTCAGAGTGTAATTCCCATCCCAAACCAAACTACGAGGACTCTGATTCCTCTCACAAGGATACATAGGAAGCCTATATCACGAGTTCGATCCAGATGCTCAAGTCGCTATATGTCCCCCGGGATGACAATAAACTCCAGAGTGCCCGATTTTGGGGCTTTAAACCAGTGTCGTCTCAATGAGTCCAAACTCCTCAGAATCATTAATCCAATGAGGGATGGTAAAACTCGGACCTAAATGATTCTGAATCCCTATGTTTAGCTGACCATTTCCAACCAGGAGTAATCTATGGATATTATGCTTGGGTATAAACCAAAGATTCATGAACATATGAATACGTCTTAAATCTATAAGAGAGTCCCGGAACATGAAATAATTCCCCCCAAAAGGGTGCGATGAGCTGGACTTCCCATCCCCTCGACCAATGTGAGTTCTTAAGTGTCGTTGTCCAAATCGCCCAGAGAACGCCTGCCTTTGGAAAGTAGGTCCACGTATCATCGGATACGGAACTGTTGGGAGTTTTGAACCGATCCAGAATAAAGATACAGATGTAGAATTTCATTCTATATAAATACCTTAACCTTCTATCAACTGGAACAATTTAGAAGTGTTGAAAGTGGAAGAATGTGAGAATTGGTACAATAAATCACTTGGATTGATGTGAATTTCACTTTCCTAAAATGTGGCATAAAACATATGGGAATTTAAAACAATATCAGAACTCATGATGACCCTCACTGATATTTATGAGAATATTATGATTTTGAATAGTGTATTCTTTATAAAAATATTATTTGGTATGTAAATTTTGGAAGATAAATTGATAGTTGATCATATTGATAGCTTCAATATCATTTGACTTCAGTTAGACTTAGTGAAAGTATCCTTAATAGATTGGGTATAGACATTGTTATTACTCTCTTTACTCCCATAATATTGGGATGAGATAGTGTCCACTATGATTAATTATAGAAAAAAGGTAGACTTAAAGTTCACTGACATTAGAGACATGATATTGAATATTGAGATTCATTGGAAATACATATAGTAATATTTTGAAAATACATAAAAAATGAAGAAAGATGGTGTACCACTGGATATAAAATCATTTGAAAGGGTAAAGGATGGAGGAGTTATATTATGAGTATATCGATGGATGGTGCTCCCCTGTGTTGTAATTATAGGAAAAAATTATACTTAAAGAAATATTTTTATTTAAAGAGAGAGAATTATAGATGATATATTTTCGATAATGGGTCTGTGAATCCTATATTGAAGGATCGGAGTGACTTTCTAATGAGTTCTACTTTTCTATGGGGATATTGGGTGATAGACTCTGGAGCTTCATTCCACTCAAAATTTGAGAGAGGTGGTATGAATAATTATACTTTTAGAATGTATATAAAGGTTCATCTTTCAGATAAAAAAGATCTTGTGATATTAGAGAAAGTTTATGTTTCAATCTAGACAATGAATAAAAGGATTATAAAGGGACATGTTTCATGTCATAGGGTTAAGGAAGAACTTAATTTCCATTGGGAAAATTTATGGTTCATGATTTATAACCTCATTCATAGATGATGCATAAAAAATTCATATGAATCCATGGTCATCATAAGAGGAGTGAAGGATAGGATGTTGTACCTTACAGTTTCACCAGAAAGAGTAATGCATATCAGAGAGTTAACTTCCATCATGTTATTTCATGACTATATAGGTCACCTTAGTGATAATGAGATGAAGATACTAGCTACTAAAGTATTAATGAAGGCTGTAATCATGTGGTATGGAAATTGTAAATATTATATATTCAGAAATCAATGAAAGGTGTCCTTTCTAATGGAGGGAAAAAACCAAACCACTAGAATTTTGAGTTGGTTTACACAGATGTTTTGGGGTTATATCTAGTGCATTCTCATGGAGGATCACTCTTCTATGTTACATAATCATCACATTAATATATTTAAAAGGAATAGTGGGGAGGGGAACAAGGGGTGGACTAGAGAGGGTGGAAGAAATGTAAGCTGAGGGCATCCCCTCTCATAAGGTCAACCGCCTCAGGTTTAATCTGATTGATATTGTAAAATCACAAAGTACCCGGGCCATGAATCGTGATCGATGCCATATAGTCTACCACCTTATTTCCTTCATGCCATGTATGCTTCACCCAGATATTAGAGAGGATGTTTCTTATTCTCCTGATACAGTACGAGATAGACCGTGGGGTTGGGAAAGCACCATACAATGAGTTGAGGATTATTTGGGAATCTGTTTCTGCTTCAGTAATGTCCATGGTGGCAGAGGGTGAGACCAGAAATAAAGGCAAGGACCTTTTCTTGGATGGAGGTTCCCTTCCCTTGGGAGATCACGAAGGCAAATACAAAGGAGCCTCTGGCATCACGAACCACCCCTCCTCCTTTCATGTTCCCCTCGGAGTAGGAGTCGTCTGTGTTAAGATTCAACCCACTGGAAGGCGGATGCCATCAGACCCAGTTTCCGAGTGGGGTTGCAATTGGGATATCCTAGGAAGGCGAGAGTAGAAATTACAGTGAGGGATCTTCTCTCCATCCTTTAATAAATCTTCTAAAATCAGTGAGGAGGCATAGGGTGCGAGTAATGACGGCCCTCGCTCAAGAGGCGATCCCTTCGTATCTCGCTCTGTTCCTCGCTTTACAAATACGCCACACACCTTCAAGAAGAATTGCGGTCCTAGCCGACCGCTCCACTCCCTTCTCACCGGAGCCCTAAAACCAGCAGGAAATGAAGGATTCAGTGTTAGATACCTGGATGAGAACAGGAGTAAACGCATCGAAGTCCTGTCAGACTTTTTGGGCCCAACCCCTCCCCCCCCCCCAAGAATAGGTGCATAATGCTTTCCTCTTTATGGTCTATATAGAAGGGGAAGTGGGAAGCCATTGGAATACCGCATTTTTTGACGTTTTCATTAGTGGCCAGGGCACCATGCATAAGCCTCCAAATGATGAAGTTAAACTTCGTTGGGATGCACTTGGGCCAGAGAAGAGTGTTCCATTGGTTTGGCTGAGAAGGAGGGATCAAGATACTTCTTCTGGCTTTAGCAAAGAAGGTTCCCAATCTTGAGGGGGTGAAGATGCACCTATCTGCTTCTGAATTGATGTCAATGAGTTGGAACATCTCCTATTGATCCTTGTACAACACTTCCATAGTGAAGGATGGGTAATTACTAGCCTCCCCGAACAAGATATTATAAGCAGGGCGCCTTGGGAAGCTGAGGACTATGCCCGACTAGTTTTCATGCCAAAAGGAGACCTTCCCTTCCCCGATGACCCACCGAATATGCGGGAGGATGGCCTGAAATATGGGATGTAAGGTGTGTATAAAGAGAGACCAGTGTCTATCATCCATCTGTGTGACATTTTCAAGGTGACTCCCCATGTTTTACCCCATAAGGTTCGATGTTCATAAATCTCCCAAGCCATTTTAGCATGCATTCAAAGAAGAGTTTCAGCAAGGCTTCGAACATTAATACCTCTGTCTTGGATGGGTCTCGCCATCTTCCTCCATGAAACCCAAGAGCATTTGCCTTTAGTCCTTAAATCCCAAATAAAACAAGACATGATCTTGTTGATATTCTTGATAACAATCTTGGAAACTTTAAGGGATGAGGGAGCATGGACAGGGGTGGTAGATAGGATGTTGTTCACCCTGGAAATTTGACCCCCAAATGACAGGTATCTATTCTTCCAGTTGAGGATGCGATCTGAGATGCGACTCACAATGTGATCGAAGTCTCTAAAACACAGGCGGTTAGTAGAAATGGGAGCTCCCTGGTATATCCTTGGCCACTATCCATTTTTTATTCCCAGCAGGTTTCATATGGAGGATACCTGATTTGGATCACATGTGCTGGAGATGTATACGTTACTCTTTGATTTGTTGATGACTTGGACGCTCCAAAGACAATACTACTCAAGAACCTTGATGATTCCATGAATGGACCGTCTGTTAGCATTCAGTAAAATGATTGTATCATCTACAAACATGAGGTGGGATATAGAGGGTAAACTCCATCTTCTTTTAAAGGTAAGTATCTGGACATTGTGTATATTCTAGTGAATAAGGTAGTTGAGAATTTCCTATGAGAGAATGAAGAGGCTCGAGGAAAGGGGGTCTCGCTGTCTTAGGCCATGGGCAGCCTTAAAAAATCCATGAGATTTCCCCATGAACTGCACTGCCATCCAAGATGAGCTAAAGAAACCGAAAATAAGGTCGGCCACCCGGGGAGAGAAACCCATACCTGAGAGGAGGTTGTTGATAAAGCCCCATTCGACTCAGCCATACGCTTTGTTCATGTCAATTTTAATAACCAAGTTGTAATCGAGGACCTTGGTGTTGATATATCTGACCTGTTATTGTGCCATAGTAATCACCCCTTGAATGGAGTGGCCACCCACAAAACCTTTTTTTTGGAGAGATCCACCGAGGGAGATGGGCTGCAAGTCTGTTGTTGATGATGGTTGCAAGGATTTTGTATGGGAAATTACACAAGCTGATTGGATGATGTTGAAGGATTGGAGTGGGGTTCTTGATTTTGGGGATGAGAACCGGGGTTGTGGAAAACACCACCCGAAAAAGAGCCACGCCCCTGAAGAAGTTCTGAACCATCTCGGTAAGATCATCTTTAACCACCTCCCATTCATCTTTGTAGAAGGACCCTAGAAAACCATCTGGGCCTGGAGCGCATTCTGGTTTGAGATGCATGATTGCCTTGTAGATGTCATGTTCCATTGTCAAGGCCTCCATCAGTTCAATGTCCTCGTGAGACTCCTGGTCAGAAATTTCTGTAAGGAACTCTGTCGTCCCCCCCCCCCCCGGGTACCCACCGAGCATGCAAGGATTGTGACCTGCGAGTAGGTCTCTGAAGAAAGAGTGTGCGCGGCTTCCCAAAACCTCTCTATTGTTCAAGTATGTCCCCTAGGCTATCAGGATTTTTGGTAGTATTGTGTGTTTATTTTCCTTAATGCATGCATGGAAAAATGTGGTGTTTATGTCCCACTCATCAAGCCATCTCACCCTTGAAGACCCCCTTGCCATGTGTTCCTGACGAAGCAGCAAGTCTGCAAAGATGTCTTTCTTCCTGGATAACTCTTTGAATACTGATTCTTCCCAGTTTCCTTCGAGGCTCACTTCGAGGCGATCAATATACTCCATGGAAGCCTCAATGTCCAGGTCACTTGGGGGAAAGGCTTTGGCCCACGCCTGAAGCCGGCCTCGGAGTCTTCTGATCTTATTGTGAAAGGAGGTCCACATCCTTCATTTCACTTCCTCACACAAAGAATCTCTAATCACATCATGATAACCAGGAAGGGTGTCCCAGTGGTGGTAAAACCTTAGAGAGGCGGTGGTTGAGTGGCTTGTTGAAATCGAAACAAGGATCAGGGAGTGATAGAAGAGACCCTGCACCAAGTGACTGACTTTGGTATTGGGGTATGAAGAGAGGGCCTGCATGTTCCCCATGTAGAGATACAAATGACTCGAGGAACATCGCGGCCCGCGTTTTTTGTTGCACCACGTGAAACGATCTCTTGTGTAACTGAGGTCTGAGAGGTTGTTGGCAGCCATGAAACTGACAAAGGATAGACTTTCTTTCCTTGGAAAAGGCCCCCTTCCCTTCCTTTCTTTGGGGTCCGCAATAACATTCCAGTCTCCTCCTAGGAACCAAGGACGGTTCCCTAGGTCGAAACTGGATAGGTCTTTCTAGAGGGTCTCACGTTCCTGGAGGACACAACCCCCATATATGAAGGAAACAAATAAGGTATCAAGGTCCTTGGTGATTTTTGTGGTGATGTGTTGATCACCCGCCCGAACAAGATCGACAGAGATATTACTATTCCAGAATAACCATATGTGGGTGTTATAGGCTCTATGTGCATAAACTCATGCATGGAAAACCTTCTTTTGAAATCTACAATATTGGAGGCGTTTTGTTTGTGCTCAGTAATGTAAATAATATTTACCTTGTTCTTACAAACCTCTGCCGCAAGAAAGTCCATTTTCACCCTGGCATTGATGCCCTGGGTGTTCCACATAATCATTGAATACATTCGGAAGAGGTGTACCCAGTTCTGGATCTGGGGCTCTAAGCCTTTAAGGAAAAAGATGGTGAGCTCTCCTGCATTTCCTTAGCCTGAGCTCAAGTGAATTTACATGTGCTATTTGGGGGGGGGGGACGCAAGGGAGGGGAAGGGGACCTTTAGGGGGTGGGGGATGAAAAACGGTGACCGCTTCGGGGGGAGAAAGAGGAAGGAGAAAAAAAGATAGTAGAACAGAGAGGGAAACCTCAGAAGGAGGGAATGGTAAGAAGGAAGCAAGTGGGTAAGGGTCTGGAGGGGGACCAGCTAAATAAGGGAAGAGTAGAACAGAAGATAGGGGGAGAGGGAGGAGGGAGGAGCGGGAAGAGAAGAATAAATAGCGAGGATATCTGAGAGGTCCCTCCAAGAGAATCCCTTCATCAAGGAAAGCACACCAGGAAGGAAATAAAACAACATAGGGTAGGGAAGGGGCTTGGGAGGGAGGCTAAGGATACTGAATAGAGGACTCGAGAATGGAAAATGGGAGGGATCGGAAGGATCAACCTAGTTGAGCTGAGGACAGAGAGCCGAAGTCCCCGCCATCATGGCACAAGGGGAAGGGCCTGAGGAAACTGAGGTAGAGACGACCTGGAGGGATGAATTAGGGAGAGAGGTAGGAACATCCATCAAAGGAAATCTATCTGACCATGTTGGCATCATCATGTTACACGTTTTTTCCCATTTAAAGGAAATCTATTAACCCACAGCCATTATCTCCACCATCTCTTAGGAAAATTATTAAGTATCAATTAATCTCAATGTGTGAAACCCTCCAACCGCGTGGTCGAGTCATGATTCGACTTTTAGGTACTTTGAAATTGTCTCCCTAATTTTAGGATCTAGTCTTCTTTTAAGCTGAGGTCCTCTCTTCTTTTCCTTTCAGTTTCTCTTAGTGAACCTGAAGACTTCCTTCGGAGTTGAATCATGTGCCCGTGTTGGAGTCCTTCCCACTTAGCCTTGGAGTCCTCATAGTTCTTCCTCTTCATGCCGCACATCCCCAGTTCTTGGCGTGCAGAGAAAACTTCTATCATTGATCATCCGGGTAGGGGTCTTTCTTTCATCTCTCTTTACTGTGCATCATGCGGTGTGAGTGTGATAATGTTTCCCTCAGGACGTGGATGAAACCAAACCTTAATGAAGATAATGAATAGACCTATAAATAATGAAGGGGTGTGAATGAAGATAATGTTGGTGTATTCTTTTATCATCTTTTATTTATGTTGTGGATCGTATGGGCTTATGCCCATTGAAAATTGTGGTCATTGGTGGTCCTTTCTTGCGCACTAATGAACCTCTGTTTTTTCTGGATAATCTTATGATTAAATGGTTGTAACATGAAAACTGGTTAATCATGTAAACTCGATTGATTAAATGGACACCCAATGAATAAGAATCCTTGTGTGATCACCCCGATTAACCAAATGGAAAGAAGGAACTTGATAAATGGCGTGATTAAATATGAAAACTCCCTTGCTCTGTTCTGCTAATGCGCATGGTTGTTCTAATTGATGCTTGTGGGGTGACATGGATGGGGATGAGATCTCCCATTGTTTAGATGTTGGATGCAGATTTGATTTCTTGTGGGGTCATATTTTGGGTCTTGGTTTGGTCCCAGTACTTTGATGGATCTCATGGATCCCTTTTGTTGGTGTGACTTTACTAGAGAATCGGGTGTGAATGCTTAAATTGCTGCTGGATTTTTTCCTTCAATTGTAGTCTTGGATGTGGATATGCCTATTAGTTGCCTGGTAGTGAAGGAATATTTAAATGGAATCACTTGAACATGATAACAAGAATGGTTACAATGGGGGATTTGTTTTCTATAATTGTGTTATGCTCTGGTATTGGTTGTTGTGTGTGTGTGTGTGCATGTAGGGATAGTAACGAGGGTGGTTGTGCTTCGAAACCCTTAAGTTGGGATGAGTGTTTGATTACCTATATGTGAAATGTTTAGTTTTTGTGATTCTTATACACACCCCACTCATGTTGAGCACTTCGTGTCGAACACCCCCCATTCATGGGGGGAGGCACTACTGGAAATTCGGGCTATAGCCATGGTTTTAAACCGTGGATATAGATCCTCAAACCATAGTTATAGGTAATAGCCACGGTTTAGGAAACCTTGTCTAAGTTTGGTGAGGCTATAGGCCTAGACTTATAGCCACAGTTCCAAACCGTGGCTCTAGGTCTATAGTCATGGTTCAAACTGTGGTTATAGGTATACATCCATGGTTAAACCCCTGATAAGATCCCTATAGCCATGGTTTAGAACTGTGGATATACTAGAGGATGGTCACAGTTTATTTCCATGGTTAGAAATCATGGAATTAGACCTATAGACATAGTTAAAAACCATGGAAATAGACCTATATCCATGGTTTTCTAATTGTGGATATAGGGTCTGAAAAACCATAAAACATATCCCCCCACCCCCTACACAGCCCCCAGGACACCCCCCCCCCCCTCTTTCTTGGACATCCTACATAAACCCCCTCCCCCCTCCCCCCAACAAAGCACACCTCCTTGAACCCCCCCCCCCCCCCCCCCGCAATACCCTTCCCCCATACAAAGCCCACCCCCCCCCCTTCTTGAGACCCCCCTATACCCCCCTAGACTCCCCCCCCAAACAAACCCTGGACACCCCCCCCCCCCCAGAAAGACCCAGGATAGACCCCCCATACCCCGAAAACCCCCCAGAAAGACCCCCCCCCCCCCAGGACATACCTAAACCTCCAGTTCCCTCTACAACACCCCCCAGACCCTGGACAACCCAGACCTCCACTCCACTAGATAGCCCCCCCCCCCCAGGATAGACCCTGGACACCCCCAGGCCCTGGACACCCCCCAAACAGACCTTGGACAATCCCCCCCCCCCTCTTGGACACCCCCCCAAACCCTGGACAACCCCCCCCCCCCCCAGACCCTGGACACCCCCCCAGACAGACCCCCCATAGGAAAGATCCTGAACAGACCCCCCCCCCCCCAAAACATACCCTGGACACCCCCTCACCATGCCCCTCCCCCTGCCAGTCCCCCAGACACCCCCCCCAAGACAGACCCTGGACACCCCCTCACCCTACCCCTCCCCCTGCCAGTCCCCCTACCAATCCCCCTACCCCCCCTGCCTGTCCCCCTGTCATCCCCCACCTGCAACCCCCCACCCCCTGCCATCCCCCCATGGTTAAACCATGGATCTTGGACCCTAATAATACTTTTAAAACCATAGAAATTAGACCCTAAATCCACAGAAAATAACCAGGTAAATTGATTCCTACCCAGCTATACTTAATCACCAAATGCTTCCATAATAGATAAAGCTTATAATAGTACTCACATCCTCTAGCTACGAGCAAAAAAACACCAGCTTCCAAATAAAACTGAACTCAATCATAAGACAATATATATCATAATAATTCAAAATCTCTCCAATATAAACAATATAAAATTTCAATATCAATATCATCATAATAAAAAGATTTATTTGATAAAATTAAATGTATATACCAAGAATAAAATCTACATATGAAGTGTACCTCAATATCAATATCACCATCACTAGAACCATCATGACCCTCATCATCTCTTATAGAAACACCAACATCATTATCACCTCCTCTCAGACCACTGTCACCGCCACCACCACCACCATCATGATCATTGAAATATTCATTGGTTTATGCACCTAAATTAACGAAAGGAGTGAATAATCCTGATAAACATAATTCATAAAAATGAGAAAACATTTAATTAATGAAAACATTCAATGTTTATATGGTAGTTCATATAATATCATTATGTCACCAATAAAATACTTTGATATACATAATATATACAAATAAGAAAACATATAGGTAATGAAAACATTGAAATATTCTTGTGTATGATGATTAGTGAACATAAAATTGAAGAAAAATAAGAAGGATGTTTAGAATATAGAGAAATAGTAAGATTCTTATAGTCTAAATAGAACAAAATAATAATAGAGAGTAATCAAGTTTGAAGATGGTTAAAATATTAAATTATTTTTATTTAATGATTCCCCACCCCATTGCACCACCCTACCCCACCCCCCTTGCACCACACCTGCACCCTCCCCACTACCCCGCAGACCCCCCCACTTGCACCCTCCCCACTGCCCTGCTTATAGCACCCTGCCTTTTTATAACATAAACTTTCATTACATTACACAAAACTGAGGATCTTTAAGGTCTAGTGTCTTGGAAACCAGGAACATAATACATGAAAACAACATAAAGCATTCTTCTTAAACACTTGAAAGGCTTCTCCTTAAGTTCATCCTAGGTTCATTACTGCATCTCATAACCTAGGGACATACATCAAAAGAAAGGTTGAGCAGAAGGCCTAGTAAGGGAAACAAGAGGAACATTTTACATGTGAACTTGAGATACTTTAATAAGGACATGAAAAGAACTTTAAGGCATGAGAAAGAAATAATGAGGCATTTCATAATAAAAATAACATTTTTCATAACTTTAAGATCTGTATACATCATTTAACATAGAAAATCATGAACATATCACCAAGGTCCATCCCCAAGGTGTCATTTGAAAATTACCAAGGTTATTCACCAAGGTATCGTGAAAATTGTAATCTCTAGTGGTTACATCATTACCCAATGCATTGGAGAGCTATCAGGGAGCACACTTAAATTTGACTCTATTATCATGTGAGACACATATATCATCATCAAACATTTCATAAATAACCCATATAGAATAAAATAAATGGTTTTCATTTCATAATCAAAACATTTTTAAAATCTACTTTAAAGACATGATCTTTACGTCACTTTAAACCCACGGAAAGGGAAAGCGGGTCTCATGTATGTAAATCCCAGAATTTAAAATAGAAAATTTTGATATATATGTGAATACCCTTGTAGAAATAAGAGCTTTGAGTATTCACTTTATAACATAAAATAATTTTGAGAAAATAAAGAGGCATTTTGAGACGAAAATTCTGCAGCATAACGGCTATGTTACAAGGTTTTAGAAAACATTGAAAAGAGAGGGGACATGGGTCACCCACTCATAAATGATCCATAAAAAAGTAGGGGGAAATAATATAAGGGATTTAAGAACATGGTAATGAAATTTGAAATATATACCATATGAAATGAAAAACATGGAAGTGAGACAAAAATAAGATTTCTCTTATGAAAATTCGGCAGCCTAACGACGTCACTTAACTTCAATAAAAAAATGATTTGACAAGATCAAATAGGGTCTCCCATCATATGATCATAATATATCAGTATGATAGATATAGATATCATACCCCAACATAATAAAAAAGGAACTTGAAAGACTTGACATGAAAATCGAACTTGAAAAATGAGAAGGGTGAAATAATCCCTTAAAAATTCGGCAGCCTAACGGCGTCACTTAAACATTCATAAAATGAAATGATGAGAGTAAGAGGGGATATCTCATCATATAAACATGAAAAGGGCAGTAAGAGGAATATAAAAGAACATCCTCTCACATAAGAACATGGATCATAAAAGGAATGACATAAAAGGGATTACATGAAAAGAAAGAGAGAGGTCGGATCCCTTACCTTAAAATGTAACTCTTAAAACTCAAAGGTTTGGACCTTGAGGGCTTGGGGGCACCTTGGGAGGACTCCTTGGGAGGTAAGGAGACCATAACTTCGTTGGGGGAGAGTTGGGAGTGAAAACTAAAGGAGGAAAGGTTGGGTATTTATAGGGAAAGTGAGGGGACAAGGCATTAATGGCCAAGGGACACCTCACAAGTGCTTTTCTCAAAACCATGTGCTCTCCTTTGGCATTTACCATGGAGTTAGGCCACATGGGGCCCCCAAAACAATAATTAATCACCCTCGGCCGGTCAACCCTTAAAATATCTCATGAAATCATCATGACACAGTTATGATGTCATTAAACATATTGAAACCCTAAAACTGCATTTTTACTATTCACTGAAAAATTCATCTTTCTCAGAAAAATCCCAAAATTTCACCTTAACCAAATATAGATGTTCTAATTACATTTATTAACTCCATTTTATAAAAATAATTTTCTAAATAATTTTAATTAAATTTTTAAATAAAAACACTATTCATCAACAATTCGTTTTTTTCAGAAAAATCCCCAAAAATTACCATAACATAATATCGATGCTCTGAGTTCAAAAATAAAGTCATTTTTATAAAAATATTTTTCTAATTATTTTTAATTAAATTTTTAATTAAAAAACACTATTCATCCGAAACAACTAATACTTGTCTAATAATTTATGAAATCGTTATTTACCCATTTTATTGAATCACATTACTTAATCTAGGTGTCTAAATTATATTAAAACTTTTTTTGAGTGAAATTACTAATCCATTTGGTCACATTACTAATCCTAAACGTAAAATCACTATTCATAATTTACTATTCATCAAAAATTAAGTTGATCTTATTAGACTCCAAATTCCTTACTGAACACTTTTGTAGAAGACCATTTTTTGAAAATCATTACACATCATTAATTATTTAGGGTTTACATAAATATTTTAAAATATCATTTTTTTCAAAATTCATCAATAAAATACATCCTAAAATTATCCAGACATTTGAAATTTCACAAACATCACGAAAGGAAGAAATCTCAATTCATTCATCCCAAAGGATTACACAAGAAGCTAGGGTCTCATCACATAACCCCTTAAAACATCGGCATATGACCTAAGTGTAAGGTGTGCTATGGTGAGAGAATCTGAGGGAGGCTCAGATAACATTGCCCTAGTAGTAATCTCTACTAACTTGAACTTCTCCCGCAGGCGTTTCCGTTCAAGCTTGACACGCTGGAGTTCATCTTGGGCTTGGTCCAAAGTGAAGCCCACAGATGTTACCTCCTTCCCAAGCTCTGATAAGTGGGCTTCATAAGGTTCGAGTCTACTGGATGAAGCCATCGACTCCTCTTTCTGCATTAACCATTAACATCTTATTAAATCATTATGAGTAAGTTAATATACTACTCAAAAAGATTGGGTCGTTACATTCTTCCCCCCTTAAGAAATTTCGTCCCCGAAATTTATACTTTAGGCCTAGTCGAAAAGGTGAAGGTACTTTTGCTTCATTGTTTCCTCAGGCTCCCAAGTCGCTTCTTCATATTTATGATTCCTCCACAACACTTTCACAAGGTGGGTAGTCTTGTTTCGTAGAACCTTGTCTCTACGGTCTAAGATCTCCACTGGCTGCTCCTCATAAGAGAGGTCATGTTCCAGTTGCACCACCTCTAGGTTCAGTACATGCGAAGGGTCGGGTATGTACTTCCTCAAGAGAGATACATGGAAGACATCATGAACTTGATCTAGGTTCGGTGGAAGTGCTAGACGATAGGCCACTGCTCCTATGTGATCAAGGATTTCATAGGGGCCAATGTACCTAGGGCTGATCTTCCCTTTCTTCCCAAACCGCATGACTCTCTTCCATGGAGAAATTCGAAGGAAGACTTTGTCGCCAACACCAAACTCCAAGTCCCTTCGACGGTTGTCAGCATAACTCTTCTGCCGACTCTGAGCAACCTTTATGTGTTGTTGGATGGCATGAAACTGTTCTGTCATCTCTTGCACAAGATCAGGCCCAAGAAGCTTTCTCTCACCAGCTTCATCCCAACATGTAGGAGTTCTACATCGCTTTCCATATAGAGCTTCATAGGGTGCCATATGAATACTCGAATGGAAGCTGTTGTTATAGGAGAACTCAACTAATGGGAGGTGTTGATCCCATCCACCTTTAAATTCCATTGAGCATAATCTCAGCATGTCTTCGAGTGTCTGAATAGTCCTTTCAGATTGGCCATCAGTTTGAGGATGATAGGCCGTACTAAAATTCAATTCAGTATTCAGAGCATGTTGAAGACTTCTCCAGAATTTTGATGTGAATCTTGGGTCACGATCAGACACGATGGATAGTGGTACCCCATGCAGCCTTACCACTTCCTTCACGTATATCTTGGCAAGCTGATCTAGAGAGAAATCTTCTCGAATAGAGATAAAATGGGTTGTCTTGGTGAGACGGTCCACAATAACCCATATCGCATTGTTTCCTTTGGATGTTTTCGGGAGACCAGTTACAAAGTCCATGGTGATATTATCCCACTTCCATACTGTTATGGGTAGCGGTTGTAATACCCCCTTGGGAAGTTGTCGTTCTGCCTTTACTTGCTGACACACCAGGCACCTTGTAGTGAAATCAGCAATCTCCCTCTTCATGTTATCCCACCAATAATGATCGCGAAGGTCTCTATACATCTTAGTGCTTCCCGGATGTATAGAGAAAGTAGAGCTATGAGCTTCATCCATCAGTTCTTTCTTCATCTCCGGAATAGATGGAACACATAGTCTTGTACAAAATTTCAATACACCTTCTTGATCAATATTGAAATCAGGGAACTTCCCATCCTTTACAGCCTCAAACTTCTCCTGCAGCAAAGGATCTTCTTTTTGAGCCTTCTTGATCTTATCTAGTAATGAAGGTTGAGAAATCATTTGGGATAGGGTTGATGATGTCCTTTTCCTTATAATTCCCATGTCCAGTTTTACTAGATCTTTAATCAAGGGATCTCCTAGGATTATCATTGTTGCCAGAACAACAGGATCTTTCTTTCTTAACGCATCCGCGACTTTGTTTGCTCTTCCAGGGTGATAATGAATTGAACAATCATAGTCTTTAATAAGCTCCAACCATCTCCTTTGTCTCATGTTCAATTCTTTCTGCGTGAAAATATACTTTAGACTTTGGTGGTCAGTGTATATATCACATTTCTCCCCATAAAGATAGTGCCTTCATATCTTTAGAGAAAAAACAACTGCCGCCAGCTCTAGATCATTCGTAGGATAATTATTCTCATGAATCTTCAACTTTCGAGATGCATAAGCAATTACCTTGTCATTTTTCCTGAGGATGCACCCAAGCCCTTTCAGAGATGCATCTCTAAAAATAACGAATCCTTCTCCGATAGAGGGTAGTGTTAACACAGGTGCAGTAACCAACCTCTTCTTCAGCTCTTGGAAACTTTCCTCGCATTCCTTTGTCCAGATGAACTTAACCCCTTTTCGAGTCATCTTGGTTAGGGGATTAGAATGTCGTGAAAAGTTTTTCACAAACCTCCTATAATATCCCGCTAAACCAAGGAAACTACGAATGTCAGTTACTGTTGTGGGTTGAGGCCACTCCTCCACAACCATTGTCTTTGCAGGGTCAACCGAGATTCCTTCACTGGTTACGATGTTCCCCAAGAAAGCCACTTGTTGTAACCAAAACTCACACTTGCTGAACTTTCCAAAGATCCTCTCCTTCCGCAGAGTTTTCAAAACAACCCTTATATGATCTTCATGCTCCTCACAACTTTTTGAATATATCAGAATATCATCAATAAAAACTACCACAAAGTTATCAAGGTAGTCCTTAAAGACTCTATTCATCAAATCCATGAAAATAGCAGGAGCATTAGTCAAGCCGAAGGGCATAACAGTAAACTCATAATGCCCATATCTTGATCGGAAGGCAGTCTTTGTAATATCTTCCTTCTTCACCCTCAGTTGATGATAACCAGATCGAAGGTCAATCTTGGAGAAGAATTGAGCCCCGCGAAGTTGGTCAAATAAATCATCAATTCTTGGAAGAGGGTATTTGTTCTTCATTGTGATCACGTTCAGTTCTCTATAATCAATGCATAGATGCATTGATCCATCCCTATTCTTCACAAAGAGAACTGGTGCTCCCCAAGGAGACACACTCGGATGGATAAACCCCTTCTCCAACAAGTCTTGGAGTTGTTTCTTTAACTCTTCTAGCTCCACATTTTCCATTCATTACGGAGTCTTTGATATCGGTTGAGACCCAGGTACGAGTTCAATGGAGAACTCTACCTCTCTTTCTGGGGGAGGTCCAGGTAACTCCTCAGGAAATACATCCATGTATTCCTGAACAATCGGAACATCTTATATTTGTATTCTCCCTTTTCCTTCTTCATCATCACCGATTAACTCCATAAAGAAAGCTATAGGAGGTGCTTCTAGATAGGGATCAGTTCGGGATATCTCTCCTTGGAAGATAACTGTAGGTTTTTTATTCAAGACTACTGAGATTTCCTTACTTATGCATTTGATCTTAGCATTATACTTTGAGAGCCAGTCCATCCCTAGTATAACGTCGAATTCCAACATGGGAATGACTACTAGATTTGTGATAAGATTGTGCTCACCAAGGTAAACACTAGAGTCTCTAAATACTGTTGATGCAAGGATAATCCCACTTGGTGTCTTGACTGATAACTCTACCTCTAGAAGTTCGGGGATTGATTCTATATTCCTTGAAAACTTGGAGGAAATAAAGGAATGCATAGAACCAGAATCAAATAAAGTACTTGCTAGTTTTGAGAGGACGATAAGAGTATCTGCTACCACATCATTCGGAACTTCAAATTCAGTTGTTTTGATAGTGAAAGCACGACCTTGCTCCCTTGGCCTCTGCTGAGGTTGATGGTGATTCCCCTCCACCACCCTCGGATTTGGACATTGATTAGCAAAGTGCCCAAGCTGTCCACACTTGAAGCATGTAACTTCGGGTAGGGAAAGAACCATCTTTCCTCTGTCATTAGTGTTGGGAAGTTGTGGCTTCACATCACTACGACAATTTCGAGAAATATGGCCTTCTCTTCCACACCTGTAGCACTTACCACTTCCGATCAAGAAGTTCCCTGAATGCTTCTTCCCAAATTTATTGTATGTGGCATGTTGCATATGCTTTCCACCTCTTTCCTGATCAAAACTTCTTCACAGGCTTGGTTCTAGAGTTCTCTTCTTCTCATTAGATTTGTGAGACCATTGTGTCTCCCCAAACTCTAGTTAAACTTTCATAGCACTTCGAACTATTTCTTCATAGCTATCATAGTCCCTGATGGCTAGATTCTTCCGCAGATGAGGTCGTATTCCACCAAAGAATCTATCAACCTTCCCATTAGGGTCCATGACGAAGATTGAGGTATAACGGGAAAGCCTTGTGAAGTTCATCTCGTAGGTTCCAACTGATTCATTCTCCTTTTGCTTCAGCTCGAGAAATTCTTTCTCCATTCTCGTTCTCATCGAACGAGGGAAATACTTATTAAAGAATATTCCCCGAAACTCTTCCCACTCCATAGCTTCCATCTCTCCTCGTGGCTTTGTGTTTTTGATCAGTGACCACCACTGATCATCTTCTCCCTCTAGGCGGTAAACAGCAAGGGTGACTTTTTCTTGTTCCGAACAATGAAGTACAGAAAAGATTTTTTCAATGGAGCTTATCCATTGTTCCGCAACCAATGGGTCTGTAGATCCACTGAATGTTGGTGGTCGTTGACACATGAAGGACTCAACAGAATGTTGTTCCCTTCGTGGTGAGATCAGCCTCTAATCTTGATTAAAGTTATTACTCATAACTTCAGTCAGTTGGTTCATCATTCGCAAGAATGTTTCCATTCCGGCTTCCATCGGAGGGCCATCAGCACATGGTGCATTGCGGTCACCATCGGCACGGTTCCTCCTATTGCCCGCCATTTTCTAAAAGAATAAAACCTTAGTGAGAAACTTATTTCATTTATGAATCTTTTAACTAAGACTTCATGCTTAGACAATTACACTTCTCTATAATTCCTTCATAATGATTCATAAAAAGCTTGTGATTAACCAAACGTATCCCCCGGGAGTGTCATAACAAAGAGTGCAGCAAGGCCCATTATCGTGCACCAGTTCCCATTCGAGTCTTGCTCAAAGCGGTGTTTTCGGGTTTTACCCCTATGTAAATCTGTGCCAGAGCCGCCTCTACCTGCTCGTATCCAGACAGGTATGTATTTGTTTGATAAACCACTTACTCAATACTTACCAAAATACCAGGAAGATTTCCTATATTTAAACTTTTCTATAGGGTTCTTCCTAAAGTTTTTATATCCTAATTTCCAAAAATAACTAAACCATCCTTTGATACAAACTATAGCAGCCCGCCTTTTTATAACATAAACTTTCATTACATTACACAAAACTGAGGATCTTTAAGGTCTAGTGTCTTGGAAACCAGGAACATAATACATGAAAACAACATAAAGCATTCTTCTTAAACACATAAAAGGCTTCTCCTTAAGTTCATCCTAGGTTCATTACAACATCTCATAACCTGGGGACATACATTAAAAGAAAGGGTGAGCAGAAGGCCCAGTAAGGGAAACAAGAGGAACATTTTACATGTGAACTTGAGATACTTCAATAAGGACATGAAAAGAACTTTAAGGCATGAAAAAGAAATCATGAGGCATTTCATAATAAAAATAACATTTTTCATAACTTGAAGATGTGGCTACATCATTTAACATAGACAATCATGAACATATCACCAAGGTCCATCCCTAAGGTGTCATTTGAAAATTACCAAGGTTATTCACCAAGGTATCGTGAAAATTGTAATCTCTAGTGGTTACATCATTACCCAATGCATTGGAGCGCTATCAGGGTGAACCCTTAAATTTGCATTTATTATCATGTGAGACACATATATCATCATCAAACATTTCATAAATAACCCATATAGCATAAAATAAATGGGTTTCATTTCATAATCATAACGTTTTTAAAAACTACTTTAAAGACATGATCTTTACGTCACTTTAAACCCACGAAAAGGGAAAGCGGGTCTCATGTATGTAAATCACAGAATTTAAAATAGAACATTTTGATATATATGTGAATACCCTTGTAGAAATAAGAGCTTTGAGTATTCACTTTATAACATAAAATAATTTTGAGAAAAGAGAGAGGCATTTTGAGACGAAAATTCTGCAGCATAACGGCTATGTTACAAGGTTTTAGAAAACATTGAAAAGAGAGGCGACATGGGTCACCCACACATAAATGATCCATAAAACAGTAGGGGGACAGAATATAAGGGATTTAAGAACATGGTAATGAAATTTGAAAGATATACCATATGAAATGAAAAACATGGAAGTGAGACAAAAATAAGATTTCTCTTATGAAAATTTGGCAGCCTAACGGCGTCACTTAACTTCAATAAAAAAATGATTTGACAAGATCAAATAGGGTATCTCATAATATGATAATAATAGATCATTATGATAGATATAGAGATCATACCCCAACATAATAAAAAATGAACTTGAAAGACTTGACATGAAAACCGAACTTGAAAAATGAGAAGGGTGAAAGAATCCCTTAAAAATTCGGCAGCCTAACGGAGTCACTTAAACTTTCATAAAATGAAATGATGAGAGTAAGAGGGGATATCTCATAATATAAACATGAAAAGGGAAGTAAGAGGAATATAAAATAACATCCTCTCACAAAATAACATGGAGCATAAAATGAATGACATAAAAGGGATTACATGGAAAGAAAGAGAGAGGTTGGATCCCTTACCTTAAAACGTAACTCTTAAAACTCAAAGGTTTGGACCTTGAGGGCTTGGGGGCACCTTGGGAGGACTCCTTGGGAGGTAAGGAGACCAGAACTTCGTTGGGGGAGAGTTGGGAGTGAAAACTAAAGGAGGAAAGGGTGGGTATTTATAGGGAAAGTGAGGAAACAAGGCATTAATGGCCAAGGGACACCTCACAAGTGCTTTTCTCACAACCATGTGCTCTCCTTTGGAATTTACCATGGAGTTAGGCCACATGGGGCCCCCAAAACAATAATTCATCACCCTTGGCCAGCCAACCCTTAAAATATCTCATGAAATCATCATGACACAGTTATGATGTCATTAAACATACTGAAACCCGAAAACTGCATTTTTACTATTCACTGAAAAATTCATCTTTCTCAGAAAAATCCCAAAATTTCACCTTAACCAAATATAGATGTTCTAATTACATTTATGAACTCCATTTTATAAAAATAATTTTCTAAATAATTTTAATTTAATTTTTAAATAAAAACACTATTCATCGAGAATTCGTTTTTTTTTTCAAAAAAATCCCCAAAAATTACCATAACATAATATCGATGCTCTGAGTTCAAAAATAAATTCATTTTTATAAAAATAATTTTATAATTATTTTTAATTAAATTTTTAATTAAAAAACACTATTCATCCGAAAAAACTAATACTTGGCTAATAATTTATGAAACCGTTATTTACCCATTTTATTGAATCACATTACTTAATCTAGGTGTCTAAATTATATTAAAACTTTCTTTGAGTGAAATTGTTAATCCATTTGGTCACATTACTAATCCTAAACGTAAAATCACTATTCATAATTTATTATTCATCAAAAATTAAGTTGATCTTATTAGACTCCAAATTCTTTACTGAACACTTTTGTAGAAGGCCATTTTTTGAAAATCATTACACATCATTAATTATTTAGGGTTTACATAAATATTTTAAAATATCATTTTTTTCAAAATTCATCAATAAAATACATCCTAAAATTATCCGGACATTTGAAATTTCACAAACATCACTAAAGGAAGAAATCTCAATTCATTCATCCCAAATGATTACACAAAGAAGCTAGGGTCTCATCACATAACCCCTTATAACACTGGCATATGACCTAAGTGTAAGGTGTGCTATGGTGAGAGAATCTGAGGGAGGCTCAGATAACATTTCCCTAGTAGTAATATCTACTAACTTGAACTTCTCCCGCAGGCGTTTCCGTTCAAGCTTGACATGCTGGAGTTCGGCTTGGGCTTGGTCCAAAGCGAAGCCCACAGATGCTACCTCCTTCACAAGCTCTGATAAGTGGGCTTCATAAGGTTCGAGTCTACTGTATGAAGCCATCGACTCCTCTTTCTTCATTAACCATTAACATCTTATTAAATCATTAAGAGTAAGTTAATATACTACTCAAAAAGATTGGGTCGTTACACTGCTGACCCCCCTTTCCCCCCTGCACCCTCCCCCCACTTCCCCCCTTTCACTCCACCTGCACCCTCTCCACTGACATGCAGACCCCCCCTGGCCCCTCCCCCCTCTCCCTGCCCTGCAGACCCCCCCTCCCCCCTGCACCCTCCCCCACTTCCCCCTTGCACCCCATCTGCACCCTCCCCACTGCCTTGCAGACCCCCTCCTCCCTAAACACTCCCCCACTTCCCCCTTGCACCCCACCCGCACCTTCCCCAAAGCCCTAAATCCCCCCACCCCCCCCCCCCACCTTCCCCCCCCCCCCCTACACCCTCCCCACTACCCTGCAGACCCCCCCCCCCTGCACCCCCCACCCCCGCTGCCCCCCTGCCCCCCTCCCCACCTGCACCCTCCTTAACAAAATCCAAAACTTACTGCAAAAATATAAGGAATCCAAAAATCGCAAATGCCCTAATTAAAATTAGGCCAAAGAATAAAAATGGAATAAACCTTACCCAAATACGATGTTGAACTCACTGTCATCGATGGTGGTGGATAGAACCAGCCTCATCATAAGAAACCACCTATAAGAAAATAGTGGGGGGAAATGAGATATAACGACATATTATATATATGTGATCAGTGTGTCAACTGTACATGATAAATGATACATGAATCTATAACCAACAATGAAAAAATAATATTGAGATTGATATGTACTTCCCAAAAATAAGAAATATGATAATTAATAAACCTCTATTTTTCAAACATCACCTTCAATTTCCTATTCAAAAATCAAAAATCACCAAAATATGGGACTAAAGTAAACTTCCATTATCACTTAAATGAGAGAAATAGGGATTAGACATTGTTCATAACCTAGAAAATCCATTCCTTGAATGTATAAAATACCTAAAAATCTTCATGCTTATATCTTTATTGATTCTCTAGATTGAAACCTCATTTTTTTAGTACGTTCTTCTGGAATTAACCTTTATTCTTAGTTTATATAGGTTTATCAATTTTATAAAGTAGATAATTTTCCTTCTTTTATTCTTACTTAATCCCCTAACCCCCCCCCCACCCACCTCCCCCTATACTAGCCTCCCCCCCCATACCAGTCCCCTCCCCCCCAACCATCCACTACCCCACCCCCTCCCCCTTAACCACCCCCCATTCCCCTAACCTGCACCAGCCCCCCTAGCCTGCACCAACCCCCAAACCCCTACACCAGCCCCACTAACCCCCATGCACCACCCCCACCCCTTCTCCTGCACCACCCCACCCATTCCCCTATACTAGCCTCTCCCCCAAACCAGTCCCCTCCCCCCGAAACCCAGTCCCCCCCACCTCCCTAACCCCCCCCCCCCCCCTCCCCCCTACACCACCCCGAACCCCTAGCCTGCACCATCCCCCTAGCCTGCACCAGACCCCCCCCCCCCCCACACCCCTACACCAGCCCCCCTAACCCCCCCCCCCCCCACACCACCCCCACCCCTTCCCCTGTACTAGCCTCCCCCTCAAACCAGTCCCCTCCCCCTCCCTAACCCCCCCTCCCCCTACACCATCCCCCAACCCACTATCCTCCACCATCCCCCCCCCCTCAATTCCCTCTACTTATATTATGTTATAAATATAAACGTGGGCTAAATTTTTCTTCTTCCTAGTGGTATATTTTGTAATCTATTTGGGGATTACCTACTCAGTTTCATGTTTGTTTAGTATCTTTTATTTTATTCCATCTACTACTATGATATTACATCTAGTTTGGGTTGTATTGTATTTCATTAAATGTATCATATAGAACTGGTTGTCTTTGTTTCGTATTTAGTAGGTTATTCTCATCTCTAGGAAAATAATCCCCCAATGATCCAGTATTCCCTTGGAACATATTTTATAGACTTTTATGTTCTAAAAATTCCACCTAAGGTTAATAACACCTCTTCCCATTCCTAATCTAATAGGTAATAGGGGGGATGTTACACTGGTGAGAGGAAACTTTATTACATATATGGCAGATAACTTCATCATCTTTGAGGCCTAAATCCCACTATAATTCTTGTTCTGATTATATTTGATTGACTTTCAAATTTTACTTATGTTGGTCCTATTTATATTGATCGAGAAATAGTATGAGTGGTGTAACACCCCAAGCTTCCACGATACGCTTCTCATTCAATAATGAAATAGCTTGCATTGTACGCAAGTTCAAGATTCTAACACACCACGACCAATAAAAGTAGCCATTATGAATAGTAATACCCACTTTTTGAAATTATATAAATTTTATATTTCAAAATGGACTTCATTTTTGTATTTGGAATATCGAAATTATCCAAAGTTGAATTTTTTGAAATTTTCTGAGAACTTCCAATTTTCTATGAATAGAGAAAATACTTAAAAACAAATTTTTTAATAAAAATAATTTATAGTGATAAATTATACTATTTAGTGGTTTGAAAGTATAATTAGAATATATTTTTACCATTTTATTCAATGGTGGTCATTATAATTAATTTCACTTTGAAATTGGACATATACAATTGTCAATCTTTTGATATATATTGTTTCTTAAAAACACGCTATTTATTGTGACAGCGGGAATTAATTATAAAATTAATTAATGGAACTTATATGTTTGGAATTTTTTAAAATAGACATCATTTTAGAATTCGGAATATCAATTATAGCTTAGGGTGAAATTTTGGCATTGTTCTGAAAAACTTCAATTTTTGATGAATAGTGAAACCACTAAGTGGTAGTTAAAAAACTCATTTTTCGTTTAAATAAAACATTACCACTTATGTGTTTTGATTTTAAAAAATCCAACATACATGGTTTTCATTAGGAAGTAAAATTTGGTTCAATGGGATAAAAATAATTTTTTGGTGAATAGTAACTTTTAAGTTTAATTAATCACGATTAAAGGTAATTAGTGAAATTTAAGGTAAAAATGATATTATAAAAATATGAAATTACTTTTACACTTGTCCTACACTTATTGGATGAGTCATGTCCGACCAAGACAATCCATGGGTCAACTTGGGGACCCATGGAGCCACTTGGGTAAGAAAATGACATTAATAACTTTTTATTTAAAGTAAAAATAAAATTGTCACAAACATGTGCTGTTTTACTAAAACAATTATTACATGGGGTTATATAAGGTAAATTTTCGACTATAAATATTCATTGGAAAGTTAAAAATATTTCCTAAATCATGTTAGTTTTTTTATAATTTTTATAAATTAAATAAATTAAATTTTTTATGACACAATGATGATGCATCGATTACCTCATTAATTAACGATTTAAATAAAATGAAAAGATAATGTAAAATATAAGGATTACACTTGTCAAAAACCTATTGGATGAGAATATTTCGAACACTTATCACCTTATCCTTGAAATATGTCATTGTGGGACCTTTAGAATCCGAAAATAATTTCATAATAAAGTAACATTTCAATCTTTCCAAGAGTGCCCCTCCTCTCCACTTATAAAAGGCCCACACCTCTACCACCTTATTCACACCATAAATCCATTTGGATTGGCCAACCTCTGACCAAATACTCTCCCAACTTTTCTCTATTACTCCTAGAAGCCTCACTTTGGGCAGAAGTCTTCCCAAGGAAGCCTTTGGATCAAATCAAAAAGAGTTACCCGATTTTAAGGTAATGTCTTCTCTTATGTTATTTTGTTTTATTTTGCTTCTCCAACACCTTAAACTCTTTTAATTACTTTATTTTGTTACAAAAACTATATATTAAATATATTAGGATTTTTTTTATGAGAAGTATTGGATTTAAACTTGCACACACCTTCGTCTAATGGTTAAAGAACATACTGTTTCTGTGGGTGGCGAAATACTGCCTCACAAAACGATGATTGTTCAATATTCTTTTAAAAACTCTAATGGTGGCCATTTTGATGATACTATTTTCATATATGATATATATATTATGTTTATGTTTTCATTATTCTTCTTTATTTCTCATTTATGGCATACTTTATGATTTCCATTATGGGTAAACGCGATAATTTCATTTTAGGAAGTGCGGACTACCGCCCCCTCAAAGTGATTTGAATCGTTAATGCCATATGTGGGATGTATAAAGGATGGAGTAAATGATATTATATATGATATTATACTGGAATTATAATATACCTTTATACCATTATTATTTCATTCCATTAAATACGAAATAGAAAGGAAAGTAGCGTTCATGCGTACGTACGGCTTACCGTCTCCATGAACGGTGCATTTCATTTCTTACCTCTAAATGTTACATAATGTTATGAATGAATGTATATAATGGATATATATGATATATATGATATCTAAATCAAGGATATAATTATGGATATAATTGATATTTTACCACATGAACAACTTGTAATTATAAGAAGTTTATTTTTGACTCAAGTACCAAAGATCGACAAAATGACCGTTATTAACTTAAATAATTACATAATGTTCATAACATGGTAATAAGTGATATAAAAGGAATAATAAACTTTAAAAAGGTTATTAAGCAGTTATAAATTAACTCTAGTTTATTATTCAGTAGGTTAAAGAATGGTCGAGTCAAGTCGGACACAAGGTAAGGGAACTTCTTAACCCAATTTCCGTTCTTTGGGTTAATCTCCTACTTTCAAATTATGTCATGATATTATTATGTCCTATCTTATATTTTTAATTTATTTATGTGTAATTATAGGGAATACACATAATATATCTATTTTATTTAAAAATGATCCTTGTAAGGACTTCGTCTCAATCTCCTTTCATTGAGGCGTATTTTGTTTTATACACAACTTTCTTTTATACGGTGTATAAACCCCTTTGACTTTTACGTTTATTCAAAAGGAATCTTTTTATACGAAGCGTTTTACTAAATGACAAAAAGGAATGTTTTTCTTGTTGTACGTATGCGGCTACAACGACTTCTCCACTGCCATGATCATTATTTGAGTTTCGGCTTCCTCTACAAGCCATAACTTTTTTTTAAAATAAAAAATAAATAAAATGTTTTAATTTTCTTTTATTTTGGTATTGAAAATGGTTTTGAAAGTGTTTTTTTATTATATCAATGTGTTGTATTGATATCTTGTGATTGAAATGTGGAAATTTTATGTTTCCTTTATGCATGTTTTATGTTATACGATTATGTTATGGTTTATGATATGTTTAAACCTGTTCATATGAGGAATGCATTGGACTTAATAAGTGACGGGTGGAGCCCGCTATAGCTCCTCGATGCATCAGCAAGTCTCATGAGACAAACTAGTGTCTTGGCATGAGGCCTTGACAAAATATTATTTGTAGTCTTGGCACGAGGCCTTGGCTATGTGGTTATGATAGTCTGGCATTATGAATTCCATTATTATGAAAGTGGTTATTGATATTGCATGTGATTATTCAACTAGTAGAATACCCATGTGAGTAATTAAATGGAATTATTTAATTTTATTTTTGCCATATTATGCTGAATTTCATGTTTAAAAACGCTTTTTTTTAGTTATACATTGCCTTAAATGTTAATGTTTATTTATAAAAGATTCCTCAATATTGTTATCCTTACTGAGCATCTGAGCTCACCGCTTTCAATGTTTTAATATTTTCTTGGATGTGAAGAAGTATTTTATGAATGACCTGCAGGGATAGTCAGAACAGGATATGAGTGTGGACTATGGAGACATTGTTATTGTAGTTTTTCACTTTATGATGTAATGTAAAATTTATGAATGTATCTAGTGTTTCCAAGGATACTAAACTAATCGGTCTTTCGAGACTTGATCTTTTGTGATCATGGAAATGTTATGCAATAATGCACCGACTTTAGGTAACTGGGGTCGGGGCGTTACAAGTGGGCACCCGAGTACACTGTTATTGAGAGTGAGGATATATCTCCAGGAACTTTAGGATATAGGATCACCCAGAAAGAGACTAAGAAGGGGTTATCTATTTCCCAGGCCTAACCATATTCACCCACCCTCACTTTGTAGGTGTGGTTTCACTACTTGGATGCCTCTATCCAGTTACATATCGACCAAATTCATATTATATTATATGGTTGTGGGTTATTGTTCACTAATCCACTAGTCCACCCATTTTATCTTTCTAAGACCTCCCGGGAATTGTAGCCTTCCACTTCCATTAACATGTCAACCCCTATCCCTATTATGACTGAAATCATTGTCCCAACAAGATGATACTGTATTCAAATTCCCATTTATGTCAGCAGCCCGACTGCCCAACATTATTATTTAATAGCTTACCAAAGTAACGGGAAGGGACATGCCACCAAAAAAGGTGAAGAGAACTAATTTTTTTAACCATAATACCCAAACCATAACATATTTTTAGATTATAAAGGTATTTAATGAGTATCCCTCAACATAAACTCTAACACAGACTATCACGACCTGTCCCCCAGGGCCCGTGTCGTAACTACCCCAAGCCTGCCTTCCATAGGCCAGGGGCTGGCAACTAGCACCAAAGGTGTAAATTCCTAAAAACAGGGAATGAATTGCCTTTATATCCTAAAAGAGCACACAACAGAGTACAAGCTGGAAGAAAAACACTAAGTAAAAACTATATAACAAAAAGAGAGTGCTGAAAGTAAAGGGGCCAGAATACAAGACCAATTGTAAAGTACAAGGAAACTGAAAGTACAAGTACTGAAAAAATGGAAAATGGCTCCTGGATCGTCCACCAGGAAATCCTACCTGAAGGGTAGGTACAGATAGCCTCCACAGCAATCCACGTCCATCCATCTCCTCCATGCACCGTCATGTCGTGTGGTCCACCTCCAGATATTGTCCAGTCCTGGTACACTCACCCTCGGTTAGCGTTGTCTGTCGTATGCATCCAACACAACGCGGTGCAGGCATAGCCCGTGCAGGGGTGAGTATAATGATACTTAGTAGGTACCCTGAGACCCTCAAGGTCTCGTAAAATTCAACAAGGATAAATCAAAAATTATTAATTCAACAGATAACCTCACTTAGGTATATGCCCATACATATACCCAAGTTATCAAGTAATCCATCTCAATCATGAGGAAAACACAAAAGTTACTGACTCAACTCAAACTGGATTTTTATTCACATTATCGAAACCACGGCTGCTGGAGAACTCCTCCTCTGTCGAGTACAGTGGGCATGCCGCGACACCAAGGCGCTTCCCACTAACCTTCGACTGCTGAGGTACTCCTCCTGTTGAGTACCGTGGGTCTGCTGTGTCACCACGGCGCTCCCCACCGTGGGTCTTCTACGTCACCAAGGTGCTCCCCCTCATAGCCTACTGAGGTACTCCTCCTTTCAAGTATCGTGGGTCTGCCGCAACACCAAGGCTCTCTCCACTGGGCTAGTCGAGTCACTCTAAGTCAAAACGGTCAGCAGTCGTTAGGTCTTATCCAGCTACTAGGTATCCACACTATGCTCGTTCATCTCCAGGAGGATTCGCTCCATGAGCTACAGGTGGATACTCCAACTGTCACGAATTCCCACGTAGAAGTATCTAAAAGTTCCACCACGTCTTAGGGGTCTCAACTCAATAGACGGCGCGTCAATCGGACGCCCAGTCTGTGAGTTATTAGCCTTTTAGTCCTGGGGGCCCGGTTGGATTCGTGCACGATCAAACCTAACCGTATCTCATCTTTACCCCAAACTCTAGTGGGGTATACTCAAAGGGACCGTCGCACTTTGAGAAAAGTAGTGTCGTTGACGGTTTGTCCAACAGTAATCCGGTGCTGAAGATAGTAAAAGGTCAGTAGTGGGCCTGGGTTTGGTCTGACCAAGTCGGACCGACCCGGTCTGACCCTGTCTAGGCCGACCCGGTCTGGGTCAACCCGGTCAAACCAGTTGGGTCTGGCACAACCCATTGGGCGGGCCAACCTCTTAGGTTCGGCCTGACCCACCAGGCTCAGCCCAGCAGGCCGCTTGGGCGGTTCGGCCCGAAATCGGGGTGGCTTCGGCCCGGAGATCCGCAAGGGTGCGGCCCGGAGCGGCTCGAACTAGAGGGCGCGGCCAGGCCGGTTTGGTCGGAGTGCCTCAAGGGGGGGTTGTGGGCCAGCTCGAGAGGCCAACGCGGCCAGGGTGCAGGTTCGGTCGTGGGGCGGCTTGGGAGGTCGGGTGGCCTGGAGGTGGCCGAGCAGGCCGAGAGGCGGCCAGGGAGGCCGGCAGGCATGCCGGCGGGGCGCGACCGGGAAAGGTGCGGCCAGGCCGGAAGGAGGGCCAGTGGCTGGCCGGGCAGGGCCCCAAGCGGGCCGGTGGGCGGTCGAGCAATTCAGCGGGGCACAGGCCGGCTCAGGGTAGTGGCACAGCTGGCTGCGCTCGGCCGGGGCCGGCTCAGCCGGTGGCGGTGCTGGAAGTCGCAGGGGTAGTGCGGATCACAGAGGCTGTGAGTAGCGCAGCCTTTGTCTTCACGCCCTTCATCACCATGTTGCTTCATCACCACGCTGAAGAATATCACTAAAGAGGTCGACGGAGGGATTCGGGCCATGTTAGTTTCGCCCGCACCCTCTGCGATTAGGGTGATAAAAATCGGTTCATCAAGGTAGGATAATGATGAACAACAACTCACCCGTCAAAGGAAACATATCCTCATTCTTTATTTTGAAAGAAAAGAGGAACGTGGCACATAAACGAAAACAACCCCTACCTTTGTTCATTGATCGTCGATGAAGTCACGGGAAGAAGACGAAGGTGATCGTCGTTCGTCGCGTCCACCACACACTTCCAATCCCAAGTTTGTGCATCGGCTCATTGATGATGATGTAGAGGGAAGTTCGGTTGAAGACATCCCACATCGGTATAAGCTCCTAGAAATAATTCGAAGAAGGTCGGCATTCTTCGTAGTCGAAGGCGTTCTTCGTTGGGAGATTTATCCCAATAATCCTCCTCTCAAAGATGCCACCAAAATGAACAATTCCAACCAAAATAATAATAGATTGTGTTAATATATTATTTAATTTGTTGGAAAAAAATTCAAAATGGTGAATTAATTAACTTGGCTCCCCCTTAATTAATGTGGAGGATTTGGAACCATTAAATTATGGGAGTTGGCACCAATAAAGGAGGGTGTGTAGAGAGACTCTCCCTTATTAATGAGGGGAGTTGAGAGGTTTTCCTCTCCCACCATTAATAGGGGGTTTAGTCCCGTGTGGTCCCCACATCCTAACCTCTCATAGGAAGTTAGGTTCGAGTGGGTCCCACCACCATAACCTCTCATGGGAGGTTAAGGTGTGGTGGTCCCACTTCAAACTTCCATGAGGAGGTTTAAACCAACAAATAAAAAATTAATCCACAAACTTTATTTTTATTTAATTCATTCCCTAAAAACCCAAAAACTATCTTTTAACCTCAACCCACTGTCGTCGAGGTGATCGTCTTCTTAAGAGATTATCGGCACTATGACTTCAATGGTGTCCTCGGATTTCAATTTCGAGCATCAGTTAAAAAGTTATAAAAACCCACTCGTACGTTTACTTAACGTACCTGAACAAAACTTCAGAAATTGATTTCTGGCACACCAGGCCTCGGAATCATGCACCGTCAATTTTTGCGGACTAGTAAAATTCCAATGTATTTAAGAAAAAAATTCCATGGAATTTACGAGTCTTTAAATTCTCCCCACCTTAGAGATTTATGTCCCCGTAAGCTACAACTTGAAATAAGGGAACAAGTGGGGTACTGAGCACGCATCTCAGCCTCCTGTTCCCATGTGCTCTCTGGGAGGTTCTCGTGCTTCTAGTGAATGCACACTATAGGTATAGACCGTCCATGTAGGATCTTCTGCTATTGATCATCAATCTCCACTGGGTCCTCTGTAAAAGTTTCCCCATCGTCAACATCCATCTCTCCATGGTCGATGATGTGAGAAGGGTCGTGCACGTATCTCCTCAGCTGAGATATGTGGAAGATGTCATGCACCCAGTGTAACTGAGGTGGAAGAGCTAAGCGGTAAGACACCTCACCTACTCTGATGAGGACCTGGAAAGGTCCAATTAATCTTGAAGATAACTTTCTGCCACGACCAAATATTCATATTCCTCATCAAGGTGAGACCCGTAGAAATACGTGGTCGCCATCCTCGAATTCCAGAGGTCTCTGTCTCCTGTCAGCATATGACTTTTGTCTACTCTGTGCAGTCTTCATCTGCTCCTGGATGATATGCACCTTCTCTGTGGTATCCCGTACCATCTCTGGTCCCACTAGTGCTGACTCCCTAGGGTCAGTCCAGCACAAGGGTGATTTTCAAGGTCGTCTGTATAACACCTCAAAAGGTGCCATCCCTATGGTGGAGTGATAGCTGTTATTGTATGCAAACTCCACCAAAGGTAAGTGATCCTCCCAACTACGACCGAAGTCGAGGACACAATCATGTAGCATGTCCTAGAAGGTCTGAATGGTCCTCTCAGTCTGGCCATCCGTCTGAGGATGGAAGTCCGTGCTCAGATGAAGCTTTGTCCCAAAAGCCTCCTGCAACCCCTTTCATAGTCGGGATGTAAAATGTGTGTTAGGATCGGAGATAGTAGTTGAAGGTACTCCATATAGCCGCACAATCTCTTGCACATAGATGTGTCCCAAGCTCTCTACTGAACCCTTCTCTTTGATCGGTAGGAAGTGGGCCGACTTGGTGAGTCGATCAACGATCACCCAAATCGAGTCATGAACCATGAATGTACATAGAAGTCATATCACAAAGTCCATGGATATCCCATCCCACTTCCACTCTGGGGCCTCTAAAGGTTGAACCAAGCCTGGTTGTACCTGGTGCACCACCTTCACTTGCTGACAAGTGAGGCATCGAGAGACAAACTCTACAACTGCCTTCTTTATCCCCGGCTACCAGTGATGTCGTCGAAGGTCCTGGTACATCTTCTCCACTCCTGGATTTACAGTTAATGGGGGTGTGTGGAAATCCTTCAAAACTTCCTCTTGAAATGACACTGGCACCATAGTACGTCCTCTAAAGAGAATGACATGATCCCCAACTTTAGAAAATCCATCAGGTTCCTGCCATATGGATATATGAGAACGTCGTGTATTGCAGTCAATGTCCTTATGTTGTGCCTCCATGACTCACTAAAGAAGTGGGGGAGTGATTGTAATGAACTGAAGGAAAGCTGCTCCATCTCTATCCACAAAGGATATCTATAAAGCAGTCATCTGCTCCGTCGCCTCGCCTAGCAGCTGTATACCAGATCTCCTACTGAGTGAATCTTCTACAACTTTCCCCTTCCAAATAGTATATACTATTTAGAATTCATAGTCGTTGAGGAACTCAATCCATCGCTATTGTCACAGGTTTAGTTCCTTCTGAGGGAAGATACACCTAAGACTCTTGTGATCAGAGTACATGGTAAAGAGTTCGCCCATTAGATAGTGTCACCACATCTTCAAGGAAAAGACAACTGCTGCTAACTCCAGGTCATGGGAATCTTAGTTCTGCTCGTGATGTCTCAACTGCTGAGAACCATATGCGATCACTACTTGCTCCTGCATCAGGACACACCTGAGTCCGGTCCATGATGCATCGCAGTAGACTACGTACCCTATTCCTTCCTCTATAAGCCTCAAGATGGGGGCACTATTCAGCCTATGCCTCAGCTCTTGAAAGCTCTACTGGCATCTCTCCAACCACATGAAGGGTTTCCCCTTATTCGTCAAGGATGATAGTGGTGTTGCAACTCTTGAGAAATCTGATATGAACATCTGGTAGTATCCATCCAAACCCAGGAAACACTGTTCCTCCGTCACACTCCTGGGTGGCTTCCAAGCAAGTATCGCCTCAATCTTTTCTATATCTACTACAAATACATCCTCCAAGATGACATATCCCAGAAATTGAACCTCTCAGATCCAAAAAGGGAACTTCGAGAGCTTACCATAAATCTAGTGCTCTCGGAGTGTGTCCAGTACTAGTTACAAATGGTAGGCATGCTCCTCCTCAGTAGTTGAGTAGATCAGAATGTCGTCGATGAAGACTATGACAAAGCGATCGAGGTAAGGCTGGAAAATTTTGTTCATGAGTCCCATGAACACTACTGGAGTGTTAGTTATGCCAAAAGGCATAACCAAGAACTTTTAGTGGTCGTACTGACATCTGAAAGCCGTCATATGTACATCCTTATCTCGAACTCTGAGCTGGTGATAGCCTGATCTGAGGTCTATCTTCGAGAACCATCGTGCTCCCTTAAACTGGTCAAAGAGGTCGTCAATCTTTGGGAGTGGATACTTGTTCTTTACGATCATCTGGTTTAGGCGACGGTAGTCGACACAAAGCCTCAAGCTCCCATCCTCCTTCTTGGAAAACTGAATCAGGGCTTCCCGGGGACAAACACTGGGTCAGATGAATCCCTTCCCCTGCAAGTCCTCCAACTGTACCCGCAGCTCACAAAGCTTAGCGGGAGCCATCTGATATACTGGTGTAGATATTAGTGGAATCCCGAGGTACAGATCAATGTAGAATTCCACCTCTCTGTGAGGAGGTAGACTTGGGACATCATCAAGGAAAGCATCTGCATACTGGTCCACCACTATAGGATAAGTCGGATGCTCCACATCAACTGATCTGAGGGTAAGGAAATCCAACTGATGAGTGATAGGTTGTACTCTACTCTAGGAAAGTCCATCCTATACTAAAAAGGCTCCCTTCTCACTGGTGAAGGTGAACCTAGTCCCATCCGTGCGAACACACCGCACTTTGTGCCTAATAAAATCGATCTGAGCATGGACTGTAGATAACCAGTCTATACCCAAGATGACGTCGTAAGGCCTCGACGCCGCTACTAGGAGATTCCAGCCAAATCTCTTGCCTCCTAGAGTAAGCTCTCACTACAGGCACCAGTGCATAATCGTCGAGTCTTATCTCGTAGGGTTCTCTAGCTGTAAGGATCAAACCAACGACTTCGTCGGAATATCCAAACTCCAAATGAGGGTAGCGGAAATGAAAGGGTGATGGGCACCTGTGTCTATAAGAACTGTAGCTAAGGTGGAGTAGACACAGACTATACCTTAAATAATCTTTGGAGCACCATGATCGTAAGCCTCAGCTGCCTGGAGATGAGCTCTCGCCTGTCCACCTACTCCCTGCTATTAGGGTGGACCTCCTGGTGGTGGTGGCAGCAACACCTCGAAACGTCGCCCACTACCAGCTACTCAACTATCTCCTCTTCCACGTCTGCCTGCGCCCTACGGATTGCCTCGATCGAATCTTCATCTCTACTTGGGCGGTCCTTTGACCGTCTGCTAATCATCCGAACATCAGTTCGGACAGTCACAAGCCACGTGACCCTAGCCACTGCATGAGAAACACATCCCACTATTTCCATGTATGTCTCTGCCTCGGGTGCTCCACATAACCGATCCTGAGTCATGCGGTCGTCCACCCGTGGTTCTGGTCCTCTTGGACCTCTGCGACATCTTTCTACTACCAGCTGTGGAAGACTCTACTGCATGTCAACTAGTGGTGGGTCTTGCTGCTGGATACTGCTCAGCAAGGAAAATCTCCACTAAGAGGGCTCTCTCAAACACCTCTGCCTGCATCTGGATGCTGAGGGAGATCACCAAAGATCTGATCTCTCACCTAAGCCCCTGGTCAAAGGTCCGAACCCTGAAGAATGGGTCTCATACCATATCGTTGGAGTAGTGTGAGATGTCGGTGAACCTCACTGAGTATTGTGCCACCGTCATGTTGCCCTGCTGCAGATGAAGTAGCTCTTGTATCCGCACAGCACACAAGGTGGTCAAGACAAACTCCGCCTGAAACAGGCTCTCGAAGTCTTCCCATAGAAGCGTCATCTTGTCATGGAAATAGAGAACCAAGCTCCACCATCTTCCTATTGCTTTCTGTAGAAGGTTGGAAGCAAGAATCACCATGAAGTCGGTTGGTGTCCCTACCAGTCTGAAGACTCTCACCATAGCCTACAGCCAATCCTAAACTATCTGCGGGTCCGTCTCTCCCCGGAACCTGGGTGGCCTCTAGCCCTGGAACTCATGCAATGCTCTCAAGTGGCATGCATCGTCTACTACTGGGGCTGGTGGCATCGGTGGCCCAAAAAGTAGTGGTACTGCTGGTGCCTCTGCTGGAAAAGGGCCCTGCACCGAGGCCTTGTCGCTCGGTGGGCTATCTGGGCGTACTACTCTCAGGACTCTCACTGGTCATCTGTAGGGAGGCATCCTAAAATAAACTGATGTGACACGGTCAAAGATTATACCTGGTGAGCTGACCTAGTTGAGTTTACTTAGAGAAAACTTTTTAAAACACACACGCAATCAGTGTTTTCATGCACTGAGTTGGAAATCAGTAGTCAGGGTCCTGGTGTATGGATACGTCGATTGTTGCACCAACACTAGACTCCCTGAACTGAAAACCACACTTAGTACCCTTAACACTATTGTTTCACAGAAAATATCAGAGTCCTTAGTTCTACGGTAGAACCGACTCCTTTGATACCAATTTGTCACGACCCGTCCCCTAGGGCCCATGTCGTGACTACCCCAAGCCCACCTTCCCTAGGCCAGGGGCTGGAGACTAGCACCAAAGGCATAAATCCATAAAAACATGGATGTTTTTGCCTTTATATCCTAAAAACTCACACAATAGAGTATAAGCTGGAAGCAAGACACTAAGTAAAAATTGTATAAAAAAAAGAGAGTGCTGAAAGTAAAGGGGCCGGAATACAAGCCCAACTATAAAGTACAAGGAAACTGAAAGTAAAAGTACTGGAAAAAGGGAAAACGGCTCCTGGATTGTCCACCGGGAAATCTTACCTGAAGGGTAGGTACAGATAGCCTCCACAACACTCCACGTCTATCCGCCTCCTTTGTGCACTGTCACACTAGGTGGTCCACCTCCGGGTATTGTCCAGTCCTGGTACAATTTGTCTCGGTTAGCATTGTTCGTCGTCTGCATCCAACACAATGAGGTGCGGGCATACCATGTGTAGGGGTGAGTATAACGATACTCATTAGGGACCCCAAGACCCTCAAGGTCACACAAAATTCAACAAAGATAAACCACAAAGTCTGAATTCAACAGATAACCTCACTTAGATATATGCTCATACATATACCTAAGTAATCAAGTAATCTATCTCAACCATGAGGAAAAAAAAGTTACTGACTTAGCTCATCCATGATTTTTATTCACATTATCGAAACCATAGCTACAGGAGAACTTCTCCTCTGTCGAGTACAGTGGGCATACTATGACACCAAGGCGCTTCCCACTAACATTGGACTGCTGAGGTACTCCTCCTCTCGAGTACTGTGGGTGTGATGCGTCACCAAGGTGCTCCCCACCATGGGTATGCCACATCACCAAGGCACTCCGCCTCATAGACTGCTGAGGTACTTTTCCTGTCGAGTACCATGGGTATGTCGTGGCACCAAGGTTCTCCCCACTATGGGTCTTTCGTGACACCAAGGTGCTCCCCACTGGGCTAGTCGAGTCACTCTGAGTCGAAACGGTCAGCAGTGGTCAGCTCTTAGCCAGCTACTAGGTCTCTACACTATGCTCACTCATCTCCAGGAGGATCCACTCCATGAGCTACAAGTTGATACTCCAATTGTCACGAATTCCCACGTAGAAGTATCTCAAAGTTCAACCACGTCATAGGGGTCTCAACGCAATAGACGGTGCATCAATTAGACGTCCGGTCTGTGAGTTATTAGCCTTTTAGTCCCGGGGGCCTGGTTGGATTCGTGCATGATCCAACCTGACTGTATCTCAACTTTACCCCAAACTCCAGTGGGGTATACCCAAAGGGATCTTCGCACTTGAAGAAAACCAGCGCCACTGAAGGTTCGTCAAACGGTCGTCTGGTGCCAAAGATAGTAAAGGGTCGGTAGTGGGATCGGGTCCGGTCCGACCCAGCCTGGGCCAACCCGATCTCGGTCGACCCGATCAGACCTGTTGGTTTTAGCCCAGCCCACTGGGCCGCGTGGGCAGTTCGGCCCGGAGTGCCGCGAGGGTGCGGCCCAGCGCGGCTCAGCTCGGAGGGCACGGCTGGGACGATTTGGCCAAGGCTCTGCAAGGGGGAGTGGGCCGGCTGGGAGGCCGGTGCGGACAGGTCGCTGGTTTGGTCAGGTGGTGGCTTGGGAGGTGGCCGGTCAGGCCGGGAGACGGCCGGGTAGGCCGACGGGCAGGCCGACGGGGCGCGACCAAGCCGGCGGGCGGTTGGGCAGGGCACGGCCAGGCCGGCAGGCGGGCCGGCAGGCAGGTGTCCGGGAAGGGCGCCATGTGGTCCGGTGGGCGGCCGAGTAAGGTTCTAGGAGGGCCGGTGGGCGGCCGGGCAGGTCAGTAGGGCGCGGGCCGGCTCGGGGCAACGGCTCAGTTCTACGGGCGACGCGGTCGGTGGGGCTCGGCTGGGGCCAGTTCGGCTAGTGGAGATGCAGTATGCCATGGGGGCGGCATGGATCACGGAGTCCACGGGTAGCACGGCCTTTGTCTTCACCGCCTTCATCGCCTCGTTGCTTCGTTGCCACGCCGAAGAACATCACAAAAGAGATCGACTGAGGGAGTCGGGCCATGTTAGTTTGGCCCACACCCTCAACGATTAGGGTGATAACAATCGGTTCGTCAAGGTAGGAGAACGATTAACATCAAATCATCCATCAAAGGAAACATATCCTCATTCACAATCAGTTCATCAAGGTAGGAGAGTGATGAACAACAACAATGTAGAGTTCCCTAGTAGTATATGAGGAGGTTGCACCCAATACCCCAGAATTATTCACCAACTCCAAAACTAAAATATTAAGAGATAAGAAATATATATAAGGTTTATAGTATTTAATAATTATTCACCATCTCAAAAACTCTCTTACATCAGGGATAACATGCTGGCAGAATAGCAATATATATCAGTATCCTCTAGAAGCGCATCCATCCTCGCTAGATCAAGTGGTATGTTCAGGAAGACCTCTATAGCTGAAAACAAACATGATTGAACTAACACCTCATCCACCACCGCTTCTTTATGGGCCATGAATAATATTAAAGGATCATTTAAATAAAATTAACACTCACCCACATCTTCATAAGTGGATATATACTCTTCCATGTGAGCTTTACAGGGACCTCCTCATTTTTGAAAAATTAGAATGTATTGCCAGAATAATCCAATGAATGAAAGGAGTGAAGTTATACATATAATAGAAGATTCTAGGGTATAATACCTTGAAAATATAGTTTGCTTTCATTACTATTCCCTTCCATGTAATTCGCACTGAAAGGCACTAAAGCTGAAATGGTTCTTCCCATAGTGGAATAGCCCCCCTCATCTGGGATAATAGACCTGGGAATTCATTATTATTGGTCTCCCAATTTCCACAAAACACTTCTCTCATAGTTGTATCATGGAGATAATATTTGGGGGATGGAATTAGTGTCTGTTCACTGGTATCCTCCTCCTACATGAACAAAAACATAAAGGACATCAATCCAGTTTCAATGGAATCATGTCCCTTTAAACATAGCAGTGAGATCAGTCTTCCCACTACCTATATGGAATAGCCAAAATCGATCACGAACATTTGAAGTGAGCTGAGAACCACCACTCAGTGAACTAAATATGAATATAGAAACCAAACATTAAATAAATATAATGAAGGTATGCACATAATGTATAATTTATTATAAACAAAATATAAAGGTACAAGATTCAAAAGTGCATACATGGCGATCAAATACCCATCCATGATACAGACCAATGTCCAGAAGATCGAATATTGCACACTCAAGAGTAAACATGAAATCATCAATTCTTCAAGCATGGTGTATGCCAAGTAAATTTGACTAAAAACACAACAAATGGTTACTAATGTCTTGAAAAAAATGGTATAAAATAATCATTACCTACTAAATTTTATATTCACGTCAATCCCGGTTGCAAGTCGTGGGATAAAATCAATTGCATCAGCTATGTTTTCTTGTTGGTTCTATGCATAGCATGCATCTTTATCCTGCATATCAATACAAGTCATCAAACTCACAATATGATCAGTGAAACTAATTGAGTGGCCACCTAAATAAAAAAATGGAAAATTTGACTACATACCATTGGAGGTGTGTTAGAGGAGATAGAGGGGCCACCTCGAAGCAGCATCATCGTGGAGGTACGAGAGTCGCGTAAAAGGAGGATACAATTAAATATAATAATAATAAAACATAACTACTACATAAACAATTGTATCTCATAATAGCATAATTCAATATATGTAGAAACAGTCAGAAACACTAAAATACAATTCAGTATTACAATAATCAAACCTCGTTGCATAATAAAATTACACATATTAACAATCCAAAAATACAATTCACATCAATAGTGAGTCTCAATATCAGTATCATCAAAATCTTGGTAACCCTCATCCACACCTCCTACAAAAACACCATCAGCACCTCTCACACCACCAGCATCATCATCGACATCAGCATCGGTACCGAAACTGACACTAGGACTAGCTCTGGCTATAGCTCTGGTTACGGAAGAAGAATCTACACAAGTAGAACTCATCAACATCAAACATGCATCAACTACTGCATTTGATTCAAGTGAAAGTGTTGAGTAAATGGCAAACACAACTTTCTTCATATTTTCAAATATCGCCTTTTTGCTTTTTGAGTTGCTTCTTTGATTGCAGAATTCATCTGTTCCACTGTGACCAAACAAAACCGGTACTCAAATAAACTTTATTAGTATACCAGCATCAAGATGGTACAATCTTCTTCCTAGGTCAACAATGCACTCTGCCCTGATGCTCATCCCCTAATACCTGATGTAGATGATCGTTTGGGAACAAATTGTCAGGTTCTTTTTCTACCAATGTCTCTAAAGCATTCTGTTGGTTGATATATAACATAAATTAAAATGGTAAAATAATATAACGAATTAATTTAATTCAAAATAAAATAAATTGAAATATACTTACAATCGCCTTCTCGGTGTCAGTATTTGGCACAGTACCATCTTTCTTTTTTCTGCTTATACAAAACAAAGTAGAGCGAGGAATGCGACCCTCGATATTCAATTCTTTTTTCTCGAAAAACAAAGAAATAAATAAAAATTGTAAGTCAAAAAAATTACACTAAATGAAGCTAAATATTTTAAATATTAAATTACCTATCTTTTCTCAAGATTTGGGAGTGAAGTGTGTCCATGAGTATAAACATGTTTCATTCCACTCTTATTTCTTTTATTTTATTTTTTTCTGATTTCTCCTATAAACAAGTAATTATATAATTTCATTAACATAAATAAAAATCATTTTCAAATAAATAAATGAATATATATATATAAATTTAACAAATAACTTAAACTCTTGACTCTTCCAATAGGCGATCATCTCTTTGTATTATGATATTGGGAAATCATGAATCACTGGTACTTCTTCAAGCTCTGTGCCAACACCCTTTTTCCAACCAAGATATAAGTCATACTTGTATGCTCGCCACATTTCACCTAAATCCATTAACCTTGCAGTATTGGAATTTTTTCCATCAGGAGAATTATATCATAGCTACAATGGAAAAAATATTTGTTAAGAAAATATTATAAATTAATATATGTAAAAGGAGATTAACATTACATACCCAGATCTCTGCCCAGGCATTGTCCTTTATTTGTTCTCTAACTTCCCTCTAACTTATTGGTTGAATCGGAATGATATTTTTGTGTCTAGAAAGTGTTCCCATAAATCTTTTATATTCTGTACCTTTTTTTAATTATAGTTTTGTCCTCATTTTATTCAACCATGATTTGCGTATGTCGATTCCAAACCTCTTTCATTTTTGTGTGGACTCGTCGTCTGGTGGAGACTGCAGATAATCATGAAAAAAGTAAAAAAGGATAATAATATATAGGAATTTATCATTAATCACTAATAGTAAGGTTTAAACACATACCAGTAGATGGGGGATCTGTTGACCCCTAAAGTGCAGCATCTAGTGGGGGAGTAGCCTCTATGGTAGGTGGGATATCTACAGTAGGAGTACTCTATACAGTATATGGATAACCCTGTACAGATGAGGGTGGATATGGATATGGATATGGAGGTGGGATATATGGGGTGCAGTTCCCTGTACAGTGGATGGTGGGAATAGAAAATAAGGAGGGATGGGAGTCTGAGAACTACCATCTGATGTGGGTGCGGGCAGAAAGGGATATGGAAAATGTGGGTATGGATAATATGGAGGTGACATAATGGGAGTATGACCCCTGGTGACTCTAGCGGCATAGTAGTAGGTCGAACTATAGAATCAATACCCCCCTTCATACTATCAGTCTCAGTAGTATAATCCAACCGTCTCCTCAACGAAGTAGCCTAAAATAACATAGATGACAAAATAAAATGAATGATAACAAGATAAATAATATTAAAGAAAATAATATTCAAACAGAAATTGTACTTACAGTGTTGTCCAGATGAGACATATGTTGTTCATTTCTTCATATTCTTCTATTTCTTCTAATATCATCATATTCAGACATTTTGACGTGTAAATTTAAAATAATATTCTCAAATAAATATAAATAATTAAAAATGTTAAATAATACAATTGTATCATAAAACAATGAGATAAATTTTCAATGTGATATTTATATTGATAAAATATCAAGACTTTTCAATGTTTAAGAATTACTATAGATGTGCTTAAACAAAAATTGGTCAAACTATAAATAGTTTTATATTTGAAAATGCAATAAAATATACTAGTTAATTTGATATCATGTATGGAAGTTTAAAAAAACACTTACAATATTACAATAATGTCAGGTAAATATTTACAAATGTGTCAACGTTCTGTGTGCTTTGTGACAATTTCTGGTTCACAATCTGTTCTATCAATTGAGTCGTCTGTGTCATCAAATGCAACATTTGAATAAATATCGACAGGTTCATCCCCAACATCATTTTCATCCATGTATTCATTAAAAATATGTCTAGGAATGACATCAACAATAACACCAAATTGTTCTTGTAACAGGTCAGTTACATAAAACACATGTCTAGCCTATGATGCAAGAATATAATGTTCATCAGTGTGAAGCTGGCGATTCATATCAATCACTCTAAATTCACAATTATCAATATGCATTCCTTATCGTTTCATTGAATCAAACCACTTATATTTCATCATTGCGACATGACCATGTTCATAGTAATATAATAAAAAGATTCTTTTAACAACACCATAATATGGTATATTTTCTGACTGAGGTTGTCTATCTAATACACTCACATAATAATCTGTTGAGGTGCTTATCATGACACCGTCATGATGTGTTCCAATTTTTTTTGTACAACTATTTATAACAAATTTAAATCCATTGACAACCATTTCTTTACAATCATGTACCACATTGTTTGGACCAAAGGATAACGCTCTTACTTCATCTGATACTTCATTCATTGGTAGAGTTAAAACCTAAAAGATACCAATATTGAATATTAAACAGAGACATGTGAATATGTTATGAGAAGAAAAAAATCTATTACCTTATACTTTAACCAAGAAGCAAATTCTTTGATGTGCAACATTTCCTTCCTCTTAATAGATAGAGAGTGATGTCTCTTTTTTATAATTTTTAAATGTTATCTACAAATATTAAAGCTTAAAAATGTCATAAGATATGAAGAAATAAAATATGGAAAAAATGCATATTTATTAGTTTACTTACTTGATATAATCATAAAGCATGACACATTTGAATAATACTGTACGATGAGCCATTTCCCACTCTTCCCTGCTTAAAGTACACAATGAGTACGATCCAGATATCCCCCCTGTTTGGGGTAGTGAAGGAAATGCAGGCTCAATGGGATCATATTGCTCATCTTCAGTTCTGATAAGTCTATTAGACCTCATGGTGACATTATCCAAGTACGATAAACATAAATCCATGCATTCTTGTGCTAAATAACATTTCAAAATAGAGCCTTAGGGGTGATATTTATTTCCCCCATAAGATTTCAATGTAAAAATCATTATTCTTGTAGGATACATCCACCAACTCGAAACAGGACCACCAAAAAGAACTTTTGTGGGAAGATGCACAGTCATATGTAACATACATGTGAAAAATGACGGTGGGAAAATTTTCTCCACGTTGCAAAGAATAATCAGTGCATCTCTCTGCAATCTATGAACAACAGTTCTGCTCGGTCTTTTGGCACAAAGGTCTCTATAAAAATGACATAACTTAATCACATAAACTCTAACATTATGTGAAAGTAAATTTCAAATGGCAATAGGAATAAAATCATGTAACAAGACATGGTAATCATGGGCTTTAAGAGATTTTAGTCTCACATCTTGTGTATTCACCCTTTTCGAAATGTTACTTGAATAACCATCATGAACCTTCAAACTTTCCAAGACCTGAAGAAATTTTTTGTTCTCCACATTTTTCATCGAATAACAGGAAATAGGGACTTTCCACTTATTTTGACCAATTAACTCAGGATGAAGTTTTGATCTTATACCCCAATTCATCAAATCACAACGAGACCGCAAATCGTCTTTTTTTCCTTTGAAATTTAAAATAGTAGCAAGTAACATCTCTCAAATTCTTTTCTTGATATGCATTACATTCAAACAATGAAGAAATAAATTCAATGACCAATATGGAAACTCAAAGAATGTGATTTTCTTTCTCCAATTGTTATTAGAATTCGAATTAACATGTTTTTGCTTTCTGATATTTGATTGAATTTTGCAAAGAAAATAATTAAAATCATCAAGTTCTTTAACAATTTCATTCCCTAACATTCATTGAGGTGTCTCATCTATCTCGACAGAATTATCGAACTGTCTTCGATTTTTCCTGTATGGATGATCCATCGGTATAAATCGCTGATGCCCTATGAAGCTGAATGTTCGTCGAAACTTTAGTCTTCAAAAATGTGTATTTTTCAGACAAATATGGTAGGATAATTTCCATTTAGTACTCCAACCAGACATCATTTTGTAGGAAAGAAAATCATTTACCATCCATAATAAATCCACACGAAACAAAAATTACTCTTTCTTGAATGCATCGTACTCCTATGCACCAACAATCTAAATCTCCTTTAACTCCTCTATTAATGGCTGCAAGTATATATCAATTTCATTTCTAGGATCACTGGGTCCAGATATTAATATACTCATGATAGTAAACAGCTTCTTCATACACATCCATGAAGGAAAGTTATAAATGTTAATGAAAACAGTCCATGTATTGTGTGCAGTATGCATTTGGTGAAATGGGTTGAAACCATCACAGGATAATCCCAATCTAACATTTTGTGGGTCAGCTGCAAAATTAGGAGGTAACCTATCAAATTTCTTCCAAGCCAACCCATCTGCAGGATGCACTATTTCATCATTATCTTTATTTCTTTCATCTTCATGCCATCTTATATTCTTTTCCATTTGTTTTAAAATAAATTTTTTTTTGAATCCTGGGAATTAAAAGGGAAGTGCCACATCACTTTATCTGGTATGCAAGATTGAATTCCGTATTTATTAGTCTTCCACCTTGATGTGCCACACTGTTTTCACTGACTTAACTCTGCATTTTCCTTCCAAAACAAACAATAATATTTGGGGAAAGAATAAATCTTAATAGATGAAAATCCAAATTTTCCAACGAACTTTGATTCCATGTAATCATTTTCTAGAATACATGCATCATCATGCAGTAAATCCTTAATAAATGTAAGGAGATAGTCGACTGCAATATTACTAAATCCATACATTTCTTTTCCATGATATAATCACATTAAAAACTCAAGTTTGCTCATTTTTTCACATGCCTGATATACTGAGGTATTTTCATCTTACATCAACTTTATAACTCTCGTGACATCATCATCCTGATTAATAGACAAAAACGGTGTTCTGGTATTCATTTCCTCTTGCACTGATCTACATGAGGATCTGGATTTGGAAACAAAAGGAAACCGATAGGAAATCAGATTTTTTGTACCAATCCTTTCCACTGAATCGATGTCATTCAACATTTGTGCTTTTTCTCCATTGTGATACCACACATGATAATTTTTATAGTAGTATTATTATAATTATTTTTTTTATTTTTTTTATTTTTTATTATTATTATCCTTATTATGGTTAATTTTTATTATTTTTATTTTTGGTATTATTATAATAATTATTATTATTATTATTATAAAATGAAAAAAAAAGAATAGGAAACCCTAATCCCGCGGTGTCCCCCCTGTTTCTTTTGTTCGACGTACCACCCAATAGCCGCTCTAGGAGCCCTCGTCCACTCGTCCTTCACCCCTATCACCCTACTGCCCTCGCCTTATCCTAACCCATTCTCACACTCGCCCCCGCTAGCCCACACCACTCACCCTAACTACCTTGGCTCCCGACCACCAGCCAACCTCCAGTCCTTCTTCTCCCAGCAGCATGCGGCACTCCCAACTTGCATTCCTAATATAGGTGTGTGCTTGCCCCCAGCTACCTCCAACTCCTCTGCACTTTCCCACTGCCACCTCCAACCCCTCTACGATCTGACCCTCCACCTCTCACCCCCTTCGGGTACCTGACGCCCTCGTCTCATGCTCCTCGACCTCTCCCTTCGCCCCTGGCTCCCGACTGCCAGTCTGCCTTCCTATTTCCCCCCCTTAGTGCACTTGGACTCACCCCTTGCTTCCCTCCCTCCCCAATGTTGGGCTCACCCTATCCCACTCCTCCTTGCGCCAGCCTTTAAGCTACAATGAGACCCCCCCTTCCTGGTTACCCAGGTGCGGCCAAATCCCCCCCCCTCTTCCCCTTCTCATGCGTGTTGTACACCAGCCCCAGCCGTCAACCTGTAGCATGCCGGAAAACGGAAGCTGCACCCCTATACTCTTTGCTCCCCCCAACTTCCTCTCCTTCTCGGTCCGGCAGCAGCCTCCTCCATTATATTTATTTATTTATATTTTTTCCCATTCATTTCATCAATGGTGTTTTTATTTAATTTGGATAAATCCTAATATTGTGGGTTGTGTGTCGTGTGTTTTTTCACGTTGTTTAGGATGTGAGGTTAGTCCGTTGGGTATGGTTCTATCATCCTTGAAGTTTCATTGCTTTTTCACTATCACGAACCAGGTCGGGTCACCATCCGACCCAGTGCCTGACCCGGTCCGCGGCATGGCCTGAAGGGCGTTCCCTATCCCCACGGGCTGGCACAAGAGCCCGGGTATCAAAACTAACACATGGGAACGATTTAACCAAAATAGTAAACACAAAACAACAGATAAGATGAATAAACCAAAACTGGAAACAAAAAACCACACTAAAATCAAATTTAAAGGTTTACAACTAGTACCAACATCCAAAAATAAATGACAACAAAAGAAACTAAAAATCTAACTCAAACCTCCAAGCAACAAGAGAGGTGTAGCATCTACACACCACACCACCAACCTGCACGAGAAGACCATCAATGACCAAAACCACCATCGTTGAGCACCATGCCTCAACATGGAATACATAGAAAAAAAGGATCTACATACACCCAAAAGTGCATGTAGGGTGTCAGCCAAAAGCCCAGTAGGACGTCACCCAATAAAAAGGTTCCACGCAAAACTATTAGTTGACAAATACATTTACAATTTTAATTAAAGCAAATAAGTAAAGGCTTGAACAGTTTTGAAGAAAACAGGATTAAGGTAAATAGTTTCAAATGGAAAAACTTAAATTAAAAGAAAACACAAACCCTTTTTAAAAATAACCAATGTGTCACACTGATGAGCATAAAGTAACCAATGAGCACTAATATGGAAGAGGTCGCGTGGGTGTTAACTAGATTGGGTCCCTAGATCTTCGTGTCTCGGTGAAACGTGGGTTAGAAGGCCAAAACCCTCAGAAAATGTGTCTTAGAAGGCCACGACCCTCAGAAAAGAATATGTTTAGTCAGTGTTGCAATTGTCAGTCCTTCAGTGAAACCAGGTCGAGTCACCTTCGGAACACTGACCCACTAGTCTATTCCACCCTCTTAGCTACCCGAGATTCTCGGTTTGTGCTCAAAAAAGTTTCAAGTTCATGCCACATGTCACACTAATGCATAAAATCCAAACAGGGTATTTACGCAAGAAAAAACACCATTTACACACCCAAACCCTCTTTTAAAACCATACGCACACCAAAATATTTTCAAAACATAATCTTCATATGTTACATACTCAATTATACCATTTTTTCAATAAAAAACACTTATCATTAAACAAACCACCACTTACACATATAAATACCATTTTGAAATAAGACGCACACTAAAACATTTTCTTTCAAGACATTTCACACCATGTTTATGATTTAATAAACCATTTTGAAAGTTTATAAAACAATAGCAACAGAGTGTCACATGGATTTACACACACTAAAGTAACCATTTCTACATTCAAAACACATTCTAACATCACACGCACTCAAATACCATTTTAGAGTGTGACCTGCACCGCACAAATAGTTTGATGGAAAGCCTTACACCATATGAAAAACACAATAGCATAACCCACATAATTTAATAGGACAGAAATAAAATCTTCTAAAATAATTTAGAAGAAATCGCTTGGCGTTAACCACTAAACTCAAGAAAAAACTTCTTTCATGACCAAATGCACATGACGTCCTATCAAAAATATAGTTCGTACCACTTGCACATCTTAATAAGATAACCCACACAATTCAAAAGTCACTAATAGATTTCTCATCATAAAACACCCAATAATATGAAAAATATACTTAACAAATTCAATGTAAATCAAACTTCAAATAAATCCAAATTCTCACAACAAAAATTATTTAAATAAAATTCTAAACAAATTAATCATTGAAAATTAATTCCTCAGATAACAATTAGACGGGGAACCACCTACCTTGGTGTAGCAGACTTCACAAATATGGTGTGCAAGGACTGTTGCACACCAACTGCAACTCAAACAAACCCAAATTGATCCAAAATCAAACAATTGAACCAAAAACATCAAGAATTTACCCTAAAATTGGACACCCATCCTGTTGAAATCCTAAAACCCCAAAAACAAGAACTGAACACTAAGAAAATGAGAGGAGAAGGACCTTACCGTGAGGGGATTCGTTTGCAGAAGAGGGTTGCGCCGGTCGAGCAGGGGAGCAAGGGTGCGACCGGTCTGGTATTAGGTGGACAAACAGCGCCGATGCGAGCTGGCCAGGAGGTCGGGCGGCGGTGCGAGCAGCCTGGTGAGGGGGGGTTGGGGCGACAACGCGAATGGGGGAAGGTCGGCCGAAAGGGATGGTCCGGTGGCTGGCAGGGAGCAACGGCGCGGTGCGGCTGGAGGTGAGGATGATGGGAGGAGGGAAGTCTGACGGTGCTACAGGATCTCAGCTGAGAAGCTTGATGCACACCAGGTGGGAAGCCGGAGGGAGAGATAAGGGGCTGGTTGCGGGTCGTGTGAGTGTTTCCGAGCAGTGCGAGGGCGCTTGGGTAGGGGGGGCGATGTCGACCAGCCATGGGAGGGGGGTGCACACCATGGAGAAGTGAAGAGGGCCTGGTCGCGACGAGAATAGGGGTAATATGGTGCGCTAAAAAATGGGGGGGGGGGGTAAACCCTAACAAAAGAAATAAATGAAAAAAAACTAAAATAAAATAAAAATAAAACTAAAAGAAACAAAACTAAAAAAATATTAATATTAATAATAATAATATTTATAAACTAAAACCTTAACAATAAAAATAATAATGAGAATAACAATAATTGTGTAAAAAAAATTACATCCTCAAAATGATAACATTAAATAAAATGTCAACAATTTTAATGAGAATAATTAATGGTGATAATAATAATAATGTAAGTTGATAATAATAATAATGAAATTTATGATATTAGTATAAGTGGTAACAACCTAACATAATATTAACAATAATAATAAGTATTAACGTATTAATAACTTAATAAATTTTATATTCTTAGTTAATAATATTATTATTAATAAAAAAATATTATTATTATTATCATTAAAACAATTTCTTAAATTTTATTAAACTTCTTATTTTTATTTATTTCAATTTCATTACTCATCATCATTTTATTATTCCTTTATGTTTTAACTCATTTCTGAAAGTCGGGCTGACCGCGTGGTCTCAGAACCGTGCCCTGCCCGTACGTCCGGTGACTCAAAACCCAAAACACTCATAATAATAATAATAATATTAATAAGATAATAACAGACTTAATATACTAAATAGTAAACTATGCAATAATTAATTTAATAAAATGCTAATAATAAAAATAATACTCTCAGTTAAATTAGTGTCCAAGATAATAATAATAACACTAATAATCTCAAGTGACATTAGTATTATTATTATTATTAAAACCATTATTAATTCATTTAATTTCATTAATTGAACATCGGAAAGGTGTGCAGGGAATCAGGCAAGGCCGCACGGTGACACAAGCGAGGCTGCGCGGCTTCAACAGCGGCGCGCTAAACACTATCAAGGCCAAAATGTGGGTTTTTTGAATAAGCACTCAAAATTTTAAATCGTCTCTAACCCGGATCCTGATGAAAAATTTACAATGCCGGAAAAATAATAAAATAAAATAAATTTGAAGAAGTTAGAGTGTGCCAATTCTCCCCACGATAAAGATTTCCATCCCCATAAAAACAAAACTAGTAACAAACCCCAATGTAGAAAACAACACCCCTTATAAAGCTCCAAGAGGATCCCCACAAACAACAGGAGAGAAGAGGAAAACGCGTCATGCTTAGCGAAAGTGATTTAAATTACAACCTCAAGAAACTCACAAAAGACTTCCTGATATGTGTCGCTCGCCCCAAAGAGATAGAACACATCGATTTGACTGACCAAGGAAAGGAACATAAACAAAAGTCCATCATGGGGAAGCTTGACGGGGCTCCCCGCCATTAAGAGCCTACTAACGCCCAAGGCGAGACTAGAAAACTTACATGGGGCAACCCGAGCAGACTCTCGACCATTAAGAAGACATCCAACACTGATTAATTCCAGAGACATTTGAATGAGACCTGTCGTGGGTCTCCCCACCATTAAAACTGACGAGAGATACAATAAATTTGAAAAAATTTCTTGACAGTGACCAAACACCCCACCACAACGGCCGGGGAGGGTCGGGCCCAACTACTGGGCGTCAAAACCACAACCCAAGACAACCCAACAACTCCACATCCCTAGATGAGTAATATTCAACTTTGAGACTTATTTACCTAACATACCCCATAAGGACCGCTAAATAAATTACATCCAGTGGGACGCAACCCCCCCCCCCCAAGTCTTTAAGGAAACCAGATGACCACGCCTCCACATAGTCACGGAAACCTTACACAACCAGATGGTTCGTTCAGAATGGAACAACCACAAAAAACAATTTAAATTGTCTTTACTTTCAACACCGATGACAGAAATAAATTTGAGGTCTCATGCACTTCTGGGGTTCCTGACCATGCACCAAATTCACTCCGAGACCTATGGCTAGAGCCCTGATGTTTGAAGCATCTCCTGCCTCACAATCAGGTATTGATGAATCCCTAATGGATCTTCTCCTTTTGGTGTCATATGCAGCCATACCACAACTAAGACAACACCAGCAAACACAACACACCATGGCATCCAACTACTCGCTCACGGAACATCCACCAAATTGGGGTTCAAAGGATACACATGCATCACCTGTCACCTTAACCAAGAAACATAAGAAGGAAATACGCCTGACAAATACTCCCCTTTGAATAGATAAATTAAAACTCCCTAAGATTAGGGAACACTCCCCGGAAAAAACGGATTCCCAAAGGACTCTATGAAATCTACCTTTGCTCTTTGAAGAGAACTCACACCGCAAGACGTCACCAAACATGACCCTCACGGCCGATGAAAGTACTACAATCTTTCCAAGACACCATTCAACACTGATGACTCTGAACCGCCTTCACCATTCCCCACTGGAATTCCTTTCACTATTTCCAGGGGAACCTTCAAAAACAACAATGTCAAACTTCATACCCGAGGACTGAGACAGCTCAAAGGGACCAAAAATCTGTTCAACTCCCCTCGCGTCTATCATTCCACTGTGAGAGGATCTGCTTGACCGAAAAGAAAAGTGAATAGACTTATCACTATCACTCAAAAGGAAGAGTGATTGCTTTAATCAACTGGAGGGTCATCCAACGGCGAATTTCCCGTAGCCACACTTCAATCGCATGTTAATGCTTTATGGGGGGTGTGCACTAGTCAAGAAATAAAACAATGGACCCAATCAAGCTGGTCCATTGGACAAGACATACTGCAATCAAACACTAAACGTGCAAGGAGAACCGCTGCAAGGGCTCCCCGAAGCACTTTTCAAAAGAAACCATTTACCACACGCTTGCACACGAACTTACAGATAAAATTCAAAATGAGAAAAAAATCAGTCAAAAATGGTCCTCATCTCGAAACTCCTCACATACTACATTTACAAAACACAAGGACACACCACAAAAACACCAGTTATTTAAAAACACAAATTTTTTCTTTTAACAAAACTTTTTTAAAGAGAACAATGTTGGTGTGTTGTGCAAACACCAATGGTGCCTCGTGGGCCTCACACATGCATGTTCCCATGCCACACTGGCACCCATATCATGTCCATCCAGGAACTCATCTGCTCGTTTCATTAACCATTTCTCTTTCCATATACACTCATGCATGTGATTGCCCACGAGAGCACCAAGGTTCAGAACCAAACCTTTCCATTTTTCAAAACCAAAACATTCAACCCATGCTTTTCAAACCTTAAAAATCATTTTATTTTTAAATCACTTCATTTCAAAACACTTTTCAAGACCAAATCTTTTTTACTTAAAAACCAGATTTCCATGATTCCAAAACAAAGAGACAAGAGACGATAAGAGGAAACTAGTGTCAACGGGTGACTGGGACATATGGTTGGCGGCCATATGACAATCACACCACTTCCACAGAGGGTATTCTAAGACAGAGTCATCGGCTCCACATGGCTTTCCAGACCCTGCGATCTCACAGGGACCACTGAACCTACTCCCTTTTCATTTCCCCTAGACAAGATTAACCGCAAGGACCAAAAACTTAGACAAACCTCAACATAATTTGGTAACTTGAGTCCCGCCACGAGGTGTGCTGTCTAGGCACCTTACTCGTAGCCAGGACGTTGAGTCCTGACAACCATAACTCCAGTCTACCGTCACTCTATCCCAAAAGAACATGACCCAAGAGAGAAAACCTCCTCTGATACCATTTTGTCGCGAACCAGGTCGGGTTGCCATCCGACCTGGCGCCCGACCTGGTCTTCAGCATGGGCCAAAGGGCATTCCTGATCCCCACAGGCTGGCACAAGTGCCCAAGTATCAAAACTAACACATGGGAACGATTTACCCGAAATAGTAAACACAAAATAACAGATAAGATGAATAAACCAAAACTGGAAATATACAACCAAACTAAAATAAAATTTAAAGGTTTATAACTAGAACCAACATACAAAAATAAACTACAACCAAAGAAACTAAAACTCTAACTTAAACCTCCAAGCGACAAGAGAGGTGCAGCATCCACATGCCACACCACCAACCTGCACAATAAGACCATCAAAAACTCAATCCACCATCATTGAGAACCATGCATCAACCTGGAATACATAGAAATAAAGGGTATACATACACCCAAAGGTTCATGTAGGGTGTGAGCCAAAATCCCAGTAGGATGTCATCCAATAAAAAGGTTCCACATAAAACTATTAAATGACAAATACATTTGCTATTTTGATTAAAGAAAAGAAGTAAACGCTTGAATAGTTTTGAAGAAAACAGGATTAAGGAAAACATTTTCAAATGGAACAACTTAAATTAAAAGAAAACACACACACTTTTTAAAAATAACCAATGTGTCACACTGATGAGCGTAAAGTAACCAATTAGAACTAATATGGGAGAGGCCATGTGGGTGTTAGCTAGCTTGGGTCCCTAGATCTTTGTGTCTCGGTGAAACATTTCTTAGAAGGCCATGACCCTCAAAAAACGTGGCTTAGAAGGCCACAACTCTCAGAAAAGCATATGTTTAGTTAGTGTTGCAATTGTCTGTCCTTCCAGTGAAACCGGGTCGAGTCACCTCTGGAACACTAACCCACTAGTCTAGTCCACCCTCCTAGCTACCCGGGCTTCCCGGTTTGTGCTCGAATAAATTTCAAGTTCATGCCACATGTCACACTAATGCATAAAAGCAAAACAGGGTATTTATGCACGCAAAAACACCATTTTCACACCCAAAACCTCTTTTAAAACCATACGCACACCAAAATCTTTTCAAAACATAATCTGCATAGGTTACATACTCAATTAAACCATTTTCACAATAAAAAACACTTATCATTAAACAAACCCCACTTACACATATAAATACCATTTTTAAATAAGACGCACACTAAAACATTTTCTTTCAAGACGTTTCACACCATGGTCATGATTTAATAATCCATTTTAAAAGTTCATAAAACAATAACAATGGAGTGTCGCATGGCTTTACACACACTAAAGTAACCATTTATACATTCAAAACACATTCTAACATCACACACACTCAAATACCATTTTAGAGTGTGACCTTCACCACACCAACAGTTTGATGGAAAACCTTACACCGTATGAAAAACACAATAGCATAACCCACATAATTTAATAGGCTAGAAATGAAATCTTATAAAAAAAATAGAAGAAATCACTTGGCATTAACCACTAAACTCATGAAAAAACTTCTTTCATGACCAAACGCACATGATATCCTATCAAAAATATAGTTCGTACCACTTTGACATATTAATAAGATAACCGCACAATTAAAAAGTCACTAATAGAGTTCTCAGTAGAAAACACCCAATAATATGAACAATCTACTAAACAATTTCAATGTAAATCAAACTTCAAATAAAACCAACTTCGAACAACAAAAATTAATTAAATAAAATTCTAAACAAATTAATCATTGCAAATTAATTCATCAGATAACAATTAGACAGGGAACCACCTACCTTGGGGTAGCAGACTTCACAAATATGGTGCACAAGGACCGTCGCACACCAACTGTAACTCAAACAAACCCAAATTGATCCTAAATCAAACAATTGAACCAAAAACATCAAGAGTTAACCCTAAAATTGGACACCCATCCTGCAAAAATCCTAAAACCCCAAAAACAAGAACCAAACACTAAGGAAATGGGAGGAGGAGGACCTTAACGGGAGGGGATTCGTCTAAGGAAGAGGTTTGCACCAGTCAAGCAGGGGAGCAGGAGTGCGACCGGTCTGGTGTGAGGTGGAAAAGAAGCGCCGACGCGAGCTGGTCAGGAGGTTAGGCGGGGGTGCAAGTAGTCTGGTGAGGGGGGGTCAGGGTGACAACATCAATGGGGGAAGTCCGGCCAGAAGGGATGGTCCAGTGGCTGGTAGGGAGCAATGGCACGATGCGGCTGGAGGTGAGGATGAAGGGAGGAGGGAAGTCTGATGGAGCTACAGGATCTCGGCCAGGAAGCTTGATGTGCACCAGGTGGGAAGCCGAAGGGAGAGAGAAGGGGCTGGTCGCGGATCGCGTGAGTGTTGTCGAGCAGTGCGAGGGTGCCTGGGTAGGGGGGGCGATGCCGACCAACTATGGGAGGGGGGTGCACACCATGGAGAAATGGAGAGGGCCTGGTCACGACGGGAATAGGGGGAAGATGGTGCGCTGAAAAAAAATGGGGGGGGGGGGGGTAAACCCTAACAAAAGAAAGAAATGAAAAAAAAACTAAAATAAAATAAAAATAAAACTAAAGGAAACAAAAATAATAAATATATTAATATTAATAATAATATAATTTATAAACTAAAACCTTAACAATAAAAATAAGAATGAGAATAACAATAATTGTGTAAAAAAAATTATATCCGCCGAATGATAACATTAATTAAAATGTCAACAATTTTAATGAGAATAATTAATGGTGATAATAATAATAATAATGAAATTTATGATATTAGTATAAGTGGCAACAACCTAACATAATATTATCAATAATAATAAGTATTACTGTATTAATCACTTAATAAATTTTATATTATTATTTAATAATAATATTATTATTAAACAATATTATTATTATCATCATTAAAACAATTTCTTAAATTTTATTAAACTTCTTAGTTTCATTTATTTCAATTTCATTACTCATAATCATTTTATTATTCCTATATGTTTTAACTCATTTCTAAAAGCTGAGAAGACCACACGGTCTCAAAACCGTGCCCTTCCCGTACGTCCGGTGACGCAAAACCCAAAACACTCATAATAATAATAATAATAATAATAATAATAATAATAACAATAATAATAAGATAATAACAGACTTAATATACTAAATAGTAAAATATGCAACAATCAATTTAATAAAATGCTAATAATAAAAATAATACTCTAAATTAAATTAGTGTCCAAGATAATAATAATAACAATAATAATATCAAGTGACATTGCTATTATTATTATTATTAAAACCATCCTTAATTCATTTAATTTAATTAATTGAACATCGGCAAGGCATGTGTGGAAGCGGGTGAGGCCACGCAGTGACCCATGTAACGTCCCGACCCGGAAGCCACTAAAAGGTGCTCTGAGCCGATTCTCCACAAGGCCTTAAGCATGCCTCCCCCTATGCCAGAGGCTGCCGACTAGCAACGAGGGCCTAGGGTGTGATAGTGGGGAGACTATGCCCTCATATCAGAGTAAGCAAACAGCGAAAATAACTAAGTATCAGACACAGCGGAAAGTAAACATAGTGCGGAAGTAGTAAACAACTGAAATAGAACAAGCTGTAATAATAAAATATTGTAAAAGCAAGAACAGCTATGCAATACAATACAACACTGGTCACCCAATGGGCCCACTATACAAATACAAGTACAAAAGACACTGAAAGTAAAAGTACATGGCTCTACTACTAACTCCGAGCCAATCCACGTACCCGATCTCTAGACAAAATCGAACTGTAGCAGCCCAATCAGTAAAACCACTCGAGCAGCTCTGCTCGATCATGCAACACTGGGACTCAGCCCTATCCACCCTGAAACTCGTGCTCAACCTGAAAATCAGACATAAGGTCTACACATACACCAAGGTGCACGTGCAGGGTGAGAAATAATCTCACTAGGGCACCCCGACAAGCAACCTATAATTGTGCTGCTAAAAGTGTATGAAACAACAATGTGCTCAGCCTAACTGGAACACAACAAAAGGAAGTAAACCAAACGTGCAACCATAGTTGAACTCGGGGTATGTAATCCCTGTCAATTGGGAAAGTACCACCATCAATGTCCATATCTATATACGTACACATGTATAGTCCCATACCTATACACATATACCTAAATATGAATATTCATGATGAAGTGATCCAAATAACAAGAAACAACATCAGTAGTCGATCATTGGGACCATAAGCCCAATCTATGGGACATCCTATTTAAGTTCATTAAGTTGGAAGTAGTGCCACTCAAGCCGTATATCTAATAAGTCGATCTCTGGGTCCGTAATCCCATCGACATGTACCTGTTTCAGCCAACACTGGAGATATGCCTCTGAACAAGCTAAACAAAGACAAATTATCCTTATGTTCAACCAATAAATCACAAGCAAGAAGAAAAAACAACAGGTAACCCCTGAGAAGTACTCGCAGCCAACCCCTCTAGTCCTATCCAAGAAGTAACAACAACCCTCTGGGCAGTGCACTTAGCCTATCCCCTATGGTTTGGTAATACGAAATTATAAGACTCTCTGGGGAATCTCGCTCGGTCAATTCCCCTTATAGTCTCGGGTAGTCAGGGACTCTCTGAGGAAGATCACACGGTCTAACCCTCTTATAGCCCCAAGGTCTAGGAACTCTATGAAGAAACTCACTGAGGCAATTCCTTTTATAGTCTCAGGTCTATTACAGACTCTCTAAGGAAGATCACTCAGTCAATTCCTTCTCTAGTCTGGAAAGGTTTTAAAGAAATTCAAACAAAGTAACGACTCTCCGAGGGAGCTCACTCAGTCTACCCTCCTGTAGTCTATAATATCCAAGAATCTCTGGGAAGCTCACTCGGTCTATCCCCTGTAGTCTATAATGCCCAAGACTATTTGAGGAAGCACACTCGGTCTACCCTCCTATAGCCTATAATATCCAAGACTCTCTGGGAAGCACACTCAGTCTATCCCTTATAGTCTATAGCACCAGGTTCTCACAGTCCCATTCTAGTCAGTTCATAATAATTCTATAAGGCCAAAGTACACCTATAGAGCTACTTGGATAAATAATCTACAAAGCAACAAGCATGTTAACAACATCATTCCATCCTACGATCACAAGGCATGGAAATAGGTATAACGGCCAAAGGCTAACAAGACACAAAGGTCATAAATAGAGAAAGGCATGGAAAAACCATACAAGCACAACAAATTATCCTCACACATGATCATATTACCTCTACACAAGCATAAAATCAAGGCAGGAAGACAACATGGCAAAAAGGTAAACACGCAATACCCCGTTCACGGGTATTGGTGTAATTTGCACATAAAACTCAAATACTTCGAAAGGTAAGGAACAAACCACCTACTCAGGCACACAATGAAATAATAGGCATCCCAAAAAACAATAAAGACGTCTCGCGTCAGGCTCACCAGCCACCAACCTGGAAGCACCTCTGGTAAACACCACAGCATCAGTAAATCCAAGTCAGATATAAACAAACAGTGAGGGTGGCCCGAACGCCCAACCCAACAATACGTCCAAAGCCCAAAGGAATCACCATTTTGGAAAGGGTTATAGGTGACACCCGATCACCATATCTACCCAAAACCAAACATAACAACTTAGGGTCGTTCAAACAACAGGCACCCACTGGGTCCCTCAGGTCAAACACTGAGGAGGAATCATACTTGGGATCCTCCAGGTAAACACAAGCGAAGGCATCCTACGTGGGATCCTTAGCAAAGATTAAGGTAGAAATACTACATGGGATCCTCAAAGGAATGAAAACATAGGCATTCCATAACATGGTTCTTGTCAAAGGAAGAACAAGAGAGAGACATACAAGGGACTCCCTAGGTCAGCACACAAGCAAAGGCATCCCTCAGGGGATCCTTAGAAGTACCTGGTCTCAAAGCCTCATAGGCCTGAAGGGAACATCTCAAAAGGGAAAAGTCCTCTAAATCATTGGTTACAGGAGATAGCTCATATCTCATCTCCTATTAAAGGTCTCAACTAAGTTGGTCCAAACACCCAACCTATCATCCACACCATGTGTCACTCTCAGGTGACAATTGAACTCGATAAGTGGAAGAAGAACCCATATATTTAATATAAACCCCAAAACACCCTTTATATGACCTATAAAAGTCAAAAGGATTTCACCATTGCAATCTATGAAAAACAATGCTCAGAATTGACTACTCTCACGCCCAATTCTGACTTCCAGAGCCCAAGATATCTCAAAATTACTAAACTGAAGCAGTACATGGCCAGAGTACATGTCCACAGCACAATGGGCCTGCCTGTGTAAAAGTACATGGCGTGTCATTTACTGTACACGACATGTACTATTCTCAAAAAGTTACTCCATGTCCATTTTCAACCGAACACATGCCCATGTACCACTACACGGTGTGTACTTAAAGTACACGGTGTGTAGTCCTAAAAAAGACAATATTCTATGTTCTACTCCACACGGCCAGCCACACAGCCACCCACTACACGGCATGTACCCAAAGTACACGGCGTGTACTTAAGAAAACTTTGTATTCCCTGAATGGGAAGAACACACGGCGTGTACCCCTGGAATGCACGCCGTGTATTCTGGGTTTTCCGAAGAGAAAACCCTGAAAACACCCGAAACGCCCGTTTTCGCCACCGAAACATTAGATCTGACCTTAAGAGGCCACAAGAAAGAAATATAAGGCTTAAAAGACTTAAAATGAAATGTTTAAAGAGGATATATTGCGAAAACATAAACGGGCCTACCTTCGGGTGGAAATCGTTGAAGCTTCAGTTGATTTCGCGGCTCCAGGATGTTGCACGCCGACTCATTGCGTCGAGGGCTTTGAATCGGTACCACTCTCACCTTCCTTCTCTCCAGTTTTCTCGATATCCAAATTCTCCCATAGTTCATGGACAAGGAGGATCGGCATAGGAGACGTGTGCAAGGAGGAGGAGGAAAGAAGAGAGAAGAAAAGAAAAAAAATAAAGGAGAAAAGAAAAGGAAGAAAAAGGGGCACGGGCCGGCCCCGACGCCTGACATGAGTTTATGCCTTCCCTAGGCTAAAATCCTCATTCCAAACTCAACGGAACAGAAAAAATCTCAATCCGACACTCTGTTTAAAAGTTATTTCCAAAATAACCTACGTGAATAATTTAATATTTAATTTAATAATATTAAATATTAAATATTCCGCCAAAATTCGAACTGCTCAGATTTCCTCCAAACTCCTATCCTAGGGTAAACTCCCTATTTAGGGACCAAAAGAGCTCTCAGAAAAATTATCTAAGATCATCTGGTAGGGGAAAATGACCGTTTTACCACTCACGAGCATCCAATAGCAAAAAATCAAATTTCTGCTCAAAATGATTGTCCGGAAAAACACGGGTTCTTACAAACTCCCCACCATAAACTTTCTCGTCCCCGAGAAGCCCAATGAAGGAAACAAAAACCATGCTCATAACCCTAGAATCAGAAGAACCAAGCTATCTAGACTGTCCAACGACCTGCCTTATAGCATTAACTGCCACCTTCTACACATAAGACATTTGACTACGACCAAACTGGTACTCCCCACCATAGGAACACCCATGTCGTCATCTTAAAAGACAACTCCGAGCTCAAAAGCCCACTGGAAAACACCGAAGTTTAACCTAAACAAGTAAAACAACCCTCAAAGGCCAATGGGGCACTCCCCACCATATGGATTTCCTTACACCGCTTCAAGATCGCAACCCAAAAATGTTCCATTCACAACAGGGATGAACATTGGGATAGAAAAATGAGCTCGATGTAGGTTCAAAGCTCTCTCAGCATACTCAAGATGAATCAAGATAGCGCATGATCATCTCTTATAGGAGTACACTAAGATTTCACCGAAGGCGTGTCCAGATCCCTCTGAGCCACGCTAACATCCTTCCAAAACCCGACCAGGATTCAAGCATGGTGAACCATTTCATGATAACCTGAAATTTCATAAAGTTACCTCTACAACAGTAACATCAAAAACACTGGTCGACCAGGCCAGAAACCCGAATAGGCCTGCTCGTCGAAACCAGTAGTGAAAACAGACACTGCCAAAAAGTCATTAGAAAATGCTGGTTAACCTTCTCACCCATGTTTCCCTAAAACGGAACAGAAATCGATTGATAAGGGTTTGAGTCAAAACCCAGGGTCTCTAGGTCTTCCACCAATCCCTACAAAAACATCCTCACAACTGGGTCACAAGTTCTAACCACCTAGCCCAACAGATCCAAAACCTCTCAGAAGACGGTAAATATCACAACGAATAAAGGAAATTCGAAACCAAAACACAACCTACAAGGGCCCTGATCCTCTCTGAGCATCCTCATAAGGAACTACTCCCTGGAGTTCACAACCCAAGCAGAAGAGAAACTGAACTGACAGCCACCGGGCATCCGTATACGGTAATACCCCAAGGAGGTTTAGTTCACAAGAAAAGCCTTGGTATCTATCGACATCGTTCTCATCGATTCGGCTAGATAACCATAGACCTAATTAAAAAACACCCAATAAGGGGTTAAACAAAAAAGGCATCATGTGCCACATAGACCAACTAGGGTCACTGCACCACATGTGCAAAAGGACCAAGTCATCAGCCCCATCAAAAATTCCTTAACTTAGATCCATGTAACCTTCCATCAGAGTAAAAAGTATGTGTAAGCAGACCCAAAGGTCTTAGTTGTCAGTAAAAACAGGCACTATTAGGCCTATATGCTGTGAATCCTATGTGCCTAGTATGATGCATGAGACGCCTCTTGCCCTTGCCAGCCAAGAGTCAAAATCTATCCTTGGCATCTTACCAATGGCCAAGAGCCATAGATCCATAGTGAATCAAAACACCACACAACATGTGAGTCGCTAAAGGTGAAAATCATATACAACCGTAACATCGCAAAATCAGAACAACAATTCCTAACCCTGGAAACAAGGACTTTTTATCGGAACAAGTGTTCGTGATGCACCATCCCGATATCCATCACAGGTTCTGACACATTCCCAATACTCCTGTCTACCATATCCCAAATAGTAAAGACCAAGAAGGAAAAATCTTCTGATACCACTTTGTAACGTACCGACCCAAAAGCCACTAAAAGGTGCTCCAAGCCAGTTCGCCACAAGGCCTCAAGCGCGCCTCCCCGTATGCTAGAGGCTGCAGACTAGCAGCGAGGGCCTAGGGTGAGATAGTGGGGAGACTATGCCCTCATACCAGAGTAAGCAAATAGCAGAAATAACTAAGTATCATACACAGTGGAAAGTAAACAGAGTGCGGAAGCAGTAAACAACTGAAATAGAACAAGCTGTAATAGTAAAATTCTGTAAAATCCTGAACAACTATGCAATACAATACAACCCTGGTCACCCACTGGTCCAACCGTACAAATACAAGTACAAAGAAACTGAAAGTAAAAGTACAGGGCTCTGCTACTAACTCCGAGCCAATCCACGTACCCAATCTCCAGACAAAATCGAACTGCAGCAACCCGATCAGTAAAACCACTCAAGCAGCTCTGCTCGATCATGCAACACTGGGCCTCAGCCCTATCCACCATGCAACACGTGCTCAACCTGAAAAGCATACATAAGTTCTACACATACACCAAGGTGCACGTGCATGGGTGAGAAATAATCTCAGTAGGGAACCCCGACAAGCAACCTATAACTATGCTACCAAAATTGTATGCAACAACAATGTGATCAGCCTAGCTGGAACACAACAAAATGAAGTAAACCAAACATGCAACAATAGTTGAACTCAGGTTATGTAATCCTTGTCAACTGGGCAAGTGCCACCATGGATTTCCATATCTATATACGTACACATTTATAGTCCCATACCTATACACATATACATAAATATGAATATTCATGATGAAGTGATCCAAATAGCAAGAAACAACATCAGCAGTCGATCATTGGGACTGTAAGCCCAACCTCTGGGATATCCTATTCAAGGGCATTGAGCTGTACGTAGTGCCACTCAAGCCGTATATCCAATAAGTTGATCTCTGGGTCTGTAATCCCATTGACATGTACTTGTTTAACACTGGAGATATGCCTCTGAACAAGATAAACAAATACAAACTATCCTTAAGTTCAATCGATCAATCACAAGCAAGAAGAAAACACAACAGGTAACCCCCTGGGAAGTACTCGCAGCCAACCCCTCTGGTCCTATCCAAGAAGTACCAACAACCCTCTGGGCAGTGCACTCAGTCTAACCCCCCTGGTTTGGTCATACGAAATTATAAGACTCTCTGGGGAAGCTCACTTGGTCAATTCCCCTTATAGTCTAGGGTAGTTAGGGACTCTCTAAGGAAGATCACACTGTCTAAATCTCTTACAGCCCCAAGGTCTAGAAACTCTCTGAGGAATCTCACTCATTCAATTCCTCCTATAGTCTTAGGTCTATCACAGACTCTCTAAGGAAGCTCACTCAGTCAATACCGTCTCTAGTCTGGAAAGGTTTTAAAGAAATTCAAACAATGTAAAGACTCTCTAAGGGAGCTCTCTCAGTCTACCCTCCTATAGTCAATAATATCCAAGACTCTCTGGTAAGATCACTTGGTATATCCCTTGTAGTCTATAATGTCCAAGACTCTCTGAGGAAGCACACTCGGTCTACCCTCTTGTAGTCTATAATATCCAAGACTCTCTGGGAAGCTCACTCGATCTATCCCTTATAGTCTATAGCACCAGGTTCTCACAGTCTCGTGCCAGTTAGTGCATAATAATGCTATAAGGACAAAGTACACCTACAGAGCAACTTGGATAAACAGTCTACAGTGCAACAATCATGTTAACAACATCATTCCATCCTACGATCACAAGGCATAGAAACAGGTGTAACGACCAAAGGCTAACAAGACCCAAAGATCATAAATAGATAAAGGAATGGAAAAAACATACAAGCATAACAAATTATCCTCACACGTGATCAAATTACCTCTACACAAGCATACAAGAAATGCAGTAAGACAACATGGAAAAAAGGTGAACACACAATACACTGTTCATGGGTATTGGTGGAATTTTTACATAAAACTCAAAGACTTCGAAAGGTAAGGCACAAACCACCTACTCAGTCACACAAGTAAATAGTAGGCATCCAAAAAAACAAGAAAGAAATCTCGCATCAGGATCACCAGCCACCAACCAGAAATCACCTCTGGTAAACACTACAGTATCAGTAAAACCAAGTTAGATATAAATAAAAAGTGAGGGTGGCACGAATGCCCAACCCAACAATACATCCAAAGCCCAAAGGAATCACCAGTTTGGCACGGGTTCTAGGTGACACCCGATCACCATCTCTACCCAAACCCGACATAACAACTCAGGGTCAGTCAAACAACGGGCACCCACTAGGACCCTCATGTCAAACACTGAGGAGGCATCATACTCGAGATCCTCCAGGTAAAAATGAGCGAAGGCATCCTACGCAGGATCCTTAGCAAAGAGTAAGGTAGGAATTATACATGGGATCCTCAAAGGAATGACAACATGGGCATTCCATAACATGGTTCCTTTCAATGGAAGAACAAGAGATAGATCCTACAAGGGACTCCCTAGGTCAGCACACAAGCAAAGGCATCCCTCATGGGATCCTTAGAAGTACCTGGTCTCAAAGCCTCATAGGCCAGAAGGGAACATATCACAAGGGAAATTTCCTCTAAAGCATGGGTTACAGGAGATATATCATATCTCATCTCCTATTAAAGGTCTCAACTAAGTTGGTCCAAACACCCAAACTATCATCCACACCATGTCTCACTCTCAGGTGACAACTGAACTCGATAAGTGGAGGAAGAACCCCTCCATTTAGATATAAACCCCCAAACCCCCTTTATATGACCTCTAAAATTCAAAAGGATTCCACCATTGCGATATACATGAAAAAAAGCTCAGAATCGACTACTCTCATGCCCAATTCGGACTTTCAGTACCCATGATATCTCAAAATTACTAAACTGAAGCAGTACATGGCCAGAGTACATGGCCAGAGCACAATGGGTCTGCATGTGTAATAGTGCACAGTGTGTACTTTACTTTACACGACGTGTACTATTCAAAAAAAGTTACGCTGTGTCCGTTTTCACCCAAACACATGCCCATGTACCAATACACGGCATGTACTTAAAGTACACTGCGTGTAGTCCTAAAAAAGACACTATACCGTGTTCTACTCCACACGGCCACCCACTACACGGCGTGTTCTCAAATTACACGGCATGCACTTAATAAAACTTCATCTTCCCCAAACTGGAAGAACACATGGCGTGTACCCCTGGAATGCACGCCGTGTATTCTGGGTTTTCCGATGGGAAAACACTGAAAACACTCGAAACGCCCGTTTTCGCCCCCAAAACATTAGATCTAGCCTTAAGAGGACACAAGTAAGAAATATAAGGCTTAAAAGACTAAAAAAGACATGTTTAAAGAGGGTCTATTGAAAAAACATAAATGCCCCTACCTTCAGGTAGAAACCGTCGAAGCTTCGGTTGATTTCACAACTCCCGGATGCCGTACGTCAACTCAGTGCGTCGAGGGCTTTGAATCGGTACCACTCTCACCTTCCTTATCTTCAGTTTTCTCGATCTCAAAATTCTCCCATAAGTCACGGTCAAGGAGGAGTGGTGTAGGAGATGTGCGCAAGGAGGAGGACGAAAGAAGAGAGAAGAAATGAAAAAAAGGAAAGGAGAAAAGAAAAGGAAGAAAAAGGGGCCAGGGCCGGCCCTAGTGCCCGACATGAGTTTATGCCTTCCCTGGGCTAAACTCCCCATTCCAGACTCAACGGAACAGATGAAATCTTAATCTAACACTCCATATAAAATTTATTTCCAAAATAACCTTCATGAATAATTTAATATTTAATTTAATAATATTAAATATTAAATATTCCTCCAAAATTCGAACTGCTCAGATTTCCTCCAAACTCCTGTCCTAGGGTAAAATCCCTATTTCAGGACAAAAAGAGTTGTCAGAAAAATTATCTAAGATCAGATGGTAAGGTAAAATGACCATTTTACCCCTCACGAGAATCCAACAGCAAAAATTCAAATTTCTACTCAAAAAAACTTTCCGGAAAAGCATGGGTTCTTAAAACCCAAGAGAGGCCATGCGGCTTCGATAGTAGCTTGTTGAACGCTGTCAAGCCCAAAATGTGCGTTTTTTGAATAAGCACTAAAAATTTTAAACTGTATCCAACCCGGATCCTAACGAAAAATTTACATGGCTGGAAAATTAATAAAATAAAATAAAATTGAAGAAGTCAGAGTGTGACATGCACATGTTTGAGGTGGGTGAATTCAAGTGTTTTGCCTTTCCAAAGCATTCCATAAATACTTTCTTTCTTTTAAATAATTTTTCTTTTAATGTGTTTCACACCTTAATTATGATTTTGACTAATTTTTGGATAGTGTGTTCTATTGGTGAAATTTTCTAGAATTAGTTTTTAAATTATGCTTGTGAGTTGGTGCTTTTAATTTTATTGATCAAATTTCAGTTTAGCTTTTAGAAGATAGAAATCTGTTGATTTGTATGGTACTTTCACTTTGAATTTTTTTAGTAAACTGGTTGAGCCAATTGGTAGCATTTCATGAATTGTGCGGGATTTGTGAAACCTATTTTAGTAGGTCCTTGGTGTGTTTTTTCTTTCAAAAGAGTATTTCTGTTGTTTAATTGGTTGGAATCCTTATTGTGTTACTTATATGTGTTTCTTTATTGTTTGAATGATTTATTAAAATTGTGTAAGTGATTGAAAATCATGTTTTGAAATAGTTTTGGTGTGTATTTGATTGGGTCATTTTATGGATTGGTAAGTTCATATCTTTGCAAGTGTGTTAAATTTTTTTATAAAGGTTTTAATAATTTTAGAGGGGTGTTCAAGTTTTTCTTAAATGGTGTGAACAATTTCTTTTGGTTTTAAAGTAGTTAGTGTTTGGTGGAAATGGATCTGAGATATCTCATTGGTTGTTTATTGTGTCATTGGATGTTGGCACATCCATGGGTGCACTAGGTGCACACATGGATGTGCTCACAAATGATAATGGAACCTCTGAAATGGTTTTTCGTTAAATCCTTGTTTTTCCAAATAATTCTTGTTTTCCTAAATGAGGTCTGTTCTTTGGTGTGGTTCCCTTAAATGACTTCAAATGTACTTCTCAAGGAGTTGGCCCTTTTGGCCTTGAAAAATGGTTTGGTGTGTGTCTTGAAAGGATAAGGGCCCATTTGAAAAATATGAAATGTTTCTGTGTGGTTGGTATCCAAGGGCCTGTTTGGAACTTTGAACTTAAAAGGTGATGTTGACTAAGATTTTATTAAAGGATGTGGTCTAGAAAATTGTGTGTCTGGTCGGAGTTTTAAAATGTTTTTAGAAAAATGGTTTTGATATGGATGTGTCACGACAACCCATTTGACACTTTCAACTTTAGTGTAATGTTTGTGTTGATTCATTGAAAGGATGGAGTTTTGATCAATGTATGCCCATTTAATAACTTTAATATTTTATAAAAAGATATCAAATGGTTTTAATGATTTCATGGCATGAAGGCCCAGTTGGCACCTTTGATGATATGATGTATATATATTTTTGGGGCACCTCTATATGGGGGATATACCTATGGGTTATCGTATGGAGTGTCCATGTTTGGGGTAGGAAAGTGTGGTGAGATGAGTCACACGTGCGAGGGCCTCCTAATCACACGGTATTATTATAACCACCCTGGGTTCCTCAGTGAATTTTAGATGATCGAGTGATGGTTGTTGATCAACCCCGATTAGACAAGTTGGTACCCCCTGGATTGGTGGTTAGTCCAGGCGGGCTTTGCCACTATATTGGTCAGTTTAGGGTGGCCAGTTGGTTATAGACTTATGACCTTCACCAAACACCGACAAGTGGTTCCGAAACTGATTACGTCCATGGGTATTCTAGGGATGTTTAGGATCACCCATAGTTACTGGATTATGTTCATTGCTTGTTCAATTTCTGTTATACCAGTTTATTTCCAGCTTACATTGTTTACTTGTTCTACTTTAGCTCAGCATTGATATCATTTGTTTTGAGTTTAGTTTATAAAAAGGCCAATTTTTTTTGGAAATTGTATGTCGCATGTGTTGTATTTTTAAATGAGAAAATTATGTTTCTTATTTTAAAATGTGAAAACCTTACTTGTATATTTGTGTTTCAAACTTGTGTAAATGAATGATTTTGGGGAAGGATACATTGGATTCTATGGTTTATCTTGGAAAACCTAATGATAATTTTTAATGCTCACACCTATTTTATCATTTCAGTTTCAGGTTTCCTTTGCTTGGGTTTTCTTGGTTGAGTTTCTCATTATTGGAGAAAGGTCGGCTTTTGGTTGGGAGGTGACCTGGAAGGTCACGTGGAGGTATGTTGAGCTGTTCTGTTTAATTCTCTTTCGCTGCTAGAGTTCAGTTTTATTGTTATGTTTATTCTTGTTTATTTATTTATCTTTTATGCTTCAAATCATTCAATGTGATTAAATTTTGATGCCCGACACTAGTTTCCAACCTGTGGAGATCGAAAATGCCCCTTGGGACATGTCGCAGACCAGCTCAGGTGACCGGTTTAGGGTTGACCTAGGTTGGTTCATGAAAAAATGGTATCAAAGGGGGGATTTGTTATTTGGGGTGTCCAGTAGATGGAGATTAGGACTGTCGGGGCTCGAGATATAGGTATGGGAAGGACTTCATGAACCCCCTCTCATTCTGAACCTCGAGTCTCTAGGGGTAGTTCGAGAATTGAGTCCTTCTCTCATTCTGGTTTGTTTTAGATTGAGGGGTGATAAAGAAGTCAAGATGATGTTACATCATGATTTCACATGGAGTAATGACCCATGTGGAGTCTGTGTACACAATTTAAGTTCCTTCTAGTTGTTGACGCTTACTTGGGGCATGGACCACTACCATGTCGCTAGGCTAAGCATGACTACTAGTCCCTCACATTGGTAGTTTGATGCAAGTTAAGTGTCATCTTGGTTCTGGTTGGTGTAAGTGAATTTTTGAAAGTGAAAAGGGTTTTTAAAATGAGACTGAATTCTTTTCAATTGATTTAAATTCATGAAATGGGTTTTAAAACTGAAATCTCTTGGTCTAAAAATATGGTGTTTTCTTGGAATTGGTAGAGAAATGGTTTGGGTGAAACCTTGAGTACTCTATGAATGTTCGCACATGCGAGGGAATGCATGGGAACTGTGTGTTGGTGTGTATGGATGAAAGTGGATGAAGACATGTGCAACAATTCATTGGATTACTGGGGTGTATACTTGGAATTAAAGTTTTGACCTTGTTTTTCTAAAGTGATTTTAAAATGGGGAAATGATTTTGGAAATTGAATTTGGTTTGAAAAGTGGGTTTGGTATTTGGAAATTTCCCTTGAAAGAAGGTGGTTTTGAAATAAAAAATGAAAAGAGGATTTTGAAAAGGTAATTTTGGGTTGTTTTTTTTTTGTTTTGTTTTTTAGATGGTTTTTTTATGAAGCCACTTTTAATGATGTTGCTTCATCTTGATATTGGTTTTTGGCTCTGTGTTTTATATTTTATTCGGAAAATGCCACCAAGAAAGGTCCACAAGGTTTCTAATAATTCATTCCCAGTTTTTGGTCCTTCTTGGACATTGCCTGTACTTCATGGTGATCAGGGTCTATTCGAGGCAGCATAGTGGCTTGAAGAGGTTGAGCAAATCTTCAGGGTATCACGAACTCCCGAAGCTGTCAGAGTGTGTGTTGTTTGGGGTCTGTTTGAAGGTCCAGCTCTAGAAGAATGGGAGTTTTTCACCCCGCCATCAATGCAAGTTGGGATGACATGGGATGTCTTTAAATCTTTCTCCATCTGATAGTTTATACCTGAAGAGGTGAAGACGAAGAAAAGGGAAGAGCTCATGTGTATTTAACATGGCCAATAGACAATGAAAGCATATGTTGACCATTTCAAGGAACTAGTTTCCTTTTCTTTAGAGGCAGCGTCATAGGATTTGATGAATATTTCCCTCTTTTTTGAGGGTTTTCATCAAGAGATCAAGGGGCAGGTCCTCCCTTCTAAATACCATCGTTTCGAGAAGCTGGTGGATGAGATGTTCCTAGTTGAGTTGGTCTCCGGAACACTGATGGTTGGAAATCCAGCATATCTAGTTGCTTGTAAAATTTCCCCATCTGGCGAGCAGGGTGTGCTAGAGGGACCTGTTTTTAAAGAGTCCCCTCTAGTGGTTCTGGCTTCCAGTTTTTCAGACCGTTCAATTATGTGCCACTATTGTGGCGTATAGGGCACATGAAACAATCATGTCGCATCCCTCCGAAGATGTGCCTTCATTGTGGGTTTTTGGGTTATCTAGATAAGTTTTGCAGGAAGCGTCGCCTGAAAAAGACGTTGTGACCAGAAGAATTCAAGTGCCTGACTGTGAGGCAAGAGATGTTTCATCCATCAGAGCCCCAGCCACAGGTCTTGGGGTGAAGCTCACGCACAGTCATGAGTTTCCTGGGGTGCGAAGCCCTGGTCTGGGTTTTGTGTTCCATGTTGGTAGTAGAACATTTAAATTCTTCCCTATCTTGTTTTCTATTGTTAAAATTTTACTATTATTGAGTGTTCATCATTCGATGGGGAAATTTGATGAACTTGATCTATTGTAATCCAAACAGTTCTGTTTGTCTGATTATAGTTTTCTGAATCATGTTTTTTTCTTAAAAGTGTGTTTGGACCTTATCTAGGTTGATCTTGGTTTAACTGTGTTCATTTGGAGATGTAAGTGCCTTTGTAAGATTCAATGTTTGTGGTCAGGGCCGGCCTGAAGATTCTTGTTACCCAAGGCAAATTATGGAAATTTTTCCCTTTATGTTGGAGTGATTAACAGGCTGGGTCGTATCCCACTGAATCGGGCCGAAGATTGTTGTTGCCCAATACATTTAAACCCACTGAATCGAGCTAACGATTATTGGTGCCCAATATATTTAAACTCACTATATACACGGGCTTCAAAAAACAAGTTTGGTTTACACCAGACCAACCCAACCACGATCAAGTCATAAAATATTATAAAATATAAAAAACAATAGAAAAGAAACATATTTTAAAAAATGCACCCCTAGCACTTGAAAAACAACTAAATAAGAATGTAAAACAATTCTTTAAATCATATAAATACATCATTATTTTATGAATGTAAATTCAACCTAAACAGGGTCAAACAACCCTTTTTATTAAAAGAACAAAATTGTACACTTTTTTACCATTTAAATCACTTCTAAACCAATCAAAAAAGACATTAAAGTTTCTAAAAATTGGTATATTAATCCTTTGAAAAACATCATTAAAAGAAGTAAAGACATAAAATTAAATCATTTAAAATCAATACATCATTAAGTATACAATGTCATCTAAAATTAGTGCCAAACAATAATGTAAACCATTAAAAATTTATATCTTTCATTTGTTAAAAGTATGTTCTAAACATACCCAAAAAATATTTCATATTAAAAATAAAAGTTGCACCCTTTCTACCCATGAAAAAAATATAAAAGAAAGGAAAAAAATTCTTAAAACATCTTGAAAAACCTTCTTAAAAACTATTCTATAGTATTTCAAAAATTTAACCAGACTACGCTAATAAATACATTACCAAACATAAAAAGTTTATCATTAACAATAAAACCTTAAACCACATTTAAAACCATTCCAAATGAAACAACCAAGATTAAAAAAAAATTTCAACACCTTAGTGAGTCCATTAACTCGAATAAACCTCGCATTTTAAGGCTAATTAATGTCCCTATATATTTATATACAAAATGAGAAATAATATGAATAAGGTGCAACAACCACTAAAACTCAATAAAGTCAAAATTAACATCACACGTGATTTTTAAAATAACACATGAAAAGGTTAACAGAAATGTATACTAAAATAAATTCAAAACACTCTATAGGTGTTGTCCAAAAATCCAAAATGAGTAAAGGAAGAAAAGTTCAAATAATAAATATAACATATTAATTGAAAATGAATTTATTTTTTCATTTTAATTAAATTGTGTTTGTTTAAACAAAATTAAAATTTGCCCATATAGTGTAGACCAATTGAAATATAATTGGAATCCTTCACCGAAACATCATCAACTTCATCTTTATCTCCCTATTCTAATTCTCAACCTATAAAAATTTGAACCAAGAAATTTAAAAGAACGTATTAGTGGAATTAAAACACACACTTTTAAATAGTTAAATACCTTACCAATCTACTGAACATATTAGTAGAGTTAAAACACACACTTCTAAAGCTAAATTCCAACTATAATTTTAATAATAATAATCTATATTTTAACAGATACATTATTACTTTTAAATTTAATATATAAATATAATAAAAATTAAATATTGACATAAAATGAAAATTTTATGAATTATTAGGAAAAGATTAAATAGTGTGTAAATAAAAATTGATTATTTGTGAAATTGATACACCAGTCCATTGATTTTCAAATTAACTAATTGTAAAATAAATGAAATATAAACATTAAATTCTATAAATCCCAAATCTCAAACCGCAAACAACAGACTTCAAATCAGACAGACAAGGCATCTCTCAATCCTTAATTAAGATATTTTTTTAAAACTAAACAAAGATATTAATAAAAACAACAATCATAATTAAAAAATGATTATAAAAACCCCACATACTACGGGGTCGTCGGCAATAGGGGCACACTTCGACACCAGCACCGGCTCAGTCTGGAAGGCAAGAGTGGCGAGGCGTAAGACAGAAGGTATCCAGCCATAGGTATCAGCGAAGAGAGCTGAGGACAGTAAGCAAGGGGCAAAGATGAGTGTAGGGAAGTATGGGGGAGCAGAGCGGGTGACGCCTGTGTAGTGCAGCAGGACATTTGCAGGGGAGAGGGAGAATCGTAGGGTTGTAGTAGAAGTGTTGCGCACGAAGAGGTGAGTGCAATGGAAAAGGGTAGGGTTGAAAGTGGGAGTGAAAATTGTGAAATAAGGGGGGTAGGTGTTTCCCCTACGGATCATGTTGCCCAATCCCAGGGGTTCGTTGGCCTCGCCCCTGGGCCGACCCTGTTTGTGGTTATCTCGGTTTTATTTCTTGGGGTAAGTTTTTCTCTGAGGTTTTTCTTTAGTGTTGGGGGTTTTTGGTCTGGGTCGAGATTTCCATGTTTCGGTGAAGGTGTTGTTCTCTCATGATGTAAAACATAGTTTGGATCAATTGAGAGTTCGTGCATCGCCCACCCACCCCCCTCCTGGGGTGATATGTTTGTGTGTTAAAATTTATGCACTAGTTGAGTTCTTGTGGTGGGGAGAACCCTCTCGTGTTCTTCCACTCTTTTGTATTGTGGTTTCTTTCGGTTTCAATCGGGCGTAGATTCTTGTTTTGTCTATTGTTCGACTCGGTGACTTTCTGGGGTCTGAAAGTGTTTGTGGTGGGCAGAATTGTCACACCTGACTTTTTAAATTAAGTTTTATTATACTATTTATTGGTTACGAGTTCCTGCGCAAAGGTTCATGTTGGGTCCTGGTTTAAATTTTTTGTCATTTACCAATTCTAGTGGGATTCAGACCCATGCGCGGTCACTGCACGGTGGACGGTAGCTGCACGGTCGGCCCGGGTGCCCGCGCAAATGTCTAACGGTTGAAATAAATAAATTTTTACGTGAGTAAGATGAGTTAAATATTTAAAACGTAATAATAATGTTATTATTGTGTAGATAATAATATTTTTATAATTAAGGTTTGTTAATAATATTTTTATTATTTAAAAATTGGTTCTAATATAGTTAGTAATAAATTGTTATTATTATTTCATTATTTTCATTGTTATTTATATTATTATTGTTATTAATTTTTATTATTATTATCTTTCTTATGGTTATTTTTTATTATTTTTATTTCTGGTTTTATGATTATTATTATTATTATTATTATAAAATGAAAAAAAATAGGAAACCCTAATCCTGCAGCGTCCCCCCCACCCCTTGTTTCTTATATTCGGCGCACCCACCAGCAGCCACTCCATGCGCCCTCGTCCACTCATCCTTTGCCCCTGTCACCCCACCACTATCGCCTTCTCCTACCCCAGCCTCGCGCTCACCCCCTCTGAACCTCCACGCTCTCCCTAGCCGCATCAGCTCCCGACTGCTAGCCAACCTTCGGTCCTTCTTCTTCTCCCCGCGGCGCGTGACCCCCCCGACTCACACGCCTCCTGCAGGTCTGCACTCTCCCCCAGCCGCCTCCGGCTCCTCCGCGCTCGCCCCCAGCTGCCTACGTCCCCTCCGCGATCTGGCCCTCCACCTCTCGCCCCCTTCAGGTCCCCGCTGCCCTCATCTCATGCTCCTTGAGGAAGTCTCGGTCTGGTAAAGCCTAAGACACCGACCCCCTTTATCAGGGATTTTTTTAGTAGTGCAGATAAATTTGGGTCTTTATCAACGTTTTTTTACTAGCACTGATTAAGGGTATATTTCAAAAAATAAATATTTCATTAAAAACAATATATTAATTATTAAATATAATATATATGTATTAAATATGTTTTCGATAAGTATAAATAGATATTTACACTTAATATATAAGATATTTAGTGAAATTTTCTTATAAATAATTAAAAAAAATATTAATCAATAATTTTGCTAATTATTATTGACTAATAGTCATTTAATAACAATTTGAAGACACAAAAAATTAAAAAAATTAATAAAAGATATAAAATAAGTTAAAAACGTAACTCGAATTTAAAATGACCGTAACTTTTGATTCGGGTGTCCGTTTGAGCTCTACCACATGTTAAATCAAATCCTGCGATGAGCTCTACGTGATGGTGAATCAAGGGAACCTTTTGTCACATTTTTTTAGGCAAAAAAGGCCGATAAGGCCTCCAAAACTGAGTTTTTAGTTGGGATATCCAATTTTTTTAATATTCGATTTATTTTCAGCCTCGCTTGAGGGGGTATTTTTTCCTTTTTTAGTGGGGAATGAATTTATTCCCAGAGATTACATTCATATTGATATTATGGATTTGAAATATTATCGTTTTTCACAATCTACTGTTATTTATAATGAAATATATAACAATATATACATATTTTTTATATATTCACACATAAAAATTTAATTTTACAAATAAATAATTAAACATATTTACATATAAAATATATTTCTCAATATATAAGGCTTATCTAAATAAAAACCAATATCCATTTTATTTAAAATACCAATATGTGAATATTTATATACCAACATAATGTGTTTGTCTGTCTATTTGTGTGTGTTTGTATTAACAAAGTGAGATATATTATCTATATATTCTAACATATGTACATACATATTAATATATAATACATGTAAATATATATAAATATGTGTAATTATACTTAAAGATGCACATATATAATATATGTATGTGTGGGGGGTGTTGTATATATGTATGTATGTATTTATTTATTTATAAACACTAAAAAATATATTTTATAAATGTATTTAATATCGATCTGATAAATATATATTAATATATGAATCATATACGGATGAAATAATATAACTAAATATATATAAATAAATATATATTAATATATATTAATATACTAATAAATATATAAATATATAAATATAACTATATATGTATATATATATATATTGAGCTAATTTTATGTCTTTAAATTCAGTCTTTCTCCTACCTATTCTATTTTATGACTTTTGACATGAAATCAATGTCAAAACAATATTTAATAGCGATGAATGTAATTGAATCAGATTAAAACAACCCAATTTATAGATTGAGGTTATTCTTAATGTGTATTTATTTAATCTCACACTCCTCTCTTAGATTTTAAGTCCATACAAATAAATTCATATGAGATGTATTATATTCTTAAAATCTTTATTTTAAGAGATTTCAGTAGACATATTATTTTTAATTTTTTGAATTCAAGTTCAGAAGAGAATTTAGAGCGAGGTTTAATCATTATTTTTTATTATCATTTTACACACATAAAACAGTGAAGAAAAAAATTTAAAATAATATACTATTATTTATATTAAAAATAAATGAGTCCAACGAGACTATGAATGGAATGATCCCATGTAAAAAATTAAAGATATAGACAAGAGAAATATTTATGAATTATACCGCCTCTCAGAATTTCTTGGCCCATAATAAATGATTTTGATACTGAATGTTATATTTTTTAAATCCTTGTATCAAGAAAAATCTATCAATTTTTTGGAAAATAAAGTCAAACCGCCAATTGAATTGACTTTTGAGCAACCTAGATTCCCAAATATAAAATCCCAACACCCCTTTAACTAAAAAAAATTAAAAAACCCCACCTGCTAAAATTGTCTCTCTAATATTTTAAGGCCATTCAAATAAATTCAAATGAAATGGATTATATTTTTAGACTCTTTATTTCAAGAGATTTCACTAGACATATTATTTTTAATTTTTTTAATTCAAGTTCGGAAGATAATCTAGAGAGAGGTTTTATCATTACTTTTCATTAACATTTTACACACATCAAAGAGTGAAGAATAGAATTTAAAATAATATATGATTATTTATATTAAAAATAAATGAGTCCAACAAGACTATGAATGGAACAATCCCATGTAAAAAATTAAAGATATTAACAGAAGAAGTTTTTATGAATTATACTATCTCTCAGAATTTTTTGTTCCATAATAAATGATATTGATACTCAATGTTATATTTTTTAAATCCTTGTACCAAGAAAAATCTAAGAATTTATGATTTGTATCAATAAAACCAACAAAAATCTATGATTTTTTAAAATCCTTGTATCAAGGAGAATCTAAAAGTTGTATCGCCGAATGAATTGGCATTTGACCAACCCAAATTCCCAACTATAAAAACCCGAGACCCATTCCCCTTTAACTAAAAAAAAGTTAAAAACCCCATCGGCTAGAATTTCCTGCTTCTCTTTGATTCCTTCGTCAATGTCAATGTCTGCATCGACTACCCCCATCGCCCCCAAGAGGAGCGACATTGAGTTCCTGCCTAGAGAGTCCAGTGGCTTTGATGCCAACAAGTGTAGCTGTGGTAAGGATATGAAGAAGGGTGGTGGCGGTTCTGCTCTCTTGCGTCGCCGGAGCCGGAGGGTAAGTGCGCGTTCTGAGAAGCCGAGATGGTGAACCCTACTCTGCATGTGCACAAATATTCTCTTGATCCACCTCCTACTTCAAGGGTTCCAGACGGAGAAGATGTTTCAATTATAGGTGGGTTCGGTGGATAGGAATTTTGTGAATGAAATTGGGGGTTTAAATCAGGAGTTTAATAAGAAGATCGAGGATATGAGCATTGAATTGGTGAATGAGGTGCGGAGGCTAGATTCTAGGAGAGAAGGTTTACAGAATGCTGTGACCAAAATGAATAATAAAAGGATTACTTTGGATGATGCGAGAGGTGCAGAAAAGATGGTTGCTGATGAGGATATTGAGAGGCATTCTGCAGACAGGGTTGGGATGGTTGATTATGCATTGGCATCTGCTGGGGGCACGGTTGTTCTGCATTCAAAGCACCAGATAACCAGGAAGAGTGGTGCATGGTTTTACTTTAGAAAATCAAAGGGGGTTCACAATGACGCCGTGAAGATGCTGAAACCCAGCTTTGGTGAGCCGGCCGAGTGTTTTCCACTGAAAGGAAGCAGTGGGTTTGTCCAGATCAGGCTGAGGACGGCTATAGTTCCTGAGGCTATTACCTTGGAGCACGTGCAGGAGAGCGTAGCTTATGAAAGGTCAAGTGTGCCCAAGGAGTTCCGGATCTCGGGGTGGATGGAGGATCCCAACCCTAAGTCCCGGATCTGGGGGTGGATCAAGGGTCCCAACCCCAAGTCCACGGATAGTCCGGATGGAAATATCTTGCTGGTTGAGTTCACTTATGACCTCCAGAAGAGCAATACACAGACCTTCAAGGTGGCAGATTCTGGTGACTCAAGCCCGGTGGACATGCTCCAGCTCGACATTGCGTCAAAACATGGGAACCCTGAGCACACCTGCATCTACCGGCTGCAAGTGCAAGGCCATGAACCGAGCTCCCTTCCGCCTTGACCTAGCCACACCGCTCCCAGTCTCTACTTTTGGTTATCAATTTTCTCTTAGTCATTCAGGTCCAAGTGACCGGTTTTATATAGGTCTCCCTCCGTTATTTCTCCTTTCATTTATCTCATTAAATTTCATTTCAAAATAAACAAATAATGTGACTTCTTATGTTATGATGTGGATTCGGTGTATTGACATGATCTTTTGAAAATTCTTATGATGGTAAAGATGTTTTATGATGACAACGTGAACGAATAACGCGTATCATAAATAAAAGAATTAGATAATGATTTTTTCTTGTGCTAAATTAAAAATTAAAAATTTAATGATTAAATTGTTTGAAACAAATAAAATTTATAAGAAATAAAACATGCATATTATGATAATTGTAACAGTCCGACCTATAAATGTAGCCTAATAGTTGGTTCAAAACCCCTTTCATGCGATGATCATATCTCATATATAAAACATCATCACCTTAATGCCCTACATTGACTGAAATCTACCAATCCCCTGTCAAAACACCCATAACCCCTCTCTAACTCACCCAAAATTATAAAGACGTAGAAAATTAATATAAAACCACAACGATTGCCTTTTTGTCATTAATACAAAATTATTTTCTATGGAATATGTATATCTGTAGTTTGGTGATAAAAAAACGTACAACATTCTTAACCAATAGTTAAATTTGGAACCCCACTTGGTAGATATATGATGCATTTGTCTAAACCATGTAAACATTTTGTGCTAGATTATTTTTTTTCTTTTTGTTTTCTACTTAATTTCCATAAGGAAAGTAACCAAAATGTACGTACAAATCAAAATTAAATCTAAAACTGAATCAAGTTTTTTAAATACCATGTTTTATAATATACCAAGAAAATTACAGCATTTTATGATAAAATTTTAGTAATATTCATGGTTTTTAAAAGGTGGGGGTCATGCCCACTTTATTAAATAAAATAAAATAAAGAGACAATAGGAGGGGAGAAATGACAGAAGCATGCTAAAACAAACTCAGGAACTTGACCAACTCAACTATCCTAGCAATTTTTTATTAGTTTTTTTAATTAAGATTTATTAAAGATGTCATGACCTATTTTAATTAAATTTTTTAGAAGTTTGAAAAATAATAATACATTTATGAAACATGAATAATTATTCAATTATGAAATCTATAAAATTTTCCTCTATTTAGTGGAATACAATTTAAAAAACAATATCAATTAATTATTACATCTAAAAAATATTTAATGATTCAATAAAAAATAAAATTCATTCATTTTAAAAATGTTATGTCAATAACCTGCATATTATTTTTCATGAAATCACATTATACGTAATTTTTTCTTTATTGAAAGATGAATACCTTCCTTATATTTATTGAAATCACAAAACAAGTAATTGAAGAACATATATCTCGTTTATTTTTCATTCAATCACAAAATAAGTATTTTTATCTTAATTTCAGGGAATGATTCTTATTTATTTTTTAAGAAATCGCATAACATATATTTTGTTCCTAATTGAAGAACTTAATTTCATCTTATTTTTCATGTAATTACAATTCAAATATTATGTGTTTAATTGAAGCATGTGTCATTTTTTATAGCTTTTAAAATAATATTTTGATTAAATGAAACCTACCGACAACGTCGCCGTCCTATCACCACTGTCGAGGTCGTCATCTGAATGCCACACCAGTCGTGGAAGCCCGTCTAAGCCCATCATAGTTGTAGCACATCGAACGGGTACCCATCAGACACGATAGTCTCCGCAAGGCGATTAAGAAAAAACCCTAGAGGAAGGGAAGAAGAAGAGAGTTCCCCTATTACGTATATACGCAAACCTGAAGAGAGTGCCCTTTAATGCAGCACGAAGGGAAGAACATAGGATAGACCGGGTAGAGGAGAGGCCCCAAGAGCCAACCATCCGCTGGAAGACACGGAGCGGAGGCTTCCCTGCACCAAAACGAGCCACCAGGCGGAGGGGGGGACACCGCTGGGAAGCAGGGATGCGGAAGGAGACGGGCTGGAGGGTAGAGGACTTCTCTGAAGGAGGGGCCGCGACTTGGGGAAGCACGAGAAGGGCTGGGGTTTGTTGGCCATCGTGATCCTGGAGGAAAACCGCGAGACGAGCTGGGATCGAAGTGAGCCGGAGCCGACGAAACCGACCCCATGCCGGCAGGGGCGGGACTAACGGTCAGGAGAATTTGAAAAATAGGCGCTGCGTGAGGCGAGTGAAATCCATCCAATAAATAGTGTTTTGGTAAATATATTTGGAACATGGGAATAGTGTGTTTGATAAGTAGGTTAATGTAACGCCCCGACCCTAGTTGCCTAGAGTCGGTGCATTATTACATAACATTGGCATGATCACAAGAAAGATCAAATCTCGAAAGACCGATTGGTTTAGTAGCCTTGGAAACACTAGATATATTCATAAGTTTTACATTACATCATAAAATGAAAAACTACTACAACAACATAATGTCTCCATAATCCACACTACTATCCCCTCATAATATCCCTGCAGGTCATTCATAATTTACTTCTTCACATCCTGGGGAAAAAATAAAACATAGAAAAGGGGTGAGCTCAAATGCCCAGTAAGGATAACAATATAGCGGAAACTTTCATAAATAAGAATAAACATTTAAGGCAATGCATTACTAAAACAAAAGCCTTTTAAAATTGAACTTCAACATGGTATGGCAAAAGTAAAATGAAATAATGCCATTTACTTATTCACATGGATATTCTACTAATCGAATAATCACATGCAAAAATCAATAACCACTTTCATAATGTTGGAATGCATAATGCCAGACTATCATAACCACATAGCCAAGGCCTCGTGCCAAGACTACAAATAAGATTTTGTCAAGGCCTTGTGCCAAGACACTAGTTTGTCTCATGAGACCTACCGATGCAATTTTTTTTAGAAGATACTTATGTTTAAAATTGATAAAATATACTCCAGTGTTTTTCTGAAAGCAATATGCAAGCTTCTGAAAACAAAATAACTAATTCTGAGACTTATCGATTAATTACAGGCCATGATGGGTCCACTCCCAATCCCTTCCTGTCTACCAAACTCAAGAGTCAGGTTTTCTGAAAACATTTTTAAGCTTGCGTTAAATACGTATACATTTACACTGGATTTTCATATATTTGAGGGAAATATCTCTCTTTTGAAATCATTTAAAAATCACATAAATATAAAAGAAACCTTTTCTTTGAAAATATTCTAACAAGCTTGTAAGGAAAGCTTCGACGATTTTATAACGGTGGAAAATAACTGCACCCGCCGTATAAGTTAAAAAAAACATTCTTACCTTAATTCTGTCGAAAAGGTTAAAAAGGACCTTGTTTTGAAAACGACCGAAAGATTCCTTTATAAACCACTTTTAAAAGTCAAAAAGGGTATAAATGACTTTAACTCATATTCTAGTAAATAGTAAAAATGTTTTGAAATGCATTTTTAAGAAACATGGATGTGGATGATAAAGAGATCCCAGTAGATTATTACGTATAAACAACCTTGGATAATGAAGAGGTTGTAAAGTAAACCCTTACCTTGTACTTTTCCTTGGTTGTGGTAGGTTAACCTCCTGTATAATGGTGAAATAATTGTTATTAAATTATACAAGAATCATATACATTAATATGATATCATATATGATCTTTTAATATTGATTTGATAATAATATCTTAGTATTATCGTTGTTTCGGGTGTTAACTTACTTGTTTTCTTTCATATGTTTTGTTACGTAAGACATGTTTGTAAAGGATAGGTTGTATATTATTCATATCCAGAATGATATCAAGTCCTTAAACATCATTTTTAAATCATAAAATGATAATTACGCTTTAATGGTTACGATGGAGAATGAATCTCATCGCGTTCGTGGAGACGGTAGTCCGTACGTACGCACGAGCGACAATATCATTCTTTTGATATTAAAATAATATATAAATGGATGGTATATCATATATACAGAATCATTAACATGTTATATTTATTATTTACATGAGTTACACATCATTATTATACCCATCCAAATAATATTATATTGAATAACAATTACACCACGACGTGGAGACGGTAAGCCGTACGTACGCACGTATGGTGACATGTTATTCAAAGGGTGGATAGAATACTGAATATGATTGTACCATATTTATAATAACATCACAGTATATGTGAGATACTGGAGTTATTATTTCAGAATGGTAAGAACAAAGGAAGAAGAAGTGGAAGAAGAAATGAACTTAGAAAAGGGTGGTGAGATCATTACCTCTTCTTCGGGTTCTTCCTTTTGATTTGATCAAAAGGGCTCCTTAGGTTGGCTTTCTGATCAAACTAAGGCCTCTAGGTTGTATTGAGGGATGTTGGGAGAGTATTTGGGCAGAGTTTGGCCGAACCAAAAGGCTTTAGAGGTGTGAAGAAATGAGAAGGAGGAGTGCCCTTTTATAAGAGGGGTGAGGGGCACCTTTGGAAAAGCTAGAAATATTAATTTATAATAAATTAATATTCGGTTTCTAAAGGCTCCAAAGTTGACTATTCAAAGGATGAGGTGGGGATAGGTCGAAAACAACTCATCCAATAGAATTTAGACAGGTTTGGGTACTTATATTAACCTTATCTTTAAGTATTAACTCTAAGTTAATTAGTTTCACTTTTACAATGTCTCTTTGTATTTTTATATAATATGGTTAATAAACTTACTATATACATCTAAGCGACCCCCAAGTGGTCCATTAATGATTAACCTATCATAATATAAGTCTCTTGGCCGAACCTTAGATTTTTAGGAATTTAATATCAATTAATAATATAATATTTGTTTTAAGAATTCTTTTATGTCAATTTTGACACTATTCAATAGTTGATTTTTGTGAAACTCATAACAGATTGATTACTTCGAACAAAGTCCATTAAATCAATCCTAATATATCATATTAGCCTATAAAATTAGTTTAATTCATTAAAAGTTTCATATTATATTTATTTGGGTATTTATAATATCAATTATTTTAATTTTTCACTATTATAGTAATTACTGCATCATCATTGTGTCATAAATAAAATAACTTATTTATTGTCTAAAAATTATAAATAAAATATCATTATGTAGGAAAGTTTTTTATCTTTCTAATGAATATTTATAATCGAAAATCCAACATGTATAACCCTATGTAAAAATTGTTCTTCTAAAAGATATATGCTTGTGTCATTTTTGTATTCATTTTAACTTAATTAAAATAAAGTGTCATTATCACTTACAAGTGGATCCATGGGGTCCCAAAATAGACCCAAATATTCCCATGGTCGACCATTTATCAAACAATAGGGTTAAGACACGTTTTAGGGTAATTTAGTATTATTATAATATTATTTTTTAACCCTTATTTACCGGATTTACCCTTAACCATGGTAAATAAAATATTTACCGCAGTAATTATTCAAAATGTCTAAAAATAAAAGTTACCTATTTACACAATTTGAACTTCCTGATTCCAAATATGGAATCCATTTTTCTAAATTCAAAACACAGAAGTGGCAGAAATTAATTTAAAATTAATTCCCGCTGTCAAAACAAAAAGCGTGTTTTTAAGAGATAATAACTATCAAAAGATTGACACTTGTTTATGTTCGGTTTAATTGTAAAATTTTGTCTAATGAACAACATTATATTAAATTGTAAAAATATATTCTAAATATACTTTAAAACCACTCAAATTCATAATTTATCACTATTAATTATTTTGATTAAAAAAGTTGTTTTTAATTAAAATTTAGTAATTTTCACTATTCATCAAAATATGAAAGTTATCCGAAATGTACCAAAATTTCACCTTAGGCTAAATTCAATATTCCGAATCAAAAAATGAAGTCCATTTTGAAATATAAAATATATATAATTTCAAAAACTTGGTATTACTATTCATAACGGCTAGTTTGATCGATTGTGGTGTGTGTTAAAACTCGAAGTTGCGTACAACACACGCTACTGTATTATTCAAAGGAAAGCGTACCGTGGAAGCTTGGGATGTTTCATTTTAAATTTTTTGATGTCCCCATTTAGTCAAAAAGTTTAAAATATTGTATTTAAAAATGTTTCACTATTAGAAGTTGATAAAAGTGCAATACTGAAAATGAATTTGTTCTTGCATTATATCTAAGAAACTCATAATATGGATTCTAAAATTATAAGGATTATATAAAGTTCAAAATGTAGTTAATACTATTCATGACCTCTTTTAATGGTGTGATTGAACTCGGTGTTGCATGTAGTGCAAGTTATTGAATTATTTTTAAGAAATAACACACTCTGAAATCCTGGGGTGTTACATTCTCCCCTCCTTCAATAAATTGCGTCCTCGCAATTTGAAATTGTTCTTCGAAAATAAAAGGTTGAAAGTAGAAAATATATTTGTGGGAAAACCCACATTGGAAATTTGGTTACTAAAATTTAGTCTTAATATGAGGAAAAGAGAAATTAAAGGGTCACCACCAAATTATGATCTCGATTAGGAGAACATTGGTGGCAATTAGAGACATATAATTGGAGGAAAAACGTAAATATTTATAGGTAGTGATTGAGGTCATCAATCACAAACAAGTATAAAATTTAGGTCCTTAAATTCATCAATCTATGATGATTTAAAATACCATCGGTTCAACAAAACATAGGGTATTAGGATAACACATTTTTGACATTTCAAAATATCTTAGTTGAAATCCCACATCGAAAAATGAATTAATGAGGCCTCTATTTAAAATAAAGTGTGGAAAGTATGAAGATTACTGAAAATAACACATACTAGGGTTCCATGTAAGAAAATATGGATATGGAAGAAAAATCTAGCCATCAATTATCTGATGGAGAGTGGTAGAGAACATGGCTATGAAAAGGCCAACAATCCCAAAGCCATAAATTAGTGATGATTTAAGGTACCATCTAGGACAACATTTTTGTTCTAAGTTCCTTTTATTAATGATGAGGAATTTATTTATGACATTGGCTAAGATCATAAGGAGATATACTTAGTTTATAATTAGAGTTTTATCCATTAATAAATTTCTACCAAAACTCATCATTCACTCGTAAAAAAAATTATATTTATACTATTCATAGAGGGTTCCAAAATAAACGAATTTATAATTCATCTACCAGATCTTTTAAAAAACTACTTTATTTAATCCAGGACATCTCATGGGATAGTGGTAGGTGATACACCCTTGTCGCCCTTTGGTTGCGGGTTCAAGTCTCGCAGCCTTGCCGGACGCAACAGGTTGCTGCCCGACCTCCGGGTTGTCCTTTTATGGAAATCCAAAATAATCCAAATAAGAACTATCCAAAATAATTCTATCCAAACTCACAGTCCAACATTTATAAGGAAGGTAAACATAATATAGATCCTTTTTACCCCGTAATAGAATATAAATACCTTCATCAGGTATTACCATATTCCTTATTTATTACATTCATGATCCCTTATTCCATATAGAATGCTGGATGTACTTCATTAATCCAAAAATGTTTAAAACCCCAACAATAATGGAATATACAAATCATTAATCAGCTTCAAGGTAGTCAATAATATCCAATATAATTTATCCAAATCAATCATGTATTATTCTAAAATCACTATCTCAGTATCAGAACTATATTATGGTTTATCTTTCTCTCAACCATATATTTTCCAAAAATTTATCCTGCTATTGAGTCACTTTTCTTTGTTCCACACAATCTCAAGTCCTTAATGAAATAGTACTGCAGTACAATCCTTATATACTCCATAATTATTATAACAAGTACATTGTTGATACAACACTCAATTGACATAATCAACATAAGAAATCTAATCATTCCTCTTCATCTTTGGTAGTATCATAACTTGATTATTATCCAATAGCATCATTTGCGGCATAGTCTGATGACTGGGGCATAGGTTCGCGTAGTGTCCAAACTCCTTGCAAATGAAGCATTGTACATTTAAAACCATTTTCTTACCCTTGCAGTCACGTACTTTGTGCCCTTTTCCTCCACACTTATAACAAACTCCCATTCCTTTCAGGCAAGTTCCAGGGTGTTTCTTTCCACAGTTACCACATATGGGAAAATTCTTCTTTTCCCTCTTCCCTTTATCCATCTTTCTCTCTTCCATCCTTTTCTTCTCTTGCTTCCCTTCAAAGCCATAGGACTCAGTAAACTCTTTACTTATCTTATCAACACATGATATTATTTCTTCATATGATGATAATACATGGGAGACTATTTCTCTTATAAATTCTAGCTTAAGACCATGAAAGATATGATCCTTCCTTCTCTTTGGATCATGTGCATTTCTGGAGTTCTCATTCCTTCTACTGGGCACCATTTCTAAACAATGGCATACACTAGATCAGTTTATGAATCAAAATACATAATCCCATACTTATAAAACACATAACATAAATTGAACTATTTATGGATATAATCCATAATCATAAGAATGTTTTCTTTGAGGAAGTATATACTCATAATCCCTTCAAAATGATTTGTAAAGAAAATGAGAGTTATCCTAAGCATATCCCCCGGGAGTGTCGTAACCAAGAGTGCAGCAAGGCCCGTTGTCGTGCACCAGTTCCCGTTCGAGTCTAGCTCAAAGCGGTGTTTTCGGGTTTTACCCCTAGGTACATCTGTGCCAGAGCCGCCTCTACCTGCTCGTATCCAGACAGGGATGTATTTCTCGGAAAACTCACAAAATCTCTACAATACCAAAATTCTAGGAAGTTCTTCTATACTAATCCTCAAAGTTCATCTTAGGTCTACGTGCTCTAATCAGAGTTTATCTAAATCTAGTTTCCAAGGTTTGTACTAAACTTCCTCTGATACCAACTGTAACGCCCCGAACCTAGTTGCCTAGAGTCGGTGCATTATTACATAACATTGGCATGATCACAAGAAAGATCAAATCTCGAAAGACCGATTGGTTTAGTAGCCTTGGAAACACTAGATATATTCATAAGTTTTACATTACATCATAAAATGAAAAACTACTACAACAACATAATGTCTCCATAATCCACACTACTATCCCCTCATAATATCCCTGCAGGTCATTCATAATTTACTTCTTCACATCCTGGGGAAAAAATAAAACATAGAAAAGGGGTGAGCTCAAATGCCCAGTAAGGATAACAATATGGCGGAAACTTTCATAAATAAGAATAAACATTTAAGGCAATTCATTACTAAAACAAAAGCCTTTTAAAATTGAACTTCAACATGGTATGGCAAAAGTAAAATGAAATAATGCCATTTACTTATTCACATGGATATTCTACTAATCGAATAATCACATGCAAAAATCAATAACCACTTTCATAATGTTGGAATGCATAATGCCAGACTATCATAACCACATAGCCAAGGCCTCGTGCCAAGACTACAAATAAGATTTTGTCAAGGCCTTGTGCCAAGACACTAGTTTGTCTCATGAGACCTACCGATGCAATTTTTTTTAGAAGATACTTATGTTTAAAATTGATAAAATATACTCCAGTGTTTTTCTGAAAGCAATATGCAAGCTTCTGAAAATAAAATAACTAATTCTGAGACTTATCGATTAATTACAGGCCATGATGGGTCCACTCCCAATCCCTTCCTATCTACCAAACTCAAGAGTCAGGTTTTCTGAAAACATTTTTAAGCTTGCGTTAAATACGTATACATTTACACTGGATTTTCATATATTTGAGGGAAATATCTCTCTTTTGAAATCATTTAAAAATCACATAAATATAAAAGAAACCTTTTCTTTGAAAATATTCTAACAAGCTTGTAAGGAAAGCTTCGACGATTTTATAACGGTGGAAAATAACTGCACCCGCCGTATAAGTTAAAAAAAACATTCTTACCTTAATTCTGTCGAAAAGGTTAAAAAGGACCTTGTTTTGAAAACGACCGAAAGATTCCTTTATAAACCACTTTTAAAAGTCAAAAAGGGTATAAATGACTTTAACTCATATTCTAGTAAATAGTAAAAATGTTTTGAAATGCATTTTTAAGAAACATGGATGTGGATGATAAAGAGATCCCAGTAGATTATTACGTATAAACAACCTTGGATAATGAAGAGGTTGTAAAGTAAACCCTTACCTTGTACTTTTCCTTGGTTGTGGTAGGTTAACCTCCTGTATAATGGTGAAATAATTGTTATTAAATTATACAAGAATCATATACATTAATATGATATCATATATGATCTTTTAATATTGATTTGATAATAATATCTTAGTATTATCGTTGTTTCGGGTGTTAACTTACTTGTTTTCTTTCATATGTTTTGTTACGTAAGACATGTTTGTAAAGGATAGGTTGTATATTATTCATATCCAGAATGATATCAAGTCCTTAAACATCATTTTTAAATCATAAAATGATAATTACGCTTTAATGGTTACGATGGAGAATGAATCTCATCGCGTTCGTGGAGACGGTAGTCCGTACGTACGCACGAGCGACAATATCATTCTTTTGATATTAAAATAATATATAAATGGATGGTATATCATATATACAGAATCATTAAAATGTTATATTTATTATTTACATGAGTTACACATCATTATTATACCCATCCAAATAATATTATATTGAATAACAATTACACCACGACGTGGAGACGGTAAGCCGTACGTACGCACGTATGGTGACATGTTATTCAAAGGGTGGATAGAATACTGAATATGATTGTACCATATTTATAATAACATCACAGTATATGTGAGATACTGGAGTTATTATTTCAGAATGGTAAGAACAAAGGAAGAAGAAGTGGAAGAAGAAATGAACTTAGAAAAGGGTGGTGAGATCATTACCTCTTCTTCGGGTTCTTCCTTTTGATTTGATCAAAAGGGCTCCTTAGGTTGGCTTTCTGATCAAACTAAGGCCTCTAGGTTGTATTGAGGGATGTTGGGAGAGTATTTGGGCAGAGTTTGGCCGAACCAAAAGGCTTTAGAGGTGTGAAGAAATGAGAAGGAGGAGTGCCCTTTTATAAGAGGGGTGAGGGGCACCTTTGGAAAAGCTAGAAATATTAATTTATAATAAATTCATATTCGGTTTCTAAAGGCTCCAAAGTTGACTATTCAAAGGATGAGGTGGGGATAGGTCGAAAACAACTCATCCAATAGAATTTAGACAGGTTTGGGTACTTATATTAACCTTATCTTTAAGTATTAACTCTAAGTTAATTAGTTTCACTTTTACAATGTCTCTTTGTATTTTTATATAATATGGTTAATAAACTTACTATATACATCTAAGCGACCCCCAAGTGGTCCATTAATGATTAACCTATCATAATATAAGTCTCTTGGCCGAACCTTAGATTTTTAGGAATTTAATATCAATTAATAATATAATATTTGTTTTAAGAATTCTTTTATGTCAATTTTGACACTATTCAATAGTTGATTTTTGTGAAACTCATAACAGATTGATTACTTCGAACAAAGTCCATTAAATCAATCCTAATATATCATATTAGCCTAGAAAATTAGTTTAATTCATTAAAAGTTTCATATTATATTTATTTGGGTATTTATAATATCAATTATTTTAATTTTTCACTATTATAGTAATTACTGCATCATCATTGTGTCATAAATAAATAACTTATTTATTGTCTAAAAATTATAAATAAAATATCATTATGTAGGAAATCTTTTTATCTTTCTAATGAATATTTATAATCGAAAATCCAACATGTATAACCCTATGTAAAAATTGTTCTTCTAAAAGATATATGCTTGTGTCATTTTTGTATTCATTTTAACTTAATTAAAATAAAGTGTCATTATCACTTACAAGTGGATCCATGGGGTCCCAAAATAGACCCAAAGATTCCCATGGTCGACCATTTATCAAACAATAGGGTTAAGACACGTTTTAGGGTAATTTAGTATTATTATAATATTATTTTTTAACCCTTATTTACCGGATTTACCCTTAACCATGGTAAATAAAATATTTACCGCAGTAATTATTCAAAATGTCTAAAAATAAAAGTTACCTATTTACACAATTTGAACTTCCTGATTCCAAATATGGAATCCATTTTTCTAAATTCAAAACACAGAAGTGGCAGAAATTAATTTAAAATTAATTCCCGCTGTCAAAACAAAAAGCGTGTTTTTAAGAGATAATAAATATCAAAAGATTGACACTTGTTTATGTTCGGTTTAATTGTAAAATTTTGTCTAATGAACAACATTATATTAAATTGTAAAAATATATTCTAAATATACTTTAAAACCACTCAAATTCATAATTTATCACTATTAATTATTTTGATTAAAAAAGTTGTTTTTAATTAAAATTTAGTAATTTTCACTATTCATCAAAATATGAAAGTTATCCGAAATGTACCAAAATTTCACCTTAGGCTAAATTCAATATTCCGAATCAAAAAATGAAGTCCATTTTGAAATATAAAATATATATAATTTCAAAAACTTGGTATTACTATTCATAACGGCTAGTTTGATCGATTGTGGTGTGTGTTAAAACTCGAAGTTGCGTACAACACACGCTACTGTATTATTCAAAGGAAAGCGTACCGTGGAAGCTTGGGATGTTTCATTTTAAATTTTTTGATGTCCCCATTTAGTCAAAAAGTTTAAAATATTGTATTTAAAAATGTTTCACTATTAGAAGTTGATAAAAGTGCAATACTGAAAATGAATTTGTTCTTGCATTATATCTAAGAAACTCATAATATGGATTCTAAAATTATAAGGATTATATAAAGTTCAAAATGTAGTTAATATTATTCATGACCTCTTTTAATGGTGTGATTGAACTCGGTGTTGCATGTAGTGCAAGTTATTGAATTATTTTTAAGAAATAACACACTCTGAAATCCTGGGGTGTTACAGTTAAAGTGGTGGGATCTTTTAAACCAACAATGATTCATCTTCATCTATAAATATTGGCTCGAGTGGAATCCATCTAATAAATAAGGGAAAGTGGTGGAAACTGAAAGCATTGGATGGAAATTACAAAACAAATTGGGTGTAATCAGATTATTATATACTGATAGAGCATTATAACCTTCCTTTTTCCTAGAATAAAAGTAAAGTAGAATTCCCCAATGGAGTAAGATGAAAGTCCGAACCACATAATCTCATGTTTTGTTCATGTGCCTTGTTTATTTTGGATTGTTTCAATTGATAGTTCTTGTATGAGTCTTCTAAAGGTACTAGGTTTTTGTGAGGTGACATGTGTTCTCAATTTATATCCAAGTTCCAATTTTAATCATAAGATGCATTTTTTTTCTAACACAATTTGAACCCAAATTCATAACAAAAAGAGCGCATTGAAAATGGTACCTCTCTAGATAAAACATCACTCACACTATATTTCATTTCTTGGGTATATATTTCTTTGACCCCTATACCATGAAACCATGGAATGTCAGAATTATTCTCTTGTATTATCATTCTTTATAGGGAGGAGGAGTATTGTCCCTTGTTGTTGAAAGTGTTATTGAGAAGTTATCTCTTGGGCCTTTTGAGAATATCTATGGATAATGTGTTGTGCACAAATCTCACATCCTCTAATATGATATAACTTGGATTATATACATAGGTATAGAAAATTAGTAATTGTACAGAGGACCTTAACTAATTCATTATTCTAATTAAACCTCATCAATTATTATTATTATTATTATTATATTCCATGTCATGCACTAACTCACGAATATTTAAATATCATTTCTTAAATAAATAAATCAAAATTTATTTAAATAGTATTAAGTAAAATATATCATTTCCATTGGTCCCTTAACTCTACCCACCAATCCTCATGGACATTTATCAAAAAAAATATTTATTAAAATAAGTAAATATCATTTTATTATTCATTTAATAAATAAATAAATATTATATTCACTAACTGAAAAATAAATATTTATTTAATATTTAACTCATATATATTTTTGTCTCAAATAACAGGTGATGGAATTTATATGATCAACTAAACCTAGATAATTATTAAACAACAATACATGAATCATATTTATTGAAACTATCAAATTCAAATAGAATTTAACTAAGATTTTGGATACACTTAGTGTGTGAGCCTCTAGACCTCTTTCTAAGTGTCATTGGGTGAACTAGCCTAAATTTCAAGATTTTCATCTAGAAACATGTCAAGGAACCCATAGAGAAATAATTTGATGTCACAATGACAAAAACCTCATATGAACACTTATTGTGTAATATAATCACGTTTTCTCTATATGTCATTGAGAAGGTTTCATACTTGTTTCATCAACCTATATGCTTGATATATATTTATTTGAATATCTAAAATTAACTCGTCAATAAACTTTCAAAACCAAATACTTAATCAAATAGTCCAATTTTAATCAAAGTTTCTAAGATATCATCTTCTATAACTCGGAAGGGAAAAATGATTTCTTGACTTATTTTATTAATGTAATATCACTTATGGAGTGCACAACATGTTTTACTTCTCCATGAGAATATTTCATCATTATTTTTGAAAATAAATCAAAGTACACAATACATGATATACATTAATAATAATATCAAGTCTAATACCAATACACACATCAAAATATAGAAATTTATAATGACATATATAACATGTTTAATTCAAATTGATGGGTATCTGCTAATAACCTCACTTCTTGGATATTATGAAGTAAAAAATTCATGAGAATAAGTCTCAATGTATTATGAGCCATCAAAACCTGATAATAAAATTTCATTTGTGTCCTATTATATAGATTTAATCTACACCATGGGACTAATGTTTAAGAATATTATCATAATATCTATAGGTTCACATTATAGTAGGGAACTACTGTAACCTTTTGATGTGATAGATACTCTAAAGACATTATTATATTAATTTTACACATAAATAAATCATCATGGGATAATATATTTTTTAATATTAAATTATTTGAATATATAGGAAATTAAAAGTAAAGAGTTGGTTGGTTCTAAGGTGCAAACTCTAACAACTTTTAGTCTGCTATCTCTCATATGATATTCATCCTTTTATTAAGATACTGATTTAGTCAAAGGGCCTTTCGTGTTATTTTCTATGAAAATATTATCATTGTGAACTCACCCCTCAAAGAAAAATCCCTCAACATGTGATATTTCCAATGTATATGCTTTTTTCCATTGATATTCCCTTGGATAATTTGATAGGACTATCAATGTAGTATTATAAAAATATAGTGTGATATTATCTTTAATTATAGGAACCACATCAATCTTCTGGATAAATATTCATATCAAAATTAATTCTTTAGCTACATCAGAATCCACAATATACTTGAAATCTATAGTAGAATTTGAAACCATCTATTATTTAAAACTCTTCCAGATCACATATCCTCCATTAAGGAAGAACACATTTCCCAAATATGATTTTAGATCATTCTGATCATTCTAGAAATTGGAATATGTGTATCTCCTAATAACTAGTTCTTCAACTCTTCGATAAACCATGAATATATCCTTAATAATCCTTCAATATAATCTTTACATCCATCCAATGTGCCTATTAAGGGTCTTCTTGATATCTACCTACCATACTCAAGGCATAAGAAACAACAAGCATTGTATATAGCATAGTATACATGAAATATTCTTTCATTGATATGTAAGGGACCTACTCATTATTTATCTCCTCTTTTTTATGAGGACACATTTTATTAGATAGAGATGTATAACATGTGACACTAGTAATAATCACCTCTCATATTCTTTCATATTTATTCTCTTCAATACTATGCCAATATATATACCTTAACTTAGTTCAAGTAGTTTATTATATCTACCATGATTAATCTTGATCCCCGAAATGTAGGCTGATTCACCAAATTCTTTTAAGAAGAAGAATTTTCTAACCACATATTAACTGACTATAATTCTAATATCACATTTCCATCAATAAAATATCACCAACATATAGTATCAGGAAAAAAATACACTCACACTAAACCTATTATAGACATAGGGATCACACTCATTATTTATGAAAACAAATAATTTTGGATTTATAAAAATGAATGTTATATGATCTTGATGCTTTCTTTAACCTATAAATGTGTCTTTACAACTTTCATACCTTATTGGAATCCTTTGGATTCACAAACCCTTATGGTTGTATCATATAAAAATTTTCCACATGGTTCCCATTAAGTAAATCTATTTTTAAATCCTTTAAAAAATTAATAAACATGGTAAGATACTATTGAAAGTATAATTATAATGAATTTCAATATATAAACTAGTGAAAAGGTTTCATCATATTATATTCCTTATCATTTCCTAAATACTTTATCCAACATTCATGCTTTATAGGTATTGAATTTACTATCCTTGTTCAGCTTCTTCTTAAATACCCAGTTTCACCCAATAAGATTTATATCCAGTGGAGGAACTACTAAAACCCATACTTGTTTCAGTTATTGGAATCCTTTTTAGAATAAATGGATTCTTACCACCTTTAAACTTCTACATCACTCATAGCTTCCTTGTAGGACACATGTTCATCACTATCAACTAATAATGTGTCTCCATACTCAATGACTATAAAACTATATGTATCTAGTTCTCTAACCTCTCTAGTTCTCCTATGAAGTAATTCTTTCTGTATAACAAATTCTTCCATGGATTTTGGTGGAATTTTTAAACGTTTTAACTCTTATGTATCTTCAACCTCAACTTTATCAAAGTTGATCTTTTTCCCACCATCACATTTGAAGATGTGATCACTCTCAAGTAATATGGCTTGTATTTCCACTATTACCATTTTTTGAGGATTCATATAGATAATATCCACTTTTATCCTTGGGATGTCTTATAAAGATATGATTTTTCCTTGGAGTGTAAGTTTGTTACCAGTGATAGCCTTAAAAAATTATCTACATCCCCATGCACATGTATATGAAAAACTGGGATTTTTCCCATCCCATAACTCAAATAGAATTTTTTTATTCTTTTTTCATCACTTGATTTATTGTGTATATTTTAGTTTGTAATTTATATCACCAAAAGGATAGTGTAATAGTTTCATGAATCATCATCAATGTCACCATGTCAAATAAGGAGTGGTTATTCCTCTCACTTACACCATTCCACCACTACTAAAAAACACCAACAAACATGGGGCTATAGGCATGGGTAGCCTTCCCATGGTTGAAAGTCAGAATAATTTCATGGATTAATTATTTCTATGCTCATGTGTGGTATGCCTCCATGGGAATTGGTGGTCCTGTTCATAGGTTGTGTAAGAACAAGAACATGATCTTTATTTAGTATTGGATGGACATGGGAAAGCCTACTTCCATGGGAACGAGAGATCATGGAAGTATAGGTATCATGGTCATGGCCTACTTCCATGGGAATGGGATCCCATTGCAGTAGGGGTCTCCTAGGAAAGGGTGCCTCCGTGGATACTGGAGCATGTGACATTAGTGGTGTCTCGACTGAGGTCAGTGGGGATCCCCTTAGTGAGGGAATTTCCATGCGCATGGGTTATTATGGTAGTAAGGGTGGAATGGATTATGGTATTGTTATTTCCTTGGTAACCCATGGTATTAATGGTGGAACGAGTGAGGTTAATGCCATAGAAACCTTGCTTGTGGTTGTAGAGGTATACTTTGAAGGGCACAAGCACGTGGCAGTAGGACTTTACCCCATGGATCTAATTAAAAAATAATATAATTAATATAATAATTTAAATATATATATATATATATATTATAATATATGTTCATATCTGTGTAAATAAAATTATATATAGTGTGGTGGTATAGGTGTTAGAGTTGAATGGTAGAAAACTAGGATTGAATGTCACTGGCGACAAGTTTTCTTAATTTTCTAAGATTTACCGACACATGAAAGGTTCTTGCAGAAATAGATTCCACATGGACTAACCTACAACCATGGTATATGCCCATGGAGATAAGGTCCACATCAATTTCCTTATGACCATGATCAAAACACCTATAGTCATAGTCATGGTGGAAAAATCCCCAGAGACTAGTGTCATGGCTCAATCGGCCATAAACATCACACCCTTGGTCATATCCATTTTTTCTATTTGCGAATTATGGATTATGAGGATTATTTAATTGAGTTAGCATCCCAATATGCCTTATAAAATCAATGAAATCTTGGTTAGGATACTCCTTTCCATGATTTGAGTATAGTTTCTTTATCTTCTTACCAAGACAATTATATAATTCATTTTTGAATTCATTAAATTTATCAAAGAAATTATACTTATACCCCATTAAGTAGACAATTCCTTATCAACTAAATCCACCGGTAAAATTTAATAAGAGTATCCACCTCTGGCTTCAACTAGAAAATATCCATGCATGTATATATGAACTAATTATAAAATAATTGTGTCCATTTCACCCTTTCCATGAAATAGAGATTTTTTCATTTTTACTTGTAAAAAACATGACATATATCCAAGGGTTTTAGTTCAAAAGAATCTAAATATCCCTCCTAATATATCTTTGTCAAACACTTGTTTTTTACATGAACATATTGATGATGCCACAACAGGGTGTGATATGAATCATGTGAACTTGATTCGTTATCGATTTACAACACTTGATTTTCATATTCTAATACATAAAGAACATTATTCAAATGTGGCATCCCATAACATATTCTATATTTATAAAAGTAGCGACTCTTATTTTGAAAATTTAAAATGAAGACATCTGTGTCTAAAATGGACATGGATATTATGTTTTTTGTTACACTAGAAACATAATAACAATTATTTACAACTATAATTAAACTTATTGGTAAAGTGATATGGTAGTCTCAAATATCCAATGTAGTCAGTATTTCCCTATTGGTAGCTCAAAGATCCACCTCACCTTTAATAAATTTCTAGAATCTACTTGGTTCTTGTATTTAGATACTTATTTGTGCACTAAAATTTATGTCTAATATCTTACATTTGATAATTAATGCACTAGAATATTCCCCCTACATATTCACTAAGGAACAATTATTAATCTAATGGACCGTATGGACACATGAAAAACACATTTCATCTTTTTCCTTATCTTTTCCATTAACATGTATAACATGTGTAATTCCTATTGGTGGGTATGTTCTCATAACCTACCTTCTTGAAAAATATCAAGTGAAAACTTCATAAGAAGAAGTATCAATGTTCTATGATCCCCTTGAATCTAATAATCAAACATCATCTATTTCCCATCATACAAATTTCATCCAGACCATGGGAATAATGTTTAAGAATAATAGCATCTGTAGGTTCTCATTATACTAGGGAACTGATATAAACTTCCAATGATATAGATACTCTAAGGAAATTATCACATGAATTTCACACATAATAGAAAGAATCATGTGATAATATGTTTATTAAAATTCAAGTATCTTAATATAAAGTAAATTTAAAGTAAAGAGTTAGGTTTTTCTAGTGAACCAACTACAATAAACTCTCCCTTTCACAAGATCCAAATGCTAACAACTTTTAATATTCTATCTCTCTTATGATATTTATGCTTCTATTGAGATAAGTTTTTAGTCAATAGTTCTATAACATTATCTTATATGGAAACTCTACTCACTATGAACTCAATCCTATAATAAAAATCTCTCAAGAGGTGATACTTACAAAGTATATGATTTATCCATTGTTAGTCCTATGGATCCTTAGATAGGACCACCACTGCATTATTATCATAATAAAGTGTGATGGTATCTTTACTTTTATGTAACACATCAAGATCCTAGATAAATTTTCATATCTAAATTACTTATTTAGCTACATCAGAAGAAAAAATATACTTGAACTCTCCTATTTAATTGGTGAACACCTGCAATTTCAAACTCTTCCAACTCACATATCCTCCACTAAGATAGAACACATTACCTAACTATAATTTTATATCATTTGGATCTTTATAAAAACTAGAATATGTGTATCTACAGATGACTAGTTCCTTATATCCTCCATAAAATAATAACATATCCTTAGTATGCCTTAAAGATAATCTTTATATCCATACAAGGCATCTATCAAGGGTCTTCTTGATATCTTCCTACTATGATCAAGGTGTATGCAGCATCAAGTCTGTTATATAGAATTCTATCCATGATAGATCTTATCACTAATGCGTATGGAATCCTTCTCATTATCTCTTTCTTATTTTATTTGAGGACACATTTTCTTAGATAAATGTATACCATGTGACACTAGATATAATCCCATATTGGATTGTTTCATATTAAATATGTTTAGTAACTTATCAACGTATGTACCTTGAATTAGTTCAAGTAGAATATTAGATATAAAATAATGGATCTTGATCCATAGAATTTAATGTAGGTTGATTCAATAAAGTCTTTCATGAAGAATCATTTATTTAATCACATCTTAACTGACTATAAGACTAGTATCTCATTTCCATCAGTAATTATTCCGTCTCTGAGATGGCACATTTTGGGTTATGATGAAATGGTCTGACAAGGATCATTACCCACCCCTCTTTCTATAGATATTTTCTGGTCAAATTCACCATTTCTTTTGTTTTGACTAATTCTACATCATTATTCTTTAAAATAAGGTTGGATTAACCCCACAGGGACTGGTCAATTCACCCCTTTCGCATTACAAAGGAGGTGCCACTGTCAGTCGGTCCTAGCGGGTGATTGTGTGGGGTAAAGTACTTGTGTAATCAGTCCTCCTTGGATATAATTTCCTTGGATGGTATCAAACAGGTTTATTCAGGGATCCAGGAACACCCAACAGCCCTAGTATCCATGATTCATGGACCTGCTTTCCAAAGGAAGGTTCTCGTTGATTGATGATTCAGCCAACGACACTTTATGACTCCATTGGTCGAGAGGATGGGAATTCAGACTCACTGCACCCTTCTAAGGGTGGATTATTGCATGTTACAAGTCTCTCTTATAGATTTAAGTTGTTTTAATATGTTCATGAATCCTTGGTTCATTCCCGAAGAGTGTCTCCATGGGCTACCCTCGGTTTGAAAGATCGCCATAGGCATGCATATATCTAATGATGCAAAGGTGGTGCTGTCTTGAGCCATACAATAAGGCTCTCTGGAGTTTATCATCTTCCAGGGGGATGAAAGGTGACTTGATGTTGGGATCATACCCGTAATATGGCTTTCCTATGTATCCTCGGGAGAGGAATAGAAACCCACGTAGTTAGGAATTATGTGGGGCTTACACATGGAAGATTCCCATTTGAGGGGTGCATGGTCAGGTAGACCCTTTTGGATGGACACCCTTTTGATCTTTGACCTTCAGGTAGGTGACCTACGTATACTAGTTTGATCAGGAATCAGAGTTCTTGTAGATCCTAATTGTTGGTTATTACACATAAAGCTTCCCATTTTGGGGATCATGATTGGGTGTACCCTTTTGGTTGGGAACCTTTTTGAGCTCGGTCCTTTAAGTAGGCTCCCTACTTATCCAAGTTTGATTAGGAATTAGAGTTCTCATAGTTCAGAATGTTTGGATGTTGTGATCGTCACAAACCTCTAAGCCCACGTGAGTCATGATTGGTGTGAGAAACAAGAGTATGTGAGAGATCCAACCAACCACATTCTTCCTCTCCTATTGGTGGGAAAGGGAGATCCCATGGAGGAAAAGGTTGGGGCGATGGTGGGTGAGGGTGTCGAGCAATAAACCTTTCATTGTGAAATGACATTAAAGGTCATGTGGCTCGACCTTGGAGGATGGGGGACTTACCTCATTGGGAGTTCCCCAGAATACATCCTGGGAAGGGGAAGAGTTTCATCCTCATCAAAAGGATAAGCGAACATAACTCCTTTGACTAATCACTATTCCTTATTTAATGGAAAACAAGTGATCACCCTTAATCCCTAGAACGTGGAGGTCCACATCGGTATCCCAAGGTTGGACTCCAGGTTATTATGGGAATGTAGACCCATGGAAATTCCTGAATCCCAAACCATTGTGGGGATAGCCTTCGTGACTTTGCTTACCATGGGTATGTAGACTCAAAGGGGTGTGTTGATGCACCTGATGGTCTAATAATACGGGTAATGTGGCTTTGGAGGAGGCTTTGGCCTAATGTTAGAGGACTAGTTCATAGAGGGGCCATGGAGGACTGGATGGTATTAGAAGGGTGAAGTTGGAATCGGAGGAAACAATACCTGAAAACACCCCATTCTGCATACTGATTTCTTATGCATTATGGGGGAGGCTTCACATACCAAAGTGGTATGCGGGCAGAGGGGTAGTCCTTATACCGATGTGGTACAAAGGCATGGTTATATATCACCGCATACCATAGTGGTACATGGCCCACCATTCCTCTTTGGGTTCCATCTACGTACTGATCCAGTACACAACACCGGGTTCAGTCCGCATAGTGGTACACTATGCAGAGCACCATATTGAAGGAGGGTCTGTGGGATTATCATTCGTGGGAAGCTCATCTGTGAGAAGTATATGGTTCACAATTTTACCATTTAGGTTCGCAGTTCTATTATTATTATTACTCAGTTCCCCCATTTTATGGTTTGTGGATGGATGTACCTATGGGGAGTATGGTTCGTGATTTAGGATTTGCTGATGAGTCAAGACTGAAGTTGGAATCTTCTTCGAAATTTTTCTTCCAACCTTTGAGTCCCCTTCAAAATTTCATCATTCATCCTCTTCAATTCATTATGTGCTCCATTTTATATATAATTAGGGAAATCATATCTATGGGCATGCGGCACCATTTGTGGAGGCCCGTGAAGAGATATACTGATCCGTGGAAGACTCAGTCAATTGGGGTTTTCAGAGGCTGTGGTTCGCGATCATGGTTCACAGAACCCTGCTTGTTCTCTTCATCCATGAACTAATGAGTTCGCAGGATGGTACACGGATGGCCTTCACGCGCATGAGTCCCTCGGTGATGTGGTTCGCAGTCCGTTGGGTTCATTGTCCTTCACTCTGCGCACCAACGCCTCAAAGATCATTCCGCATACCTAGTAATTCATGATCTAGGTGGTCCACAAACCCTTCTCGGTGATGGTATATGGGCCATTTGAAATTATTTGAAAACTTGAATTCTTTCAAGTTTCTTCTAAAATTTTCAACTCAATTTGAGTCTATTCACCTTTTTAGACTTTTAGAAGTACTTTCTTCCTTATCTAAAGTGATTGTGGGAGTATTTTCTTCCCTTGGAAGATTTTTCAGGACCCTACAAATTCCCCCATAAAAATGGGGTCCATTCAGAATGAAAAGTAGACTATTCTGATATAGAAGTGATCCTGAACTGAAATGGTTCGTGGTAAAATAGATAGGCCTAATATGAGGGGACCACGCCTATATATAAGGGCCCAAATCATTTTTCTTTTACTGTTTATCATGGAGAAAAGTGGTATCAACTTCCCCAGATTCCTCTACTCTTTCATACCGTGTCCCTTGTAAAAATCCTTTTTTGCGAACTGCTTCGTACGTTCCGTGAACCGAACTTTCCACCATTTTTATGTCTGAGTACCGAATTTTGGGTTTTGTTAATGGAATTGTGGAATTTTTAAGATCCAAATCTGGATTCTGTGTAGAAGAATGCTACACTTCTTGTCTGTCCACATTGTAGCGACTCGGGTTTTGGCCCTGTCAAACATTGGAATATTCCTATGAATAATTCCAGAGCTAGGCGCGAAGACGGTGTGCGATTCCGAGGCCCAGTGTGCCCAGAATAAATTTTATTAAAATATTAAGTATTTTAATACTATGCACATGGTGAGGGTGTGATATCTCATAAACGGTGGTTCAGAATGAGAATCTGAGGGCACATTTACATCAGGAGCGTGCTGTTTACCCTAGGTGAGGTGTAAACTTTGCGGGTGCGGGCCTGCCGTGGAGAAAAGCCACCAGGGGTGTTTTCGTAAATAAATGGAAAAGTTTATTTACAAGCATCAACTCGAATAACTCTTGAACAGAGTCTCAGATTGAAATTATGAGTTCACCATTGCGTTCATAACACCATGTTTACCCTAGGTGCGGCATAATTTTAGTCGGCGCCGGGTACCGGGTCGGAGGCGTGTTGGCGGGGAGTGAAGATGATTTTTTTTTAAATAATCAAGAATCTTCTCCCCCAAACCCTACGCATTGGCAGAACAAACCCCTCCCCTCCTCCTTCATTTCTTCACCGATCGAGACCTTGGTGTCCGTTTTCAGTGCTGATCGTCAGCGGATCGAGCTCCAGCGCGTCGCAGGCGTCATTCTGCACCCGAAGCTTCGGTGTTTTGCCCGTGAGGTATCCGATTTCAGTTTTAATCCCCAAATAATATTTTTGCTCCAAATTTCTTCATTGTTTTTTCATAGTAGGGAAGATCGGGTCCCATGGGTCGTGTAGGAGGTTTCATATCGCAAAATGAACCACAGGGGTGCCCCCGGCGGTCCGCGGAAGTTCCAGCGCGGTGGTGTCGGCGCCGGCGGACCCGCAGCTGTCCACAGTGGTCCGCAGCGGCCAGACCCCTGGGATGGTGGCTCGTAGGCCTCGCCGGTGGAGGGTGACGGAGGTCCGCCGGCCAGTGCAGGCCAGCGGCGGCGGCGGCCGGTCCGGCCTTCTTTGAATACACTGGGGTTTTAAAACCCATGTATTTTACTCCTTGGAGGTTGGATTCGTGTGCCATCTACAGAGACGTGACCCTGGAAATGAGGATAACCTTTTAGAGTAGGTTTTGTAGTTTTAATTTTTGGGTTCTTGGCCCGGGATCTTGAAACGTCGAATAAAATAATAATATTTTATTATTATTCGACTTTGGGTCATCGTATCTTCTACCCGGAGCATCCGATTGACGTGTCGTCAGTGGCGTTGAGACCCTGATGGTACGATGGACTTTTATTGTTGGTTTTTGGGTGTTGGGACCGAGTTTGGGGTGTGGGCCCCACGAGGCCAGGTTTGGGGTGTTTACGGAGAAATGCAACTTTCTCACCAGGAGTCCGATTTTGGTGGATGAATAGTCGATCCTATGTGTTTTTCTGAGAGGATCACAATGGTGCGATCCATTCAATGGGTTTCGAGATCAAGGTGTGGGCCCCAACCGATCTGGCTTCGGTGAATAATTCCTTTTTCACCAGGGGTCCATTTGGGACGAACGAGTAGTGGATCCCGTGTGTTTTTTCAAGGGGATCGCAGTGGTATGATCTTCTTGATGTGTTTCGGGATTGTTGTGTGGGCCCCGCATGGGATAGCTGTGGTGAATAGTGCCTTTTTCACCGGTTGTTTGTTTTGGGTGAGTAAACAGCCAATCCTGCATGTTTTTCTTCGTAGATCATGATGGTGGCCTCGGTATTGGTCTTGGAGGTGCGTTGTGTGGCATTGTGGCGGGTCGCTCGAGTTAGCGACTTTTGGACCAACAGTGGTTGTGAGTACTCCCTTGGTTCATTCCTACGATGTTTCGTGCAGCATCAAAACCTTCGTATAAGTTTGGGATCCTCTCGATGGGATGTTTAATCTTTTAGAGTTGTGGCATCCCTCCGGTGGGCCTGGAGTGGGATCCTCTAGCATCGTTTCCCTAGATCGAGTTCTTGGTATTGTTGTGACCACTTATCCACGGGCGGTGATCCCCTATCTAGCAGGTTAACTCCTTAGGGTTCGTGGCATCATCGAGAATATGATCCCCTACATAGTGGGTCTTTCTCAGTAGGGTTGTGGGATCATTGGGTATACGATCCCCTACTCAGCAAGAGGATTATAGTAGGGTTTTGGTATCATTGGTTATATGATCCCCTACTCAGCGCGTGGTGTCGGTAGGGTTGAGGCATCTTTAGTTCGATCCCCTACAGCGTGAGATATACCAGATAGGTTTTTAGTATTGTCCTGAACATCGTGATACGGGTAACGATCCTCTATCTGAGTGACATGTTTCTATTGAGCGCCATATCGGGTTGTGGTATCCCCCAGTGGATCCTGGGAGTGATCCCCTATCCATGAGCTCTACAAATGCCAGATCTGGTTGTGGTATCCCCCAGAGGACCCTGGGAGTGATCCCCTATCTGTGAGATCTTCTTATACCGATGTGGGTTATGGTATCCCCTATCGTACCCTAGGAGAGATCCCATATCCGAGGAGTTTGGAGTTTATGTTGTTTCAGCGATTTTTCCTCACTGTCAATATCCGACGAGCGTGATCTTTTGTGTGAAAGTCTGGGATGTTTGTGTGGGACCCAATGGAGTGTATCTCTAGAATGAGTTTCATCTGGGATGATGGTGATAATGGAGTGTGTTCTCCTTGTTGTGAACCATTTCTAGTGATAAGGTCGGTACCTCATGTGGTTTGGTGCATGAGATGGGTATATCTGGATTGTTAATGGTGTATGTATGGGAATACACCTGAGCTGAGCTGACTAGTTGTGTCTAGCATAGGATGGTCACGAGATGGAGTTTCTCTCGTCTAGGTTCCCTCTGGATGAGATAAGAAGACTGTTGCTTTTCAGTTTCACTCTTTTGTTTTGGGTTTTTGGGGTGGCTACTGAGTATTGTTATACTCACCCATGTACAGGCTTTTCCCGCATATGTTTGTGTCTTGTGCAGACCACATGCATTTCAATGGTGTCCCGGGACGACCCAGAGCAGGCGGAGTGGAGTGAGCGGGACTGACCATGGAGTCTTACCAGAGCTGTGCTGAGGAGCTTTCCAGTGGTGGATTTGGCAGCGTTTCCCTCCTTCTGAGTAGGTTGGATGCTTCGTAGTTTTCTTTTGGTGGGCCCTATTTTTCCCTTTTGTATTTCTATTGTACTCTAGTTGTGGGATATGTATTCATGCATTTACTTTTCAGTTTTATATATCTCTGCATTGTTTCATAGAGGTGTATGTGGGTGCGTGTGTATTGGTGCCTTAGGCTAATTCCTCCCTTGTGTGTGATAGCCTACTCGGTGCTAGACGTCAGCCCCTGGCCAATTGGAGGTGGGCTTGGGGAGTCGCATCTTGAGCCCCTTTTGGTCGGGTCATGACAGAGTGGTATCAAAGGAGGTTCCACATTTGGGATCTCAGAGCATAGCTGGTCTAGCTGTGAGTTTGGTTTGGGTTGCATAGAGGTAGTGTGAGGATGTTTCGGGTTCAGATCTTAGGCAAGGGACTCCAGTGTTGGTGCGGCGGCTGACGTATCCATACACCAGGACTCTGATAACCATCCTTTCGAATCGGGACGATTGGACACTAGTCGTAGGGACATAACGGTACATGCATATTTTAGGACTGGGTTTTTGGGTTTCCCTTATTCTTCTTGGGTCAGCTCTGTAGATATACCCTTTGACTATGGAGCGTCTTGATTTTATTTCAGGATGCCTCCACGACGATAGCCAGCAAGGGTTCTGTAGTGGGATTGTGGTGACGATCCACCCCATGTAGAGGCTGTGGACCAGGGCGCAGTGTAACACCCCGAGATTTTATGAAAAATATTCTTTTAATTTCATTAATGTCTTGTGTTGTATTCTACACCAAGATTACCTTACGCGATACGCAACACCGTATTATCTTGCAGTATATGCAACACTATTCTTGGATCGTGTTACACACAATTTTGATAATAGTTATTCTATGAAACATTGAGTATATATATATATATATATATATATATATATATATCAATGTATAAATGAAATATGGTTGGATTCTGTTATACGAAACAACAAAGGATTCTTTCACAACACGCAACCCTGACTTGTCTTGCATTACACGCAATCGCGACCTTCCTCGATAGCGTGTGTTGTACGCAATACCGGGTTTTAATAAACAACGATATATTATTGTCATGAACTAGCCGTTATGAATAGTGTTAACTAAATTTTGAATTTTATAACATTATTATTCATCTTACACATTTCTAGAACATGGTATAAGAACAAAATAAATTTTTCGGGTAAAATAAGTATTTTTCAAAAAATGCAGTTTTGCCGCCTTTTGATGGCGCACCCAATTTAAATCTAGTTTTTGACATGTTTATATGTTCAATTTGACAAAATAAAATTCTTCTTTTGAATCAGGATATAAAACTTTACATTATATAATGTTTTGATATTTTTCCGATAACTTTCATATTTTAATGAATAGTAAAAACACGCTATATTTTAATTAAAAACAATTTTTTTCATCGTAATATCTTATGTGGTTAAATTATAATATTGAATGTTTTTAAAGTATAAATAGAATATATTTTTACCATTTAATATAATGTATGTCATTAGCATTGATTTTATCTTGACTTCGTAGGTTAAATCAATTCAATCTTTTGCAATGTTTTAAAGAAAAACCCATTTTCTTTCGACAACGAGATTAATTTTAATTTAATTTCTGAAAATTTAGTGTATTGAATTTGGAAAAATGGATTCTATATTTGGAATCAGTGGGTCCAAATTATGTTAATAAGATACTTTTTATTTTTGGGAATTATGAATAGTAACTACGGTAAATTTTATTTACCATAGTTAAAGGTAAATCGGGTAATTAAGGGTAAATATAATATTTTAAAATTACCCTAAAAAATGTCAAAATCCTATTGGATGGCTAAACGTAGACCCATATAACCTAAGGGTCGGATTATATTTATTTTATGGACTTTGTTCCATTAAAATAATTTAATTATTATTAAAACCAAAGAATGTGACAACATATCACTTTCTTAAATCTTATAAGTATAATAATTTTAATCTAGTGATAAACTTCATGAAACTTAGAAAATGAATAGTCTCCTGAAATCTAATACAATTATCTACATCATAAGAATTTATTTATAATTTTTAGGGATTAAATAGTTATCATTTAATATGACACAAAGATGATGCAGTAATTGTCTTATTAATGAAATATTGATATAATTGATGTTATAAATACCCAAATAAATGTAATTTGAGACTTTTTATGACTTACACTAATTTTATAGGTTACTATGACATGTTATTGTTGGTTTAAGTAACTTTTTTTGAACTTGTCATTATGTTATGAATTTCATAAAAATCATGTACCAAATAGTGTTACAATTGACATAAATTAGTTTTTAAAACAAATATTATATTATTAATTGTTATTTTATTCCTAAAAATATAAGTTTCGGCCAAATGACTTATATAGGATTATATATATTAATAATAAACAACTTGGGGTTCGTTTGGCTTGATATAGTAAGTTTATTAACCATATAGTGTAAGAAAACAAAAAGACACGGTAAAAGTTAAATTATTTAACTTAGAGTTAAATCTAATTGATAAGGTTAAAATAATAACCTAAACTTGTCTAAATCCTATTGGATGATAGGATTGCGACCCATCCATACATTATATTCGAAATAAGACCCTTTGGAACCATTATAAACCGAATTTGACCTTAATATAAAATAATATTTTGAGATTTTCCTAAGGTGCCCCTCTCCTCCCTTATAAAAGGGCACCTCCTCCCTCTCCTCCTCACACCAATTTGAGCATTCAAGCTCGGCCAACCCCTGCCAAAATCTCTTCTCTACTTCTCTAGTATCATCCTAGAGGTCCTGGTCTTCTTCAAAGACCATCCTTAGTTCTTTAAGTGGAGGTTAAGTGAAGGCGCGTCAAAAAGAGGTAATATCCATTACCGAACTTTTTCAATTTCTTTCTTCTTCAACTTCTTCTTCTTTAGTTGTTTCATGATAAAGTAATAACATAAGTATTTCTTATATACTGATATGTTATTATAAATATTAAAAAAATCTAAATAACCTTTTATCCATCCTACAGAAAAAGGAAATCACCGCGCGTGCGTACGTACGGAATACCGTCTCCACGCCGTGGTGTAATCTATTTTCCACCACCACCTTAATTGGATGGGTATAATGGTGTAATGAGTAACTATATATTATTATTATAAAGTGATATTAATACTGAAATATTATACATACACTTCAACACAATTCCACGACCATGGGAACGATATCATCGCTCGTGCGTACGTACGGACTACTGTCTCCACGACGCGATGAGATTCATTATCCATGTTAACCATTCCAGAATGATTATAAAGTATATATAATGAATAATAATGAAATATATGACATGTTAAATCTACTGTATTTATTTATATATATATATATGTATGTCATCTACTTACTTCCATTCAAGACAATAAGGAAAGGAAAACAGCGTTCATGCGTACGTACGGACTACCGTCTCCATGAACGGTGTGTTTCATTTCATTTATATATCTATTATATATATATATATACTGAATATATATGACATATAAATCATGTTTTATATTCTGGAAGTAAGTAAATCATGATATAAGTAATAATAATGTCAAGAACAACAAGTCCAAACACCTACGATAAATGAAATGATTTTACCCAAAACGCTTCTTTAACATGGAATTTACAAAAGATAGGGTAATATAAAGTCATAAGTGAACCATATATGATATCATAACAATTAATATGATTCTTTAATAAGTTAATTACATTATTTAAATCATTATATAGGAGGTTCGGATACGTACAAAGCATATCGGACATAAGGTAAGGGAAATATTACAATCTCATTTTTATCCGAGATTGTTTATATTTTGGTATTTACTGGGGTGTATTTTATCATCCAAATACATGTTTCCTAAATATTTAATATTATTTACATCCACCTACAATTTTTTAAATCCTATTTTACCCTTCGGTGAGTTTTTAGTAAAAGATATGAAAGGAATATTTTGTCGTTTTTCATACGAGGTACTTTTTGACTTTTCCGACAAAAGTACAAGAAGAATGTTTTTTTAACTTATACGGAATGAATGGATTTTTAAACATTATTTCCAAGAATCTTCCATTACAAGTTTTCAAGTTTATTTTTAATCAACTTCTTTTAGTTTATAATTGTACGACATGTTAGGAAAGGAAAAGTGTTTTTGAAGTAGAAAGGATATTTTCCTCAAGAATGGAGTTCAAGTGTTTTATCAAAATTATTTTCCATCTAAGATAATAAAGGGTTATATTTCTATTACTATTATTACATTGACTTGATTATGTTGTGATGGAATTATATTTTTATGAATTCCTTTATCTTATATGAATTGTTTCATGATGTCACGATGTTTAAGATTCCCATTTTTATTACATGGGTTATGCTATGATGTATGGTTTTTGATTTTGTGGCACACATAAGAATGATATCATTATGAGATGGGTGGGACCTATATTTACCTCCAATACATTGGGTAAAGATTTTATATCTCATGAGATAGACATGGCTGGAATGGTAGGTTATACCGGTTCAGTGAAACAGGACTGAAACGAGGAGTGAACTTGGTTCAGAAATGGACTTTGTCCACTAAGATAGTCTTGGAAATGAGTCTTGACTAATAAGAAATGATTCTCTATGATTATGTGCGTATTCCACAAAGTTTCAGGTTTTTAAGTTATGATTATTGGGATTACATTTCACTACAATGATTTATCCCATGTTATAAAAATTATGATCTCTTTTGCAGGTTAAGATTTCCAAAAGATATGTTCTTATGAATATGATGTGATTGATATTTCTTTTGTTTACCCTTACTGAGCATTTGAGCTCACACCTTTATGTTTTCTTTTCCCCAGGATATAAATAAAGGATTTAGGTAAAAAAAGGAAGATCTTTATGGGAGATGTTGAATATCTTTCACCACGATTAGAAGATTATATTCCGAGTTTCCAAAGACACTAAACTATTACGATCCTTGTGTGTGTGTTTTTGTTATATAATAAGTATTCCGCAAAAGTAATGTAATGTCCATGTATGTTAAGCTTCAGGTCTCTACACGCAGGTTCTGAGGCTGGACCTCCAGGTGGTTCGCCAGTTGAGCCACCACCTGTCGAGTAGCTGGTTGTGCCGGCAGTGCAGGATGAGGTTGCGCGCAGGCTGAGTGCGCTACAAGAGTTCTAGAGACAGCGACCTCTGAGTTTGTAGGGTGATCTAGACCCTCAGGCAGTTAATGAATGGCTCGAAGCACTCACCCAAGTTTTCTACCTAGTGAGGACACATTCAGATAAGATGGTGGTCCTAGCGGTGAGCCTTCTACATGGTTCGGTCGGGTGATGGTGGAGTTTGGTGACGCAGTCCCATGATGAGGAGATGCTCACATGGGCAGAGTTTGAGCGACTCTTCAGGAAAGATTTCTATCCAGTGACGCTGAGGTCAGTGCGGATTCAGGTGCTTCTGCAACATCGGCAAAAGGGCATGACTATGTCGGAGTACTCAGCGAGGTTTACAAACTTTCCACGCTACTCCCTATATATGGTTCGAGACCCATTCTTTAGGGCATGGACCTTCGATCAGGGCCTACGTAGAGACATCTGGGTAGGTGTGGTTGCTTTGTGTCTGCCCACCTATGCTGGAGTGATGGAGCGAGCCTTGGTTGTGGAGATATTTATGGATAAGCAGATTCATCCCGTCAGTGTTGGGCGCATGGAAGCTAAGACATCTACAACTAGTAGCTGGCGACAGGCGTAAGGGTCTAGATGTGGCTGATGTTTCAGGAGGTGACCCTAGGATGGAGGATCAGTGTAACAGCCCAAGATTTTATGAAAAATATTCTTTTTAATTTCACTAATGTCTTGTGTTGTACGCTACACAAAAAGGAGCTTGCACAACACGCATCCTTGACTTGCCTTGCATTACACGCAATCGCGACCTTCCTCGATAGCGTGTGTAATACGCAATACTGAGTTTCACTAAACAACGATATGCTATTAAAATATTATTAAAACTAGCCGTTATGAATAGTAATAACCACTTTTTAAAATTCCGTAAATCTTATTTTTCAAAATGAACTTCATTCTTGGATTCGGAGTATCGAATTTAGCCTAAGGTGAAATTTTGGTACTTTTCGGATAACTTTCATATTCTGATGAATAGTGAAAATTACTAAATTATAATTAAAAACAACTTTTTTAATCAAAATAATTAATAGTGATAAATCATTAATTTGAGTGGTTTTAAAGTATATTTAGAATATATTTTTACAATTTAATACAATGTTGGTCATTGGATGTAATTTCACATTTAAACCAGACATAATCAAGTGTCAATCTTTTGATAGATATTGTTTCTTAAAAACACGCTATTTGTTTTAACAGCGGGATTTAATTATAAAATTAATTAATTAAATTTCTATGTTATGAATTTGGTAAAATAGACTTCATTTTTGAATTCGGAATATGAAATATAGCTTAGGATGAAATTTTGGCTTTTTTCTGAAAACTTTCAATTTTTGATGAATAGTGAAACCACTAAGTGGTAGGTTAAAAACTGAATTTTGCATAAAACTTAATTTTACCGCTTCTGTGAATGGAATTTCGAAAATCCGACAGACACGGTTGATATCAGTAAGTAAAATATGGTTCAATGAGATAAAAATAATTTTTTGGTGAATAGTAACTTTTTACTTTTTTTACCGCGGTTAATAGTAAATAGGGTAACTAAGGGTAAATATGATATTACTATTACCCTAACACATGTCCTAATTCTATTTGATAAGTGTAATTCGACCAAAAACAAACTTAGGAATAAAATATGACCATTTAGGCCCACTTGGATTAGATTAGGACATTTATTATTATTTAATTCAAAGAAGAGTTAAAAGAGTTAAAATCAAAGTTTATTTAATAAACCATTTTTAATATAGGGTTATACATATGATAAATTCGATTTAAAATATTCATTAGAAAGATAAAAAGAATTCCTACATGATGGTATTTTATTTATAATTTTTAGACATTAAATAAGTTAATTTATTTATGACACAATTATGATGCAGTTTTTATCTTATTTATGAAATATTGACATAATTGATGTTATAAACACCAAAATAAATGTCATTTGAGACTTTTTATGAATTACACTAATTTTCTAGGTTACTATGATATATTATTGTTGATTTAATCAACTTAGTTCGAACATATAATTCTATTATGACTTTCACAAAAATCATATATCAAATAGTGTCAAAATTGACAAAAAATAGTTTTTAAATCAAATATTATATTATTAATTGTTATTTTATTCCTAAAAATCTAAGGTTCGGCCAAATGACTTAGATAAGGATATATATATTAATAATATTCAATTTGGGGTTCGTTTGGCATGTTATAGTAAGTGTATTAACCATATAGTGAAAGAAAACAAAAAGACACGGTAAAAGTTAAATTATTTAACTTAGAGTTAAATCTAATTGATAAGGTTAACATAATACCCTAAACTTGTCTAAATCTTATTGGTTGATAGGATTGCGACCCATCCCCACTTTAGCTTCGAAATAAGACCCTTTGGAACCATTATAAACCGATTTTGACTTTAATATAAAATAATATTTTGAGATATTCCTAAGGTGCCCCTCTCCTCCCTTATAAAAGGACACCTCCTCCCCCTCCTCCTCACACCAATTTGAGCACTCAAGCTCGGCCAACCCCTTCCAAAATCTCTTCTCCACTTCCCTAGCAACATCCTAGAGGTTCTGGTCTTCCTCAAAGACCAATTTTAGTGCCCTAAGAGGAGGTTTCAAAGAGGCGTTTCAAAGAAGAGGTAATTACCGTTACCAATTCTTTCATCTTTATTTCTTCTTCCACTTCTTCTTCTTAGGTTGTTTCATTATGAAGTAATAACATCAGTATCACTCATATACTGATATGTTATTATAAGTATGAAACAACCCTATTTCACCATCTATCAATCCTACGGAAAAAGAAATCACCGCGCGTGCGTACGTACGGAATACCGTCTCCACGCCGTGGTGTAATCTATTTTCCACCACCACCTTACAAGGATGGGTATAATGGTGTAAAGAATAACTATACATAGTTATTACAACATCATATTGATTCTGATATATTGTATAATCCACTCCAATTCAATTCAATATTTATGGAAATGATATCATCGCTCGTGCGTACGTACGGACTACCGTCTCCACGACGCGATGAGATTCATTCTCCATGTTAACCATTTAAGAATGATTAAGAAGTATATATAAGAAATAATAATGAAATATATGAAATTATAAAGATACTGGATTTATGTATATATGTATGTCATCTACTTACTTCCATTCAAGACAATAAGGAAAGGAAAACAGCGTTCATGCGTACGTACGGACTACCGTCTCCATGAACGGTGTTTTTCATTTCATTTATCTATCTATTATATATATGTATATATATACTGAATATATATGATATATAAATCATATTTTATATTCTGGAAGTAATTAAATCATGATATAAGTAATAATAATTTCAAGAACAACAAGTCAAAACACCTATGATAAATGAAACGATTTTACCCAAAACGCTTCTTTAACATGGAATTTACAAAAGAACAGGTAATATAATGTCATAATTGAACCATATATGATATTATAACAATGAATATGATTCTGTAATAAGTCAATGACATAATTTAAATCATTATACAGGAGGTTCGGACACATACAAGCAAATCGGACCTAAGGTAAGGGAAATATCACAATCTCATTTTTATCCGAGATTGTTTATTCGTAAGTATTTACTGGGGTGTATTTTATCATCCACATCCATGTTTCATCAATATGTAATATTATTTCCATCCACCTACAATTGTTTAAATCCATTTTTACCCTTCGGTGAGTTTTTAGTAATATGTACGAAAGGAATCTTTTGTCGTTTTTCATACGAGGTACTTTTTGACTTTTCCGACAAAAGTACGAAGAATGTTTTTTTTAACTTATACCGCATGAATGGATTTTTAAAACATTAAATCCAAGAAGCTTCCTTTACAAGTTTTCAAGTTTATTTTTAATCAACTTCTTTTATTTTAAAGTCGTATGACATGTTATGAAAGGAAAAATGTTTTTGAAGAAGAAAGGATATTTTCCTCAAGAATGGAGTTCAAGTGTTTTATCAAAATTATTTTCCATCTAAGATAATAAAGGGTTATGTTTTTATCCCTATTATTACATTGATTTGATCATGTTGTGATGGAATTATTTTTATGAATTCCTTTATCTTATATGAATTGATTTATGATGTCATGATGTTTCAAAAATCCCATTTTTGTTACATGTGTTATGCGATGATGTATGATTATGTGGCACACATAAGAAAGGATTCATTATAAGATGGGTGGGACCTATATCTCCCTCCAATGAATTGGGTAAAGATTTTATATCTCATGAGATAGACAGGGCTGGAACGGTAGGTTATACCGGTTCAGTGAAACAGGACTGAAACAAGGGTTACTCGATTCAGAAAGGGACTTTGTCCACTAAGATAGTCTTGGCAATGAGTCTTGACTAACAAGAAATGATTCTCTATGATTATGTGTGAATTCCACAAAGTTTCATGTTTTAAGTTATGATTATGGGGATCTCATTTTCACTTCTATGATTTGTTCCATGTTAAGATATTATGATCTCTTTTGCAGGTTATAATTTTCAAAAAGATATGATATGATTTTTATTTCCTTTATTTGCCCTTGCTGAGCATTTGAGCTCACCCTTTTATGTTTTCTTTTCCCCAGGATATAAAGAAAGGTTTTAGGTATAAAAAAGGAAGATCTTTATGGGAGATGTTGAAGATCTTCCACCACGATTAGAAGATTACGTTCCGAGTTTCCAAAGACACTAAACTATTACGATCCTTGTGTGTGTGTTTTTGTTATGTACTAAGTATTCCGCAAAAGTTATGTAATGTCCATGTACGTCAAGATACGGGTCTCTACAGTTGGTATCAGAGGAAAGGTTTAGTCAACCTTTGGAAACTAGGATGCGAAAATGTTAGTGAGATCCCTAGAGATATTTATAAGGTATGTCTAGGGATGCCCCTAAGGATAAGTATACGTATAGGATATAGTCCTAGAACTATGGTAACGATATTAGATTAAACCAAAGATGTTAGATATTTAAGTTACTCCCCCTTTATTATGATTTTTTTCCTCTCACACTATTCTTTTTGGGTTTTAGAAAATGGCTGGAAACAAGGTGATTCACGATAATGGAGGAAATGATGGACAATGGAATGATATTATTCATGAGAAACCAAATGAAATGGGATTTGGAAGTCCAAACATCATTATTATTCCGAATCAGCAATCTCATAATATGATCAATAAAGTAAAATTTGGTAAGTTTCCTGACTCGGCTAATAAGAGAAAGATGGAGTTTCATGATGATCATAGAGGAAAGAAAGTTCAATTTCCCCTATGTAAATCATGTGGGAAGAGGCATCAAGGAGAATGTTTCAAAGGAACTGGAAGATGCTTTGGGTGTGGAAAAGAAGGACACAAATCCAGTAAGTGCAAAGGAAAAGGTTCAGTTAACACCCGGGATGAGGATAATGTTATTGCTACGACTTCAACAATGGTTAAATGTTTTAAATGTGGAATGTACGGGCATTATGCAAACCAATGCCCTAAGGGAAAGTCTCATGAAGATAATCAGTATGGTCGTATGGGAAGTATTTATGTGGATGATGATGAAGAGACTACCAATGATATGTGAGATGAAAGAATTGTTGAAGCTCGGTCAATGGTTTAAGAATGTAGTGGAATGATTACATGTTTATCATGTGTAATGTTGTATAAGTAGTCTCATGGTACTATGGAATAAAGAGACATGTAAGGATTGTTACATTGTTGTCTGATTAATGTTACCAGTATCCATGAAAGGTTATTCAGATATTTTTGGAATGTAGATGATATGCGCATAATGAAGGGATAAGGAGAAAATGAAATGTTTGACAGTATTCATGAGCTCATGATTGATATAAGGACTAAGTGATATCATGGTTTGAGTATATAGAATTTTGAGGATTTTGGTATGTGGAATGTGTTAACTTTTAACTGCATTCTTGTTTTCACTAAGGTATTCAAGAGAATACACGATTAAGGACTTTGAATGTTTGGAATGTGACCAACAAAACATATCTTATGATATATGGGGATCGACGATGGTGTTAAATCTCTGGTAATCGTTTTCACTATATTATGAGAGTCGACTGCAGTATTATGGATAAGCCTAAAGATTGGAATGGATTACGTTGGACACAAGTTAGTATTGTTTGTTTTTTTTCGATATTATTGATGGGGTGTTATAGTAATATAGTTTTGGAAAAAGGGACAACCTGCAGGACGGGCGACAGCCCATCGCTTTGAACAAGGCTGTGGGAATCGAACCCACAACTGAAGTGCGACTGGCCTTTATCGCCTACCACTGGCCTACAGGAATTCCCTGTTTAGTAGAAACTAGTTTTATTTTATTAAGCAGTATGATATATGAAGTATAAGTCCATTTTAGGAACCATATATGATTAATCTCACTACAAATCGACTTATGCATATAATTTTTGCCAACCTTTTGTTTGAGACAGATGGAATGACCCGTCATTCTATCACATGATCTGCTAACACTTCACGAATAACAAATTCAACTTCATTTATTTAAGAGATGAAGTGGAAATTGTTCAAGGCATGAACCACAGTGAGATTTTACCAAAATAAAGAAATTATTTATTCTAATTCAAATTTTCAACTTTAGGGAAATGATCTTGAAAACCAAAAATGTTGTCCTAGTGATATTATACCTGATGAATCGGATGGTACCTTAGATCGTCACAAATTTATGGATTTGTGATTGTTGGCTTTTCCATAGCCATGTTCTCTACCACTCTCCATCAGAACAGGATGGTTAGATTTTTCTTCCATATCCATATTTTCACCTATGTGGAAACCCAGTGATTAGTTTATTTGGGTAATCGTTACATTTCATACTTTAGTTTTTAAAGACAAGTTTTGGTATTCCTTTTTACGATGTGGGTTTCTATTAAAGAAACATTCGAATAGTAAACTATTTATAACCCCGATGAATTTCGAGGGCGAAATTCATTTTAAGGGGGGTAGAATGTAACAGCCCAAGATTTTATGAAAAATATTCTTTTTAATTTCACTAATGTCTTGTGTTGTACGCTACACAAAAAGGAGCTTGCACAACACGCATCCTTGACTTGCCTTGCATTACACGCAATCGCGACCTTCCTCGATAGCGTGTGTAATACGCAATACTGAGTTTCACTAAACAACGATATGCTATTAAAATATTATTAAAACTAGCCGTTATGAATAATAATAACCACTTTTTAAAATTCCGTAAATCTTATTTTTCAAAATGAACTTCATTCTTGGATTCGGAGTATCGAATTTAGCCTAAGGTGAAATTTTGGTACTTTTCGGATAACTTTCATATTCTGATGAATAGTGAAAATTACTAAATTATAATTAAAAACAACTTTTTTAATCAAAATAATTAATAGTGATAAATCATTAATTTGAGTGGTTTTAAAGTATATTTAGAATATATTTTTACAATTTAATACAATGTTGGTCATTGGATGTAATTTCACATTTAAACCAGACATAATCAAGTGTCAATCTTTTGATAGATATTGTTTCTTAAAAACACGCTATTTGTTTTAACAGCGGGATTTAATTATAAAATTAATTAATTAAATTTCTATGTTATGAATTTGGTAAAATAGACTTCATTTTTGAATTCGGAATATGAAATATAGCTTAGGATGAAATTTTGGCTTTTTTCTGAAAACATTCAATTTTTTATGAATAGTGAAACCACTAAGTGGTAGGTTAAAAACTGAATTTTGCATAAAACTTAATTTTACCGCTTCGGTGAACGGAATTTCGAAAATCTGACAGACACGGTTGATATCAGTAAGTAAAATATGGTTGAATGAGATAAAAATAATTTTTTGGTGAATAGTAACTTTTTACTTTTTTTACCGCTGTTAATAGTAAATAGGGTAACTAAGGGTAAATATGATATTACTATTACCCTAACACATGTCCTAATTCTATTTGATAAGTGTAATTCGACCAAAAACAAACTTAGGAATAAAATATGACCATTTAAGCCCACTTGGATTAGATTAGGACATTTATTATTATTTAATTCAAAGAAGAGTTAAAAGAGTTAAAATCAAAGTTTAGTTAATAAAACATTTTTAATATAGGGTTATACATATGATAAATTAGATTTAAAATATTCATTAGAAATATAAAAATATTTCCTACATGATGGTATTTTATTTATAATTTTTAGACATTAAATAAGTTAATTTATTTATGACACAATTATGATGCAGTTTTTATCTTATTTATGAAATATTGACATAATTGATGTTATAAACACCAAAATAAATGTCATTTGAGACTTTTTATGAATTCCACTAATTTTCTAGGTTACTATGATATATTATTGTTGATTTAATCAACTTAGTTCGAACATATAATTCTATTATGACTTTCACAAAAATCATATATCAAATAGTGTCAAAATTGACAAAAAATAGTTTTTAAATCAAATATTATATTATTAATTGTTATTTTATTCCTAAAAATCTAAGGTTCGGCCAAATGACTTAGATAAGGATATATATATTAATAATATTAAATTTGGGGTTCGTTTGGCATGTTATAGTAAGTGTATTAACCATATAGTGAAAGAAAACAAAAAGACACGGTAAAAGTTAAATTATTTAACTTAGAGTTAAATCTAATTGATAAGGTTAAAATAATACCCTAAACTTGTCTAAATCTTATTGGTTGATAGGATTGCGACCCATACCCACTTTAGCTTCAAAATAAGACCCTTTGGAACCATTATAAACAGATTTTGACTTTAATATAAAATAATATTTTGAGATATTCCTAAGGTGCCCCTCTCCTCCCTTATAAAAGGACACCTCCTCCCCTTCCTCCTCACACCAATTTGAGCACTCAAGCTCGGCCAACCCCTGACAAAATCTCTTCTCCACTTCCCTAGAAACATCCTAGAGGTTCTGGTCTTCCTCAAAGACCAATTTTAGTGCCCTAAGAGGAGGTCTCAAAGAGGCGCTTCAAAGAAGAGGTAATTACCGTTACCAATTCTTTCATCTTTATTTCTTCTTCCACTTCTTCTTCTTAGGTTGTTTCATTATGAAGTAATAACATCAGTGTCACTCATATACTGATATGTTATTATAAGTATGAAACAACCCTATTTCACCATCTATCAATCCTACGGAAAAAGAAATCACCGCGCGTGCGTACGTACGGAATACCGTCTCCACGCCGTGGTGTAATCTATTTTCCACCACCACCTTACAAGGATGGGTATAATGGTGTAAAGAATAACTATACATAGTTATTACAACATCATATTTATTCTGATATATTGTATAATCCACTCCAATTCAATTCAATATTTATGGAAATGATATCATCGCTCGTGCGTACGTACGGACTACCGTCTCCACGACGCGATGAGATTCATTCTCCATGTTAACCATTTAAGAATGATTAAGAAGTATATATAAGAAATAATAATGAAATATATGAAATTATAAAGATACTGGATTTATGTATATATGTATGTCATCTACTTACTTCCATTCAAGACAATAAGGAAAGGAAAACAGCGTTCATGCGTACGTACGGACTACCGTCTCCATGAACGGTGTTTTTTATTTCATTTATCTATCTATTATATATATGTATATATATACTGAATATATATGATATATAAATCATATTTGATATTCTGGAAGTAATTAAATCATGATATAAGTAATAATAATTTCAAGAACAACAAGTCAAAACACCTATGATAAATGAAACGATTTTACCCAAAACGCTTCTTTAACATGGAATTTACAAAAGAACAGGTAATATAATGTCATAATTGAACCATATATGATATGATAACAATGAATATGATTCTTTAATAAGTCAATGACATAATTTAAATCATTATACAGGAGGTTCGGACACATACAAGCAAATCGGACCTAAGGTAAGGGAAATATCACAATCTCATTTTTATCCGAGATTGTTTATTCGTAAGTATTTACTGGGGTGTATTTTATCATCCACATCCATGTTTCATCAATATGTAATATTATTTCCATCCACCTACAATTGTTTAAATCCATTTTTACCCTTCGGTGAGTTTTTAGTAATATGTACGAAAGGAATCTTTTGTCGTTTTTCATACGAGGTACTTTTTGACTTTTCCGACAAAAGTACGAAGAATGTTTTTTTAACTTATACGGCATGAATGGATTTTTAAAACATTAAATCCAGGAAGCTTCCCTTACAAGTTTTCAAGTTTATTTTTAATCAACTTCTTTTATTTTAAAGTCGTATGACATGTTATGAAAGGAAAAATGTTTTTGAAGAAGAAAGGATATTTTCCTCAAAAATGGAGTTCAAGTGTTTTATCAAAATTATTTTCCATCTAAGATAATAAAGGGTTATGTTTTTATCCCTATTATTACATTGATTTGATCATGTTGTGATGGAATTATTTTTATGAATTCCTTTATCTTATATGAATTGATTTATGATGTCATGATGTTTCAAAAATCCCATTTTTGTTACATGTGTTATGCGATGATGTATGATTATGTGGCACACATAAGAAAGGATTCATTATAAGATGGGTGGGACCTATATCTCCCTCCAATGCATTGGGTAAAGATTTTATATCTCATGAGATAGACAGGGCTGGAACGGTAGGTTATACCGGTTCAGTGAAACAGGACTGAAACGAGGGTTACTCGATTCAGAAAGGGACTTTGTCCACTAAGATAGTCTTGGAAATGAGTCTTGACTAACAAGAAATGATTCTCTATGATTATGTGTGAATGCCACAAAGTTTCATGTTTTAAGTTATGATTATGGGGATCTCATTTTCACTTCTATGATTTGTTCCATGTTAAGATATTATGATCTCTTTTGCAGGTTATAATTTTCAAAAAGATATGATATGATTTTTATTTCCTTTATTTTCCCTTGCTGAGCATTTGAGCTCACCCTTTTATGTTTTCTTTTCCCCAGGATATAAAGAAAGGTTTTAGGTATAAAAAAGGAAGATCTTTATGGGAGATGTTGAAGATCTTCCACCACGATTAGAAGATTACGTTCCGAGTTTCCAAAGACACTAAACTATTACGATCCTTGTGTGTGTGTTTTTGTTATGTACTAATTATTCCACAAAAGTAATGTAATGTCCATGTACGTCAAGATACGGGTCTCTACAATCAGAGGCCCAAGGCTTGCAGGCCAGTTTTGGTCAGCCACCAGAGAGGCGGTGTTATGCTTGCAATGGTTGGGGACATCTTGCTAGAGATTGTCCGACCTACCTTGTTGCTAAGAGGGATCAGGTCAATGGACCAACTTGGTAGAGGTAGCGTCTCGGGCAAGGAGGTCCGCAGGGTGGCGGATGTGGCGACGGATCTGGTGTAGCAGGAGGTAGTATGTGGTATCAGTTGCCACCACCCCACCCCCAGGTGGTCCATGATGGGCTCAGGGAGCTGGTGGCTGAGGGTAGGGATAGCTTCAAGACTTAGATTCTATTGACCCAGAGGCTCCGCAGATGGATAGAGGTATGCCTTGTGTCCTTTCTACTTTCTGCAGTAGTTTGATAGACACTGTTTAGCGGTACCCTTCCTCTCCATTTCTTGATCATGTTTTGTTTAGGGTGTTGGTAAGACCATGTGTGGGTGTTTTTCGACGTGCTTAGAATGCATGAGGAAGTGGGATCCTTCCCCCACTAAGACACGTTTTTGTGATGTGATCAAAACCATGCGGGTGATTCAGTGCTCCCAGAGCGGATAATGTTGAGGTATGGTGGATGAGTCCCTCTGACTTATTTGTTCGGGCATGAGTGTTTGTTGGTGAACTCGCTGGCATGGGAGACCCAGTTGAGAGTCCAGTTTCTTTCCATGTTCTTATGGATTTTTGGGGATGAAAAGTTAGAAGGTGGGGAGGATTTAGTGACTCGGGTTTTGGTCCTGTTAGACTTTGGAATATTCTTATGAATAATTCCAGAGCTAGGCGCGAAGACGGTGTTCGATTCCGAGGCCCGGTGTCCCATGGATAAATTTTATAAAAATATTAAGTATTTTTATACTATGAACGTGGTGGGGGTGTGATATCTCATAAACAGTGGATCAGAACAGGAATCTGAGGGCACATTTACGTCTGGAGCGTGCCATTTACCCTAGCGGGGTGTAAACTTTGCGGGCGTAGGCCTGCCGTGGAGAAAAGCCACCAGGAGCGTTTTCATAAATAAATGGAAAAGTTTATTTATGAGCGTCGGCTCAAATAACTCCTGAAAGGAGTCTCGGATCATAATTCTGAGTGCATCGTTGCATTCAGAAGGCCGTGTTTACCCTAGGCGTGACATAATTTTAATCGGCACCGGGTACTGGGTCGGAGGCATGTTGGCGGGGAGTGAAGATGAAGTTTTTATTTTTAAAAAAATCAATCATGCTTCTTATCCCTAAACCCCTACGTGCAGGTGGAACAAACCCCTCCCATCCTCCTCTGTTTCTTCATTGATCGATCCCCAAGCATCCGTTTGCAGTGTCGATCGTCAGCGGATCGAGCTCCAACGCGTCGCAGGTGTTGTTCTGCACCCGATGCTTCGGCGTTTCACCTGCGAGGTAGGTGGTTTGAGTTTTATTCCCCCGATCCAGTTTTTGCTTTTAATTTCTTCGTTTTTTTGTTGTATCAGGGAAGATCGAGTCCCAAGGGTCGCGCAGGAGGTTGCAGATCACAAAACGGACCACAGGGGAGCACTCGGCGGTCCACAGAAGATTCACCGGCGCGGCAGCACCGATGCCGGCGGACCCGCGGTAGTCCGCGATGAAGCACGGAAGCCAGCCTCCCAGGATGACGGCATGCTAGCCTTGCCAGTGGAGTGCGACGGTGTGGGGCGCCGCACGGTGGAGGGTTGCTAACCTGCCCGGCCAGCGCGGGCCGACCCAGTCCGGTCCGACCCTCATTTAATACACGGGGGTTTTTAAACCCCCGTATTTTGCTCCCTGGAGGTCGGATTCATGTGCAGTATGCAGAGACGTGAGCCTGGAGACGAGGTGGACCCTTTGGTGTGGGTTTGGGAGTTTTATGATTTCGGATCGTGGCCCGGGATCTTAAAACATCGAATATAATAATAATAATTTATTATTATTCGACTTCAAGCCGTCTTATCTTCTTCCCTGAGCATCCGATTGACGTGACGTCCGTGGCGTTGAGACCCCGATGGTACGGCAAAATTTTATTATTGGTTTTCAGGTGTTGGGACTGAGTTTGGGGTGCGGGCCCCATGATGCCGGGTTTGGGGCGTTTACGGAGAAACATAACTTTCTCACCAGGAGTCCGATTTTGGTGGATGAATAGTCAATCCTATGTGTTTATTCGAGAGGATCGCAGTGGTGTGATTAGTTCAATGGGTTTCGGGATCAAGGTGTGGGCCTCACCCGAGCTGGCTTTGGTGAATAATATCTTTTTGCACTGGGGGTCCATTTGGGATGAAAGAGTAGTGGATCCCATGTGTTTTTCTGAGGGGATCGTAGTGGTATGATCTGTTTAATGAGTTTCGGGATCATTGTGTGGGCCCCGCATGGGCTAGATATGGTGAATAGTTCCTTTTTCACCGGTTGTCCATTTTAGGTGAGTAAACAGCCTATCCTGTGTTTGTTTCCTGTAGATTGCGATGGTGGCCTCAATATCGGTCTTGGAGGTGCGTGGTGTGGTGTTGTGGTAGGTCTCTCAGGTTAGCGATGTTTGGATCAGTAGTGGTTGAGGGTACTCCCTTGGTTCTTTCCTGTGAGGGTTCGTGCGGAATCACAACCTTTGTATAGGTTTGCGATCCTCTCGATGGAATGTTATATCTGTTAGAATTGTGGAATCCCTCCGGTGGGACCGGAGTGGGATCCTCTAGCATCGTTTCCATTTATTGGGTTCTTGGTATCGATGTGACCGCTTATCCATGGGCGGCAATCCCCTATCTAGCAGGTTAACTTCGTAGGGTTTGTGGAATCATTGAGAATATGATCCCCTATGCAGTGGGCTATGCTTAGTAGGGTTGTGGTATTTTTGGGTATACGATCCCCTACTCAGCATGAGGATTATAGTAGGGTTGCAGTATCGTTGGTTATACGATCCCCAACTCAGCACGTGGTGTCGGTAGGGTTGCGACATCGTCAGTTCGATCCCCTACTGTGTGAGATATACTAGATAGGGTTTCAGTATCATCGTGAACATCATGACACAGGTGATGATCCTCTATCTGAGTGACATGTTTCTGTCGAGCGCCAAATCAGGTTGTGGTATCCCCCAGTGGATCCTAGGAGTGATCCCCTATCTATGACCTCTACAAATGCTAGATCGGGTTGTGGTATCCCCCAGTGAACCCTGGGTGTAATCCCCTATCTATGAGATCTTTTTATACCGGTGTGGGTTCTGGTATCCCCTAGCGGACCCTAGGAGAGATCCGTTATCCAAGGAGTTTGGTGTTTATGTTGTTTTAGAGAGTTTTCCTCAGTGTCGATATCTGAAGAGTGTGATCTCTTGTGTGAGCGTCTAAGATGTTTGTGTGGGATTTGATGGAGTGTATCTCTCAGATGAGTGTAATCTGGGATGATGGTGATCATGGAGTGTGTTCTCCTAGTTGTGAACCGTTGCTGGTGATGAGGTCGGTAGCTCAAGTGGTTTGGTGCGTAAGCTGGGTATATCTGGATTTTGCATTGTGTATGTATGGGTATACACCTGATTTGAGATTACTAGTTGTGTTTAGCTGAGGATGGTGATGATATGGAGTTTCTCTCATCTGGGTTCCCTCTGTATGGGATGAGCATACTATTTCCTTTCAGTTTCTCTCTTTTATTTTGGGTTTCTGGGGTGCCTACTGAGTATTGTTATACTCACCCCTGCACGGGCTTTTCCCGCACAAGTTTGTGTCTTGTGTAGACCATAGGCCTTTCGACGATGTCCTAAGAGGACCTGGATTAGGCAGAGTTGAGTGAGCGGGACTGACCGTGGAGTCTTACCGGAGCTGTGCCGAAGAGCTTTCTGGTGGTGCTTTTGGCAGCATTTCTCTCCTTCTGATCAGGTTGGATGCTTTGTAGTTTTCTTTTAGTGGGCCCTGTTTTTCCCTTTTGTACTTCTGTTATACTATGGTTTTGGGAAATTTGTATGCATGCATTTAAATTTCAATTTTATATATCTCTGCACTATTTCGTGGAGGTGTATGTGGGTGAGTGTGTACAGGTACCTTAGGCTAATGCCTCCCTTTTGTGTGATAGCCTACTCGGATCTAGACGCTAGCCCCTGGCCTATTGGAGGTGGGCTAGGGGAGTCGTGGCTTCAGCCCCGTTGGGTCGGGTCATGACACACACACCGAGCTTGAACCAGAGAACTGCTAATAAGCAGAACATGAAATTTTTATCCATGATCTTTGAAAATAATATTGCAGGGGCCTAGGTTTGCAGTATCCACTTTCCGTGAACCATTATGTTCACTGGCCAATGATCTTTAGGCCAATGCATCACGGATGGTTCATGTACCATGGTTGTATGCGGTGAAATGCATCTGCATACCGTAGATGTAGGAGATGTTTCTACTGCATATCATGCAGTACATAGAGACCTGTGTAGATATATTTTAAATCCTTTGGCTATTCTTACATAGCCTTTATCCAGAAAAATTTATTAGACTGGCTTTTTATTGGCTTTTGGATCTTTCTGTGCAGGTTACAATGGTTTATTCACAGGTTGTGATAAAATCGATGAAGACAAGGGTGACCATGGTGGGAAATAGTGAGGATCATCTTCGAGCCGACATTATTCCTCATGGCAGCTTCTTAAATTATTTCTTGACGTCGGAGATCCTAGCTTACCCACTATCTGTACAGCTACCACTTTACAACTTTGGTATCCCTGAAGACGTTCCTCTATCATTGGATGACCCTGATACCCCTTTCATCCTCTTAGAATCACTGCAAGGAAATGATTGCGCCAAAATTTCCCCAGTAGGAGAATTCATCGCTACTCCAATTCAGGAGAACATATTCATACTTGGAGGCTTGGCATGGAATCAGGGCAACCGTAGATGATGCAATGGTGTCCCGAGACTAGTTTCCCGAGAGTACCCATCCATTATCAACATATCCCAAGAAAATTCCAATGGCGGGTGGATCTCCAAGTGGGATATGCGGTCCAGAGGATTTTTCTCTAATGAATGGGCCTGTGAATTTTGGGTACATTAGATCTATTTGGAGTCCCCTGACCAGTTGGAGGTGGTGGGCTTGTATCAGTCAACCTAGGTTTCTCAATTCGTAGTTTTCTCCATAATATAAATCCTACCAGTGTTGTTGAGCCACTGGTGTTCAAGCACCAACATCATCCATTTATTATATAGGGGGGTGGGAATAAGGTTATGTGATATCCACTAGCTTGGAGGACTCACCATACTTGGAGAGATGTGCGATGAGTTTCTCCCAACAGTCACTACATGGAACGACACTGGCCACGTGTCCCCTTTGACAAAGAGTTTACTGGTCATGGCAGAGGGATTACTCAATCATCCCTTCTAGCCTCACTCGCTTATCCCAATCCAGGAATTATTAAGGTTATTCTTACAGGTGAATGGACCTAAGCTAAGGTATTTCTATAGTCGAACTCATCCATACTGTCTGTCCCACCAGACTCCAGGTTCATATTGTGTTACCCTTGAAGTGGAATGATATACCACATGGGGTTATGAGCTTCAACCAGACGTATCACCTACACTTAGATTAGCAGGTTTCTTTTCCATTTTTTTAGTGGATGGATTTTCCCATCCCGCAATTTATATACTGGGGTTCGGTCCTATACCTTGATGATGTCAGTCATACTAGCAGAGGGTTAACCTATTAATTTGTGCATTTCCACTCTTTCTCGGCTTTATGAGTTGTTAGGATAGATACAAGAATGTAGGACCCCATATCTTCCCAACAGACCATTTTAATTTTTGTATGGGTGGATGGTAGAACACTTCCCCTGTTATGAATATCAGCATACTGCAATGGTTCCTCATTATTAATTTCATCCCACCATTCTCAAAATTTTCTTTTTTCATCCTTAAACTCTAAGGGTTATTGATGTGGTTGGGATGTTAAACGATGCCTCTCGCTTCTCATTTGCAGCGCATCCTACCCCTCATGGGTCGTTAAGATGTGACAGGGATGGTTATTTAGAGGAATGTTCATATCTTATTGTGCTTTGTGATGGTATGCTTACTACCCGTATAGATCGAGTAGTTGTTTGTGAGCCATACCTTTCTTACCGGTTTTCCAGGAAATTTGGATGCTTCCAACAGACTACGCTACTTATGGATGTTCAATTTAGGGGAGAGACCCATCCCATAATTTTTCACTAGTTATGGATTATGATGATGCATGAAGGTGACACTATGGAGGTTATCATTCCTAACAAAACGGGATCCACCTTTCTGTTGCTGGATTATGACCAACTTTGGACAGCCTATTACCCCAATGGAGTGCTAAAAGAACCAGTTCAGAGGGTGCAGAAACCTTTAACCATTCCTTTCCATGTCCTCACCCCAACAAGAATGCCACACATTCCTTCTACTATGAAGAGTATGATAACTATGCCTTCCACTTCTATCCCTACATCATCCATGATGGATACACCGCCTGTTCATTCCCTTGTGGTAATAATATGCTCAGTTAGCCATAAAAAGCATCCAGGAGGGGAATCATCGGTACAACCTATCTTAGTGGGAAGTGATTCAGACTGCTCCCCTCCTGTAGATACTTCCCAATACCTTAAAGAGGCTAGCACCATCAGAGTGTCACTGATCACCCCGAAAGCCGTGGCTAGTCCTCCGCATCCTGCTCCAGCGGTTGATCCATCTGAGGTCAAGGAGAGTCCCCCATCTTGGGTGAACTATCTTTGGTCCCTTCCCACTCTTGTGACTCCACTTCCTTCTTGTAGACATGTTTTGGTGGAGGATGATCAAGGTACCTGTTCCGTAGGGAGGCACCATATAGTGAGAAAGTAGGCATGGTGCAAGTTATGTGCTCTTTCCATGGAGACACCTATGGAGAATTTTGCTGATGAGACTAACAATTTTCAGCTAATATTCACTAAGATGGGTTCTGGTGGCTTTGGTTATTGGCACTTACACCTCCTCATCTACCAAATTGTCATTGCCCGAGAAGACTTTTCCTCCTATGAGGACAATCTTTCCAATTTCAATTCTTTCCATCACCAGGTGGTGACCTTTCGAGATGTTTCGTAAGAATTTGATCATCTAATAATCGAGGAGGTGAAGGCTCCTAATTTTATGGGCACCCAAAAGGAAGATCCATGGGAGTGTGAGTCCCACTAAGAAAGTTTGATGGATCAACTATCCTCTTTACGTGCTAACTATAAAGCCATCCAGAAGAAAGGGTGGGACCATAAAGTTGTTTTGGAGTGGGTGCATCCGACAGTCAAGGCCGAAATGGAGGAGAGAGATTATTTGGAGAAAACTATTGAAAATCCATGGAAATCACTTTCCATCCTTCTAGAAAAGGTGAACTGAACCTTGTTGTAGCTCTATCCTGCATCATAATATGTACTCCTCTTTTTTTTTGATACTTTGGAGAGACTCTAAATTGGGGATGCTCCTCCATTTTTTTGAACTCAATAAGGCTGATTTTCCTTTAAATCTTTTTTCTTTCCATTTTCATTTCATGTTGATTGATCATAATCATATAAAAATCATTTAAATCATGTATTATTTTTAATACATAATTTGAAACAAGTAAATTGAAATAATTGAATTGTGCTCTAATTTTTTCCTGAGTCGTAGGGCTCAGCAAGTGTAGTTCGACTATTGCTGAGGTTTTATGAAAAACCTCATGAACTTTTATGTCTTTTTCATTATTACCCCAATTTTTTCTTAAGCTTTCTAGACATAGGCTTATCAGGCATAACTTGACATTTTCTTAGGCTACCCTTTGTGGGTTTTCAACCTAACAAGATTTAAATATCTTTTGATGGGTCAACGTTTTTAATGAACCAAATCTGAACTTTTTCCCAGAGGTGCCTTTCGTGGATTTTACCTCAGGTGATTATGGCATCTTTTTTGCTGGCAGTTCATAGTCCTTTCAATCATACTTACAACTGATGTTTTAGGTCAAAAAACATTTACCTAACTTAACGAGACAAGGCCCTGATTAGAGATCGTCAGTGGGGAATGTTCTAATATCCTTCAGAAATGGATTAGGGATTTTTCATGACCCTATATTTGTACATTTTGTACATTTATGAGGCTTGAAATCCATTTTAGGCATACCAAGGTAGGAAATGACACGCCTGGGGATTAATTTTCCTTTGATTGATGAAAGTTTTTTGTGGGAAACATATACAGAGCCACAGGGGCATAATGTTCATAGTCAATAAAAGGTATTTGTAGGACACTATTCTTCCATCTCCATTGTCCTTGGTAAGATTTAAAACACTTTGAATTTATTTTGATGTTGGGAGCCATAGTTGGTGGATGGTTTGAGTAATGGTGTCTAAAAATATTATAAACATTCATATCAGCTTTGAGTAGTAAATTTTTCCTGCATAGTTCTTACTTGCATGAGGGAGAGCTGTTGAATGGATAGTTTAGTTGGAAGTCTTTTTTATGTCAGGGGAATTTGAAAGAGGAAGGTATGTAAGCTGTTATCCAGAAGTTTTCCAAATTCAGGGGTGTGATGGGACATGAATGTCATTTGAGGGTATGGAAGCTAGAAAAGACATTCCCATGGACAAATTTTCCTTTTATTGACGACCATTTTGAAGGCAACATATGTAGATCCTCTGGGGAATGATGTGCATATTCCAAAAAAAGGTGTCCGCAGGACACTGGCCTTCCATATCAGATGGATATTGGGAATTTTCTGGATACGGTATGTGACCTTCGACAAGGGGTGCACCTAAACACGAAAAGGATCATTTTTAATGAAATTCTCCTAGAAATGGGTGGGGGAACTCTTCTTTTTATATAGATCAACTTCACGCATATGGATGGGGTATCCTCAGAAACCTCAAAAGAGACTAGAGATGAATCGGGCTTGTATGTTTTGATATATCCAGGATGTATATAGGGAGGAAAAATGTAAACCATGACTTTGAGGTCCCTTGAATCAGGAGGTATGGAATGAGTCTTGGAATCCATTGGGTGTATTGAGATAGAAGATGACTCTCCTAGGGACGAATTTTCCTTTGATTGATGGCCATTTTTATGGGAAACATATGCAGAGCCTCTGAGGCATGATGTGCATAGTCAAACGAAGGTGTCCGCAAGACATTTTACTTCTATCGCAGATGTCCTTGAATGATTATAAGGTTTCAAGATCACTCAGATCATGGAGTTTGAGGTATAGAAGAAGTGTATCCAGATATATTGGAAACATTTGGGCTGCGATTTACTCATAGCTTTAGGCATACCTTATATAGATTTGGTTCACACACAGGGTGAGGTGGTCATCCCATCTTTGGGGTACCTGGTCATTTAACGTCACATGGCCAGGACATGGGGTTCCTCACGGGGGAGGGAACCGTGACATGCCTTTTAGGGTCGTGCTGATAGGACCAAATTCCTTCTTTTTCCCATAATGTCATGGTGGATCTCTCACTAATATCCCTAAGCTCACTTGAGTTATTATCAGTGTGAGAAACAAGGGATTACGAGGATTCCAGGTCATTAGCTAAGAACGGAAAAATCAACATTAGGGGGCACTTTAGGCTTAAGCCAATGCTATGTAGTTTAACGTCATATAGTAAGGACAATTTGGGACTTGTAGTTTAAATTCATGTGGTGAGGACACGATGTTGTTTAGTTTAGAATCAAGTAGTGAGGATGATTATGTTTTCATAAAGATATTTAATAGTTTTGAGTTAATCGCAATTAGGATGCTCTGGTGTTCCTTAGACGTGAGTGATGATAGAAGGTGTAAACCATAGTCCCAGGGGAAACTTGAATCAGGAGAGATGACATGGGTCTTGGAAGCCATTGGGCATACTGAGATGGGAGAGGACTCTCTTGGGGAAGAATTTTCCTTTGATTTATGGTTGTTTTGTGGGAAACATATGAAGAGACACCGAGGCATGATGTGCATAGTCAAATAAAGGTTTCCGCAGGACACTGGAATTCCGTCTGAGATGGCCTTGAAGGATCATGGGGATCCAAGTTTTCTTGGGGTATGGAGTTTGAAAAATGGGAAAGATGTGTCTGGGAATGTGAGAAATATCCATATTGTGATTACTCATGAACTACATGAGCTTTCGCATAGATCTGACTCATATGTATAGGGGGAAGCATGATCTTTTGAATTATCATGAGTGGGGGGCATGTGCGGGATCTCATAACACCGAGGACTGGGTCATGCATAAATCTTGAAGAATTTCACAGTTTATCATCATGTGATAAAAACATTTCATGGACTCCCAGTACAAGTCTGACCTATGCATAGGGATAGGGGTATTATTATTTTTTTGATGGTGGCTGGGTCGGGATAGAAAATCTGATCATCACTACATATCCTGTGAGGACAGGAATCAAGATGTATGTAGTTATGCATGTACCCTATACCGATTTGGCTCAGTCCATGTGTAAGGACATGTGAGGAAAAAAATTTCATGATGGATGGGCTAGGATTCCAAATCTAGGTGTCACTACATATCCTATGAGGGTAGAAATCAATTCGTACATAGTTCTTCACATTCCCTATACTGATTTGGCTCGGTACATGTGTAAGGAAATATGAGGGAGTTTTTTTATGATGGCTAGGATGGGATGCCAAATCTGGGCGTCACTACGTATCATGCACGAGAAAGAATCAAGACATACATAGTTCTAAACATTCCTTGTACCAATCGGGCTTGGTCCATGTGTAGGGTCATTTTTGTTTCATTTTCTACGGGTGTCAGGTCTATCATATCTCCCTATAATTTGTTTGTGTAAAGGAATCCTAACCACTTATCCTAAGCTCATGTCAGTTATGATCTATTTGAGAAACAAGGAGTAAACATAGGGTTTCTTTTTCAAGTGTTTTGAGGTAGAGGATATAATGGAGGCATTGTTTTGGTGGGGTTTGGTCCAAGATCGAGGATCAAGGTGTTTCTACCTATCCTGCGAGGGAAGGAATAAATTCATATGTAGTTCTATGAGAGATCATACAATTTATTATCATGAGATTAGGATGCTTTGTGCTATGTAGTTTAACATCTTACAGTGAGGACATGAGTCAATGTTTAATTTCATGTTTCCAGGATGAGTTCCTTACAGTTTAATGTTATGTGTAATGTAAAATGACTCATTGTTTAAGGTCTTAGAGTTTGTACCATGGCATGGAGGTATTATAACTCATAGTTTAGGGTTATAGATCTTGGACCATGACATGGGCATGTTATAACTCATATTTTAGGGACATAGAGTTTGGACCATGGCATGGAGATATTATAACTCATAGTTTAGGTTCATAGAGCTTGGAACATGGCATGGAGGTATTATAACTCATATTTTAGGGTCATAGATCTTGGACCATGACATAGGTGTGTTATAACTCATAGTTTAGGGTCATAAAGTTTGGACCATGACATGGTTAAATGTCATGTTTCATGGAATAATATTGTACAGTTTAACATCATGTGGTCAGGATAATAAGCCATAGTTTAGGGTCATAGAGTCTGGACCATGGCAGGTCATTGATATTACGTGATGTACTTCTTCAGAAATTTTTCATTTGTGGGAGCCGTGATAAGTTTTCCATCCATTGATATAAGGGTGCATGCTCTATTGGAATAGACCATATGTATGACATATGGTTCTTCACACTTTGGCTCAAGATTTTGGGGCTTCTTCCCGAGTATCATTGGGGTTCTGAGGACTAACACCATTTCTACTTTGAGGAAAGGCTGAAGGCGAAACTTTTTTTGAAGGCTCGTGCAATCAGGTTTTTGTAGATTTCCAAATGGTGTAAAGTGTGCAGCCTTTTTTCATCTAGCTACTCCAACTCATCAAACCATCTCTGGGATTTCTCTTCCATGGATAGTTGATCAAAAATGGACACACAAAGTGATGGAACTTGGATTTTTATAGGCAAAACCACCTCTGCCCCATATACTACTGAGTATGGGGTTGCCTAGGTGGTGGTGCGGGTTGTGGTTTAGTAAACCCAAAAATATTGAAGAATATTTTATTTCTACGATTTCATATCCTTATCAACCATATTTTGGAGTATATTGGATAGGGTTTTGTTGAAAGCCTCTATTCGTCCATTGGTCGCAGCGTGGTAGCAGGATGAATTGTTGGATTTGATTCCATACTCCTTGTATAGCTTGTCCAACTCAGCAGAGAATAAGTTGGTGATGTTTTCTGTCAATATTGTATGAGGGACACCAAATATGGTAATTATTTTGGCCTTCACAAAGCTAACAATTTTTTTCTCCCTGACTTCTTCAAGGGTTATGGCTTTAGCCCATTTAGAAAATAAGTCAGTCATTGTGAGTATGAACTTGAATTGTGTGTCTGTGTTGGGAGGATATAGTCCCACAACATCCATCTCCTAGGAAAAAAATTTCTATGAGTACTTGGCTATATGAACTAACTACGGGGGTCGGTGTATCAAAATCAGAATGAACTTGGTTGGAATGGAACTTCTTAGAGAATGTGGTACAATCTTGTATCATAGTGGGCCAGTAATACCCAAGACTTCGAATTTGGTGAGAGAGCTTAGTTGCTGATTGGTGTGCTCCACAAGCTCTAGAATGCACTTCTTTCATGATGGCAGTTTTCACTTCTCCATCAATGTAACTAATAAGGACTCTGTCAAGACCTCATTTGTAGATAACCTTTTCTTGATTTACCCCATTGTAAAAGAAAAATTTGACTGGTCTTCTTCGGACATATTCCCTTCTAGCCCTATCTGGTGGGAGTTCCCCCTTTTGAGGGTAATTTGTAATGGGTGTCATCCAGCCAGTGGTGTGACCATAAGGATCAAAAATGGGACTAATTTCATCGATTTCCTCCATATTGCTTTGGATAAATGGCAAGACCATCCGGCGGTAAGTAATGATAATGACTGTTTTATTTCAATCTAGATTGTACAAGGTTGTGGCTGTATTTTCCAAAGTGTTGTCTTGGGAATTTTGTGACCGGGGGATATAAGTCAACATTAGTTTTGATGGGAATTCTTCTATCAGTTCTTGAACATGATTTATCAAGGTAACCAATAATTCTTTCTTAATGGTGTAGTCACCACTGGCCTGTTTGATGACTAGCTCTAAATCACCTTTTATTTTTAGGTGTTTGGATTGCACATGGAGTTTATGTTCCATGCCTGCAATGAGGGCCTGATATTCTACTTCATTATTGGTACACCCTTTTAAATATAGAAAAGAATAAGGCAGGATGGCCTTTTGGGTGGATACGAGTATAATTCCTAGACCAACCTTATTTAGCTTAGGATACTCTATCCTTTTCCCTATCGGACTTCAAGAAGCACCATCTAAGTACATTTTCCATGTCTGGGGATCCTCCTGGATGGAGAACACTTCTTCATCTGGGAGTTCGGCATTCATCAGTGTTGTTTCCTATGAGGGGTGTTGTGATAGGAATTCTGCTAATGCCTGGCCTTTGATGTCCTTCTGGGGTACATACCATATGTTAAACTATTTTAGGATGACTTTCTATTGTGATATGAATCCATTTAACATGGTACGGTTGATGATATATTTGATCGGGCTGCAACGGGAGACCAGTTGGACCTCATGGTGCTACAAGTAATGCCTGAGTTTCTGAACTGAAAAGATTAGGTCTAGGTAGTTCTTTTCAATTTTTGAATACCTATTTTCGGTATCAATCATTTTTTGGATGAGGTAATAGAGGATTTTCTACCTTCCTACATCATTCTTCTGCATGAGGAAGGAGCCTAATGACTGTTCCAGGGTGGTTACATACAAAATGAGCAGTCTCCCCTCGACTAGTAGCATCAGAACCTGTGAGATTAGGAGATATATTTTGATATTGTTGAATGATTCTTGGAAATAATTATCCCACCCATATGCAACTCCTTTCTTCATCATCCTAGTGAAAGGTAATCATTTACCTGCCATGTTGGCTATGAAGCACCGGATATAGGGGAGGTACCCCTAGAGACCTCTTAACTCGGTGAGGTTGAGAGTTGGGGACATGTCGAGGATAGATTTTGTATTCTCAGGGTTGAATTCAATGTCATTATGGTGTATGATAAAGCTGAGGAATTTTTCATAGGTAACACCAAAGGTGCACTTTAAGGGATTCATCTTTAAACTTTGCTGCTGAAATTTGTTGAAGACAGTTTCAAGATTGGCTAGGTGGTTTGAGCGCTGTCATGATTTAACCACCTGATCTTCTACATAAAACTCGATGTATTTTCCCAAGAAGGGATTGAAGATGTGATGCATAGAACGCTGATATGTGGTGCTGACATTTTTTAGACCAAAGGGAATCACTTTATAACAGAAAAATCTCTAAGAGGCCCTAAAAGCAGTAGCTTCTTTATCTCCTCAGGTCATCCGGATTTGGTTGTATCTAGAATATTTGTCCATGAAAGAGAGATCCTCATATCTAGCAGTTTAATCGATCAAAAATTATATGATTAGAACCAGGAAGTCATCTTTTGTGGAATATCGATTAAGGTCCCTGAAGTCAATGCAGATTTTAATCTATATATTCTTCTTTATTATAGGGACTATTTTTTCAGCCATATCAGAAACTGGAAATCTCATATAAAGTTTTCTTTCATTATCTTATCAAATTCAGCCTCTATTTTGGTAGCATGCTTCGGGTGGGCCCTTCTGGTCGCTTTCTTATAGCCCTGGTAATCTTCTAGTAAGACCAGATGATGTGTGGCGACCTTAGGATTGAGGCCTGGAATTTCTTTGTAATTCCAGGCAAACACATATCGATTCTTCTTTAGTAAGTAGGTATATGCCTCCTTCTCCTTGATAGGCATAGCCACACTGATCAAAAAGTGTGCCTCGGGTCATCTTCAATGCCCAGGTGTATCTCCTTAAGTTCATCAATTATGGTGGATACACCTTCTTCAAATGCAGGAGGGGTATCTTTGGGGTCTTCTTCCTCTTATTATTCTTCTTCATATTCATCTTATTCCTCTTCTTATGGAGAGAGAAATTTTTGAGACAAAATCTCCAATGACGGGAGAGAAATCATCTTTTTCCTTTAGTGGGTAAGGCAAGGGAAGTCTGGGGTCCCAAGGATGGGTCGGGAGTATCTTTGGTATGGCTTTTCCTGACATCATGGGAGTCAACCCACTCTTTCGTGTCTTCAGACTCAGAGGCTGTAACGAAAATCATGCATACAATTTAGTCTACATCCATTCTTGCACATATGCATTCAAATTGGTTGATGGGTAGTGCGTACTCCTCCCCAAGTTGGTGGAGGGGATTGGTGGGAGCCATTTACAATCCATTTGGGGCAGTAACCCAATTAATTTCATTGGCAGAAGGATATTTTTCTTTTGATTCATAGAACTATGCATCGATAGAATATGACTCACAAGACTCAAATGATGATTTATTGGCATGTAATGTCTCATTTTTTCCCATTAGATCAATATTTGATGCACTGATGGTATGATGATAGAATTAAATCATAGTTATGTAGCCAGGGCCTCCCTAACATAAAGTTAAATGTCGTACTTTGTCGTACTACCAAGAACTCGGAATCTTACATGTGGTATCCAAGTAAAGTTTTAATATTGATTCGTACCAATAGTTTCTACTCGCTTTTTTCATATCCCAGTAGAGTTTTAGTGCAGGGTGTCAAGCTATTTTTATCATAGCCCAGCTAACAAAGCATTTGCAGTGGGAGTAGGTTGACTCCAGAGCCATTATCGATGAACATCCTCTGGACATCAATTCCATTTTTCTTTTTGGACACATATAAGGGTTTGATATGCCCTTTAATAATGGAGTCTTCATCCTTGTATATAAAGGAGATGACGGTGTGACATTATTTGGGACTGGTCTCTTTATGATAGACTTTGGCTACTGCTACTTTGGCCTCGAACTCATGGAGACTTAGTAAGGCTTTGATGAGTGCCTCCCTATGATCTGCGGATAGGCTTAACGCATCTAGGATTGACATATTTTCTAGTAATGAAGCCATATCCTTTATAATATCATATTTTTTCTCTAAAGGTCTATGCTTCCTGGATTGGGGATGCTCTTTCACATACACTTTAGGGTTTTGGGCTTTGGACATAGATGGTTCGGCTTCTGTGACCGGGTCCGGTGGTGTTGCGGTCCGTTCCATATTTATCCGAACTATTCTGTCTATATGCCTTGGTAGATTATATATTTTGTTCATCCCCTAATGGATATTCCAATATAATTGGGGTTATATTTCTTCTGATGGGGGTGGAGGATCATTTTGGTTCTTATTGTGTCTGCTGGAGGTTCCTTCCATGAGTTTCCATGATGTTAATAGTTTGATTTATGGTGTGGATGGGAATTTGACTCATTCCATGATTGTTCCTTCCAGAAAACCTTTGGCCTCTACACCCTCCTCCTCTGGATCTCTGTTTGGTCACACTGAATGTAGGTTTGTGGCCATAGTTTCCTTCCGAGAAGGGTTCCATCAAGTGAATGACATTAATGTAACTAAAGATCAATTCTTGATAGAACAATGTTTCTATATGACTGTCTCCTTCTAATGGTGTCATTTGGAAGGGTGGTACCCATTGTACCATTTTGTGGGGCGGTTCCCATTGTACCAAGTTTTTTTTCATGAAGTCCGATAGCATTAACACTAACTTCAGCTTTGGTGTTAGCTCATCTTCTTGCTCTTGCTTTTTGCCCTTCTAGCCTTTAGAGGACCGTTGGTCTAAGGAGGATGGTTGTGTTGTATTATGAGTTTTTGGGGGTATATTTGGTTATTTCAAATATTCCTGGAGGACTCGGTTGACGGTATTCTAGGTCATCCAATTTTCAAACTTTTTCTCCTTCTTACTAGAAACTATTTTCCATTCCTCTTTCTCTCTTGGGTATGAGGTGGAAACATACACCACTTGTGCTGATGGCGGGCCCAACTTGAATTTCCTGAAATCCACCATATTTTGTAGAAGATCCTTGAAAATGAAGCATTATTGGATGGTATGTCCCAGTATTTGGTGATAGGGATAGTAATTTAGATGGTTGTCGAGACCCACTTCATCATCTCACTTTGGCTCTGGTAGCCAGAGAAAGATTCAATTCATGGTGGCTATGAAATGGCTATGGACCTGGTCATCTCAGAACAAGTAGACTTTGTTTCTTCATTCTTTAAATTGATTTCTTTTAGAACCATGTTTCTCATCTTTCCGAGGTGGGGGTGTTTATTGGCGTCCATGAGGTCCTACACGATTTGGTGGGGGCCTCACAACTGGAGCTAGTGTCGAGGGTGGATTAAGAATGACAGAATCCGCTTTAGATTTTCCCATTATTTTCCTAGGGTATGATGAAGCCACTCGAGACTTGATATTGGTATGTTGTAAGGAGTCTTATATTCTTTGGGATACGGTAGAGAAATATCTAAAACCACTTGTGTACTTCATCGGGATGAGTGGTGCTCGCAATTCATCCTAAAGGTTATCGATGCACATGGATAGAATTTCATCCTGGGGAAGAGGCTGGTTCTGGGAATAAGTTAGGACTTTCCATTTGGAAATGAAGTCTGAGACTCTTTTATTCTCTCACTATTTTCATTTCATGAGATCACTGACCATCTTCTTAGGTTGCACTAAACTGAACAGGAAGAGAAACTGTCACCGGAGGTCCTCCCATCCTGTGATTGAATTGGATGGCAAGCTAGTATACCATACAAAATCCGAACCCTATAGGGTCCGTATGAAGCACCTAAGTTTTACTACTTCTTGTTACTCCAGAGTTCCCATCATGGGGTCACAATAAGAGGCATAGTGCATTAACTACTATTCGGGGTCCCCTAAGCCATTGAATACTAGGAATACGAGATTTTTAAAGTTTTTCAGTGGTGGAACATTGCTTACCCAATCATGGTAGGGTTTGTGATCTGGTTATATCATAGAGAGCCATCATTCCATGTCTTCTATTCGAGTTTTTAATTACTTTACAGTGTTCAAGATCCCTTAATACATATCCTGTTGGTCTTGAGATTGGTCTGGTGCGGCAGTGGACAAAACTAGGCGTGCCAGTGCTGCTATAATTTGGGGTGGATAACCAGCTGGAGATATAATTTCTGGGTTTACCTAAATATATTCCGGTTTCCTTCCCAGTGGGGGGAAGTCTTGATGTCCTTCCAAGGCTAGGTTTAATTAGGTTTTGGGTCTCGATGTTGGATTGAATGAGACTCCGAGATTGGCTTCATTTTTCAGGATGAGTGCATGTGGTAAATGAACCTCTTCTAAGAGCACCTGCTGACGTTTTGTAGGGGGAACACATCTAGAGAGGTAGATCCCTCGATGTAGCTCATCATTAATTCACCTAATCTCTTTCATTTCTTCCTCTAGGTTGGTGAAGCTTTCTTTGAGGGCAAGGGACACATCCTCAAGGGGAGGAGGAGGCGGGTCATAGATGATCTTGGTTTTATTCTTCTCCTTGTTAGGGTTTCGCATGGGATGTAAGGACATATTAATTGAGGGGGATCCCAAATTTAAGACCACTCTCTAGTTCTAGGTATGCACACCATCAGGCTTGGTGTGGGTTGCCTATGGAAGGGAACTATCTTCCTTCGCATCCTCTCCCTATGCATTATTTCCTATGAGATATTTGGGGTTGATGTTTTCCACATTCACTGAGGCATACCGCATTGGGGGTAGAGTACCCAGTTCTAAATGGTAAGAAGGGTTTTTGTATCCTTTATTGGACTTTATCCTCCTATTTTGTGGTATTCTTTAGGTTTCTTGGTGAATATTGACCTGAAGGGAGCCCTGGTCTGACCTCATAATGTGCCTTTGTCTCTAAGGGTGAGAACCACGAGAAGGGGTGGAATGGGTGACTCATTTGTCCATCATTCTTCCTAGATGGGAGAAGACGAACGTCCGTTGTATGGGGAATTGAGGTAAAAATGCCCCCATCCCTATGGGATGGAGTTGCTCCTGTTCTTTCATCGATGCACTACAACCTGTATTTGTTGGTCTTACAGGGGAATTTTGATTTAAAAATGCCCCCATCCCTATGGGATGGGGTTGTTACTACATTTCAGTGGAATCCACTGCTATTTCCACCTTTTCAATTTCATGTACTACTTTGTGGATGTGAGCTGAATATGGCATTGTGCCTACACGGAGTCTATGGTCTTTTGGAGACATGAGCGCTGCTTGCTGGTTGGATTACCTTGGGCGGGAAGTGTAGAGACCCGAAGCTTAACATACATGGACATTACATTACTTTTGCGGAATACTTAGTACATAACAAAAACACACACACAAGGACCGTAATAGTTTAGTGTCTTTGGAAACTCGGAATATAATCTTCTAATCGTGGTGAAAGATCTTCAACATCTCCCATAAAGATCTTCTTTTTTTTTCTAAACCTAAATCCTTTCTTTATGTCATGGGAAAAGAAAACATAAAAGGGTGATCTCAAATGCTCAGTAAGGGTAAACAAAAGAAATACCAATCACATCATATTCATAAGAACATATCTTTTGGAAATCTTAACCTGCAAAAGAGAGCATAATTTCATAACATGGGATAAATCATAGTAGTGAAATAGAATCCCAATAATCATAACTGAAAACATGAAACTTTGTGGCATACACACATAATAATAGAGAATCATTTCTTATTATTCAAGACTCATTGCCAAGACTATCTTAGTGGACAAAGTCCCTTTCTGAACCGAGTTCACTCCTCATTTCAGTCCTGTTTCACTGAACCGGTATAACCTACCGTTCCAGCCATGTCTATCTCATGAGATATAAAATCTTTACCCAATTAATTAGAGGGAGATATAGGTCCCACCCATCTCATAATGATACCATTCTTATGTGTTCCAAAAAATCATAAATCATACATCATTGCATAACCCATGTAATAAAAATGGGATTCTTAAACAACATGAAATCATAAAACAATTAATATAAGATAAAGGAATTCATAAAAATAATTCCATCACAACATAATCAAATAAATGTAATAATAGGGATATAAACAGAACCCTATATTATCTTAGATGGAAAATAATTTTGATAAAACACTTGAACTCTATTCTTGAGGAAAATATCCTTTCTACTTCAAAAACACTTTTCCTTTCTTAACATGTCATTCAATTCTAAACTAAAAGAAGTTTATTAAAAATAAACTTGAAAAATTGTAAGGGATGCTTCTTGGAAATAAAGTTTTAAAAATTCATTCATGCCGTATAAGTTAAAAAAAACATTCTTCTCATACTTTTGTCGGAAAAGTCAAAAAGTACCTCGTACGAAAAACGACAAAGGATTCCTTTCATATACTTTACTAAAAACTCACCGAAGGGTAAAATTGTATTTAAACAATTGTAGGTGGATGGAAATAATATTACATATTGAGGAAACATGGATGTGGATGATAAAATACACCCCAGTAAATACCAAAGTATAAACAATCTCGGATAAAAATGAGATTGTGATATTTCCCTTACCTTATGTCCGATATGCTTTGTACGTATCCGAACCTCCTGTATAATGATTTAAATAATGTCATTAACTTATTACAGAATAATATTCATTTTTATTATATCATATATGGTTCACTTATGTCTTTATATTACCCGTTCTTTTGTAAATTCCATGTTAAAGAAGCGTTTTGGGTAAAATCGTTTCATTTATCGTAGGTGTTTGGACTTGTTGTTCTTGAAATTATTATTACTTATATCATGATTTACTTACTTCCAGAATATAAAACATGATTTATATATCATATATATTCAGTATATATATATAATAGATAGATAAATGAAATGAAACACACCGTTCATGGAGACGGTAGTCCGTACGTACGCATGAACGCTGTGTTCCTTTCCTTATTGTCTTGAATGGAAGTAAGTAGATGACATACATATATATATATACATAAATCCAGTAGATTTAACATGTCATATATTTCATTATTATTCATTATATATACTTTATAATCATTCATGAATGGTTAACGTGGAGAATGAATCTCATCGCGTCGTGGAGACGGTAGTCTGTACGTACGCACGAGCGATGATATCGTTCTCATGATCGTGAACTTGTGTTGAAGTGTATGTTTACTATTTCAGTATCAATATCACTTTATAATAATCATATATAGTTACTCATTACACCATTATACCCATCCAATTAAGGTGGTGGCGGAAAATAGATTACACCACGGCGTGGAGACGGTATTCCGTACGTACGCACGCGCGGTGATTTCCTTTTTCCGTAGGATGGATAGAAGGTTAATTAGAGTTGTTTCATATTTATAATAACATATCAGTATATAATAAATACTTATGTTATTACTTTATCATGAAACAACTAAAGAAGAAGAAGTTGAAGAAGAAAGAAATTGAAAAAGATCGATAATGGATATTACCTCTTTTTGACGCGCCTTTTCTTAACCTCCACTTAAAGAACTAAGGATGGTCTTTGAAGAAGACCAGGACCTCTAGGATGATACTAGGGAATTGGATAAGAGATTTTGGCATGGGTTGGAAGAGCTTGAATGCTCAAATTGGTGTGAGGAGGAGAGGGAGGAGGTTCCCTTTTATAATGGAGAAGAGGGGCACCTTAGGAAAATCTCAAAATATTATTTTATATTAAGGTCAAATTCGGTTTGTAATGGTTCCAAAGGGTATTATTTTGAAGCTAAAGTGGGGATGGGTCGAAATCATCTCATCCAATAAGATTTAGACAAGTTTAGGTTATTATTTTAACCTTATCAATTAGATTTAACTCTAAGTTAAATAATTTAACTTTTACCGTGACTTTTTGTTTTCTTACACTATATGGTTAATAAACTTACTATATCAAGCCAAACGAACCCCAAGTTGTTTATTATTAATATATATAACCTTATCTAAGTCATTTGGCCAAACCTTAGATTTTTAGGAATAAAATAACAATTAATAATATAATATTTGTTTTAAAAACTAATTTATGTCAATTTTGACACTATTTGGTACATGATTTTTATGAAATTCATAACAGAATGATACGTTCAAACCAAGTTACTTAAATCAACAATAACAAGTCATATTAACCTAGAAAATTAGTGTAAGTCAGAAAAAGTCTCAAATTACATTTATTTGGGCATTTATAACATCAATTATGTTAATATTTGCTTAAAAAGGTAATTACTTCATCATCGTTGTGTCATAAATAAATTAAATTATTTAATGTCTAAAAATTACAAATAAAATATCATTATGTAGGAAATCGTTTTATCTTTCTAATGAATATTTATAGTCGAATTTATCTTATCTATAACCCTATATTAAAAATGATTTACTTATTAAACATTGATTTTAACTATTTTAACCCTTCTTTAAATAAATTAATAATAAATGTCCTAATCTAATCCAAGTGGGCTTAAATGGTCATATTTTATTCCTAAGGTTGTTATTGTTCGAATTAAACTTATCCAATAGAATTAGTACATGTGTTAGGGTAATAATAATATCATTTTTACCCTTAATTACCCTATTTACTTTTAACCGTGGTAAAAAAAAGTCAAAAGTTACTATTCACCAAAAATTATTTTCATCTCATTGAACCACATTTTAGTCCTTGATATTAACCGTGTCTCTCGGATTTTCGAAATTCCACTCACAGAAGCGGTAAAATTAAGTTTTATGAAAAATTCAGTTTTTTTTAACTACCACTTAGTGGTTTCACTATATATCAAAAAATGAACGTTTCCAGAAAAATACTAAAAATTAGGCCTAAGCTATATTTGATATTATGAATTCAAAAATGACTTCTATTTTACCAAATTCAAAACATATCAGTTACATTAATTAATTTAAAAATTAATTCGCATCGTCAAAACAAATAGCGTGTTTTTGAGAGATAATAACTATCAAAAGATTGACACTTGTTTATGTCTGGTTTAAATGTTAAATTACATCCAATGACCAACATTGTATTAAATTGTAAAAATATATTCTAAATTTACTTTAAAACCACTCAAATTAATAATTTATCACTATTAATTATTTCTATTAAAAAAGTTGTTTTTAATTAAAATTTTGTAATTTTCACTATTCATCAGAATATGAAAGTTATCCGAAAAGTACCAAAAAATCACCCTAAGCTAATTTTAATAATCCGAATCCAAAAATGAATTCCATTTTGAAAAATAAAATTTAAAAAATTTCAAAAAGTGGTTATTACTATTCATAACGGCTAGTTTTTAATAATATTTTAATAGCATATCGTTGTTTGGTGAAACTCGGTATTGCATACTAGACACGCTATCGAGGAAGGTCATGATTGCGTGTAATGCAAGGCAAGTCAAGGATGCATGTTGTGAAATCTCCTTTTGGTGTAGCGTACAATACAAGACATGAAATTAAAAAGAATATTTTTCATAAAATCTCGGGGTGTTACATTCTACCCCCCTTAAAATGAATTTCGCCCTCGAAATTCGTCGGGGTTATAAATGGTTTACTACTCGAAAGTTTGTTTAATAGAAACCCACATCATAAAAAAGAATACCAAAATATGGCTTTAAAAACTAAAGTATAAAATGTAACAGTTACCCAAATTAACTCATCACTGGGTTTCCACGTAGGAGAACATAGGTGAAAATATGGATGTGGAAGAAAAATCTAACCATCAAGTTCTGATGGAGAGTGGTAGAGAACATGGCTATGGAAAAGCCAGCAATCACAAAGCCATAAATTTGTGATGATCTAAGGTTCCATCTGATTCATCAGATATAAGAGCACTAGGATAACATTTTTGGTTTTCAAGATCATTTCCCTAAAGTTGATGAAATTGGAATTAGGAGAAATACTTTCGTGATTTTGGTATAGTCTCACCGTTGGTCGTTCTTTGGACAATTTCCACTTAATATCTTAAAGAAATGAAGTTGAATTTGTCATTCGTGAAGTGTTAACAGATCATGTGATAGAATGATGGGTCATTCCATCTGTTTCAAACAAAATTTTAGCAATAGTTATCAAATATACATAAGTCCGTCTTTGGTGAGGTTAATCATATACGATTCCAAAAATGTACTTATACTTCATATATCATACCGCTTAATAAAATAAAACTAGTTTCTACTTACCAGGGACTTTCTGTAGTCTAGTGGTATGTGATAAAGGCCCGCCGCACTTTAGTTGTGGGTTTGATTCCCACAGCCTTGGCCGACGCGATGGGTTGTCGCACATCCTGCAGGTTATCCTTTTTCTAAAACTACATTATCCCATCAACAATATCAAAAAAAAGTTTTATCCTTAAACAATACTAACTTATGTCCAACATAATCCATTCCAATCTTTAGGCTTATCTAAAATACTTCGGTCCAAGCTCATAGTATAGAGAAAATGATCACGTGAATGCCATCATTTATCCCTCATATATCTTGTTCATTACATTCCAGTCATGTGAATACCTTAATCATATATTCTCTTGAAAAATGAATACCCATTAAACCTTAGTGAAAACATGAATGCTGTCAAAAGTTAACTCATTCCAAAATCCAAAAATTCTATATACTCAAACCATGATATAACCTCCTCCTTATATCAGTCATGAGCTCATGAATACTATCAAACATTTAATTTTATCCTTATCCCTTCATTATGTACATATCATCTACATTCCAAAAATATCTGAATAACCTTTCATGGATACTGGTACCATTAATCATACACTTTCAAAACTCAAGGAAAGACAACAGTGTAACAATCCTTTGATGTCTCTTTATTCCATAGTACCATGAGATTACTTATACAACATTACACATGATAAACATGTAATCATTCCACTACATTCTTAAACCATTGACTGAGCTTCAACAATTCTTTCATCTCGCATATCATTTGTAGTTTCTTCATCATCATCAACATAAATACTACCCATACGACCATACTAATTCTCTTCATGAGACTTTCCCTTAGGTCATTGGTTTGCATAATGCCCGTACATTCCACATTTAAAACATTTAACCATTGTTGATGTCGTAGCAATACCATTATCTGTGTCCATGGTGTTAACTAAACCTTTTCCTTTTCACTTACTGGCTTTGTGTCCTTCTTTTCCACACCCAAAGCATCTTCCAGTTCCTTTGAAACATTCTCCTTGATGCCTCTTCCCACATGATTTACATAGGGTAAATTGAACTTTCTTTCCTCTATGATCATCATGAAACTCCATCTTTCTCTTATTAGCCGAGTCAGGAAACTTAGCAAATTTTACTTTATTGATCATATTATGAGATTGCTGATTCGGCATAATAATGATGTTTGGACTTCCAAATCCCATTTCATTTTGTTTCTCATGAAGAATATCATTCCATTGTCCATCATATCCTCCATTATCGTGAATCATCTTGTTTCCAGCCATTTTCTAAAACCCAAAAAGAATAGTGTGAGTGGAAAAAATCATAATAAAGGGGGAGTAACTTCAATATCTAACATCTTTGGTTTAATCTAATATCGTTACCATAGTTCTAGGACTATATCCTATACGTATACTTATCCTTAGGTAAATCCCTAGACATACCTTAGAAATATCTCTAGGGATCTCACTAACGTTTTCGCATCCTAGTTTCCAAAGGTTGACTAAACCTTTCCTCTCATACCAACTGTAGAGACCCGAAGCTTAACGTACATGGACATTACATTACTTTTGTGGAATACTTAGTACATAACAAAAACACACACACAAGGACCATAATAGTTTAGTGTCTTTGGAAACTCGGAATATAATCTTCTAATCGTTGTGAAAGATCTTCAACATCTCCCATAAAGATCTTTTTTTTCTAAACCTAAATCATTTCTTTATGTCCTAGGAAAAGAAAACATAAAAGGGTGAGCTCAAATGCTCAGTAAGGGTAAACAAAAGAAATACCAATCACATCATATTCATAAGAACATATCTTGTGGAAATCTTAACCTACAAAAGAAAGCATAATTTCATAACATGGGATAAATCATAGTAGTGAAATGGAATCCCAATAATCAAATCCTAAAACATGAAACTTTGTGTAATACACACATAATCATAGATAATCATTTCTTATTAGTCAAGACACATTGCCAAGACTATCTTAGTGGACAAAGTCCCTTTCTGAACCGAGTTCACACCTCATTTCAGTCCTGTTTCACTGAACCGGTATAACCTACCGTTCCAGCCATGTCTATCTCATGAGATATAAAATCTTTACCCAATGAATTGGAGGGATATATAGGTCCCACCCATCTCATAATGATACCATTCTTATGTGTGCCACAAAATCATAAATCATACATCATTGCATAACCCATGTAATAAAAATGGAATTCTTAAACAACATGACATCATAAAACAATTCATATAAGATAATGGAATTAATAAAAATAATTCCATCACAACATAATCAAATAAATGTAATAATAGGGATATAAACAGAACCCTATATTATCTTAGATGGAAAATAATTTTGATAAAACACTTGAACTCTATTCTTGAGGAAAATATCCTTTCTACTTCAAAAACACTTTTCCTTTCTTAACATGTCATTCAATTCTAAACTAAAATAAGTTGATTAAAAATAAACTTGAAAACTTGTAAGGGAATATTCTTGGAAATAATGTTTTAAAAATCCATTCATGTCGTATAAGTTAAAAAAACATTCGTCTCGTACTTTTGTCGGAAAAGTCAAAAAGTACCTCGTACGAAAAACGACAAAGGATTCATTTCATATACTTTACTAAAAACTCACCAAAGGGTAAAATTAGATTTAAACAATTTTAAGTGGATGGAAATAATATTACATATTGAGGAAACATGGACGTGGATGATAAAAGACACCCTAGTAAATACCAAAGTATAAACAATCTCAGATAAAAAATGAGATTGTGATATTTCCCTTACCTTATGTCTGATATACTTTGTACGTATCCGATCCTCCTGTATAATTATTTAAATAATTTAATTAACTTATTACATAATCATATTCATTCTTATGATATCATATATGGTTCACTTATGACTTTATATTACCTGTCCTTTTGTAAATTCCATGTTAAAGAAGCGTTTTGGGTAAAATCGTTTCATTTATCGTAGGTGTTTAGACTTGTTGTTCTTGACATTATTATTACTTATATCATGATTTACTTACTTCCAGAATATAAAACATGATTTATATATCATATATATTCAGTATAAATATATAATAGATAGATAAATGAAATGAAACACACCGTTCATGGAGACGGTAGTCCGTACGTACGCATGAACGTTGTTTTCCTTTCCTTATTGTCTTGAATAGAAGTAAGTAGATGACATGCATATATATATACATAAATCCAGTATATTTAACATGTCATATATTTCATTATTATTCATTATATATACTTTATAATCATTCATGAATGGTTAACGTGGAGAATGAATCTCATCGCGTCGTGGAGACGGTAGTCCGTACGTACGCACGAGCGATGATATCGTTCTCATGATCGTGAACTTGTGTTGAAGTGTATGTTTACTATTTCAGTATCAATATCACTTTATAATAATCATATATAGTTACTCATTACACCATTATACCCATCCAATTAAGGTGGTGGCGGAAAATAGATTACACCATGGCGTGGAGACGGTATTCCGTACGTACGCACGCGCGGTGATTTCCTTTTTCCGTAGGATGGATAGAAGGTTAATTAGAGTTGTTTCATATTTATAATAACATATCAGTATATAATAAATACTTATTTTATTACTTTATCATGAAACAACTAAAGAAGAAGAAGTTTAAGAAGAAAAAAATTGAAAAAGATCGGTAATGGATATTACCTCTTTTTGACGCGCCTTTTCTTAACCTCCACTTAAAAAACTAAGGATGGTCTTTGAAGAAGACCAGGACCTATAGGATGATACTAGGGAAGTGGAGAAGAGATTTTTTCAGGGTTTGTCCGAGCTTGAATGCTCAAATTGGTGTGAGGAGGAGAGGGAGGAGGTGCCCTTTTATAAGGGAGGAGAGGGGCACCTTAGGAAAATCTCAAAATATTATTTTATATTAAGGTCAAATTCGGTTTATAATGGTTCCAAAGGGTCTTATTTCGAAGCTAAAGTGGGGATGGGTCTAAATCCTCTCATCCAATATGATTTAGAAAATTTTAGGTTATTATTTTAACCTTATAAATTAGATTTAACTCTAAGTTAAATAATTTAACTTTTACCGTGTCTTTTTGTTTTCTTACACTATATGGTTAATAAACTTTCTATATCAAGCCAAACGAACCCCAAGTTGATTATTATTAATATATATAACCTTATCTAAGTCATTTGGCCGAACCTTATTTTTTTAGGAATAAAATAACAATTAATAATATAATATTTGTTTTAAAAACTAATTTATGTCAATTTTGACACTATTTGGTACATGATTTTTATGAAATTCATAACAGAATGATAAGTTCTAACAAAGTAACTTAAATCAACAATAACATGTCATATTAACCTAGAAAATTATTGTAAGTCATAAAAAGTCTCAAATTACATTTATTTGGTCATTTATAACATCAATTATGTTAATATTTTCTTAAAAAGGTAATTACTTCATCATCGTTGTGTCATAAATAAATTAAATTATTTAATGTCTAAAAATTACAAATAAAATATCATTATGTATGAAATCTTTTTATCTTTATAATGAATATTTATAGTCGAATTTATCTTATGTATAACCCTATATTAAAAATGATTTACTTATTAAACATTGATTTTACCTATTTTAACCCTTCTTTAAATAAATTAATAATAAATGTCCTAATCTAATCCAAGTGGGCTTAAATGGTCATATTTTATTCCAAAGGTTGTTTTTGTTCGAATTACACTTATCCAATAGAATTAGGACATGCGTTAGGGTAATAATAATATCATTTTTACCCTTAATTACCCTATTTACTTTTAACCGTGGTAAAAAGAAGTCAAAAGTTACTATTCACCAAAAATTATTTTCATCTCATTGAACCACATTTTAGTCCTTGATATTAACCGTGTCTCTCGGATTTTCAAAATTCCACTCACAGAAGCGGTAAAATTAAGTTTTATGAAAAATTCAGTTTTTTTTAACTACCACTTAGTGGTTTCACTATTCATCAAAAAATGAACGTTTCCAGAAAAATATTAAAAATTAGGCCTAAGCTATATTTGATATTATGAATTCAAAAATTATGTCTATTTTACCAAATTAAAAACATATCAGTTACATTAATTAATTTCAATATTAATTCCCGTCGTCCAAACAAATAGCGTGTTTTTGAGGGATAATAACTATCAAAAGATTGACACTTGTTTATGTCTGGTTTAAATGTGAAATTACATCCAATGACCAAAATTGTATTAAATTTTAAAAATCTATTCTAAATATACTTTAAAACCACTCAAATTAATAATTTATCACTATTAATTATTTCTATTAAAAAAGTTGTTTTTAATTAAAATTTAGTAATTTTCACTATTCATCAGAATATGAAAGTTATCCGAAAAGTACCAAAATTTCACCCTAAGCTAATTTTAATATTTCGAATCAAAAAATGAAGTCCATTTTGAAAAATAAAATTTACAAAATTTCAAAAAAGTGTCTATTACTATTCATAACGGCTAGTTTTTAATAATATTTTAATAGCATATCGTTGTTTGGTGACACTCGGTATTGCGTACTACACACACTATCGAGGAAGGTCGTGATTGCGTGTAATGAAAGGAAAGTCAAGGATGCGTGTTGTGCAAGCTCCATTTGGTGTAGCGTACAACACAAGACATGAAATTAAAAAGAATATTTTTCATAAAATCTCGGGGTGTTACAGGAAGCCTGCTAGATGTTCTTGGTTGCCTGACTCTGAATCTTTTTAATGGCTTGATCTCTTCGTGCCTAACGCTTTTGAGATTTACTCTGGGCTGGTTTTTGTTGAGTATCCCATATTTCCTTAGAAGGGGTTTCACTTTATTTCTACCTTTGTGTGTTGACATTGCATGATATAATTTCCAATGGGGTTTTCTGGAAAAGACGAGGGGTGAAGTATAGAGATCCATGTTCTCCCTATCCTCCAATGTGAACTCTAGTAAGGGAATCTCCAATGAGGCGATGCAAATTATGCAGTTCATGGAGGCAATCCAGTTCAAGGTTTTTATTTTTCCTCTTTGATTGTGGCTATCGTGCGGACAGGAGAGCTTCAAGGTCAATTAGACGGCGAAGATCCCCTATCGTATTGATGCGGTCTGCATACCCTTTGTAGGGTAGGAATTTTTCTTTTAGCTAAAAAATATTCTTCTATATATTGAGTTTAACTTCATGTGTGCATTCCCCATACAACTCTCCTAGTATGCCAAAGTGAGAAGTGGTCATAGGACAATAAATCACTGGTATATTATCCTTAGCTAGTTGTCTTCTCACGAGAAACATATCCTATTATTTTTCTTCCAGGGGATCCTCTACTTGATATGCCCATCTCAATTGCTTCTTAATGATTTCATTTGAAGAAAATGGTCTGGTGGGAGCCTTATTGATATGAAGATGGACCGAGGGTGGCTTGGAAGATGAGTGTGGCCCTAGGCCATCCTTTGGTTGAGAAAGAATATCACTCATTATAGATGGAGTACCTAATGTTTTTGACTCCATCTTTCTAAGAACCTCATCATAGGATGAATTTCTCACATTTGTTCTAGCAAGGGGAGGTCCTTCTTTCCAGTATGAATTTTAGTTATGTTGATGACATTTTCAATTGGTGCTGCAATGGCGAGGGCTACTATTGCAACTTGATGCTTGACTGTGGGAAATGTTTTTATGGTGTATAACCTAGGGAGGACCTTCAGGGAAGGCTACAGTGAGGGGATGAACTTCTTTCTACTAGGTGTCACTGAGTGGAGGACCTTCTTGATGACTTTTTTGATGGTGAGGACTACTATTACAGCTTGATACCTGGATATAAGGATAATTTATACAGTATACATCCTAGGGAGGGATTTTAATATATACTGCAATGAGTGGACGACCTTCTCGTTTCATGAAATTTCTATGGGGAGGTCCTTCAAAACAACTGCCATTGCGGGGAGGGCCTTTTCAATGGTTGTCATCTTGGCGAGGACCACCATCATGAATTGACATCTAACTGCAAGAAGAAGCATATATGTAGCGTCTACCCTAGGGAGGACCATTAGGGCGAACGACAGAAAGGGGAGGACCTTATTATTATCTAATATTCAGGAAAAGGAGATGGCTACACCGATTTGAATTAGGAGATAGACTCTCGTGATTAATCATTACTATCCCACGAAGTGAGCCCCTGTGGGTGCTCTACGGAGGACCTTCAAAGTTGCTCGTAACAACATTAAGGGGAGGTCCTTCACAACTGATACTACCACTTCAATAATTTCTTAATGGACTGACAGGGTCTTGATCCTTTATTGATATATGCTTGAGGGCATCAAGAACCCTAGCTTCTAGCAGAGCGGGATTATGTACGTGCTCTTCATTTTCCATTTGACATTGACACATTTCATTTTTGAGCGCTCTCTTGCAAGTAACTGGGGTAATCTTCTGTTGGTAATGACCTTCATGTATAGGTCCCTATCTTAAGGGGTTCTTTGATTCCACTGGTATATTAAGATATACATCTTGAGTTTTGGCAGGAATATATTCCTGCCTTGTAGTGGCCACCACGTTAGACCAACATCCCCCAATTGGAATGAGTATTTGTTCCCTATCTGGTTGTCCGTGTATCATGGGATATTGATGTCTACCCTCTTGGACTAGAGTAGGGATGCATAAATACTCTAAAGTGACTAAATCATTTTTCAAGTGAGTCATTCCGTTCAAGGAAACCGGGTCGTGGGCCCAGTTTCTCGCATTTTCCGCTGATGCAATAATTTCTCAGCATGTTTTGATGATATGTTCTGGGATCGACATCTGATCTTCCATCATTTCCAGGATGTGGTGAGATACATCTTTGGATAGAACAGGTATGAAGGCCCATTCCAATGTCAGAACAGGAGTTTGTGCCTACTCCGGTCCTGCATAGGTTTCCAGTAGATACTGGAAGTTCTCCTGTGTCGGGGCATAAGAATGAGTCTTCGATCAGTTTTCTTCTTCGGTTTCCACTGTATTTGACTGGCGGAATTCATATTCATGAGAGGGGATTTTCATCTACTCACTTTCCACTGTATTTGTATCATGGGATTTGTATATATCCAAAGGAATTTGAATCTACTAATATTTTCTTACCTTCCTATTTGTATGGAAGTCTTGATACACATTAGCATGTATTTGTTCCCATGTGTAGCTATTTGGCACCCTATTTAGTGGACAGGCTTGTTGTGCATCGGAAGATATCTGCATCTTCCTGTAGTATTCTGCTCTGTCTACACGGAAAGACCAGAGAGTACTAGAAAGAACGTGCATGTGCTTGTGTTGTGACACCCTATTTTTTTGGTGGGCTTGAGTGGAGGGGGAAGAGTCGTACGTCTCCCCATTGATTACACCACATTATTAAAACAGAGTTACTCCTTGGGAACTAAAGTGATAGGGTTTTTCTGATTATATATTTGACACCCTTGACGAGTAGCCTAAGGGCCCCATGTCTTTTGGACTTTAGCAGGTGCCCTCAGCATAAGGTCCTACTCAACGTAAGGAGGCTCAGTCATCCGGTGCTAGTGGTGACAGTCTCTAGTAGGGGCCCATGAGTGGGACTCCTGTGCAGTTGAGTTGAAACTATGAGCATTGACTTTATCTTCCTACCTAAGATAAGGGAGGTACTCATTATCACGTTCTGAGGACAGGATTTCGAAATGGTTTGAGACGACCATTGGGGCTGCCTTTTGCTGGGGTGTTGGTCGTGGCTGAGGAGGTGACTAGTGGACCTTTGTATACTGGAGGGCTTGTGTCGCAACCTCTAGTATACGGAGAGTACCATTTCGGTGTTACTCCTTGATAATCATGTTGGATACCTAGTGTTGAAGACGTTGGGTAGGTGAGGGGGTCATGTTCTTCATTGGGGCCCCAACCACCTATGGGATCGCTGATGTGTGTGTCTACATCGGTCTTCAGGATTTCATGTAGATTAAAGGTTTCTCTATGGGAGCCTGTGACATACATGTATGACATACAGACCACAAAACCTCATCAAAGTAGCATTATTTTAAACATATTCATATCTAATGATTCAGCTTGTCCCCCTTCCCCATTTTTATTGTGGGGAGAAGGGGCTTGAGTGGGGTAAGACCGCCACCTTGGGTAAGTATTCACATCAGGTTCACCATTTTTTTTTCGGCCTCTGAGGTGGCGCATTTTGAGCATATCGAGGTGAAGAAAATGGGCTAACGTGCAATATGATTTTGTCTTTCATCATTGGGGTAGAACCTCCACCTTGGTTAAGGATTCATTTCGGGCTCACTATTTTTGTTCTTCCTCTGAGGTGCCACGTTTTGGGTGATGATGAAATGGTCCGATGAGGATCATTACCCGTCCCTCTTTTCGGATATGGTTTCCTGTCAAATTCACCATTTCTTTTGTTTCAATCCATTCTATGTCATTATACTTTAAAAGAAGGTTGGATTAACCCCATGGGTACTGGGAAATTCACCCCTTTCACATTGCGAAGGAGGTTCCACAGTCAATTGGTCCTAGTGAGTGATTGGGTGGGGTCAAGTACTTGTGCAATTAGTCCTCCTCAGATATAACTTCCTCTTATGGTCTCCAATGGGTTTATTCGTGGATCCAGAAACATCCAAAATCCCTGGTATCCATGATTCATGGACCTTCTTTCCAAAGGCATGCGTTCGTTGATTAATGATTTAGCCAACGACACTTGAGGACTCAAGAGGATGGGAAGTCAGGCTCACCACACCCTTTTGGGGGAGTATTATTTCCTGTTTTAGGACTCTCTTATAGATTTAAGTTGTGTTCATATGTTCTTGAATCCTTGGTTCATTCCTGAATAGTGTGTCCATAGGCTACCCTTGGTTTGTAAGATCTTCATAGGCATGCATATATCTAATGCTATAGAGGTAATATTGACTTGAGCCATAAAATAAGGTGCTCTAGAGTTTATCATCATCCAGGGGGAGAAAGGTGACTTGATGTTGGGATCAGACCTGTAAGATGGGTTTCCTACATATTCTTAGGAGAGGAATCATAACCCACGTAGTTTGGAATTATGTTGGGATTATGCATGGAAGATTACCATTAAAGGGGGGCATGGTTGGGTGAACCCTTTTGAATGGGAACCATTTTGAGCTCAGGCCTTCAGGTAGGCGTCCTACATATCCTGGTTTGATCAAGAATTAGAGTTCTCATAGTTCAAAATTGATGGACCATACACATAGACGCTGCCAATTTGGGGATCATGATTGGGTGGACCCTTTTGGATGGACACCCTTTTGAGCTCGGGCTTTTAGGTAGGTGTCCTACGTATCCTGGTCTGATAAGGAATCAGAGTTCTTGTAGTTTAGAATTCATGGATGTTGTAATCATCAAAAACCTCTAAGACCACGTGAGTCATGATCTGTGTGAGAAACAAGAGGATGTGATAGATCCAACCAACCACATGATTCCTCTCCAGTTGGTGGGAGAGGGAGATCCCATGGAGGAAAAGTTCGGGGTGACAGTGGACGAGGATGCTGAGAGATGAACCTTTAAATGTGAAATGACATTAAAGGTCATGTGGCTCATCCTCATAGGATAGGGGACTTACCTCAGTGGGAGTTCCCTGGAATACGTTCTAGGAAGGGGAGAAGTTGTGTCCTCATCAAAAGGAGAAGTGAACATAACTCCTTTGACTGATCATTATTCCTCATTGAATAGAAAAGCAAGTGATCACCCTTAATCACTAGAACAGGGAGCTTCACGTCAACATCCCAAGGTGGGACTCTGGTTTACCATGGGAATGTAGACCCATGGACATTACTGAATCCTAAACTGTTTTGGGGAGAGCATATGTGAATCTGCTTACAATGGGTATGTAGACTCAAAGGGGTGCACTGATGCACCCGATGGTCTGATCATATGGTCCTGGTGGATTTGGAGGAGGCATTGTCCTAATGTCGGAGGACTGGTTCATAGAGGGGCCATGGAGGACTGGACGATAGTGGAAGGGTGAAGTTGGAACCAGAGGAAATAATTCCCAAAAACACCCCATTCCGTGTACTGATTTCTTATACGAGATGGGGGAGGCTCCACAAAACCTAGTGCTATGTGGGCAGAGGGGAAATTTGAGTACCAATGTAGTATGCAGGCATGGGTATAGACCACCATGTACCATAGTGGTGTGTGGCCGACCACACCGCTTTGGGTTCCATCTACATACTAATGTAGTACGCGGCACCGAGTTCATTCCACGTAACGGTACACTGCGAGGAGCACCATATTGAAGGTGGGTCCAAGGGATTATCATTTGCATTATACATGAGAAGTATATGGTTCTTGATTTCACCATTTATGTTCTTTTTTCTATTATTATTATTTAGTTCCCCCATTTTAGGGTTTGTGTCCAACTGTACCTACAAGGAGTGTGGTTCGCAATTCAGACTTCATCAATGAATCAAGAATGAAGTTGGAATCTTCTCTGAACTCTTTCTTTAAACCTTTAAGTCCCCTTAAATCTTTCTTTGTCCGTCCTCCTCAATTCCTTCTTTTCTCCCTTTTATAGATCATTGGAGAAATCGAATCTATGTGAATGTGGCACCATTTATGGAGGCACGTTAAGATATATCCTAATCCATAGAAGACTCGATCAATTGGGGTTTGTGGAGGCCACGGTTTGCGATCATGGTTCTTGAAACCCTTCCCATTCACTTCATCCACAAGCTAATGAGTTTGCAGGATGGTATGAGGATGGAATTCGTGCACATGAGTCCCTCAACAACGTGGTTTGCAGTCCGCTGGGTTCACTGGACATCGCTCTGCGGGTTAGCACCTCGCGGGTCATTCCACGTACCTGGTGGTTCGTGATCTAAGCAGTTCGCAGACCCTTCCCAATGATGGTATGTGGTCTATTTTAAATTATTTGAAAACTTGAATTCCTTCAAGTTTCATCTAAAATTCTCCACTCAATTTGAGTCCATTCACCTTTCTAGACTTGTAAGAGTACTTTCTTTCTTTCTACAAAGTGATTGTGAGAGTATTTCCTTCAATTGGAGGATTTTTTAGGACCCTACACTAATATATCCTCAATATATACTACTAGGAAAACATCTTCACTCCCAGTAAACCTCTTATAGACACAAGGATCACACCCATTATTTGGGATACCAAATTTTGGATTATAGAAATGGTGAAACACACTGATAGGGGGTGAATCAGTGTGTATCCCAAATTTAAATCTCTTACACAATACATTTTCAAAAATTCTCTTATAGATTCTCACAAATATATAAAACAAATACACAATAGAATTTTTAATGAGGTTTATCTCCTTATGGGTGATTATGCCCCTAGTGTTTCATGGTTATTATCCCATACACATATCCCCCTTTTTATTATCAAAAGGAACTCAATAAAGGATATGAAATTGAACTCATACAATATTCTAGCATCAACCAATTTCACTTTCACATCAATAAAACAAATAATTCCTTTGATGAAGAATAGTAACTATTGATAATATAAGCCTCCACATGGACTTAATATGATGATCCTCTTCCCCTTCCTCTTACTTTAACAACAGTCTTGTATAGCTATTCTTGGATGATTTTTCTTTGATATTGCAGGGTATCATTTTACTCACACACACACACACACTTCTTCAACATGAAAATATATTTATATATAATATTTTAAATAGTATCATAATTTTCTCAAATTCAAACTCCCTAAAATCTCAACCTTCAATTCAAATAATCTTTTTTTCAAATCCACATTTAATTTTTTCTTTAATGTTTGGATCAAGAGTTGTCTCATTTTATTCCTGAAATATTTTAAATATCATGTGATACTTTTTTATTAAAAATTTCTAAAAGAACCATGAAAAAATCACTAAATATTTCCATGTAGGTATAGTGATATTTCATCTCATTATACGGTGTGGGACTCATCTCACCACACCATTATCATCCTCCAATTGGAATTATTTTTATTTCAACAAGAATCTTGATCATGTGATTGATCATGATATTTGGCCTATAAAGAAATGATCACTTGCATCATCTGATTAAAAAATATTTTTATTTTAATATTCAAGTTTGAATATATCTCATTTAACTTGACTCCATATATATGTTCATTCTGAATTCTCTAAATTTATCATAGAAAATCATTGTATGCGCTCAATGTAACTGAATTATATTATATAGATCAATTTTTATCTTTATTAGGATTAATTATATTATGGGAACCTAAAACCCCCAATGAATAATATGTATTAATTTTTAAATTATGGAAGACTCGGATTTCTCCTCATGTATTGAATTTTCTTATGCGATACTCAAAATATCTAATACGGTCCAAAATATATTATGTGCATAAGATAAATTCATTTTCCAAAAACTTGAACTCCTACTCTAGGTACACATAAAATAATTATATTAGTGTATATGAATTTACTTATATGGGTCACCATAAGATAAATGCATTTTTCATTTTTCCACTTGAACAAATGGAATATCATAAGTGGATCCAAAAAATCATATGCGGGCCCCTCCATAAGATAAATCCATTTTACATTTTTCAACTATAGAATAGTACTTTTGTAAGGTATTTAAATCAAATATGAACTTTTTGAAAACAATTCTAGGATTTTTAAAAAAATATCTCTTATACTTTCTTGATCACTTCAAAACAAAATTCAAATAATCTTCATAGAGTTATGCAAGTGCAATGGGCCTTAGATAAATGTTCCAATGCTTCAAATCACCTATATTTCATTAGGGATAACTTTTAATGATATAAGAAACAAATCTTAAAGTTGTTCACAGTGTATGCATATCAAATTCCATTCTAAAATATTATAGATAGTGTTATTATCTCCACAACACTTCATCATGTCTCCATTAATATTAGAACACTAATCATCACACTTAAACATATATTGTTGGAAAATACAACATCATCACCAAAGGTTAAACAATCTCCCCCACCTCCCCTTTGGATTTTTTGAAAATAACACTCATTATTCTCCCCCTTATTGATAATAAAACTAAAGTGAGTAACTATTTTAGATCAACATGGTTTCTTGAAAGAAAAATAATCAAGATTCAACCATCACCAAGTCTATGTGATCTAGATCTTTATTTAAAATAAGATATATTTAATCAGTCATCAATGTTTTCTTTGAAACACCACACACTAAACCACTAATTCTATAAGAATAAAAAAATGTAGATCTATTTCTTACACAACCCAAAACACACATCAAAATAGATCACAAATAAAGAGGAAAAATTTCTCCCCATGCAAACAACATCTCTATAAGAATGATCAAAGAAAAATATAGAAGAAAACTTAAATTATGCATACCTCAATGATAGGTAATGGGATTCAATCCCATGTGAAACGCTAGTTTCTCAAATTGTTTAGTTATGAGAGGTTTTCTGAGAATATCAGAAACCTGTTCTTTAGAGGGAAAAATTCTAGTATTAAGATTCCCTCTTCAACTTTCTCCTTCAAAAAATTATACTAATCTCGATGTTCTTTGATTTTGGGTGTTACTGTAGATTTTTTTATAGTTTTATGGAAATCTGATTGTCATATCCTATAACCAAAGGATTGTTAGGTTGGAATGATTATGATGAAGACAAAGACACAAGATGGGGGTGAATTTTGTTCTTTTAAAACATTGATAGATTCGTAACTCCTATCTTGTTATGCAGCAAAACTTTCCAGAGCAGTGAGTAAAGGAAGAGGAATAAGGTGATCCTCTCCACCGGTAGTGAGCCAGAGAGAGAGAAACATGGAGTGACCCTCGGGAAAGCAGTGAGCTAACCCTAAACATTGTAAAGGCAGTGATCCTGTGAATATAAGTGATCTATCCCAATCTTTGTAAACAGAATTGCACTTTTAGTGTATTTGGTACATCGGCACATCATCAGTGTATGCTCCTTGGAGGTATCCTAGTGAGGGTGAACCAAGTAAAAATCATTGTGTCATGTTCATGCTTTAGTTTTTTTTATACTTTTCTACAAGAAAGAGAGAGAAGAGAGTCTCGCTTAATAGTGAGACAAGATCAATAGGGAAAAAATTTTTAATCTATGAGACCCTGATTCACCCCCCCCCCTCTCAGGGTATCTAACCTAGGGGACCTAACAATTGGTATCAGGGGGAAAGGTTTATTTCAGCGGTTCTCTCTCAAATGGAGGTCACCAATCATAAAGGGATTCCATGTGGGAGAATCTTTTGAACATATATGAAGGAGATACAAAAGTGAGAGAGGCAAAGCTACAAGTACTATGGAATAAGTATGAAGATATGAAGATGAACCCAAATGAGTCTGTTGATGAATTATTTGACAGGGTAAATATTGTTGTGGAAGATATGCAGGGCCTTGGAGAAGTCATTGAAGACATAAATATCGTAAAGCGCATCTTGAGGAAACTTCCACCTCGGTTCAATCCTAAAGTTTCATTACCAGAAGATAAATATCCAAAAGAGCTGACACTGGACAATTTTCACAGTACCGTGGTTGCATATGAAATGAGGAATGATGATAATGAGGTTGTGGAAAAGGTGAAATCCAAAGAGGTGTAATTTAAGGCCATGAAGAAGCTCACCATTTAATATTCTCATAAAGAAGAAGAGACAGATGAGGTAATTTCATTCCTCTCCTCAAATCTTCACATATGAAAAAGGAAAGTTCAAAGGGAAACTTCCACTTGATTGCTTTAGATGTGGAAAAGTTTGTCATCTTGCCACAAGGTGCCCCAAAAAGTTTCAAGAAGAAAATGATGAAGATGAAGTTGAAATTACCAAGAATAAATCTTCAGCCTATGTGAAAGGGAAGAATCTGTTCAAGAGAAATTTCATCAAGAAGAAGAATCTTATTTCACAAGAAATATATGATCAGATGAGTCTGAGGTTGAAGAGGTTGAGGAGATTGAAAATTGCAAAGATCATGGAGAAAATGATATGGTGGAAGTCCTCAGTAGTTTTCAAGAGAAGAACGAAACCAAAGGTGATGATGAAGAAGAACAAGTTGAAGGAAGAATAGATATTCAAGCTTAGTTAGAGGCTTCTCTTGAAGAGATAGATGTTTGGAGAGCCAAAACAAATAAATATAACAAATTTTTTCATGATGCCAAACTCTATATGCAGCAGCAGGAAGAAGAGAAGTCTGAGTTGATGGAATAAATTTAGAAACTCATGTTATCAACACCAGAGAACTCAAAATTAATTAGTGAGCATAAGCTCAATATTGAAGAATAGGAAAGGGAGATAAATGGATTGAATTGAAAAGTGAAATATCAAGTCATGTGTATCGAAGAACTTGAAGAAGAAGTGGTCAGTCTGCGACAAAAAATGAAGGATCAAGAAAAACTCTTGTCACCCAATGTGATATAAGGAAAGCAGGTCATTAAGAGGACAGAAAAATGAAAGAGGAGGATAGTAGTTTAGTAGTAAATAAGCATCAATCGAGCTCAGATGATAAGGCTGAATTGGGGCTTGATCGAACACAAAAATCTGTGAAAATTGAAGTCAGACCGCAAGTACCCATCCCGAGGTTGAAGGTTGATTTGGGCACAATGCAGAATCAGAATATTTATAGATCCCAAGGGGAAACTCATAGTGCAGAAGTAACATGAAGGAATGCACCTTATATCAGGTGTTATTGTTGTGGAAAGATGGGTCATTCACAGTATGTGTGTTCTATAGCCAAGATATATCAAAGGGAACAAGAACAAAGGTGGCAGCCAAACAGAGAATGGTTCTCCAAAGCATATTTCGAAGGACACTATTTTTGGTGCGGTGGATTTGGGCACATGGATAGGTACTGCATTTTGACCATACAAAGGAATGTTCCAAAGAAGAATAAAAATGTTCTCAAGAAACAAATCAATAAACCAACAGGTGCGTTAAAAATGTAGAATAGATTTGCAGCTTTGCAAGATGAAGCTGGTCTATCATACTCTGAGAAAGAACAGAAGTCTAAATCCATGCCAAGTGTGAAAGAAAAAATATGGACCAAAAAGAAGAAGGATGAGAAGGATGTGGTGGCAGATATTTCCCTTAAATCATCAGATCACTCTGGTGTGTGGATACTTGATAGTGGTTGCACATCTCACATGACAGGTAATAAGGATCTTGTTACAGGAATAAAATATGATAAAGAAGGAGTTGTCAAGTTTATAAATGATGAAGTCCTAAATATTATTGGCATAGGAAAGGCCAAGTTTGGGGGCAAAGTGATGAGACGTGATAATGTCTTAGTAGTAGAAGGCCTCAGTCATAATTTGCTCAGTGTCAGTTTACTATGTGACTCAGGACATTCTATAAGGTTTACTAAGAAGATGTGTGTTGTCAAAGGAAGAGACGGGGTAGTTTTTATACATGAAAAAAGAACAAAGGGAAATCTCTACCTAGTAAGTGGAGAAGAAGATATGTGTTTTCAGTCCAGAGAGGAAGAAAACAATTTGTGGCATAAACGACTTGGTCATCTTTTCCAACCATCCCTAGAATATCTGGTAAAGTGTGAAGCAGCAAGACACCTCTCTAAGATATCACGTGATCATACACATACGTGTGATGCCTGTCAACAAGAGAAGATCATTAGAAAGACATACAAAGTAAAGTAAATGAATTCGACAAGAGTGATTGAATTGGTGAATGCTGATGTCTGTGGACCTATTTCACCAAGATCCATTGACAGGAATAGGTAATATGTTCTTTTCATTGATGAATATAGAATAATGGCATGGGCATTTGTTATTTCCCATAAGTCTGATGTGTTTAGCCACTTAAAACAGTACTGAAGGGAATCTAGAAGGATGCTTGGATAGAAAATTCTGAAGTTTTGTACAGACAATGGTACAGAATTCACAAATATTCAGGTGGAAGAGTATCTTGAAAAACATGGGATAAGGCATCAAGTTTCTTCAGTAAGAACTCCCCAACAGAATGGAGTGGTTTAAAAGAGGAATTGGATCATCAACAACATTTCCAGAACAATGCTTATAGAAAAAGACCTACCAGCAAAGTTTTGGAAGGAAGAAGTGTTAACATCAATCTACATTTCTAATAGGGATCTGTTGTGTCCGAAGGAAGGAAATACCCCATATGAAATGCGGTACGGAAAGAATCCAACAGTGAAATACTTTCGAATATTTGGAAGTAAGTGCTTCATTTTCAACAAAGAAAAGAATAGTAAGTTTGAATCACATGGAGATTAGGGAATATTTCTAGGATACTTAGGAAAAATAAAATCATACAAATGATTTAACAAAAGGCTGGGAATAGTAGTTGAGAGCAATGATGTCACTATTGTGGAAAATGAAGAGAACATTCAACAGCACAGTGAACACTTTCTTAATGAAAGTGATGAATAGGAAAGTAACACAGGAGGAGTAGAAGTGGCAGATGCTGACTTAGGAGAAGACACTGATGATGAACAAGAAAGTGTCAAGTCTGTGTCTGCAAGGAAGCCAAAGAGTGGAGCTGAAATTGATAGGCAGAATATCATTGGTAATCAGGTAGCTCCAGTTTAGACAAGAAGAATGAATTCACTATATCAGGCATATTTCCCATCTCAGGTAGAGCCGAAAAGCTTTGTCGTTTCAGCTAAAGATGAAAACTGGGTTCAGGCTATGAATGAAGAGCTTGATCAGATTGAGATGAACTAGACATGGGAGATTGTTTTGAGACCAGCAAATAAGAATGTCATCGGGACTAAATGGGTCTATTACAACAAGTTGAATGAATATGGTGCAGTGGTTCAAAACAAAGCACGACTAGTGTGAAAAAGGATACTCCCAAATAGAGGGAATATATGTTTATGAGACATTTTCACCAGTTTCAAGGCTGGAGATAATCAGATTATTCCTAGACATTGCAGTGCAACGGAAGTTAAAACTGTTCCATATGGATGTCAAATATGCATTCTTGAATGGGGTTCTAGAGGAGGAAGTGTATATTGAGTATCCAGATGGTTTTCTCATTCATGAAGATGAGAATAAGTTTTGAAGACTAAAGAAGCCATTATATGGGCTAAAACACGAACCAAGAGCATGGTACTCAAGGCTTGATTATTACTTGAAGAATCTTGGTTTCCAGCGCAGGAGAGTTGATTGAAATCTCTATTTTTGCAATGACAGTAATCAAAGGATTATGGTGTTGGTTTATGTCGATGAAATAATATTTTTCGGATCAGATGAAGCCCAGTTCAGACAGTTTTCCGAATTCATGAAAAATGAGTTTGAAATGTCAATGATTAGAGAGATAATGTATTTCCTTGGTCTACAGGTGACACAAAGAAGGAATGGAACATTCATTTCTCAATCCAAATATGCCAAGGAGGTTTTGAAAAGGTTTGGAATGGAAAATTCCAAGGAAATGAAGACTCCAATTGCTACTTGGATGAAACTATCCAAATATGATGATGGTAAGGCAGTTAATATCACAGAATACAGGCAAATTATTGGAAGTTTGTTGTACTTGACCGCAAAAAGGCCTGAAATTGCATTCGCCACATTCCAAGCAGTGAGATATCAGAGTAATCCCAAGGAAATCCACATGCTTTCAATGAAAAGAATAATTTGGTATATCAAGGGCATGGTGGACTTCAGCTTGACATATACTGATAAATCTCAGATAGAGTTATTGGGATATACTGATGCAGACTGGGATAGTTCAGCGGATGATAGGAAATCAATGTCCGGGGGTGCTTTCTATCTTGTTGGATTGTGTATTTCTTGGCTAATCAAGAAGCAAGATTGCATTTCATTGATCACCGCAGAGGCTGAGTATAGTGTGGCCAATCAAGCATGCACACAGTTATTGTGGATGAAGCAATAGCTTGAAGATATGGGAGTTGAAGTGAAGTCTCTGATCAGAATCCAATGTGATAACTCAAGTGCTATCAATATTAGCAAAAATCCAGTTCATCACTCAAGGACAAAGCACATTGAGATCAAATATCATTTCATCAAGGAGAAGGTGGATCAAGGGATTGTGAAGTTGGAGTATGTGCCTACAAAGCTTCAGGTTGCTGATATTCTGACAAAGGCCTTACCTAAGGAAGCGTTTGAAACACATCGACTTGTTTTGGGAGTTCATTCGACTCCCCGCACTTAAAAGATTGTGGATTTGGAACCTCATCTCCCCGAGGTATGATGTGTTTTCCCTAATGTGCTAATATGTGTTCTCTACTCTGTTACAGACTGCAAAGGAGTGACCTTTGGGTTTTTTGACAAAGGGGGAGAAAATAGTGATTGTTCAGGGGGAGACAGTGTGGATATTTGAGAAATCATGAATGATACGGGGAGAATCTGAGAGGTGGAGAAGGAAGATAGGGGGAGTTGAATATGGTTTAAAGTGCTTAACCAGAGCTTAGCTTGGACAACACAGGCAATAGTGATGAAGAGGATTTGTAGCTGACAAGAGTTAAAGTTGTGAGTAGATAGGGGGAGCGTTTGAAACTTGACGATGATATAAGTGATCGATCAAAGAATAGATACCATGACAGCCGAGGATCATGATAAAATCAGAAAAGTGGTGTTGGAATGTTGTAAAAATATTTCCAAAAAATTGGTATTTATTTGGTATAAATAGTGGGTGTCAGAGTTGAAGTGATTCATTGATGAAATTTTCATTTACTCTTGTTTTTAACGCCAAGCATTTCTCATGTGGGCTTAGAGTATGTGTTTAGTAAATCCTTGATCACTATCAGAATCGCAATAGGTGAATGGTGGCTGAAGAATTAACGATGTATCCTTTTATGCAGGAGTTGTCAACAAACCCAAAGGGGGAGATTATTTTGAAAAAATCCCTCAAGGAATCATTAAATCATTTTTGAGGTGATTGTGTTTGTTGACAAAGTGGACATCTGTGTTGTGATTGTTGACAAAGAAAACCATGACGTACAAATTTGTTGACAAAGGGGATTTCATGGTGGCATGTCGACTTCAAGGTTTGTGGTTTACGATCCATGTTTTATTCAAGAATGTTGACAATGGAATGGATGATCTGGAGGCGGTACAAAAAGAGAAGATATAAGGTGGCGCTGTTCTCTAGTGTTTGCCAAATTTTTGGGCCTGAAAATCGACAAATGGAGAAAAGTGGTTTTGGCAAAGGGACTTGTGCGTCGTTTCCTTGAAGTATAGACTTGCGCGTCGAGACTTGCATGCCGAGGGGAGACTTTCATGCCATCGCGTAGGGTGTCCAAATGCCTATAAATAGAGGTCGACCCCTCCTCATTCAGCGTGATTTCAAGCCTTAGAGAAAATCAGATCTCCCATTGCGCAGGTGTGGTGGTCGTGCAAGTGGTGGTGTGGTCGCGCAAGTAGAAGTTGCGCGCCAGTTGATTGTTGTGCATCCAGAGTGGTTTGGGAGAGAAAGGAAGGGAGTCTCCCAAGTTTTGAGTTGAAGAAGGGGGTGTCACGCAAGTGTTTTTTTGACACTTGCATGCTAGGTTTTGAAGAATTGTTTCAGTTGATGGTTGCACTCCAAAATTGGTTTGGGTGTAAAAGGGTGTGAGTCGCGCAAGTTTGGAGTTGTAGAATCTAGTGTCGTGGAAGTTTTTTTGGTGAACTTGTGCACCAGTTTTAACTTGCACGTCAAGACTTGTGCTCCGTCTTAGAGAAGGGCGCCAGGTATGGTTGAAGCATGACAGTGATTCAGGGCTGTGTGAAAGTTGGAAGATTTCCCGATACCTTCGGTGCAAAGTGAGATTCATCTACGGGTGAAAGTTGGACTTCAATAGAGAATCTACATACAATAGAGGATGTATTCATTAGTGATAATGAAGAGACCTATAGGTCTATAAACTGTGAGTAGATCCTTTCAAGATCAGTGAGCAAAGGATGAGTAAGAAGGTAATCCTCTCCACCAGTAGTGAGCCAGAGAGAGAGAAACGGGGAGTGACCCTTGGGAAAGCAGTGAGTTGACCCTAAACATTGTAAAGGTAGTGAGCCTAGGAATAGAAGTGATTTTTCCCAAACTTTGTAAAAATCAGTGCACTTTTAGTGGATTTGGTACATCGGCACATCCCCGGTGTATGCTCCTTGGACGTAGCCCAGTGAGGGTGAACCAAGTAAAAATCGTCGTGTCATGTGTATGCTTTAGTTCCTATTTATACTTTGCTATAGGAAAGAGAGAGAAGAGAGTCTTTCTTAACAGCGATACAAGATCAATAGGGATAGTTGTTTTAATCTGTTATTCCCCGATTCACCCCCCCCCCCCTCTCAGGGTATCTAACCTAGTGGAACTAACACATAGTTGTATCATTGAGATAATATTTAGGGGATGGAAGTAGTGTCTTTTCATCAGTACCCTCCTACTACATGAACAAAAACCTAAAGGACATCAATTCAGTTTCAATGGAATCATGTCCTTTTAAACATAGCAGTGAGATCAGTCTTCCCACTACCTATATGAGATAGCCAAAATCAATCACGAACATTTTAAGTGAGCTGAGAACCACCACTCTGTGAACTAAAAATGAATATAGAAACCTAACATTAAATAAATATGATGAAGGTATTCACATAATGTATCATTTTTTCTAAAAAAATATAAAGGTACAAGATTCAAAAGTGCATACCTAGGGATCAACTACCCAACCATGATATAGAACAATGTCTATAATATTGAATATTGCACACTCAAGAGTAAACTCAAAATCATCAATTCTGCAAGCATGGTGTATGCCAAGTAAATTTGAATAAAAACACAACAAATGGTTACTAATGTATTGAAAAAATGGTATAAAATAATCCTTACCTCCTGAATTTTATATTCACGTCAATCTCGGTTGCAAGTCATGGGCGAAAATCAATTGCATCAGCTATGTTTTCTTGTTGGTTCTCTGTATAGCATGCATCGCTATCCTGCATATAAGTACAAGTCATCAAACTCACAATATGATCAGTTAAACTAATTGAGTGGCCACCTCAAGCAAAAAAATAGAAAATTGGACTACATACCATCATAGGTGTGCCAGAGAAGATAGAGGGGCCGCCTCAGAGCAGCATCATCGAGGAGGTATGAGAGTTGCGTCAAAGGAGGATACAATTAAATATAATAATAATAAAACTTAACTACTACATAAAAAATGTATCTCATAATTGAATAATTAAATATATGTAGAAATAGTCAGAAACACCGTAATACAATTCAGTATTACAATAATAAAACCTCATTACATAATAAAATTACGCATATTAACAATCCAAAAATACAATTCACATCAATAGTGAGTATCAATATCAGTATCATCATATTCTTGATAACCCTCATCCACACCTCCTATAGAAACACCATCATCACCTCTCACACCACTTACATCATCATCGACATCAGCATCGGTACCGACACCGACACTGGGACCGGCTCTGGCTATAGCTCCGGCTCCAGCTCCAGCTCTGGCTCTGGAAGAAGAATCAACATTAGCATAACTCATCGACATCAAACATTCTTCAACTTCTGTAGCTTCTTCTGGTGAAAGTGTTGAATAAATGGCAAACATAACTTTCTTTATATAGTCAAATATCGCCTTTTTTGTTTTTTGAGTTGCTTCTTTGATTTCAGAATTCATCTGTTCCACTGTGACCAAACCAAAACTGGTACACAAAGAAATTTTTTTAGTAGACTAGTATCAAGATGGTACAAACTTATTCCTAGGTCGACAATGCACTCTACCCTGATGCCCATCTCCTAATACCTGATGTAGATGATCGTTCGGGCCCAAATTGTCAGGTTCTTTTTTTTCCAATGTCTCTAAATCATTATCTTCATTGGTATATAACATAAATTAAAATTATAAAATAATATAATGAATTAAATTAAATCAAAATAAAATAAATTAAAATATACTTACAATCGCCTTCTCGGTGTCAGTATTTGGCACAGTACCATCTTTCTTTTTTCTGCTTATACAAAACAAAGTAGAGTGAGGAATGCGACCCTCGATATTCAATTATTTTTCATGGAAAAACAAAGAAATGAATAAAATTTTAAGTCAAAAAATTACACTAAATGAAGCTAAATATTTTAAATATTAAATTACCTATCTTTGCTCAAGATTTGGGAGTGAAGTGTGTCCATGAGTATAAACATTTTTCATTCCACTCTTATTTCTTTTATTTTTGTCTGATTTCTCCTATAAACAAATAATTATATAATTTCATTAACATAAATAAAACTCATTTTCACATAAATAAATGAATATATATATATAAATTTAACAAATACCTTAAACTATTGACTCTTCCAATAGCCAATCATCTCTTTGTATTATGATATTGGGCAATCATGAATCATTGGTACTTCTTCAAGCTCCATGCCAACTCTCTTTTTCCAACCAAGATATAAGTCATACTTGTAAGCTCGCCACATTTCACCTAAATCCATTAACCTTGCAGCATTGGCATTTTTTCCATCAAGAAAATTATATCAGAGCTACAATGGACAAAATATTTGTTAAGAAAATATTATAAATTAATATATATAAAAGTCGATTAACATTACTTACCCATATCTCTGCCCAGGAATTGTCCTTTATTTGTTCTCAAACTTCCCTCCAACTTATTGGTTGAATCGGAATGATATTGTTGTGTCTAGCAAGTATTCCCATAAAGATTTTACATTCTGTACCTTTTTTTAATTATAGATCTGTCCTCATTGTATTCAACCATGATTTCCATGTGTCGATTCCAAACCTATTTCATTTTTGTGCGGACTCATTGTCTAGTGGAGACTAGATCTAATCATGAAAAAAGTAAAAAAGGATAATAATATATATGAATATATCATTAATCACTAACATTAAGGTTTAAACACATACCAGTAGATGGGGGATAAGCTGACCCTTGAAGTGAAGCATCTAGAGGGGGAGTAGCCTCTGTGGTAGGTGGGATATCTATAGTAGGAGTACTCTGTACAGTATATAGATATCCCTATACAGATAAGGGTGGATATGGATATGGATATAGTGGTGGGATATATGGGGGCGCAGTGCCTTGTATAGTGGATGGTGGGAATGGAAAATAAGAAGGGATGGGAGTCTGAGAACTACCATCTGATGTGGGTGCGGGCAGAAAGGGATATGGAAAATGTGGGTATGGATAATATGGAGGTGGCATAATGGGAGTATGACCTTCTGGAGACTCAAGCATCATATTAGTAGGTTGAACTGTAGAATCAATACCCCCCGCTATACTATCAGCCTCCGTGGTATAATCCAACCGTCTCCTCAACGAAGTAGCCTAAAATAACATAGATGATAAAATAAAAAGAATGATAAAAAGATAAATAATATGAAAGACCATAATATTCCAACATAAATTGTACTTATAGTTTTGGCCATATGAGACATATGTTGTTCATTTCTTCGTATTCTTCTATTTCTTCTAATATCATCATATTCAGAAATTTTGACCTGTAAATTTAAAATAATATTCTCAAATAAATAGAAATAATTAAAAATGTTAAATAATACAATTGTATAATAAAACAATGAGATAGATTTTCAATGTGATATTTATAGTGATAAAATATCACGACTTTTCTATGTTTAAGAATTACTATAGATGTGCTTAAACAAAAATTGGTCAGACTATAAATAGTTTTATATTCGACAATGGTATAAAATATACTTGCTAATTTGATATCATGTATGGAAGTTTAAAAAAACACATACAATATTACGATAATGCCAGGTAAATACTTACAAATATGTCAATGTTCTATGTACTTTGTGACAATTTCTGGTTCACAATCTATTCTATCAATTGAGTCATCTGTGTCATCAAATGCAACATTTGAATAAATATCGACAGGTTCATCCACAACATCACTGTCATCTATGTATTCATCAAAAATATTTCTAGGAATGACATCAACAATAACACCAAATTGTTTTTTAACAGGTCAGTTACATAAAACACATGTCTATCCTATGACGCAAGAATATAAGGTTCCTCAGTGTGAAGCTGGCGATTCATATCAATCACTCTAAATCCACAGTTATCAATATGCATTCCTTATCGTGTCATTGAGTCAAAACACTTATATTTCATCTTTACAACATGACCATGTGCATAGTAATCAAATAAAATGATTCTTTCAACAACACCATAATATGGTATATTTCCTGACTGAGGTTGTCTATTTAATGTACTCGCATAACAATTTGTTGTGGTGATTATCATGACACTGTCATGATGTGTTTCCATTTTTTGCACAGCTATTTATAAAAAATTTAAATACATTGACAACCATTTCTTTACAATCACGTACCACATCGTTTGGACCAAAGGATAATACTCCTACTTCATCTGATAATTCATTCATTGGTAGAGTTAAAACCTAAAAGATACCAACATTGAATATTAAATAGAGACATGTGATTATGTTATGAAAAGAAGAAAAATCTATTACCTTTGAATTTAACCAAGAAGCAAATTCTTTGATGTGAAACAGTTCCTTCCTCTTAATAGATAGAGAGCGATGTCTCTTTTTTATAATTTCTAAATGTTCTCTACAAATATGAAAGCTTAAAAATGTAAGAAGATATGAAGAAATAAAATAATGAAAAAATGTAGATTTATTTGTTTACTTACTTGATATAATCATCAAACACGCCACAGTTGAATAATATTGTATGATGAGCCATTTTCCCACTCGTCCCTACTTAAAGTACACAAAGAGTACGATCCAGATATCACCCCTATTTGGGGTAGTGAAGGAAATGCATGCTCAATGGGATCATATTGCTCATATTCAGTTCTCATAAGTTGATTGGACCTCATGGTGACATTAGCCAAGTACGATGAACATAAATCCATGCATTCTTATGCTAAATAAAATTTCATAATAGAGTCTTCAGGGTGATATTTATTTCTCATATAAGATTTCAATGTAAACATCATTCTTTTTGTAGGATACATCCACCGAATCGAAACAGGACCACAAAAAAGAACTTTTGTGGGAATATGCACCGTTAGATGTAACATACATGTGAAAAATGACGGTGGAAAAATTTTCTCCACACCGCAAAGAATAATCAATGTATCTCTATACAATTTATGAACAACACTTCTGCTCAGTATTTTGGCACAAAGTTCTTGATAAAAATGACATAACTTAATCATATAAAATCTGACATTATGTGAAAGTAAATTTCAAATGGAAATAGGAACTAACTCATGTAACAAGACATGGTAATCATGGGCTTTAAGATATTTTAGTTTCACATCTTGTGTATTCACCTTTTTCAAAATATTACATGAATAACCATCTTGAACCTTGAAACTTTTCAAGACCTGAAGAAATTGTTTGTTCTCCACATTTTTCACCGAATAATAGGCAATAGGGACTTTCCGCTTATTTTGACCAATTAAATCAGAATGAAGTTTTTCTCTTATACCCCAATCTATCAAATCAAAACGATACCACAAATCGTCTTTTGTTTTACCTTTGAAATTTAAAATAGTAGCAAGTAACATCTCACAAATTCTTTTCTCGATATGTATTAAATCTAAACAATGACGCAATAAATTCAAGGACCAATATGGAAACTCAAAAAATATGATTTTCTTTCTCCAATTGTTATAAGAATTTGAATTAACAAGTTTTCACTTTCTGATATTTGATTGACTTTTCCCAAGAACATAATTAAAATCATTAAGTTCTTTAACAATGTAATTCGCTGACATTTGTTGAGGTGTCTCACCTATCTCGACGGCATTATCGAATTGTCTTTGATTTTTCCTGTATGGATGATCCATCGGTATAAATCACTGATGCCCTATGAAACTGAAAGTTCGTCGAAACTTTAATCTTCAGAAATGTGTATTTTGGATAAAAATAGGGTAGGATAATTTCCCTTTAGTATTCCAACCAGACATCATTCCGTAGGCAGGAAAATCATTTATCGTCCATAATAAAGTTGCACGAAACATAAAGTACTCCTTGAATGCATCGTACGCCTGTGCACCAACAATCCAAATCTCCTTTAACTCCTCTGTTAATGGCTGCAAGTATATATAAATATCATTTCTAGGATCAATGGGTCCAGATATCAATATACTCATGATAGTAAACGGATTCTTCATACATATCCATGAAGGAAAGTTATAAATGATAATGAAAATAGGCCAAGTATTGTGTGCAGTATGCATTTTGCGAAATGGGTTGAAACCATCACAGGATAATCCCAATCTAACATTCCATTGGTCAGCTGCAAAATTAGGATGTAACTTATCAAATTTCTTCAAAGACAGCTCGTCTGTAGGATGCACTATTTCATCATTATCTTTATTTCTTTCATCTTCATGCCATATCATATTTTTTTCCATTTGTTTTGACATAATTTTTTTGAAGCCTAGGAATTAAAGGGAAGTGCCACATCACTTTCTCTGGTATGCGAGATTGCATTCCATCTTTATTAATCTTCCACCTTGATGTTCCACACAGTTTGCACTGACTTAACTCTGCATTTTCCTTCTAGAACAGACAACAATCTTTGGGGAAAGAATGAATCTTAATAGATTAAAATCCAAATTTTCCAACCAACTTTGATGCCATGTAATCAATTTCTGGAATACATGCATCATCACGCAGTAAATCCTTAATAAATGTAAGGAGATAGTTAACTTCAATATTACAAAATCCACACATTGCTTTTCCATGATATAATCTCATTTAAAAACTAAAGTTTTCTCATTTTTTCACATGCCTGATATACTAAGGTATTTTCATCTTCCATAAACTTTCTAACACTCCCGACATCATCATCCCAATTAATAGAAAAAAACGGTGTTCTGGTATTCATTTCCTCTTGAACTGGTCTATACGAGGATATGGCTTCAGAAAAAAAAAGGAAACCGATAGGAAATCAGATTTTTCATACCAATCATTTCCACTGAATCGATGTCATTCGCCACCTGCACTTCTTCTCCATTGTGATACCACACATGATAATTTTTATATAATTATTATTATAATTATTATTTTTATTGTTATTAATTTTTATTATAATTATCTTTATTATGGTTATTTTTTATTATTTTTATTTCTGGTATTATTATTATTATTATAAAATAATCAGTGCATCTCTCTACAATTTATGAACAACACTTCTGCTCAGTATTTTGGCACAAAGTTCTCGATAAAAATGAAATAACTTAATCACATAAACTCTAACATTATGTGAAAGTAAATTTCAAATGGAAATAGGAACCAACTCATGTAACAATACATGGTAATCATGGGCTTTAAGAGATTTATTTTCACATCTTGTGTATTCACCCTTTTCGAAATATTACATGAATAACCATCTTGAACCTTCAAACTTTTCAAGACCTGAAAAAATTTTTTGTTCTCCACATTTTTCATCGAATAATAGGCAATAGGTACTTTCCACGTATTTTTACCAGTTAACTCAGGATGAAGTTTTTCTCTTATACCCCAATCCATCAAATCACAACGAGACCACAAATCGTCTTTTGTTTTTCCTTTGAAATTTAAAATAGTAGCAAGTAACATCTCACAAATTCTTTTCTCGATATGTATTACATCCAAACAAGGACGTAATAAATTCAATGACCAATATGGAAACTCAAAAAATATTCTTTTCTTTCTCCAATTGTTATAAGAATTTGAATTAACAAGTTTTCACTTTCTGATATTTGATTGACTTTTTCCAAGAACATAATTAAAATCATTCAGTTATTTAACAATGTAATTCCCTGAAATTTGTTGAGGTGTCTCATCTATCTCGACAGCATTATCGAACTGTCTTTGATTTTTCATGTATGGATGATCCATCGGTATAAATCGATGATGCCCTATGAAGCTGAATGTTCGTCAAAACTTTAATCTTTAGAAATGTGTATTTTTTATAAAAATAGGGTAGGAAAATTTCCCTTTAGTACTCCAACCATACATCATTCCGTAGGTAGGAAAATCATTTATCATCCATAATAAAGGTGCACGAAACATAAAGTACTCCTTCTTGAATGCATCGTACGCCTGTGCACGAACAATCCAAATCTCATTTAACTCCTCTGTTAATGGCTGCAAGTATATATAAATATAATTTCTAGGATCACTAGGTCCAGATATCAATATACTCATGATAGTAAATGGATTCTTCATACACATCCATGAAGGAAATTTATAATTGTTAATGAAAACATGCCAAGTATTGTGTGCAGTATGCATTTTGCGAAATGGGTTGAAACCATCACAGGATAATCCCTATCTAACATTTCATGGGTCAGCTGCAAAATTAGGATGTAACCTATCAAATTTCTTCCAAGACAACTCGTCTGAAGGATGCACTATTTCATCATTATCTTTATTTCTTTCATCTTCATGCCATATCATATTTTTTTCCATTTGTTTTGACATAATTTTTTTTGAAGCCTGGGAATTAAAGGGAAGTGCCACATCACTTTCTCTGGTATGCGAGATTGCATTCTGTCTTTATTAGTCTTCCACCTTGATGTGCCACACTGTTTGAACTGACTTAAATCTGCATTTTCCTTCCAGAACAGACACCAATCTTTCGGGAAATAATGAATCTTAATAGATGAAAATCCAAATTTTCCAACCAACTTTCATGCCATGATATCATTTTCTGGAATACATGCATCCTCATGCAGTAAATCCTTAATAAATGCAAGGAGATAGTCAATCGCAATATTACTAAATTCATACATTGATTTTCCATGATATAATCTCATTTAAAAACTCATGTTTTATCATTTTTCCACATGCCTGATATACTGAGGTATTTTTATCTTCCATAAACTTTCTAACACTCACAACATCATCATCCTGATTAATAGAAAAAAATGGTGTTCCGATATTCATTTCCTCTCGCACTGGTCTACATGAGGATATGGCTTCAGAAACAAAAGGAAACCGATAGGAAATCAGATTTTTCATACCAATCATTTCCAATGAATTGATGTCATTCGCCACCTGTGATTTTTCTCCATTGTGATACCACACATAATAATTTTTATATAAGTATTATTATAATTATTATTTATATTGTTATTAATTTTTATTATAATTATCTTTATTGTGGTTATTTTTTATCATTTTTATTTCTGGTATTATTATTGTTGTTATTATAAAATAATCAATGCATCTCTCTACAATTTATGAACAACACTTCTGCTCAGTCTTTTGGCACAAAGTTCTCGATAAAAATTACATAACTTAATCACATAAACTCTAACATTATGTGAAAGTAAATTTCAAATGGAAATAGGAACCAACTCATGTAACAAGACATGGTAATCATGGGCTTTAAGAGATTTTAGTTTCACATCTTGTGTATTCACCCTTTTCGAAATATTACATGAATAACCATCTTGAACATTAAAACTTTTCAAGACCTGAAGAAATTGTTTGTTCTCCACATTTTTCATCAAATAATAGGCAATGGGGACTTTCCACTTATTTTTACCAATTAACTCAGGATGAAGTTTTTCTCTTATACCCCAATCCATCAAATCACAACGAGACCACAAATCATCTTTTTTTGCCTTTGAAATTTAAAATAGTAGCAAGAAACATCTCACAAATTCTTTTCTCGATATGCATTACATCCAAACAATGACGCAATAAATTCAATGAACAACATGGAAACTCAAAAAAAATATGCTTTTCTTTCTCCAATTATTATAAGAATTTGAATTAAAAAGTTTTCACTTTCTGATATTTGATTGACTTTTTCCAAGAACACAATTAAAATCATTAAGTTATTTAACAATGTAATTCCCTGAAATTTGTTGAGGTGTCTCATCTATCTCAACGACATTATCGAACTGTCTTTGATTTTTCCTATATGGATGATCCATCGGTATAAATCGTTGATGCCCTATGAAGCTAAAAGTTTGTCGAAACTTTCATCTTCAGAAATGTGTATTTTTCATACAAATAGGGTAGGATAATTTCCCTTTAGTACTCCAACCTGACATCATTACGTAGGTAGGAAAATCATTTATCGTCCATAATAAAGCTGCACGAAACATAAAGTACTCCTTCTTGAATGCATCGTACGCCTGTGCACCAACAATCCAAATCTCCTTTAACTCCTCTGTTAATGGCTTCAAGTATATATAAATATCATTTCTAGGATCACTGGGTCTAGATATCAATATACTCATGATAGTAAATAGATTCTTCATACACATCCATGAAGGAAATTTATAAATGTTAATGAAAACATGTATTGTGTGCAGTATGCATTTTGCAAAATTGGTTGAAACCATCACAGGATAATCCCTATCTAACATTTCATGGTTCAGTTGAAAAATTATGATGTAACCTATCAAATTTCATCCAAGACAACTCGTCTGCAAGATGTACTATTTCATCATTATCTTTATTTCTTTCATCTTCATGCCATATCAAAAAATTTCCATTTGTTTTGACATAATTTTTTTTGAAGCCTAGGAATTAAAGGGAAGTGCCACATCACTTTCTCTGGTATGCGAGATTGCATTCTGTCTTTATTAGTCTTCCACCTTGATGTGCCACACTGTTTGCACTAACTTAACTCTGCATTTTCCTTCCAGAATAGACAACAATATTTGGGGAAAGAATGAATCTTAATAGATGAAAATCTAAATTTTCCAACTAACTTTGATGCCATGTAATCATTTTCTGGAATACATGCATCATCACGTAGTAAATCCTTAATAAATGTAAGGAGATAGTCAACCGAAATATTACTAAATCCATACATTGCTTTTCCATGATATAATATCATTTAAAAACTCAAGTTTGATCATTTTTTCACATGCCTGATATACTGAGGTATTTCCATCTTCCATCAACTTTCTAACACTCACGACATCATCATCCTGATTAATAGAAAAAATGGTGTTTCAGTATTCAGTTCCTCTTGCACTGGTCTACATGAGGATATGGCTTCAGAAACAAAAGGAAACCGATAGGAAATCAGATTTTTCAAACCAATCCTTTCCACTGAATCGATGTCATTCGCCACCTGTGCTTTTTCTCCATTGTGATACAACACATAATAATTTTTATATAAGTATTATTATAATTATTATTTTTATTGTTATTAATTTTTATTATAATTATCTTTATTATGGTTATTTTTTATTATTTTTATTTCTGGTATTATTATTATTATTATTATTATAAAATGAAAAAAAAAAGAATAGGAAACCCTAATCTCACCCCCTCCCCCCCCCCCCCCCCCGCTGTTTCTTCTGTTCGGTGCACCACCTAGTAGTCACTCCCTCTTACTTCACCCCTATCACCCTACCACCCTCGCCTACTCCTACCCCATCCTCACACTCGCCCCCACCAGCCCACCACACTCACCCTATCCTCCTCAGCTCCCGACCACCAACCAACCTCCTATCCTTCTTTTCCCCGTAGCATACGGCACTCCCAACTTGCATGCCTCCTACAGGTATGTGCTCTCCCCAAGCTTCCTCCAACTCCTCTATAATTTACCCCTTCCACCTCTATCCCCTATACAATCTTACCCTCCACCTCTCACCCCCTTTAGGTCCCCGATGCCCTCATCTCAGGCTCCCTGACCTCTCCCTTCGCCCCTGGCTCCCGATCACTGGTCTGACTTCCTATTTCACCCCTCCGCGCACTTGGCCTCACCCCTTGCTTCCCTCCCTCACCAATATCGGGCCCACCCTCTCCCACTCATCCTTACGCCGGCCTTTAAGCTACAGCATGACCCCCCCTTCCTGGTTACCCATGTGCGACCAGATCCCCCCTCTTCCCCTTCTCATGCGTGTTGTACACTAGCCCCGACCGTCAAACTGTAGCGTGTCGACAAACCAAAGATGCACCCCTCTACTCTCTACACTCCATGACTTCCTCTCTTGCTCTGTCCGATACTGGCCTCCTTTGGTATATTTATTTATTTATTTATTTATCTTTTTTCCCTTTCCTTTCATCAATGGTGTTTTTATTTAATTTGGCTAAATCCTAATATTGTGGGTTGTGTGTCGTGTGTTTTTTCATGTTGTTTAGGATGTGAGGTTACTCCAATAGGTATGGTTCTACCTTCCTTAAAGTTTCATCGCTTTTGCACTGTCACAAAATAGGCTGGGTCTCCATCCGACCCGGTGCCCGACACGGTCTGCGACATGGCCTGAAGGGCGTTCCCAATCCCCACGGGCTGGCCCAACTTCTCGAGTATCAAAACTAACACATTGGAATGATATAGCCAAAATATTAAACACAAAAAAATAGATAAGATGAATAAACCAAAACTGGAAATAGAAAACCTAACTAAAATCAAATTTAAAGGTTTACAACTAGAACCAACATCCAAAAATAAACGACAACAAAAAGAAACTAAAACTCTAACTCAAACCTCCAAGCGACAAGAGAGGTGAATCATCCACACGCCACACCACCAACCTGCATGAGAAGACCATCAAAGACCAAAGCCACCATCTTTGAGAACCATGCCTCAACCTGGAATACATAGAAAAAAAAAAGGGTCTACATACACCCAAAGGTGCATGTAGGGTGTGAGCCAAAAGCTCAGTAGGACGTCACCCAATAAAAAGGTTCCACACAAAACTATTAAATAACAAATACATTTTCAATTTTAATTAAAGTAAATAAGTAAAGGATTGAATATTTTTGAAGAAAATGGGATAAAGGAAAACAGTTTCAAATGGAACAACTTAAATTAAAAGAAAACACACCCCCTTTTTAAAAATAACCAATGTGTCACACTGATGAGTATAAAGTAACCAATGAGCACTAATATGGGAGAGGTCGCATGGGTGTTAGCTAGCTTGGGTCCCTAGATCTTTGTGTCTTGGTGAAACGTGGATTAGAAGGCCACGGCCCTAAAAACATGGCTTAGAAGGCCACGACCCTCAAAAAATCATATGTTTAGTTAGTGTTGCAATTGTCAAACATGCCAGTGAAACCAGGTCAATCCACCTCTAGAACACTAATCCACTAGTCTAGTCCACCTTCCTAGCTACCCGGGTTTCCTAATTTGTGCTCGAACAAGTTTCAAGTTCATGCCACATGTCACACTAATGCATAAAATCCAAACAGGGTATTTATGCATGCAAAAACACCATTTGCACACCCAAACCCTCTTTTAAAACCATACGCACACCAAAATATTTTCAAAACATAATGTGCATATGTTACATACTCAATTAAACCATTTGCACAATAAAAAAACACTTATCATTAAACAAACCACCACTTACACATATAAATACGATTTTGAAATAATATGCACACTAAAACATTTTCTTTCAAGACATTTCACACTGTGGTCATGATTTAATAAACCATTTCGAAAGTTCATGAAATAATAGAAACAGAGTGTCACATCGCTTTACACACACTACAGTAACCATTTCTACATTCAAAACACATTCTAACATCACATGCACTCAAATACCATTTTAGAGTGTGACCTGCACCACACCAACAGTTTGATGGAAAACCTTACACCATATGAAAAACACAATAGCATAACCCACATAATTTAATAGGCTAGAAATAAAATCTTTTAAAACAATTTAGAATAAATCTCTTGGAGTTAACCACTAAACTCAAGAAAAAAAAATTTCACGACCAAACACACATGACATCCTATCAAAAATATAGTTTGTACCACTTTCACAGCTTAATAGGATAACCGCACAATTCAAAAGTCGCTAATATAGTTCTCAGTAGAAAACACCCAATAATATGAACAATCTACTAAAAAATTTCAATGTAAATCAAACTTCAAATAAAACCAACCTCGCACAACAAAAAATAATTAAATAAAATGATAAACAAATTAAGAATTGAAAATTAACTCATCAGATAACAATTAGAGGAGGAAACACATACCTTTCTGTAGCAGAATTCACAAATATGGTGTGCAAGGACCGTCGCACACTTACTAAAACTCAAACAAACCCAAATTGACCCTAAATAAAACAATTTAACCAAAAACATCAAGAATTAACCCTAAAATTGGACACCCATCCTGCTGAAATCCTAAAACCCGAAAAATAATAACAAAACACTAAGGAAATGAGGGGAGGAGGACCTTATCGGGCAGGGATTCGTATGTGGAAGATGGTTGCGCTGGTCGATCAGGGGAGCAGGGGAGCAACTGGTCTGGTGTGAGGTGGACAAACAATGCTGATGCATGCTAGCCAAGAGATTGGGTAGCGGTGCGAGCAGCCTGGTGAGGGGGGTGGTCGGGGCGACAACACGAATGGGGGAAGGCCGACCGGAAGGTATGGTCCGACGACTGGCAAGGAGAAACGGCGCGGTGTGGTTGGAGGTGAGTATGAAGGGAGGGGGGAAGTCCGGCGGTGCTACAGGATCTTGGCCAGGATGCTTGATGTGCACCAGGTGGGAAGCCGGAGGGAGAGAGAAGGGGCTGGCCATGGGTCGCGTGAGTGTTGTCGAGTAGTGCGAGGGTGCCTAGGTAGGGGGGGCGACGCCGACCAGCCCTGGGAGGGGGGTTCACACTATGGAGAAGTGGGGAGGGCCTGGTCGTGACGGGAATAGGGGGAATATGGTGAGATAAAAAAATGGGGGGGGGGTAAACCCTATCAAAAGAAAGAAATGAAAAAAAACTAAAATAAAATAAAAATAAAACTAAAAGAAACAAAACTAATAAAAATAAAAAAATTAATAATAATAGTATTTATAAACTAAAACCTTAATAATAAAAATAAGAATGATAATAACAATAATTGTGTAAAACAATTATATCCACAGAATGATAACATTAATTAAAATGTCAACAATTTTAATGGGAATAATTAATGGTGATAATAATAATAATGTAAGGTGATAATAATAATAATGAAATTTATGATATTAGTATAAGCGGTAACAACCTAACATAATATTAACAATAATAATAAGTATTACCGTATTAATAACTTAATAAATTCTATATTCTTAGTTAATAATAATATTATTATTAAACAATATTATTATTATTATTAAAACAATTTCTTAAATTTTATTGAACTTCTTATTTTCATTTATTTCAATTTCATTACTCATCATCATATTATTACTCCTTTATGTTTTAACTCATTTCTGAAAGCCAGGAAGACCGCGCGGTCTCAGAATCGTGCCCTGCCCGTACGTCTGGTGACGCAAAACCCAAAACACTCATAATAATAATAATAATAATAATAATAATAATAATAATAATAATAATAATAATAAGATAATAACAGACTTAATATACTAAATAGTAAAATATTCCATATTCAATTTAATAAAATTCTAATAATAAAAATAATACTCTCAATTAAATTAGTGTCCAAGATAATAATAATAACAATAATAATCTCAAGTGACATTAGTATTATTATTATTATTAAAACCATTATTAATTCATTTAATTTCATTAATTGAACATCGGCAAGGCGCGCGGGGAATCGGTCGAGGTCGCGCAGTGACCCAAGTGAGGCCACGCAACTTCGACAGCGGTGCGCTGAACGTTTTCAAGGAAAAAATGTGCGTTTTTTGAATAAGCACTAAAAATTTTAAACCGTCTCCAACCCCGATCCTGAAAAAAAATTTACAAGGTCGGTAAAATAATAAAATGAAATAAATTTGAATAATTCAGAGTGTGACAATTCTCCCTGCCATAAACCTTTCTATCCCCGGAAAGCCACAACTAGGACCAAACCCCAAAGTAGAAAACAACACCCCCTTATAAGGCTCAAAGAGGATCCCCACAAACAACAAGAGAGAAGAGGAAAATGTGTTGTTCTTATAGAAAGTGATTTAAAGTACAACCTCAAGAAACTCACAAAAGACTTCCTGATATGTGTCACTTAGCCCAAAGAGCTAGAACCCATCTAGTTGACTGATCAAGGAAAGGAACATAAACAAAAGTTCATCATGGGGAATCTTGACGGGGCTCCCCACTATTAAGAGCCTACCAACGCCCACAGTGAGACTGGAAAACTGCCCGAGCAGACTCTCGACCATTAAGAAGATGCCCAACACTGATTCATTCTAGAGACATTTGAACGAGACCTGTCGTGGGTCTCCCCACCATTAAAACTGACGAGAGATACGAGAACTTTGAAAAAATTTCCTGACAGTGACCAAACACCCCACCAAAAGGGGCAGGGTGGGTCGGGCCCAACTACTGGGCATCAAAACCACAACCCAAGACAACCCAATATCTCCACATCCCTAGATGAGTATTATTCAACTTTGAGACTGATTTACCTAACATACCCCATAAGGACCGCTAAATAAATTACATCTTGTGGGACGCAACCCTCCCAAGACTTTAAGTCAATGAGACGACAACACCTCCACATAGTTACGGAAACATTACGCAACCAAACCCTCCTAAGACTTTAAGTCAATGAGACGACAACACCTCCACATAGTCACTGAAACCTTACGCAACCAAATGGTTCTTTTGGAACGGAATAACCACAGAAAACAATTTACACTGTCTTTACTTTCAACACTGATGATAGAAATAAATTTGAGGCCCCATACACTCCTGGGGTTTCTGAACATGCGCCAACATCACTCCGAGACCTATGGCTAGAGCCATAATGTTTGAAGCATCTCCTGCCTCGCAGTCAGGTATTGAAGAATCCCGAACAGAGCTTCTCCTTTTGGTGTCATACGTAGCCATACCACAACCGAGACAACACTAGCAAACACAACACACCATGGCATTCAACTACTCACTCGCGGAACATCCACCAAACAGGGGTTCAAAGGATGCACATGCATCACCTTTCACCTTAACCAAGAAACTTAAGAAGGAAATACACATAATGAACACTCCCCCTTGAACAGATAAATTAAAACTCCCTAATAGTAGGTCACACTCCCAGTAAAACACGTATTTCTGAAGGGCTCTATGAAATCTACCTTTTCTCTTCAAAGATAACTCACACCGGATGACGTCCCCAAACATGACCCTCGCGGCCGATGAAAGTACTAAAACCCTTTCAAGACACCAGTCAACACTGATGACTCTGAATTTCCTTCACCCTTCCCCACTGGAATTCCTTTCACTGTTTCTAGGGGAACCTTCAAACACAACAATGTCAAACTTCATACCTGACGACTGAGACAACTCAAAGGGACCAAAACTCTGTTCAACTCCCCTCACGTCTATCATTACACTATGAGAGGATCCGCTTAACCTAAAATAAAAGGGAATATACTTAGCACTATCACTCAAAAGGAAGAGTGATTTCTTTAATCAACTAGAGGGTCGGCCAAAGACGAATTACCCATAGCCGCACTTAAATTGCATGTTAATGTTTTATGTGGGCGTGCACTAGTCAAGAAATAAAACCATGACCCAATAAAAATGGTCCATTGTCTAAGACATACTACAAGAGAACACTAAACGTGTAGGGAGAACCGCTGCAAGGGCTCCCTAAAGCACTTTTCAAATGAAACCATTAACCACACACTTGCACACAAAATTATAGATAAAATTCAAAATGAGACACAAACTTGTCAAAAAGGTTCCTCAGCTCGAAACACCTCACATACTACATTTCCAAAACACAAGGACACACCAAAAAATCACCAGTTACTTAAAAATTCTAAATTTTTCCTTTAACAAAACCTTTTTAAAGAGAACAATGTTGGTGTGTTATGAAAACACCAATAGTGTTCCATGGGCCTCACACATGCATGTTCCCATGCCACACTGGCACCCACCTCATGTCCATATAGACACTCATCTGCTTGTTCTATTAACCATTTCTCTTTACATATACACTCATGCATGTGGTTGCCCATGAGAGTACCATGGATCAGAACCAAACCTTTCCATTTTTCAAAACCAAAACATTCAACCCACGCTTTTCAAACCTTACAAATCATTTTATTTTTAAAACACTTCATTTCAAAAAACTTTTCAAGACCAAATCATTTTTACCTAAAAACCAAATTTCCATGAATCCAAAACAAAGATACAAGAGACGATAAGAGGAAACTAGTGTCAATGGGTGACTGGGACATATGTTTGGAAGTCATACGCCAATCAAACCACTACCACAGAGGGTATTCTAGGACAGCGTTCTCAGCTCCACATGGCTTTCCAGACCCTGTGACCTCACAGGGACCACTAACCCTACTCCCTTTTCATTTCACCTTGACAAGATTAACTGAAAGGACCAAAAACTTAGACAAACCTCAACATACTTTGGTAACTTGAGTCCCGCCATGAGGTATGCTGGCCAGGCACCTTACTCATAGCTAGGATGTCAAGTCCCGACAACCTTAACTCCAGTCTACTATGACTCTATCCCAAAATAACATGACCCAAGAGAGAAAACCTTCTCTGATACCATTTTTTCACGAACCAGGCCGGGTCGCCATCCAACCCGATGCTCGACCTGGTCTGCGGTATGGTCCGAAGGGCGTTCCTGGTCCCCATGGGCTGGCACAAGTTCCTGGGTATCAAAACTAAAACATGGGAACGATTTACCCAAAATAGTAGACACAAAACAACAGATAATATGAACAAACCAAAACTGGAAACAGAGAACCAAACTAAAATCAAATTTAAAGGTGTACAACTAGAACCAACATCCAAAAATAAATGAAAACAAAAGAAACTAAAACTCTAACTCAAACCTCCAAGAGACAAGAGAGGTGAAACACCCACACGCCACACCACCAACATGCATGAGAAGACCATCAACAACCAAAACCACCATCTTTGAGCACCATGCCTCAACCTAGAATACACAAAAAAAAGGTCTACATACACCCAATGGTGCATGTAAGGTGTGAGCCAAAAGTCCAGTAGGATGTCACCCAATAAAAATGTTCCACACAAAACTATTAAATGAAAAATACATTTTCAATTTTAGTTAAATTAAAGATGTAAATGCTTGAAAAGTTTTGAAAAAAATGGGATTAAGGAAAACAGTTTCAAATGGAACAACTTAAATTAAAATAAAACACACACCCTTTTTAAAAATTACCAGTGTGTCACACTAATGAGTGTAAAGTAACCAATGAGAAATAATATGGGAGAGGCCATGAGGGTGTTAGCTAGTTGGGGTCCCTAGATCTTTGTGTCTAATTGAAATGTGGTTTAGAAGGCCACGGCCCTCAGAAAACGTGGCTTAGAAGGCCACGACCCTCAGAAAAGCATATGTTTAGTTAGTGTTGCAATTGTCAGTCATGCCAGTGAAACTGGGTCGAGTCACCTTTGGAACAATAACCCACTAGTCTAGTCCACCCTCCTAGCAACCCGGGCTTCCTAGTTTGTTCTTGAACAAGTTTCAAGTCATGCCACATGTTAAACTAATGCATAAAATCCAAATAGGGTATTTACACACGCAAAAACACCATTTTCACACCCAAACCCTCTTTTAAAACCATACGCACACCAAAATATTTTCAAAACATAATTTTCATATGTTACATACTAAATTAAACCATTTTCACAATAAAAAAACACTTATCATTAAACAAACCACCACTTACACATATAAATACCATTTTGAAATAAGATACACACTAAAACATTTTATTTCAAGACGTTTCACACCATGGTCATGTTTTAATAAACCAGTTTGAAAGTTCATAAAACAATATCAACAGAGTGTCACATGGATTTACACACACTAAAGTAACCATTTCTACATTCAAAACACATTCTAACATCACACACACTCAAATACCATTTTATAGTGTGACCTACACCGCACAAACAGTTTAATGGAAAACCTTACACCATATGAAAAACACAATAGCATAACCCACATAATTTAATAGGGCAGAAATAAAATCTTATAAAACAATTTAGAAGAAATCGCTGGGCATTAACCACTAAACTCAAGCAAAAACTTCTTTCAGGACCAAACGCACACAACGTCCAATCAAAAATACAATTTGTACCACTTGCACAGCTTAATAAGATAACCGCACAATTCCAAAGTCACTAATAGAGTTCTCAGCAGAAAACACCCAATAATATGAACAATCTACTAAACAATTTCAATGTAAATCAAACTTCAAATAAAACAGACTTCACACAACAAAAATTAATTAAATAAAATGCTAAACAAATTAAGCATTGCAAATTAATTCATCAGATAACAATTAGTCGGGGAACCACCTACCTTGGTATATAAACTTCACAAATATGGTGGACAAGGACCGTCGCACACCAACTACAACTCAAACAAACTCAAATTCACCCTAAATCAAACAATTCAACCTAAAATATCAAGAATTAACCCTAAAATTGGACACACATCCTGCTGAAATCCTAAAACCCCAAAAAACAAGAACCAAACACTAAGGAAATGAGAGGAGGAGGACCTTACCGTGAGGGGATTCATCTGTGGAAGAGGGTTGCGTCGGTCAAGCAGGGGAGCAGGGGTGCGACCGGTCTGGTGTGAGGTGGACAAACAGCACCGATGTGAGCTGGCCAGGAGGTCAGGCGGCGGTGCGAGAAGCCTGGTGAGGGGGGGTCGGGGCGACAACGCGAATGGGGGAAGGCCGACCGAAAGGGATGGTCTGGCAGCTAGTAGGGATCAACGACACGACATGCCTAAAGGTGAGGAAGAAGGGAGGAGGGAAGTCTGGCAGTGCTACAGGATCTCATCTGGGAAGCTTGATGTGCACTAGGTGGGAAGCCGGAGGGAGAGAGAAGGGGCTAGCAGCGGGTCGCGTGAGTGTTGTCGAGCAGTGCGAGGGCGCCTAGGCAGGGGGGCGACACTGATGTGGCAGTGTTTTCACACTCTTTTCCACATCCTTTTTGTATTATTATTGATTTTTTTATATCAAAATGTTTTTTTATTAAATAATTGATAATTAATGTGATTTGGTACTTTGTTGTGTAAAATAATCTATTTTAGTTTAAATCAATTGTTTTTAATATTCATTATTCTCTTTTTAAATAATTATTAAATTAATTTAGTCTTGCTAATTAGACTTTTATTTATTTATTCTTTTAGTTTTATTCTAGTCAGTTTATAAATTTATTAATTTAATTAATTATTTATTTATTCTTTAAATTGTAAATAAATAACTCATTTTAGTTTTTAATTATTTTAATAATTTAATTAGTTTTAACAATTTAAGTTTATTCAATTAATATTTTTTATTCTTTAATTTTCTTTATTAATTATTTAATTAATTTGTTAATTAATTTAAGTTTGTGACTTTTAATGTTTTTATTTGTTCTTTAGTTAATTTGTTTATAATTTTTAATACAAATAAATTCATTTTTTTAATAAAGCATAATTAATTTTGTCTTATTTATTTAGTTTTTAATATTTGTCTTGGTTTTATTAAAGTTTTAATTTATTTAATTTTTGTTTTGCAGATTACGGTGGCACGTCTCACCGTTCCACATCACTGCCCATCCCACTGTATCCCCCACTCACGATGAGACTGTGAGCAACCATCATGGTGCTTGTGCCACCATTTCATCAACTGTTCCAGACTACCCATCCCACTGTTTCACCCCTCACAGTGCCACCGGTCCCCCCACACACCACCTCACTTATTGTCTCACATTTTTCTTCACGGTGCCACCGTATTCCCAGACTTACTCTCTCACCGTTTCTCAACTATCTCACCGCCTCCACCCCTTTCCTCACAATGCCTCCTCTACTGCTTTGACCCCATCCCACCTCCAATAACTATGGCACTGTTTCAGAACCAGTGCCACCATCTTTTACCCCACAACGTCTCACCGTCAAACCTCTAACCTACAACTTCTTCCCAGTGACACATAAAACCTTCCCACCGGTGGCATCGATCCTCTACTCGCATTCGCGCAGCACCTTAACACAGAAAACCCAACTAGTAGCAGTAATCATGCAGAAAGACACGAATTACAACAATAGAACAACAAATAAAAATATCACCCAAAGAGCAGAAAATCAATTCAGCAGTAAACGAAACCCTGAACCAATTTCATTCTTGATCTACCCTAAGTCTCACCTAATCCTCCTAATTGCATAGTCTCGACCCCCATCCTGCTTGTGAACCACCTCTATCTGCCATACCCTACACACCAGAACCGAACGGTGACCCAATCCCACGAAACGGGCGCCATCCAAACCCAAGCTGATGCTGCCTTCTTCCACATGCTAAGCGCCGCGCCAAATTTGAACCACCTCCATCACAACTGCGTCGTACCCACATTTCTGCGCCCCTGACTCCATACTCACCAAGCTCCACTCCATCCCATGTCCGCACCTGAAACCCATGAGGCCGTCCAAACACCATAAACCCTAATCGAACCCCCTCTTCCCCGTGCCTTTTGAAGCTGTCAGACTCCTCCTTACCGCGGGACCACCCAATTCGCCGCCTCCCCATTTCCGCATCCCCTACTCACCGGGGAGCCACCCAAAGCCCACGTCGAGACCTCCCCATGCTTTCCCCCTTTCTCCCCCACATCATATGTCTAAACCCTCTGCCCCTTTACTTTGCCAAACAGACCCCCCCGCTCTTCATTGTTTTTCATTTTTTTATATACTATAATATATAATAACATTTATATAATATATACTTAATATATTAACATATATATAATATAACTATTATAACATATAATACAACACATTATATAATATATATATCATATACTATACTATAATAATTATAGGTATATTAATAATAATATATAATCTTATATCTAATATCATGATGTCACAATAATTTATGTTACTAGATAAATATAATAAACATTAACATATAATAGTAATAATAATATTAGGTATTATATATATATATGTGTGTGTGTGTGTGTGTGTCTTTTTATTTACTAATCTTAGTAATAATTTTAATATATAGTTATTTCATTTTCTTTTTATTTTTTTAACTTGTTTCTGGTTTTTCTATTGTTCTGTGCAGGGGGAGCTACTGGTAGAAGCGGGGATAAAAGAAGTTAGTGTGAAAGACGCGAGAATATTCGTGAGTTTGTTGCAGGGGGGTTTTTTGCACTTACATGGAGTTAACTTAAAATTTGGTGACGTGCACATCAAAGACGCGCCACATGGATAGACACTATCTGTTAGTTAAGTTTTCTATTTTCATCTGTAAATAAGAGGACACGTAACTCCTCTCTTCCGAAGGGAGGAGGGAAAAGGGCTAGGGGCCAGAACAAGAATGGGGGAGGGCACCATTCCATGGGGGAGGGAGGAGACTCCACCTGATTCACATATCCATTCCTTCCACATCTCAAGGACTCGGATCGCCTTCGACCAGGAGATGGGACCTGATACTCAATTCTCCGCCTCACCCTCATTGATTTGTTCTAGTTTTAATTTCAATTGTGTCTGTAAATACATGTGTGTGTGTTTTGTTAATTGAATTTTGATGTTTGTTTTAGTTTTCTTATGTCGTTCATTCATCCTCATTTTGTGTTGTGATCTCGAATATCCAGAAATGGTGATCTAACTTGCGAGGCTAGATCCATTTTATGAAACCCTACATGATATGGAGATCCACACATCAACACGATCATGTTATTTTTATTCACCTTGGTAGATCGCGTCTGTGAGTTAGATTAAGCGAGATCAAGATCTTGCATAGGACGATTTTCCACTTTCTTCTTTAATTCCTTCTCCCCTTCCTGTCTTGATTTCTCAACCTGAGAATAAAGATTGGTTGTGCGATGTGACGATCTTAGTGGAATCATTCTGGATTGTGAGAAATTCTTTCTAGGATGACTTTACTGAGTGAATCACCTTGTAGTCTGGAGGAACGCTTTAGTATTGAAGAAATTCGATACTTGAGTGGTTAATTTCTAGGCGAGACTGGTCTGTGATCTGAGACATCGATCATGCACTGTGCAAAATTGATAATTGTTGATCAATTTCTTAAGTTGATCTAGGAAAGTGAGTAGGGGTGTATTAACCTGGGTCTGGCCTTTCTCTCTCTGACTATTATCTTGACCAGGTGTCATCTGTTTATCATGTGCCTTGTGTTCTGTCCATGACTGCTTTCTTTCCCTGGTTTTGCCCTGTGTTTCTATGTTCTTCACTTTTTCATCATTGTTTCCCTCTCCACTGTTCTCTTTAACACTGATTCGTAATTTCTTAGGAGTTGTGTTTTTCTATTTTCAAAATATCTAAAAAAATACAAAAAGGTTTTCGGAACGACCACTTAGGCTCTAGACACTTCTTCCTTGAGAGAGACCCCAAGGTTATCCACTGTGTTGTATCTTGGGTCTTTATAAATGTAAACTTGACCATCCTCGCAACAAGGATGCCCATCAAATTTTAGCACCGTTGCCGGGGAGGCAAGGAGTGTCTCAGTGGTTTTGCAATTTTTATTTTATTTTAAAACAAAAAAAAACATATAAAAAATAAAAAACACACACACGAACAACAGTGATGAACTCTAATGAAACTGGTATAGTGTCACTGTTTGACCCTATTCAAGAGATTGAAGAGGTTGTTGCTCAGTTTCAATGTTGGATGCATGAAAAACAGCATCGAGAACTTATTGATGAGGAGAAAATTTATTCTCATGAGATCATCCAGTTGATGCAACAAGACATGGATAAGGTTAAAGGCTGCCAAGAAGAAAGTGCAATACCACCACCTCTCATTGAAGCCCAACATTTTGGAAAACAGTTGAGAAGGAAAGAGAAAAGAAATAGAATAATGAAAAAGTTGGAGTTTCCCAACTTTGGTATGGATTTGTTCCAGGAGTCAAAGATGAAAATTCCAGAACAAATTTCTGAGGATGTTTTCAAGGGATAACAGGTGATGGAACGTTCAATGATTCATGATGCTGGGCATTTCTTTGATGATCATCTTTTCTCTAATTTCCATTATAATTATTTTTCTTGTAAAAACTTTTTTAATGACTTCTCAATGCTTCAAAAGGTGGAGCCAGCACATGAAATTATATAATTCTCCTTATAAGATTCATCAAGTGAGGTGGTGTATTTTGAAGAGAGGCTGGAGGAGGTTGACTACCTCGCTCTTTCCCTGGGCCCTATCCCAGGATCACTATTCCTTCATGAGGAGGAACAAGCACCACTGATAAAGGGAGTTGACAATTTTATGGAAGAATCTGTATTTTTATTCAACTTGGATTGCATTGAAGATGATTTTAATTGTGTTTCTCCTTGTGCAAGTTTTGAAGATGCATCTCACTTTTGTGCTTTCCTGGAGAGTGAGGAAGTTGAGGTTGCTTCTGATGAAGAGTTAATAGAACTCCCAATTCTAGATAACACTTCCAGTTTGGGAGTTATTTTTGAAAAGTAATTTTTTGAGTTGTGCACAAGTTTACAAGTAGAAGATGACAAAGTCTGTTTTTCTCAAGATAAAATAATTTATTGGAATGAACCGGAATACAAGTCACACCCAAGTTTTCCAACATTAATACCTGTACACCCTCAACCTCTAGATGTAGAAGAGGGGTAGTACCCCTACCTTTTATGTTCCCCTCCACCATTAAACAATAAGTACTTCACTATGAAGGAGGGAAATTTGGTTGAAGCAGCACATGGGTACTCCAAAGATGGAAAAGCATTGAAGTTGGAAGGAATCATACCTGGTAGTTCTTGAGCATGAAGTTAAATCCCCCATCCGACTGGGGTTGATCTGAGGACTATACAACTATGGATAGTCAAACTACAGCACCCCCTGGGGGGTTATCCCAGGATTATCCTCTTTAATTTCTTACTTTAGTTTATTTTTTCATGTTCTTTTAATTTGAGTGTTGTTTTCTTAGGACAATAAACTATCAGTAGATTCCACATGGCTATCATCCAAGTCTCAGGGGGACAATTCACTGGATTAATGGATAAAACTCCCAAACTCACACTTTGTAGCTGCTTTTTATTTGAACATAAAATCTGGAACACTAATGTTAAATTGTTTCATCATGTAGGTGGAAAACTGGAGAATCCAGAGTTCATTGTTAATCATGCTACTATTTGAAGTAAATTGTTAAAATCTTTTATCTGCTCACAATGATTCAAATCATGAACATTTTAGGAATAGAAATACACTTGTTTGCTATTGATGGTTGGTGGGGTTGGATTCTTCTGTTTTTGTTTATTTGAATTTTTCTTTTCTTTCTCTTTTTGTGTGGAAAAGAAAACTTTTGAACCTCATTGCTACCCCTCCATATCCTTTTTAAGATGAAATGTTCATAAATTTTGAACTTCCACGGTCTTCCACCTTAGAATAAAACATTGGGGACAATGTTGGGTTTTAAGTGTGGGAGAGAGGGTTCATTCTGGTGTCATGTTGAATACCCCCTTATTGAACCTGAGTTTTTGGTTGTTTAAAAAAATGGTCAAATTTTTTCAAAAAAATGTTTCAAAATTCCCCCAAAAAAAGTTCAAATTCTTTCATCACATGATGGTCATTAGAGCTTCACTGGTACATAAATTATGTCTTGTTTAGTGGATAACCATTTGCTGGTTGTTGCGAGAGGCATTTACTCAGAAATTGTTAATAATGAATGATTTCTTAGTGCAATTGTTCATTGTCTCTATGAAACTTTCTGTTTAGGAACTGAGGATGAGAGTATGACAGGATAGGTTTTGTAGGATGATGATCATGACTTAGGGTAACTTGATGTTCTCACTCAAACCCAGGTGACTCACATTTTTATAAAATAATATTCAGTCATCTTAGGAAGTCAATTTGAATGATTATTAATTAAGTAGTAAAATAGGCAAATGGGATCCCATGGTGAGTATCTGAGACAAGGTTCATTGGGTGTGTTTCTATGAATAAATAGAGCCAATTTCAATCATAATAAGTGCTATGCACATGGAATATGGCCGGGAAAAAGTAAAATAAACTGCCCTTGTAAAAAATGAACTCATTAAGGTGAGGGGAATTTTGAACCCAGATGAAGAAGGGAGCAATTGAATTGGTTAATTTTCATTTGAGTTGAGTCAATAAAGTGATGAAATTAATGGACTTTAATTTCTGGAACCTGGAGGAAGGTGAGAATGGAAGGTGCCCTTGGTTAAGTTTTGAGTTCCACGTCATCTAACCTATCAACACTCCTTGAATTAGAACTTGAATTGTAAGGTGAAGTACGATAGTTAATGAGTACAAGTATGAGGCATGATATACTTGATAGTGTATGAATTTGTGATGCTCTTGATTTCCAGTGGGTTTTTGAATCTAACAAGGAAATCATTTTTTAACACCTTTGGATACCCTGACCCATTGTTTGGTTCTGCTCCTCTTGATGTTTAAGTACAATCATTCACTTTTTGAACTAAAACTCAAAAATCATATTTCTGTTTTAAAGTCAAATACATGCATTTGTTTGAGGACAAACAAAGCTTTTAAGTGTGGGGGAGTTTGATGTGGCAGTGTTTTCACACTCTTTGCCACATACTTTTTTTATTTTTTATTGATTTTTTTATATCAAAATGTTTTTTTTATTAAATAATTTATAATTAATGTGATTTTGTACTTTTCTATGTAAAATAATCAATTTTAGTTTAAATCAATTGTTTTTAATATTCATTATTGTCTTTTTAAATAATTCTCAAATTAATTTAGTCTTGCGAATTAGACTTTTATTTATTTATTCTTTTATTTTTATTTTAGTCAGTTTATTAATTTATTAATTTAATTAATTAATAAATTATTCTTTAAATTGTAAATAAATAACTCATTTTACTTTTAAATTCTTTTAATAATTTAATTAGTTTTAATAATTTAAGTTTATTCAATTAATATTTTTTATTCTTTAATTTAATTTATTAATTGTTTAATTAATTGGTTAATTATTTGATGTTAGTGACTTTTAATGTTTTAATTTGTTTATAATTTTTAATACAAATAAATTCATTTTTTTAATAAATCATAATTAATTTTGTCTTATTTATTTAGTTTTTAATCTTTGTCTTGGTTTTATAAAAGTTTTAATTTATTTAATTTTTGTTTTGTAGATTACGGTGGCACGTCTCATTGTTCCACATCACTGCCCGTCCCACCATATCCCCCACTCATGGTGAGACCGTGAGAAACCATCACGGTGCATGTTCCACTATTTCATCAACTGTGCCAGACTCCCCATCCCATTGTTTCACTCCTCATAGTGCCACTGGTCCCCCCACACACCGCCTAACTTACTATCTCACATTTTTCTTCATGGTGCCATGTATTCCCAGACTTACTATCTCACCATTTCTCAACTGTCTCACCGCCTCCACCCCTTTCCTCATGGTTCCTCCTATGCTACTTTGACACCATTCCACCTCCAATCACCGTGGCACCATTTCAGAACCAGTGCCACCATCTTTTACCCCCCAATGTCTCACTGTCAGACCTCCAACCTCCAGCTTCTTCCCGGTGACACAACAAACCTTCCCACCGGCGGCATCGCTCCTCTACTCCCATTCACGCAGCACCTCAACACATCAAAAACCAACCAGTAGTAGTAATCACACAATAATACATGAATTGCAACAATAGAACATCATATAGAAATATCACCCAAAGAGCAGAAAATCAATTCAGCAGTAAATGAAACCCTGAACCAATTTCATTCTTGATCTACCTTAAGTCTCACCTCATCCTCCTACTTGCACGGTCTCGAACCCCGTCTTTCTTGTGCACCACTGCTATCTTCCACACCCTTCACACCAAAACCGAGCGGTGACCTAATCCCATGAAGTCGGTGCCATCCAAACCCAAGCTGATGCTGCCTTCTTCCACAAGCTCAGTGTCGCGCCACATTTGAACCGCCTCCCTCACAATCGCGCTGCACCCACATCTCTGCGCCCCTACCTCCATACTCACCATGCTCCACTCCATCACATGTCCGCATCTTAACCCCATGAGGACATTTGAACACCATAAACTCTAATCAAACCCCCTCTCCCGGCGCCTTTTGAAGCTGTCGGACTCCTCCTTACTGCTGGACCACCCGATTCACCGCCTCCCCATTTTCACATCCCCTGCTCACCAGAGAGCCTCCCGAAGCCCATGCCGAGACCTCCCCCGATATTCCCCCTTTCTCCCCTGCATCCTACGTCTAAACCCTCCCCCCCTTTACTTCGCTGAACAGACCCCCCCTCCCCCCTCTTCATTGTTTTTCATTTTGTTTTATATACTATAATATATAATACCATTTATATAATATATACTTAATATATTAATATATATATAATATAACTATTATAACATATAATATAACACATTATATAATATATATATCATATACTATACTATAATAATTATAGGTATATTAATAATAATATGTAATCTTATATCTAGTATCATTATGTCATAATAATTTATGTTATTAGATAAATATAATAAACATTAACATATAATAGTAATAATAATATTAGGTATTTTAAATAAATATATATATATGTGTGTGTATTTTTACTGGATAATCTAAGTAATAATTTTAATATATAGTTATTTCAGTTTATTTTTATTTGTTTAACTTGTTTCTGGTTTTTCTGGTGTTCTGTGTAGAGGGTGCTATTCGTAGAAGTAGGGATAAAAGAAGTTAGTGGGAAAGATGTGAGAATATTTGCGAGTTTGTTATAGGGGGTTGTTTAAACTTAGATGGAGTTAACTTGAAAGCTGGTGATGTGCACATCAAAGACGTGACATGTGGATAGACACTGCCTATTAGTTTAGTTTTCTGTTTTCATCTCTAAATAAGAGGACGCGTAACTCTTCTCTTCCAAAGGCAGAAGGGAAACGGGACAGGGTCCGGAATAAGAATGGGGGAGGGTACCATTCCATGGGGGAGGGAGGAGACTCCACCAGATTCACATATCCATTCCTTCCACATCTCATGGGCTCGGATCATCTTCGACCTGGAGACGGGACCTTCTCCTCCATTCTCTGCCTCACCCTTGTTGCTCTGTTCTAGTTTTAATTTCAATTGTGTCTATAAATACATGTGTGTGTGTTTTGTAAATTGAATTGTGATGTTTGTTTTATTTGTCTTGTGTCATTCATTCATCCTCATTTCGTGTCATGATCTCGAATCTCCAGAAATTGAGATCTAACTTTCGGGGCTAGATCCAGTTTATGAAACCCATCATGATATGGATATCCACACATCAACGCGATCACATTATTTTTATTCTCCTTGGTAGATCACGTCTGCGGGTTAGATTAAGCATGAGAAAGATCTTGCGTAGGATGATTTGCCACTTTCTTGTTTAATTCCTTCTCCCCTTCCTGTCTTGATTTCTCAAACTGAGAATCAAGATTGGTTGTGCGATGTGGCGATATTAGTGGAATCATTCTGGATTATGAGAAATTCTTTCCAGAATGACTTTGCTAAGTGAATCACCTTGCAGTCCGGAGTAACTCTTGAGTATTGAAGAAATTCGATGCTTGAGTGTTTAATTTCTAAGCGAGACTAGTGTGTGATCCTAGACATCGATCATGCACTGTGCGAAATTGAGAATTGTTGATCAATTTCTTAAGTTGATCTAGGAAAGTGATTAGGGGGTGGATTAACCTGGGTCTAGCCTTTGTCTCTCAGACTATTGTCTTGTCCTGGTGTCATCTGTTTGTTATGTGCCTTGTGTTCTTTCCGTGCCTGCTTTCTTTCCCTGGTTTTGCCCTGTGTTTTTGTGTTCTTCACTTTTTCATCACTATTTCCCTCTCCATTGTGCTCTTCAGCACTGATAAGTAATTTCTTAGGAGTTGGATTTTTCTGTTTTCAAAATATATAAAAAAAATACAAAAAGGTTTTAAGAATGACCAGTTAGGCTCTCAACACGGCTTCCTTGAGAGCGACCTCGAGGTTAGTCGATGTGCTATATCCTGGGTCTTTATAACTGTAAAATTGACCATCCTCGCGACAAGGACGCCCATTAGAAACCGACCAGCCATGGGAGGGGGGTGTGCACCATAGAGAAGTGGAGAGGGCCTGGTCACAATGGGAATAGGGGGAAGATGGTGTGCTGAAAAAAATGGGGGGGTAAACCCCAACAAAATAAAGAAATGAAAAAAAACTAAAATAAAATAAAACTAAAACTAAAAGAAACAAAACTAATAAAAATATTAATATTAATATTAATATTATTTATAAACTAAAACCTTAACAATAAAAATAAGAATGAGAATAACAATAATTGTGTAAAAGAAATTATATCCTCAGAATGATAACATTAAATAAAATTTGAACAATTTTAATGAGAATAATTAATGGTGATAATAATAATAATGTAAGGTCATAATAATAATAATGAAATTTATGATATTAGTATAAGTGGTAACAACCTAACATAATATTAACAATAATAATAAGTATTACTGTGTTAATAACTTAATAAATTTTATATTCTTAGTTAATAATAATATTATTATTATTATCATTAAAAAAAATTCTTAAATTTTATTAAACTTCTTATTTTCATTTATTTCAAATTCATTACTCATCATCATTTTATTATTCCTTTATATTTTAACTCATTTCTGAAATCAGGGCGGACCACGCGGTCTTAGAATCGTGCTCGGCCCGTACGTCCGATGACGCAAAACCCAAAACCCTCATAATAATAATAATAATAATAATAATAATAATAATAATAATAATAATAATAAGAACAACAACAACAATAATAATAAGATAATAATAGACTTAATATACTAAATAGTAAACTATGAAATAATCAATTTAATAAAATGCTAATAATAAAAATAATACTCTCAATTAAATTAGTTTCCAATATAATAATAATAACAATAATAAAATCAAGTGACATTAGTATTATTATTATTGTTAAAACCATTCTTAATTCATTTAATTTCATTAATTGAACATCGACATGGTGCGTGGGGAACCAGGCGAAGCCACGTGGTGTCCCAAGCTAGGTCGCACGGCTTCGACAACGGCGCGTTGAATGCAGTCAAGGAAAAAATGTGCGTTTTTTGAATAAGTACTCAAAATTTTAAACTGTCTCCAACCCGGATCCTGACAAAAAATTTACAAGGCCAAAAAAATAATAAAATAAAATAAATTTGATGAAGTCAGAGTGTGACATGCACATGTTTGAGGTAGGTGAATTCAAGCATTTTCCTTTCCGAATCATTCCATAAATACTTATTTCTTTTAATTAATTTTTCTTTTAATTTCTTTCACACCTTAATTATGCTTTCGACTAGTTTTTGGGTAGTGTGTTCTATTGGTGAAATTTTCTAGAATTATTTTTTAAATCATGCTTGTGAGTTGGTACTTTTAATTGTATTGATCAAATTTCAGTTTAGCTTTTTTAAGATAGAAATCTATTGATTTTTATGGTAATTTAACTTTGAAATTTTTTAGTAAAATGGTTGAGCCAATTGGTAGCATTTCATGAATTGTGCGGGAGTTGTGAAACCTATTTTGGTAGGTCCTTGGTGTGTGTTTTCTTTCAAAAGAGTATTTATATTGTTTAATTGGTTGGAATCTTTATTGTGCTACTTAGAAGTGTGTTTTTATTGTTTAAATGATTTATTAAAATTGTGTAAGTGATTGCAAATCGTGTTTTGAAATAGTTTTGGTGTGTGTTTTATTGGGTAATTTTATGGATTGGTGAGGTCATATCTCGGCATGTGTATTAAAATGTCTTGGAAAGGTTTTAATAATTTTAGATGGGCGTTCAAGTTTTTCTTAAATGATGTGAACATTTAGTTTTGGTTTTAAAGTAGTTAGTGTTTGGTGGAAATGGATCTGAGGTATCTCCTTGGTTGTTTATTATGTCATTGGATGTTGGCACATCCATGGGTTCACTAGGTGCACATATGGATGTGCTCACAAATGATAATGGCACCTTTGAAATGGTGTTTCTTTATATCCATGATTTTCCAAATAATTCTTGTTTTCCTAAATGAGGTTTATTCTTTGGTGTGGTTCCCTTAAATGAATTCAAATCTACTTCTCAAGTAGTTGGCCCTTTTGGCCTTGAAAAATGGTTTGGTGTGTGTCTTAAAAGGATAAGGGCCCGTTTGAAAAATATGAAATGTTTGGGTGTGGTTGGTATCCAAGGGACCATTTGGCACTTTGAACTTAAAAGGTGATGTTGACTAAGATTTTATTAAAGGATGTGGTTTGTAAAATTGTGTTTCTGGTCAGAGTTTTAAAATGTTTTTAGAAAAATGGTTTCGACATGGATGTGGTGCGACAACCTGTTTTGCACTTTCAACTTTAGTGTAATGTTTTTGTTGATTCATTGAAAAGATGGAGTTTTTATAAATGTATTCCCATTTAATAGCATTAATATTTTGTAAAAGATATCAAATTGTTTAAATGATTTCATGGAATGAAGGCCCTATTGGCACCTTTGATGATATGATGTATATATATTTTTGGGGAACCTATATACAGGGGATATCCCTTATGGGTTATCTTATGGAGTGTCCATGTTTGGGGTAAGCAAGTGCGGTGAGATGAGTCACACGTGTAAGGGACTCCTAATTACACAGTATTATTATAACTGCCATGGGTTCCTAGGTGACTTTTAGATGATCGAGTGATGGTTGTTGATCAACCCCGATTAGATAGGTTGGTACCCCCTGGATTGGTGGTTAGGCCAGGTGGGATTTGCCACTGGATTGGTCAGTTTAGGGTGGCCAGTTGGTTATAGACTTATGAGCTTCACCATACATCTGTAGGTGGTTCCGAAACTGAGTACATCCATGGGTCTTCTAGGTATGTTTAGGATCACCCATGGTTACTGAATTATTTTCATTGCTTGTTTACTTTCCATTATACCAGTTTATTTCCATCTTGCATTGTTTACTTGTTCTACTTTAGCTCGGCTTTGATATCTTTTGTTTTGATTTTATTTTATAAAAATACAAATTATTTTGGAAATTGTATGTCGCATGTGTTGGATTTTTAAATGAGAAAAGTATGTTGCTTATTTTAAAATGTGAAAACCTTACTTTTATATTTGTATTTCAAACTTTTGTTAATGAATGGTTTTGGGGAAGGATATATTGGATTCTATGGTTTATCTTGGAAAACCTAATGAGAATTTTTAATGCTCACACCTATTTTATCATTTCAGTTGTAGGTTTTCTTTTCTTGGGTTTTCTTGGTTGAGTTGCTCATTATTGGAGTAAGGTCGACTTTTGGTTAGGAGGTGACCTGGAAGGTCACGTGGAGGTATGTTGTGTTGTTCTGTTTATTTCTTTTCTGCTGCTAGAGTTCAGTTTTGTTGTTATGTTTATTCTTGTTTATTTATTTATCTTTTATGGTCCAAATTGTTCCCAGCGATTAAATTTTGATGCCCGACACTGGTTTCCAGCCCGTGGGGATCGGAAATGCCCCTCAGGACATGTCACAGACCAGCTCAAGTGATCAGTTCAGGGTTGACCCAGGTTGGTTCATGAAAAAATGGTATCAAAGGGGGGGCCTTGTTATTTGGGGTGTCCAGTAGATGGATATTAGGAATATCGGGACTCGGGATATAGGTACGGGAAGGACTTCATGAACCCTCGCTCATTCTGAACCTCGAGTCGCCAGGGGTAGATTGAGAATAGACTCCTTCTCTCATTCTAGTTTGTTTTAGACTGAGGTATGAAAACTAAGTCAAGACGATGTTACATCATGATTTCACATGGATTAATGACCCATGTGGAGTCTGAGTACACTATTTAAGTTCCTTCTAGTTGTTGACACTTATTTGGGGCATGGCCTACTACCATGTCGCTAGGCTAAGCATGACTACTAGTCCCTCACTCTGGTAGTATGCAAGTTGAGTGTTGTCTTGGTTATGGTTGGTGTAAGTGCATTTTTGAAAGTGAAAAGGGTTTTTTAAATGAGAATGAATTCTTTTAAATTGATTTAAATTCATGAAATGGGTTTTAAAACCAAAATCTATTGGTCTACAAATCAGGTGTTTTCTTGGAATTGGTTGAGAAATGGTTTGGGTGCAACCTCAGGTACTCGATGAACGTTCACACATGTGAGGGAATGCTTGGGAACTACGTGTTGGTGCGTATGGATGAAAGTGGATAAAGACACGTGCAACAGTTCATGGGATTAATAGGGTGTGTACTTGGAATTAAAGGCTTGACCTTTTTTTCTAAATTGATTTTAAAATGGGGAAATGATTTTTGGAAATTGAATTTGGTTTCAAAAGTGGATTTGGTATTTAGAAAGTGCCCTTGAAAGAAGGTGGTTTTGAAATATAAAATAAAAATGGGATTTTAAAAAGGGAATTTTGGGATGTGTTTGTATTTTTTTGGTTTTCGAGCTGGTTTTTTTGGATGAAGGTGCTTTTAATGATGTTTCTTCGGCTTAATATTTGTTTTGGATCTTTGTTATATATGATATTCAGAAAATGTCACCTATAAAGGTCCCCAAGGTTTCTGATAAGTCATGCCCAATTTTTTGTCCTTCTCGAACGTTGCCTGTCATTCATGGTGATCAGGGTCCGTTCGAGGCAGCAGAGTGGATTGAAGAGGTCGAGCACATATTCAGGGTATCGGGAACTCCTGAAGCTGTCAGAGTGTGTGTTGTTTTGGGTCAGTTTGAAGGTCTAGCTCTAGAAGAATGGGAGTTGTTCACCCCACCATCAATGCAAGATGGGATGACGTGGGATGTCTTTAAATCTTTCTTCGGCTGATGGTTTATACATGAAGAGGTGAAGACGAAGAAAAGGGAAGAGCTCATGCGTATTCAACAAGGCCAACGGACGGTGAATGCATATGTTGAACATTTCAAGGAACTAGTTTCCTTTTCTCTAGAGGTAGTGTCATAGGATTTGATGAATACTTACCTCTTTTTCAAGCGTTGTCATCTAGAGATCAAGGAGCAGGTCCTCCGTTATAAATACCATTGTTTTGAGAAGCTGGTGGATGAGGCGTTCCTAGCTGAGTTGGTCTTCGGAACGCAGATGGTTATAAATACAGCGTATCTAGTTTCTTGTGAAGGTTCCTCATCTGGCGAGCAAGGTGTGCTAGAGGGACCTGTTTCTAATGAGTCCCCTCCAGTGGTTCTGGCTTCCAGTTCTTAAGACCGTTCAATGGTGTGCCACTAGTGTGGATATTTAGGGCACACGAAACAATCATGTCGCATCCCTCCGAAGACGTGCCATCGTTGTGGGTTTCTGGGTCATCTAGATAAGTTTTGCAAGAAGCGTCGCCTAAAGGTGTTGTTTGTTCGTGATGTAAAACATAGTTTGGATCGATTGGGAGTTCTTGCATCGCCCCCCCCCCCCCCCTTCCCAGGGTGATATGTTTGGGTGTTCAAATTTACACACTAGTTGAGTTCTTGTGGTGGTGAGAACCCTCTCATGTTCTCTCGATCTCTTGTATTGTGGTTTCTTTCAGTTTCAATCGGGCGTATATTCTTGTTTTGTCTATTGTTCGACTGGGTGACTTTCTGGGGGTAGAAAGTGTTTGTGGTGGGCAGAATTGTCACACCCATCTTTTTAAACTAATTTTTACTTTACTATTTATTGGTTGTGAGTTCCTGTGCAAAGGTTCAGGTTGGGTCCCGGTTTAATTTTTTTTGTCATTTACCAATTATAGTGGGTTTTGGACCCATGCGCGGTCATTGCACGGTGGACGGTAGCTGCACGGTCGGCCCGGGTGCCCGTGAAAATGTCTAACAGTTGAAATAAACCTAGTTTTATGTGAGTTAGATGAGTTAAATATTTAAAACGTAATAATAATGTTATTATTATGTAGATAATAATATTGTTATAATTAAGGTTTGTTAATAATATTTTTATTATTTAAAAATTGTTTCTAATATAGTTAGTAATAAATTGTTGTTATTATTTCATTATTGTCATTGTTATTTATATTATTATTGTTATGATTATTATTTTTTATTGTTATTAATTATTATTATTATTATCTTTATTATGGTTATTTTTTATTATTTTTATTTCTCATTTTATTTTTATTTTTATTTTTATTATAAAATGAAAAAAAAAGAATAGGAAACCTAAATCCCGCGGCATCCCCCCCCCCCCACCCCTTGTTTCTTATATTCGGCGCACCACCCAGCAGCCACTCCATGCGCCCTCGTCCGCTCCTCCTTCGCCACTGTCACGCCACCGCCCTCACCTTCTCCTACCCCAGCCCCATGCTCACCCCCTCTGACCCTCCGCGCTTGCCCTAGCCACCTTGGCTCCTGACCGCGAGCCAACCTTCGATCCTTCTTCTTCTCCCTGCGGCGCGCGACCCTCCGGACTCACACGCCACCTGTAGGTCCGCGCTCTCCCCCAGCCACCTCTGGATACTCCGCGCTCGCCCCCGCTACCTACGGACCCTCCACGATATGGCCCTCCACCTCTCGCCCCCTTCAGGTCCCCACCACCCTCATCTCATGCTCCTGGAGGAAGTCTCGGTCTGGCAAAGCCTAAGACACCGACCCCCGTTATCAGGGCTTTTTTTAGTAGTGCTGATAAATTGGGGTCTTTATCAACGCTTTTTTTACTAGCACTGATAAAGGGTATATTTCAAAAAATAAATATTTCATTAAAAACAATATATTAATTATTAAATATAATATATATGTATTAAATATGTTTTAGATAAGTATAAATAGATATTGACATTTAATATATAAGATATTTAGTGAAATTTGCTTATAAATAATTAAAAAAATAATATTAATCAATAATTTTTCTAATTATTATCTACTAATAGTCATTTAATAACAATTTGATGACACAAATAATTAAAAAAAATTATAAAAGATATAAAATAAGTCAAAAACGTAACTCAAACTTCAAACGATCATAATTTTTGATTTGGGTGTCCGTTTGAGCTCTACCACATATTAAATAAAATCTTGCGATGAGCTCTACGTGATGGTGAATAAAGGGAACCTTTTGTCACATTTTTTCAGCCAAAAAAGGCTAAGAAGGCCTCTAAAACTGAGTTTTTAGTTGGGATATCCAAATTTTTTAATATTCTATGGATTTTCAGCCTCGCTTGAGGGGGTATTTTATCCTTTTTTAGTGGGGAATGAATTTATTCCCAAAGCTTACATTCATATTGATATTATGGCTTCAAAATATTATCGTTTTTCACAATCTACTGTTATTTATAATGAAATATATAACAATATATACATATTTTTTTATATATTCACACATAAAAATTTAATTTTATAAATAAATAATTAAACATATTTACATATAAAATATATTTCTCAATATATAAGGCTTATCTAAATAAAAACTAATATCCATTTTATTTAAAATACAAATATGTGAATATTTATATACCTACATAATGTGTGTGTGTGTGTCTATTTGTGTGTGTTTGTATTAACAAAGTGAGATATATTATCTATATATTCTAACATATGTATATACATATTAATATATAATACATGTAAATATATATAAATATGTATAATTATACTTACAGATACACATATATAATATATGTGTGTGTGTAAGGGTGTTGTATATTTGTATGTATGTATTTATTTATTTATAAACACCAAAAAATATATTTTATAAATGTATTTAATTCTGATCTTACAAATATATATTAATATACGAATCATATATGGATGAAATAATATAACTAAATATATATAAATAAATAGATATAAATATATATTAATATACAAATAAATATATAAATATATAAATATAAGTATATATGTATATATATATTGAGCTAATTTTATGTCTTCAAATTCAGTCTTTCTCCTACCTCTTCTATTTTATGACTTTTGACATGAAATCAATGTCAAAACAATATTTAATAGCGATGAATGTGATTGAATCAGATTAAAACAATCCAATTTATAGATTGAGGTTATTCTTAATGTGTATTTATTTAATCTCACACTCCTCTTTGAGATTTTAAGTCCATACAAATAAATTCAAATGTGTGTGTGTGATTTTTCCATTAAATAATTGTTTTGGAGTCCTAATAGTCAGCTGCCTAAGTTTTACTTTTAATATCCAACTATTTAAATTATTATTAGGGGATACCTGCTATCTTGGGATTTTTCCCATACCATAACTCAAATAGAATTTTTTATGCTTTTTTCAGCACTTGACTTAGTGTGTATATTTTAGTTTGTAATTTATATCCCCAAAAGGATAGTGTAATAGTTTCATGAATCATCATCAATGTCACCATGTCCAATAAGGCGTGGTTACTCCTCTCACTTACACCATTCCACCACTACTAAAAAACACCAACAGACATGGGGATATAGGCATGGGTAGCCTTCCCATGGTTGAAAGTCAGAATAAGTTCATGGATTAATTATTTCTATGGTCGTGGGTGGTATGCCTCCATGGGAATTGGTGGTCTTGGTCATAGGTTGTGTAAGAACAAGAACATGATCTTTATTTAGTATTGGATGGACATGGGAAAGCCTACTTCCATGGGAACGAGAGATCATGGAAGTATGGGTATCATGGTCAAGGCCTACTTCCATGGGAATGGGAGCCCATGGCAGTAGGGGTCTCCTAGGAATGGGTGCCTCCATGGTAACAGGAGCATGTGACATTAGTGGTGTCTCGACTGAGGTCAGTGGGGATCCCATTAGTGAGGGTATTTCCATGAGCATGGGTTCTTATGGTAGTAAGGGTGGAATGGATTATGGTATTGTTATTTCCATGGTAACACATGGTATTAAGGGTGGAATGAGTGAGGTTAATGCCATAGAAACCTTACTTGTGGTTGTAGAGGTATACTTTCATGGGCACAAGCACGTGGTAGTAGGACTTTACCCCATGGATCTAATTAAAAAAATAATATAATTAATATAATAATTTATATATATATATATATATATTAAAATATATGTTTGTATCTATCTAAATAAAATTATAAGTAGTGTGGTGGTATAGGTGTTAGAGTTTAATGGTAGAAAACTAGGATTGAATGTCACTGGTGACAAGTTTTCTTAATTTTCCAAGATTTAGTGACACATGAAAGGTTCTTGCACAAATAGATTCCACATGGACTAACCTACAACCATGGTATATGCCCATGGAGATAAGGTCCACATCAATTTCCTTATGACCATGATCATAACACCTATAGTCATAGTCAAGGTGGAAAATCCCCAAAGACTAGTGTCATGGCTTAATCAGCCATAAACATCACACCCTTGGTCATATCCGTTTTTTCTATTTGCGAATTATGGACTATAAGGATTATTTAATTGAGTTATCATCCCAATATCCCTTATAAAATCAATGAAATCTTGGTTAGGATACTCCTTTCCATGATTTGAGTATAGTTTCTTTATCTTCTTACCAAGACGATTATATAATTCATTTTTTAAATTCATTAAATTTATTACAGGAATTAGACTTATACCTCATTAAGTACACAATTCCTTATCAAAAAATCCACCGGTAAAATTTAATAAGAGTATCCATCTCTGGCTTCAACTAGAAAATATCCACGCATGTATATATGAACTAATTCTAAAATATTTGTGTCCATTTCACCCTTTCCATTAAATAGAGATTTTGTCCTTTTTACTTGTAAAAAAAATAACATATATCCAAGGGTTTTAGTTCAAAAGAATCTAAATATCCCTTCTAATATATCTTTGTCAAACACTTCTTTTTTACATGAACATGTTGATGATGCCACAACTAGGTGTGATATGAGTCATGTGAACTTGATTCGTTATCGATTTACAACACTTGATTTTCATATTCTAATACATAAAGACCATTATTCAAATGTGGCATCCCATAACATATTCTATATTTATAAAAGTAGTGACTCTTATTTCCAAAATTTAAAATGAAGGCATTCGTGTCTAAAATGGACATGGATATTATGTTTTTTGTTACACTAGAAACATAATAACAATTATTTACAACTATAATTAAACTTATTGGTAAAGTGATATAGTAGTCTCTAATATCCAATGTAGTTAGTCTTTTCCTGTTGGTAGTTCAAAGATCCACCCCACCTTTAATAAATTTCTAGAATCTACTTGGTTCTTATATTTAGATACATATTTGTGCACTAAAATATATATCTAATATCTTACATTTTATAATTAATTCACTAGAATATTCCCCCTACTTATTCACTAAGGAACAATTATTAACCTAATGGACCTTATGGACACATGAAAAACATATTTCATATTTTTACTTATCTTTTCCATTAACATGTATAACAGGTGTAATTACTATTGGTGGGTATGTTCTCATAACCTACCTTCTTGAAAAATATCAAGTGAAAACTTCATAAGAAGAATAATCAATGTCCTTTTATCCCCTTGAATCTAATATTCAAACATTATCTATTTCCCATCATACAGATTTCATCTAGACCATGGGAATAATGTTTAAGAATAATAACATCTATAGGTTCCCATTATACTAGGGAACTGATATATCCTTCCAATGATATAGATACTCTAAGGAAATTATTACAAGAATTTCACACATAATAATAAGAATCATGTGATAATATATTTATTAAAATTCAAGTATCTTAATATAAAGTAAATCGAAAGTAAAGAGTTAGGTTTTTCTAGTGAACCAACTCCAATAAACTCTCCCTTGCACAAGATCCAAATGCTAACAACTTTTAATATGCTATCTCTCTTATGATATTTAAGCTTCTATTGAGATAAGATTTTAGTCAATAGTTCTATAACATTATCTTCTATGGAAAATCTACTCACTATGAACTCAATCCTATGAGAAAAATCTCTCAAGAGGTGATACTTACAAAGTATATGCTTTATCCATTGTTAGTCCCATAGATCCTTATATAGGACCATCACTGCATTATTATCATAATAAAGTGTGATAGTATGTTTACTTTTATTTACCACATCAAGATCCTAGATAAATTTTCATATCTAAATTACTTATTTAGCTACATCAGAAGAAAAAATATACTTTAAATCTCCTATTTAATTGGTGAACACCTACAATTTAAAACTCTTCCAACTCACATATCCTCCACTAAGATAGAACACATTCCCTAACTATGATTTTAGATCATTTTGATCTTTATAAAAACTAGCATATGTGTATCTACTGATGGCTAGTTCCTTATATCCTCCATAAAATCATAACATATCCTTAGTATGCCTTAAAGATAATCTTTATATCCATCCAATGCATCTATCAAGGGTCTTCTTGATATCTGCCTACTATGATCAAGGTGTATGCAGCATCAAGTCTGTTATATAGAATTGTATCCATGATAGATCTTATCACTAATGCGTATGGAATCCTTCTCATTCTCTATTTCTTATTTTATTTGAGGACACATTTTCTTAGATAAATGTATACCATGTGACACTAGAAAAAATACCATATTGGATTGTTTCATATTAAATATGTTTAGTAACTTATCAACATATGCACCTTGAATTAGTTCAAGTAGCATATTAGATATATAATGATGGATCTTGATCCATATAATTTAATGTAGGTTGATTCACTAAAGTCTTTCATGAAGAATCATTTATTTAATCACATCTTAACTGACTATAAGACTAGTATCTCATTTCCATCATTAATTATTCCGCCTATGAGGTGGCACATTTCGGGTGATGATGAAATGGTCTGACAAGGATCATTACCCACCCCTCTTTCTGGAGATAGTTTCTGGTCAAATTCACTATTTCTTTTGTTTTGAATGATTCTGCATCATTTTTCTTTAAAAGAAGGTTGGATTAACCCCACAGGGACAGGTCAATTCACCCTTTTCACATTACAAGGGAGTTTCCACAGTCAGTCGGTCCCAGTGGGTGATTGTGTGGGGTCAAGTACTTGTGAAATCAGTCCTACTTTGATATAAATTCCTTGGATGTTCTCCAACAAGTTTATTCATGGAGCCAAGAACAGCCAATAGCCCTTGTATCCATGATTCATGGACCTGCTTTCCAAAGGAAGGTGCTCGTTGATTGATGATTCAGCCAACGACACTTGAGGACTCCATTGGTCGAGAGGATGGGAAGTCAGGCTCACTGCACCCTTCTAAGGGTGGATTATTTCCTGTTCCAGGACTCCCTTATAGATTTAAGTTGTTTTCATATGTTCTTGAATCCTTGGTTCATTCCCGAAGAGTGTGTCCATGGGATACCCTTGGTTTGAAAGAACATCTTAGGATTTAATATATCTAATGCTACAAAGGTGATGTTGTCTTGAGCCATACAATAAGGCTCTATGGAGTTTATCATCTTCCAGGGGGATGGAAGGTGACTTGATGTTGGGATCATACCCATAATATGGCTTTCCTATGTATCCTCGGGAGAGGAATAGAAACCCACATAGTTAAGAATTATCTAGGGCTTACGCATGGAAGATTCCCATTTGAGGGGCGCATGGTTGGGTGAACCCTTTTGGATGGGAACCCTTTTGATCTTCGACCTTCAGGTAGGTGTCCTACGTATCCTAGTTTGATCAGGAATCAGAGTTCTTGTAGTTCCTAATTGTTGGGTATTACACATAGAATCTTCCCATTTGGGGATCATAATTGGGTGGACCCTTTTGGATGGGAACCTTTTTGAGCTCGAGCCTTTAGGTAGGCTTCCTACTTATCCTAGTTTGATCAGGAATTAGATTTCTCGTAGTTCAGAATGTTTGGATGTTGTGATCGTCACAAACCTTTAATCCCAAGTGAGTCATGATCAGTGTGAGAAACAAGAGGATGTGAGAGATCCAACCAACCACATTCTTCTTCTCCTGTTGGTGGGAGAGGGAGAGCCCATGGAGGAAAAGGTTGGGGCGACGGTGGGTGAGGGTGTCGAGCGATGAACCTTTCAATGTGAAATGACAATAAAGGTCATGTGGCTCGACGTTGGAGGATGGGGGACTTACCTCAGTGGGAGTTCCCCAGAATACATCCTAGGAAGGGGAAGAGTTTCATCATCATCAAAAGGATAAGTGAACATAACTCCTTTGACTAATCACTATTCCTCATTTAATGGAAAATCAAGTGATCACCCTTAATCCCTAGAACGTGGAGGTTCACATTGGCATACCAAGGTTGGACTCCGGGTTATTATGGGAATGTAGACCCATGGAAATTCCCGAAGCCCGAACCATTGTGGGGAGAGCCTTCATGACATTTCTTACCATGGGTATGTAGACTCAAAGGGGTGCAATGATGCACTTGATGGTCTAATCATACAGGTAATGTGGATTTAGAGGAGGCTTTGGCCTGATGTTAGAGGACAAGTTCGTAGAGGGACCATGGAGGACTGGACGGTATTAGAAGGGTGAAGTTGGAATCGGAGGAAATAATACCTGAAAACACCCCATTCTACATACTGATTTCTTATGCGTTATGGGGGAGGCTTCACATACCATAGTGGTATGTGGGCAGAGGGGTAGTCCATGTACCTATGCGGTACGCAGGCATGGGTATAGATCACTGCGTACCATAGTGGTACATGGACCACCATGCCTCTTTGGTTTCCATCCGCGTACTAATGTAGTGCATGACATGAGGTTCAGTCCGCGTAGTGGTACACTATGTAGAGCACCATATTGAAGGAGGTTCTGTGGGATTATCATTCACGGGAAGCTCATCCATGAGTAGTATATGGTTCATGATTTTACCATTTAGGTTCACAGGTCTATTATTATTATTATTCAGTTCCCCCATTTTATAGTTTGTGGTTGGATGTACCTATGGGGAGTGTGGTTTGTGATTTAGGATTCACTGATAAATCAAGACTAAAGCCGAAATCTTCTTCACACTCTTTCTTCCAACCTTTGAGTCCCCTTCAAGCTTTCATCATTCATCCTCCTCAATTCATTATGTGCTCCATTTTATATATAATTAGGGAAATTGTATCTATGGACATGCGGCACCATTTTTGGAGGCCCATGAAGAGATATATTGATCCGCGGAAGACTCAATAAATTGGGATTTTCAGAGGTTGCGGTTCGCTATCATGGTTCACAGAACCCTACCTGTTCTCTTCATCCATGAACTAATGAGTTCATGGGATGGTACACGAATGGCCTTCACGCGCATGAGTCCCTCGGTGATGTGGTTTGTAGTCCGCTGGGTTCATTTTCCTTCGCTCTGTGCACCAGCGCCTCATAGATCATTCTGTATACCTGGTAATTCATGATCCAGGCAGTCCACAGACCCTTCTCGGTGATGGTATATGGGGCATTTGAAATTATTTGAAAACTTGAATTCTTTCAAGTTTCTTCTAAAATTTTCAACTCAATTTGAGTCTATTCACCTTTTTAGACTTTTAGAAGCACTTTCTTCCTTCTGCAAAGTGATTGTGGTGGTATTTCCTTCCCTTGGAATATTTTTCAGGACCCTACGAATGCCCCCATCAAAATGGGGTCCATTCAGAATAAAATGTAGACTATTATGATATAGAAGTGATTGAACTGAAACGGTTCATGGTAAAACAGATAGGCCCAATATGAGGGGACCACACATATATATAAGTGCCCAAATAATTTGTATTTTACTGTTTCTCATAGAGAAAAGTGATCTCAACTTCCCTGGCTTCCTCTACTCTTGTGTACCATGTCCCTTGTGAAAATCCTTTTCACGAACCACTTCATACGTTCCGTGAACTGAACTTTCCACCATTTTTATGTCTGCGTGCCGAATTTTGGGTTTTGTTAATGGCATTGTGGAATTTTTAAGATAAAAATATGGATTCGGCATAGGAGAACGCTATGCTTCTTGTCTGTACACATTGTAGTGACTCAGGTTTTGGCCCTGTCAGACTTTGGAATATTCCTATGAATAATTCCAGAGCTAGGCGCGAAGACGACGTGCGATTCTGAGGCCCGGTGTGCCCGGAATAAATTTTATAAAAATATTAAGTATTTTAGTACTATGAACATGTAGAGGGTGTGATATCTCATAAAAGGTGGCTCAGAATGAGAATCTTAGGTCACGTTTGCATCTGAGGCGTGTCGTTTACCCTAGGTGGGGTGTAAACTTTGTAGGCGCCGACCTGCCGTGGAGAAAAGCCACCAGTGGCGTTTTCGTAAATAAATGGAAAAGTTTATTTACGAGCATCGGCTCGAATAAATCCTGAAAAAAGTCTCATATTGAAATTCTGAGTTCGCCATTGCGTTTAGAACACCATGTTTACCCTAGGCGTGACATAATTTTAGTCGGCGCTGGGTGCCGGGTCGGAGGCGTGTTGGCGGGGCGTGAAGATGAAGTTTTTATCTAAAAAAAATCAATCAGGCTTCTTCTCCCCAAACCCCTACGCACAGGAAGAATGAACCCCTCCCCTCCTCCTTCGTTTCTTCGCCGATCGAGCCCCAGGTGTCCGTTTTCAGTGCTGATCGTCAGCGGATCGAGCTCCAGCGCGTCGCAGGCGTCGTTCTGCACCCGAAGCTTCGGAGTTTCGCCTATGAGGTAGCCGGTTTGATTTTTAATCCCCCAATCATATTTATGCTTCAAATGTCTTCATTTGTTTGTCATAGTTGGGAAGATCGGGTCCTGAGGGTTGTGTAAGAGGTTTCATATCGCAAAAAGAACCACCGGGGTGCCCCCGGCGGTCCGCGGAAGTTCAGCCGGCGCAGCGGTGCCGGCGTCGGCGGACCCGCGGATGTCCGTAGCAGCCGGACACCTGGGAAGGTGGCCCGTCAGCCTTGCCGGCAGAGCACGGTGTCACGGGACACCATGCGGCGGAGGTCCACCGGCCAGTGCGGGCTAGCGGCGGTGATGGCCGGTCCGACCCTCTTTGAATACACGGGGGTTTTAAAAACCCCGTATTTTGCTCCCTGGATGTCAGATTCATGTGACGTCTATGGAGACGCGACCCTGGCGATGAGGCTAACTTTTTAGAGTAGGTTTGGTAGTTTTAAGTTTCGATATCGTGGCCCGGGATCTTGAAACGTTGAATAAAATAATAACATTTTATTATTATTCGACTTCGGGCCATCGTATCTTCTACCCGGAGCGTCCGATTGGCGTGCCATCAGTGAAGTTGAGACCCTTATGGTACAACGGACTTTTCTTGTTGGTTTTCGGTTGTTGGGACCAAGTTTGGGGTGTGGGGCCCATGAGGTCGGGTTTGGGGCGTTTACGGAGAAACGTAACTTTCTCACCAGGAGTCCGATTTTGGTGGATGAATAGTCGATCCTGTGTGTTTTTCCAAGAGGATTGCAATGATGCAATCCATTCAATGGGTTTTGGGACTGAGGTGTGGGCCCCACCCAAGCTGGCTTCAGTGAATAATACATTTTTCACCGGGGGTCCGTTTGGGACGAACGAGTAGTGGATATCGTGTGTTTTTTTCAAGGGGATCGTAGTGGTATGATCCTCTTGATGAGTTTTGGGATTGTTTTGTGGGCCCCGCATGGGCTAGCTATGGTGAATAGTTTCTTTTTCGCCAGTTGGTTGTTTCGGGTGAGTAAACAGCCTATCCTGCGTGTTTTTCTGCATATATTGTGATGGTGGCCTCAGTATTGGTCTTGGAGGTGCGTTGTGTGGAATTGTGGCAGGTCGCTCGGGTTAGTGACTTTTGGACCAACAGTGGTTGTGGGTAGTCCCTTGGTTCATTCCTACGAGGTCTCGCGTGACATCACAACCTTCGTTTAAGTTTGGGATCCTCTCGATGGGTTGTTTAATCTTTTAGAGTTGTGGCATCCCTCTGGTGGGCCTGGAGTGGGATCCTCTAGCATCGTTTCCCTAGATCGGGTTCTTGGTATCGCTGTGACCGCTTATCCATGGGTGGAGATCCCCTATCTAGCAGGTTAACTCCATAGGGTTTGTGGTATCATCAGGAATATGATCCTATATGTAGTGGGTCGTGCTCAGTAGGGTTGTGGCATCATTGGGTATATGATCCCCTACTCAGCATGAGGATTATAGTAGGTTTGTGGTATCATTGGTTATACGATCCCATACTCAGCACGTGGTGTCGGTAGGGTTACGACATCATTAGTTCGATCCCCTACAGCACGAGATATACTAGATAGGGTTTCAGTATTGTCCTGAACATCGTGACATGGGTGGCGATCCTCTATCTGAGTGAGCTGTTTCTGTTGAGCTCCAGATCGGGTTGTGGTATCCCCCAGTGGATCCTGGGAGTGATCCCCTATCCACGAGCTCTACGAATGCCAGATCAGGTTTTGGTATCCCCCAGTGGACCCTGGGAGTGATCCCCTATCTGTGGGATCTTCGTATACTGGTGTGGGTTCTGGTATCTCCTAGCGGACCCTAGGAGCGATCCCCTATCCGAGGAGTTTGGAGTTTATGTTGTTTCAGCGAGTTTTCGTCAGTGTCGATATCTGACGACCGTGATCTCTCAGGTGAGCATCTGAGATATTTGTGTGGGACCCGATGGAGTGTATCTCTAGAATGAGTGTCATATGGGATGACGGTGATCATGGAGTGTGTTCTCCTTTTTGTGAACCATTGCTGGTGATGAGGTTGGTACCTCATGTGGTTTGGTGCGTGAGCTGGGTATATCTGGATTGTTCATGGTGTATGTATGGGAATACACCTGAGCTGAGCTGACTAGTTGTGTTTAGCCGAGGATGGTCATGAGAAGAAGTTTCTCTCATCTGGGTTCCCTCTGGATGAGATGTGCATACTGTTGCTTTTCAGTTTCACTATTTTGTTTTGGGTTTTTGGGGTGTCTACTGAGTATTGTTATACTCACTCACGAACAGGCTTTTCCCGCACATGTTTGTCTCTTGTGTAGACCACAGGCCTTTCGACGGAGTCCAAGGAGGACCCAGAGCAGGCGGAGTTGAGTGAGCGGGACTGACCGTGGAGTCTTATCGGAGCTATGCCAAAGAGATTTCCAGTGGTGGTTTTGGCAGTGTTTCCCTCCTTGTGAGTAGGTTGGATGCTTCATAGTTTTCTTTTGGTGGGATCTATTTTTCCCTTTTGTACTTATATTGTACTCTGGTTGTGGGATAGTTGTATTTATGCATTTACTTTTCAGTTTAATATATCTCTGCATTGTTTCATGGAGGTGTATGTGGGTGCATCTGTATAGGTACCTTAGGCTAATTCCTCCCTTGTGTGTGACAGCCTGCTCGGTGCTAGACACCAGCCCCTGGCCAATTGGAGGTGGGCTTGGGGAGTCGCATCTTGATCCCCGTTGGGTCGGGTCGTGACAGAGTGGTTTCAAAGGAGTTTCCACCTTTGGGGTATCAGAGCGTAGCTGGTCTAGCTTTGAGTTTGGTTTGGGTTTCATAGAGGCAGTGTGAGGATGTTTCGGGTTTGGATTTTAGGCCAGGGACTCCAGTGTTGGTGCGGTGGCCGACTTATCCATACATTAGGTCTCTGATAACCAGCCTTTTGAATTGGGACCTTTGGACACTAGTCGTAGGGAAAAAACAGTACATGCATCTTTTAGGAATTGGTTTTTGGGTTTCTCTTGTTCTTATTGGGTCATCTCTCTAGATATACCCTTTGACTATGAAGCATCTTGATTGTATTTCAGAATGCCTCCATGATGACATCCAGTGAGGTTCTGTAGCGGGATTGTGGTGACGATCCACCCTGTGTAGAGGCTATGGACTAGGGCGCAGGTTCTGAGTCTTGACCTCTAGGTGGTATTCCAGTTGAGCCAGCACCTGTCGAGCAGCTGGTTGTGCCGGTAGTGCAGGATGAGGTTGCGCACAGGCTGAGTGTGCTACAAGAGTTCCAAAGGCAACGACCTCTGAGGTTCTGAGGTGATCCAGACCCTCAGGTAGTTAATGACTGGCTCGAAGCAGTCACCTGAGTTTTCCGCCTAGTGAGGACACCTTCAGATCAGATGGTGGTCCTAGCGGCGAGCCTTCTACATGGTCCAGCTGAGCGATGGTGGAGTTTGGTGATACAGTCCCATGACGAGGAGATACTCAAGTGGGTAGAGTTTGAGCGACTCTTCAGGAAAGATTTCTATCCAGTGACGTTGAGGTCAGTGCGGATTCAGGAGCTTCTACAGCTTCGACAAAAGGGCAGGACTGTGTCAGAGTACTCAGTGGGGTTTACAGACTTGTCACATTACTCCCTGGATATGGTTCGAGACCCATTCTTTAGGGCACGGGCCTTTGATCAGGGCCTACGCAGAGACATATGGGCAGGTGTGGTTTCTTTGTGGCTGCCCACCTATGTTGGAGTGCTGGAGTGAGCCTTGGTTGTGGAGAGCTTTCTGGATAAGCAGATTCATCCCGTCAGTGTTCGGCGCATGGAAGCAGAGACATTGACAACTGGTAGCTGGAGGCAGGCGCAAGGGTCTAGACGTGGCTGATGTTTTAGTAGGTGACCCCTGGTTAGAGGATCTGAGGACCAGGGGTTGCAGGCCAGTTTTGGTCAGCCACCGGAGAGGCGGTGTTATGCTTGCAATGGTCGGGGACATCTTGATAGAGATTGTCTGACCCACCGTGTTGCTAAGAGGGATTCGATCGACAGACCACCTTGGCAGAGGCAGCGTCTCGAGCAAGGAGGTACGCAGGGCGGCGGACGTGGCGACGGATCTGGTGCAGCAGGAGGTAGTAGGCGGTATCAGTTGCCACCACCCCACCCTCAGGTGGTCCACGTCGGGATCAGGGAGCTGGTGGAAGAGGGTGAGGACAGCTGCAAGCCTTAGAGGTTGTTAACCCAGAGGCTCTGTGGATGGATAGAGGTATGCCTTGTGTCCTTTCTACATTCTGAAGTAGTTTGATAGACACTGTTTAGCGGTACCCTTCCTCTCTGTTGCTTGCTCATTTTTTTTAGGGCATTGGTAAGACCATGTGTGGGTGTTTTTCGACGTGCTTTGAATGTGTGAGGAAGAGGGATCCTTTCCCCACTGAGACACATTTTTGTGATGTGATCAAAACTGTGTGGGTGAGTCAGTGCTGCCCAAAGAGGATAATGTTGAGGTATGGTGGATGAGTCCCTCTCACTTATGTGTTTGGGCATGAGTGTTTGTTGGCAAACTCGCTGGCGTGGGAGACCCAGTTGAGAGTCCAGTTTCTTTCCTTGTGCTTATGGATTTTGGGGACAAAAAGTTTGAAGGTGGGGAGGATTTAGCGACTCGGGTTTTGGTCTTGTCAGACTTTGGAATATTCCAATGAATAATTTCAGAGCTATGCATGAAGATGGCGTGCGACCGTGGCCCGGTGTGCCCGAAATAAATTTTATAAAAATATTAAGTATTTTTATACTATGCACATGGAGGGGGTGTAATATCTCATAAACGGTAGATCATAACTGGAATCTGAGGGCACATTTACATCTGGAGCGTGCTGTTTACTCTAGGCGGGGTGTAAACTTTGCAGGCGCAGGCCTGCCGTGGAGAAAAGCCACCTGGAGCATTTTCATAAATAAATGGAAAAGTTTATTTATGAGAGTCGGATCAAATAAATCCTGAAAGGAGTCTCGGATCGTAATTTTGAGTTCGCCGTTGCATTCAGAACGCCGTGTTTACCCTATCTGCGACATAATTTTAATCGGTGCCTGGTGATGGGTCGGAGGTGTGTTGGCGGGGAGTGAAGATGAAGTTTTTATTTTAAAAAAATCAATCAAGCTTCTTCTCCCCCAGCCCCTACATGCAGGAGGAACAAACCCCTCCCCTCCTCCTCCGTTTCTTTTCTAATCGATCCCCGAGCATCCGTTTTCAGCACTGATCGTCAGCGGATCGAGCTCCAGCGCATCGCAGGTGTTGTTCTGCACCCAAAGCTTCGGAATTTCACCCGCGAGGTAGGCGGTTTGAGTTTTAATCCCCTGATCCTATTTTTCATTCTAATTTCTTTTCTTTTTTTCATATTAGGGAAGATCGAGTCCCGAGGGTTGCACAGGAGGTTGCAGATCACAAAATGGACCACCAGGGTGCACCCGGTGGTCCACGGAAGATTCGCTGGTGCGGCGGCGCCGGTGCCGGCGGACCCGCGGCGGTCCGCAACGGAGCGCGGCGGCCAGCCGCCTGGGACGGCGGCACGCCGGCCTTTCCAGCGGAACGCGGTGGCGTGGGGCACCGTGCAGGGGAGGGCCGCTGACCCGCCCGGCCGGCGCGGGCCGGCCAAGGCCGGTCCGACCCTCTTTTAATACACCGGGGTTTTAAAACCCCCGTGTTTTACTCCCTGGAGGTCAGATTTGTGTGCCGTATGCAGAGACATGAGCCTGGAGAAGAGGTGAACCCTTTTTTGTGGGTTCAGGAGTTTTAAGTTTTGGGATCGTGGCCCGGGATCTTGAAACGTCGAATATAATAATAATATTTTATTATTATTCGACTTCGAGCCGTCTAATCTTCTACTCGGAGCGTCCGATTGACGTGACTTCAATGGCGTTGAGACCCTGATGATATGGCAGAATTTTCTTGTTGGTTTTTGGCTGTTGGGACCGAGTTTGGGGTGTGGGCCCCATAAGGCCGGGTTTGGGGCGTTTACGGAGAAACACAAATTTCTCACCAGGAGTCCGATTTTGGTAGATGAATAGTTTATCCTATGTGTTTTTTCGAGAGGATCGTGGTGATGTGATTTGTTCGATGGGTTTCGGGATCAAGGTGTGGGCCCCACCCGAGCTGGCTTCGGTGAATAATACCTTTTTGCACCGGGGGTCCAGTTGGGATGAACGAGTAGTGGATCCCATGTTTTTTTCTGAGGGGACCGTAGTGGTATGATCTGCTTGATGAGTTTCAGGATCATTGTGTGGGCCCCGCACAGGCTAGTTATTGGTGAATAGTTCCTTTTTCACCGGTTGTCTGTTTTGGGTGAGTAAATATCCTATACTGTGTGTTTTTTTGTAGATTTTGATGGTGGCCTCAGTATCGGTCTTGGAGGTGCGTGGTGTGGTGTTGTGGAGGGTCTCTCAGGTTAGCGATGTTTGGACCAGCAGTGGTTGAGGGTACTCCCTTGGTTTGTTCCTACGAGGGTTCGTGTGGAATCACAACCTTCGTATAGGTTTATGATCCTCTCGATGGAATGTTATATCTATTAGAGTTGTGGCATCCCTTTGGTGGGCCCGGAGTGGGATCCTCTAGCATCGTTTCCCTAGATCGGGTTCTTAGAATCGATGTGACCGCTTATCCACAGGTAAAGATCCCTTATCTAGCAGGTTAACTCTGTAGGGTTTGTGGAATCATTGAGAATATTATCCCCTACGAAGTGGGCCATGCTCAGTAGGGTTGTGGCATCGCTGGGTATACGATCCCCTACTCAGCATGAGGATTATAGTAGGGTTGCAGTATTGTTGGTTATACGATCCCTTACTCAGCGCGTGGTGTCGATAAGGTTGCGGCATCGTCAGTTCGATCCCCTACAGTGCGAGATATACTAGATAGTGTTTCAGTATCATCATCACCACCATGACACAGGTGATGATCCTCTATCTGAGTGACATGTTTCTGTCGAGCGCCAGATCGGGTTGTGGTATCTCCCAGTGGATCCTGGGAGTGATCCCCTATCCATGAGCTCTATAAATGCCAGATCAGGTTGTGGTATCCCCCAGCGTACCCTGGGTGTGATCCCCTATCTGTGAGATCTATTTTATACCACTGTGGGTTCTGGTATCCCCTAGCGGACCCTAGGAGCGCTCCCCTATACGAGGAGTTTGGTGTTTATGTTGTTTCAGCGTGTTTTCCTTAGTGTCGATATCTGACGAGCGTGATCTCTTGTGTGAGCATCTAAGATGTTTGTGTGGGATTTGATAGAGTGTATCTCTCGGATGAGTGCAATCTGGGATGACGGTGATCATGGATTGTGTTCTCCTGGTTGTGAACCATTGCTGGTGATGAGGTCGGTACCTTATGTGGTTCGGTGCGTAAGCTGGGTATATCTGGATTGTTCATGGTGTATGTATGGGCATACCCTTGAGTTGATCTGACTTGTTGTGTTTAGCCAAGGATGGTCATGAGATGGAGTTTCTCTCATCTGGGTTCCCTCTGGCTGGGATGATCGGACTATTTCCTTTCAGTTTCTCTCTTTTGTTTTTGGTTTTTGGGGTTCCTACTGAGTATTGTTATACTCACCCATGCACGGGCTTTGCCTGCACATGTTTATGTCTTGTACAGACCACGGGCCTTTTGATGATTTCCCAGGAGGACCCGAAGCAGGCGGAGTTGAGTGAGCGGGACTGGCCATGGATTCTTACAGGAGTTGTGCCGAGGAGCTTTCCAGTGGTGCTTTTGGCAGCATTTCCCTCCTTCTGAGTAGGTTGGATGGTTTGTAGTTTTCTTTTAGTGGGCCCTATTTTTCCCTTTTATACTTCTGCTATACTCTAATTGTGGGATAGTTGTATGCATGCATTTACTTTTCAGTTTTATATATATCTGCACTGTTTCGTGGAGGTGTATATGGGTGCATGTGTACATGTACCTTAGGATAATGCCTCCCATGTGTGTGATAGCCTACTCGGCACTAGACGCTAGCCCCTAGCCTATTGGAGGTGGACTTGGGGAGTCACGGCTTGAGCCCCATTGGGTCGGGTCGTGACACACACACCGAGCTTGAACTAGAGAACCGAACTTTAAGAACTAATAAGCCGAACATGAAATTTTTATCCATATCTTTGAAAATAATATTGCAGGGGCCTAGGTTTGCAGGATCCACATTCCATGAACCATTATGTTAACCGTCCAATGATCTGTAGGCCAATGCATCACGGATGGTTCATGTACCATGGTTGTACGCGGTGAAATGCATCTGCATACCATAGATGTAGGCTGTTTTTCTACTACATATCATGCAATACACAGAGACTTGTGTGGATATATTTTAAATCCTTTGGCCATTCTCCCATAGCCTTTATCCAACATTTTTTATCAGACTGGCTTTTTATCAGCTTTTGGATCTTTTTGTACAGGTTACAATGGTTTCTTCACAGGCTGTGATAAAATCGATGAAGACAAGGGTGACTATGGTGGGGAATAGTGAGGATCATCTTCGAGCCTACATTATTCCTCATGACATCTTCTTAAAGGATTTCTTGACATCGTAGATCCTAGCTTACCCACTATTTGTACAGCTACCACTTTACAAATTTGGTATCTCTGACGACGTTCCTGTGTCATTGGATGACCCTGATACCCCTTTCATCCTCTTGGAGGCACTGCAAGGAAATTATCATGCCAACATTTCCCCAGTAGGATAATTCATCGCTACTCCAATTTAGGAGAACATATTCATACTTGGAGGCTCGACATGGACTTAGGGAAACCGTAGATGACGTGATGGTGTTCCGAGACTAGGTGCCCGAGAGTACCCATCCATTATCAACATCTCCCAAGAAAATCCCAATGGAGGGTGGATCTCCAAGTGGGATATGCGGGCCAGAGGATGTTTCTCTAATGAATGGGCCTGGGAATTCTGGGTACATTAGATCTATTTGGAGTTCCCTGACCAGTTGGAGGTGGTGGGATTGTATCAGTCAAACTAGGTTTCTCAATTTGTAGTTTTCTCCCCAAGATAAATCCTACCTGTGTTGCTGAGCCACTGGTGTTCAAGCACCAACACCTTCCACTTATTATATAGGGAGGTGGGAATTAGGTTATGTGATATCCACCAGCTTGGAGGACTCCCAATACTTAGAGATATGTACGATGAGTTTCTCCCAACAGTCACTACATGGAACGACACCGAACACGTGTCCCCTTTGATAAAGAGTTTAGTTGTCATGGCAGAGGGATTACTCGATCATCTCTTCCAGGATCGCTTGCTTATCCCATTCAAGGCATGATTAAGGTTATTATTGCAGGTGGATGGACCTAAGATAAGGTCTTTCTGTAGTTTAACTCATCCATCCTGTCAGTCCCACCAGACTCCAGGTTCATATTGTGTTACCCTTGAAGCGGGATGATATACTACATGGGGATATGAGCTTCAACTAGACGTATCACCTACACTTAGATTAGAAAGTTTCTTTTCCATTTTTTCAGTGGATGGATTTTCCCATCCTACAATTTATATACTGGGGTTCAGTCCTATACCTTTATGATGTCAGCCATGCTAGCATAGGGTTAATCTATTAATTTGTCCATTTCCACTCTTGATCGGCTTTATGAGTTGTTAGGATAGATACAAGAAGGTAGGAACCCATATCTTCCCAAGATACCATTTTAATTTTTGTATGGGTGGATGGTAGAACACTTCCCCTGTTATGAATATCATCATACTGCAATGGTTCCTTATTCTGAGTTTCAACCCACCATTATCAACATTTTCGTTTTCATCCTAAAACTCTCAGGGTTATTGATGCAGTTGAGATGTTAAACGATGTTTCTCGCTTCTAATTTTCACCGCATCCTACCCCTAATGGGTCATTAAGATGTGAAAGGGATGGTTATTTAGAGGAATGTTCATATCTCATTGTGATTTGGGATGGTATTCTTACTACTCATATAGATCGAGTAGTGGTTTGTGAGCCATACCTTTCTTACCGATTTTCCAGGAAATTTGGATGCCTCCAACAGACTACGATACTTATGGCTGTTCAATTTAGGGGAGAGTCTCATCCCATAATTCTTCACCAGTTGTGGATTATGATGATGCATGAAGGTGACACTATGGAGGTTATCATTCCTAACACAACGGGATCCACCTTTCTGTCGTTGGATTATGACCAACTTTGGACAGCCTATTACCCCAATGGAGTGCTGAGAGAACCAGTTCAGAGGGTGCAGAAAACTTTAACTATTCCTTGCCCCATCCCCACCCAAACAAAAATGCGACACATTCCTTCTAATATTAAGAGTATGATAACTATGCCTTATACTTCTATCCCTACATCATCCATGATGGATACACCGCCTGTTCATTCCCTTGTGGTAATAATGTGATCAGTTAGCCATCAAAAGCATCTGGGAGGGGCTTCATCGGTACAACCTATCTTAGTGGGGAGTGATTCAGACTGCTCCCCTCATGTAGATACTTCATAATACCTTAAAGAGGCTAGCACCATCAAATTATCACTGATCACCCCGAAATTCATGGCTAGTCCTCCGCATCCTGCTCCAGCAGTTGATCCATCTGAGGTCAAGGAGAGTACCCCATCATTGGTGACCTATCTTAGGTCCCTTCCCACTCTTGTGACGCCACTTCCTTCTTGTAGACATGTTTCGGTGGAGGAGGATCAAGGTACCGGTTCCGCAGGGAGGCACCATCTAGTGAGAAAGTAGGCATGGCGCAAGTTATGTGCTCTTGCCATGGAGACACCTATGGACAATTTTGCTGATGAGACTAACAATTTTAAGCTATTATTCACTGAGTTGGGTTCTGGTGGCTTTCATTATCGGCACTTACACATCCTCATCTACCAAATCGTCATTGCCCGAGAATACTTTTCATCCTATGAGGACAATCTTGACAAGTTCAACTCTTTCCATCAACAGGTGGCGACCTTTCAAGATGTTTCGTAAGAATTTTATCATCTAATGATCGAGTAGGTGAAGGCTCCTGATTTGATGGGCACCCAAAAGGAAGATCTATGGGAGTGTGAGTCACGCTAAGAATGTTTGAGGGATCAACTATCCTCTTCACGTGATAACTATAAAGCCATCCAGAAGAAAGGGCGGGACCTTAAAGTTGGTTTGGAGTGGGTGCATCCGACAATCAAGGCCGAAATGGAGGAGATAGATTATTTGGAGAAAAATATTGACAACCCATGGAAATCACTTTCCATCCTTCTGGAAAGGGTGAGCTGATCCTTATTGTAGCTCTATCCTGCATCATGATATGTACTCCTCTTTTTTTGATACTTTGGAGAGACTCTGAATTGGGGATGCTCCTCCATTTTTTTTAACTCAATAAGGCTGATTTTCCTTAAAATATTTTTTATTTCCCTTTTCATGTAATGTTAATTGATTATAATCATATAAACATCATTTAAATCATGTATTATTTTTAATACATAATTTGAAACCACTAAATTGAAATAATTGAATTGTGCTCTAATTTTTTCCTAAGTCGTAGGGCTCAGCAAGTGTAGTTCGACTATTGCTGAGGTTTTATGAAACACCTCATGAAGTTTTATGTCTTTTTCATTATTACCCCAATTTTTTCCTAAGCCTGCTTGACATAGGCTTATCAGGCATAACTTGACATTTTCTTAGGATTCCCTTTGCGGGTTTTAGACCTAACAAGCTTTACATATCTTTTGATGGGTCAACGTTTTTAATGAACCAACACTCTATTTTTGCCCAGAGGTGGCTTTCATGGATTTTACCTCAGGTGAGTATGGCGTCTTTTTTGCTGGCAGTTCACAGTCCTATCAATCATACTTACTACTGATGTTTTTGGTCAAAAAACTTTGACCAAACTTAACGAGATAAGGCCCTAATTAGAGATCTTCAGTGGGGAATGTTCTAATATCCTTCAGAAATGGATTAGGGATTTTTATTGACCCTATATTTGTACATTTTGGGCATGCATGAGGCTTGGAATCCATTTTAGGCATGCAAAGGTAGGAAAGGACTCTCTTGGGGATCAATTTTCCTTTGATTGATGAATGTTTTTTTTGGTAAACATATAAAGATCCACAGGGTCATAATGTTCATAGTCAATAAAAGGTATCGGAAAGACACTATTCTTCCATCTCCATTGGCCTTGGTAGGATTTACAACACTTTGAATTTATTTTGATGTTGGGAGCCACAATGGGTGGATGGTTTGAGTAATGTTGTCTAAAAATTTTAGGGACATTCATATTAGCTTTGAGTAGTAAATTATTCCTGCATGGTTCTTACTTGTGTGAGGGAGAGTTGTTGAATGGATAGTTTAGTTGGAAGTATTTTGTATGTCAAGGGAATTTGGAAAGAGGAAGGTATGTTAGTTGTTATCCAGAATTTTTCCAAATCCGGGGGTGTGATGGGACATGAATGTCATTTGAGGGTACGAAAGCAAGAAAAGACTTTCCTATGGACAAATTTTCCTTTTATTGATAACCATTTTGAAGGTAACATATGTAGATCCTCTGGGGAATGATGTGCATATTCCAAAAAAAGGTGTCTACAGGACACTGGCCTTCCATATCTGATGGATATTTTTGATTTTTTTGGATACGGTATGTGTCCTTCAACAAGGGGTGCACATAAACACAAAAAGGAGAATTTTAAATGAAATTCTCCTAGAAATTAGTGGGGGCACTCTTCTTTTTATATAGATCAACTTCACGCATATGGATGGGGTATCCTCAGAAACCTCAAAAGAGACCAGAGATGAATCAGGCTCGTATGTTTTGATATATCCAGGATGTGTATATGGAGGAAAAATGTTAACCATAACTTTGAGGTCCCTTGAATCAGGAGGTATGGAATGAGTCTTGGAATCCATTGGGTGTATTGAAATAGAAGATGACTCTCCTAGGGACGAATTTTCCTTTGATTGATGTCCATTTTTGTGGGCAACATATACAGAGCCTCTAAGGCATGATGTGCATAGTCAAACAAAGGTGTCTACAAGACATTGTACTTCTATCGCAGATGGCCTTGAATGATTATGAGGATTCAAGATCACTCAGATCATGGAGTTTGAGGTATGGAAGAAGTGTATCCAGATATATTGGAAACATTTGGGCTACGATTTAATCATAGAATTAGGCATACCTTATATAGATCTGTTTCACACGCAGGGTGAGGTGTTCATCCCATCTTTGGGGTACCTGGTCATTTAACGTCACATGGCTAGGACGTGGGGTTCCTCACGAGGGAGGGAACCATGACATGCCTTTTAGGGTCGTGCTGCTAGGACCAAATTCTTACTTTTTTTCCATAATGTCATGTTGGATCTCTCGCTAATATCCTTAAGATCACTTGAGTTATTATTAGTGTGAGAAACAAGGGATTACGAGGATTCCAGGTCATTACCTAAGAACAGAAAAATCAACATTAGAGGGCACTTTAGGCTTAAGCCAATGCTATGTAGTTTAACGTCATATAGTAAGGACAATTTTGGACTTTTAGTTTAATTTCGTGTGGTGAGGACACAATGTTGTTTAGTTTAGAATCAAGTAGTGAGGATGATTATGTTTTCATATAGATATTTAATAGTTTTGAGTTAATTGCAATCAGGATTCTCTAGATTTACTTAGACATGAGTGATGATAGAAGGTGTAAACCATAGTCCCAGGGGAAACTTGAATCAGGAGAGATGACATGGGGCTTGGAAGCCATTGGGCATACTGAGATGGGAGATGAATCTCTTGGGGACGAATTTTCCTTTGATTGATGGTTGTTTTTGTGTGAAACATATGAAGAGACACCGAGGTATGATGTGCATAGTCAAATAAAGGTTTTCGCAGGACACTGGCCTTCCGTCTGAGATGGCCTTGAAGGATCATGGGGATCCAAGTATTCTTGGGGTATGGAGTTTTAAAAATGAGAAAGATGTGTCTGGGAATGTTAGAAATATCCAGATTGTGATTAATCATGAACTAAAAGAGCTTTCGCATAGATCTGACTCATATGTATAGGGGGAAGCATGATCTTTTGACTTATCATGAGTGGGGGGCATGTGTGGGATCTCATAACACCAAGGGTTGGGTCATGCATAAATCTTGAAGAATTTCATAGTTTATCATCAAGCGATAAGGACCTTTCATGGACTCCCCGTACAAGTCTGAACTATGCACGGGGATAGGGGTATTTGTTTTTATGGTGGTTGGGTCGGGATAGAAAATCTGAGCATCACTACGTATCCTGTGAGGATAGGAATCAAGATTTATGTAGTTATGCATGTTCCCTATACCAATTTGGCTCGGTCCATGTGTAAGGACATGTGAGGAAATTTTTTTATGATGGATGGGCTAGGATCCCAAATCTAGGTGTCACTACATATCCTGTGAGGGTAGAAATCAATTCTTATGTAGTTCTTCACATTCCCTATACCGATTTGGCTCAGTACATGTGTAATGAAATATGAGGGCGTTTTTTTATGATGGCTAGGACGGGATGCAAAATCTGGGCATCACTATGTATCCTGCACGAGAAAGAATCAAGCCATACATAGTTCTGAATATTCCTTGTACCAATCGGGCTCGGTCCATGTGTAGGGTAATTTTTGTTTCATTTTCTATAGGTGTCAGGTCTATCATATCTCCCTATAATTTGTTCGCGTAAAGGAATCCTTACCACTTATCCTAAGCACATGTGAGTTATGATCGATTTGAGAAACAAGGAGTAAACATAGGGTTTCCTTTTCAAGTGTTTTGAGGTATAGGATATAATAGAGGCATTTTTTAGTGGGGGTTGGGCCAGGATCAAGGATCAAGGTGTTTCTACGTATCCTACGAGGGAAGGAATCAAGTCATACGTAGTTCTGTGAGAGATCATACAGTTTATTGTCATGCGATTAGGATGCTTTGTGCTATGTATTTTAACATCTTATAGTGAGGACATGAGTCAAAGTTTAATATCATGTTTCAAGGATGATTTCCTTATAGTTTAATGTTATGTGTAAAGTAAAATGACTCATAGTTTAAGGTCTTAGAGTTTTTACCATGGCATGGAGGTATTATAACTCATAGTTTAGGGTTATAGAGCTTGGACCATGACATGGTCATGTTATAACTCATATTTTAGGGTCATAGAGTTTGGACCATGGCATGGAGGTATTATAACTCATATTTTAGGGTCATAGAGCTTGGAACATGCCATGGAGGTATTATAACTCATAGTTTAGGGTCATAGATCTTGGACCATGACATAGGTGTGTTATAACTCATAGTTTAGGGTCATAGAGTTTGGACAATGACATGGATAAATGTCATCTTGCATGGAATAATACTGTACAGTTTAACGTCATGTGGTCAGGACAATAAGTCATAGTTTAGGGTCATAGAGTCTGGACCATGGCATTTCATTGATGTTATGCGATGTACTTCTGCAGAAATTTCGCATTTGTGGGATCCGTGATGAGTTGTTCGTCCATTGATATAAGGGTGTATGCTCTATTATAATAGACCATATGTATGATATATGGTCCTTCCCACTTTGGTTCAAGATTTTGGGGCTTCTTCCTGAGTATCATTGGGGTTCTGAGGACTAACACCATTTCTACTTTAAGGAAATATTGAAGGCGAACCTTTTTGTTGAAGGCTCATGCAATCCGATTTTTGTAGATTTCCAAATGGTGTAAAGTGTTCAACCTTTTTTCCTCTAGATTCTCCAACTCATCAAACCATCTCTGGGATTTCTCTTCCATGGACAGTTGATCAAAAATGGACACACAAAGTGATGGAACTTGGATTTCGATAGGCAAAACTGCCTCTGCCCCGTATACTACTGAGTATGGGGTTGCCTAGGTGGCAGTGCAGGTTGTGGTTCGGTAAGCCCACAAAGCATGAATAATATTGTATTTCCATAATTTCTTATCCTTATCTACCATATTTTGGAGTATGTTGGATAGGGTTTTGTTGAAAGCCTCTATCTGTCCATTGGCTGCAGCGTGGTAGCAGGATGAATTGTTTGATTTGATTTCGTACTCCTTGTATAGATTTTCCAACTCAGCAGAGCATAAGTTGGTGCCATTTTCAGTAAATATTGTATGAGGGACACCAAATCTGTTAATTATGTTGTCCTTCAAAAAGCTAACAATTTTTTTCTCCCTGACTTCTTCAAGGGTTGTGGCTTCAGCCCATTTAGAAAATAAGTCAGTCATTTTGAGTATGAACTTGAATTGTGTGTCCGTGTTGGGAGGATATGGTCCCACAACATCCATCCCCTAGGAAGGAAATTTCTAGGAGTAATTGGCTATATGAAGTAACTTTGGGGGTCGGTGTATGAAATTGGAATTAACTTGGTAGCAATGGAACTTATTAGTTAATATGGTACAATCATGTATCATAGTGGGCCAGTAATACCCAAGACTTCAAATTTGGTGAGAGAGCTTAGTTTCTAATTGGTGTGCTCCACAAGCTCTGGCATGCACTTCTTTCATGATGGTAGTATTCTCTTCTCCACCAATGCAACTAATAAGGACTATGTCAAGACCTCATTTGTAGAGAACCTTTTCTTTATTTACCCCATTGTACAAGACAAAGTCGGCTGGTCGTCTTCGGACTTATTCCCTTCCATCCCTATCTGGTGGGAGTTCCCCCTTCTAAAGGTAATTTGTAATGGGTGTCATCCAGCCATTGGTGTGACCATAAGGATCAAAAATGGGACTAATTTCATCGATTTACTCTATATTGCTCTGGATAAATGGAAATACCATCTGACGGTAAGCAATGATAATGACTATTTTATTTCAATCTGGATTGGCCAAGGTTGTGGTTGTATTTTCCAAAGTGTCACCTTGGGAATTTTATGACCATGGGACATAATTCAACATTAGTTCTAATGATAATTCTTCCATCTGTTCTTGAACATGGTTTATCAAGGGAACCAATACTAATTTCTTAATGACGTAGTCACCACTGGCCTGTTTGATGACTAGCTCTAAATCACCTTTTATTTTTAGGTGTTTGGATTGCACATGAAGTTTCTGTTCCATTCTTGAAATGAGGTCTTGATATTCTACTTAATTATTTGTACACCCTTCCGAAAACAGAAAAGAATAAGGTAGGTTGGGATTTTGGGGGAATACGAGTATAATTCCTAGCCACGCCTTATTTAGATTAGGATACTCTATCCTTTTCCATATCGTACTTTGAGAAGCACCATCTAAGTACATTTCCCATATCTGGGGATCCTCCTAGATGGAGAACACTTATTCATCTGGGAGTTCGGTATTCATCAGTGTTGTTTCCTATGAGGGGTGTTGTGATAGGAATTCTGCTAATTCCTATCCTTTGATGGCCTTCTGTGGTACATACCATATGTTAAACTATTGTAGGATGACTTCCTATTGTGATGGGCATCCATTTACGGTTGATGATATATTTGATCAGGTTGCAACGGGAGACCAGTTAGACATCATGGTTCTACAGGTAATGCCTGAGTTTATGAACTGCAAAGATTAGGTCTAGGTAGTTCTTTTCAATTTTTGAGTACCTATTTTCAGCATCAATCATTGTTTAGATGAGGTAATAGAGGATTTTATACCTTCTGACATCATTCTTCTGCATGAGGAAGGAGCCTAATGACCGTTCCAGGGTGGTTACATACAAAATGACCAGTCTCCCCTCGACTAGCAGCATCAGAACCTATGATCTTAGGATATATAATTTGATATTGTTTAATGATTCATGGAAATCATTATCCCACTCATACATAACTCCTTTCATCATCATCCTGGTGAAAAGTAATCATTTACCTGCCATGTTGGCTATGAAGCACCGGATGTAGGGGAGGTACCCATGGAGACCTCTTAACTCAGTGAGGTTGTGAGGTGGGGACATGTCAAGGATTGATTTTTTATTCTCAAGGTTGAATTCAATGTCATGATGGCGTATGATAAAGATGAGGAATTTTTTAGAGGTAATACCAAAGGTTCACTTTAGGGGATTCATCTTTAAACTTTGCTGCTGAAATTTTTTGAAGTCAGTTTCAAGATCGACTAGGTGGTTTGAGCACTGTCGTGATTTAACCACCCGATCTTCGACATAAAACATGATGTATTTTCCCAATAAGAGATTAAATATGTGATGCATGGCATTCTGATATGTGGTGCTGACATTTTTTAGACCAAAGGGTGTCACTTTATAACAAAAAAATCCCTGAGAGGCCCTAAAAGTAGTAGCCTCTTTATCTCCTCAGGTCATCCAGATTTGGTTGTATCCAGAATATTTGTCCATGAAAGAGAGAGACTCATATCTAGCGATTTAATCGATCAAAAATTATATGATCAGAACCAGGAAGTCGTCTTTTGGGGAATATCGATTAAGGTAACTGAAGTCAATGCAGGTTCTAATCTATCTATTCTTCTTTTTGATAGGGACTATTTTTTCCAGACATATCAGATACTGGAAATATCATATAAAGTTTTCTTTCATTATCATATCCAATTCAGCCTCTATTTTGGTAGCATGCATCGGGTGGGTCCATCTGGTTGCTTTCTTATAGCCCCACTAATCTTCTGGTAAGACCAGATGATGAGTGGCGACCTTAGGATTGAGGCCTGGCATTTTTGTGTAATTCCAGGCAAACACATATTGATTCTTCTTTAGGAAGTAGGTATATGCCTCCTTCTCCTTGATAGGCATAGCCACACTGATCAAAGTGGGCCTCAGGTCGTCTTCGGTGCCCAGGTGTATCTCCTTAACTTCAGCAATTATGGAAGAGACACCTTCTTCGAATGCAGGAGGGGTGTCTTTGAGGTCTTCTTCCTCTTCTTATTCTTCTTCATCTTCAACTTCTTCCTCTTCTTATGGAGAGAGGAATTTTTGAGACTAAATCTCCAATGTTGGGAGAGAAATCATCTTTTTTCTTAGTGAGTAAGGAAAGGGCAGTTTGGTGTCCCAAGGACGGGTCGAGAGTATCTTTGGTATGGCTTTTCTTGACATCATGGGAGTCAACCCACTCTTTCGTGTCTTCAGACTCGGAGGCTGTAATGAAAATCATGCATACAATTTAGTCTACATCCAGGATTTCAATTATTCATTCAAATTATTTGATGGGTAGTACATACTCCTCCCCAAGTTGGTGGAGGGGATTGGTGGGATCCATTTACAATCCATTCGATAGAATGCGACTCACAAGGCTAAAATGATGATTTATTGGTCTGTAATGTATCATTTTTTCCATTAGAGAAATATTTGATGCACTGATGGTATTATGATATAATTGAAGCATAGTGATGTAGCCAGGGCCTCCCTAATAGAAAGTTGAAGTCCATACTTTGTCGTATTACCAAGAACTCAGAATCTAACATGTGGTATCCAAGGAAAGTTTTAATATTGATTCGTAACAACAGTTTCTACTCACTTTTTTCATATCCCAGCAGAGTTGTAGTGCAGGGTGTCAAGCTATTTTTATAATAGCCCAACTAACAAAGAATTTGCAGTGGGAGTAGGTTGACTCCAAAGTCGTTATCGATGAAAATCCTCTGGACATCAATTCCGTTTCTCTTTTCAGACACGTATAATGGTTTGATATGCCCTTGAATGATGGCGTCTTCTTCCTTGTCTATAAAGGAGATGACGGACATTCGTTGTATGTGGAATTGAGGTAAAACTGCCCCCATCCCTATGGGTTGGGGTTTCTCCTGTTCTTTTGTTGATGCACTATGGCCTGGATTTGTTGGTCTTATAGGGGAATTTTGATTTAAAAATTCCCCCATCCCTATGGGATGGGCCTGTTCCTACATTACGGTGGAAGCCACCGCTATTTCCACCTTTTAAATTTCATGTACTACTGCGTGGGTGTCAGCCGAATATGGAATTGTGCCTGCACGGAGTCTATGGTCTTTTGAAGACATGAGCACTACTTTCTGGTTGGATTACCTTGGGTGGGAAGCCTGCTAGATGTTCTTGGTTTCCTAACTCGGAATCTTTTTAATGTCTTGATCTCTTCGTGGCTGATGCTTTTGAGACTTACTCTGGGCCGTTTTTTGTTGAGTATCCCATATTTCCTGATAAGGGGTTTCACTTTATTTCTAACTTTGGGTGATGACATTGCAGGATATCATTTCTAATGGGGTTTGCTGGACAAGACGAGGGGTGAATTATAGAGCTCTGTGTTCTCCCTATCCCCGAATGTGAACTCTAGTCAGGGAATCTCCAATGAGGCGACGCAACTTATACAGTTCATGGAGGTAAGTCAGTTCAAGGTTTTTATTTTTCCTCTTTGATTGTGTCTATCGTGTGGACAGGAGAGCTTCCAAGTCAATTAGATGGCAAAGATCCCCTATCGTGTTGATGCGGTCTGCATACCCTTTGTAGGGTAGGAATTTTTCTTTCAGCTAACAAAGATTCTTCCATATATAGAGGTTAATTTCATGTGTGCATTCCCCATACAACTCTCCTAGTATGTCGAAGTGAGAAGTGGTCATAGGAAAATAAATCACTGGTATATTATCCTTAGCTAGTTGTCTTCTCACGAGAAACATATCATATTGTTTTTCCTACAGGGGCTCCTCTACTTGATATGCCCACCTCAACTGCTTATTAATGATTTCATTTGAAGAAAATGGGCTGGTGGGAGCCTTATTGATATGCAGATGGCCCGTGGGTGGCTTGGAAGATGAGTGTGGCCCCAGTACATCCTTTGATTGAGAAAGAATATCACTCATTATAGATGGAGTACCTAATGTTTTTTACTCCATCTTTCTAAGAACCTCAGCATTGGATGGATTTCTCATATTTGTTCCAGCAATGGGAGGACCTTATTTTCCAGTATAAATTTTGGTTGTGGTGAGGACCTTTACAATTGGTGCTGCAATGGTGAGGGATACTATTGCAACATGATGCTTGACTATGGGAAATGTTTTTATGGTGTATACCCTGGGGAGGAACTTCAGGGCAGGCTACAATAAGTGGAGGACCTTCTTTCTACTTGGTGTCACTAAGTGGAGGACCTTCTTGATGACTTCTATGATGGTGAGGACTACTATTACAGCTTGATACATGGATGTAGGGATAATTTCTACAGTGTACATCCTAGGGATGGATTTTAATATATACTGCAATGAGTGGATGATCTTCTCGTTTCATGAAATTTCAATGGGGAGGTCCTTCAAAACAACTGCCATTGCGGGGAGGGCCTTTTCAATGGTTGTCATCTTGGCGAGGACTACCATCATGAATCGACATCTAACTGCAAGAAGAAGCATATCTGTAGTGTATACCCTGGGGAGGACCATCAAGGTGGATGAAAGCAAGGGGAGGACATTATTGCTGTCTAATATTCAGGAAAAGGGGATGGCTACATCGATGTGCATTAGGATATAGACTCTCATGATCGATCATTACTATCCAACGAAGTGAGCCCCTGTGGGTGCTCTACGGAGGACCTTCAAAGTTGCTGGTAGAAACATTAAGGGGAGGGCCTTCACAACTGATACTACCACTCCAATAATTTGTTAATGGACTGACAGGGTCTTTATCCTTTATTGATATATGCTTGAGGGTGTCAAGAACCTCATCTTCTAGCAGAGCAGGATCATGTATGTGCTCTTAATTTTCCATTTGACTTTGACACATTTCATTTTTGAGCACTCTCTTGCGGGTAACTGGGGTTATCTTCTGTTGGTAAAGAACTTCAAGTATAGGTCCCTATCTTGAGGGGTTCCTTGATTCCATTGGGATATTATGACAGACATCTTGAGTTTTGGTGGGAATATATGCCTCCCTTGTAGTGGCCACCACGTTAGACTGACATACCCCAGTTGGAATGAGTATTTGTTCCCTATCTGGTTGTCCGTGTATCATGGGATATTTATTTCTACCCTCCTGGACTGGATTAGGGATGTATAAATACTCTGAAGTGACTAACTCACTTTTCAAGTGAGTCATTCCGTTCGAGGAAACCGGGTCGTGGGCCCGGTTTCTCGCATTTTCTGCCGATGCAATAATTTCATAACTTGTTTTGATGATATGTTCTGGGATCAACATATGATCTTCCATCATTTCCAGGATGTGATGAGATACATCTTTGGATAGAACAGGTATGGAGGCCCATTCCAATGTCAGAACAAGAGTTTGTTCCTACTCCGGTCCTCCATAATTTTCCAGTAGATACTGGGAGTTCTCCTGTGCCGGGGCATAATAATGAGTCTTCCACTGGTTTTCTTCTTCGGTTTCCACTGTATTTGACTGGTGGACTTCATATTCATGAGAGGTGATTTTTATCTACTCGCCTTCCACTGTATTTGTCTCATGGGATTTGTATGCATCCAAAGGAATTTGAATCTACTCATATTTTCTTGCCTTCCTATTTTTATGGAAGGCTTGATACACATTAGAATGTATTTGTGCCTGTGTGTAGATATTTTCCACCCTATTTAGTGGACAGGCTTGTTGTGCATCAGCAGATATCTTCATCTTCCTGTAGTTTTCTGCTCTGTCTGCACTGCAAGACGAGAGAGTACTAGAAAGAACGTGCATGTGCTTGTGTTGTGCCACCCTATTTTTTGGTGGGCTTGAGTGGAGGGGAAGAGTCATACGTCTTCCCATTGATACCACCACATTAGTATGACGGAGTTACTACTTGGGAACTAGAGTCATAGGGTGTTCCTGATTATATATTTGACACCCTTGACGAGTAGCCTAAGGGCCCCAGGTCTTTTGGACTTTAGCCGGTGCCCTCAGCATAAGGTCCTACTCAACGTAAGGAGGATCGGTCATCCGGTGCTAGTGGTGACGGTCTCTAGTAGGGGCCCATGAGTGGGACTCCTATGCAGTTGAGTTGAAACTATGAGAATTGACTTCATCTTCCTACCTAAGATAAGGGAGGTACTCGTTATCACATTCTGAGGACAGGCGTCTAAAATGGTTTGAGACGACCATCGGGGCTGCCTTTTGCTGGGGTGTTGGTCATGGATGAGGAGGTGACTGGTGGACCTTTGTAGACTGGAGGGCTTGTCTCGTGACCTCTAGTGTGGGGAGAGTACCATTTCGGTGTTTCTCCTTGATCAGCATGTTGGATAACTAGTGTTGAAGACGCTGGGTAGGTGAGGGGGTCATGTTCTTCATTGGGGCCCCAGCCACCTATGGGATTTCTGATGTGTGTGCCTATATCGGTCTTCAGTATTTCATTTAGATTAAAGGTTTCTCTATGGGAACCTGCGACATACATGTATAACATATAGACCACAAAACCTCATCAAAGTAGCATTATTTTAAACATATGCATATCTAATGATTCAACTTGTCCCCCTTCCCAATTTTTATTGTGGGGAGAAGGGGCTTGAGTGGGGTAAGACTGCCACCTTGATTAAGTATTCACATCAGGTTCACCATTTTTTTCGGCCTCTGAGGTGGCGCATTTTGAGCATACCGGGGTGAAGAAACTGGGTCGATGTGAAATGTCCTTTTGTGTTTTATCATTGGGGTAGAACCTCTGCCTTGGTTAAGGATTCATTTTGGGTTCACCATTTTTGTTCTACCTCTAAGGTGGCGTGTTTTGGGTGATGATGAAATGGTCTGATGAGGATCATTACTCATCCCTCTTTTCGGAGATGGTTTGCTGTCAAATTCACCATTTCTTTTGTTTCAATCCATTATATGTCATTATCCTTTAAAAGAAGGTTGGATTAACCCCATGGGTACTGGGAAATTCACCCCTTTCACATTGAGAATGAGGTTCCACAGTCAATTGGTCCCAGCGATAGATTGGGTGGGGTCAAGTACTTGTGCAATTCGTCCTACTCAGATATAACTTCCTTGGATGGTCTCCAATGGGTTTATTCGTGGATCCCGAAAAACCCAACAGCCCTAGTATCCATGATTCATGGACCTTATTTCCAAAGGCATGTGTTCGTTGATTGATGATTTATCCAACGACACTTGAGGACTCCATTGGTCAAGAGTATGGGAAGTCAGGCTCCCCACACCCTTCTAGGGGAGGATTATTGCCTGTTTTTGGACTCTCTTATAGATTTAAGTTGTGGCCATATGTTCTTTAATCCTTGGTTCATTCCTAAATTGTGTGTCCATAGGCTACCCTTGGTTTGTAGGATATTTGTAGGCAAGCAAATATCTAATTCTATTGAGGTAATACTGACTTGAGCCATACAATAAGGTGCTCTAGAGTTTATCATCATCCAGGGGGGTGAAAGGTGACTTGATGTTGGGATCGGACCAGTAAGATGGGTTTCCTACATATTCTCAGGAGAGGAATCATAACCCACATAGTTTGGAATTATGTTGGGATTATTCATGGAAGATTCCCATTTGAGGGGGGCATGGTTGGGTGAACCCTTTTGGATGGGAACCGTTTTGAGCTCGGGCCTTCAGGTAGGCGTCTTACTTATCCTGGTTTGATCAAGAATTAGAGTTCTCATAGTTAAAAATTGTTGGGTCATACACATAGATGTTGCCCATTTGGGGATCATGATTGGGTGGAACCTTTTGGATGGACACCCTTTTGAGCTCGGGCCTTTAGGTAGGTGTCCTACGTATCCTGGTTTGATCAGGAATAAGAGTTCTTGTAGTTTAGAATTCATGGATGTTGTAATAATCACAAACCTCAAAGCCCATGTGAGTCATGCTCAGTTTGAGAAACAAGAGGACGTGATAGATCCAACCAACCACATGCTTCCTCTCCAGTTAGTGGGAGAGGGAGAGCCCATGGTAGAAAAGTTTGGGGTGACGGTGGGCGAGGATGCTGAGAGATGAACCTTTCAATGTGAAATGGAATTAAAGGTCATGTGGCTCAGCCTCGGAGGATAGGGGACTTACCTCAGTGGGAGTTCCCTGGAATACATTCTGGGAAGGGGAGAAGTTGTGTCCTCATCAAAAGGAGAAGTGAACATAACTCCTTTGACTGATCATTATTCCTCATTGAATAGAAAATCAAGTGATCACCCTTAATGCCTAGAACAGGGAGCTTCACATCAGCATCCAAAGGTTGGACTCTGGGTTACCATGGGAATGTAGACCCATGGACATTACCAATTCCTTAAATGTTGTGGGGAAAGCCTATGTGAATCCGCTTACCATTGGTATGTAGACTCAAAGGGGTGCACTGATGCACCCGATGGTCTGATCATACGGTCCGGGTGGATTTGGAGGAGGCTTTGTCCTAATGCTAGAGGACTGGTTCATAGAGGGACCATGGAGGACTGGACGGTAGTGGAAGGGTGAAGTTTTAACTAAAGGAAATAATAACTGAAAACACACCATTCCGCATACAGATTTCTTATACGAGATGGGGGAGGCTCCACAAACCCTAGTGGTATGTGGGCAGAGGGGTAATATTCATACCGATGTAGTATGTAGGCATGGGTATAGACCACCATGTACCATAGTGGTGTGTTCCCCACCACACCACTTTGGGTTCCATCTGCGTACTAATGCAGTACGCAACACCAGGTTCAGTCTGCGTAACGGTACACTACGAGGAGCACCATATTGAAGGAGGGTCCAAGGGATTATCATTTGCATTATCCATGAGAAGTATATGGTTCTTGATTTCACCATTTAGGTTCTTTGTTCTATTTTTATTATTTAGTTCCCCCATTTTATGGTTTGTGGCCAACTGTACCTACAAGGAGTGTGGTTCGCAATTCAGACTTCGTCAATGAATCAAGAATGAAGTTGGAATCTTCTCTGAACTCTTTCTTCCAACCTTTGAGTCCCCTTAAATCTTTCTTCATCTGTCCTCATCAATTCCTTCTTTTCTCCCTTTTATAGATCATTGGAGCAATCTAACCTATGTGCATGTGGCACCATTTATGGAGGCACATGAAGATATATCCTATTACACAGAAGACTCGGTCAATTGGGGTTTGTGGAGGCCACATTTTGTGATCATGGTTCTTGGAACCCTACCCATTCACTTCATCCATGAACTAATGAGTTTGCGGGATGGTATGCAGATGGACTTCATGCACATGAGTCCCTCAGCAATGTGGTTTGGAGTCCGCTGGGTTCACTGGACATCGCTCTACAGGCTAGCACCTCGTGGGTCATTCCACGTACCTGGTGGTTCGTGATATAAGTGGTTCACAGACCCTTCCTAATGATGGTATGTGGTATATTTTAAATTATTTGAAAACTTTAATTCCATCAAATTTATTCTAAAATTCTCCACTCAATTTGAGTCCATTTACCTTTCTAGACTTGTAAGAGTACTTACTTCCTTCTGCAAAGTGATTGTGGGAGTATTTCCTTCACTTGGAGGATTTTTTAGGACCCTACAGTAATATATCATCAATATATACTACTAGGAAAACATTTTCACTCCCAGTAAACCTCTTATAGACATAAGGATCGCACTCATTCTTTGTGATACCAAATTTTGGATCATAGAAATGGTGAAACACACTGAGAGGGGGGTGAATCAGTGTGTATCCCAAATTTAAATCTCTTACACTCACATACTTTTTCAAAAATTCTCTTATAGATTCTCACCAATACAGAAAACAAATAAACAATAGAATTTTTAATGAGGTTCATCTCCTTATGGGTGACTATGCCCCTAGTGTTTCATGGTTATTATCACATACACATATCCCCCTTTTTATTATCAAAAGGAACTCAAGAAAGGATATGAAATTGAACTCATACAATCTTCTAGAATCAACCAATTGCACTTTCACATCAATAAAACAAATAATTCATTTGATGAAGAATAGTCACTATTGAGAATATAAGCCTCCACGTGGACTTCATATGATTATCCTCTTCCCCTTCCTCTTACTTTAACAACATTCTTGTATAGCTATTCTTGGATGATTTTTCTTTGATATTGCAGGGTATCATTTTACTCACACACACACACACTTCTTAAACATGAAAATATATTTATATATAATATTTTAAATAGCATCATAATTTTTTCAAACTCAAACTCCCTAAAATCTCAGCCTTCAGTTCAAAGAATCTTTTTTTCAAATCCACATTTAATTTTTTCCTTAATGTTTGGCTCAAGAGTTGTCTCATTAAATTCATGAAATATTTTAACTATCATGTGATACTTTTTATTAAAAATTTCTAAAAGAACCATGAAAAAAATCACTAAATATTTCCATGTAGGCATAGTGATATTTCATATCATTATACGGTATGGGACTCATCTCAGCACACCATTATTTTCCTCCAATTGGAATTATTTTTATTTCAACAAGAATCATGATCATGTGTTTGATCATGATATTTGGCCTATAAAGAAATGATCACTTGCATAATCTGATTAAAAAATATTTTTATTTTAATATTCAAGTTTGAATATATCTCATTTAACTTTACTCCATATATATGTTCATTCTAAATTCCTTAAATTTATCATAAAAAATCATTGTATGCACTCAATGTAACTGAATTATATTACATAGCTAGATTTTTATTTTTCTTAGGATTAATTATATAATGGGAACCTAAAACCCCCAATGAATAATATGTATTACTTTTTAAATTTTGGCAGACTCGAATTTCTTTTCATATATTGAATTTTCTTATGCGATACTCAAAATATCTTATACGGTCCAAAATATATTATGTGCATAAGATAAATTAATTTTCTAAAAAATCGAACTCATACTCCAGGTACACATAAAATAATTATATTAGTGTATATGAATTTAATTATATGGGTCACCAAAAGATAAATTCGTTTTTCATTTTTCCAATTGAACAAATGAAATATCATAAGTGGCTCTGAAAAATCATATGTGGTCCCCTCCATAATATAAATCCATTCTACATTTTTCAACTATAGAATAGTACTTTTGTAAGGTATTCAAATCAAATAGGAACTTTTTGAAAACAATTCTAGGATTTAAAAAAAAAATCTCTTAGACTTTCTTGATCTCTTCAAAACTAAATTCAAATAATCTTCATAGAGTTATGCAAGTGCAACGGGCCTTGAATAGATGTTCCAATGCTTCAAATCACCTATATTTCATTAGGGATAACTTTTAATGATATAAGAAACAAATCTTAAAGATGTTCACATTGGATGCATATCAAATTACATTCTAAAATATTATAGACAATGTTATTATCTCCATAACACTTCATCATGTCTCCATTAAGATCAGAACACTAATCATCACACTTAAACAAGTATTTTTGGAAAATACAACATCATCACCAAAGGTTAAACAATCTCCCCCACCTCCCCTTTAGATTTTTTGAAAATACCACTCTTTATTCTCCCCCTTGTTGATAATAAAACTAATGTGAGTAACTATTGTAGATCAACATGGTTTCTTGAAATCAAAATAATCAAGATTCAACCATCACTAAGTCTTTGTGATCTAGATCTTTATATAAAATATGATATATTTAATCAGTCATCAATTTTTTCTTTGAAACACCACACACTAAACCACTAATTTTATAAGAATAAAAAAATGTAGATATATTTCTTACACAACCCAAAACACACATCAAAATATATCACAAATAGGGAGGAAAAATTTCTCCCCATGCAAACAACATCTCTACAAGAATGATCAAAGAAAAATATAGAAGAAAACTTAAATTATTCATACCTCAATTATAGGGAATGGGATTCAATCCCATGTGAAACCCTAGTTTCTCAAATTGTTTAGTTATGAAAGGTTTTGTGAGAATATCAAAAACCTGTTCTTTAGAGGGAAAAATTCCAGTATTAAGATTTCATCTTCAACTTTCTCCTTCAAAAAATGGTACTAATCTCGATGTTCTTTGATTTTGAGTGCTACACTAGATTTTTTGATAGTTTTATAGAACTCTGATTGTCACATCCTATAACCAAAGGATTTTTAGGTAGGAATGGTTATGATGAAGACAAAGACACAAGATGGGGGTGAATTTTGTTCTTTTAAAACATTGATAGATTCATAACTCCTATCTTGTTATGCAGCAAAACTTTCCAAAGCAGTGAGCAAAGGAATAGGAACAAGGTGATCCTCTCCACCAGCAATGAGCCAAAGAGAGAGAAATAGGGAGTGACCCTTGGGAAAGTAGTGAGCTGACCCTAAACATTGTAAAGGCAGTGAACCTGGGAATAGAAGTGATCTATCCCAAAATTTGTAAACAGCAGTGCGCTTTTAGTGGATTTGGTACATCGGAACATTTTCGGTGTATGATCCTTGGACGTATCCCAGTGAGGGTGAACCAAGTAAAAATCATTGTGTCATGTGCATGCTTTAGTTTTTGTTTATAGTTTTCTATAAGAAAGAGAGAGAAGAGAGTCTTGCTTAACAGCGAGACAAGATCAATAGGGACATTTGTTTTAATCTGTCATACGCTGATTCACCCCCCCCCCTGAGGGTATCTAACCTAGTGGACCTAACAATTGGTATCAAAGGGGAAGGCTTATTTCAGCATTTTTCTCTCAAATGGAGGTCACCAATCATAAATGGATTCCAATATTCAACGGGAAGAATTTTCAACTATGGAATAATCAGATGCAACACTACTTACAATCTTTTGGAATGGATGCATTCACAGCAGCAATGCATGGTATAACAGTTGACATTAACAGTGGGTCATTATCGGAAGCCGAGCGAAGATAATTGGATTCTGACGCCAAGGGCATAAATGATTTAGGGGTATCCCTATCCAATTCTATCTATATGAAGGTGATTTCATGTAAAACATCACATTCCATGTGGGAAAATCTTTTGAACATATATTAAAGAGATACAAAAGTTAGAGAGGCAAAGCTACAAGTACTATGGAATAAGTATGAAGATCTAAATATGAACCTGAATGAGTCTATTGATGCATTATTTGATAGGGTAAATATTGTTGTGGAAGATATACGAGGCCTTGGAGAATTAATTGAAGACATAAAGATCGTAAAGCGCATCTTGAGGAAACTTCTACCTCGGTTCAATCTGAAAGTTTCAGTACTAGAAGATAAAGATCCAAAAGAGCTGACACTGGATAATTTGTACAGTACCTTGGTTGCATATGAAATGAGGAATGATGATAATGAGGTTGTGGAAAAGGGGAAATCAAAAGAGGTGGAATTTAAGGCCATGAAGAAGCTCACCATAGAAGATTATCATAAAGAAGAAGAGACAAATGAGGTAATGTCATTCCTCTCCTCAAATATTCAAATATGAAAAGGAAAGTTCAAAGGGAAACTTCCACATTATTGCTTTAGATGTGGAAAAGTTGGTCATCTTGCCGCAAGGTGTCCCAAAAAGTTTCAAGAAGAAAATGATGAAGATGAAGTTGAAATTCCCAAGAAGAAATCTTTATCCTATGTGAAAGGGAAGAAGCAGTTGAAGAGAAATTTCTTCAAGAAGAAGAATCTTCTTTCACAAGAAATAGATGCTCAGATGAGTCTGAGGTTGAAGAGGTTGAGGAGATTGAAAATTACAAATATCATGGAGAAAATGCTATGGTGGAAGTCGTTGGTAGTTCTCTGGAGAAGAACGAAACCAAAGGTGATGATGAAGAAGAATAAGTTGAAGGAAGAATAGATATGCAAGCAGAGTTAGAGGCTTCTCTTGAATAGATAGATTTTTGGAGAGCCAAAACAAATAAAGCTAACAAATTTGTTAATGATGGAAAACTCTATATGCAGTAGCGGGAAGAAGAGAAGTATGAGATGATGGAATAAATTGAGAAACTCAATTTATCAGCACCAGAGAGCTCAGAATTAATTGGTGAGCATAAGCTCAAGATTGAAAAACATAAAAGGGAGATAAATGGCTTGAAATGAAAAGTGAAATATCAAGTCAAGTTTATCGAAGAACTTGAAGAAGAAGTGGTCAGTCTGCAAAAAAAATGAAGGATCAAGAAAAACTCTTGACAACCACTGTGATATTAGGAAATAAGGTCATTTAGAGGACAAAAAAGATGAAAGACGAGGATAGTATTTTAGTAGGAAAGAATCATCAATCGAGCTCAGATGCTAAGGCTAAATTGGGGCTTGATCGAACACAAAAATATGTGAAAATTGAAGTCAGACCGCAAGTACCCATCCTGAGGTTGAAGGTTGATTTGGGCACAAAGCATAATCAGAATATTCATAGATCCCAAGGGGAAACTCATAGTGCAGAAGTAACATGAAGGAATGCACCTTATATCAGGTGTTATTATTGTGGAATGATGGTACATTCACAGTATGTGTGTTCTATAGCCAAGAGATATCAAAGGGAACAAGAACAAAGGTGGAATCCAAATAGAGAAAGGTTCTCCAAAGCATATTTCGAAGAACACTATTTTTGGTGTGGTGGATTTGGGCACATGGCAAGGTACTACATTTCGACCATACAAAGGAATGTGCCAAAGTAGAATCAAAATGTTCACAAGAAACAAATCAATAAACCAATAGGTGAGTTAAAAATGCAGAATAGATTTGAAGCTTTGCAAGATGAAGCTGGTCTATCATACTCTGAGAAATAAAAGAAGTCTCAATCCATGCCAAGTGTGAAGGAAAAAATATGGACCAAAAAGAAGAAGTATGAGAAGGTTGTGGTGGAAGAAATTTCCCTTAAAGCATCAGATCGCTCTGGTGTGTGGACACTTGATAGTGGTTGCACATCTCACATGACAGGTAATAAGGATCTTGTTACAGGCATAAAATATGATAAAGAAGGAGTTTTCAAGTTTGAAAATGATGAAGGTCTGAATATTATTGGCACATGAAAGGCTAAGTTTGGGGGCAAAGAGATGAGACGTGCTGATGTCTTAGTAGGAGAAGGACTCAGTCACAATTTGCTTAATGGAAGTCAACTAGGTGACTCAGGACATTCTATAAGGTTTACTAAGAAGATGTGTGTTGTCAAAGGAAGAGACAGGGAAGTTGTTCTACATGGAAAAAGAACAAATGGAAATCTCTACCTGGTAAGTGGAGAAGAAGATATGTGTTTTCTGTCCAGAGAGGAAGAAAACAAATTGTGGCATAAACGACTTAGTCATCTTTTCCAAACAACCCTAGAATATCTGGTAAAGTGTGAAGTAGCAAGAGACCTCCCTAAGATATCAGGTGATCATACACATACGTGTGATGCATGTCAACAAGGGAAGATCATCAGAAATATGTACAAAGCAAAGGAAAAGAATTCGAAAAGAGTGATTGAATTGGTGCATGCTGATGTTTGTGGACCTATTTCACCAAGATCCATTGACGGGAAGAGGTACTATGTACTTTTCATTGATTACTATAGAATAATGGCATGGGTATTTGTTATTTCCCATAAGTCTGATGTGTTTAGCTACTTAAAACAGTACCTAAGGGAATCTGAAAGGATACTTGGACAAAAAATTCTGAAGTTTTGTACAGACAATGGTACGAAATTCACAAATAGTCATGTGGAAGAGTATCTTGAGAAACATGGGATAAGGCATCAAGTTTCTTTAGTAAGAACTCCCCAAAAGAATGGAGTGGTTGAAAGGATAAATTGGATCATCAAAAACATGGCCAGAACAATGCTTATAGAAAAAGACCTACCAGAGAAGTTTTGGAAGGAATCAGTATTGACATCAATCTATATTTCTAATAGGGCTCTGTTGTGTGTGAAGGAAGGAAAGATCATGTATGAAATGTGGTACGGAAAGAATCCAACAGTGAAATACTTTTGAATATTTTCAAGTAAGTGATTCATTCTCAACAAATAAAAGAATAGGAAGTTTGAATCACATGGAGATTTGGGAATATTTCTGGGCTACTCAGGAAAAATCAAAGCATACAAATGCTTTAACAAAAGGCTGGGAAAAGTAGTTGAGAGTAATGATGTCACTATTGTGGAAAATGAAGAGAATATTCAACAGTACAGTTAACACTTTCTTGATGAAAGTGATGAAGAGGAAAGTAACACAGGAGGATCAGAAGTGGCAGATGTTGACTCAGATGAAGACATTGATGATGAACAAGAAAGTGTCAAGTCTGTGTTTGCAAGGAATCCAAAGAGTGGAGCTGAAATTGATAGGTAAAATATCATTGGTGATCAGGAAGCTCCAGTTTAGACAAGAAGAATGAAGTCACTACAACAGACATCTTTCATATCTCAGGTAGAGCTGAAAAGCATTGAAATTGCAGCTAAAGATGAAAACTGGGTTCAGGCTATGAATGAAGAGATTGATCAGATTGAGAAGAACCAGACTTGGGAGATTGTTTTGAGACCAACAGATAAGAATGTAATCGGGAATAAATGGGTCTATTGCAACAAGATGAATGAAGATGGTGCAGTGGTTCAAAAAAATCACGAATAGTGTGCAAAGTATACTCCCAGATAGAGGAAATATATGTTGATGAGACATTTTCACCGGTTGCAAGGCTGGAGACAATCAGATTATTCCTAGCCATTGCAGTGCAACTGAAGTTCAAAGTGTTCCAGATGGATGTCAAATATTCCTTCTTGAATGGGGTTCTAGAGTAGGAATTGTATATTGAGTAGCCAAATGGTTTTCTCATTCATGAAGATGAGAATAAGGTTTTCAGACTGAAGAAGGTATTGTATGGGCTGAAACAAGCACCAAGATCATGGTACTCAAGGCTTCATTAGTACTTAAAGAAGCTTGGTTTCCAGCGTGGGGGAGTTGATTGAAATCTTTATTTCATCAATGAAATTAATAAAAGGATGATGGTGTTGGTTTATGTCGATGAAATAATATTTGGCGGATCAGATGAATCCCAGTTCAGACAGTTTTCAGAATTCATGAAAAATGAGTTTGAAATGTCAATGATTGGAGAGATAACATTTTTCCTTGGTCAACAGGTAACACAAGGAAGGAATGGAACATTCATTTCTCAATCCAAATATGCCAAGGAGGTTTTGAAAAGGTTTATAATGGAAAATTCCAAGGAAATGAAGACTCCAATTGCTAGTTGGACGAAACTTTCCAAAGATGAGGATGGCAAGGCAGTTAATATCACAGAATATAGGCAAATTATTGGAAGTTTGTTGTACTTGACCGCAACAAGGCCTGACATTGTATTTTCCACATGCCAAGCAGTGAGATATCATATTAATCCTAAGGAAAACTACATGATTGTAGTGAAAAGAATACTTTGGTATATCAAGGGCATGGTGGACTTCGGCTTGACATATACTAATAAATCTCAGACAGAGTTATTGGGATATACTAATGCAGACTGGGCCGGTTCATCGGATGATAGGAAATCAACGTCAGGTGGTGCTTTATATCTTGGTGTATTGTGTATTTCTTGGATAAGCAAGAATCAAGATTAAATTTCATTGAGTACCGCAGAGGCTGAGTATATTGCAGCCACTAAAGCATGCACACAGTTAGTGTGGATGAAGCAGCAGCTTGAAGATATGGGAGTTGAAGTGGAGTCTTCGATCAGAATCTAGTGTGATAAATCAAGTGCTATCAATCTTAGTAAAAATCCAGTTCATCAATCAAGGACAAAGCACATTGAGATCAAATATCATTTCATCATGGAGAAGGTGGAGCAAGGGCTTGTGAAGTTGGAGTATGTGCCTACAGAGCTACAGGTTGCAGATATTCAGACAAAGGCCTTACCCAAGGAAGCGTTTGAAATGCATCAACTAGTTTTGGGAGTTCATTCGACTCTACGCACTTAAAAGAGTGTGGATGTGGAACCCCCTCTCCCCGAGGTATGATGTGTTTTTTCCTAATGTGCTGATATGTGTTCTCTACTCTGTTACAGACTGCAAAGGATTGACCTTTGGGTTCATTGATAAAGGGGGAGAAAATAGTGATTGTTTAGGGGGAGACAGTGTGTCTATTTGAGAAATCATGAAAGATACAGGGAGAAGCTGAGAGGTGGAGCAGGCAGATAGGGGGAGTTGAAGCTAGTTCAAAGTGCTTAACCAGAGCTTATCTTGGAAAACACAAGCAATAGTGCTGAAGAGGATTTGTAGCTGACAAGAGATGAAGTTTTGAGTAGATAGGGGGAGTGTTTGAAACTTGACAATGCTAGAAGTGATCGATCAAAGAATAGATACCATGATAGCTGAGGATTGTGATAAAAGCAGAAGAGTGGTGTTGTAATGCAGTAAGAATATTTCCAAAAATTGGTATTTATTTGGTATCAACAGTGGGTGTCAGAGTTGAAGTGATTCATTGATGAACTTTACATTTACTCTTGTTTCTCACACCAAGCATTACTCATGTGGGCTTAGAGTATATCTTGAGTAAATCCTTGATCGCTATCGGAATTGCAATAGGCGAATGATGGATGAAGAATTAACGATGTATCTTTTTATGGAGGATTTTTCAACAAACCCAAAGGGGGAGATTATTTGGAAAAAATACCTCAAGGAATCCTTAAAGCATTTCTGAGGTGATTGTGTTGGTTGACAAAGTGGACATCTATGTTGTGATTATTGACAAAGCAAACCATGACGTACAAATTTTTCTACAAAGGGGATTTCATGGTGGCATGTCAAGTTCAAGGGTTGTGGTTAACGATCCATGTTTTATTCAAGAATGTTGACAAATGAATGGATGATCTGGAGGCGGTACAAAAAGAGAAGATACAAGGTGGTGTCGTTTTCTAGTGTTTGCCAAATTTTTGGGCCTAAAAATCGATAAATGGAGAAAAGTGGTTTTGGCAAAGGGACTTGCGCGCTGTTGTCTTGAAGCAGAGACTTTCACGTCGAGACTTGCGCGTCGAGGGGAGACTTGCATGCCATCATGTAGGGTGTCCAAATGCCTATAAATAGAGGTCGACCCCTCCTAATTCAGTGTGAGTTCAACACTTATAGAAAATTAGAGCTCTCATCGCACAGGTGTGGTGGTCGCGCAAGTGGTGGTGTGGTCGCACAAGTAGAAGTTGCACGCCAGTTGATTGTTGTACATCCAGAGTGGTTTGGGAGAGAAAGGAAGGGAGTCGCCCAAGTTTTGAGTTGAAGAAGGGGGTGTCACGCAAGTGGTTTTTTGAAACTTGCGCGCAAGGTTTTGAAGAATCGTTATAGTTGATGGTTGCACGCCAAAATTAGTTTGGGCGTAAAAGGGTGTGAGTCGTGCAAGTTTGGAGTTGCAGAATCTAGTTTCGTGCAAGTTGTTTTGGTGAACTTGTGCGTCAGTTTTAACTTGCGCGTCAATACTTGCACTCTAGCTTGGAGAAGGGTGCCAGGTATGGTTGAAGCATGAAAGTGATTCAGGGATACGTGAAAGATGGAAGATTTCTTGATACCTTTGGTGCAAAGTGAGATTCATCTACGGGTGAAAGTTGGACTTCAATAGCGCATCTACGTACAATAGATGATGTATTCATTAGTGATAATAAAGAGACCTACAAGTCAATAAAATGTGAGTGGATCCTTTACAGAGCAGTGAGAAAAGGAAGAGTAAAAAGGTGATCCTCTCCACTGGCAGTGAACCAGAGAGAGAGAAACAGGGAGTGACCCTTGGGAAAGTAGTGAGCTGACCCTAAACATTATAAAGGCAGTGAGCCTAGGAATTGAAGTGATCTATCCCAAACTTTGTAAACAGTAGTGCAATTTTAGTGGATTTGGTACATCGGCACATCACTAGTGTATGCTCCTTGGATGTAGCCCAGTGCGGGTGAACCAAGTAAAAATAATTGTGTCATGTGCATACTTTAGTTTCTATTTATACTTTGCTGTAGTAATGAGATAGAATAGAGTCTTTCTTAACAGCGATACAAGATCAATAGGGATAGTTTTTTTAATCTGTTATACCCCGATTCACCCCCCCCCCCCTCTTAGGGTATCTAACCTAGTGGACCTAACACATAGTTGTATCATGGAGATAATATGTAGGGGATGGAAGTAGTGTCTTTTCATCAGTATCCTCCTCCTACATGAACAAAAACATAAAGGACATCAATTCAGTTTCAATGGAATCATGCCCTTTTAAACATAGCAGTGAGATCAGTCTTCCAACTACCTATATGGGATAGCCAAAATCGATCATGAACATTTGAAGTGAGCTGAGAACCACCAATCAGTGAACTAAATATGAATATAGAAATCTAACATTAAATAAAAATGATGAAGGTATGCACATAATGTATCATTTTTTATAAAAATATATAAAGGTACAAGATTCAAAAGTGCATACCTGGGGATCAACTACCCAACCATGATACAGACCAATGTCCAGAAGATCGAATATTGCACACTCAAGAGTAAACTTGAAATCATCAATTCTCCAAGCATGGTGTATGCTAAGTAAATTTGACTAAAAACACAACAAATGGTTACTAATGACTTGAAAAAAATGGTATAAAATAATCATTACCTCCAAAATTTTGTATTCACGTCAATCCCAGTTGCAAGTCGTGGGAGAAAATCAATCGCATCAGCTATGTTTTCTTGTTGGTTCTCTATATATCATGCATCGCTATCCTGCATATCAGTACAAGTCATCAAACTCACAATATGATCAGTTAAACTAATTGAGTGGCCACCTCAAGAAAAAATAGAAAATTGGACTACATACCATTGGAGGTGTGCCAAAGGAGATAAAGGGGCCGCCTCAGAGCAGCATCATCGAGGAGGTACGAGAGTCGCGTCAGAGGAGGATAAAATTAATTATAATAATAATAAAACTTAAATACTAAATAAACAAATGTACCTCATAATAGCATAATTCAATATATGTAGAAACATTCAGAAACACCGTAATACAATTCAGTATTACAATAATCAAACCTCATTGCCTAATAAAATTACACATATTAACAATCCAAAAATACAATTCACATCAATAGTGAGTCTCAATATTAGTATCATTAGATTCTTGATAACTCTCATCCACACCTCCTACAGAAACACCATCAGCACCTCTCACACCACCAGTATCATCATCGACATCAGCATTGGTACCAACACCGACACTGGGACCGGCTCCGGCTACAGCTCCGGCTCCATCTCCAGCTTTGGATCCAGAAGAAGAATCTACATTTTCAGAACTCATCAACATCAAACATTCATCAACTGCTGCAGCTTCTTCTGGTGAAAGTGTTGATGAAATGGCAAACATAACTTTCTTCATATTTTCAAATATCACCTTTTTTACTTTTTGAGTTGCTTCTTTGATTGTGGAATTCATCTATTCCACTGTGACCAAACCAAAACTGGTACTCAAAGAAACATTTTTAGTAGACCAGTATTGAGATGGTACAAACTTCTTCCTAGGTCGACAATGCACTCTACCCTAATGCTCATCTCTTAATACCTAATATAGATGATCGTTCGGGCCCAAATTGTCAGGTTCTTTTTCTGCCAATGTCTCCAAAGCATTCTCTTAATTGTTATATAACATAAATTAAAATGATAAAATAATATAAGGAAATAAATTAATTCAAAATAAAATAAATTGAAATATACTTACAATCGCCTTCTCGGTGTCAGTATTTGGCACAATACCATCTTTCTTTTTTCTTCTTATACAAAACAAAGTAGAGTGAGGAATGTGACCCTCGATATTAAATTATTTTTTCTGGAAAAACAAAGAAATAAATAAAAATAGTAAATCAAAAAATTACACTAAATGAGGCTAAATATTTTAAATATTAAATTACCTATCTTTGCTCAAGATTTGGGAGTGAAGTGTGTCCATGAGTATAAACATTTTCCATTCCACTCGTATTTCTTTTATTTTTGTCTGATTTATCCTATAAACAAATAATTATATAATTTCATTAACATAAATAAAACTCATTTTCGAACAAATAAATGAATATATATATAAATTTAACAAATACCTTAAACTATTGACTCTTCCAATAGCCGATCATATCTTTGTATTATAATATTGGACAATCATGAATCACTGGTACTACTTCAAGCTCCATGCCAACTCTCTTTTTCCAACCAAGATATAAGTCATACTTGTATGCTCGCCACATTTCAAATAAATCCATTAACCTTGTAGCATTGGCATTTTGTCCATCAGGAAAATTATATCGGAGCTACAATGGACAAAATATTTTTTAAGAAAATATTATAAATTAATATATATAAAAGTAGATCAGCATTTCTTACCCAAATCTCTGCCCAGGCATTGTCCTTTATTTGTTCTCCAACTTCCCTCCAACTTATTGGTTGAACCAGAATGATATTCTTGTGTCTAGCAAGTATTCCCATAAAGATTTTACATTCTGTGCCTTTTTTAAATTATAGCTCTGTCCTCATTTTATTCAACCATGATTTCCATGTGTCGATTCCAAACCTCTTACATTTTTGTGTGGACTCGTCATCTGGTGGAGACTGGAGTAAATCATGTAAAAATTAAAAAAGGATAATAATATATTTGAATTTATCATTAATCACTAACAGTAAGGTTTAAACACATACCAGTGGATGGGGGATCAGCTGACCCCTGAATTGAAGCGTCTAGAGGGGGAGTAGCCTCTGTGGTAGGTGGGATATCTATAGTAAGAGTACTTTGTACGGTATATAGATAACCCTATACAGATAAGTGTGGATATGAATATAGATATAGTGGTGGGATATATGGGGGCACAGTGCCCTGTACAGTGGACTGTGGGAATGGAAAATAAGGAGGGATGTGAGTCTGAGAACTACCATCTGATGTGAGTGCGGGCAAAAAAGGATATGGAAAATGTGGGTATGGATAATATAAAGGTGGCATAATGGGAGTATGACCTTCTGGAGACTCAAGCGGCATAGTAGTAGGTTGAACTGTAGAATCAATACCCCCCGCCATACTATCAGCCTCTGTGGTATAATCTAACTGTTTCCTCGACGAAGTAGCCTAAAATAACATAGATGATACAATAAAAAGAATGATAACAAGATAAATAATATGAAAGTCCACAATATTCCAACATAAATTTTGCTTACAGTGTTGGCTATATGAGACATATGTTGTTCATTTCTTTGTATTATTCTATTTCTTCTAATATCATCGTATTTAGACATTTTGACCTGTAAATTTAAAATAATATTCTCAAGTAAATAGAAATAATTAAAAATGTTAAATAATACAATTGTATCATAAAACAATGAGATACATTTTCAATGTTATATTTATATTGATAAAATATAAATACTTTTCTATGTTTAAGAATTAATATATATGTGCTTAAACAAAAATTGGTCAGACTATAAATAGTTTTATATTCGATAATGGTATAAAATATACTATTTAATTTGATATCGTGTATGGAAGTTTAAAAAAACACATACAATATTACAATAATGTTAGGTAAATATGTAAAAATATGTCAACGTTCTATGTGATTTGTTACAATTTCTGGTTCACAATCTATTCTGGCAATTGAGTCATCTGTGTCATCAAATGCAACATTTGAATAAATATCAACAGGTTCATCCACAACATCATTGTCATATATGTATTCATCAAAAATATGTCTAGGAATGACATCAACAATAACACCAAATTGTTTTTGTAATAGGCCAATTACATAAAACACATGTCTAGCATGTGACGCAAGAATATAAGGTTCATCAGTGTAAAGCTGGCGATTCATATCAATCACTCTAAATCCATAGTTATCAATATGCATTCCTTATCGTGTCATTGAATCAAACCACTTATATTTCATCTTTGCGACATGACCATGTGCATAGTAATCTAATAAAATGATTCTTTCAACAAAACCATAATATGGTATATTTCCTGACTGAGGTTGTCTATCTGATGCACTCACATAACAATTTTTTGTGGTGCTTATCATGAAATTGTCATGATGTGTTGCCATTTTTTTGTATAGCTATTTATAACAAATTTAAATCCATTGACAACCATTTATTTACAATCACGTACCACATCATTTGGACCAAAGTATAATGCTCTTACTTCATCTGATAATTCATTCATTGGTAGAGTTAAAACCTAAAATATACCAATATTGAATATTAAACAGAGACATGTGATTATGTTATGAGAAGAAGAAAAACCTATTACCTTAGACTTTTACCAAGAAGCAAATTATTTGATGTGCGAAAGTTCCTTCCTCTTAATAGATAGAGAGTGATGTCTCTTTTTTAAAATTTCTAAATGTTCTCTACAAATATGAAAGCTTAAAAATATCAGAAGATATGAAGAAATAAAATAATGAAAAATGCGGATTTATTTTTTTACTTACTTGATATAATCATCAAGCACGCCACAGTTGAATAATATTGTACAATGATCCATTTTCCCACTCTTCCCTGCTTAAATTACACAATGAGTATGATCTAGATATCCCCCCTATTTGGGGTAGTGAAGGAAATGCAGGCTTAATGGGATCATATTTCTCATCTTCAGTTCTCATAAGTCGATTAGACCTCATGGTGACATTATCCAAGTACAATGAACATAAATCCATGCATTCTTTTTCTAAATAACATTTCATAATAGAGCCTTCAGGGTGATATTTATTTCTCACATAAGATTTCAATGTAAACTTCATTATTTTTGTAGGATACATCCACCGACTCGAAACACGAACACAAAAATAAACTTTTGTGGGAAGATGCACAGTTAGATGTAACATACATGTGAAAAATGATGGTGGGAAAATTTTCTCCACGCCGCAAAGAATAATCAGTGCATCTCTCTACAATTTATGAACAACACTTCTGCTCAGTCTTTTGGCACAAAGATCTCGATAAAAATGACATAACTTAATCACATAAACTCTAACATTATGTGAAAGTAAATTTCAAATGGCAATAGGAACCAAATCATGTAACAAGACATGGTAATCATGGGCTTTAAGAGATTTTAGTTTCACATCTTGTGTATTCACCCTTTTCAAAATATTACTTGAATAACCATCTTGAACCTTCAAACTTTCCAAGACCTGAAGAAATTGTTTTTTCTCCACATTTTTTATTGAATAATTGTCAATAGGGACTTTCCACTTATTTTGACCAATTAACTCAGGATGAAGTTTTTCTCTTATACCCCAATCCATCAAATCACAACGAGACCGCAAATCGTGTTTTTTTTGCCTTTGAAATTTAAAATAGTAGCATGTAACATCACACAAATGCTTTTCTTGATATGCATTACATCCAAACAATGATGTAATAAATTCAATGACCAATATGGAAACTCAAAAAATATGCTTTTATTTCTCTAATTGTTATTAGACTTTGAATTAACAACTTTTCACTTTCTGATATTTGATTGAATTTTTCCAAGAACATAATTAAAATCATTAAGTTCTTTAACAATGTAATTCCCTGACATTTGTTGAGGAGTATCATCTATCTCGATGGAATTATCAAACTATCTTCGATTTTTCCTGTATGGATGATCCATCGGTATAAATCGCTGATGCCCTATGAAGTTTAAAGTTCGTCAAAAATTTAATCTTCAGAAATGTGTATTTTTCATACAAATAGGGTAGGATAATTTCCCTTTAGTACTCCAACCAAACATCATTCCGTAGGTAGGGAAATCATTTATCGTCTATAATAAAGTTGCACGAAACATAAAGTACTCCTTCTTGAATGCATCGTACGCCTGTGCACCAACAATCCAAATCTCCTTTAACTCCTCTATTAATGGCTGCAAGTATATATAAATATCATTTCTAGGATCACTGGGTCTAGATATCAATATACTCATGATAGTAAATAGCTTCTTCATACACATCCATGAAGGAAAGTTATAAATGTTAATGAAAACAGGCCAAGTATTGTGTGCATTATGCATTTTACGAAATGGGTTGAAACCATCACAAGATAATTCCAATATAACATTTCGTGGGTCAGCTACAAAATTATGATGTAACCTATCAAATTTCTTCCAAGACAACCCGTCTACAGGATTCACTATTTCATCATTATCTTTATTTCTTTCATCTTCATGCCATATCATATTTTTTTCCATTTGTTTTGACATAAATTTTTTTTGAAGCCTGTTAATTAAAGGGAAGTGCCACATCACTTTCTCTGGTATGCGAGATTGCATTATGTCTTTATTAGTCTTCTACCTTGATGTGCCACACTGTTTTCACTGACTTAACTCTGTATTTTCCTTCCAGAACAGACAACAATCTTTGGGGAAAGAATGAATCCTAATAGTTGAAAATCCAAATTTTCCAACCAACTTTGATTCCATGTAATCATTTTCTGGAATACATGCATCATCACACATTAAATACTTAATAAATGTAAGGATATAGTCAACCATAATATTACTAAATCCGTACATTGCTTTTCCATGATATAATCGCATTTAAAAACTCATGTTTGCTCATTTTTTCACATGCCTGATATACTGAGGTATTTTCATCTTCCATCAACTTTCTAACACTCATGACATCATCATCCTAATTAATAGACAAAAACGGTGTTCCAGTATTCATTACCTCTTGCACTGGTCTACATGAGGATCTGGCTTTAGAAACAAAAGGAAACTGATAGGAAATCAGATTTTTCATACCAATCCTTTCCACTGAATCGATGTAATTCGCCACTTGCACTTTTTCTCCATTGTGATACCACACATGATAATTTTTATATTAGTATTATTATAATAATTATTTTTATTGTTATTAATTTTTATTATAATTATCTTTATTATGGTTATTTTTTATTATTTTTATTTCTGGTATTATTATTATTATTATTATTATTATAAAATGAAAAAAAATAATAGGAAACCCAAATCATGCGGCGTCCCCCCCCCACCTGTTTCTTCGGTTCGGTGTACCACCCAGTAGCTGCTCTAGGAGCCCTCATCCGCTCTTCCTTCGCCCCTACCACCCTACCACCCTTGCCTTCTCCTACCCCATCCTCACACCCGCCCCCACCAGCCCACCGCACTCACCCTATCTGCCTCGGCTCCCGACCACCATTCAACCTTCAGTCCTTCTTCTCCCCACAGCATATGTCACTCCCAACTTGCATGCCTCCTATAGGTTTGTGCTCACCCCCAGCTGCCTCCAACTCCTCTGCACTTTCCCCCTTCCACCTCCAGCCCCTCTACAATCTAACCCTCCACCTCTCACCCCCTTCGGATCCCCGATACCCTCGTCTCAGGCTCCCAGACCTCTCCCTTCGCCCCTGGCTCCTGACCGCTGGTCTGCCTTCCTATTTCACCCCTCCGTGCACTTGTCCTCACCCCTTGATTCCCTCCCTCACCAATTTCGGGCTCGCCCTCTCCCACTCCTCCTTACGCCGTCCTTTAAGCTACAACACAACCCCCCTTCTTGGTTACCCATGTGTGACCAGATCCTCCCTCTTCCCCTTCTCATGCATGTTGTACACTAGCCTCGGCCATCAACCTGTAGAGCATCGGCAAACCGAAGATGCACCCCTATACTCTCTGTACTCCCCTACTTCCTCTCCCACTTCTTCTGAAAGTGGCCTCCTATGGTATATTTATTTATTTATTTATTTATCTTTTTTCCTTTCATTTCATAAATGGTGTTTTTATTTAATTTGGCTAAATCCTAATACTGTGGGTTGTGTTTCGTGTGTTTTTTCACATTGTTTAGGATGTGAGGTTAGTCCACTGGGTATGGTTCTACCTTCCTTAAAGTTTCATCGCTTTTTCACTGTCACGAACTAGGCTAGGTCTCCATCCGGCCGGGCACCCGGCCCGGTCCGCGACATGGCCCGAAGGGTGTTCCCGATCCCCACGGGCTGGCACAAGTGCCCGAGTATCAAAACTAACACATGGGAATGATTTACCCGAAATAGTAAACACAAAACAATAGATAAGATGAATAAACCAAAACTATAAATATACAACCTAACTAAAATCAAATTTAAAGGTTTACAACTAGAACCAACATCCAAAAATAAACGACAACAAAAGAAACTAAAACTCTAACTCAAACCTCCAAGCGACAAGAGAGGTGCAGCATCCACATGCCACACCACCAACCTGCATGAGAAGACCATCAACGACCAAAACCACCATCATTGAGAACCATGCCTCAACCTGGAATACATAGAAAAAAAAGGGTCTACATCCACCCAAAGGTGCATGTAGGGTGTGATCCAAAAGCTCAGTAGGACGTCACCCAATAAAAAGGTTCCACACAAAACTATTAAAAGAAAAATACATTTTCAATTTTAATTAAATCAAAGAAGTAAAAGGCTTGAACAGTTTTGAAGAAAACAGGATTAAGGAAAATAGTTTGAAACGGAACAACTTAAATTAAAAGAAAACACATACCCTTTTTAAAAATAACCAATGTGTCACACTGATGAGCGTAAAGTAACCAATGATCACTAATATGGGAGAGGCCGCGTGGGTGTTAGCTAGCTTGGGTCCCTAGATCTTCGTGTTTAGGTGAAACGTGGATTAGAATTCCATGGCCCTTAGAAAATAGGGCTTAGAAGGCCACGACCCTCAGAAAATCATATGTCTAGTTAATGTTGCAATCGTCAAACCTGCCAGTGAAACCAGGTCGAGTCACCTTCGGAACACTAACTCACTAGTCTAGTCCACCCTCCTAGCTACCCGGGCTTCCCGGTTTGTGCTCGAACAAGTTTCAAGTTCATTCCACATGTCACACTAATGCATAAAATCCAAACAGGGTATTTACACATGAAAAACACCATTTGCACACCCAAACCCTCTTTTTAAAACCATACGCACACCAAAATATTTTCAAAACATAATCTGCATATGTTACATACTCAATTAAACCATTTGCGCAATAAAAAGACACTTATTATTAAACAAACCAACACTTACACATATAAATACCATTTTTAAATAAGATGCACACTAAAACATTATCTTTCAAGACGTTTCACACTGTGGTCATGATTTAATAAACCATTTCGAAAGTTCATAAAACAATAGAAACAAAGTGTCACATGGCTTTACACACACTAAAGTAACCATTTCTACATTCAAAACACATTCTAACATCACACACACTCAAATACCATTTTAGAGTGTGACCTGCACCACAACAATAGTTTGATGGAAAACCTTACACCGTATAAAAAACACAATAGCAAAACCCATATAATTTAATAGGCCAGAAATAAAATCTTATAAAACAATTTAGAAGAAATCGCTTGGCGTTAACCACTAAACTCAAGCAAAAACTTATTTCATGAACAAACGCACAGGACGTCCTATCAAAAATATAGTTCGTACCACTTGCACAGCTTAATAAGATAATCGCACAATTAAAAAGTCACTAATAGAGTTCTCAGCAGAAAACACCCAATAATATGAACAATCTACTAAACAATTTCATTGTAAATCAAAATTCAAATAAAACCAACCTCGCACAACAAAAATTAATTAAATAAAATGATAAACAAATTAAGCATTGCAAATTAATTCATCAGATAACAATTAGATGAGGAAACACCTACCTTGGTGTAGCAGACATCACAAATATGGTGTGCAAGGACTGTCGCACACTAACTGAAACTCAAACAAACCCAAATTGACCCTAAATCAAACAATTTAACCAAAAACATCAAGAATTAACCCTAAAATTGGACACCCATCCTGCTGAAATCCTAAAACCCCCAAAACAATAACCAAACACTAAGGAAATGAGAAGAGGAGGACCTTATCGGGTGGGGATTCGTCTACGGAAGATGGTTGCACTGGTCGAGTAGGGGAGTAGGGGAGCAACCAGTCTGGTGTGAGGTGGACAAACATTGTTGATGTGTGCTGGCCAGAAAGTCAGGCGGTAGTGCGAGAAGCCTGGTGAGGGGGGGTCGGGGCGACAACACGAATGGGGGAAGGCCGGCCGGAAGGGATGGTATGGTGGCCGGCAAGGAGCAACAGTGCGGTGCGGCTGGAGGTGAGGATGAAGGGAGGAGGGAAGTCTGACGGTGCTACAGGATCACGACCAGGAAGCTTGATGTGCACCAAGTGGGAAGCTGGAGGGAGAGAGAAGGGGCTGGCCATGGGTCGCGTGAGTGTTGTCGAGCTGTGTGAGGGCACATGGACAAGGGGGGCGACGCCGACCAGCCATGGGAGGGGGGTGCACACCATGGAAAAGTGGAGAGGGCCTGGTCGCGACGGGAATAGGGGGAAGATGGTGAGCTAAAAAATGGGGGGGGGGGTAAACCCTAACAAAAGAAAGAAATGAAAAAAAACTAAAATAAAATAAAAATAAAACTAAAAGAAACAAAACTAATAAAAATATAAATATTAATAATAATAGTATTTATAAACTAAAACGTAACAATAAAAATAATAATGAGAATAATAATAATTGTGTAAAAAAAATTATATCCACAGAATGATAAGATTAATTAAAATGTCAACAATTTTAATGAGAATAATTAATGGTGATAATAATAATAATGTAAGCTGATAATAATAATAATGAAATTTATGATATTAGTATAAGTGGTAACAACCTAACATAATATTTACAATAATAATAAGTATTACTGTATTAATAACTTAATAAATTTTATATTCTTAGTTAATAATATTATTATTAAAAAATATTATTATTATTATCATTAAAACAATTTCTTAAATTTTATTAATATTCTTATTTTCATTTATTTTAATTTCATTACTCATCATCATTTTATTATTCCTTTATGTTTTAACTCATTTCTGAAAGCCGGGCAGACCGCGCGATCTCATAACCGTGCCCTGCTCGTACGTCTTGTGACGTAAAACCCAAAACACTCATAATAATAATAATAATAATAATAATAATAATAATAACAAAAATAATAAGATAATAACAGACTTAATAAACTAAATAGTATACTATGCAATAATCAATTTAATAAAATGCTAATAATAAAAATAATACTCTACATTAAATTAGTGTCCAAGATAATAATAATAAAAATAATAATCTCAAGTGACATTAGTATTATTATTATTATTAAAACCATTCTTAATTCATTTAATTTCATTAATTTAACATCGGCAAGGCGCGCGGGGAATCGGGCGAGGTCACGCGGTGCCCCAAGCGAGGCCACGCAGCTTCGACAGCAGCGCGCTGAACATTGTCAAGGCCAAAATGTGTGTTTTTTGAATAAGCACTCAATATTTTAAACTGTCTCCAACCCGGATCCTGATGAAAAATTTACAAGGCCGGAATAATAATAAAATAAAATAAATTTGAAGAATTGAGATTGTGACAATTCTCCCCACCATAAAGCTTTCCATCCCTGGAAATTCACAACTAGGAACGAACCCCAAAGTAGAAAAAAAAACACCCCCTTATAAGGCTCAACGAGGATCCCCACAAACAACAAGAGAGAAGAGGCAAATGCGTTGTGCTTAGAGAAATTGATTTAAAGTACAACCTCAAGAAACTCACAAAAGACTTCCTGATATGTGTTGCTCACCTCAAAGAGATATAACACATCTAGTTGACTGATCAAGGAAAGGAACCTAAAAAAAAGTCCATCATGGAAAATCTTGATGGGGCTCCCCACTATTAAGAGCCTACCAACGCCCAAGGTGAGACTGGAAAATTGACACGGGGCGGCCCGAGTAGACTCTTGACCATTAAGAAGAAGACCAACACTGATTCATTCTAGAGACATTTGAACGAGACCTGTCGTGGGTCTCCCCACCATTAAAACTGACGAGAGATACAAGAACTTTGAAAAAATTTCCTGACAGTGACCAAACACCCCACCACAAAAGGCAGGGAGGGTCAGGCCCAACTACTGGGCATCAAAACCACAACCCAAGACAACCCAACATCTCTACATCCCTATATGAGTATTATTCAACTTTGAGACTGATTTACCTAACATACCCCATAAGGACTGCTAAATAAATTACATCATGTGGGATGCAACCCTCCCAAGACTTTAAGTCAATGAGACGACAACACCTCCACATAGTCACGAAAACCTTATACAACTAGATGGTTCATTTGGAATGGAACAACCACAGAAAACAATTTAATCTGTCTTTACTTTCAACACTGATGACAGAAATAAATTTGAGGTCCCATACACTCTTTGGGTTTCTGACCATGCACCAACTTCACTCCGAGACCTATGGATGGAGCCATGATATTTGAAGCATATCCCGCCTCATAGTCAAGTATTTAAGACTCCCGAACAGAGCTTCTCCTTTTGGTTTCATACGCATCCATACCACAACTGAGACAACACCAGCAAACACAACACACCACGGCATTCAACTACTCACTCGTGGCACATCCACCAAACAGGGGTTCAAAGGATGTACATGCATCACCTTTCACCTTAACCAAGAAACTTAAGAAGGAAATACGTATAACGAACACTCCCCCTTGAACAGATAAATTAAAACTCCCTATGAGTAGGGCACACACCCAGGAAAACACAGATTCCTGAAGGCCTCTATGAAATCTACCTTTGCTCTTCAAAGAGAACTCACACCGCATGACGTCCTCAAACATGACCCTCGTGGCCGATGAATGTACTACAAGCCTTTCAATACACCAGTCAACACTGATGGCTCTGAATTGCCTTCACCCTTCCCCACTGGAATTCCTTTCACTATTTCCAGGGGAACATTCAAACACAACAATGTCAAACTTTATACCCGACGACTAAGACAACTCAAAGGGACCAAAACTCTATTCAACTCCCCTCACGGCTATCATTCCACTACGAGATGATCCGCTTAACCGAAAAGAAAAGGGAATAGACTTAGCACTATCACTCAAAAGGAAGAGTGATTGGTTTAATCAACTGGAGGGTCAACCAATGACGAATTACCCGTAGCCGCACTTCAATTTCATGTTAATGCTTTATGTGGGGGGTGTACTAGTCTAGAAATAAAACTATGGACCCAATCAAACTGGTCCATTGTCTAAGACATACTACAAGCGAACACTGAACGTGTAGGTAGAACCGCTGCAAGGGCTCCCTAAATCACTTTTCAAAAGAAACCATTAACCACACACTTGCACACCAACTTATAGATAAAATTCAAAATAAGACACAAATCAGTCAAAAAGGGTTCTCAGCTCGAAACACCTCATGTCCATCTAGACACTCATCTTCTTGTGCCATTAACCATTTCTCTTTCCATATACACTCATGCATGTGGTTGCCCATGAAAGAACCATGAATCAGAACCAAACCTTTCCATTTTTCAAAACCAAAACATTCAACCCATGCTTTTCAAACCTTACAAATCATTTTATTTTTAAAACATTTCATTTAAAAAAACTTTTCAAGACCAAATCATTATGACTTAAAAACCAAATTTCCATGAATCCAAAACAAAGAGACAAGAGACGATAGGAGGAAACTAGTGTCAACAGGTGACTGGGACGTATGTTTGGCGGATATATGCCAATCAAACCACTTCCACAGAGGGTATTCTAGGATAGAGTCCTTGGCTCCACATGGCTTTCCAGACCCTGCGAGCTCACAAGGACCACTGACCCTACTCCCTTTTCATTTCCCCTAGACAAGATTAACCACAAGGACCAAAAACTCAGACAAACCTCAACATACTTCGGTAACTTGAGTCCCGCCACGAGGTGTGCTGGCCAGGCACCTTACTCATAGCCAGGACGTCGAGTCCCAATAACCTTAAATCCAGCCTACCGTGACTCGATCCCAAAAGAACATGACCCAAGAGAGAAAACCTCCTCTGATACCATTTTATCACGAACCAAGTTGGGTCGTCATCTGACCAAGCGCCCGACCCGGTCCACAACATAGTCCGAAGGGTGTTCCTGGTCCCCACGGGCTGGCACAAGTGCATGGGTATCAAAACTAACACATGGGAACAATTTACCCAAAATAGTAAACACAAAACAATAGATAAGATGAATAAACCAAAACTAGAAACAGACAACCAAACTAAAATCAAATTTAAAGGTTTACAACTAGAACCAACATCAAAAAATAAATGAAAAAAAAAGAAACTAAAACTCTAACTCAAACCTCCAAGCGACAAGAGAGGTGAAACACACACACACGCCACACCACCAACATGCACAAGAAGACCATCAACAACCAAAACCACCATCATTGAGCACCATTATTCAACCTAGAATACATTGAAAAAAAAGGTCTACATACACCCAAAGGTCCATGTAGGGTGTGAGCCAAAATTCCAGTAGGATGTAACCCAATAAAAAGGTTCCATGAAAAACTATTAAATGAAAAATACATTAGCAATTTTAATTAAAGCAAAGAAGTAAACGCTTGAATGGTTTTGAAGAAAATGGGATTAAGGAAAATAGTTTCAAATGGAACAAATTAAATTAAAATAAAACACACACCCTTTTTAAAAATAACCAATATGTCACACTGATGAGCGTAAAGTAACCAATGAGCACTAATATGGGAGAGGTCGCGTGGGTGTTATCTAGCTGGGGTCCCTAGATCTTTGTGTCTTAGTGAAACATGGATTAGAAGGCCACGGCCCTCAGAAAACGTGGCTTAGAGGGCCACAACTCTCAGAAAAGCATATGTTTAGTTAGTGTTGCAATCGTCAGTCTTGCAAGTGAAATAGGGTCAAGTCACCTTCGGAACACTAGCCCACTAGTCTATTCCACCCTCCTAGCTACCTGGGCTTCCCGGTTTGTGCTCGAACAAGTTTCAAGTTCATGCCACATGTCACACTAATGCATAAAATCCCAACAGGGTATTTTTGCATGTAAAAACACCATTTGCACACCCAAACCCTCTTTTAAAACCATACGCAAACCAAAATCTTTTCAAAACATAATTTTCATATGTTACATACTCAATTAAACCATTTTCACAATAAAAAATACTTATCATTAAACAAACCACCACTTACACATATAAATACCATTTTGAAATAAGACACACACTAAAACATTCTCTTTCAAGACGTTTCACACCGTGGCCATGATTTAATAAACCAGTTTGAAAGTTCATAAAACAATAGCAACAGAGTGTCACATGGCTTTACACACACTAAAGTAACGATTTCTACATTCAAAACACATTCTAACATCACATGTACTCAAATACCATTTTATAGTGTGACCTGCACCACACCAACAGTTTGATGGAAAACCTTACACCGTATGAAAAACACAAAAGCATAACCCACATAATTTAATAGGCCAGAAATAAAAGCTTATAAAACAATTTATAATAAATCACTTGGTGTTAACCACTAAACTCAAGCAAAAACTTCTTTCACAACCAAACGCACACGACATCCTATCAAAAATACAATTCGTACCACTTTCACAGCCTAATAAGATAACCGCACAATTCCAAAGTCACTAATAGAGACACCCAATAATATGAACACTCTACTAAACAATTTCAATGTAAATTAAACTTCAAATAAAACAGACTTCACACAACAAAAATTAATTAAATAAAATGCTAAAAAAATTAATCATTGCAAATTAATTCATCCGATAACAATTAGACGAGGAACCACCTACCTTGGTGTAGCAGACTTCAAAAATATGGTGCACAAGGACCGTCACACATGAACTGCAACTCAAACAAACCCAAATTGACTCTAAATCAAACAATTGAACCAAAACTATCAAGAACTAACCCTAAAATTGGACACCCGTCCTGCGAAATCCTAAAACCCCAAAAACAAGAACCAAACACTAAGGAAATGAGAGGAGGAGGACCTTACGGGGAGGGGATTCATCTGCAGAAGAGGGCTGTGCCAGTCGAGTAGGGGAGCAGGGGTTTGACCGGTCTGGTGTGAGGTGGACAAACAGCACCGACGCGAGCTGGCCAGGAGGTCGGGCGGCGGTGCGAGCAGCCTGGTGATGGGGGGTCGGGGCGACAACGCGAATGAGAGAAGGCTGACCAGAAGGGATGGTCTGGTGGCTGGTAGGGAGAAACGACACGGCACAACTGAAGGTGAGGATGAAGGGAGGAGGGAAGTTCGGTGGTGCTATAGGATCTCGGTCGGGAAGCTTGATGCGCACCAGGTGGGAAGCCGGAGGGAGAGAGAAGGGGCTAGCCGCGGGTCGCGTGAGTGTTGCTGAGCAGTGTGAGGGCACCTGGGAAGGGGGGGCGACACTGATGTGGCAGTGTTTTCACACTCTTTTCCACATCATTTTTGTATTTTTTATTGATTTTTTTATATCAAAACGTTGTTTTTTATTAAATAATTTATTATTAATGTGATTTGGTACTTTGTTGTGTAAAATAATCAATTTTAGTTTAAATAAATTGTTTTTAATATTAATTATTGTCTTTTTAAATAATTATTAAATTAATTTAGTCTTCCGAATTAGATTTTTATTTATTTATTCTTTTATTTTTATTCTAGTCAGTTTATTAATTTATTAATTTAATTAATTAATTTTTTAATCTTTAAATTGTAAAAAAATAACTCATTTTAGTTTTTAATTATTTTAATAATTTAATTAGTTTTAACAATTTAAGTTTATTCAATTAATATTTTTTATTCTTTAATTTACTTTATTAATTCTTTAATTAATTTGTTAATTAATTTAAGTTAGTGACTTTTAATGTTTTAATTTGTTCTTTAGTTAATTTTTCTATAATTTTTAATACAAATAAATTCATTTTTTTAATAAAGCATAATTAATTTTGTCTTATTTTTTTTTTAATCTTTGTCTTGGTTTTATTAAAGTTTTAATTTATTTAATTTTTGTTTTGCATATTACGGTCGCATGTCTCACCGTTCCACATCACTGCCCATCCCACTGTATCCCCCACTCACGGTGAGACCGTGAGCAACCATCACGGTGCATGTGCCATCGTTTCATCAACTGTTCCAGACTCCCCATCCTACTGTTTCACCCCTCACAGTTCCACCGGTCCCCACACACACCGCCTCACTTACTGTCTCACATTTTTCTTCACGGTGCCACCGTATTCCCAGACTTACTATCTCAACGTTTCTCAACTGTCTCACCGCCTCCACCCCTTTCCTCAGAGTTCCTCCTCTACTGCTTTGACACCATTCCACCTCCAATCATTATGGAACCATTTTAGAACCGGTGCCATCATCTTTTACCCCCCAACGTCTCACCGTCAAACCTCCAACCTCCAGCATATTCCTGGTGACACAGAAAACCTTCCCACCGGTGGCACCGATCCTCTACTCCCGTTCACGCAGCACCTTAACACAACACAACCAACCAGCAGCTATAATCACGCAGTAAGACACGAATTACAACAATAGGACAACAGATAAAAATATCACCCAAAGAGAATAAAATCAATTCAGCAGTAAACAAAACCCTAAACCAATTTCATTCTTGATCTACCTTAAGTATCAGGTCATCCTCCTACTTGCACGGTCTCGACCCCCATCCTGCTTGCGCACCACCACTATCCACCACACCCTACACAACAAAACCGAGCGGTGACCCAATCCCATGAAGCCGGCACCATCCAAACCCAAGTCGATGCTGCCTTCTTCCACAAGCTCAGCGTCGCGCCATATTTGAACCGCCTCCCTCACAACCGTGTCGTACCCACATCTCTGTGCCCCTACCTCCATACTAACCATGCTCCACTCCATCCCCTGTCCCCACCTAAACCCCGCAAGGACGTCCAAACACCATAAACCCTAATCGAACCCCCTCTCCTCATTCCTTTTGAAGATGTCGGACTCCTCCTTACCGCGGGACCACCTGATTCGCCACCTCCCCATTTCCTCATCCCCTTCTCACCGGAGAGCCACCTGAAGCCCGCACCGAGACCTCCCCCTACTTTCCCCCTTTCTCCCCCACATCCTATGTCTAAACCCTCTCCCCCTTTACTTCGCCGAACAGACCCCCCCTCCCCTCTTCATTGTTTTTCATTTTGTTTTTTATACTATAATATATAATAACATTTATATAATATATACTTAATATATTAACATATATATAATATAACTATTATAACATATAATATAACACATTATATAATATATATATAATATACTATAATATAATAATTATAGGTATATTAATAATAATATATAATCTTATATCTAATATCATTATATCATAATAATTTATGTTATTAGATAAATATAATAAACATTAACATATAATAGTAATAATAATATTAGGTATTATATATATATATATATGTATGTATGTATGTATTTTTATTTACTAATCTAAGTAATAATTTTAATATATAGTTATTTCAGTTCCTTTTTATTTGCTTAACTTGTATCTAGTTTTTCTATTGTTCTGTGCAGGGGGAGATACTGGTAGAAGCAGGGATAAAAGAAGTTAGTGGGAAAGACGGGAGAATATTCGTGAGTTTGTTGTAGGGGGTTGTTTGCACTTACATGGAGTTAACTTAAAAGGTGGTGATGTGAACATCAAAGACGCGCCATGTGGATAGACACTTCCTGTTAGTTAAGTTTTCTGTTTTCATCTCTAAATAAGAGGACGCATAACTCCTCTCTTCCGAGGGTAGGAGGGAAAATGTCCAGGGTTCGGAACAAGAACTGGGGAGGGCACCATTCCACGGGGGAGGGAGGAGACTCTACCCAATTCACATATCCATTACTTCCACATCTCACGGACTCAGATCGTCTTCGACCTGGAGATGGGACATGATCCTCCATTCTCCACCTCACCCTCATTGCTTTATTCTAGTTTTAATTTCAATTATGTCTGTAAATACATGTGTGTGTGTTTTGTTAATTGAATTTTGATGTTTGCTTTAGTTTTCTTGTGTCGTTCATTCATCCTCATTTTGTGTCATGATCTTGAATCTCCGTAAATGGAGATCTAACTTGCGTGGATAGATCCAGTTTATGAAACCCAACATGATATGGATATCCACACATCCACTTGATCACATTATTTTTATTCACCTTGGTAGATCGCATCTGTGAGTTAGATTAAGCGAGAGAAAGATCTTGCGTAGGACGATTTTCCACATTCTTGTTTAATTACTTCTCCCCTTCCTGTCTTTATTTCTCGAACTGAGAATCAATATTGGTTGTGTGATGTGACGATCTTAGTGGAACCATTCTAGATTGTGAGAAATTCTTTCCAGGATGACTTTGCTGATTGAATCACCTTATAGTCCGGAGGAATGCTTGACTATTGAAGAAATTTGATACTTGAGTGTTTAATTTATAGGCGAGACTGGTCTGTGATCTGAGACATCGATCATGCACTGTGCGAAATTAATAATTGTTGATCAATTTCTTAAGTTGATCTAGGAAAGTGAGTAGGGGTGGATTAACCTGGGTCTAGCCTTTGTCTCTCTGACTATTGTCTTGACCTGGTGTCATCTGTTTGTCATGTGCCTTGTGTTCTATCCATGCCTACTTTCTTTCCCTGGTTTTGCCCTATGTTTCTAGGTTCTTCAATTTTTCATCATTGTTTCCCTCTCCACTGTGCTCTTTAACACGAATTAGTAATTTCTTAGGAGTTGTGTTTTTCTGTTTTCAAAATTCTAAAAAAAATACAAAAAGGTTTTCGGAACGACCACTTAGGCTCTCGACACTGCTTCCTTGAGAGTGACCCCAAGGTTAGCCACTGTGCTATATCTTGGGTCTTTATAAATGTAAACTTGACCGTCCTTACGACAAGGATGCCCGGAAAATTTTAGCGCCATTGTCGGGGAGGAAAGGAGTGTCTCATTGGTTTTTCAATTTTTATTTTATTTTAATACAAAAAAAACATATAAAAAACACACACAGGAACAACAGTGATGAACTCTAACGAAACTGGTATAGTGTCACTATTTTACCCGGTTCAAGAGCTTGAAGAAGTTGTTGCTACGTTTCAATGTTGGATGCATGAAAGACAGCATCGAGAAATTATTGATGAGGAGACAATTTATTCTCATGAGATCATCCAGTTGATGCAACAAGCCATGGATTAGTTTAAAGGCTACCAAGAAGAAAGTGAAGTACCACCACCTCTCATTGAATCCCAACATTCTAGAAAATAGTTGAGAAGGAAAGAGAAAATAAATAGAAGAAAGAAAAAGTTGGATTTTCCCAAATTTGGTATGGATTTGTTCATGGAGTCAAAGATGGAAATTCCAGAACCAATTTCTGAGGATGTTTTCAAGGGCTAGCAGGAGATGGAACGTTCAATGATTCATGATGCTGGGAATTTCTTTGATGATCATATTTTCTCTAATTTCCATTCTAATGATTTTTCTTGTAATAAATTTTTTAATGACTTCTCAATGCTTCAAAAGTTGGAGCCAACACATGACATTATATCATTCTCCTTAGAAGATTCATCAAGTGAGGTGGTGTATTTTGAAGAGAGGCTGGAGGAGGTTGACTACCTCGCTCTTACCCTGGACCCTATCACAGGATCACTATTCATTCATGAGGAGGAACAAGCATCACTGATAAAGGGAGTTGACAATTTTATGAAAGAAGCTGTATTTTTATTCAACTTGGATTGCATTGAAGATGATTTTAATTGTGTTTCTCCTTGTGCAGGTTTTGAAGATGCATCTCACTTTTGTGATTTCCTGGAGAGTGAGGAAGTTGTAGTTTCTTCTGCTGAAGAGTTAATAGAACTCCCAATTCTGGATAAGACTTCCAATTTGGGAGTTATTTTTGAAAAGGAATTTTTGGAGATGTGCACAAGTTTACAAGTGGATGATGACAAAGTCTGTTTTTCTCAAGATAAAATAATTTATTAGAATGAACCGGAATACAAGTCACACCGAAGTTTTCCAACATTAATACCTATACAACCTCAACCTCTAGATGCATAAGAGGGGAAGTACCCCTGCCTTTTGTGTTCCCCTCCACCATTCAACAAGAATTACTTCATTGTGAAGGAGGGGAATTTGGTTGAAGCAGCACATGGGTACTCCAAAGATGGAAAAGAATTGAAGTTTGAAGGAATCACACCTGGTGGTTCCTGAGCATGAAGTTAAATCCCCCATCCGACTAGAGTTGATCTGAGGACTGTCCAACTATGTATAGTCAAACTACAGCACACCCTAGGGGGTTATCCTAGGATTATCCTCTTTAATTTCCTACTTTAGTTTATTTTTTCATATTGTTTTAATTTGAGTGTTGTTTTCTTAGGATAATAAACTGTCATTAGATTCCACGTGGCTATCATCCAAGTCTCAGGGGGCCAGCTCACTGGATTAATGGATAAAACTCCCAAACTCACACTTTGTAGCTACTTTTTATTTGAACATAAAATCTGGAACACTAATGTTAAATTGTTTCATCATGTAGGTGGAAAATCAGAGCATCCAGAGTTCATGCGCAAGGCAATTAAAGGGAGACATTGAAAAAAATGAATTAAATCTTCCATTCAGGGAAGTAATGTTTTAATTCTACAAGTTGTTTCAATATACTCATTCATTTTGTGTGTTGTTGTGAATTAAGTGTGGGGGAGTTTCTATTGATTTTTGAAACTAGTGAATATGTTCACTTTTATGGGTGTTTAGATTCTAATATCTACTTAGTTGAAAATGTATTTTGAAATGATTTGTATAACATACTTGCACCCACTACTTTCAATTTTATTAAGTTGCTGCTGCACATCATTTTTAATCATGCTACTATTTGAATTAAATTGTTAAAATCTTTTGTCTGCTCACAATGAATCAAAGCATGAAAATTTTAGGAATAGAAATACACTTGGTTGTTGGAGATGTTTGGTGGGGTTGGATTCTTCTGTTTTTTTTATTTGAAGTTTTCTTTTCTTTCTCTTTTTGTGTGGCAAAGAAAACTTTTGAACCTCATTGCTACCCCTCCATATCCTTTTTAAGATGAACTCATCATCAATTTTGAACTTTCACTATCTTCCACCTTAGAATACAACATTGTGGACAATGTTGGTCTTTAATTTTGGGAGAGAGGGTTCATTCTGGTGTCATGTTGAATACCCCCTTATTGAACCTGAGTTTGTGGTTGTTTAAAAAAATTGTCAAATTTTTGCAAAAAAATGTTTCAAAATTCCTTCAAAAAAATTTCAAATGCTTTCATCACATGATGGCCATTAGAGGTTCATTGGTACATAAATTATGTCTTGTTTAGTGGATAACCGTTTGCTGGTTGTTGCGAGAGGCATTTACTCAGAAATTGTTAAGCATGAATGATTGCTTAGTGCAATTGTTCACTGTCTCTATGAACCTTTCTGTTTAGGAACTGAGGATGAGAGTATGACAGGATAGGTTTTGTGGGATGATGATCATGACTTAGGGTAACTTGATGTTCTCGCTCAAACCCAGGGGACTCGCATTTTTATAAAATAATATTCAATCACTTTAGGAATTTAATTCGAATGATTATTAATTATGTAGTAAAATAGGCAAATGGGATCCCACGATGAGTATTTGAGACAAGGTGCATTGGGTGTGTTTCTATGAATAAATAGAGCCAATTTCAATCTTAATAAGTGCTATTCACAGTGCTATTCACATGGAATATGGCTGGGAAAAGGTAAAATAAAGTGCCCATGTCAAAAATGAACTCATTAAGGTGAGGGGAATTTTGAACCCAAATGAAGAAGGGAGCAATTGACTTGGTTAATTTTCATTTGAGTTGAGTCAATAAAGTGATGAAATTAATGGACTTTAATTTCTAAAACCTTGAGGAAGGTGAGAATGGAAGGTTCCCTTGGTTAAGTTTTGAGTTCCACTTCATCTGACCTATCAACACTCCTTGAATTAGAACTTGAATTGGAAGGTGAAGTAGGATAGTTAATGAGTACAAGTAGGAGGCATGACATACTTGACAGTTTATGAATTTGTGATTCTCTTGATTCCTGGGGGGGTTTTGAAGCTAAGAAGGACATCATTTTTTAACACATTTGGATACCCTGACCCATTGTTTGGTCCTACTCCTCTTGATGTTTAAGTACAATCATGCATTTTTTGAACTGAAACTCACAAATCATATGTCTGTTTTAAATTCAAAGACATGCATTTTTTTTAGGACAAACAAAGCTTCTAAGTGTGGGGGAGTTTGATGTGGCAGTGTTTTCACACTCTTTTCCACATACTTTTTGTATTTTTTATTGATTTTTTTTATATCAAAATGTTGGTTTTTATTAAATAATTGATAATTAATGTGATTTTGTACTTTTATATTTAAAATAATCAATTTTAGTTTAAATCAATTGTTTTTAATATTCATTATTGTCTTTTGAAATAATTCTTAAATTAATTTAGTCTTGAAAATTAGACTTTTATTTATTTATTCTTTTATTTTTATTCTAGTAAGTTTATTAATTTATTAATTTAATTTAATTAATTAATTATTATTTTAATTGTAAATAAATAACTCATTTTAGTTTTTAATTCTCTTAATAATTTAATTTGTTTTAACAATTTATGTTTATTCAATTAATATTTTTTTATTATTTAATTTAATTTATTAATTCTTTAATTAATTGGTTAATTAATTTATGTTAGTGACTTTTAATGTTTTAATTAGTTCTTTAATTAATTTGTTTATAATTTTTAATACAAATAAATTCATTTTTTTTAATAAAGCATAATTAATTTTGTCTTATTTATTTACTTTTTAATCTTTGTCTTGGTTTTATTAAAGTTTTAATTTATTTAATTTTTGTTTTGCCGATTACAGTGGCACGTCTCACCGTTCCACATCACTGCCCATCCCACCATTTCATCAACTGTTCTAGACTCCCCATCCCACTGTTTCACCCCTCACAGTGCCACAGGTCCCCCCACACACCACCTAACTTACTGTCTCACATTTTTCTTCATGGTGCCACTGTATTCCCGGACTTACTGTCTCACCATTTCTCAACTGTCTCACCACCTCCACCCCTTTCCTCACGGTGCCTCCTCTGCTGCTTTGACACCGTTCCACCTCCAATCACTGTGGCACCATTTCAGAACTGGTGCCACCGTCTTTTACCCCCCAACGTCTCACCGTCAAACCTCCAACCTCCATCTTCTTCCCGGTGACCCACCAAACCTTCCCACCAGCGGCACCGCTCCTCTACTCCCATTCACGCAGCACCTCAACATAGCAAAAACCAACCAGTAGTAGCAATCACACAACAAGACATGAATTAAAACAATAGAGCAGCAGATAGAAATATCACCCAAAGAGCATAAAATCAATTCAGCAGTAAACAAAACCCTGAACCAATTTCATTCTTGATCTACCTTAAGTCTCACCTCATCCTCCTACCTGCATGGTCTCAAACCCCATACTGCTTGTGCACCACCACTATCCTCCACACCCTACACACCAAAACCGAGCGGCGACCCAATCCCATGAAGCCGGCGCCATCCAAACCCAAGTCGATGTTGCCTTTTTTCACAAGCTCAGTGTCGCACCAAATTTGAACCGCCTCCCTCACAGTCGCACCGTACCCACATCTATGCGCCCCTGCCTCCATACTCACCATGTTCCACTCCATCCCTTGTCTTCATCTGAACCCCATGAGGCTGTCTAAACACCATAAACCCTAATCGAACCCCCTCTCCCTGCGCCTTTTGAAGCCGTCGGACTCCTCCTTACCGCGGGACCACCCGATTCGCTGCCTCCCCATTTCCGCATCCCCTGCTCACCGGAGAGCCACCCGAAGCCCGTGTTGAGACCTCCCCATGCTTTCCCCCTTTCTCCCCCGCATCCTACGTCTAAACCATCTCCCCCTTTACTTCGCTGAATAGACCCCCTCCCCCCTCTTCATTGTTTTTCATTTTGTTTTATATACTATAATATATAATAACATTTATATAATATATACTTAATATATTAGCATATATATAATATAACTATTATAACATATAATATAACACATTATATAATATATATCATATAAAATACTATAATAATTATAGGTATATTAATAATAATATATAATCTTATATCTAATATCTTTATGTCATAATAATTTATGTTATTAGATAAATATAATAAACATTAGCATGTAATATTAATAATAATATTAGGTATTTTAAATATATATATATATATATATGTATTAATATGTATTTTTATTTACTAATCTAAGTAATGATTTTAATATATAGTTATTTCAGTTTCTTTTTATTTGTTTAACTTGTTTCTAGTTTTTCTGTTGTTCTGTGTAGGGGGTGCTACTGGTAGAAGCAGGGATAAAAGAAGTTAGTGGGAGTGATGTGAGAATATTCGTGAGTTTGTTGTAGGGGGTTGTTTGCACTTACATGGAGTTAAATTAAAAGCTGGTAATGTGCACATCAAAGACGCGCCATGTGGATAGACATTGCCTGTTAGTTTAGTTTTCTGTTTTCATCTCTAAATAAGAGGATGCGTAACTCCTCTCTTCCAAAGGCAGGAGGGCAACGGGCCAGGGTCCGGAATAATAATGGGGGAGGGCACCATTCCATGGGGGAGGGAGGAGACTCCACCAGATTCACATATCCATTCCTTCCACATCTCATGGAATCGGATCGTCTTCGACCTGGAGACAGGACCTGCTCTTCCATTCTCCGCCTCACCCTCGTTGCTCTGTTCTAGTTTTAATTTCAATTGTGTCTGTAAATACGTGTGTGTGTGTTTTAATTGAATTGTGATGTTTGTTTTATTTGTCTTTTGTCATTCATTCATCCTCGTTTCGTGTCATGATCTCGAATCTCTAGAAATGGAGATCTAACTTGCGGGGCTAGATCCAGTTTATGAAACCCAACACGATATGGAGATCCACACATCAACGCGATCACATTCTTTTTATTCTCCTTGGTAGATCGCGTCTGCAGGTTAGATTAAGTGAGAGAAATATCTTGCATAGGATGATTTACCACTTTCTTGTTTAATTCCTTCTCCCCTTCCTGTCTTGATTTCTCAAACTGAGAATCAAGATTTGTTGTGCGATGTGGCGATATTAGTGGAATCATTCTGGATTGTGAGAAATTCTTTCCAGGATGACTTTGCTAAGTGAATCACCTTGCAGTCCGGAGGAACATTTGAGTATTGAAGAAATTTGATGCTTGAGTGTTTAATTTCTAGGCGACACCGGTGTGTGATCCTAGACATCGATCATGCAATGTGCAAAATTGAGAATTGTTGATCCATTTCTTAAGTTGATCTAGGAAAGTGAGTAGGGGGTGGATTAACCTGGGTCTGGCCTTTGCCTCTCTGACTATTGTCTTGTCCTGGTGTCATTTATTTGTTATGTGCCTTGTGTTCTGTTCGCGCCTGCTTTCTTTCCCTGGTTTTTCCCTGTGTTTCTGTGTTCTTCACTTTTTCATCACTGTTTCCCTCTCCACTGTGCTCTTCAGCAATGATTAGTAATTTCTTAGGAGTTGTGTTTTTCTGTTTTCAAAATATCTAAAAAAATAAAAAAGGTTTTCAGAACGACCACTTAGGCTCTCGACATGGCTTCCTTGTGAGCAACCCTGAGGTTAACCGATGTGCTATATCCTAGGTCTTTATAAATGTAAACTTGACCGTCCTCGCGACAAGGACACCCGTTAGACACCAACCAACCATGGAAGGGGGGTGCGCACCATGGTGAAGTGGATAGGGCCTGCTCACGATGGGAATAGGGGGAAGATGATGTGATAAAAAAATGGGGGGGGGGGGGGTAAACCCTAACAAAAGAAAGAAATGGAAAAAAACTAAAATAAAATAAAAATAAAATTAAAAGAAACAAAACTTATAATTTTTAATATTAATAATAATATTATTTATAAACTAAAACCTTAACAATAAAAATAAGAATGAGAATAACAATAATTGTGTAAAAGAAATTATATCCTCAGAATGATACCATTAAATAAAATGTCGACAATTTTAATGAGAATAATTAATGGTGATAATAATAATAATGTAAGGTCATAATAATAATAATGAAATTTATGATATTAGTATAAGTGGTAACAACCTAACATAATATTAACAATAATAATATGTATTTCTGTATTAATAACTTAATAAATTTTATATTCTTAGTTAATAATAATATTATTATTAAATAATATTATTATTCTTATCATTAAACCAATTTATTAAATTTTATTAAACTTCTTAGTTTAATTTATTTCAATTTATTTACTCATCATCATTTTATTATTCCTTTATGTTTTAACTCATTTCTGAAAGTCGGGCTGACCATGCGGTCTCAGAACCATTCCCTGTCCGTACGTCCGATGATGCAAAACCCAAAACACTCATAATAATAATAATAATAATAAAAATAAAAATAACAATAATAATAAGATAATAACAGACTTAATATACTAAATAATAAACTATACAATAATCAATTTAATAAAATGCTAATAATAAAAATAATACTCTCAATTAAATCAGTGTCCAATATAATAACAATAACAATAATAATCTCAAGTGACATTAGTATTATTATTATTATTATTATTAAAACCATTCTTAATTCATTTAATTTCATTAATTGAACATGGACAAGGCACGCATGGAACTGAGCGAGGCCACGCGGTGACCCAAGCGAGGTCGTGCAGCTTCCACAGTGGCGCGTTAAATGATGTCAAGGCCAAAATGTGAATTTTTTTGAATAAGCACTCAAAATTTTAAATTGTATCCAACTCGGATCCTGACTAAAAATTTACAAGGCTGAAAAAATAATAAAATAAAATAAATTTGAAGAAGTCAGAGTGTGACATGCACATGTTTTAGGTAGGTGAATTCAAGCATTTTCCTTTCCGAAGCATTCCATAAATACTTTATTTCTTTTAATTAATTTTTCTTTTAATGTGTTTCACACCTTAATTATGATTTCAACTAGTTTTTGGATAGTGTGTTCTATTGGTGAAATTTTCTAGAATTTGTTTTTAAAATCATGCTTGTGAGTGGTACTTTTAATTTTATTGATCAAATTTCAGTTTAGCTTTTAGAAGATAGAAATCTATTGATTTGTATGGTACTTTCACTTTGAAATTTTTTAGTAAACTCGTTAAGACAATTGGTAGCATTTCATGAATTGTGCGGGAGTTGTGAAACCTATTTTGGTAGTTCCTTGGTGTGTGTTTTCTTTCAAAAGAGTATTTCTATTGTTTAATTGGTTGGAATCCTTATTGTGCTACTTAGAAATATTTTTTTATTATTTAAATGATTTATTAAAATTGTGTAAGTGATTGCAAAACATGCTTTGAAATAGTTTTGGTGTGTGTTTTATTGGGTAATTTTATAGATTGGTAAGGTCATATCTCGACATGTGTGTTAAAATGTTTTGGAAAGGTTTCAATAATTTTAGAGGGGCATTCAAGTTTTTCTTAAATGATGTGAACAGTTAGTTTTGGTTTTAAAGTAGTTAGTGTTTGGTGGAAATGGATCTGAGATATCTCATTGGTTGTTTATTGTGTCATTGGATGTTGGCACATCCATGGGTTCACTAGGTGCACACATGGATATGCTCACAAATGATAATGGCACCTTTGAAATGGTGTTTATTTAAATCCTTGATTTTTCAAATAATTCTTGTTTTCCTAAATGAGGTTTATTCTTTGGTGTGGTTCCCTTAAATGACTTCAAATGTACTTCTCAAGGAGTTGGCCCTTTTGGCCTTGAAAAATGGTTTGGTGTGTGTCTTGAAAGGATAAGGGCCCATTTAAAAAATATGAAATGTTTGGGTGTGGTTGGTATCCAAGGGCCCATTTGGCACATTGAACTTAAAAGGTGATGTTGACTAAGATTTTATTAAAGGACGTGGTTTGTAAAATTGTGTGTGTGGTCGAAGTTTTAAAATGTTTTTAGAAAAATGGTTTCGACATGGATGTGGCGTGACAACCTGTTTGGCACTTTCAACTTTAGTGTAATGTTTGTGTTGATTCATTGAAAGGATATAGTTTTGATCAATGTATGCCCATTTAAAAACTTTAATATTTTGTAAAAGATATCAAATTTTTTAATGATTTCATGGAATTAAGTCTCGGTTGGCACCTTTGATGATATGATGTATATATATTTTTGGGGCACCTCTATACGGGGGATATCCCTTATGGGTTATCATATGAAGTGTCCATATTTGGGGTAGGAAAGTGCGGTGAGATGAGTCACTCGTGTGAGGGCCTCCTAATTACACAGTATTATTATAACCACCATGGGTTCCTGGGTGACTTTTAGATGATTGAGTGACGGTTGTTGATCAACCCCGATTAGACAGGTTGGTACCCCCTGGATTGGTGGTTAGGCCAGGCGGGCTTTGCCACTAGATTGGTCAGTTTAGGGCGGCCAATTTGTTATAGACTTATGAGCTTCACCATACACCGGCAGGTGGTTCTGAAATTGAGTACGTCCATGGGTCTTTTAGGGATGTTTGGGATCACCCGTGGTTAATGCATTATTTTCATTTCTTGTTTACTTTCCATTATACCAGTTTATTTCCAGCTTTCATTGTTTACTTGTTATACTTTAGCTTAGCATTGATATCTTTTGTTTTGAGTTTAGTTTATAAAAATACAAATTATTTTGGAAATTGTATGTCACATGTGTTTGATTTTTAAATGAGAAAAGTATGTTACTTATTTTAAAATGTGAAAACCTTACTTTTATATTTGTATTTCAAACTTGTGTTAATGAATGGTTTTGGGGAAGCATACGTTGGATTCTATGGTTAATCTTGGAAATCCTAATGATAATTTTTAATGCTCATACCTATTTTATCATTTCAGTTGCAGGTTTCCTTTGCTCGGGTTTTCTTGGTTGAGTTGCTCATTATTGGAGCAAGGTCAGCTTTTGGTTGGGAGGTGACCCGGAAGGTCACATGGAGGTATGTTGAGTTGTTATGTTAATTTCTTTTCCGCTGCTAGAGTTCATTTTTATTTTTATGTTTATTTTTCTTTATTTATTTATCTTTTATGGTCCAAATCATTCCCAACGATTAAATTTTGATGCTCGGCACTGGTTTCCAGCCCGTGGGGATCGTAAATGCCCTTCGGGACATGTCACAGACCAGCTCAAGTGACCGGTTCAGGGTTGAACCAGGTTGGTTCATGACAAAATGGTATCAAAGGGGGGCCTTGTTATTTGGGGTGTCCATTAGATGGAGATTAGGACTGTCGGGACTCGGTATATAGGTACAAGAAGGACTTCATGAACCCTCGATCATTCTGAAACTCGAGTCGCCAGGGGTAGTTCGAGAATTGAGTCCTTCTCTCATTCTGGTTTGTTTTAGATTGAGGTATGACAACTAAGTCAAGCCGATGTTACATCATGATTTCACATGGAGTAATGACCCATGAGGATTCTGAGTACACTATTTATGTTCCTTCTAGTTGTTGACGCTTACTTGGGGCATGGCCCACTACCAAGTCACTAGGCTAAGCATGACTACTAGTCCCTCACTCTGGTAGTATGCAAGTTTAGTGTCGTCTTGGTTCTGGTTGGTGTAAGTGCATTTTTGAAAGTGAAAAGGGTTTTTAAAATGAGAATGAATTCTTTTAAATTGATTTAAATTCGTGAAATGGGTTTTAAAACCAAAAGCTCTTGGTCTAAAAATATGGTGTTTTCTTGGAATTGGTTGAAAAATGGTTTGGGTGCAACTTCAGGTACTTGATGAACGTTCGCACATGTTAGGAAATGCTTGGGAACTGTGTGTTGATGCGTATGGATGAAAGTGGATAAAGACATGTGCAACAGTTCATGGGATTACTAGGGTGTGTACTTTGAATTAAAGGCTTGACCTTGTTTTTATAAAGTGATTTTAAAATGCGGAAATGATTTTTGGAAATTGAATTTGGTTTGAAAAGTGGGTTTGGTATTTGGAAAGTTCCCTTCAAATAAGGTGGTTTTGAAATATAAAATGAAAATGGGATTTTAAAAAGGGAATTTTGGGTTGTGTTTGTATTTTTTTGGTTTTTGAGCTGTTTTTTTTGGAAGAAGGAGCTTTTAATGATGTTGCTTCGGCTTGATATTGGTTTTGGATCTTTGTTTTATATGTTATTCAGAAAATGTCACCTAGAAAGGTCCACAAGGTTTCTGATAATTCATGCCCAATTTTTTTTCCTTCTCGGATGTTGCCTCCCATTCATTGTGATCAGGGTCCGTTCGAGGCAGCAGAGTGGCTTGAAGAGGTCGAGCACATCTTTAGGGTATCAGGAACTCCCGAAGTTGTCAGAGTGTGTGTTGTTTTGGGTCTGTTTGAAGGTCAAGTTCTAGAAGAATGGGAGTTGTTCACCCCGCCATCAATTCAAGTCGAGATGACGTGGGATGTCTTTAAATATTTCTTCATCTGATGGTTTATACATGAAGATTTTAAGACAAAGAAAAGGGAAGAGCTCATGCATATTCAATAAGGCCAACGGACGGTGAAAGCATATGTTGACCATTTCAAGGAACTGGTTTCCTGTTCTCCAGACATAGTGTCACAAGATTTGATGAAGACTTCTTTCTTTTTTTAGGGTTTTCATCCAAAGATCAAGGAGAAGGTCCTCCCTTCTAAATACCATCATTTCAAGAAGCTGGTGGATGAGACGTTCCTAGCTGAGTTGGTCTCCGGAATGCAGATGGTTAGAAATCCAGCGTATCTAGTTGCTCGTGAAGGTTCCTCATCTGGAGAGCAGGGTGTGCCAGAGGGACCTGTTTCTAAAGAGTCCCCTCTAGTGGTTATGGCTTCCAGTTATTTAGACCGTTCAATGGTGTTCCACTAGTGTGGACGTTTAGGGCACATGAAACAATCATGTCGCATCCCTCTGAAGACGTGCCATCATTGTGGGTTTCTAGGTCATCTAGAGAAGTTTTGCAGGAAGCATCGCCTGAAGAAGACATTATGACCAGAAGAATTCAAGTGCCTGATTGTGAGGCAAGAGATGCTTCATCCATCAAAGCCCCAGCCACAGGTCATGGGGTGAATCTCGCGCACAGTCAGGAGTTTCCTGGGGTGTGAAGCCTTGGTCTGGGTTTTGTATTCCATGTTGGTAGTAGAAAAATTAAAGTCTTTCCGCTCTTGTTTTTCTATTGTTAAAATTTTACTATTATTGAGAGTTCATCATTCGATGGGGAAATTTTATGAACTTGTTCTATTGTAATCCAAATAGTTTTGTTTGTTTGATTATGGTTTTATGAATCGTTCTTTTTTCTTAAAAGTCTGTTTGGCCCTTGTCTAGGTTGATCTTGGTTTAGCTGTGTTCGTTTGGAGAGGTAAGCGCCTCTAGAAGAATTAATGTTTGTGGTTTTGCTCACGTTTATTGCTTGGTGTAAGTTCTGCGTGGAGGTTTTTCTTTAGTGTTGGGGGGTTTTGGTCTGGGTCGAGAGTTCCAGGTTTCGGTGAAGGTCTTGTTCACTCGTGATGTAAAACATAGTTTGGATCGATTGAGAGTTCTTGCATCCCCCCCCCCTTCCTGGGGTGATATGTTTGGGTGTTAAAATTTCCACACTAGTTGAGTTCTTGTGGTGGGGAGAACCCTCTCGTGTTCTCCTACTCTCTTTTATTGTGGTTTCTTTCGGTTTCAATCGGGTGTAGATTCTTGTTTTGTCTATTGTTAGACTGGGTGACTTTCTGGGGGTAGCAAGTATTTGTGGTGGGAAGAATTGTCACACCCGACTTTTAAAATTAATTTTTACTTTAATATTTATTGGTTGCGGGTTCCCACGCAAAGGTTCAGGTTGGGTCCCAGTTTAAATTTTTTGTCATTTACCAATTCTAGTGGGTTTTGGACCCATGCGTGGTCACTTCACGGTGGACGGTAGCTGCACGGTCGGCCCGGGTGCCTGTGCAAATGTCTAATGGTTGAAATAAACAAAGTTTTATGTGAGTAAGATGAGTTAAATATTTAAAACGTAATAATTATGTTATTATTGTGTAGAAAATAATATTGTTATAATTAAGGTTTGTTAATAATATTTTTATTATTTAAAAATTGTTTCTAATATAGTTAGTAATAAATTATTATTATTATTTCATTATTGTCATTGTTATTTATATTATTATTGTTATGATTATTAATTTTTATTGTTATTAATTTTTATTATTATTATCTTTCTTATGGTTATTTTTTATTATTTTTATTTCTCATTTTATTATTATTTTTATTTTTATTATAAAATGAAAAAAAAAGAATAGGAAACCCTAATCCCGCAGTGTCCCCCCCCCCACCCCTTGTTTCTTATATTCGGCGCACCACCCAGCAGCCACTCCATGCGCCCTTGTCCGCTCCTCTTTCGCCCCTGTCACCCCACCACCCTCGCCTTCTCCTACCCCAGCCCCGCGCTCGCCCCCTCCGACCCTCCGCGCTCGCCCTAGCCGCCTTGGCTCCTAACCGCAAGCCAACCCTCGATCCTTCTTCTTCTCCCCGTGGTGCCCGACCCTCCGGACTCACACGCCTCCTGCAGGTCGCTCTCCCCCAGCTGCCTCTGGCTCCTCCGCGCTCGCCCCCCACTTCCTACGGCCCCTCCACGATCTGGCCCTCCACCTCTTGCCCCCTTCAGATCCCCACCACCCTCGTCTCATGCTCCCCGAGGAAGTCTCGGTCTGGCAAAGCCTAAGACACCGACCCCCTTTATCAGGGATTTTTTTAGTAGTGCTGATAAATTTGGGTCTTTATCAACGCTTTTTTTACTAGAATTGATAAAGGGTATATTTAAAAAAAATAAATATTTCTTTAAAAACAATATATTAATTATTAAATATAATATATATGTATTAAATATGTTTTAGATAAGTATAAATAGATATTTACACTTAATATATAAGATATTTAGTGAAATTTACTTATAAATAATTAAAAAAAATATTATTAATCAATAATTTTGCTAATTATTATCGACTAATAGTCATTTAATAACAATTTGAAGACATAAAAAATTATAAAAATTATAAAAGATATAAAATAAGTCAAAAACGTAACTCAAACTTCAAACGATCATAACTTTTGATTCGGGTGTCCGTTTGAGCTCTACCACATATTAAATCAAATCTTGCGATGAGCTCTACCTGCTAGTGAATCAAGGGAACCTTTTGTCACATTTTTTTAGGCCAAAAAAGGCCGAGAAGGCCTCTAAAACTGAGTTTTTAGTTGAGATATCCAATTTTTTTAATATTTGATGGATTTTTAGCCTCGCTTGAGGGGGTCTTTTTTCCTTTTTTTAGTGGGGAATGAATTTATTCCCAAATATTACATTCATATTGATATTATGGATTTAAAATATTATCATTTTTCACAATCTGCTGTTATTTATAATGAAATATATAACAATATATACATATTTTTTTATATATTCACACATAAAAATTTAATTTTATAATCAAATAATTAAACATATTTAAATATAAAATATATTTATCAATATATAAGGCTTATCTAAATAAAAATTAATATCCATTTTATTTAAAATACAAATATGTGAATATTTATATACCTACATAATGTGTGTGTGTGTGTGTCTATTTGTGTGTGTTTGTATTAACAAAGTGAGATATATTATCTATATATTCTAACATATGTATATACATATTAATATATAATACATGTAAATATATATAAATATGTATAATTATACTTACAGATACACATATATAATATATATGTGTGTGTGTGAGGGTGTTTTATATTTGTATGTATGTATTTATTTATTTATAAACACCAAAAAATATATTTTATAAATGTATTTAATACTGATCTTATAAATATATATTAATATACGAATCATATAAGGATGAAATAATATAACTAAATATATATAAATAAATAGATATAAATATATATTAATATACAAATAAATATATAAATATATAAATATAACTATATATGTATATATATATATATTGAGCTAATTTTATGTCTTTAATTCATTCTTTCTCCTACCTCTTCTATTTTATGACTTTTGAAATGAAATAAATGTCAAAACAATATTTAATAGCGATGAATGTAATTGAATCAGATTAAAACAATCCAATTTATAGATTGAGGTTATTCTTAATGTGTATTTATTTAATCTCACACTCCTATTTGAGATTTTAAGTCCATACAAATAAATTCAAATGAGATGGATTATATTTTTAGAATCTTTATTTTAAGAGATTTCAATAGACATATTATTTTTAATTTTTTGAATTCAAGTTCAGGAGAGAATTTAGAGCGAGGTTTTATCATTATTTTTTATTAACATTTTACACACATCAAACAGTGAATACAAAAATTTAAAATAATATACAATTATTTATATTAAAAATAAATGAGTCCAACGAGACTATGAATGGAACGATCCCATGTCAAAAAATAAAGATATTGACAAGATAAATCTTTATGAATTATACTGCCTCTCATAATTTCTTGGCCCATAATAAATGATTTTGATACTGAATGTTATATTTTTTAAATCCTTGTATCAAGAAAAATCTAACAATTTTTTGGAAAAAAAAGTCAAAGCACCGGTTGAATTGATATTTGACCAACCCAGATTCCCAAATATAAAAACTCGACACCCCTTTAACTAAATAAAATTAAAAAACCCACCTACTAAAATTGTCTCTCTATGATTTTAAGGCCATAAAAATAAATTCAAATGAAATGGATTATATTTTTAGAATATTTATTTCAATAGATTTCACTAGACATATTATTTTTAATTTTTTTAATTCAAGTTCGGAAGATAATCTAGAGCGAGGTTTTATCATTATTTTTTATTATCATTTTACACACATCAAAGAGTGAAGAATAGAATTTAAAATAATATATAATTATTTATATTAAAAATAAACGAGTCAAACAAGACTATGAATAGAACAATCCCATGTAAAAAATTAAAGATATTAACGGGAGAAATTTTTATGAATTATACTGTCTCTCAGAATTTTTTGGCCCATAATAAATGATTTTGATACTAAATGTTATATTTTTTAAATCCTTGTACCAAGAAAAATCTAAGAATTTATGATTTGTATCAATAAAACCAACAAAAATCTGTGATTTTTTAAAATCCTTGTATCAAGGAGAATCTAAAAGTCATACCGTCGAATGAATTGGCGGTTGACCAACCCAAATTCCTAACTATAAAAACCCGAGACCCATTCCCCTTTAACTAAAAAAACGTTAAAAAACCCCATCGGCTAGAATTGCCTGCTTCGCTTCGATTACTTCGTCAATGTCAATGTCTGCATCGACTAACCCCATCGCCCCTAAGAGGATCGGCATTGAGTTACTGCCTAGAGAGTCTAGCATCTTCAATGTCGACAAGTGTAGTTACGGCAGGGATATGAAGAAGGGTGGTGGCGGTTCTGCTATCTTGCGTCGCCGGAGCCGGAGGGTAAGTGCGCATTCTGAGAAGACGAGATGGCGAACCCTACTCTGCGTGTGCACGAATATTCTCTTGCTCCTCCTCCTGCTTCAAGGGTTCCAGATGGCGAAGATGTTGCAATTACAGGTGGGTTCGGTGGAGAGGAAGTTTGTGAATGAAATTGGGGGTTTTAAGCAGGAGTTTAATAAGAATATCGAGGAGATGAGTGTTGAATTGGCGAATGAGGTGCGGAGGCTGGATTCTAGGAGCGAAGGTCTGGAGAATGCTTTGACCGAAATGAATAATAATAGGATTACTTTGGATGATTTGAGAAGTGCAAAAAATATGGTTGTTGACGAGGAGATTGAGAGGCATGCTGCAGACGGGGTTGGGATGGTTGATTATGCATTGGCATCTGCTGGGGGCACGGTTGTTCTGCATTCAAAGCACCAGATCACCGGGAAGAGTGGTACATGGTTTTACTTTAGAAAGTCAAAGGGGGTTCACAGTGACACCGTGAAGATGCTGAAACCCAGCTTTGGGGAGCCGGCTGAGTGTTTTCCACTGAAAGGAAGCAGTGGGTTTGTCCAGATCAGGCTAAGGACAGCTATAGTTCCTGAGGCTATTACCTTGGAGCACATGAGGGAGAGCGTAGATTATGATAGGTCAAGTGAGCCCAAGGAGTGCCGGATCTCGGGGTGGATGGAGGATCCCAACCCTAAGTCCCAGATCTGGGGGTGGATCAAGGGTCCCAACCCCAAGTCCACAGATGATCCAGATGGAAAGATCCCGCTGGTTGAGTTCACTTATGACCTCCAGAAGAGCAATGCGCAGACCTTCAAGGTGGTGGATTCTAGTGACTCGGGCTTGGTGGACATGCTCCAGCTCGACATTGTGTCAAACCATGGGAACCCTGAGCACACCTGCATCTACTAGCTGTGAGTGCATGACCGTGAATCGAGATCCCTTCCGCCTTGACTTGGCCACACCGCTCCCAGTCTCTGCTTTTGGTTATCAATTTTCTATTAGTCATTCAGGTCCAAGTGACCGGTTGTATATAGGTCCCCCTACATTATTTCTCCTTTCATTTATCTCAATAAATTCCATTTCAAAAAAACCATACATGAAAAACCCAAAGCCGAAACAGTGAGAGGGACGGGGTGGAGGGGAAGAACCATGTAAACATTTTGTGCCAGATTACTTTTTTCCTTTTTGTTTTCTACCTAATTTCAATAAGGCAGGTAACCAAAATGTACGTACAAATCAAAATTAAATCTAAAACTGAATCATGTTTTTTAAATACCATGTTTTATAATATACCAAGAAAATTACAGAGTTTTATGATAAAATTTTAGTAATATACATGGTTTTTAAAAGGTGAGAGTCATGCCCACTTTATTAAAGAAAATAAAATAAAGAGACAATAGGAGGGGAAGAAATGACAGAAGCATGCTAAAACATACTCAGGAACTTGATCAACTCAACTATCCTAACAATTTTTTATTAGTTTTTTTAATTAAGATATATTAAAGATTCCATGACCTATTTTAACTAATTTTTTTAGAAGTGTGAAAAATAATAATACTTTTATGAAACATGAATAATTATTCAATGATGAAATCTATAAAATTTTCCTATATTTAGTGGAATACAATTAAAAAAACAATATCAATTAATTATTACATCTAAAAAATATTTAATGATTCAATAAAAAAATAAAACCCATTCATTATAAAAATGTTATGTCAATAACCTGCATATTATTTTTCATGAAATCACATTATAAGTAATTTTTTCTTTATTGAAAGACGCATACCTTATATTTATTGAAATCACAAAAAAAGTAATTGAAGAACATATATCTGGTTTATTTTTCATTCAATCACAAAATAATCATTTTTATCTTAATTTCAGGGAATGATTCTTATTTATTTCTTAAGAAATCGCATAACATTTATTTTGTTCCTAATTGAGGAACTTAATTTCATCTTATTTTTCATGTAATTACAATTCAAATATTATGTGTTTAATTGAAGAATGTGTCATTTTTTATAGCTTTTAAAATAGTATTTTGATTAAATGAAACCCACCGATGACATCTTCATCCTATCACCACTGTCGAGGTCGCCGTCCGAACGCCACACCAGTCGTGGAAGCTCGTATGAGCCCATCATAGTCACAGCACATCGAACGGGTACCCATCGGACATGATAGTGTTGTGAACGACATCGATGACCGCCACAAAAACCATACATGAAAAACCCAAAGCAGAAGTAGCGAGAAAAACCCTAGAGGTAGGGAAGAAGAAGAGAGTGCCCTTGTTACGTATACACGCAAACCTGTTACCTGAAGAGAGTGCCCTTGAATGCAGCACGAAGGGTAGAACATAGGATAGACCGGGTAGAGGACAGGTTGCGACCAGCTGAAGGAGTCCATAACATGAAGGGAGATGCGATCCGAGGGAGGGGAGGATATATCCATTTAGACACAAATCCTGTTCTTTAACGCATCCGAACAACTCCACGTGCGATCATCCGCGCAGAGGAATCCCCCCAGCGAGTATCATGGGCACAAGCACATGGTAGTAGGACTTTACCCCATGGATCTAATTAAAAAATAATATAATTAATATAACAATTTAAATATATATATATATATAAATTATAATATATGTTTGTATCTGTCTAAATAAAATTATTAGTAGTGTGGTGGTATAGGTGTTAGAGTTTAATGGTAGAAAACTAGGATTGAATGTCACTAGTGACAAGTTTTCTTAATTTTACAAGATTTTTCGACACATGAAAGGTTCTTGCAGAAATAGATTCCACATGGACTAACCTACAACCATGGTGTATGCCCATGGAGATAAGGTCCACATCAATTTCCTTATGACCATGATCATAACACCTATAGTCATAGCCAAGGTGGAAAAATCCCCAGAGACTAGTTTCATGGCTCAATCAGCCATAAACATCACGCCCTTGGTCATATCCATTTTTTCTATTTATGAATTATGGACTATAAGGATTATTTAATTGAGTTATCATCCCAATATCCCTTATAAAATCAATGAAATCTTGGTTAGGATACTCCTTTCCATGATTTGAGTATAGTTTCTTTATCTTCTTACCAAGACGATTATATAATTCATTTTTGAATTCATTAAATTTATCAAAGGAATTAGACTTATACCTCATTAAGTACACAATTCCTTATCAACAAAATCCACTGGTAAAATTTAATAAGAGTATCCACCTCTGGCTTCAACTAGAAAATATCCACGCATGTATATATGAACTAATTCTAAAATATTTGTGTCCATTTCACCCTTTCCATTAAATAGAGATTTTTTCATTTTTACTTGTAAAAAACATAACATATATCCAAGGGTTTTAGTTCAAAATAATCTAAATATCCCTTCTAATATATCTTTGTCAAACACTTCTTTTTTACATGAACATATTGATGATGCCACAACTGGGTGTGATATGAGTCATGTGAACTTGATTCGTTATCGATTTACAACACTTGATTTTCATATTCTAATACATAAATACCAGTATTCAAATGTGTCATCCCATAACATATTCTATATTTATAAAAGTAGTGACTCTTATTTCCAAAATTTAAAATGAAGACATTCGTGTCTAAAATAGACATGGATATTATGTTTTTTTTACACTAGAAACATAATAACAATTATTTACAACTATAATTAAACTTATTGGTAAAGTGATATAGTAGTCTCTAATATCCAATGTATTTAGTCTTTCCCTATTGGTAGCTCAAAGATCCACCTCACCTTTAATAAATTTCTAGAATCTACTTGGTTCTTGTATTTAGATACTTATTTGTGCACTAAAATTTATATCTAATATCTTACATTTGATAATTAATGCACTATAAGATTCCCCCTAATTATTCACTAAGGAACAATTATTAATCTAATGGACCTTATGGACACATGAAAAACACATTTCATCTTTTTCCTTATCTTTTCCATTAACATGTATAACATGTGTAATTCCTATTGGTGGGTATGTTCTCATAACCTACCTTCTAGAAAAATATCAAGTGAAAAATTCATAAGAAGAATTATCAATGTCCTTTGATCCCCTTGAATCTAATATTCAAAAATCATCTATTTCCCATCATATAGATTTCATCTAGACCATGAGAATAATGTTTAAGAATAATAGCATCTGTAGGTTCCCATTATACTAGGGAACTGATATAACCTTCCAATGATATAGATACTCTAAGGAAATTATTACATGAATTTCACACATAATAACAAGAATCGTGTGATAATATATTTATTAAAATTCAAGTATCTTAATATAAAGTAAATCGAAAGTAAAGAGTTAGGTTTTTCTAGTGAACCAACTCCAATAAACTCTTCCTTGCACAAGATCCAAATGCTAACAACTTTTAATATGCTATCCCTCTTATGATATTTAAGCTTCTATTGAGATAAGGTTTTAGTCAATACTTCTATAACATTATATTCTATGGAAACTCTACTCACTATGAACTCAATCCTATGAGAAAAATATCTCAAGAGGTGATACTTACAAAGTATATACTTTATCCATTGTTAGTCCCATGGATCCTTAGATAGGACCATCACTACATTATTATCATAATAAAGTGTGATAGTATGTTTACTTTTATTTACCACATCAAGATCCTAGATAAATTTCCATATCTAAATTACTTATTTAGATACATCAGAAGCAAAAATATACTTGAACTCTCCTATTTAATTGGTGAACACCTACAATTTAAAACTCTTCCAACTCACATATCCTCCACTAAGATAGAACACATTCCCTAACTATGATTTTAGATCATTTTTATCTTTATAAAAACTAGCATATGTGTATCTATTGATGGATAGTTCCTTATATACTCCATAAAATCATAACATATCCTTAGTATGCCTTAAAGATAATCTTTATATCCATCCAATGCATCTATCAAGGGTCTTCTTGATATATGCCTACTATGATCAAGGTGTATGCAACATCGTGTCTGTTATATAGAATTGTATCCATGATAGATCTTATCACTAATGTGTATGGAATCCTTCTCATTCTCTCTTTCTTATTTTATTTGTGGACACATTTTCTTAGAGAAATTTATACCATGTGACACTAGAAAAAATCCCATATTGGATTGGTTCATATTAAATATGTTTAGTAACTTATCAATGTATGCACCTTGAATTAGTTCAAGTAGCATATTAAGAATATAATGATGGATCTTGATCCATACAATTTAATGTAGATTGATTCAATAAAGTCTTTCATGAAAAATCATTTATTTAATCACATCTTAACTGACTATAAGACTAGTATCTCATTTCCATCAGTAATTATTCCGCCTATGAGGTGGCACATTTTGGGTGATGATGAAATGGTCTGACAAGGATCATCACCCACCCCTCTTTCTAGAGATAGTTTCTGGTCAAATTCACCATTTCTTTTGTTTTGACTAATTCTGTATCATTTTTCTTTAAAAGAAGGTTGGATTAACCCCATAGGGACTGGTCAATTCACCCTTTTCTCATTTCAAGGGAGGTGCCACAGTCAGTCGGTCCCAGCGGGTGATTGTGTGGGGTCAATTACTTGTGAAATCATCCCTCCTTTGATATAAATTCCTTGGATGGTCTCCAACAGGTTTATTCATGGAGCCAGGAACACCCAACAACCCTAGTATCCATGATTCATGGACCTGCTTTCCAAAGGAAGGTGCTCGTTGATTGATGATTCATCCAATGACATTTGAGGACTCTATTGGTCGAGAGGATGGGAAGTCAGGCTCATTGCACCCTTCTAAGGGTGGATTATTGCATGTTCCAGGACTCTCTTATATATTTAAGTTGTTTTCATATGTTCGTGAATCCTTAGTTCATTCTTGAAGAGTGTGTCCATGGGCTACCCTTGGTTTGAAAGATCATCTTAGGCATGAATATATCTAATGCTACAAAGGTGATGCTGTCTTGAGCCATACAATAAGGCTCTCTGGAGTTTATCTTCTTCCAGGGGGATGGAAGGTGACTTGATGTTGGGATCATACCCATAATATGGCTTTCCTATGTATCCTCGGGAGAGGAATAGAAACCCACGTAGTTAAGAATTATCTAGGGCTTATGCATGGAAGATTCCCATTTGAGGGGCGCATGGTTGGGCGAACCCTTTTGGATGGGCACCCTTTTGATCTCCGACCTTCAGGTAGGTGTCCTACGTATCCTAGTTTGATCAGGAAACAGAGTTCTTGTAGTTCCTAATTGTTGGGTATTACACATAGAATCTTCCCATTTGGGGATCATGATTGGGTGGACCCTTTTGATGGGCACCTTTTTGAGCTCGGGCCTTTAGGTAGGCTTCCTACTTATCCTATTTTGATCAGGAATTAGAGTTCTTGTAGTTCAGAATGTTTGGATGTTGTGATCATCACAAACCTTTGATCCTACGTGAGTCATGATCAGTGTGAGAAATAAGAGGATGTGAGAGATCCAACCAACCACATTCTTCATCTCCTGTTGGTGGGAGAGGGAGATCCCATGGAGGAAAAGGTTGGGGCGATGGTGGGTGAGGGTGTCGAGCGATGAACCTTTCAATGTGAAATGACATTAAAGGTCATGTGGCTCAATGTTAAAGGATGGGGGACTTACCTCAATGGGAGTTCCCCAGAATACATCCTTGGAAGGGGAAGAGTTTCATCCTCATCAAAAGGATAGGTGAACATAACTCCTTTGACTAATCACTATTCCTCATTTAATGGAAAATCAAGTGATCACCCTTAATCCCTAGAACGTGGAGGTTCACATCGGCATACCGAGGTTGGACTCCGGTTTATTATGGGAATGTAGACCCATGGAAATTCCCGAAGCCTGAACCATTGTGGGGAGAACCTTCGTGACTTTTCTTACCATGGGTATGTAGACTCAAAGGGGTGCGCTGATGCACTTGATGGTCTAATAATACAGGTAATGTGGATTTAGAGGAGGATTTGGCCTGATGTTAGAGGACAAGTTCGTAGAGGGACCATGGAGGACTGGACGGTATTAGAAGGGTGAAGTTTGAATCGGAGGAAATAATACCTGAAAACACCCCATTCTGCATACCGATTTCTTATGCGTTATGGGGGAGGCTTCACATACCATAGTGGTATGTGGGAAGAGGGGTAGTCTGTGTATCGATGCGGTACGCATGCATGGGTATAGATCACTACGTACCATAGTGGTACATGACCCACCATGCCTCTTTGGGTTCCATCCACGTACTGATGCAGTACACGGAACGGGGTTCAGTCCCCGTAGTGGTACACTATGCAGAGCACCATATTGAAGGAGGGTCTGTGGGATTATCATTCACGGGAAGCTCATCTTTGAGTAGTATATGGTTCATGATTTTACCATTTAGGTTCATAGTTCTATTATTATTATTATTATTCAGTTCCCCCATTTTATAGTTTGTGGCCGGATGTACCTATGGGGAGTGTGGTTTGTGATTTACGCTTCACTGATAAATCAAGACTGAAGTCGGAATCTTCCTCGAACTCTTTCTTCCAACCTTTGAGTCCCCTTTAAGCATTCATCATTCATCCTCCTCAATTCATTATGTGATCCATTTTATATATAATTAGGGAAATTGTATCTATGGACATGCGACACCATTTGTGGAGGCCCATGAAGAGATATACTGATCCGCGGAAGACTCAGTCTATTGGGATTTTCAGAGGCTGGGGTTCATGATCATGCTTCACAGAACCCTGCCTGTTCTCTTCATCCATGAACTAATGAGTTCGCGAGATGATACACAAATGGCCTTCACGCGCATGAGTCCCTCGGTGACATGGTTTGCGGTCCGCTGGGTTCATTTTCCTTCGCTCTGTGCACCAGCGCCTCATAGATCATTCCGTATACCTGGTAATTCATGATCCAGGCGGTCCATAGACCCTTCTCGGTGATGGTATACGGGGCATTTGAAATTATTTGAAAACTTTAATTCTTTCAAGTTTCTTCTAAAATTTTCAACTCAATTTGATTCTATTCACCTTTTTAGACTTTTAGAAGTACTTTCTTACTTCTGCAAAGTGATTGTGGTGGTATTTAATTCCCTTGGAGGATTTTTCAGGACCCTACAAATCCCCCATCGAAATGGGGTCCGTTCAGAATGAAATGTAGACTATTATGATATAGAAGTGATTGAACTGAAACAGTTCGTGGTAAAACAGATAGGCCCAATATGAGGGGACCACACCTATATATAAGGGCCCAAATCATTTCTCTTTTACTGTTTCTCATGGAGAAAACTGATCTCAACTTCCTCGGCTTCCTCTACTCTTTTGTACCGTGTCCCTTGCGAAAATCCTTTCCACGAACCACTTCATAAGTTCCGTGAACCGAACTTTCCACCATTTTTATGTCTGCGTGCCGAATTTTGGGTTTCGTTAATGGCATTGTGGAATTTTTAAGAACAAAATATGGATTCTGCATAGGAGAACACTATGCTTCTTGTCTGTCCACATTGTAGTGACTCGGGTTTTGGGCCTATCAGACTTTGGAATATTCCTATGAATAATTCCAGAGCTAGGCGTAAAGACGGCGTGAGATTCTGAGGCCCGGTGTGCCCGGAATAAATTTTATAAAAATATTAAGTATTTTAGTACTATGCACATGGAGAGGGTGTGATATCTCATAAATGGTGGCTCAGAATGAGAATTTGAGGTCACGTTTTTATCTGGAGCGTGCCGTTTACCCTAGGTGGGGTGTAAACTTTGTAGGCGCCGACCTACCGTAGAGAAAAGCCACCAGTGGCATTTTCGTAAATAAATGGAAATGTTTATTTACAAGCATCGGCTCGAATAAATCCTGAAAAAAGTCTCAGATTGAAATTCTGAGTTCGCTGTTGCGTTCAGAACACCATGGTTACCCTAGGCGCGACATAATTTTAGTCGGCGCTGGGTGCCGGGTCGGAGGCGTGTTGGCGGGGAGTGAAGATGAAGTTTTTATTTAAAAAAAAATCAATCAAGCTTCTTCTCCCCCAACCCCTACGCACAAGAAGAAATAACCCCTCCCCTCCTCCTTTGTTTCATCACCGATCGAGCCCCAGGTGTCCGTTTTCAGTGCTGATCATCAGCGGATCAAGCTCCAGCACGTCGCAGGCGTCGTTCTATACTCGAAGCTTCGGAGTTTTGCCTATGAGGTATCCAGTTTGAGTTTTAATCCCCCAATCATATTTATGCTTCAAATTTCTTCATTTTTTTGTTGTATTAGGGAAGATCGGGTCCCGAGGGTCATGTAAGAGGTTTCATATCGCAAAACAAACCACCGGGGTGCCCCCGGCGGTCCGCGGAAGTTCCATCGACGCAGCACCGGCGCAACGGTGCCAGCGTCGGCGGACCCGCGGTGGTCCGTAGCGGCCGGACGGCTAGGAAAGTGGCCCGTAGGCCTTTCCGGCGGAGCGCGGTGTCATGGGGCACCATGCGGCGGAGGTCCACCGGCCAGTGCGGGCCAGCGGCGGCGATGGCCGGTCCTGCCCTCTTTGAATACACGGGGGTTTTAAAACCCCTGTATTTTTCTCCCTGGAGGTCAGATTCGCGTGACGTCTATGGAGATGCGACCCTAGGGACAAGGATGACTTTTTAGAGTAGGTTTGGTAGTTTTAAGTTTCGAGATCGTGGCCCGGGATCTTGAAACGTCGAATAAAATAATAACATTTTATTATTATTCGACTTCATGTCGTTGTATCTTCTACCCGGAGCATCCGATTGGCGTGCCATAAGTGGCGTTGAGACCCTGATGATACAACGGACTTTTCTTGTTGGTTTTCGGGTGTTGGGACCAAGTTTGGGGTGTGGGCCGCATGAGGCTGGGTTTGGGGCGTTTACGGAGAAACACAACTTTCTCACCAGGAGTCTGATTTTGGTGGATGAATAGTCGATCCTGTGTGTTTTTTCAAGAGGATTGAAATGATGTGATCCATTCAATGGGTTTCGGGATTGATGCATGGGTCCCAACTGAGCTGGCTTTGGTGAATAATACCTTTTTCACTGGGGGTCCATTTGGGACGAACGAGTAGTGGATCTCGTGGGTTTTTTCCAAGGGGATCGCAGTGGTATGATCCGCTTGATGAGTTTTGGGATTGTTGTGTGGGCCCTGCATGGGCTAGCTATGGTGAATAGTGTATTTTTTACTGGTTGTCTGTTTTGGGTGAGTAAACAGCCTATCCTACGTGTTTTTCTGCGTAGATTGTGATGGTGGGCTCAGTATTGGTCTTGGAGGTGCGTTGTGTGGAATTGTGGTGGGTCGCTCGGGTTAGCGACTTTTGGACCAACAATGGTTGTGGGTACTCCCTTGGTTCATTCCTACAAGGTTTCGCGCGACATCACAACCTTAGTATAAGTTTGGGATCCTCTCGATGGGATGTTTAATCTTTTAGAGTTGTAGAATCCCTCTGGTGGGCCTGGAGTGGGATCCTCTAGCATCGTTTCCCTAGATCGGGTTGTTGGTATCGTTGTGACCGCTTATCCACAGGCGGAGATCCCCTATCTAGCAGGTTAACTCCGTAGGGTTTGTGGTATCATCAGGAATATGATCCCATACGTAGTGGTCTGTGCTCAGTAGGGTTGTGGCAGCATTGGGTATATGATCCCCTACTCAGCATGAGGATTATAGTAGGTTTGTGGTATCGTTGGTTATACGATCCTCTACTTAGCACGTGGTGTCAGTAGGGTTGTGGAATCGTTAGTTCGATCCCCTACAGCGCGAGATATACTAGATAGGGTTTCAGTATTTTCATGAACATCGTGACATGGGTGGCGATCCTCTATCGGAGTGAGTTGTTTCTATTGAGCTCCAGATCGTGTTGTGGTATCCCCCAGCGGATCCTGGGAGTGATCCCCTATCCACAAGCTCTACGAATGCCAGATCAGGTTGTGGTATCCCCCAGTGGACCCTGGGAGTGATCCCCTATCTTTGGGATCTTCGTATACCGGTGTGGGTTCTGGTATCCCCTAGAGGACCCTAGGAGCGATCCCCTATCCGAGGAGCTTGGAGTTTATGTTGTTTCAGTGAGTTTTCCTCAATGTCAATATCTGACGATTGTGATCTCTCAGGTGAGTGTCTGAGATATTTGTGTGGGACCCGATGGAGTGTATCTCTCGAATGAGTGTCATCTGGGATGATGGTGATCATGGAGTGTGTTCTCCTTGGTGTGAACCATTGATGGTGATGAGGTTGGTACCTCACGTGGTTTGGTGCATGAGCTGGGTATATCTGGATTGTTCATGGTGTATGTATGGGAATTCACCTGAGCTGAGATGACTAGTTATGTTTAGCCAAGGATGGTCATGATATGGAGTTTCTCTCATCTGGGTTCCCTCTGGATGAGATGAGCATACTGTTTCTTTTCAGTTTCACTCTTTTGTTTTGTGTTTTTGGGGTGGCTACTGAGTATTGTTATACTCACTCATGTACAGGCTTTCCCCACACACTTTTGTCTCTTGTGAAGACCACAGGCCTTTTGACGGTGTCCCAGGAGGACCCAGAGCAGGCGGAGTTGAGTGAGTGGGACTGATCGTGGAGTCTTACCGGATCTATGCCAAGGAGCTTTCCAGTGGTGGTTTTGGTAGTGTTTCCCTCCTTCTGAGTAGGTTAGACGCTTCATAGTTTTCTTTTGGTGGGCCATATTTTTCCCTTTTGTACTTCTGTTGTACTCTGGTTGTGGGATAGTTGTATGCATGCATTTACTTTTCAGTTTAATATATCTCTGCATTGTTTCATGGAGGTGTATGTGGGTGAATGTGTATAGGTACCTTAGGCTAATTCCTCCCTTGTGTGTGATAGCCTACACGGTGCTAGACACCAGCCCCTGGCCAATTGGAGGTGGGCTTGGGGAGTCGCAGCTTGAGCCCCATTGGGTCGGGTCGTGACAGAGTGGCATCAATGGAGGTTCCACCTTTGGGATCTCAGAGTGTAGCTGGTCTAGCTGTGAGTTTGGTTTGGGTTGCATAGAGGCAGTGTGAGGATGTTTCGTGTTTAGATTTTAGGCCAGAGACTCTAGTGTTGGTGCGGCGGCTGACGTATCCATACATCAAGACTCGGATAACCAGACCTTCGAATAGGGATCTTTGGACACTAGTCGTAGGGACATAACAGTACATGCATATTTTAGGACTGGGTTTTTGGGTTTCCCTTGTTCTTATTGGTTCATCACTCCAGATATACCCTTTGACTATGAAGCATCTTGATTGTATTTTAGGATGCCTCCACGAATGACAGCCAGTGAGGGTTCTGTAGCGAGATTGTGGTGACGATCCACCCTGTGTAGAGGCTATGGACCAGGGCACAGGTTCTGAGGCTTGACCTCTAGGTGGTCTGCCAGTTGAGCCACCACCTGTCGAGCAGCTGGTTGTGCCGAGAGTGCAGGATGAGGTTGCGCACAGGCTGAGTGCGCTATAGGAGTTCCAAAGGCAAAGACCTCTGAGGTTCTGAGGTGATCCAGACCCTCAGGTAGTTAATGACTGGCTCAAAGTAGTCACCCTAGTTTTCCACCTAGTGAGGACACCTTCATATCAGATGGTGGTCCTAGCGGCGAGCCTTCTACATGGTTCGTTCGGGCGATGGTGGAGTTTGGTGATGCAGTCCCATGACGAGGAGATGCTCACGTGGGCAGAGTTTGAGCGGCTCTTCAGGAAATATTTCTATCCAGTGATGCTGAGGTCAGTGCGAGTTCAGGAGCTTCTACAGCTTCGACAAAAGGACATGACTGTGTTGGAGTACTCAGTGGGGTTTACAGACCTGTCACGCTACTCCCTAGATATGGTTCGAGACCCGTTCTTTAGGGCACAGACCTTTGATCAGGGACTACGCAGAGACATACGGGCAGGTGTGGCTGCTTTGTGGTTGTCCACATATGTTGGAGTGCTAGAGTGAGCCTTGATTGTGGAGAACTTTCTGGATAAGCAGATTCAGCCCGTCAGTGTTCGGCACATGGCAGCTGAGACATCTACATCTGGTAGCTGGCGGCAGGCGCAAGGGTCTAGACGTGGCCGATGTTTTAGTAGGTAACCCCGGGATGGAGGATCAGAGGACCGGGGCTTGCAGGCCAATTTGGTCAGCCACCGGAGAGGCGGAGTTATGCTTGCGATGGTCGGGGACATCTTGAAAGAGATTGTCTGACCCGTCGTGTTGCTAAGAGGGAGCCGATCGACGGACCACCTTGGCAGAGGTAGCGTCTCGAGCAAGGAGGTCCATAGGGTGGCGGACGTAGCGACGGATCTGGTGCAGCATGAGGTAGCAGACGGTATCAGTTGCCACCACCCCACCCCCAGGTGATCCACGCCGGGCTCAGGGAGACGGTGGCAGAGGGTGAGGACAACTGCAAGCCTTAGAGGTTGTTGACCTAGAGGCTCTGTGGATGGATAGAGGTATGCCTTGTGTCCTTTTGACTTTCTGAATTAGTTTGGTAGACACTATTTAGCGGTACCCGTCCTCTCCGTTTCTTGCTCATGTTTTGTTTAGAGCGTTGGTAAGACCATGTGTGGGTGTTGTTCGATGTGCTTAGAATGTGTGAGGAAGAGGGATCCTTGCCCCACTGAGACACGTTTTTGTGACGTGATCAAAACTGTGCGGGTGAGTCAGTACTGCCCAAAGAGGATAATGTTGAGGTATGGTGGATGAGTCCCTCTGACTTATGTGTTTGGGCATGAGTGTTTGTTGCCGAACTCGGTGGCGTGGGAGACCCATTTGAGAGTCCAGTTGATTTCCTTGTGCTTATGGATTTTCAGAGACAAAAATTTTGAAAGTGGGGAGGATGTAGCGACTCAGGTTTTGGTCTTTTCAGACTTTGGAATATTCCTATGAATAATTCCAGAGCTATGCATGAAGACAGCGTGCGATTCTGAGGCCCGGTGTACCCGAAATAAATTTTATAAAAATATTAAGTATTTTTATACTATGCACGTGGCGGGGGTGTGATATCTCATAAACAGTGGATCATAATGGGAATCTGAGGGCACATTTACGCCTGGAGCGTGCCGTTTACTCTAGGCGGGGTGTAAACTTTGCGGGCGCAGGCCTGCCCTGGAGAAAAGCCACCTGGAGCATTTTCGTAAATAAATGGAAAAGTTTATTTATGAGCGTCGGCTCAAATAAATCCTGAAAGGAGTCTCAGATCGTAATTCTGATTTCACTGTTGCATTCAGAACGCCGTGTTTACCCTAAGCGCGACATAATTTTAATCGGTGCCTGGTGCTGGGTCGGAGGCGTGTTGGCTAGGAGTGAAGATGAAGTTTTTATTTAAAAAAAAATCAATCAAGCTTCTTCTCCCCCAACACCTACATGCAGGAGGAATAAACCCCTCCCCTCCTCCTCCATTTCTTTGCTGATAGATCCCCGAGCATCCGTTTTCAGTGCCGATCGTCAGCGGATCGAGATCCAGCGCGTCGCAGGTGTTGTTCTGCACCCGAAGCTTCGGCATTTGACCCGAGAGGTAGGTGGTTTGAGTTTTAATCCCCAGATCCTATTTTTTCTTTGAATTTCTTTGTTTTTTTTTTGTCGTAACAGGGAATATTGAGTTCCGAGGGTTGCGCAGGAGGTTGCAGATCACAAAACGGACCACCAGGGTGGACCCGGTGGTCCACGGAAGATTCGCCGGCGCGGCGGCGTCGGTGCCGGTGGACCCGCGGTGGAGCGCGGTGGCCAGCCACCCGGGACGGTGGCACGCCGGCCTTACCAGCAGAGCGCGGCGGCGTGGGGCGCCACGTGGGGGAGGGCCGCTGACCCGCCCGGCCGGCGCGGGTCGGCCCAGGTCGGTCCGACCCTCTTTTAATACACCGGGGTTTTAAAACCCCCATGTTTTACTCCCTGGAGGTCGGATTTGCGTGCTGTCTGTAGAGATGTGAGCCTGGTGAAGAGGTGAACCCTTTGGTGTGAGTTTGGGAGTTTTAAGTTATGGGATTGTGGCCCGGGATCTTGAAACGTCGAATATAATAATAATATTTTATTATTATTCGACTTCGAGCCGTCTAATCTTCTACTCGGAGCATCTGATTGACGTGACGTCCATGGTGTTGAGACCCCGATGATATGGTTGACTTTTCTTGTTGGTTTTTGGGTGTTGGTACCGAGTTTGGGGTGTGGGCCCTACAAGGTCGGGTTTGGGGCGTTTACGGAGAAACACAAATTTATCACTAGGAGTCCGATTTTGGTGGATGAATAGTTGATCCTATGTGTTTTTTTGAGATGATCGTGGTGATGTGATTTGTTCGATGGGTTTCGGAATCAAGGTGTGGGCCCCACCCAAGCTGGCTTCAGTGAATAATACCTTTTTGCACTGGGGTCCAGTTAGGATGAACGAGTAGTGGATCCCATGTTTTTTTCTGAGGGGATCATAGTGGTATGATCCTCTTGATGAGTTTCAGGATCATTGTGTGGGCCCCCCACAGGCTAGTTATGGTGAATAGTGCATTTTTCACTGGTTGTCTGTTTTGGGTGAGTAAATAGCCTATCCTGTGTGTTTTTTCTTGTAGATTGTGATGGAGGCCTCAGTATCGGTCTTAAAGGTGCGTGGTGTGGTGTTGTGGAGGGTATCTCGGGTTAGAGATGTTTGGACCAGTAGTGGTTGAGGGTACTCCCTTGGTTTGTTCCTACAAGGGTTCACGTGAAATCACAACCTTCGTATAGGTTTGTGATCCTCTCGATGGAATTTTATATCTGTTAGAGTTGTGGCATCCCTCTGGTGGGCCCGTAGTGGGAACCTATAGCATCATTTCCCTAGATCGGGTTCTTAGAATTGATGTGATCACTTATCCACGGGCAACGATCCCCTATCTAGCAGGTTAACTCTATAGGGTTTGTGGAATCATTGAGAATATTATCGCCTACACAGTGGGCCGTGCTCAGTAGGGTTGTGGCATCATTGGGTATACGATCCCCTACTCAGCATGAGGATTATAGTAGGGTTTCAGTATTGTTGGTTATATGATCCCCTACTCAGCGCGTGGTGTCGGTAGGGTTGCGGAAACGTCAGTTCGATCCCCTACAGCGCGAGATATACAAGATAGGGTTTCAGTATCATCGTGACCATCGTGACACAGGTGATGATTCTCTATCTGAGTGATATGTTTTTGTCGAGTGCTAGATCGGGTTGTGGTATCCCCCAGTGGATCCTGGGAGTGATCCCCTATCCATGAGCTCTACAAATGTCAGATCAGGTTGTGGTATCCCCCAGCATACCCTGGGTGTGATCCCCTATCTGTGAGATCTTTTTATACCAGTGTGGGTTCTGGTATCCTCTATCGGACCCTAGGAGCGCTCCCCTATCCGAGGAGTTTAGTTTTTATGTTGTTTCAATGAGTTTTCCTCAGTGTCGATATCCGACGAGCGTGATCTCTTGTGTGATTGTCTAAGATGTTTGTGTGTGATTTGATAGAGTATATCTATCGGACGAGTGTAATCTGGGATGACGGTGATCATGGATTGTGTTCTCCTGGTTGTGAACTGTTCCTGGTGATGAGGTTGGTACCTTGTGTGGTTCGGTGCGTAAGCTGGGTATATCTGGATTGTTCATGGTGTATGTATGGACATACACCTAAGTTGAGATGACTAGTTGTGTTTAGCCGAGGATGGTCATGAGATGGAGTTTCTCTCATCTGGGTTCCCTCCGGCTGGAATGAGCGGACTATTTCCTTTCAATTTCTCTCTTTTGTTTGGGGTTTTTGGGGTGCCTACTGAGTATTGTTATACTCACCCATGCATGGGCTTTACCTGCACATGTTTTTGTCTTGTACAGACCACAGGCCTTTTGATGATGTCCCAGGAGGACCCGAAGCAGGCGGAGTTGAGTGAGCGGGACTGACTATGGATTCTTACCGGAGTTGTGCCGAGGAGCTTTCTAGTGGTGCTTTTGGCAGCGTTTCCCTCCTTATGAGTAGGTTGGATGCTTTGTAGTTTTCTTTTAGTGGGCCCTATTTTTCCCTTTTATATTTCTGCTATACTCTAGTTGTGGGATAGTTGTATGTATGCATTTACTTTTTAGTTTTATATATATCTACACTGTTTTGTGGAGGTTTATATGGGTGCGTGTGTACATGTACCTTAGGATAATGCCTCCCATGTGTGTGATAGCCTACTCGGCACTAGACGCTAGCCCCTAGCCTATTGGAGGTGGACTTGGGGAGTCACAGCTTGAGCCCTGTTGGGTCAGGTCGTGACACACACATCGATCTTGAACCAGAGAACCGAACTTTAAGAACTAATAAGCCGAACATGAAATTTTTATCCATGATCTTTGAAAATAATATTACAGGGGCCTAGGTTCGTAGTATCCACTTTCCATGAACCATTATGTTCACCGTCCAATGATCTGCATGCCAATGCATCGTGGATGGTTCATGTACCATGGTTGTACACGGTGAAATGCATCTGCATACCATAAATGTAGGTGGTGTTTCTACTACATATCATGCAGTACACGGAGACCTGTGTTGATATATTTTAAATCCTTTGACCATTCTTCCATAGCATTTATCCAACAATTTTTTTCAGACTGGCTTTTTATCGGCTTTTGGATATTTTTGTGCAGGTTATAATGGTTTCTTCACAGGCTGTGATAAAATCGACGAAGACAAGGGTGACCATGGTGGGGAATAGTGAGGATCGTCTTCGAGCCTACATTATTCCTCATGACAGCTTCTTAAAGGATTTCTTGATGTAGGAGATCCTATATTACCCACTATTTGTAAAGCTACCACTTTACAAATTTGGTATCCCTGAAGACGTTCCTCTATCATTGGATGACCCTGATACCCCTTTCATCCTCTTGGAGGCACTATAAGGAAATGATCACGCCAACATTTCCCCAGTAGGAGAAGTCGTCTCTACTCTGATTCAGGAGAAAATATTCATACTTGGAGGCTCTTCATGGACTTAGGGCAACCGTAGATGACGCGATGGTGTCCCAAGACTAGGTGCCCGAGAGTACCCATCCATTATCAACATCTCCCAAGAAAATCCCAATGGCGGGTGGATATCCAAGTGGGATATGCGAGCCAGAGGATGTTTCTCTAATGAATGGGCCTGGGAATTCTGGGTACATTAGATCTATTTGGAGTCCCCTGACCAGTTGGAGGTGGTGGGCTTGTATCAGTCAACCTAGGTTTCTCAATTTGTAGTTTTCTCCCCAAGATAAATCCTTCCAGTATTGTTGGGCCACTGGTGTTCAAGCACCAACACCTTCCACTTATTATATAGGGTGGTGGGAATTAGGTTATGTGATATCCACCAGCTTGGAGGACTCCCCATACTTGGTGAGATGTACGATGAGTTTCTCCCAACAGTCACTACATGGAACGACACTGACCACGTGTCCCCTTTGATAAAGAGTTTACTGGTCATGGAAGAGGGATCACTCGATCATCCCTTCCAGGATCGTTCGCTTATCCCATTCGAGGCATGATTAATGTTATTATTGCAGGTGAATGGACCTAAGCTAAGGTCTTTCTGTAGTCGAACTCATCCATCTTGTCAGTCCCACCAGACTCCAGGTTCATATTGTGTTACCCTTGAAGCGGGATGATATACCACATGGTGATATGAGCTTCAACTAGACGTATCACCTACACTTAGATTAGCAAGTTTCTTTTCCATTTTTTTAGTGGATGGATTTTCCCATCCCGCAATTTATATATTGGGGTTCAGTCCTGTACCTTTATGATGTCATCCATGCTAGCAGAGGGTTAACCTATTAATTTTTCCATTTCCACTCTTGCTCGTCTTTATGAGTTGTTAGGATAGATACAAGAAGGTAGGACCCCATATCTTCCCAACATACCATTTCAGTTTTTTTATGGGTGGATGGTAGAACACTTCCCCTGGTATGAATATCAGCATACTGCAATGGTTCCTTATTCTGAATTTCAACCCACCATTCTAAACATTTTCGTTTTTCATCCTAAAACTCTAAGGGTTATTGATGAGGTTGGGATGTTAAACGATGCTTCTCGCTTCTAATTTGCACCGCATCCTACCCCTAATGGGTCATTAAGATGTGACAGGGATGGTTATTTAGATTAATGTTCATATCTCATTGTGATTTGGGATGGTATTCTTACTAATCATATAGATCAAGTAGTGGTTTGTGATCCATACCTTTCTTTCCGTTTTTCTAGGAAATTTGGATGCCTCCAACAGACTACGCTACTTATGGATGTTCAAATTAGGGGAGAGTCTCATCTCATAATTATTCACCAGTTATGGATTATGATGATTCATGAAGGTGACACTATAGAGGTTATCATTCCTAACACAACGGGATCCACCTTTCTATTGCTAGATTATGACCAACTTTGGACATCCTATTACCCCAATGGAGTGCTGAGAGAACCAGTTCAGAGGGTGTAGAAAAATTTAACCATTCCTTGCCCCATCCTCACCCCAATGACAATGCCACGCATTCCTTATACTATGAATAGTATGATAACTATGCCTTATACTTCTATCCCTACAGCAGCCATGATGGATACACCGCCTGTTCATTCCCTTGTGGTAATAATATGCTCAGTTTGCCATCAAAAGCATCTGGGAGGGGCTTCATCGGTACAACCTATCTTAGTGGGGAGTGATTCAGACTGCTCCCCTCCTGTAGATACTTCCTAATACCTTAAAGAGTCTAGCACCATCAGAGTATCACTGATCACCCCGAAAGTCGTGGCTAATCCTCCACATCCTGCTCCAGCAGTTGATCCATCTGAGGTCAAGGAGAGTCCCCCATCATGGGTGACCTATCTTAGGTCCCTTCCCACTCTTGTGACGCCACTTCCTTCTTGTAGACTTGTTTCGGTGGAGGAGGATCAAGGTACCGGTTCCGCAAGGAGGTACCAGATAGTGAGAAAGTATGCATCGCGCAAGTTATGTGCTCTTTCCATGGAGACACCTATGGACAATTTTGCTGATAAGACTAACAATTTTCATCTATTATTCACTGAGCTGGGTTCTGGTGGCTTTGATTATCGGCACTTACACCTCCTCATCTACCAAATCTTCATTTCCCAAGAAGACTTTTCATCCTATGAGGACAATCTTGACAAGTTAAACTCTTTCCATCACCAGGTGGCGACCTTTCGAGATGTTTCGTAAGAATATGATCATCTAATGATTGAGGAGGTGAAGGCTCCTGATTTGATGGGCACCCAAAAGGAAGATCTATGGGAGTGTGAGTCACGCTAAGAAAGTTGGAGGGATCAACTATCCTCTTCACATGATAACTATAAATCCATCCAGAAGAAAGGGCAGGACCTTAAAGTTGGTTTGGAGTGGGTGCATCCGACAGTCAAGGCCGAAATGGAGGAGATAGATTATTTGGAGAAAACTATTGACAACCCATGGAAATCACTTTCCATCCTTCTGGAAAGGGTAAACTGAACCTTGTTGTAGCTCTATCCTGCATCATGATATGTACTCCTCTTTTTTGATACTTTGGAGAGACTCTGAATTGGGGATGCTCCTCCATTTTTTTGAACTCAATAAGGCTGATTTTCCTTTAAATATTTTTTCTTTCCCTTTTCATGTAATGTTAATTGATAATAATCATATAAACATCATTTAAATCATGTATTATTTTTAATACATAATTTGAAACCACTAAATTGAAATAATTGAATTGTGCTCTAATTTTTTCCTGAGTCGTAGGGCTCAAGAAGTGTAGTTCGACTATTGTTGAGGTTTTATGAAACACCTCATGAATTTTTATGTCTTTTTTATTATTACCCCAATTTTTTCCTAAGACTTCTTGACATAGGCTTATCAGGCATAACTTTACATTTTCTTAGGCTGCCCTTTGTGGGTTTTCGACCTAACAAGCTTTACATATCTTTTGATGGGTCAACGTTTTTAATGAACCAACACTCAACTTTTTCCTAGAGGTGCCTTTCGTGGATTTTACCTTAGGTGAGTATGGTGTCTTTTTTGCTGGCAGTTCACAGTCCTATCAATCATACTTACTAATGATGTTTTAGGTCAAAAAACTTTGACCAAACATAATGAGATAAGTCCCTAATTAGAGATCATCAGTGGGGAATGTTCTAATATCCTTCAAAAATGGATTAGGGATTTTTATCGACCCTATATTTGAACATTTTGGACATGCATGAGGCTTCGAATCCATTTTAGGCATACAAAGGTAGGAAAGGACTCTCCTGGGGATCAATTTTCCTTTGATTGATGAAAGTTTTTTTTGGGAAACATATATAGAGCCATAGGGGAATAATGTTCATAGTCAATAAAAGGTATCTGCAGGACACTATTATTCCATCTCCATTGGCCTTGGTAGGATTTATAACACTTTGAGTTTATTTTGATGTTGGGAGCCACAGTGGGTGGATGGTTTGAGTAAGGGTGTCTAAAAATATTAGGGACATTCATATCAGCTTTGAGTAGTAAATTGTTCCTACATGGTTCTTACTTGCGTGAGGGAGAGCTGTTGAATGGATAGTTTAGTTGGAAGTATTTTGTATGTCAAGGGAATTTGTAAAGAGGAATGTATGTAAGTTGTTATCCATAATTTTTCCAAATCCGGGGGTGTGCTGGGACATGAATGTCATTTGAGGGTACGGAAGCTAGAAAAGACTTTCCTATGGACAAATTTTTCTTTTATTGATAACCATTTTGAAGGTAACATATGTAGATCCTCTGGGGAATGATGTGCATATTCCAAAAAAAGGTGTCTGCAGGACAATGGCCTTCCATATCTGATGGATATTGGGAATTTTATGGATACGGTATGGACCTTCGACAAGGGGTGCACCAAAACATGAAAAGGAGAATTTTAAATGAAATTCTCCTAGAAATGAGTGGGGGAACTCTTCTTTTTATATAGATCAACTTCACGCATAAGGATGGGGTATCCTTAGAAACCTCCAAAGAGACCAGAGATGAATCAGGCTCGTATGTTTTGATATATCCAGGATGAGTATAGGGAGGAAAAATGTAAACCATAACTTTGAGGTCCCTTGAATCAGGAGGTATGGAATGAGTCTTGGAATCCATTGGGTGTATTGAAATAGAATATGACTCCCCTAGGGACGAATTTTCCTTTGATTGATGGCCATTTTTGTGGGAAACATATGCAGAGCCTCTGAGGCATGATGTGAATAGTCAAACAAAGGTGTCTTCAAGACATTGTACTTCTATCGTAGATTGCCTTGAATGATTATGAGGATTCAAGATCACTCAGATCATGGAGTTTGAGGTATGGAAGAAGTGTATCCAGATATATTGGAAACATTTGGGCTGTGATTTACTCATAGAATTAGGCATACCTTATATAGATCTGTTTCACACGCAGGGTGAGGTGTTCATCTCAACTTTGGGGTACCTGGTCATTTAACGTCACATGTCTAGGACGTGGGGTTCCTCGCGAGGGAGGGAACCATGACATGCCTTTTAGGGTCGTGCTGCTAAGACCAAATTCTTACTTTTTTTGCCATAAGGTCATGGTGGATCTCTCACTAATATCCCTAAGCTCACTTGAGTTATTATTAGTGTGAGAAACAAGGGATTACGAGGATTCTAGGTCATTACCTAAGAACAGAAAAATCAACATTAGAGGGCACTTTAGGCTTTATCCAATGTTATGCAGTTTAACGTCATATAGTAAGGACAATTTTGGACATTTAGTTTAATTTCGTGTGGTGAGGACACAATGTTGTTTAGTTTAGAATCAAGTAGTGAGGATTATTATGTTTTCATAAAGACATTTAATAGTTTTGAGTTAATCGCAATCAGGATGCTCTGGAGTTACTTAGACATGAGTGATGATAGAAGGTGTAAACCATAGTCCCAGGGGAAACTTGAATCAGGAGAGATGACATGGGGCTTGGAAGCCATTGGGCATACTGAGATGGGAGATGACTCTCTTGGGGACGAATTTTCCTTTGATTTATGGTTGTTTTTGTGTGAAACATATGAAGAGACACCGAGGCATGATGTGCATAGTCAAATAAAGGTTTCCACAGGACACTGGCCTTCCGTCTGAGATGGCCTTGAAGGATCATGGGGATCCAAGTATTCTTGGGGTATGGAGTTTGAAAAATGAGAAATATGTGTCTAGGAATGTGAGAAATATCCATATTGTGATTACTCATGAACTACAAGAGCTTTCGCATAGATCTGACTCATATGTATAGGGGGAAGCATGATCTTTTGACTTATCATGAGTGGGGGGCATGTGCGGGATCTCATAACACCGAGGACGGGGCCATGCATAAATCTTGAATAATTTCACAGTTTATCATCAAGCAATAAGGACCTTTCATAGACTCCCCGTACAAGTCCGACCTATGCACGGGGATAGGGGTATTATTTGTTTTGATGGTGGCTGGGTCGGGATAGAAAATCTGAGCATCACTACGTATCCTATGAGGACAAGAATCAAGATTTATGTAGTTATGCATGTTCCCTATACTGATTTGGATCGGTCCATGTGTAAGGACTTGTGAGGAAATTCTTTTATGATGGATGGGCTAGGATCCCAAATATAGGTGTCACTACATATATTGTGAGGGTAGAAATCAATTCTTATGTAGTTCTTCACATTCCCTATACCGATTTGGCTCGGTACATGTGTAAGGAAATTTGAGGGCGTGTTTTTATGATGGCTAGGATGGGATGCCAAATCTGGGCATCACTACGTATCCTGCACGAGAAAGAATCAAGTCATACATAGTTCTGAACATTCGTTGTACCAATCGGGCTCGTTCCATGTGTAGGGTCATTTTTGTTTCATTTTCTATAGGTGTCAGGTCTATCATATCTCCCTATAATTTGTTTGCGTAAAGGAATCCTTACCACTTATCCTAAGCTCATGTGAGTTATTCTCGATTTGAGAAACAAGGAGTAAACATAGGGTTTACTTTGCAAGTGTTTTGAGGTAGAGGATATAATGGAGGCATTTTTTTAGTGGGGGTTGGGACAACATCAAGGATCAAGGTGTTTCTACGTATCCTGCGAGGGAAAGAATCAAGTCATACGTAGTTCTGTGAGAGATCATACAGTTTATTTTCATGTGATTAGGATGCTTTGTGCTATGTAGTTTAACATCTTATAATGAGGACATTAGTCAATGTTTAATGTCATGTTTCAAGGATGGGTTCCTTACAGTTTAATTTTATGTGTAAAGTAAAATGACTCATAGTTTAAGGTCTTAGAGTTTGTACCATGTCATGGAGGTATTATAACTCATAGTTTAGGTTTATAGAGCTTGGACCATGACATGGTCATCTTATAACTCATATTTTAGGGTCATAGAGTTTGGACCATGGCATGGAGGTATTATAACTCATATTTTAGGGTCATAGAGCCTGGAACATGCCCTGGAGGTATTATAACTCATAGTTTAGGGTCAAAGATCTTGGACCATGACATAGGTGTGTTATAACTCATAGGTAAGGGTCATAGAGCTTGGAAAATGACATGGCTAAATGTCATGTTGCATGGAATAATACGGTACAGTTTAACATCATGTGGTTAGGACAATAAGTCATAGTTTAGGGTCATAGAGTCTGGACCATGGCATATCATTGATGTTACGCGATGTACTTCTTCAGAAATTTTACATTTGTGGGAGTCGTGATGAGTTTTTCGTCCATTTATATAAGGGTGTATGCTCTATTGGAATAGACCATATGTATGACATATTGTCCTTCCCACTTTGGTTCAAGATTTTGGGGCTTCTTCCTGAGTATCATTGGGGTTCTGAGGACTAACACCATTTCTACTTTGAGGAAAGATTGAAGGAAAACCTTTTTGTTGAAGGCTTGTGTAATCCGGTTTTTGTATATTTCCAAATGGTGTAAAGTGTTCAACCTTTTTTCATCTAGATTCTCCAACTCATCAAACCATCTCTGGGATTTCTCTTCCAAGGAAAGTTGATCAAAAATGGACACACAAAGTGATGGAACATGGATTTTGATAGGCAAAACCGCCTCTGCCCCGTATACTACTGAGTATGGGGTTGCCTAGGTGGAAGTGCAGGTTGTGGTTTGGTAATCCCAAAAAGAATAAAGAATATTGTATTGCCATGATTTCTTATCCTTATCAACCATATTTTGGAGTATGTTGGATAGGGTTTTGTTGAAAGCCTCTATCTGTCCATTGGCCACAGCGTGGTAGCAGGATGAATTGTTGGATTTGATTCCATACTCCTTGTATAGCTTGTCCAACTCAGCAGAGCATAAGTTAGTGCCATTTTCAGTCAATATTGTATGAGGGACACCAAATCTGGTAATTATGTTGGCCTTCACAAAGCTAAAAAAAATTTTCTCCCTGACTTCTTCAAGGGTTGTGTCTTTAGCCCATTTAGAAAATAAGTCAGTTGTTTTGAGTATGAACTTGAATTGTGTGTCTGTGTTGGGAGGATATGGTCCCACAACATCCATCCCCTAGGAAGGAAATTTCTAGGAGTACTTGGCTATATGAAGTAACTTCAGGGTTCTGTGTATGAAATCGGAATTAACTTGGTAGCAATGGAACTTCTTAGCGAATATGGTACAATCTTGTATCATTGTGGGCCAGTAATACCCAAGACTACGAATTTGGTGAGAGAGCTTAGTTTCTAATTGGTGTGCTCCACAAGCTCTGGAATGCACTTCTTTCATGATGGTAGTATTCTCTTCTCCATCAATGCAACTAATAAGGACTCTGTCAAGACCTCATTTGTAGAGAACCTTTTCTTGATTTACCCCATTGTACAAGACAAAGTTGACTGGTCGTCTTCAGACTTATTCCCTTCCAGCCCTATATGGTGGGAGTTCCCCCTTCTGAAGGTAATTTTTAATGGGTGTCATCCAGCCATTTGTGTGACCATAAGGATCAAAAATGGGACTAATTTCATCGATTTCCTCCATATTGCTCTGGATAAATGGCAAGACCATCTAGCGGTAAGCAATGATAATGACTATTTTATTTCAATCTGGATTGGCCAAGGTTGTGGGTGTATTTTCCAAAGTGTCACCTTGGGAATTTTGTGACCATGGGACATAAGTCAACATTAGTTCTGATGGGAATTCTTCTATCTGTTCTTGAACATGGTTTATCAAGGGAACCAATACTTCTTTCTTAATGGCGTAGTCACCACTGGACTGTTTGATGACTATCTCTAAATCACCTTTTATTTTTAGGTGTTTGGATTGCACATGAAGTTTCTGTTCCATTCCTGCAATGAGGTCCTGATATTCTACTTAATTATTTGAACACCCTTACGAAAATAGAAAAGAATAAGGCAGGTTGGCCTTTTGGGGGAATGCGAGTATAATTCCTAGCCACACCTTATTTAGATTAGGATAATCTATCCTTTTCCCTATCTTACTTCGAGAAGCACCATCTAAGTACATTTCCCATGTCTGGGGATCCTCCTGGATGGAGAACACTTCTTCATCTGGGAGTTTGGTATTCATCGGTGTTGTTTCCTATGAGGGGTGTTGTGATAGGAATTATGCTAATGTCTGTCCTTTGATGGCCTTCTGTGGTACATACCATATCTTAAACTATTGTAGGATGACTTACTATTGTGATAGGAATCCATTTAACATGGGACGGTTGATGATATATTTGATCAGGTTGCAACGGGAGACCAGTTGGACCTCATGGTGCTACAGGTAATGTCTGAGTTTCTGAACTGCAAAGATTAGGTCTAGGTAGTTCTTTTCAATTTTTGAGTACCTATTTTCAGCATCAATCGTTGTTTAGATGAGGTAATAGAGGATTTTCTAACTTCTGACATCATTCTTCTGCATGAGGAAGGAGCCTAATGACCATTCCAGGGTGGTTACATACAAAATGACCAGTCTCCCCTCGACTAGCAGCATTAGAACCTATGATATTAGGATATATCTTTTGAGATTTTTTAATGCTTCATGGAAATCATTATCCCACTCATACATAACTCCTTTCTTCATCATCCTGGTGAAAGGTAATCATTTACCTGCCATGTTGGCTATGAAGCACCGGATGTAGGGGAGGTACCCATGGAGACCTCTTAACTCGGTGAGGTTGTGAGTTGGGGAAATGTTGAGGATGGATTTTTTATTCTTAGGGTTGAATTCAATGTCATGATGACATATGATAAAGTTGAGGAATTTTTCAGAGGTAACACCAAAGGTTCACTTTAAGGGATTCATCTTTAAACTTTGCTGCTGAAATTTGTTGAAGACAGTTTCAAGATCGGCTAGGTGGTTTGAGCACTGTTGTGATTTAACCACCCGATATTCTATATAAAACTTGATGTATTTTCCCAAGAAGGGATTGAAGATGTGATGCATGGCACACTGATATGTGGTGCTTCCATTTTTTAGACCTAAGGGCATCACTTTATAACAAAAAAAAAATCCCTGAGAGGACCTAAAAGTAGTATCATCTTTATCTCCTTAGGTCATCTAGATTTGGTTGTATCCAGAATATTTGTCCATGAAAGAGAGAGCCTCATATCTAGCGGTTTAATCGATCAAAAATTATATGATCAGAACCAGGAAGTCGTATTTTGGGGAATATTGATTAAGGTCCCTGAAGTCAATGCGGGTTCTAATCTATCTATTCTTCTTTTTGATGGGGACTATTTTTTTAGACATATCGGATACTGGAAATACCATATAAAGTTTTATTTCATTATCATATCCAATTCAGCCTCTATTTTGGTAGCATGCGTCAGGTGGGTCCACCTGGCTGCTTTTTTATAGCCCCGGTAATCTTCTGGTAAGACCAGATGATGAGTGGCGACCTTAGGATTGAGGCCTGGCATTTCTGTGTAATTCCAGGCAAACACATATCGATTCTTCTTTAAGAAGTAGGTATATGCCTCCTTCTCCTTGATAGGCATAGCCACACTGATCAAAGTGGGCCTCATGTCATCTTCGGTGCCCAGGTGTATCTCCTTATGTTCATCAATTATGGCGGAGACACCTTCTTCGAATGCAGGAAGGGTATCTTTGAGGTCTTCTTCCTCTTCTTATTCTTCTTCATCTTCATCTTCTTCCTCTTCTTAGGGAGAGAAGAATTTTTGAGACTAAATCTCCAATGTTGGGAGAGAAATCATCTTTTTTCTTAGTGATTAAGGCAAGGGCAGTTTGGTGTCCTAAGGACGGGTCGGGAGTATCTTTGTTATGGCTTTTCCTGACATCATGGGAGTCAACCCACTCTTTCGTGTGTTCAGACTCGGAGGCTGTAACGAAAATCATGCATACAAATTAGTCTACATCCAGGCTTGCAATTATTCATTCAAATTGTTTGATGGGTAGTACATAATCCTCCCCAAGTTGGTGGAGGGGATTGGTGGGAGCCATTTACAATCCATTCGGGGCAGTAACCCAATTAATTTCATTGGAAGAAGGATATTTTTCTTTTGATTCATAGAACCCTGCATCGATAGAATGCAACTCACAAGGCTCAAATGATGATTTATTGGTATGTAATGTATCATTTTTCCCATTAGAGAAATATTTGATGCACTGATGGTATTATGATAGAATTAAAGCATAGTGATGTACCTAGGGCCTCCCTAACAGAAAGTTGAAGGCCGTACTTTTTCGTACTACCAAGAACTCAGAATCTAACATGTGGTATCCAAGGCAAGTTTTAATCTTGATTCGTACCAACAGTTTCTACTCACTTTTTTCATATCCCAGCAGAGTTGTAGTGCATGGTGTCAAGCTATTTTCATAATAGGCCAACTAACAAAGAATTTTCAATGGGAGTAGGTTGACTCCAGAGTCGTTATCGATGAACATCCTCTGGACATCAATTCCGTTTCTCTTTTCGGACACACATAAGGGTTTGATATTCCCTTGAATGATGGAGTCTTCTTCCTTGTCTATAAAGGATATGACGGACGTCCGTTGTATGGGTAATTGAGGTAAAACTGACCCCATCCCTATGGGATGGGGTTGCTCCTGTTCTTTTGTTGATGCACTACGGCCTGGATTTGTTGGTCTTATAGGGGAATTTTGATTTAAAAATTCCCATATCCCTATGGGATGGGGTTGTTCCTACATTGCGGTGGAAGCCACCGCTATATCCACCTTTTCAATTTCATGTACTATTGTGTGGGTGTGAGCCAAATATGGCATTGTGCCTACACGGAGTCTATGGTCTTTTGAAGACACGAGCACTGCTTTCTGATTGGATTACCTTGGGTGGGAAGCCTGCTAGATGTTCTTGGTTTCCTGAATCAGAATCTTTTTAATGTCTTGATCTCTTTGTGCCTGATGCTTTTGAGACTTACTCTGGACCATTTTTTGTTGAGTATCCCATATTTCCTGAGAATGGGTTTCACTTTATTTCTACCTTTGGGTGATGAAATTGCAGGATATCATTTCCAATGGGGTTTGCTGGACAGGACGAGGGGTGAAGTATAGAGCTCCATGTTCTCCCTATACCCGAATGTGAACTCTAGTCAGGGCATCTCCAATGAGGTGACGCAACTTATACAGTGCATGGAGGCAAGTCAGTTCAAGGTTTTTATTTTTCCTATTTGATTGTGGCTATCATGTGGACAGGAGAGCTTCCAAGTCAATTAGATGGCGAAGATCCCCTATCGTGTTGATGCGGTATGCATACCCTTTGTAGGGTAGGAATTTTTCTTTCAGCTGACAAAGATTCTTCCATATATTGAGGTTAATTTCATGTGTGCATTCCCCATACAACTCTCCTAGTATGTCGAAGTGATAAGTGGTCATAGGATAATAAATCACTGGTATATTATCCTTATCTAGTTTTCTTCTCATGAGAAACATATCCTATTGTTTTTCTTACAGGGGGTCCTCTACTTGATATGCCCAGTTCAACTGCTTATTAATGATTTCATTTAAAGAAAATGGGCTGGTGGGAGCCTTATTGATATGCAGATGGCCCATGGGTGGCTTGGAAGACGAGTGTGGCCCCAGGCCATCCTTTGGTTGAGAAAGAATATCACTCATTATAGATGGAGTACCTAATGTTTTTGACTCCATCTTTCTAAGAACCTCCGCATAGGATGGATTTCTCATATTTGTTCCAGTAATGGGAGGACCTTCTTTCCAGTATGAATTTTGGTTGTGGTGAGGACCTTTTCAATTGGTGCTACAATGGTGAGGGCTATTATTGCAACATGATGCTTGACTGTGGGAAATGTTTTTATGGTGTATACCCTGGGGAGGACCTTTAGGGCAGGCTATAATAAGTGGAGGACCTTCTTTATACTTGGTGTCACTGAGTGGAGGACCTTCTTGATGACTTCTGTGATGGCGAGGACTACTATTACATCTTGATACCTGGATGTAGGGATAATTTCTACAGTGTACATCCTAGGGATGGATTTTAATATATACTGCAATGAGTGGATGATCTTCTCGTTTCATGAAATTTCAATGGGGAGGTCCTTCACAACAACTGCCATTGCAGGGAGGGCCTTTTCAATGGTTGTCATCTTGGAGAGGAGTACCATCATGAATCGACATCTGACTGCAAGAAGAAGCATATCTGCAGCGTATACCCTGGGGAGGACCATCAAGGTGGACGACAGCAAGGGGAGGACATTATTGCTGTCTAATATTCAGGACTAGGGGATGGATACATCGATGTGAATTAGGAGATAGACTCTCATGATTGATCATTACTATCCCACGAAGTGATCCCCTGTGGGTGCTCTAAGGAGGACCTTCAAAGTTGTTGGTAGAAACATTAAGGGGAGGGCCTTCCCAACTGATACTACCACTTCAATAATTTGTTAATGGAATGACAAGGTCTTGATCCTTTATTGATATATGCTTGAGGGCGTCAAGAACCTCATCTTCTAGCAGAGCAGGATCATGTATGTGCTCTTCATTTTCCATTTGACTTTGACACATTTCATTTTTGAGCGCTCTCTTGAGGGTAACTGGTGTTATCTTCTGTTGGTAAAGACCTTCAAGTATAGGTCCCTATCTTGAGGGGTTCCTTGATTCCACTGGGATATTATGACAGAAATCTTGAGTTTTGGCAGGAATATATGCCTGCCTTGCAGTGGCCACCACGTTAGACCGACATCCCCCAGTTGGAACGAGTATTTGTTCCCTATCTGGTTGTCTGTGTATCATGGGATATTGATTTCTACCCCCCTGGACTGGATTAGGGATGTATAAATACTCTGAAGTGACTAACTCACTTTTCAAGTGAGTCATTCCGTTCGAGGAAACCGGGTCGTGGGCCTGGTTTCTCACATTTTATGCCGATGCAATAATTTCTTAGCTTATTTTGATGATATGTTCTGGGATCGACATCTGATCATCCATCATTTCTAGGATGTGATGAGATACATCTTTGGCTAGAATAGGTACGAAGGCCCATTCCGATGTCAGAACAAGGGTTTGTTCCTACTCCGGTCCTCCATAATTTTCCACTAGATACTGGCTGTTATCCTGTGCCGGGGCATAAGAATGAGTCTTCCATCAGTTTTCTTCTTCGGTTTCCACTGTATTTGACTGGTGGACTTCATTTTCATGAGAGGGGATTTTCATCTACTCGCTTTCCACTATATTTGTCTCATGGTCTTTGTATGCATCCAAATGAATTTGAATCTACTCATATTTTCTTGCCTTCCTATTTGTATGGAAGGATTGATACACATTAGCATGTATTTGTGCCCGTGTGTAGCTATTTTCCACCCTATTTAGTGGATAGGATTGTTGTGCATCGGCAGATATCTGCATCTGCCTGTAGTTTTCTGCTCTGTCTGCACTGCAAGACCAGAGAGTACTAGAAAGAACGTGCATGTGCTTGTGTTGTGCCACCCTATTTTTTGGTGGGCTTGAGTGGAGGGGGAAGAGTCGTACTTCTTCCCATTGATACCACCACATTAGTATGAAAGAGTTACTACTTGGGAACTAGAGTGATAGGGTGTTCCTGATTATATATTTGACACCCTTGACGAGTAGCCTAAGGGCCCAAGGTCTTTTGGACTTTAGCAGGTGCCCTCAGCATAAGGTCCTACTCAACGTAAGGAGGATCAGTCATCCGGTTCTAGTGGTGATGGTCTCTAGTAGGGGCCCATGATTGGGACTCCTGTGCAGTTGAGTTGAAACTATGAGCATTGACTTCATCTTCCTACCTAAGATAAGGGAGGTACTCGTTATCACATTCTAAGGACAGGCTTCTGAAATGGTTTGAGATGACCATCGGGTCTTCCATTTGCTGGGGTGTTATTCATGGCTGAGGAGGTGACTGGTGGACCTTTGTAGGCTGGAGGGCTTGTCTCACGACCTCTAGTGTGGGGAGAGTACCATTTCGGTGTTACTCCTTGATCAACATGTTGGATACCCAGTGTTGAAGACGTTGGGTAGGTGAGGGGTCATGTTCTTTATTGGGGCCCCAGCCACCTATGGGATCGCTGATGTGTGTGTCTATATCGGTCTTCAGTATTTCATTTAGATTAAAGGTTTCTCTATGGGAACCTGTGACATACATGTATGACATATAGACCACAAAACCTCATCAAAGTAGCATTATTTTAAACATATGCATATCTAATGATTCAGCTTGTCCCCCTTCCCCATTTTTATTGTGGGGAGAAGGGGCTTGAGTGGGGTAAGACTGCCACCTTGATTAAGTATTCACATCAGGTTCACCATTTTTGTTCGGCCTCTGAGGTGGAGCATTTTGAGCATACCGAGGTGAAGAAACTGGGCCGATGTGAAATGTCCTTTTGTGTTTTATCATTGGGGTAGAACCTCCACCTTGGTTAAGGATTCATTTTGGGTTCACCATTTTTGTTCTGCCTCTAAGGTGTCGTGTTTTGGGTGATGATGAAATGGTTTGATGAGGATCATTACCCATCCCTCTTTTCGGAGATGGTTTCCTATCAATTTCACCATTTCTTTTGTTTCAATCTATTATATGTCATTATCCTTTAAAAGAAGGTTGGATTAACCCCATGGGTACTGGGAAATTCACCCCTTTCAAATTGAGAATGAGGTTCCATAGTCAATTGGTCCTAGTGAGAGATTAGTTGGGGTCAAGTACTTGTGCAATTAGTCCTCCTCAGATATAACTTCCTCGGATGGTCTCCAATGGGTTTATTCATGGATCCATAAACACCCAACAGCCTCGGTATCCATTATTCATGGACCTTCTTTCCAAAGGAATGTGTTCGTTGATTGATGATTTAGCCAACGACACTTGAGGACTCCATTGGTCAAGAGAATGGTAAGCCAGGCTCCCCACACCCTTCTGGGGGAGGATTATTTCTGGTTTTAGGACTCTCTTATAGATTTAAGTTGTGGTCATATGTTCTTGAATCCATGGTTCATTCCTAAATAGTGTGTCCATAGGCTACCCTTGGTTTGTAGGATCTTTGTAGGCAAGAATATATCTAATGATATAGAGGTAATACTGACTTGAGCCATACAATAAGGTGCTCTTGAGTTTATCATCATCCAGGGGCGGTGAAAGGTGACTTGATGTTGGCATTAGACATGTAAGATGGGTTTCCTACATATTCTCAGGAGAGGAATCATAACCCACGTAGTTTGGAATTATGTTGGGCTTATGCATGGAAGATTCCCATTTGAGGGGGGCATGGTTGGGTGAACCCTTTTTGATGGGAACCGTTTTGATCTCGGGCCTTCAGGTAGGCATCCTACTTATCCTGGTTTGATCAAGAATTAGAGTTATCATAGTTCAAAATTGTTGGGGCATACACATAGATGCTGCCCATTTGGGGATCATGATTGGGCGGACCCTTTTGGATGGACACCCTTTTGAGCTCGGGCCTTTAGGTAGGTGTCCTACGTATCCTGGTTTGATCAGGAATCAAAGTTCTCGTAGTTTAGAATTCATGGATGTTGTAATCGTCACAAACATCAAAGTCCACGTGAGTCATTCTCAGTGTGAGAAACAAGAGCATGTGATAGATCCAACCAACCACATGATTCCTCTCCAGTTGGTGGGAGAGGGAGAGCCCATGGAAAAAAAGTTCGGGGTGACGGTGGGTGAGGATGCTGAGAGATGAACCTTTCAATGTGAAATGACATTAAAGGTCATGTGGCTCATCCTCGGAGGATAGGGGACTTACCTCAGCGGGAGTTCCTTGGAATACGTTCTGGGAAGGGGAGAAGTTGTGTCCTCATCAAAATGAGAAGTGAACATAACTCCTTTGACTGATCATTATTCCTCATTGAATAGAAAATCAAGTGATCACCCTTAATCCCTAGAATAGGGATCTTCACGTTAGCATCCAAAGGTTGGAATCTGGGTTACCATGAGAATGTAGACCCGTGGACATTACCAAATCCTTAACTGTTGTGGGGAGAGCCTATGTGAATCCGCTTACCATTGGTATGTAGACTCAAAGGGGTGCACTGATGCACCTGATGGTCTAATCATACGGTCTTGGTGGCTTTGGAGGAGGCTTTGTCCTAATGCCGGAGGACTAGTTCATAGAGTGACCATGGAGGACTGGATGGTAGTGGAAGGGTGAAGTTTGAACTAGAAGAAATAATACCTGAAAACACCCCATTCCAAATACAGATTTCTTATACGAGATGGGGGAGGCTCCACAAACCCTAGTGGTATGTGGGAAGAGGGGAAATCTGCATACCGATGTAGTATGTAGGCATGGGTATAGACCACTGTGTACCATAGTGGTGTGTGGCCCACCACACCGCTTTGGGTTCCATCTGCGTACTAATGCGGTACGCGACACCGGGTTCAGTCCGCGTAACGGTACAATACGAGGAGCACCATATTGAAGGAGGGTCCAAGGGATTATCATTTGCATTATCCATGAGAAGTATATGGTTCTTAATTTCACTATTTAGGTTCTTTGTTCTATTATTATTATTTAGTTCCCCCATTTTATGGTTCGTGGACAACTGTACCTACAAGGAGTGTGGTTCGCAATTCAGACTTCGTCAATGAATCAAGAATGAAGTTGGAATCTTCTCTGAACTCTTTCTTCCAACCTTTGAGTCCCCTTAAATCTTTCTTCATCTTTCCTCCTCAATTCCTTCTTTTCTCCCTTTTATAGATCATTGGAGCAATCGAACTTATGTGCATGTGGCACAATTTATGAAGGCACATGAAGATATATCCTAATCCACAGAAGACTCGGTCAATTGGGGTTTGTGGAGGCCACATTTTTTGATCATGGTTCTTGGAACCCTGCCCATTCACTTCATCCATGAACTAATGAGTTTGTGGGATGGTATGCGGATGGAATTCATGCACATGAGTCCCTCAGCAATGTGGTTTGCAGTCCGCTGGGTTCACTGGACATCGCTCTGCGGGCTAGCACCTCGTGGGTCATTCCACGTACCTAGTGGTTCGTGATCTAAGTGGTTCGCAAACCCTTCCTAATGATGGTATGTGGTATATTTGAAATTATTTGAAAACTTGAATTCCATCAAATTTCTTCTAAAATTATCCACTCAATTTGAGTCCATTCACCTTTCTAGACTTGTAAGAGTACTTACTTCCTTCTGCAAAGTGATTGTGGGAGTATTTCCTTCACTTGGAGGATTTTTTAGGACCCTACAGTAATATATCATCAATATATACTACTAGTAAAACATCTGCACTCCCAGTAAACCTCTTATAGACACAAGGATCACACTCATTCTTTGTGATACCAAATGTTGGATCATAGAAATGGTTAAACACACTGATAGGGGGTGAATCAGTGTGTATCCCAATTTTAAATCTCTTACACTCACATACTTTTTCAAGAATTCCCTTATAGATTCTCACCAATACAGGAAACAAATACACAATAGAATTTTTAATGAGGTTCATCTCCTTATGGGTGACTATGCCCCTAGTGTTTCATGGTTATTATCACATACACATATCCCCCTTTTTATTATCAAAAGGAACTCAAGAAAGGATATGAAATTGAACTCATACAATCTTCTAGCACCAACCAATTGCACTTTCACATCAATAGAAAAAATAATTCCTTTGATGAAGAATAGTCACTATTGAGAATATAATCCTCCACATGGACTTCATATGTTAATCCTCTTCCCTTTCCTCTTACTTTAACAATAGTCTTGTATAGCTATTCTTGGATGATTTTTCTTTGATATTGCAGGGTATCATTTTACTCACACACACACACACTTCTTAAACATGAAAATATATTTATATATAATATTTTAAATAGCATCATAATTTTCTCAAACTCAAACTCCCTAAAATCTCAGCCTTCAATTCAAAGAATCTTTTTTTCAAATCCACATTTAATTTTTTCCTTAATGTTTGGCTCAAGAGTTGTCTCATTTTATTCCTGAAATATTTTAAATATCATGTGATACTTTTTTATTAAAAATTTCTAAAATAACCATGAAAAAAATCACTAAATATTTCCATGTAGGAATAATGATATTTCATATCATTATACGGTATGGGACTCATCTCAGCACACCATTATTTTCCTCCAATTGGAATTATTTTTATTTCAACAAGAATCCTGATCATGTGTTTGATCATGATATTTGGTCTATAAAGAAATGATCACTTGAATCATCTGCTTAAAAAATATTTTTATTTTAATATTTAAGTTTGAATATATCTCATTTAACTTTACTCCATATATATGTTCATTCTGAATTCTCTAAATTTATCATAGAAAATCATTGTATGAACTCAATGTAACTGAATTATATTACATAGCTCAATTTTTATTTTTCTTAGGATTAATTATATTATGGGAACCTAAAACCCCCAATGAATAATATTTATTACTTTTTAAATTTTGGCAGACTCGGATTTCTTTTCATGTATTGAATATTCTTATGCGATACTCAAAATATCTTATATGGTCCAAGATATATTATGTGCATGAGATAAATTCATTTTCCAAAAAATTGAACTCATAATCCAGGTACACATAAAATAATTATATTAGTGTATATGAATTTAATTATATGGGTCACTAAAAGATAATTTCATTTTTCATTTTTTCACTTGAACAAATGAAATATCATAAGTGGATCTGAGAAATCATATGTGGTCCCCTCCATATGATAAATCCATTTTACATTTTTCAACTATAGAATAGTACTTTTGTAAAGTATTCAAATCAAATAGGAACTTTTTGAAAACAATTCTAGGATTTTAAAAAAAATATCTCTTAGACTTTCTTGATCTCTTAAAAACGAAATTAAAATAATCTTCATAGATTTATGCAAGTGCAACGGGCTTTTGATAGATGTTTTAGTGCTTCAAATCACCTATATTTCATTAGAGATAACTTTTAATGATATAAGAAACAAATCTTAAAGATGTTCACAGTGGATGCATACCAAATTCCATTCTAAAATATTATATACAATGTTATTATCTCCACAACACTTCATCATGTCTCCATTAAGATCAAAACACTAATCATCACACTTAAACAAGTATTGTTGGAAAATACAACATCATCACCAAAGGTTAAACAATCTCCCCCACCTCCTTTTTGGATTTTTTGAAAATACCACTCATTATTCACCCCCTTATTGATAATAAAACTAAAGTGAGTAACTATTGTAGATCAACATGGTTTCTTGAAAGCAAAATAATCAAGATTCAACCATCACTAAGTCTTTTTGATCTAGATATTTATATAAAATAAGATATATTTAATCAGTCATCAATTTTTTCTTTGAAACACCACACACTAAAACACTAATTCTATAAGAATAAAAAAATGTAGATCTATTTCTTACACAACCCAAAACACACATCAAAATAGATCACAAATAGGGAGGAAAAATTTCTCCCCATGCAAACAACATCTCTACAATAATGATCAAAGAAAAATATAGAAGAAAACTTAAATTATGCATACCTCAATGATAGGTAATGGGATTCAATCCTGTGTGAAACCCTAGTTTCTAAAATTGTTTAGTTATGAGAGGTTTTGTGAGAATATAAGAAACCTATTCTTTAGAGGGAAAAATTCCGGTATTAAGATTTCCTCTTCAAGTTTCTCCTTCAAAAAATGGTACTAATCTCGATGTTCTTTGATTTTGAGTGCTACATTAGATTTTTTGATAGTTTTACAGAACTATGATTGTCACATCCTATAACCAAATGATTGTTAGGTAGGAATGGTTATGATGAAGACAAAGACACAAGATGGGGGTGAATTTTGTTCTTTTAAAACATTGATAGATTCATAACTCCTATCTTGTTATGCAGCAAAAATTTCTAGAGCAGTGAGCAAAGGAAGAGGAAGAAGGTGATCCTCTCCACCAGCAGTGAGCTAGAGAGAGAGAAACAGGGATTGACCCTTGGGAATGTAGTGAGCTGACCCTAAACATTGTAAAGGCAGTGAACCTCAGAATATAAGTGATCTATCCCAAAATTTGTAAACAGTAGTGCGCTTTTAGTGGATTTGGTACATCGGCACATCGTCGGTGTATGCTCCTTGGATGTATCCCAGTGAGGGTGAACCAAGTAAAAATCGTTGTGTCATGTGCATGCTTTAGTTTTTGTTTATACTTTGCTACAAGAAAGAGAGAGAAGAGAGTCTTTCTTAACAGCGAGACAAGATCAATAGGGACATTTGTTTTAATCTGTCATACCTTGATTCACCCCCCCCCCCCCTCAGGGTATCTAACCTAGTGGACCTAACAATTGGTATCAAAGGGAAAGGTTTATTTCAGCGGTTCTCTCTCAAATGGAGGTCACCAATCATAAAGGGATTCCAATCTTTGACGGGAACAATTTTCTACTATGGAATAATCAGATGCAACACTACTTCCAATATTTGGGAATGGATGCATTCACAGCAGCAATGCATGGTATAACAGCTGACATCAACGGTGGGGCATTATCGGAAGCCAAGCTAAGAGAATTGGATTCTGACGCCAAGGTAATAAATGCTTTAGGGGTATCCCTATCCAATTCTATCTATATGAAGGTGATTTCATGTAAAACATCACATGCCATGTGGGAAAATCTTTTGAACATATATGAAGGAGATACAAAAGTTTGAGAGGCAAAGCTACAAGTACTATGGAATAAGTATGAAGATCTGAAGATGAACCTGAATGAGTCTATTGATGCATTCTTTGACAGGGTAAATATTGTTGTGGAAGATATGTGAGGCCTTGGAGAAGTCATTGAAGGCATAAAGATCATAAAGCGCATCTTGAGGAAACTTCCACCTTGGTTCAATCTGAAAGTTTCAGTACTAGAAGATAAAGATCCAAAAGAGCTGACACTGGACAATTTGTACAGTACCTTGGTTGCATATGAAATGAGGAATGATGATAAAGAGGTTGTGGAAAAGGGGAAATCCAAAAAGGTAAAATTTAAGGCCATGAAGAAGCTCACCATTGAATATTCTCATAAATAAGAAGAGACAGATGGGGTAATGTCATTCCTCTCCTCAAATCTTCAAAGATGAAAAGGAAAGTTCAAAGGGAAACTTCCACTTTATTGCTTTAGATGTGGAAAAGTTGGTCATCTTGCCGCAAGGTGTCCCAAAAACTTTCAAGAAGAAAATGATGAAGATGAAGTTGAAATTACCAAGAAGAAATCTTTAGCCTATGTGAAAGGGAAGAAGCAGTTAAAGAGAAATTTCTTCAAGAAGAAGAATCTTCTTTCACAAGAAATAGATGCTCAGATGAGTCTGAGGTTGAAGAGGTTGAGAAGATTGAAAATTACAAAGATCATGGAGAAAATTCTATGGTGGAAGTCATCGGTAGTTCTCAGGAGAAGAACGAAACCAAAGGTGATGATGATGAAGAATAAGTTGAAGGAAGAATAGATATGCAAGCTAAGTTAGAGGCTTATCTTGAAGAGATAGATGTTTGGAGAGCCAAAACAAAGAAAGCTAACAAATTTGTTCATGAATTCAAACTCTATATGAAGCAGCGGGAAGAAGAGAAGTATGAGTTGATAGAATAAATTGAGAAACTCAAGTTATCAGCACCAGAGAACTCAGAATTAATTAGTGAGCATAAGCTCAAGATTGTAGAACAGAAAAGGGAGATAAATGGCCTGAAATGAAAAGTGAAATATCAAGTCAAGTGTATTGAAGAACTTGAAGAAGAAGTGGTCAGTCTGTGACAAAAAATGAAGGATCAAGAAAAACTCTTGACAACCAATGTGATATCAAGAAAGAAGGTCATTTAGAGGATAGAAAAGATGAAAGATGAGGATAGTATTTTAGTAGGAAAGAAGCATCAATCGATCTCAGATGCTAGGCTGAATTGGGGCTTGATCGAACACAAAAATCTGTGAAAATTGAAGTCAGACCGCAAGTACCCATCCCGAGGTTGAAGGTTGATTTGGGCACAAAGCAGAATCAGAATATTCATAGATCCCAAGGGGAAACTCATAGTGCAGAAGTAACATGAAGGAATGCACCTTATATCAGGTGTTATTATTGTGGAAAGATGGTACATTCACAGTATGTGTGTTCTATAGCCAAGAGATATCAAAGGGAACAAGAAAAAAGGTGGAATCCAAATAGAGAAAGGTTCTCCAAAGCATATTTCGAATGACACTATTTTTGGTGCGGTAGATTTGGGAACATGGCTAGGTACTACATTTCAACCATACAAAGAAATGTGCTAAAGCAGAATCAAAATGTTTGCAAGCAACAAATTAATAAACCAACAGGTGAGTTAAAAATGCAGAATAGATTTTCATCTTTGCAAGATGAAGCTGGTCCATCATACTCTAAGAAATAACAGAAGTCTCAATCCATGCCAAGTGTGAAGGCAAAAATATGGACCAAAAAGAAGAAGGATAATAAGGCTATGGTGGAAGAAATTTCCCTTAAAGCATCGGATCGCTCTGGTGTGTGGATAATTGATAGTGGTTGCACATCTCACATGACAGGTAATAAGGATCTTATTACAAGCATAAAATATGATAAAGAAGGAGTTTTCAAGTTTGAAAATGATGAAGGCCTGAATATTATTGGCACAGGAAAGGATAAGTTTGGGGGAAAAGAGATGAGACGTGCTGATGTCTAAGTAGTAGAAAGACTCAGTCACAATTTGCTTAGTGGTAGTCAACTATGTGACTCAGGACATTCTATAAGGTTTACTAAGAAGATGTGTGTTGTCAAAGGAATAGACATGGCAGTTGTTCTACATGGAAAAAGAACAAAGGGAAATATCTACCTGGCAAGTGGAGAAGAAGATATGTGTTTTCTGTCCAGAGAGGAAGAAAAAAATTTGTGGCATAAACGACTTAGTCATCTTTTCCAAACATCCCTAGAATATCTGGTAAAGTGTGAAGCAGAAAGAGACCTCCCTAAGATATCAAGTGATCATACACATACGTGTGACTCCTATCAACAAGGGAAGATCATCAGAAATACGTACAAAGAAAATGAAAAGAATTAGACAAGAGTGATTGAATTGGTGCATGCTGATGTCTGTGGACCTATTTCACCAAGATCCATTGACGGGAAGAGGTACTATGTTCTTTTCATTGATGACTATAGCATAATGGAATGGGTATTTGTTATTTCCCATAAGTCTGATGTGTTTAGCTGCTTAAAACAGTACCAAAGGGAATCTGAAAGGATACTTGGACAGAAAATTCTGAAGTTTTGTACAGACAATGGTACGGAATTCGCAAATAGTCCGGTGGAAGATTATCTCAAGAAACATGGGATAAGGCATCGAGTTTCTTCAGTAAGAACTCCCCAATAGAATAGAGTGGTTGAAAGGATAAATTGGATCATCAAAAACATGGCCAGAACAATGCTTATAGAAAAATACCTACCAGATAAGTTTTGGAAGTAATCAGTATTGAAATCAATCTACATTTCTAATAAGGCTCTGTTGTGTCCTAAGGAAGGAAAGACCATGTATGAAATGTGGTACAGAAAGAATCCAACAGTGAAATACTTTTGAATATTTGAAAGTAAGTGATTCATTCTCAACAAAGAAAAGAATAGGAATTTTGAATCACGTGGAGATTTGGGAATATTTCTGGGCTACTCAGGAAAAATCAAAGCATACAAATTCTTTAACAAAAGGCTGGGAAAATTAGTTGAGAGCAATGATGTCACTATTGTGGAAAATGAAGAGAATATTCAACAGCATAGTGAACACTTTCTTGATGAAAGTGATGAAGAGGAAAGTAACACAGGAGGAGCAGAAGTGGCGGATGCTGACTCAGAAGAAGAAACTGATGATGAACAAGAAAGTGTCAAGTCTGTGTCTACAAGGAATCCAAAGAGTGGAGCTGAAATTGATAGGCAGAATATCATTGGTGATTAGGAAGCTCTAGTTTAGACAAGAAGAATGAAGTCATTACAACAGACATCTTTCCTATCTCAAGTAGAGCCGAAAAGCATTGAAATTGAAGCTAAAGATGAAAACTGGCTTCAGGCTATGAATGAAGAGATTGATCAGATTGAGAAGAACCAGACCTGGGAGATTGTTTCGAGACCAGCAGATAAGAATGTCATCGGGACTAAATGGATCTATTGCAACAAGATGAATGAAGATGGTGCAGTGGTTCAAAACAAATCACGAATAGTGTGCAAAGGATACTCCCGGATAGAGGGAATATATGTTGATGAGACATTTGCATCGGTTGCAAGGCTGGAGACAATCAGATTATTCCTAGCCATTGCAGTACAACGAAAGTTCAAATATTCCAGATGGATGTCAAATCTGCATTCTTGAATGGGGTTCTAGAGTAGGAATTGTATATTGAGTAGCCAAATGGTTTTCTGATTCATGAAGATGAGAATAAGGTTTGCAGACTAAAGAAGGCATTGTATGGGATGAAACAAGCACCAAGAGCATGGTACTCAAGGCTTGATTAGTACTTAAAGAAGCTTGGTTCCCAGCGTGGGGGAGTTGATTGAAATCTCTATTTCAGCAATAAAATTAATAAAAGGTTGATGGTATTGGTTTATGTCGATGAAATAATATTTGGCGGATCAGATGAAGCCCAGTTCAGACAGTTTTTTGAATTCATGAAAAATGAGTTTGAAATGTCAATGATTGGAGAGATAACATTTTTCCTTGGTCTACAGGTAACACAAGGAAGGAATGGAACATTCATTTCTCAATCCAAATATGCCAAGGAGGTTTTGAAAAGGTTTGGAATAGAAAATTCCAAGGAAATGAAGACTCCAATTGCTACTTGGATGAAACTATCCAAAGATGAGGATGGCAAGGCAGTTAATATCACAGAATATAGGCAAATTATTGGAAGTTTGTTGTACTTGACCGCAACAAGTCCTGACATTGTATTTGCCACATTCCAAGCAATGAGATATCAGAGTAATACTAAGGAAATCCACATGCTTGACGTGAAAAGAATACTTTGGTATATCAAGGGCACGGTGGACTTCGGCTTGACATATACTGATAAATCTCAGACAGAGTTATTGGGATATACTAATGCAGACTAGGCCGGTTCAGCGGATGATAGGAAATCAACGTCAAGTGGTTCTTTCTATCTTGGTGGATTGTGTATTTCTTGGCTAAGAAAGAAGCAAGATTACATTTCATTGAGTACCGCAAAGGCTGATTATATTTCGGCCACTCAAGTATGCACACAGTTAGTGTGGATGAAGCAGCAGCTTGAAGATATGGGAGTTAAAGTGAAGTCTCCGATCAGAATCCAGTGTGATAAATCAAGTGCTATCAATCTTAATAAAAATACAGTTCATCACTCAAGGACAAATCACATTGAGGTCAAATATCATTTCATCAAGGGTATGGTGGAGCAAGGGCTTGTGAAGTTGGAGTATGTGCCTATAGAGCTACAGGTTGCAGATATTCAGACAAAGGCCTTACCCAAGGAAGTGTTTGAAATGCATCGACTGGTTCTGGGAGTTCATTCGACTCCACGCACTTAAAAGAGTGTGGATGTGTAACCCCCTCTCCCTGAGGTATGATGTGTTTTTTCCAAATGTGCTGATATGTGTTCTCTACTCTGTTACAGACTGCAAAGGAGTGACCTTTGGGTTCGTTGACAAAGGGGGAGAAAATAGTGATTGTTTAGGGGGAGACAGTGTGGCTATTTGAGAAATCATTAAAGATACGGGGAGAAGCTGACAGGTGGAGCAGGAAGATAGGGGGAGTTGAAGCTGGTTCAATGTGCTTAACCAGAGCTTATCTTGGACAACACAAGTAATAGTGCTGAAGAGGATTTTTAGCTGACAAGAGTTAAAGTTTTGAGTATATAGGGAGAGCGTTTGAAACTTGACGATGCTAGAAGTGATAGATCAAAGAATAGATACCATGACAGTTGAGGATCATGATAAAAGCAGAAGAGTGGTGTTGGAATGCAGTAAGAATATTTCAAAAAATTGGTATTTATTTGGTATCAACAGTGGGTGTCAGAGTTGAAGTGATTCATTGATGAACTTTTTATTTACTCTTGTTTCTCATGCCAAGCATTAATCATGTGGTCTTAGAGTATATGTTGAGTAAATCCTTGATCACTATCGGAATTGCAATAGGCGAATGATGGATGAAGAATTAACGATGTATCTTTTTATGGAGGATTTGTCAACAAACCCAAAGGGGGAGATTATTTGGAAAAAATACCTCAAGGAATCATTAAATCATTTTTGAGGTGATTGTGTTTGTTGAAAAAGTGGACATATGTGTTGTGATTATTGACAAAGCAAACCATGACATACAAATTTGTCGAAAAAGGGGATTTCATGGTGTCATGTCGAGTTCAAGGGTTGTGGTTAACGATCCATGTTTTATTCAAGAATGTTGACAAAGGAATGGATGATCTGGAGGTGGTACAAAAAGAGAAGATACAAGGTGGTGTTGTTTTCTAGTGTTTGCCAAATTTTTGGGCTTGAAAATCGACAAATGGAGAAAAGTGGTTTTGGAAAAGGGACTTGCGCGCCGTTTCCTTGAAGTAGAATTTCACGTTGATACTTACGCGCCGAGGGGAGATTTGAACGCCATCACGTAGGGTGTCCAAATGCCTATAAATAGAGGTCGACCCCTCCTCATTCATTGTGAGTTCAACACTTAGAGAAAATCATATCTCCCATCGCACAGGTGTGGTGGTCGCGTAAGTGGTGGTGTGGTCGCACAAGTAGAAGTTGCACGCCAGTTGATTGTTGTGCATCCATAGTGGTTTGGGAGAGAAAGGAAGGGAGTCGCCCAAGTTTTGAGTTGAAGAAGGGGGTGTCACGCAAGTGGTTTGTTGGCACTTGCACGCTAGGTTTTGAATAATCGTGACAGTTGATGGTTGCACGCCAAAATTAGTTTGGGCGTAAAAGGGTGTGAGTCTCCCAAGTTTGGAGTTGCAGAATCTAGTGTTGTGCAAGTTGTTTTGGTGAATTTGTGCACCAGTTTTAACTTGCACGTCGATACTTGCACTCCAGCTTAGAGAAGAGCGCCAAGTATGTTTGAAGCATGACAGTGATTCAGGGCTGCGTGAAAGCTGGAAGATTGCTTGATACCTTCGGTGCAAAGTGAGATTCATCTATGGGTGAAAGATGGACTTCAATAGAGCATCTACATACAATAGATGATGTATTAATTAGTGATAATAAAGAGACCTACAAGTCAATAAAATGTGAGTGGATCCTTTCTAGAACAATGAGCAAAGGAAGAGTAAGAAGGTGATCCTCTCCACTAGTAGTGAACCAGAGAGAGAGAAACAGGGAGTGACCCTTGGGAAAGTAGTGAGCTGACCCTAAACATTGTAAAGGCAGTGAGCCTAGGAATTTAAGTGATCTATCCCAAACTTCGTAAACAGCAGTGCACTTTTAGTGGATTTGGTACATCGGCACATCACCAGTGTATGCTCCTTGGACGTAGCCCAGTGAGGGTGAACCAAGTAAAAATCGTTGTTTCATGTGCATACTTTAGTTTCTATTTATACTTTTCTGTAGGAAAGAGATAGAATAGAGTCTTGCTTAACAGCGATACAAGATCAATAGGGATAGTTGTTTTAATCTGTTATACCCCGATTCACCCCCCCCCCTCAGGATATCTAACCTAGTGGACCTAACACATAGTTGTATCATGGAAATAATATTTAGGTGATGGAAGTAGTGTCTTTTAATCAGTATCCTCCCCCTACATGAAAAAAAACATAAAGGAAATCAATTCAGTTTCAATGGAATCATGCCCTTTTAAACATAGCAGGGAGATCAGTCTTCCCACTACCTATATGGGATAGCCAAAATCAATCATGAACATTTGACGTGAGCTGAGAACCACCAATTAGTGAACTAAATATGAATATAGAAACCGAACATTAAATAAATATGATGAAGGTATGCACATAATGTATCATTTGTTATAAAAAAAATATAAAGGTACAAGATTCAAAAGTGCATACCTGGGGATCAACTACCCAACCATGATACAGACCAATGTCCAGAAGATCGAATATTGCACACTCAAGAGTAAACTTGAAATCATCAATTCTGCAAGCATGGTGTATGCCAAGTAAATTTGACTAAAAACACAATAAATGGTTACAAATTTCTTGAAAAAAATGGTATAAAATAATCATTACCTCCTAAATTTTATATTCACGTCAATCCCAGTTGTATGTCATGGGAGAAAATCAATCGCATCAGCTATGTTTTCTTGTTGGTTCTCTATATATCATGCATCGCTATCCTGCATATCAGTACAAGTCATCAAACTCACAATATGATTAATTAAACTAATTGAGTGGCCACCTCAAGCAAAAAAATAGAAAATTGGACTACATACCATCGGAGGTGTGCCAGAGGAGATAGAGGGGCCACCTCATAGCATCATCATCGAGGAGGTACGAGAGTCACGTCAGAGGAGGATACAATTAAATATAATAATAATAAAACTTAACTACTACATAAACAAATGTACCTCATAATAGCATAATTCAATATATGTAGAAATAGTTAGAAACACTGTAATACAATTCAGTATTACAATAATCAAACCTCATTGCATAATAAAGTTACACATATTAACAATCCAAAAATACAATTCACATCAATAGTGAGTCTCAATATTAGTACCATCAGATTCTTGATAACTCTCATCCACACCTCCTATAGAAACACCATCAGCACCTCTCACACCACCAGTATCATCATCGACATCAGCATTGGTACCGACACCGACACTGGGACCGGCTCCGGCTACAGCTCCGGCTCCATCTCCAGCTCTGGATCCAGAAGAAGAATCTACATTTGCAGAACTCATCGACATCAAACATTTGTCAACTGCTGCAGCTACTTCTGGTGAAAGTGTTTAAGAAATGGAAAACATAACTTTCTTCATATTTTCAAATATCACCTTTTTTACTTTTTGAGTTGCTTCTTTGATTGTGGAATTTATCTATTCCACTGTGACCAAACCAAAACCGGTACTCAAAGAAATGTTTTTATTAGACCAGTATCGAGATGGTACAAAATTCTTCCTAGGTCGACAATGCACTCTTCCCTAATGCCCATCTCTTAATACCTGATATAGATGATCGTTCGGGCCCAAATTGTCTGGTTCTTTTTATGCCAATGTCACCAAAGCATTCTCTTCCTTGGTATATAACATAAATTAAAATTATAAAATAATATAATGAAATAAATTAATTCAAAATAAAATAAATTGAAATATACTTACAATCACCTTCTCGGTGTCAGTATTTGGCACAGTACCATCTTTCTTTTTTCTTCTTATACAAAACAAAATAGAGTAAGGAATGAGACCCTCGATATTCAATTATTTTTTCTGAAAAAACAATGAAATAAATAGAAATTGTAAATCAAAAAATTACACTAAATGAGCCTAAATATTTTAAATAATAAATTACCTATCTTTGCTCAAGATTTGGGAGTGAAGTGTGTCCATGAGTATAAACATTTTTTATTCCACTCTTATTTATTTTATTTTTGTATGATTTCTCCTATAAACAAATAATTATATAATTTCATTAACATAAATAAAACTCATTTTCAAACAAATAAATGAATATATATATAAATTTAACAAATACCTTAAACTATTGACTCTTCCAATAGCTGATCATCTCTTTGTATTATAATATTGGATAATCATGAATCACTGGTACTACTTCAAGCTCCATGCCAACTCTCTTTTTCCAACCAAGATATAATTCATACTTGTACGCTCGCCACATTTCAACTAAATCCATTAACCTTGTAGCATTGGCATTTTTTCCATCAGGAAAATTATATCGGAGCTACAATGGAAAAAATATTTGTTAAGAAAATATTATAAATTAATATATATAAAATTAGATTAGAATTACTTACCCAAATCTCTGCCCAGGCATTGTCCTTTATTTGTTCTCCAACTTCCCTCCAACTTATTGGTTGAAACAGAATGATATTGTTGTGTCTAGAAAGTATTCCCATATTGATTTTACATTCCGTGACTTTTTTTTAATTATAGCTCTATCCTCATTGTATTCAACCATGATTTGCATGTGTCGATTCCAAACCTCTTGAATTTTTGTGTGGACTCGTCGTCTGGTGGAGACTGGAGCTAATCATGAAAAAAGTAAAAAAGGATAATAATATATATGAATTTATCATTAATCACTAACAGTAAGGTCTAAACAAATACCAATGGATGGGGGATCAGCTGACCCCTGAATTGAAGTGTCTAGAGGGGAAGTAGCCTCTGTGGTAGGTGGGATATCTATAGTAGGAGTACTCTGTACGGTATATAGATAACCCTATACAGATAAGGGTGGATATGGATATAGATATAGTGGTGGGATATATGGGGGCACAGTGCCCTGTACAGTGGATTGTGGGAATGGAAAATAAGGAGGGATGTGAGTCTGAGAACTACCATCTGATGTGGGTGCGGGTAGAAAAGGATATGGAAAATGTGGGTATGGATAATATGGAGGTGGCATAATGGGAGTATGACCTTCTGGAGACTCAAGCGGCATAGTAGTAGGTTGAACTGTAGAATCAATACCCCCCTCCATACTATCATCCTCTGTGGTATAATCCAACCGTCTCCTCGATGAAGTATCCTAAAATAACATAGATGATAAAATAAAAAGAATGATAACAAGATAAATAATATGAAAGACCATAATATTCCAACATAAATTGTACTTACAATGTTGGCCATATGAGACATATGTTGTTCATTTCTTCGTATTCTTCTATTTCTTCTAATATCATCATATTCAGACATTTTGACCTGTAAATTTAAAATAATATTCTCAAGTAAATAGAAATAATTATAAATGTTAAATAATACAATTGTATCATAAAACAATGAGATACATTTTCACTGTGATATTTATATTGATAAAATATCAAGACTTTTCTATGTTTAAGAATTACTATAGATGTGCTTAAACAACAATTGGTCAGACTATAAATAGTTTTATATTCGACAATGGTATAAAATATACTATTTAATTTGATATTATGTATGGAAGTTTAAAAAAACACATACAATATTACAATAATGTCAGGTAAATACATACAAATATGTCAACATTCTATGTGATTTGTGACAATTTCTGGTTCATAATCTGTTCTATCAATTGAGTCATCTGTGTCATCAAATGCAACATTTGAATAAATATCGACAGGTTCATCCACAATATCATTGTCATCTATGTATTCATCAAAAATATGTCTAGGAATGTCATCAACAATAACACCAAATTGTTTTTGTAATAGGTCAATTACATAAAACACATGTCTATCATGTGACGCAAGAATATAAGGTTCATCGGTGTAAAGCTGGTGATTCATATCAATCACTCTAAATCCACAGTTATCAATATGCATTCCTTATCGTGTCATTGAATCAAACCACTTATATTTCATCTTTTCGAAATGATCATGTGCATAGTAATCTAATAAAATGATTCTTTCAACAACACTATAATATGGTATATTTCCTGACTGAGGTTGTCTATCTAATGCACCCACATAACAATTTGTTGTGGTGATTATCATGAAACTGTCATGATGTGTTGCCATTTTTTTGTACAGCTATTTATAACAAATTTAAATCCATTGACAACCATTTCTTTACAATAACGTACCACATCATTTGGACCAAAGGATAATGCTCTTACTTAATCTGATAATTCATTCATTGGTAGAGTTCAAACCTAAAATATACCAACATTGAATATTAAACAGAGACATGTGATTATGTTATGAGAATAAGAAAAATCTATTACCTTAGACTTTAACCAAGAAGCAAATTATTTGATGTGAAACAGTTCCTTCCTCTTAATAGATAGAGAGCGATGTCTCTTTTGTATAATTTCTAAATGTTCTCTACAAATATGAAAGCTTAAAAATATCAGAAGATATGAAGAAATAAAATAATGAAAAAATGAAGATTTATTTTTTTTACTTACTTGATATAATCATCAAGCACGCCACAGTTGAATAATATTGTACGATGAGCCATTTTCCCACTCTTCCCTGCTTAAAGTACACAATGAGTACGATCTAGATATCCCCCCTATTTGGGTTAGTGAAGGAAATGCAGGCTTAATGGGATCATATTTCTCATATTCAGTTCTCATAAGTCGATTAGACCTCATGGTGACATTAGCCAAGTACAATGAACATAAATCCATGCATTCTTTTGCTAAATAACATTTCATAATAGAGCCTTCATGGTGATATTTATTTCTCACATAAGATTTCAATGTAAACATCATTATTTTTGTAGGATACATCCACCGACTCGAAACATGACCACAAAAAAGAACTTTTTTGGGAAGATGCACAGTTAGATGTAACATACATGTGAAAATGATGGTGGGAAAATTTTCTCCATGCCGCAAAGAATAATCAGTGCATCTCTCTACAATTTATGAACAACACTTCTGCTCAGTCTTTTGGGATAAAGATCTCGATAAAAATGACATAACTTAATCACATAAATTCTAACATTATGTGAAAGTAAATTTAAAATGGAAATAGGAACCAAATCATGTAACAATACATGGTAATCATGGGCTTTAAGAGATTTTAGTTTCACATCTTGTGTATTCACCCTTTTCAAAATATTACTTGAATAACCATCTTGAACCTTCAAACTTTCCAAGACCTGAAGAAATTGTTTTTTCTCCACATTTTTCATCGAATAATAGGCAATTGGGACTTTCCACTTATTTTGACCAATTAACTCAGGATGAAGTTTTTCTCTTAAACCCCAATCCATCAAAATCACAACGTGACCGCAAATCATCTTTTTTTTTGCCTTTGAAATTTAAAATAGTAGCAAGTAACATCTCACAAATTATTTTCTCGATATGCATTAAATCCAAACAATGATGTAATAAATTCAATGACCAATATGGAAACTCAAAAAATATGCTTTTCTTTCTCAAATTGTTATTAGAATTTGAATTAACGAGTTTTCACTTTATGATATTTGATTGAATTTTTCCAAGAACATAATTAAAATCATTAAGTTCTTTAACAATTTAATTCCCTGACATTTGTTGAGGAGTATCATCTGTCTCGATGGAATTATCGAACTGTCTTCGATTTTTCTTTTATGGATGATCCATCGGTATAAATCGCTGATGCCCTATGAAGTTGACAGTTCTTCGAAACTTTAATCTTCAGAAATGTGTATTTTTCATACAAATAGGGTAGGATAATTTCCCTTTAGTACTCCAACCAAACATTATTCCATAGGTAGGAAAATCATTTATCGTCTATAATAAAGTTGAATGAAACATAAAGTACTCCTTCTTGAATGCATCGTATGCCTGTGCACCAACAATCCAAATCTCCTTTAACTCCTCTATTAATGGCTGCAAGTATATATCAATATCATTTCTAGGATCACTGGGTCCAGATATCAATATACTCATGATAGTAAACGGCTTCTTCATACTCATCCATGAAGGAAAGTTATAAATGTTAATGAAAACAGGCCAAGTATTGTGTGCAGTATGCATTTTACGAAATGGGTTGAAACCATCACAAGATAATCCCAATCTACCATTTTGTGGGTCAGCTACAAAATTAGGATGTAACCTATCAAATTTCTTCCAAGACAACCCGTCTACAGGATGCACTATTTCATCATTATCTTTATTTCTTTCATCTTCATGCCATATCATATTTTTTTCCATTTGTTTTGACATAAATTTTTTTTGAAGCCTGGGAATTAAAGGGAAGTGTCACATCACTTTCTCTGGTATGTGAGATTACATTCTGTCTTTATTAGTCTTCCACCTTGATGTGCCAAACTATTTACACTGACTTAACTCTGTATTTTCCTTCCAGAACAGACAACAATCTTTGGGGAAAGAATGAATCTTAATAGATGAAAATCCAAATTTTCCAACCAACTTTGATTCCATGTAATCATTTTCTAGAATACATGCATCATCACGCATTAAATACGTAATAAATGTAAGGATATAGTCAACCACAATATTACTAAATCCATACATTGCTTTTCCATGATATAGTCGCATTTAAAAACTCAAGTTTGCTCATTTTTTCACATACCTGATATACTGAGGTATTTTCATCTTCCATCAACTTTCTAACACTCATGACATCATCATCCTAATTAATAGACAAAAATGGTGTTCCAGTATTTATTTCCTCTTGCACTGGTCTACATGAGGATCTGGCTTTAGAAAAAAAAGGAAACCGATAGGAAATCAGATTTTTTATACCAATCCTTTCCACTGAATCGATGTAATTCGCCACTTGCACTTTTTCTCCATTGTGATACCACCATGATAATTTTTATATTAGTATTATTATAATTATTATTTTTATTGTTATTAATTTTTATTATAATTATATTTATTATGGTTATTTTTTATTATTTTTATTTCTGGTATTATTATTATTATTATAAAATGAAAAAAAAGAATAGGAAACCCAAATCTCGCGGCGTCCCCCCCCCCACCTGTTTCTTCGGTTCGGTGCACCACCCAATAGCTTCTCTAGAAGCCCTCGTCCGATCTTCCTTCGCCCCTATCACCCTACCACCCTTTCCTTCTCCTACCCCATCCTCACACTCGCCCCCACAAGCCCACCGCACTCACCCTATCTACCTCGGCTCCTAACCACCAGCCAATTTCCAGTCCTTCTCCCCACAACATACGTCACTCCCAACTTGCATGCCTCCTATAGGTCTGTGCTCACCCCCAGTTGCCTCAAACTCCTCTGCACTTTCCCCCTTCCACCTCCAGCCCCTCTACAATCTAACCCTCCACCTCTCACCCCCTTCGGATCCCCGACGCCCTCGTCTCAGGTTCCCTGACCTCTCCCTTCGCCCCTGGCTCCCGACCGCCGGTCTGCCTTCCTATTTCACCCCTCCGCACACTTGGCCTCACCCCTTGATTCCCTCCCTCACCAATGTCGGGTTTTCCCTCTCCCACTCCTCCTTATGTTGTCCTTTAAGCTACAGCACGACCCCCCTTCCTGGTTACCCATGTGCGACCAGATCCCCCCTCTTCCCATTCTCATGCATGTTGTACACTAGCCCTGGCCATCAACCTGTAGAGCATCGACAAACTGAAGATGCACCCCTCTACTCTCTGTACTCCCCGACTTCCTCTCCCACTCCGTTCGACAGTAGCCTCCTATGGTATATTTATTTATTTATTTATTTATCTTTTTTCCCTTTCATTTCATAAATGGTGTTTTTATTTAATTTGACTAAATCCTAATACTGTGGGTTGTGTGTCGTGTGTTTTTTTCACATTGTTTAGGATGTGAGGTTAGTCCACTGGGTATGGTTCTACCTTCCTTAAATTTTCATCGCTTTTTCACTGTCATGAACTAGGCTGGGTCTCCATCCGACCCGGTGCCCGACCCAGTCCGCGACATGGCCCGAAGGGAGTTCCCGATCCCCACGGGCTGGCACAAGTGCCCGGGTATCAAAACTAACACATGGGAATGATTTACCCGAAATAGTAAACACAAAACAATAGATAAGATGAATAAACCAAAACTATAAATAGACAACCTAACAAAAATCAAATTTAAAGGTTTGCAATTAGAACCAACATCCAAAAATAAATGACAAAAAAAGAAACTAAAACTCTAACTCAAACCTCCAAGCGACAAGAGAGGTGCAACATCCACACGCCACACCACCAACCTTCATGAGAAGACCATCAACGACCAAAACCACCGTTGTTGAGAACCATGCCTCAACCTGGAATACATAGAAAAAAAAGGGTCTACATCCACCCAAAGTTGCATGTAGGGTGTGAGCCAAAGGCTCAGTAGAACGTCACCCAATAAAAAGTTTCCACACAAAACTATTAAAAGACAAATACATTTGCAATTTTAATTAAAGCAAAGAAGTAAAGTCTTGAACAGTTTTGAAGAAAACAGGATTAAGGAAAACAGTTTCAAATGGAACAACTGAAATTAAAATAAAACACACACCCTTTTTAAAAATAACCAATGTGTCACAGTGATGAGCGTAAAGTAACCAATGAGCACTAATATGGGAGAGGTCGTGTGGGTGTTAGATAGCTTGGGTCCCTAGATCTTCGTGTATAGGTGAAACGTGGATTAGAATGTCATGGCCCTCCGAAAACAGGGCTTAGAAGGCCACGGCCCTCAGAAAAGCATATGTTTAGTTAGTGTTGCAATCGTCAAACCTGCCAGTGAAACCAGGCTGAGTCACCTTCGGAACACTAACTCACTAGTCTAGTCCACCCTCCTAGCTACCCGGGCTTCCCGGTTTGTGCTCGAACAAGTTTCAACTTCATGCCACATGTCACACTAATGCATAAAATCCAAACAGGGTATTTACGCATGAACAAACACCATTTGCACACCCAAACACTCTTTTAAAACCATACGCACACCAAAATCTTGTCAAAACATAATCTGCATATGTTACATACTCAATTAAACTATTTGCGTAATAAAAAAACACTTATCATTAAACAAACCAACACTTACACATATAAATACCATTTTGAAATAATATGCACACTAAAACATTTTCTTTCAAGACATTTCACACTGTGGTCATGATTTAATAAACCATTTCTAAAGTTCATAAAACAATAGAAACAAAGTGTCACATGGCTTTACACACACTAAAGTAACCATTTCTACATTCAAAACACATTCTAACATCACACGCACTCAAATACCATTTTAGAGTGTGACCTGCACCACAAAAATAGTTTGATGGAAAACATTACACCATATGAAAAACACAATAGCATAACCCACATAATTTAATAGGCCAGAAATAAAAGATTATAAAACAACTTAGAAGAAATCCCTTCGCGTTAACCACTAAACTCAAGCAAAAACTTCTTTCATGACCAAACTCACATGATGTCCTATCAAAAATACAGTTCATACCACTTGCAAAGCTTAATAAGATAACCACACAATTCAAAAGTCACTAATAGAGTTCTCAGCAGAAACCACCCAATAATATGAACAATCTACAAAACAATTTCAATGTAAATCAAACTTCAAATAAAACCAACCTCGCATAACAAACATTAATTAAATAAAATGATAAAAAAAATTAATCATTGCAAATTAATTCATTAGATAACAATTAGATGAGGAAACACCTACTTTGGTGTAGCAGAAACCACAAATATGGTGTGCAAGGACTATCGCACACTAACTGAAACTCAAACAAACCCAAATTGACCCTAAATCAAACAATTTAACCAAAAACATCAAGAATTAACCCTAAAATTGGACACCCATCATGCTGAAATCCTAAAACCCCCAAAACAATAACCAGAAACTAAGGAAATGAGAAGAGGAGGACCTTATCGGGTGGGGATTCGTCTGCGGAAGATGGTTGCGCTATTCGAGCAGGGGAGTAGGGGAGCAACTGGGAGTAATTTTTTAATATGGGTTTTAAAAAAACAAAAATTAGGTAAAGGGGGTTAGGGTTCCGATATTTTTAAAACTGGGTCCAAGATGCGTGAACCCCGTTCACGCATCACTGACCCCGGGAAGATGCGTGAACGGGGTTCACGCATCTTCACCGCGCTGAAGGATGCGTGAACCGCGTTCACGCATCCTTCACGAAGTTGATGAAGGATGCGTGAACGGGGTTCACGCATCCTACAGTAACTTTTTTTTTTAAATTTTTATTTTTATTTTTATTTTTATTTTGTTTTGTTTTGTTTTATATATATATATATATATATATACAAACAAAACATAAAATTCAGCAGAATTTATCTGCTATTTAATATCCAGCAGAACTGTCATTACAGCAGTCTGGATTTTGATAGAAACCATCACCCAGGGCTCTCTTTTATAAGAGGGCTTGCCCAGAAAATCATACTGCATTTCCGATGTGGGATTCAGGTTCTCTTTTCCTGCACAGAACATTCTGCATTTCCGATGCGGGATTCTGTTTCAAGTACGTGACTTTGAAAGACTGTAAAATACAAACTATACGAATAAATGAAACTTAAAACATGGATTAAACATATAATAAATAGTTGAAAATGAAAAGAATTTCGTAAAAAGGGTTGATGAATAATAATTTATAAGCTTTCAAAACCACCAACTTGAAACTTAAAAAAGTTTCAAGTACGTGACTTTCAAAGACTATAAAATAAAAACTATAAGACCAATATGAATGAAACTCAAAACATGGATTAAACATACAAGAAATAGTTGAAAATAAAAACAATTTCATAAAAAGTGTTGATGAATAATAATTTATAAGCTTTCAAAACCACCAACTTGAAACTTAAAAATGTTTCAAGTACGTGTCTTTGAAAGATTATAAAATACAAACTATATGACCAATATGAATGAAACTTAATATACAGATTAAACATATAATTATTAATTACATAATAATTAATTAGTTAATTAGTAAATTAGTAATATAATAAATAATTACAAATATTCATTACAATTATTAGTTATTAATTATTAATAATTAATTATATAATAATTAATTAGTTAATTAGTAATATAATTTTTAATTATTATTATAATTATTAATTATATAATTAATGATTATATTACTAATTAACTAATTAATTGTTATGTAATTAATAATTAATAATTATATTACTAATTAACTAATTAATTAATATATAATTAATTTTTAATAATTAATAATTATATTGGTAATTAACTAATTAATTATTATATAATTAATAATTACTAATTATAATTAATAATTATATTACTAATTATAATTACTAATTATATTACTAATTATAATAAATAATTATATTACTAATTAATATATAATAATTATAGTTAATAATTATAGTACTAAATAACCAATTAATTTTTAATAGTTAATCATTATATTGGTAATTAGCTACTTAATTATTATATAATTAATAATTAATAATTAATAATTAATAATTAATAATTATAATAAATAATTATAATCACTAATTATATTACTAATTAATCAATTACTTATTTTATAATTAATAATTATATTACAAATTAACTAATTAATAATTATAGATAAATAAAAAATAATTATAATTAATAAATATATTACTAATTAGCTAATTAATTATTATATAATAAATAATAAATAATTATATTTAATAATTATATTATTAATTAACTAATTAATTATTATATAATTAATAATTAATAATTATAATTATAATTAATAATTACTATTAAGATTTATATTACTAATTAACTAAGTAATTATCAATTAATAATTATACTACTAATTAACTAATTAACTATTATATAATTATATTACTAATTAACTAATTAATTATTGTATATTAGTAATTAATAATTAATAATTATATTAATTATTAACTAATTAATAATTATATTACTAATTAACTAATTAATTATTAACTATTTGTTATATGTTTAATCCATGTTTTAATTTTCATTTATATTGGTTTTATAGTTTGTATTTCATAGGCTTTCAAAGGCACGTAAACGTATTTAAGTTTCAAGTTGGTGGTTTTGAAAGCTTATAAATTATTTTTCATTAATTTTTTTTTATGAAATTCTTTTTATTTTCAACTATTTCTTATATGTTTAATCCGTATATTATGTTTCATTCATATTGGTTATATAGTTTGTATTTTATAATCTTTCAAAGACACGTACTTGAAACATTTTTAAGTTTCAAGTTGGTGGTTTTGAAAGCTTATAAATTATTATTCATCAACACTTTTTATGAAATTGTTTTTATTTTCAACTATTTCTTGTATGTTTAATCCATGTTTTAAGTTTCATTCATATTGTTCTTATAGTTTTTATTTTATGGTCTTTCAAAGTCACGTACTTGAAACTTTTTTAAGTTTCAAGTTGGTGGTTTTGAAAGCTTATAAATTATTATTCATCAACCCTTTTTACGAAATTCTTTTCATTTTCAACTATTTATTATATGTTTAATCCATGTTTTAAGTTTCATTTATATTGGTCGTATAGTTTGTATTTTACAGTCTTTCAAAGTCACGTACTTGAAACAGAATCTCGCATCGGAAATGCAGAATGTTCTGTGCAGGAAAAGAGAACCTGAATCCCACATCGGAAATGCAGTATAATTTCCTGGGCAAGCCCTCTTATAAAAGAGAGCCCTGGGTGATGGTTTCTGTCAGAATCCAGACTGCTGTAATGGCAGTTCTGCTGGATATTAAATAGCAGACAAATTCTGCTGAATTTTATATTTTGTTTATATATATATATATATATATATATATATATAACAAAACAAAAAAAAATAAAAATAAAAATTTTAAAAAAAAAGTTATTGTAGGATGCGTGAACCCCGTTCAGGCATCCTTCATCAACTTCGTGAAGGATGCCTGAACGCGGTTCACGCATCCTTCAGCGCGGTTAAGATGCGTGAACCCTGTTCACGCATCTTCTCGGGGTCAGTGATGCGTGAACGGGGTTCACGCATCTTGGACCCAGTTTTAAAAATATCGGAACCCTAACCCCTTTTACCTAATTTTTGTTTTTCTAAAACCCATATTAAAAAATTAGCCAGCAACTGGTCTGGTGTGAGGTGGACAAACAGTGTCGATGTGTGCTGGCCAGAAGGTCGGGCGGTAGTGCGAGCAGCCTAGTGAGGGGGGGTCGGGGCGACAACATGAATGGGGGAAGGTTGGCCGGAAGGGATGGTCTAGTGGCTGGCAAGGAGCAACGGCGCGGTGCAGCTGTATGTGAGGATTAAGGGAGGAGGGAAGTCCGGTGGTGCTACAGGATCACGGCCAGGAAGCTTGATGTGCACCAGGTGGGAAGCTGGAGGGAGAGAGAAGGGGTTGGCCATGGGTCGCGTGAGTGTTGTCGAGCTGTGTGAGGGCGCCTGGACAAGGGGGCGACGCTGACCATCCATAGGAGGGGGGTGCACACCATGGAAAAGTGGAGAGGGCCTGGTCGCGATTGGAATAGGGGGAAGATTGTGAGCTAAAAAATGGGGGGGGGGGGGTAAACCGTAACAAAAGAAAGAAATGAAAAAAAAACTAAAATAAAATAAAACTAAAACTAAAAGAAACAAAACTAATAAAAATATAAATATTAATTATAATAGTATTTATAAACTAAAAACTTAACAATAAAAATAATAATGAGAATAACAATAATTGTGTAAAAAAAATTATATCCACAGAATGATAAGATTGATTAAAATGTCAACAATTTTAATGAGAATAATTAATGGTGATAATTATAATAATGTAAGGTGATAATAATAATAACGAAATTTATGATATTAGTATAAGTGGTAACAACCTAACATAATATTAACAATAAGAATAAGTATTACCGTATTAATAACTTAATATATTTTATATTCTTAGTTAATAATATTATTATTATTAAAAAATATTATTATTGTTATCATTAAAAGAATTTCTTAAATTTTATTAAACTTCTTATTTTCATTTAATTCAATTTCATTACTCATCATCATTTTATTATTCCTTTATGTTTTAACTCATTTCTGAAAGCCGGGCAGACCGCGCGGTCTCAGAACCGTGCCCTGCCCGTACGTCCGGTGACGCAAAACCCAAAACACTCATAATAATAATAATAATAATAATAATAATAATAATAATAATAACAACAACAATAACAATAATAATAAGATAATAACAGACTTAATATACTAAATAGTAAACTATGCAATAATCAATTTAATAAAATGCTAATAATAAAAATAATACTCTCCATTAAATTAGTGTCCAAGATAATAATAATAACAATAATAATCTCAAGTGACATTAGTATTATTATTATTATTAAAACCATTCTTAATTCATTTAATTTCATTAATTTAACATCGGCAAGGCGCGCGGGGAATCGGGCAAGGTCACGCGGTGACCCAAGCGAGGCCACGCAGCTTCGACAACGGTGCACTGAACGTTGTCAAGGCCAAAATTTGTGTTTTTTGAATAAGCACTCAATATTTTAAACCGTCTCCAACTCGGATCCTAATGAAAAATTTACAAGGCCGGAAAAATAATAAAATAAAATAAATTTGAAGAATTCAGAGTGTGACAATTCTCCCCACCATAAAGCTTTCCATCCCCGGAAATTCACAACTAGGACCGAACCCCAAAGTAAAAAACAACACCCCCTTATAAGGCTCAAAGAGGATCCCCACAAACAACAAGAGAGAAGAAGAAAATGTGTTGTGCTTATAGAAAGTGATTTAAAGTACAACCTCAAGAAAGTCACAAAAGACTTCCTGATATGTTTTGCTCACCCCAAAGAGCTATAACACATCTAGTTGACTGATCAAGGAAAGGAACCTAAACAAAAGTCCATCATGGAAAATCTTGATGGGGATCCCCAATATTAAGAGCCTACCAACACCCAAGGCGAGACTGGAAAATTGGCACGGGGCGGCCCGAGTAGACTCTTGACCATTAAGAAGACGGTCAACACTGATTCATTCTAGAGACATTTGAACGAGACCTGTCGTGGGTCTCCCCACCATTAAAACTGACGAGAGATATAAGAACTTCGAAAATTTTTCCTGACAGTGACCAAACACTCCACCACAAGTGGCAGGGAGGGTCGAGCCAAACTACTGGGCATCAAAACCACAACCCAAGACAACCCAACATCTCCACATCCCTATATGAGTACTATTCAACTTTGAGACTGATTTACCTAACATACCCCATAAGGAACGCTAAATAAATTACATCCTGTGGGACACAACCCTCCCAAGACTTTAAGGCAATGAGACAACAACACCTCTACATAGTCATGGAAACCTTACGCAACCAGACGGTTCGTTTGGAACGGAACAACCACAGAAAACAATTTAAACTATCTTTACTTTCAACACTGATGACAGAAATAAATTTGAGGTCCCATACACTCTTTAGGTTTCTGACCATGCGCCAACTTCACTCCAAGACCTATGGATGGAGCCCTGATGTTTGAAGCATCTTCTGTCTCATAGTCAAGTATTGAAGACTCCCGAACAGAGCTTCTCCTTTTGGTTTCATACGCATCCATACCACAACTGAGACAACACCAGCAAACACAACACACCACGGCATCCAACTACTCACTCGCGGCACATCCACCAAAAAGGGGTTCAAAGGATGCACATGCATCACCTTTCACCTTAAACAAGAAACTTAAGAAGGAAATACGCATAACTAACACTCCCCCTTGAACAGATAAATTAAAACTCCCTAAGAGTAGGGCACACTCCCAGGAAAACATAGATTCCTGAAGGACTCTATGAAATCTACCTTTGCTCTTCAAGGAGAACTCACACCGCATGACGTCCCCAAACATGACCCTCGCGGATGATGAAAGTACTACAATCCTTTCAATACACCAGTCAACACTGATGACTCTGAATTACCTTCACCCTTCCCCACTGGAATTCCTTTCACTGTTTCCAGGGGAACATTCAAACACAACAATGTCAAACTTCATACCCGACGACTGAGACAACTCAAAGGGACCAAAACTCTGTTCAACTCCCATCACGGCTATCATTCCACTACGAGAGGATCTGCTTAACCGAAAAGAAAAGGGAATAGACTTAGCACTATCACTCAAAAGAAAGAGTGATTGGTTTAATCAACTGGAGGGTCGTCCAATGATGAATTACCCGTTGCCACACTTTAATTTCATGTTAATGCTTTATGTGGGGCGTGCACTAGTCAAGAAATAAAACCATGGACCCAATCAAACTGGTCCATTGTCTAAGAAATACTACAAGCGAACACTAAATGTGTAGGGAGAACCGCTGCAAGGGCTCCCTAAAGCACTTTTCAAAAGAAACCATTAACCACACACTTGCACACCAACTTATAGATAAAATTCAAAATGAAACACAAATCAGTAAAAAAGGGTTCTCAGCTCGAAACACCTCACATACTACATTTCCAAAACACAAGGACACACCACAAAAACACCAGTTATTTAAAAACACCAAATTTTTCCTTTAAAAAATCCTTTTGAAAGAGAACAATGTTGGTGTGTTATAAAAACACCAATGATGTTCCATGGGCCTCACACATGCATGTTCTCGTTCCACACTGGCACCCACCTCATGTCCATCTAGACACTCATCTTCTTGTTCCATTAACCATTTCTCTTTCCATATGCACTCATGCATGTGGTTTCCCATGAGAGAACCATGAATTAGAACCAAACCTTTCCATTTTTCAAAACCAAAACATTCAACCCATGCTTTTCAAACCTTACAAATCATTTTATTTTTAAAACACTTCATTTAAAAAAACTTTTCAAGACCAAATCATTTTGACTTAAAAACCAAATTTCCATGAATCCAGAACAAAGAGACAAGAGACGATAGGAGGAAACTAGTGTCAACAGGTGACTGGGACGTATGTTTAGCGGCTATATGCCAATCAAAACACTGCCACAAAGGGTATTATAGGATAGAGTCCTTGGATCCACATGGCTTGCCAGACCCTGCGAGCTCACAGGGACCACTGACCCTACTCTCTTTTCATTTCCCTTAGACAAGATTAACCGCAAGGAAAAAAAACTCAGACAAACCTCAACATACTTCGGTAACTTGAGTCCCGCCACGAGGTGTGCTGGCCAGGCACCTTACTCATAGCCAGGACGTCGAGTCCCGACAACCTTAAATCCAGCCTACCATGACTCTATCCCAAAAGAACATGACCCAAGAGAGAAAGCCTCCTCTGATACCATTTTATCATGAACCAAGTTGGGTCGTCATCCGACCAGGCGCCCGACCCGTTCCACAGCATAGTTCGAAGGGTGTTCCTGGTCCCTATGGGCTGGCACAAGTGCCTGGGTATCAAAACTAACAGATGGGAACAATTTACCCGAAATAGTAAACACAAAACAACAGATAAGATGAAAAAACCAAAACTGGAAACAGACAACCAAACTAAAATTAAATTTAAAGGTTTACAACTAGAACCAACATCAAAAAATAAATGACAAAAAAAGAAACTCAAACTCAAACTCAAACCTCCAAGCGAAAAGAGAGGTGAAAAACACACACGCCACACCATCAACATGCACGAGAAGACCATAAACAACCAAAACCACCATTATTGAGCACCATGCCTCAACCTAGAATACATTGAAAAAAAAAGGTCTACATACACCCAAAGGTGCATGTAGGGTGTGAGCCAAAAGTATAGTAGGACGTAACCTAATAAAAAGGTTCCATGAAAAACTATTAAATGACAAATACATTTGCAATTTTAATTAAAGCAAAGAAGTAAACGCTTGAACAGTTTTGAAGAAAACGGGATTAAGGAAAATAGTTTCAAATGGAACAAATTAAAATAAAATAAAACACACACCCTTTTTAAAAATAACCAATATGTCACACTGATGAGCGTAAAGTAACCAATGAGCACTAATATGGGAGAGGCCGTGTGGGTGTTAGCTAGCTGCGGTCCCTAGATCTTCGTGTCTCAGTGAAACATAGATTAGAAGGCCACGACCCTCAGAAAACATGGCTTAGAAGGCCACGACTCTCAGAAAAGCATATGTTTAGTTAGTGTTGCAATCGTCAGTCCTGCAAGTGAAACAGGGTCGAGTCACCTTCGGAACACTAACCCACTAGTCTAGTCCACCCTCATAGCTACCTGGGCTTCACGGTTTGTGCTCGAACAAGTTTCAAGTTCATGCCACATGTCACACTAATGCATAAAATCCAAATAGGGTATTTTCGCATGCAAAAACACAATTTGCACACCCAAACCCTCTTTTAAAACCATATACACACCAAAATCTTTTCAAAACATAATTTTCATATGTTACATACTCAATTAAACCATTTGAACAATAAAAAACACTTATCATTAAACAAACCACCACTTACACATATAAATACCATTTTGAAATAAGATACACACTAAAACATTCTCTTTCAAGACGTTTCACACCATGGCCATGATTTAATAAACCAGTTTGAAAGTTCATAAAACAATAGAAACAGAGTGTCGCATGGCTTTACACACACTAAAGTAACCATTTATACATTCAAAACACACTCTAACATCACATGTACTCAAATACCATTTTTTAGTGTGACCTGCACCACACCAACAGTTTGATGGAAAACCTTACACCATATGAAAAACACAATAGCATAACCCACATAATTTAATTGGCCAGAAATAAAAGGTTATAAAACAATTTAGAATAAATCGCTTGGCGTTAACCACTAAACTCAAGCAAAAACTTCTTTCACGACCAAACGCACACGACGTCCTATCAAAAATACAATTCGTACCACTTTCACAGCCTAATAAGATAACCGCACAATTCCAAAGTCACTAATAGAGACACCCAATAATATGAACAATCTACTAAACAATTTCAATGTAAATTAAACTTCAAATAAAACAGACTTCACACAACAAAAATTAATTAAATAAAATGCTAAACAAATTAATCATTGTAAATTATTTCATTAGATAACAATTAGACGAGGAACCACCTACCATGGTGTAGCAGACTTCAAAAATATGGTGCACAAGGACCGTCACACATGAACTGAAACTCAAAAAAACCCAAATTGACTCTAAATCAAACAATTGAACAAAAAATATCAAGAACTAACCCTAAAATTGGACACCCATCCTGCTGAAATCCTAAAACCCCAAAAACAAGAACCAAACACTGAGGAAATGAGAGGAGGAGGACCTTACCGGGAGGGGATTCATCTGTGGAAGAGGGTTGCACCAGTCAAGTAGGGGAGCAGGGGTTCAACCGGTCTGGTGTGAGGTGGACAAACAACACCGACGCGAGATGGCCAGGAGGTCGGGCGGCGGTGCGAGCAGCCTGGTGAGGGGGGGTCGGGGTGATAACGCGAATGGGGGAAGGCTGACCGGAAGGGATGGTTTGGCGGCTGGTAGGGAGAAACGACGCGGCACGGCTGAAGGTGATGATGAAGGGAGGAGGGAAGTTCGGTGGTGCTACAGGATCTCAGCCGGGAAGCTTGATGCGCACCAGGTGGGAAGCCGGAGGGAGAGAGAAGGGGCAAGCCGCGAGTCGCGTGAGTGTTGTCGAGCAGTGAGAGGGTGCCTAGGAAGGGGGGGCGACACTGATGTGGTAGTGTTTTCACACTCTTTTCCACATCCTTTTTGTATTTGTTATTGATTTTTTTTATATCAAAACATTGTTTTTTATTAAATAACTGATAATTAATGTGATTTGGTAATTTGTTGTGTAAAATAATCTATTTTAGTTTAAATCAATTGTTTTTAATATTAATTATTGGCTTTTTAAATAATTATTAAATTAATTTAGTCTTCCGAATTATACTTTTATTTATTTATTCTTTTATTTTTATTCTAGTCGGTTTATTAATTTAATTAATTAATTTTTTATTCTTTAAATTGTAAAAAAATAACTCATTTTAGTTTTTAATTATTTTAATAATTTAATTAGTTTTAAAAATTTAAGATTATTCAATTAATATTTTTTATTCTTTAATTTACTTTATTAATTCTTTAATTAATTTGTTAATTAATTTAAGTTAGTGACTTTTAATGTTTTAATTTGATCTTTAATTAATTTGTCTATAATTTTTAATACAAATAAATGCATTTTTTTAATAAATCATAATTAATTTGGTCTTATTTATTTAATTTTTAATCTTTGTCTTGGTTTTATTAAAGTTTTAATTAATTTATTTTTTGTTTTGCAGATTACGGTGGCACGTCTCACCGTTCCACATCACTGTCCATCCCACTATATCCCCCACTTACAGTGAGACCGTGAGCAACCATCACGGTGCATGTGCCACCATTTCATCAACTGTTTCAGACTCCCCATCCTACTGTTTCACCCCTCACAGTGCCACCGGTCCCCACACACACCGCCTCACTTACTGTCTCACATTTTTCTTCACGGTGCCACCATAATCCCAGACTTACTGTCTCACCATTTCTCAACTGTCTCACCGCCTCCACCCCTTTCCTCATGGTGCCTCCTCTGCTGCTTTGACACCATTCCACCTCCAATCACTATGGCACCATTTTAGAACCGGTGCCACCATCTTTTACCCCCCAACGTCTCACCGTCAAACCTCCAACCTCCAGCATCTTCCCGGTGACACAGAAAACCTTCCCACCGGTGGCACCGATCCTCTACTCCCGTTCACGCAGCACCTTACCACAGCACAACCAACCAGTAGTAGTAATCACGCAGCAAGACACGAATTACAACAATAGGAAAACAGATAAAAATATCACCCAAAGAGCAGAAAAGCAATTCAGTAGTAAACAAAACCCTGAACCAATTTCATTCTTGATCTACCTTAAGTCTCACCTCATCCTCCTACTTACACGGTCTTGACCCCCATCCTGCTTGCGCACCACCGCTATTCACCACACCCTGCACACAAGAACTGAGCGGTGACCCAATACCACAAATCCAGCACCATCCAAACCCAAGCCAATGTTTCCTTCTTCCAAAAGCTCAGCGCCGCGCCAGATTTGAACCGCCTCCCTCACAACCGCTTCGTACCCACATCTCTGCGCCCCTGCCTCCATACTCACCATGCTCCACTCCATCCAATGTCCGCACCTGAACCCCGCAAGGCCGTCCAAACACCATAAACCCTAATCGAACCCCCTCTCCTCATGCCTTTTGAAGATGCCAGACTCCTCCTTACCGCGGGACCACCAGATTCGCCGCCTCCCCATTTCTGCATCCCCTGCTCGCCGGAGAGCCACCTGAAGCCCGCGCTGTGACCTCCCCCTACTTTCCCCCTTTCTCCCCCACATCCTATGTCTAAACCCTCTCCCCCTTTACTTCGCCGAACAGACCCCCCCTCCCCTCTTCATTGTTTTTCATTTTGTTTTATATACTATAATATATAATAACATTTATATAATATATACTTAATATATTAACATATATATAATATAACTATTATAACATATAATATAACACATTATATAATATATATATCATATACTATAATATAATAATTATAGTTATATTAATAATAATATATAATCTTATATCTAATATCATTATGTCATAATAATTTATGTTATTAGATAAATATAATAAACATTAACATATAATAGTAATAATAATATTAGTTATTATATATATATATATATATATATATATATGTATGTATGTATGTATTTTTATTTACTAATCTAAGTAATAATTTTAAAATATAGTTATTTCAGTTTCTTTTTATTTGCTTAACTTGTTTCTGGTTTTTCTATTGTTCTGTGCAGGAGGAGCTACTGGTAGAAGCAGGGATAAAAGAAGTTAGTGGGAAAGACGCGAGAATATTCGTGAGTTTGTTGCAGGGGGTTGTTTGCACTTACATGGAGTTAACTTAAAAGTTGGTGACGTGCACATCAAAGATGCTCCACGTGGATAGACATTTCCTGTTAGTTAAGTTTTTTGTTTTCATCTCTAAATAAGAGGACGCGTAACTCCTCTCTTCCGAAGGCAGGAGGGCAAAGGGATAGGTTCTGGAACAAGAACTGGGGAGGGCACCATTCCACAGGGGAGGGAGGAGACTCCACCCGATTCACATATCCATTACTTCCACATCTCACAGACTCAGATCATCTTCGACCTGGGGATGGGACCTGATCCTCCATTCTCTGCCTCACCCTCGTTGATTTATTCTAGTTTTAATTTCAATTGTGTCTATAAATACATGTGTGTGTGTTTTGTTAATTGAATTTTTATGTTTGTTTTAGTTTTCTTGTGTCGTTCATTCATCCTCATTTTGTGTCGTGGTCTTGAATCTCCAGAAATAGAGATCTAACTTGTGGGGCTAGATCCAGTTTATGAAACCCAACATGATATGGAGATCCACACATCAACTTGATCACATTATTTTTATTCACCTTGGTAGATTGCATCTGTGCGTTAGATTAAGCGAGAGAAAGATCTTGCGTAGGACGATTTTACACTTTCTTGTTTAATTACTTCTCCCCTTCCTGTCTTGATTTCTCAAACTGAGAATCAAGATTGGTTGTGCGATGTGACGATCTTAGTGGAATCATTCTAGATTGTGATAAATTCTCTCCAAGATGACTTTGTTGATTGAATCACCTTGCAGTCCGGAGGAACACTTGACTATTGAAGAAATTCGATACTTGAGTGTTTAATTTAAAGGCGAGACTGGTCTGTGATCCGAGACATTGATCATACACTGTGCGAAATTGATAATTGTTGATCAATTTCTTAAGTTGATCTAGGAAAGTGAGTAGGGGTGGATTAACCTGGGTCTCGCCTTTGTCTCTCTGACTATTGTCTTGACCTGGTGTCATCTTTTTGTCATGTGCCTTGTGTTCTGTCCATGCCTACTTTATTTCCCTGGTTTTTCCCTATGTTTCTGTGTTCTTCAATTTTTCATCACTGTTTCCCTCTCAACTGTGCTCTTTAACACGAATTAGTAATTTCTTAGGATTTGTGTTTTTCTGTTTTCAAAATATCTAAAAAAAATACAAAAAGGTTTTCGGAACGACCACTTAGGCTCTCGACACTGCTTCCTTGAGAGTGACCCCAAGGTTAGCCACTATGCTATATCTTGGGTCTTTATAAATGTAAACTTGACCATCCTCACGATAAGGATTCCCATAAAATTTTAGCGCCGTTGTTGGGGAGGCAAGGAGTGTCTCATTGGTTCTCCAATTTTTATTTTATTTTAATACAAAAAAAACATATAAAAAAAACACACAGGCACAACAGTGATGAACACTAATGAAACTGGTATAGTGTCACTATTTGACCCGATTCAAGAGCTTGAAGAGGTTGTTGCTAAGTTTCAATGTTGGATGCATGAAAGACAGCATTGAGAACTTATTGATGAGGAGACAATTTATTCTCATGAGATCATCCAGTTGATGAAACAAGCCATGGATAAGTTTAAAGGCTACCAAGAAGAAAGTGAAGTACCACCACCTCTCATTGAAGCCCAACATTCTGGAAAATAGTTGAGAAGGAAAGAGAAAATAAATTGAAGAGAGAAAAAGTTGGATTTTCCCAACTTTGGTATGGATTTGTTCCTGATGTCAAAGATGGAAATTCCAGAACCAATTTCTGAGGATGTTTTCATGGGCTAGCAGGAGATGGAACGTTCAATGATTCATGATGCTGGGTATTTCTTTGATGATCATCTTTTCTCTAATTTCCATTCTAATGATTTATCTTGTAATAAATTTTTTAATGACTTCTCAATGCTTCAACAGGTGGATCCAACACATGTCATTATATCATTATCCTTAAAAGATTCATCAAGTGAGGTGGTGTGTTTTGAAGAGAGGCTGGAGGAGGTTGACGACCTCTCTCTTTCCCCGGACCCTATCCCAGGATCACTATTCCTTCATGAGGAGGAACAAGAATCACTGATAAAGGGAGTTAATAATTTTATGAAAGAAGTTGTATTTTTATTCAACTTGGATTGCATAAAGATGATTTTAATTGTGTTTCTCCTTGTGCAGGTTTTGAAGATGCATCTCACTTTTGTGATTTCCTGGAGAGTGAAGAAGTTGCAGTTGCTTCTACTGAAGAGTTAATAGAACTCCCAATTCTGGATAACACTTTCAGTTTGGGAGTTATTTTTGAAAAGGAATTTTTGCAGATGTGCACAAGTTTACCAGTGGATGATGACAAAGTCTGTTTTGCTCAAGATAAAATAATTTATTAGAATGAACCGGAATACAAGACACACCGAAGTTTTCCAACAATAATACATATACACCCTCAACCTCTAGATGCATAAGAGGGGAAGTACCCCTACCTTTTGTGTTCCCCTCCACAATTCAACAAGAATTACTTCACTGTGAAGGAGGGGAATTTGGTTGAAGAAACACATGGGTACTCCAAAGATGGAAAATAATTGAAGTTGGAAGGAATCACACCTGGTGGTTCCTGAGCATGAAGTTAAATCCCCGATCGGACTGGAGTTGATCTGAGGATTTTCCAACTGTGGACAGTCAAACTATAGCACCCCCTGGGGGGTTATCCCCGGATTATCCTCTTTAATTTACTACTTTAGTTTATTTTTTCATGTTTTTTTAATTTTAGTTTTGTTTTCTTAGGATAATAAACTGTCATTAGATTCCACGTGGCTATCATCCAAGTCTCAGGGGGCCAGCTCACTGGATTAATGGATAAAAATCCCAAACTCACACTTTATAGCTACTTTTTATTTGAACATAAAATCTGGAACACTAATGTTAAATTGTTTCATCATGTAGGTGGAAAACCAGAGTATCCAGAGTTCATGTGCAAGGCAATTAAAGGGAGACATTGAAAAAAATGGATTAAATCTTCCATTCAGGGAAGTAATGTTTTAATTATACAAGTTGTTTCAATATACTCATTCATTTTGTGTGTTGTTGTGAATTAAGTGTGGGGGAGTTTCTATTAATTTTGGAAACTATTGAATATGTTCGATTTCATGGGTGTTTAGCTTCTAATATCTACTTAGTTGAAAATGTATTTTTAGATGATTTTTATAACATACTTGCACCCACTACTTTCAATTTTATTGAGTTTCTGCTGCACATCATTGTTAATCATGCTACTATTTGAAGTAAATTGTTAAAATATTTTGTCTTCTCACAATGATTCAAAGCATGAAAATTTTAGGAATAGAAATACAATTGGTTGTTGGAGATGTTTGGTGGGGTTGGATTCTTCTGTTTTTTTTATTTGAAGTTTTCTTTTCTTTCTCTTTTTGTGTGGAAAAGAAAACTTTTGAACCTCATTGCTACCCCTCTATATCCTTTTTAAGATGAACTCCTCATCAATTTTGAACTTCCACTATCTTCCACCTTAGAATAAAACATTGGGGACAATGTTTGGTTTTAAGTGTGGGAGAGAGGGTTCATTCTGGTGTCACGTTGAATACCCCCTTATTGAACCTGAGTTTGTGGTTGTTTAAAAAAATGGTCAAATTTTTTCAAAAAAATGATTCAAAATTCCTTCAAAAAATTTTCAAATGCTTTCATCACATGATGGTCATTAGAGGTTCATTGGTACATAAATTATGTCTTGTTTAGTGGATAACCGTTTGCTGGTTGTTGCGAGAGGCATTTACTCAGAAATTGTTAAGTATGAATGATTGCTTAGTGCAATTGTTTGCTGTCTCTATGAACCTTTCTATTTAGGAACTGAGGATGAGCGTATGACAGGATAGGTTTTGTGGGATGATGATCAGGACTTAGGGTAACTTGATGTTCTCAATCAAACCTAGGGGACTCACATTTTTATAAAATAATATTCAATAACTTTAGGAAGTCAATTCGAATGATTATTAATTAAGAAGTAAAATGGGAAAATGGGATCCCACAGTGAGTATTTGAGACAAGGTGCATTGGGTGTGTTTTATGAATAAATAGAGCCAATTTCAATCTTAATAAGTGTTATTCACAGTGCTATGCACATGTAATATGGATGGGAAAAGGTAAAATAAAGTTCCCTTGTCAAAAATGAACTCATTAAGGTAAGGGGAATTTTGAACAGAGATGAAGAAGGGAGCAATTGACTTGATTAATTTTCATTTTTTTGAGTCAATAAAGTGATGAAATTAATGGACTTTAATTTCTGAAACCTGAAGGAAGGTGAGAATGGAAGGTTCCCTTGGTTAATTTTTGAGTTCCACTTCATCTGACCTATCAACACTCCTTGAATTAGAACATGAATTGGAAGGTGAAGTAGGATAGTTAATGAGTTCAAGTAGGAGGCATGACATACTTGACAGTGTATGAATTTGTGATTCTCTTGATTCCTGGGAGGTTTTTGAAGCTAAGAAGGGCATCATTTTTTAACACCTTTGGATACCCTGACCCATTGTTTGGTCCTGCTCCTCTTGATGTTTAAGTACAATCATGCACTTTTTGAACTGAAACTCACAAATCATATGTCTCTTTTAAATTTAAAGACACGCATTTGTTTGAGGACAAACAAACCTTTTAAGTGTGGGGTAGTTTGATGTGGCAGTGTTTTCACACTATTTTCCACATACTTTTTGTATTTTTTATTGATTTTTTTTATATCAAAATGTTGTTTTTTATTAAATAATTGATAATTAATGTGATTTTGTAATTTTCTATTTAAAATAATCAATTTTAGTTTAAATCAATTATTTTTAATATTCATTATTGTCTTTTTAAATAATTCTTAAATTAATTTATTCTTGAGAATTAGACATTTATTTATTTATTCTTTTATTTTTATTCTAGTCAGTTTATTAATTTATTAATTTAATTAATTAATTAATTATTCTTTAAATTGTAAATAAATAACTCATTTTAGTTTTTAATTCACTTAATTATTTAATTTGTTTTAACAATTTAAGTTTATTCAATTAATATTTTTTATTCTTTAATTTAATTTATTAATTCTTTAATTAATTGGTTAATTAATTTATGTTAGTGACTTTTAATGTTTTAATTTGTTCTTTAATTAATTTTTTTATAATTTTTAATACAAATAAATTCATTTTTTTAATAAAGCATAATTAATTTTGTCTTATTTATTTACTTTTTAATCTTTGTCTTAGTTTTATTAAAGTTTTAATTTATTTAATTTTTGTTTTGCCGATTACGGTGGCACATCTCACCGTTCCACATCATTGCCCGTCCCACCATATCCCCCACTCATGGTGAGACCGTGAGCAACCATCACGGTGCCTGAGCCACCGTTTCATCAAATGTGCCAGACTCCCCATCCCACTGTTTCACCCCTCACAGTGCCACAGGTCCCCCCACACACCGCCTAACTTACTATCTCACATTTTTCTTCATGGTGCCACTGTATTCCCAGACTTATTGTCTCACCGTTTCTCAACTTTCTCACCACCTCCACCCCTTTCCTCACGGTGCCTCCTCTACTGATTTAACACCGTTCCACCTCCAATCACTGTGGAACCATTTCAGAATCGGTGCCACTGTCTTTTACCCCCCAACGTCTCACCATCAAACCTCCAACCTCCAGCTTCTTCCCGGTGACACAACAAACCTTCCCACCGGTGACACCGCTCCTCTACTCCCATTCACGCAGCACCTCAACACAGAAAAAACCAACCAGTAGTAGCAATCACACAACAAGACATGAATTACAACAATAGAACAGCAGATAAAAATATCACCCAAAGAGCATAAAATCAATTCAGCAGTAAACGAAACCCTGAACCAATTTCATTCTTGATCTACCTTAAGTCTCACCTCATCCTCCTACCTGAACGGTCTCAACCCCCATACTTCTTATGCACCACCACTATACGCCACACCCTGCACACCAAAACCAAGCGACGACCCAATCCCACGAAGTCGGCGCCATCCAAACCCAAGCCGATGTTGCCTTTTTCCACAAGCTCAGTGTCGTGCCAAATTTGAACCGCCTCCCTAACAGTCGCGTCGTACCCACATCTCTGCACCCCTGCCTCCATACTCACCATGATCCACTCCATCCCATGTCTACATTTGAACCCCATGAGGCCGTCTTAACACCATAAACCCTAATCGAACCCCCTCTCTCTGCGCCTTTTGAAGTCGTCGGACTCCTCCTTACCGCGGGACCACCCGATTCGCTGCCTCCCCATTTCCGCATCCCCTGCACGCCGGAGAGCCACCCGAAGCCCGTGTTGAGACCTCCCCCCGATTTCCCCCTTTCTCCCATGCATCCTATGCCTAAACCATCTCCCCCTTTACTTCGCTGAACAGACCCCCTCCCCCCTCTTCATTGTTTTTCATTTTGTTTTATATACTATAATATATAATAAAATTTATAGAATATAAACTTAATATATTAACATATATATAATATAACTATTATAACATATAATATAACACATTATATAATATATATACCATATACAATACTATAATAATTATAGGTATATTAATAATAATATATAATCTTATATCTAATATCATTATGTCATAATAATTTATGTTATTAGATAAATATAATAAACATTAACATATAATAGTAATAATAATATTAGGTATTTTAAATATATATATATGTATTAATATGTATTTTTATTTACTAATCTAAGTAATAATTTTAATATATAGTTATTTCAGTTTCTTTTTATTTGTTTAACTTGTTTCTAGTTTTTCTGTTGTTCTGTGTAGGGGGTGCTACTGGTAGAAGCAGGGATAAAAGAAGTTAGTGGGAGATATGTGAGAATATTTGTGAGTTTGTTGTAGGGGGTTGTTTGCACTTACATGGAGTTAAATTAAAATCTGGTGATGTTCACATCAAAGACGCTCCATGTGGAAAAACACTGCCTGTTAGTTTAGTTTTCTGTTTTCATCTCTAAATAAGAGGGCGCGTAACTCCTCTCTTCCAAAGGCAGGAGGGCAATGGGCCTGGGGCTGGAATAAGAACGGGGCAGGGCACCATTCCATGGGGGAGGGAGGAGACTCCACCCAATTCACATATCCATTCCTTCCACATCTCATGGAATTGGATCGTCTTCAACCTGGAGACAGGACCTGCTCCTCCATTCTCCACCTCACCCTCATTGCTCTGTTCTAGTTTTAATTTCAATTGTGTCTGTAAATACATGTGTGTGTGTGTTTTTAATTTAATTGTGATGTTTGTTTTATTTGTCTTGTGTCATTCATTCATCCTCATTTCGTGTCCTGATCTCGAATCTCCAAAAATGTAGATCTAACTTGCGGGGATAGATCCACTTTATGAAACCCAACACGATATGGAGATCCACACATCAATGTGATCACATTCCTTTTATTCTCCTTGGTATATCGCGTCTGCAGGTTAGATTAAGTGAGAGAAAGATCTTGCATAGGATGATTTTCCACTTTCTTGTTTAATTCCTTCTCCCCTTCCTGTCTTTATTTCTCAAACTAAGAATCAAGATTGGTTGTGCGATGTGGCGATATTAGTGGAATCATTCTGGATTGTGAGAAATTATTTCCAGGATGACTTTGCTAAGTGAATCACCTTGCAGTACGGAGGAACGTTTGAGTATTGAAGAAATTCGATGCTTGAGTGTTTAATTTATAGGCGAGACTGGTGTGTGATCCTAGACATCGATCATGCAATGTGCAAAATTGAGAATTGTTGATCCATTTCTTAAGTTGATCTAGGAAAGTGAGTAGGGGTGGATTAACCTGGGTCTGGCCTTTGTCTCTCTGACTATTGTCTTATCCTGGGGTCATCTGTTTGTTATGTCCCTTGTGTTCTATCCGTGCTTGCTTTCTTTCCCTGGTTTTTCCCTGTGTTTCTGTGTTCTTCACTTTTTCATCACTGTTTCCCTCTCCATTGTGCTCTTCAACACTGATTAGTAATTTTTTAGGAGTTGTGTTTTTCTGTTTTCAAAATATCTAAAAAAATAAAAAATGGTTTTCAGAATGACCACTTAGGCTCTTGACACAACTTCCTTGTGAGTGACCTCGAGGTTAGCCGATGTGCTATATTCTAGGTCTTTATAAATGTAAACTTGACCGTCCTCGTGACAAGGACACCCGTCAGACACCGACCAGCCATGGGAGGGGGGTGCGCACCATGGAGAAGTGGAGAGGGCCTGGTCGCGATGGGAATAGGGGGAATATGGTGTGCTAGAAAAATGGGGAGGTAAACCCTAACAAAAGAAAGAAATGAAAAAAAACTAAAATAAAATAAAAATAAAATTAAAAGAAAAAAAACTAATAAATTTTTTAATATTAATAATAATATTATTTATAAACTAAAACCTTAACAATAAAAATAAGAATGAGAATAACAATAATTGTGTAAAAGAAATTATATCCTCAGAATGATACCATTAAATAAAATGTCGACAATTTTAATGAGAATAATTAATGGTGACAATAATAATAATGTAAGGTCATAATAATAATAATGAAATTTATTATATTAGTATAAGTGGTAACAACTTAACATAATATTAACAATAATAATATGTATTTCTATATTAATAACTTAATAAATTTTATATTCTTAGTTAATAATATTATTATTGTTAAATAATAATAATATTATTATCATGAAAACAATTTCTTAAATTTTATTAAAATTCTTATTTTCATTTATTTCAATTTCATTACTCATCATCATTTTATTATTCCTTTATGTTTTAACTCATTTCTGAATGTCAGGCTGACCATGCGGTCTCAGAACCGTGCCCTGTCCGTACGTCCGGTGATGCAAAACCCAAAACAATCATAATAATAATAATAATAATAATAATAATAATAATAACAATAATAATAATATAATAACAGACTTAATATAATAAATAGTAAAATATGAAATAATCAATTTAATAAAATGCTAATAATAAAAATAATACTCTCAATTAAATTAGTGTCCAATATAATAACAATAACAATAATAATCTCAAGTGACATTAGTATTATTATTATTATTATTAAAACCATTCTTAATTCATTTAATTTCATTAATTGAACATCAACAAGGCACGTGGGGAACCGAGAGAGGCCACGCGGTGACCCAAGCGAGGCTGCGCGGCTTCGACAGTGGCGCGTTGAATGCTGTCAAGGCCAAAATGTGCATTTTTTGAATAAGCACTGAAAATTTTAAACTGTCTCCAACCCGGATCCTGACGAAAAATTTACAAGGATGAAAAAATAATAAAATAAAATAAATTTGAAGAAGTCAGAGTGTGACATGCACATGTTTTAGGTAGGTGAATTCAAGTATTTTCCTTTCCGAAACATTCCATAAATACTTTATTTCTTTTAATTAATTTTTCTTTTATTTTGTTTCACACCTTAATTATGATTTCAACTAGTTTTTGGATAGTGTGTTCTATTGGTGAAATTTTCTAGAATTAGTTTTTAAATCATGCTTGTGAGTGGTACTTTTAATTTTATTGATCAAATTTCAGTTTAGATTTTAGAAGATAGAAATATATTGATTTGTATGGTACTTTCACTTTGAAATTTTTTATTAAACTCGTTAAGCCAATTGGTAGCATTTCATAAATTGTGCAGGAGTTTTGAAACCTATTTTGGTTGGTCCTTGGTGTGTGTTTTCTTTCAAAAGAGTATTCCTATTGTTTAATTGGTTGGAATCCTTATTGTGCTACTTAGAAATGTTTTTTTATTATTTAAATTATTTATTAAAATTGTGTAAGTGATTGCAGATCATGTTTTGAAATAGTTTTGGTGTGTGTTTTATTGGGTAATTTTATATATTGGTAAGGTCATATCTCGGCATGTGTGTTAAAATGTTTTGGAAAGGTTTTATAATTTTAGAGGGGCGTTCAAGTTTTTCTTAAATGATGTGAACAGTTAGTTTTGGTTTTAAAGTAGTTAGTGTTTGATGGAAATGGATCTAAGATATCTCATTGGTTGTTTATTGTGTCATTGGATGTTGTCACATCCATGGGTTCACTAGGTGCACACATGGATATGCTCACAAATGATAATGGAACCTTTGAAATGGTGTTTATTTAAATCCTTGATTTGTCAAATAATTCTTGTTTTCCTAAATGAGGTTTATTCTTTGGTGCGGTTCCCTTAAATGACTTCAAATGTACTTCTCAAGGAGTTGGCCCTTTTGGCCTTGAAAAATGGTTTGGTGTGTGTCTTGAAAGGATAAGGGCCCGTTTAAAAAATATGAAATGTTTGGGTGTGGTTGCTATCCAAGGGCCCATTTGGAACATTGAACTTAAAAGGTGATGTTGACTAAGATTTTATTAAAGGATGTGGTTTGTAAAATTGTGTGTCTGGTCGGAGTTTTAAAATGTTTTTAGAAAAATGGTTTCGACATGGATGTGGTGCGACAACCCGTTTGGCACTTTCAACTTTAGTGTAATGTTTGTGTTGATTCATTGAAAGGATAGAGTTTTGATCAATGTATGCCCATTTAATAACTTTAATATTTTGTAAAAGATATCAAATTTTTTTAATGATTTCATGGCATGAAGTCCCGTTTGGCACCTTTGATGATATGATGTATATATATTTTTGGGGCACCTCTATACGGGGGATATCCCTTATGGGTTATCGTATGGAGTGTCCATATTTGGGGTAGGCAAGTGCGGTGAGATGAGTCACTCGTGCGAGGGCCTCCTAATTACATAGTATTATTATAACCACCATGGGTTCCTGGGTGACTTTTAGATGATCGAGTGACGGTTGTTGATCAACCCCGATTAGATAGGTTGGTACCCCCTGGATTGGTGGTTAGGCCAGGCGGGCTTTGCCACTGGATTGGTCAGTTTAGGGCGGCCAGTTGGTTATAGACTTATGAGCTTCACCATACACCGGCAGGTGGTTCCGAAACTGAGTACGTCCATGGGTCTTCTAGGGATGTTTAGGATCACCCATGGTTAATGCATTATTTTCATTGCTTGTTTACTTTCCATTATACCAGTTTATTTCCAGCTTGCATTGTTTACTTGTTCTACTTTCGCTTAGCTTTTATATCTTTTGTTTTGATTTTAGTTTATAAAAATACAAATTATTTTGGAAATTGTATGTCGCATGTGTTTGATTTTTAAATGATAAAAGTATGTTACTTATTTTAAAATGTGAAAACCTTACTTTTATATTTTTATTTCAAACTTGTGTTAATGAATGGTTTTGGGGAAGGATACGTTGGATTCTATGGTTTATCTTGGAAAACCTAATGATAATTTTTAATGCTCACACCTATTTTATCATTTCAGTTGCAGGTTTCCTTTGCTCGAGTTTTCTTGGTTGATTTGCTCATTATTGGAGCAAGGCCAGCTTTTGGTTGGGAGGTGACCTGGAAGGTCACATGGAGGTATGTTGAGTTGTTCTGTTAATTTCATTTCCGCTGCTAGAGTTCATTTTTATTTTTATGTTTATTCGTGTTTATTTATTTATCTTTTATGGTCCAAATCATTCCCAACGATTAAATTTTGATGCTCGACACTGGTTTCCAGCCCGTGGGGATCGTAAATGCCCCTCGGGACATGTCACAGACCAGCTCAAGTGACCGGTTCAGGGTTGACCCAGGTTGGTTCATGACAAAATGGTGTCAAAGGGGGGGCCTTGTTATTTGGGGTGTCCAGTAGATGGAGATTAGGACTGTCGGGACTCGGGATATAGGTACAAGAAGGACTTCATGAACCCTCACTCATTCTGAACCTCGAGTCACCAGGGGTAGTTCGAGAATTGAGTCCTTCTCTCATTCTGGTTTGTTTTAGATTGAGGTATTTCAATGAAGTCAAGATGATGTTACATCATGATTTCACATGGAGTAATGACCCATGTGGAGTATGAGTACACTATTTATGTTCCTTCTAGTTGTTGACGCTTACTTGGGGCATGGACCACTACCATGTCACTAGGCTAAGCATGACTACTAGTCCCTCACTCTGGTAGTATGCAAGTTGAGTGTCGTCTTGGTTCTAGTTGGTGTAAGTGAATTTTTGAAAGTGAAAAGGGTTTTTAAAATGAGAATGAATTCTTTTAAATTGATTTAAATTCGTGAAATGGGTTTTAAAACCAAAATCTCTTGGTTTAAAAATCTGGTGTTTTCTTGGAATTGGTTGGGAAATGGTTTGGGTGCAACTTCAGGTACTCGATGAACGTTCGCACATGTTAGGAAATTCTTGGGAACTGTGTGTTGATGCGTATGGATGAAAGTGGATAAAGACATGTGCAATAGTTCATGGGATTACTAGGGTGTGTACTTTTAATTAAAGGCTTGAACTTGTTTTTATAAAGTGATTTTAAAATGGGAAATGATTTTTGGAAATTGAATTTGGTTTGAAAATTGGGTTTGGTATTTGGAAAGTTCCCTTCAAAGAAGGTGGTTTTGAAATATAAAATTAAAAGGGGATTTTAAAAAGGTAATTTTGGGTTGTGTTTGTGTTTTTTTGGTTTTTGAGCTGGTTTTTTTTGGATGAAGGCGCTTTTAATGATGTTTCTTCGGCTTGATATTGGTTTTGGATCTTTTTTTTATATGTTATTCAGAAAATGTCACCTAGAAAGGTCCCCAAGGTTTCTGATAAGTCATGCCCAATTTTTTGTCCTTCTCGGACGTTGCCTCTCATTCATTGTGATCAGGGTCCGTTCAAGGCAGCATAGTGGCTTGAAGAGGTCGAGCACATCTTTAGGGTATCGAGAACTCCCGAAGCTGTCAGAGTGTGTGTTGTTTTGGGTCTGTTTGAAGGTCCAGCTCTAGAAGAATGGGAGTTGTTCAACCCCCCATCAATGCAAGTCGAGATGACGTGGGATGTCTTTAAATCTTTCTTCGTCTGATGGTTTATACATGAAGAGTTGAAGACAAAGAAAAGGGAAGATCTCATGCATATTCAACAAGGCCAACGGACAGTGAAAGCATATGTTGACCATTTCAAGGAACTGGTTTCCTTTTCTCCAGAGGTAGTGTCACAAGATTTGATGAAGAATTCCCTCTTTTTTTGAGGTTTTTCGTCCAGAGATCAAGGAGTAGGTCCTCACTTCTAAATACCATCGTTTCGAGAAGCTGGTGGGTGAGACGTTCCTAGATGAGTTGGTCTCCGGAATGTAGATGGTTAGAAATCCAGCGTATTTAGTTGCTCGTGAAGGTTCCTCATCTGGCGAGTAGGGTGTGCCAGAGGGACCTGTTTCTAAAGAGTCCCCTCCAGTGGTTATGGCTTCCAGTTATTCAGACCGTTCAATGGTGTGCCACTAGTGTGGACGTTTAGGGCACACGAAACAATCATGTCGCATCCCTCCGAGGACGTGCCATCGTTGTGGGTTTCTGGGTCATCTAGAGAAGTTTTGTAGGAAGCGTCGCCTGAAGAAGACGTTGTGACCAGAAGAATTCAAGTGTCTGATTGTGAGGCAAGATATGCTTCATCCATCAGAGCCCCGGCCACAGGTCATGGGGTGAAGCTCGCGCATAGTCAGAAGTTTCCTGGGGTGTGAAGCCTTGGTCTGGGTTTTGTATTCTGTGTTGGTAGTAGAACAATTAAAGTCTTTCTGCTCTTGTTTTTCTATTGTTAAAATTTTACTATTATTGAGAGTTCATCGTTCGATGGGGAAATTTTATGAACTTGTTCTATTGTAATCCAAATAGTTTTTTTTGTTTGATTATGGTTTTATGAATCGTTCTTTTTTCTTAAAAGTGTGTTTGGCCCTTGTCTAGGTTGATCTTGGTTTAGCTGTGTTCGTTTGGAGATGTAAGCGCCTCTCGAAGAATTAATGATTGTGGTTATGCTCGGGTTTATTACTTGGGGTAAGTTCTGCTTGGAGGTTTTTCTTTAGTGTTGGGGGTTTTTGGTCTGGGTCAAGAGTTCCAGGTTTCGGTGAAGGTGTTGTTCGCTCGTGAGGTAAAACATAGTTTGGATCGATTGAGAGTTCTTGCATCCCCCCCCCCCCCTTCCTGGGGTGATATGTTTGGGTGTTAAAATTTCCACACTAGTTGAGTTCTTGTGGTGGGGAGAACCCTCTCGTGTTCTCCTACTCTCTTGTATTGTGGTTTCTTTCGGTTTCAATCGGGTGTAGATTCTTGTTTTTTCTATTGTTCGACTGGGTGACTTTCGGGGAGGGGTAGATAGTGTTTGTGGTGGGCAGAATTGTCACACCCGACTTTTAAAATTAATTTTTACTTTACTATTTATTGGTTTCAGGTTCCCGCGCAAAGGTTCAGGTTGGGTCCCAGTTTAATTTTTTTGTCATTTACCAATTCTAGTGGGTTTTGGACCCATGCGCGGTCACTGCACAGTGGACGGTAGTTGCACGGTCAGCCCGGGTGCCCGTGCAAATGTCTAATGGTTGAAATAAACAAAGTTTTATGTGAGTAAGATGAGTTAAATATTTAAAACGTAATAATAATGTTATTATTGTGTAGAAAATAATATTGTTATAATTAAGGTTTGTTAATAATATTTTTATTATTTAAAAATTGTTTCTAATATAGTTAGTAATAAATTGTTATTATTATTTCATTATTGTCATTGTTATTTATATTATTATTGTTATGATTATTATTTTTTATTGTTATTAATTTTTATTATTATTATCTTTTTTATGGTTATTTTTTATTATTTTTATTTCTCATTTTATTATTATTTTTATTTTTATTATAAAATGAAAAAAAAGAATAGGAAACCCTAATCTCGCGGCGTCCCCCCACCCTTGTTTCTTATATTCGGCACACTACCCAGCAGCCACTCCATGCACCCTTGTCCTCTCCTCCTTCGCACCTGTCACCCCATCACCCTCGCCTTCTCCTACCCCAGCCCCGCGCTCGCCCCCTCCGACCCTCCGCGTTCGCCCTAGCCGCCTTGGCTCCTGACCGCGAGCCAACCCTCGATCCTTCTTCTTCTCCCCGTGGCGCCCAACCCTCCAAACTCACACGCCTCCTGCAGGTCGCTCTCCCCCAGCCGCCTCTGGCTCCTCCGCGCTCGCCCCCCGCCGCCTACGGCCCCTCCATGATCTGGAACTCCACCTCTCGCCCCCTTCAGGTCCCCACCACCCTCGTCTCATGCTCCCCAAGGAAGTCTCGGTCTGGCAAAGCCTAAGACACCGACCCCCTTTATCAGGGCTTTTTTAGTAGTGCTGATAAATTTGGGTCTTTATCAACGCTTTTTTTACTAGCACTGATAAAGGGTATATTTAAAAAAGAAATATTTCATTAAAAAATATATATTAATTATTAAATATAATATATATGTATTAAATATGTTTTAGATAAGTATAAATAGATATTTACACTTAATATATAAGATATTTAGTGAAATTTTCTTATAAATAATTAAAATAATATATTATTAATCAATAATTTTGCTAATTATTATCGACTAATAGTCATTTAATAACAATTTGAAGACATAAAAAATTAAAAAAAAATATAAAAGATATAAAATAAGTCAAAAACGTAACTCAAACTTCAAAAGATCATAACTTTTGATTCGGGTGTCCGTTTGAGCTCTACCACATATTAAATCAAATCTTGCGATGAGATCTACGTGCTAGTGAATCAAGGGACCTTTTGTCACATTTTTTCGTCCAAAAAAGGCCGAGAAGGCCTCTAAAATTGAGTTTTTAGTTGGGATATCCAAATTTTTAATATTTGATGGATTTTTAGCCTCATTTGAGGGGGTATTTTTTTCCTTTTTTAGTGGGGAATGAATTTATTCCCAAACATTACATTCATATTGATATTATGGATTTAAAATATTATCATTTTTCACAATCTACTGTTATTTATAATGAAATATATAAATATATACATATTTTTTTATATATTCACACATAAAAATTTAATCTTATAAATAAATAATTAACCATATTTACATATAAAATATATTTCTCAATATATAAGGCTTATCTAAATAAAAACTAATATCCATTTTATTTAAAATACAAATATGTGAATATTTATATACCTACATAATGTGTGTGTGTGTGTGTGTCTATTTGTGTGTGTTTGTATTAACAAAGTGAGATATATTATCTATATATTCTAACATATGTATATACATATTAATATATAATACATGTATATATATATAAATATGTATAATTATACTTACAGATAAACATATATAATATATATGTGTGTGTGTGAGGGTGTTGTGTATTTGTATGTATTTATTTATTTATTTATAAACACCAAAAAATATATTTTATAAATGTATTTAATACTGATCTTATAAATATATATTAATATATGAATCATATACGGATGAAATAATATAACTAAATATATATAAATAAATAGATATAAATATATATTAATATAAAAATAAATATATAAATATAACTATATATGTATATATATATATTGAGCTAATTTTATGTCTTTAAATTCAGTCTTTCTCCTACCTCTTCTATTTTATGACTTTTGACATGAAATCAATGTCAAAACAATATTTAATAGCGATGAATGTAATTGAATCAAATTAAAACAATCCAATTTATAGATTGAGGTTATTCTTAATATGTATTTATTTAATCTCACACTCTTTGAGATTTTAAGTCCATACAAATAAATTCAAATGTGTGTGTGTGATTTTTCCATTAAATAATTGTTTTGGAGTCCTAATAGTCAGCTGCCTAAGTTTTTATTTTAATATCCAACTATTTAAATTATTATTAGGGGATACCTGCTATCTTGGGATTTTTCCCATCCCATAACTCAAATAGAATTTTTTATGCTTTTTTCATCACTTGAATTTGTGTGTATATTTTAGTTTGTAATTTATATCCCCAAAAGGATAGTGTAATAGTTTCATGAATCATCATCAATGTCACCATGTCCAATAAGGCGTGGTTACTCCTCTCACTTACACCATTCCACCACTACTAAAAAACACCAACAGACATGGGGCTATAGGCATGGGTAGCCTTCCCATGGTTGAAAGTCAGAATAAATTCATGGATTAATTATTTCTATGGTTGTGGGTCATACGCCTCCATGGGAATTGGTGGTCTTGGTCATAGGTTATGTAAGAACAAGAACATGATCTTTATTTAGTATTGGATGGACATGGGAAAGCCTACTTCCATGGGAACGAGAGATCATGGAAGTATAGGTATCATGGTTAAGTCCTACTTCCATGGGAATGGGATCCCATGGCAGTAGGGGTCTCCTAGGAAAGGGTGCCTCCATGGTAACAGGAGCATGTGACATTAGTGGTGTCTCGACTGAGGTCAGTGGGGATCCCCTTAGTGAGGGTATTTCCATGAGCATGGGTTCTTATGGTAGTAAGGGTGGAATGGATTATGGTATTGTTATTTCCATGGTAAACCATGGTATTAAGGGTGAAACGAGTGAGGTTAATGCCATAGAAACCTTGCTTGTGGTTGTAGAGGTATACTTTCATGGGCACAAGCACGTGGTAGTAGGACTTTACCCCATGGATCTAATTAAAAAATAATATAATTAATATAATAATTTAAATATATATATATATATATAAATTATAATATATGTTTGTATATGTCTAAATAAAATTATAAGTAGTGTGGTGGTATAGGTGTTAGAGTTTAATGGTAGAAAACTAGGATTGAATGTCACTGGCGACAAGTTTTCTTAATTTTCCATGATTTATCGACACATGAAAGGTTCTTGTAGAAATAGATTCCACATGGACTAACCTACAACCATGGTATATACCCATGGAGATAAGGTCCACATAAATTTCCTTATGACCATGATCATAACACCTATAGTCATAGTCAAGGTGGAAAAATCCCCAGAGACTAGTGTCATGGCTCAATCAGCCATAAACATCACACCCTTGGTCATATCCATTTTTTCTATTTGCGAATTATAGACTATAAGGATTATTTAATTGAGTTATCATCCCAATATCCCTTATAAAATCAATGAAATCATGGTTAAGATACTCCTTTCCATGATTTGAGTATAGTTTCTTTATCTTCTTACCAAGACGATTATATAATTAATTTTTTAATTCATTAAATTTATCAAAGGAATTAGACTTATACCTCATTAAGTACACAATTCCTTATCAACAAAATCCACCAGTAAAATTTAATAAGATTATCCACCTCAGGCTTCAACTAGAAAATATCCACACATGTATATATGAACTAATTCTAAAATATTTGTGTCCATTTCACCCTTTCCATTAAATAGATATTTTGTCATTTTTACTTGTAAAAAACATAACATATATCCAAGTGTTTTAGTTCAAAAGAATCTAAATATCCCTTCTAATATATCTTTGTCAAACACTTCTTTTTTACATGAACTTGTTGATAATGCCACAACTGGGTGTGATATGAGTCATGTGAACTTGATTCGTTATCGATTTACAACACTTGATTTTTATATTCTAATACATAAAGACCATTATTCAAATGTGCCATCCCATAACATATTCTGTATTTATAAAAGTAGTGACTCTTATTTCCAAAATTTAAAATGAAGACATTTGTGTCTAAAATGGACATGGATATTATGTTTTTTGTTACACTAGAAACATAATAACAATTATTTACAACTATAATTAAACTTATTGGTAAAGTAATATGGTAGTCTCTAATATCCAATGTAGTTAGTCTTTCCCTATTAGTAGCTCAAAGATCCACCTCACCTTTAATAAATTTCTAGAATCTACTTGGTTCTTGTATTTAGATACTTATTTGTGCACTAAAATTTATATCTAATATCTTACATTTGATAATTAATTCACTAGAATATTCCCCCTACTTATTCACTAAGAAACAATTATTAATCTAATGGACCTTATGGACACATGAAAAACACATTTCATCTTTTTCCTTATCTTTTCCATTAACATGTATAACATGTGTAATTCCTATTGGTGGGTATGTTCTCATAACCTACCTTCTTGAAAAATATCAAGTGAAAACTTCATAAGAAGAATTATCAATGTCCTTTTATCCCCTTGAATCTAATATTCAAACATCATCTATTTCCCATTATACAGATTTCATCTAGACCATGGGAATAATGTTTAAGAATAATAGCATCTGTAGGTTACCATTATACTAGGGAACTGATATAACCTTCCAATGATATAGATACTCTAAGGAAATTATTACATGAATTTCACATATAATAACAAGAATCGTGTGATAATATATTTATTAAAATTCAAGTATCTTAATATAAAGTAAATCGAAAGTAAAGAGTTAGGTTTTTCTAGTGAACCAACTCCAATAAACTCTCCCTTGCACAAGATCCAAATGCTAACAACTTTTAATATGCTATCTCTCGTATGATATTTAAGCTTCTATTGAGATAAGGTTTTAGTAAATAGTTCTATAACATTATCTTCTATGGAAACTCTACTCACTATGAACTCAATCCTATGAGAAAAATCTCTCAAGAGGTGATACTTACAAAGTATCTGCTTTATCCATTGTTAGTCCCATGGATCCTTAGATATGACCATCACTGCATTATTATCATAATAAAGTGTGATAGTATGTTTACTTTTATTTACCACATCAAGATCCTAGATAAATTTTCATATCTAAATTACTTATTTAGCTACATCAGAAGAAAAAATATACTTGAACTCTCCTATTTAATTGGTGAAAACTTTCAATTTAAATCTCTTCCAACTCACATATCCTCCACTAAGATAGAACACATTCCCTAACTATGATTTTAGATCATTTTGATCTTTATAAAAACTATCATATGTGTATCTACTGATGGCTAGTTCCTTATATCCTCCATAAAATCATAACATATCCTTAGTATGCCTTAAAGATAATCTTTATATCCATCCAATGCATCTATAAAGGGTTTTCTTGATATCTGCCTACTATGATCAAGGTGTATGCAGCATCAAGTCTGTTATATAGAATTGTATCCATGATAGATCTTATCACTAATGCGTATGGAATCCTTCTCATTATCTCTTTCTTATTTTATTTGAGGACACATTTTCTTAGAGAAATTTATACCATGTGACACTTGAAAAAATCCCATATTGGATTGTTTCATATTAAATATGTTTAGTAACTTATCAACATATGCACCTTGAATTAGTTCAAGTGGCATATTAGATATATAATGATGGATCCTGATCCATATAATTTAATGTAGGCTGATTCACTAAAGTCTTTCATGAAGAATCATTTATTTAATCACATCTTAACTGACTATAAGACTAGTATCTCATTTCCATCAGTAATTATTCCGCCTATGAGGTGGCACATTTTGGGTGATGATGAAATGGTCTAACAAGGATCATTACCCACCCCTCTTTCTAGAGATAGTTTCTGGTCCAATTAACCATTTCTTTTGTTTTGACTGATTCTGCATCATTTTTCTTTAAAAGAAGGTTGGATTAACCCCTCAGGGACTGGTCAATTCACCCTTTTCACATTTCAAGGGAGGTGCCACAGTCAGTCGGTCCCAGCGGGTGATTGTGTGGGGTCAAGTACTTGTGAAATCAGTCCTCCTTTGATATAAATTCCTTGGATGGTCTCCAATAGGTTTATTCATGGAGCCAGAAACACCCAACAGCCCTAGTATCCATGATTCATGGACCTGATTTCCAAAGGAAGGTGCTCGTTGATTGATGATTCATCCAACGACACTTGAGGACTCCATTGGTCGAGAGGATGGGAAGTCTGGATCACTGCACCCTTCTAAGGGCGGATTATTTCCTATTCCTGGAATCTCTTATAGATTTATTTTGTTTTCATATATTCGTGAATCCTTGGTTCATTCCCGAAGAGTGTGTCCATGGTCTACCCTTGGTTTGAAAGATCATATTAGGCATGAATATATCTAATGCTACAAAGGTGATGCTGTCTTGAGCCATACAATAAGGCTCTCTGGAGTTTATCTTCTTCTAGGGGGATGGAAGGTGACTTGATGTTGGGATCATACCCATAATATGTCTTTCCTATGTATCCTCGGGAGAGGAATAGAAACCCATGTAGTTAATAATTATCTAGGGCTTACGCATGGAAGATTCCCATTTGAGAGGCGTGCGGTTGGGTGAACCCTTTTGGATGGGCACCCTTTTGATCTTCGACCTTCAGGTAGGTGTCCTACGTATCCTAGTTTGATCAGGAATCAGAGTTCTTCTAGTTCCTAATTGTTGGGTATTACACATAGAATCTTCCCATTTGGGGATCATGATTGGATGGACCCTTTGGGATGGACACCTTCTTGAGCTCGGGCCTTTAGGTAGGCTTCCTACTTATCATAGTTTGATCAGGAATTAGAGTTCTCATAGTTCAGAATGTTTGGATGTTGTGATCGTCACAAACCTCTAATCCCACGTCAGTCATGATCAGTGTGAGAAACAAGAGGATGTGAGAGATCCAACCAACCACATTCTTCCTCTCTTGTTGGTGGGAGAGGGAGATCCCATGGAGGAAAAGGTTGGGGCGGCGGTGGGTGAGGGTGCCGAGCGATGAACCTTTCAATGTGAAATGACATTGAAGGTCATGTGGCTCGATGTTGGAGGATGGGGGACTTACCTCAGTGGGAGTTCCCCAGAATACATCCTGGGAAGGGGAAGTGTAACGCCCCAACCCCAGTTACCCAGAGTCGGTGCATTATTACATAACATTGGCATGATCACAAGAAAGATCAAATCTCGAAAGACCGATTGGTTTAGTAGCCTTGGAAACACTAGATATATTCATAAGTTTTACATTATATCATAAAATAAAAAACTACTACAACAACATAATGTTTCCACAGTCCACACTATAATCCCCTCATAATATCCCTGCAGGTCATTCATAACTTACATCTTCACATCCTGGGAAAAATAAAACATAGAAAAGGGGTGAGATCAAATGCCCAGTAAGGATAACAATATAGCGGAACATTCAAAAATAAGCATAAACATTTAAGGCAATGAATTACTAAAACAAAAGCCTTTTAAACTTGAACTTCAACATAGTATGGCAAAAGTAAAATGAAATAATTCCATTTACTTGTTCACATGGATATTCTACTAATCGAATAATCACATGCAAAATCAATAACCACTTTCATAATGTTGGAATGCATAATGCTAAACTTTAATTACTTTTCAAGGCCTCGTCCCAAGACCTTGGGGCTAACTGTAACCGGAACCCAACCCGGAGTGCCTCTAATAACCGGACACCAACCCGGAGTGCCTCTAATAACCGGACACCAACCCGGAGTTCCTCTAATAACCGGACACCAACCCGGAGGGCTTACTTTTACCAGTCCCTAACCTGGAGGGCTTACTTTTACCAGCCCCCAACCTGGAGGGCTTACTTTTACCAGTCCCCAACCTGGAGGGCTTACTTTAACCAGTCCCCAACCTGGAGGGCTTACTTTTACCAGTCCCCAACCTGGAGGGCTTACTTTAACCAGTCCCCAACCTGGAACATACTTGTCCAACACATTCATATGAAGTAAAGATTGAAATATAACATAAAAATTCTTATTGGAACTAGCATACGAAATGTCAATACTTTCACCATAAACTATGAATGGTATAAAAATAGCACATCCACAGTCAAACATATCACAAAACCTTCAAAACAATATAGAAGTTTTGTATCATAATAAATAAACTTCAAATAATCTTAAAACCCATCAAAGGATGTTGACATAGATGAAATCAAAATTCTTTTTAAAGAAATATCTCCTTTTATTTTGAAATCATTTAAGATCCATATAAAATCAAACATTTTATTTGAAAATAATCTTATAAGCTTTTAAGGGAAGCTTTGACGATTTTATAATGGCGGAAAATAACCGCACCCACCGTATAAGTTAAAAAAAACATTCTTATCTTAATTCTGTCGAAAAGGTTAAAAAGCACCTTGTTTGGAAAACGACGGAAAGATTCCCATATAAACCTCTTATAAAAAGTCAAACAAGGGTATAAATGACTTTAACCCATATTCTTTTAAATATTAAAAATGTTTTGAAATACATTTTGAAGAAACATGGATGTGGATGATAACGAGATCCCAGTAGATTATTACGTATAAACAACCTCAGATAATGAAGAGATTGTGAAATAACTCTTACCAGTTTGGTAACTTATGAAACATACAACCCATGAAAGAGGTATCATACAATGAATATGTAAGTACACATAAATTAGAGTGTATTACACAAAGAATATAATTATGGGCAGTACATACACCACACAAAAGGTAATGGTGGCAATATGGCATGAATCTCATGAGAATAAGGAGTGAGATGAAAACCCCTTACCACGTTAATCAACTCAGTCGTATGGCCAAAAGTTAATAACCACCAAATGATTTACAGAATAACATGAATATAAATAGAATCATGATAATATATATCAAATGGCAGTACACAATACACCACTTTCAATAATTTAGTGGCGAACAATGGAAATCTCACGGAATTGAAAGTGAGATAAGAAAATCCCTTACCTTGTACTTTTCCTTGGTTGGGGTAGGTTAACCTCCTTTAATTTAGGTAACTCACTTTGGTTGGAACCAAAGGACTTCTTGAAATGCTTTCTGCCTAAGGGGAAGCTTCAAGGAGGAGGAGAGGGATGTGGGGAGCTTAGTTGGGTAGAGTTTGGATGAGCTAAGTGTCTTGAGAGGTGTGAGGAATGAGTAGAAGTGGTCTCCTTTTATAAGGGAGAGGAGGGGCTCTTTAGGAAAGTGTGAAAGTATTACTTTATAATATAATTATATTCGGTTTATAATAGTACAAAAATCATTGAGGTCGAAGATAAGATGACTAATATTCTAAATAACATCAACCAATAAGAATTGGACAGGTTTTAGATAATATTTTAATCATTATAATCTTATTTATTTAAATGATTTATTAATGAGGTAAACATTGCATCATTATTGTGTCATTCATAATTTAAATTATTTGATGTCTAAAAATTATAAATAAAATATCATTATGTAGGAAATCTTTTTAGCTTTCTAATGAATATTTATAATCGAAAATCCAACATGTATAACCCTATGTAAAAATTGTTCTTCTAAAAGATGTAAGCTTATGCCATTTTTATTTTTATTTTAACTTTATTAATATAAAGTGTCCCTACCACATACAAGTGGCTCCAAGGGGTCCCCAAATTGACCCAAGGATGCCCATGGTCGGGTATGTGTCCACCAATAAGGTTAGGAAACGTTTTAGGGTAATTTTGTTTTATTATAATATTATTTTTTAACCCTTATTTACCGGATTTACCCTTAACCATGGTAAATAAAATATTTACCACAGTAATTATTCAAAATGTATAAAAATAAAAGTTACCTATTTACACAATTTGGACATCCTGATTCCAAATATGGAATCCATTTTTCTAAATTCAAAACACAGAAGTGGCAGAAATTAATTTAAAATTAATTCCCGCTGTCAAAACAAAAAGCGTGTTTTTAAGAGGTAATAACTATCAAAAGATTGACACTTGTTTATGTTCGGTTTAATTGTAAAATTATGTCCAATGACCAACATTATATTAAACGGTAAAAATATATTCTAAATATACTTTAAAACCACTCAAATTCATAATTTATCACTATTAATTATTTTGATTAAAAAGTTGTTTTTAATTAAAATTTAGTAATTTTCACTATTCATCAAAATATGAAAGTTATCCGAAATGTACCAAAATTTCACCTTAGGCTAAATTCGATATTCCGAATCCAAAAATAAAGTCCATTTTCAAATATAAAATATATATAATTTCAAAAAGTAGGTATTACTATTCATAACGGCTAGTTTGATCGGTTGTGGTGTGTGTTAAAACTCGACGTTGCGTACAACACACGCTACTGTTTTATTCAAAGGAAAGCGTACCGTGGAAGCTTGGGAAGTTTCATTTTAAATTTTTTGATGTCTCCATTTAGTCAAAAAGTTTAAAATATTGTATTTAAAAAGGTTTCACTATCAAAAGTTGATAAAAGTGCAATACTGAAAATGAATCTGTTCTTGCATTATGACTAAGAAACTCATAATATGGATTCTAAAATTATAAAGTTTAAAATTTAGTTAATACTATTCATGACCTCTTTTAATGGATTTTTTTTGTACGTCATGGTGTGATTGAACTTGGTGTTGCGTGTAGTGAAAGTTATTGAATTATTTTGAAGAAATAACACACTATGAAATCTTGGGGTGTTACATTCTCCCCTCCTTCAATAAATTGCGTCCTCGCAATTTGAAATTGTTCTTCGAAAATAAAAGGTTGAAAATAGATAATATATTTGTGGGAAAATCCACATCGGAAATTGGGTTACTAAAATTTAGTCTTAATATGAGGAAAAGAGAAATCAAAGGGTCACCACCAAATTATGATCTCGATTAGGAGAACATTGGTGGAAATTGGAGACATATAATCGGAGGAAAAACGTAAATATTTATAGGTAGTGATTGAGGTCATCAATCACAAACAAGTATAAAATTGAGGTCCTTAAATTCATCAATCTATGATGAATTGAAATACCATCGGTTCAACAAAACATAGGGTATTAGGATAACACATTTTTGACGTTTCAAAATATCCTAGTTGAAATCCCACATCGAAAAATGAATTAATGAGGCCTCTATTTAAAATAAAGAGTCGAAAGTATGAAGATTACCGAAAATAACACATACTAGGGTTCCATGTAGGAAAATATGGATATGGAAGAAAAATCTAACCATCAATTATCTGATGGAGAGTAGTAGAGAACATGGCTATAAAAAGGCCAACAATCCCAAAGCCATAAATTAGTGATGATTTAAGGTACCATCTAGGAAAACATTTTTGTTCAAAGTTTCTTTTCTTAATATTGAGGAATTTATTTATGAGATTTGCTAAGATCATAAGGAGATATACTTACTTTATAATTAGAGTTTTATCCATTAATAAATTTCTACCACAAACTCATCTTTTACTCTAAAAGATAATAGAATGTAAAAAAAATTCTATTTACACTATTCGTATAGGGTTCCAAAATAAACGAATTTATAATTCATCTACATGATCTTTTAATAAAAACTACATTATTTAATCCAGGACATCTCATGGTCCAGTGGTAGGTGATACACCCTTGTCGCCCTTCGGTTGCGGGTTCAAGTCTTGCAGCCTTGCCGGACGCGACGGGTTGCCGCCCGACCTCCGGGTTGTCCTTTTATGGCAATCCAAAATAATCCAAACTAGAACTATCCAAAATACTTCTGTCCAAACTCACAGTCTAACATTTATAAAGAAGTTAAACATAATATAGATCCTTTTTACCCCGTAATAGCATATGAATACCTTCATCATGTATTACCATATTCCTTATTGATTACATTCATGCTCCCTTATTCCATATAGAATGCTGGATATACTTCATCAATCCAAAAATGTTTTAAACCCCAACAATGATGGAATATACAAATCATTAATCAGTTCCAAGGTAGTCAAGAATATCCAATATATTTTTTTCCAAAATAATCATGTATTATTCGAAAATCACTACCTCGGTATCAGAACTATATTATGGTTTATCATTCTCTCAACCATATATTTTCCAAAAATTTATCCTGCTATTGAGTCACTTTTCTTTATTCCACACAATCTCAAGTCCTTAATGAAATAGTACTGCAGTACAATCCTTATATACTCCATAATTATTATAACAAGTACATTGTTGATACAACACTCAATTGACATAATCAACATAAGAACTCTAATCATTCCTCTTCATCTGTGGTAGTATCATAACTTGATTATTATCCAATAGCATCATTTGCGTCATAGTCTGATGACTGGGACATAGGTTCGCGTAGTGTCCAAACTCCTTGAAAATTAAGCATTGTACATTTGAAACCATTTTCTTACCCTTGCAGTCACGTACTTTGTGCCCTTTTCCTCCACACTTATAACAAACTCCCATTCCTTTCAGGCAAGTTCCAGGGTGTTTCTTTCCACAGTTACCACATATGGGAAAATTCTTCTTTTCCCTCTTCCCTTTATCCATCTTTCTCTCTTCTATCCTTTTCTTCTCTTGCTTCCCTTCAAAGCCATAGGACTTAGTAATCTCTTTACTTATCTTATCAATACATGATATTATTTCTTCATATGATGATAATACATGGGAGACTATTTCTCTTATAAATTCTAGCTTAAGACCATGAAAGATATGATCCTTCCTTCTCTTTGTATCATGTGCATTTCTGGAGTTCTCATTCCTTCTACTGGGCGCCATTTCTAAACAATGGCATAAACTAGATCAGTTTATGAATCAAAATACATAATCCCATACTTATAAAACAGTTAACATAAATTGAACTATTTATGGATATAATCCATAATCATAAGAATGTTTTCTTTGAGGAAGTATATACTCATAAACCCTTCATAATGATTTGTAAAGAAAATGAGAGTTATCCTAAGAATATCCCCTGGGAGTGTCGTAACCAAGAGTGCAGCAAGGCCCGTTGTCGTGCACCAGTTCCCGTTCGAGTCTAGCTCAAAGCGGTGTTTTCGGGTTTTACCCCTAGGTACATCTGTGCCAAAGCCGCCTCTACCTGCTCGTATCCAGACAGGGATGTATTGCTCGGAAAACTCACAAAATCTCTACGATACCAAAATTTTAGGAAGTTCTTCTATACTAATCCTGAAAGTTAATCTTAGGTCTACGTGCTCTAATCAGAGTTTATCTAAATCTAGTTTCCAAGGTTTGTACTAAACTTCCTCTGATACCAACTGTAACGCCCCGACCCCAGTTACCCAGAGTCGGTGCATTATTACATAACATTGGCATGATCACAAGAAAGATCAAATCTCGAAAGACCGATTGGTTTAGTAGCCTTGGAAACACTAGATATATTCATAAGTTTTACATTATATCATAAAATGAAAAACTACTACAACAACATAATGTTTCCACAGTCCACACTATAATCCCCTCATAATATCCCTGCAGGTCATTCATAACTTACATCTTCACATCCTGGGAAAAATAAAACATAGAAAAGGGGTGAGCTCAAATGCCCAGTAAGGATAACAATATAGCGGAACATTCAAAAATAAGCATAAACATTTAAGGCAATGAATTACTAAAACAAAAGCCTTTTAAACTTGAACTTCAACATAGTATGGAAAAAGTAAAATGAAATAATGCCATTTACTTGTTCACATGGATATTCTACTAATCGAATAATCACATGAAAAATCAATAACCACTTTCATAATGTTGGAATGCATAATGCTAAACTTTAATTACTTTTCAAGGCCTCGTCCCAAGACCTTGGGGCTAACTGTAACCGGAACCCAACCCGGAGTGCCTCTAATAACCGGACACCAACCCGGAGTGCCTCTAATAACCGGACACCAACTCGGAGTGCCTCTAATAACCGGACACCAACCCGGAGGGCTTACTTTTACCAGTCCCTAACCTGGATGGCTTACTTTTACCAGTCCCCAACCTGGAGGGCTTACTTTTACCAGTCCCCAACCTGGAGGGCTTACTTTAACCAGTCCCCAACCTGGAGGGCTTACTTTTACCAGTCCCCAACCTAGAGGGCTTACTTTAACCAGTCCCCAACCTGGAACATACTTGTCCAACACATTCATATGAAGTAAAGATTGAAATATAACATAAACATTCTTATTGGAACTAGCATACGAAATGTCAATACTTTCACCATAAACTATGAATGGTATAAAAATAGCACATCCACAGTCAAACATATCACAAAACCTTCAAAACAATATAGAAGTTTTGTATCATAATAAATCAACTTCAAATAATCTTAAAACCCATCAAAGGATGTTGACATAGATGAAATCAAAATTCTTTTTAAAGAAATATCTCCTTTTATTTTGAAATCATTTAAGATCCATATAAAATCAAACATTTTCTTTGAAAATAATCTTATAAGCTTTTAAGGGAAGCTTTGACGATTTTATAATGGCGGAAAATAACCGCACCCGCCGTATAAGTTAAAAAAAACATTCTTATCTTAATTCTGTCGAAAAGGTTAAAAAGCACCTTGTTTGGAAAACGATGGAAATATTCCCTTATAAACCTCTTATAAAAAGTCAAACAAGGGTATAAATTACTTTAACCCATATTCTTTTAAATATTAAAAATGTTTTGAAATACATTTTGAAGAAACATGGATGTGGATGATAACGAGATCCCAGTAGATTATTACGTATAAACAACCTCAGATAATGAAGAGATTGTGAAATAACCCTTACCAGTTTGGTAACTTATGAAACATACAACCCATGAAAGAGGTATCATACAGTGAATATGTAAGTACACATAAATTAGAGTGTATTACACAAAGAATATAATTATGGGCATTACATACACCACACAAAAGGTAATGGTGGTAATATGGCATGAATCTCATGAGAATAAGGAGTGAGATGAAAACCCCTTACCACGTTAATCAACTGAGTCGTATGGCCAAAAGTTAATAACCACCAAATGATTTACAGAATAACATGAATATAAATAGAATCATGATAATATATATCAAATGGCAGTACACAATACACCACTTTCAATAATTTAGTGGCGAACAATGGAAATCTCACGGAATTGAAAGTGAGATAAGAAAATCCCTTACCTTGTACTTTTCCTTGGTTGGGGTAGGTTAACCTCCTTTAATTTAGGTAACTCACTTTGGTTGGAACCAAAGGAATTCTTGAAATGCTTTCTGCCTAAGGGGAAGCTTCAAGGAGGAGGAGAGGGATGTGGGGAGCTTAGTTGGGCAGAGTTTGGACGAGCCAAGTGGCTTGAGAGGTGTGAGGAATGAGTAGAAGTGGTCTCCTTTTATAAGGGAGAGGAGGGGCTCTTTAGGAAAGTGTGAAAGTATTACTTTATAATATAATTATATTCGGTTTATAATAGTCCAAAAATCATTGAGGTCGAAGATAAGATGACTAATATTCTAAATAACATCAACCAATAAGAATTGGATAGGTTTTAGATAATATTTTAATCATTATAATCTTATTTATTTAAATGATTTATTAATGAGGTAAACATTGCATCATTATTGTGTCATTCATAATTTAAATTATTTGATGTCTAAAAATTATAAATAAAATATCATTATGTAGGAAATATTTTTAGATTTCTAATGAATATTTATAATCGAAAATCCAACATGTATAACCCTATGTAAAAATTGTTCTTCTAAAAGATGTAAGCTTATGCCATTTTTATTTTTATTTTAACTTTATTAATATAAAGTGTCCCTACCACATACAAGTGGCTCCAAGGGGTCCCCAAATTGACCCAAGGATGCCCATGGTCGGGTATGTGTCCACCAATAAGGTTAGGACACGTTTTAGGGTAATTTTGTATTATTATAATATTATTTTTTAACCCTTATTTACCGGATTTACCCTTAACCATGGTAAATAAAATATTTACCACAGTAATTATTCAAAATGTCTAAAAATAAAAGTTACCTATTTACACAATTTGGACATCCTGATTCCAAATATGGAATCCATTTTTCTAAATTCAAAACACAGAAGTGGAAGAAATTAATTTAAAATTAATTCCCGCTGTCAAAACAAAAAGCGTGTTTTTAAGAGGTAATAACTATCAAAAGATTGACACTTGTTTATGTTCGGTTTAATTGTAAAATTATGTCCAATGACCAACATTATATTAAACGGTAAAAATATATTCTAAATATACTTTAAAACCACTCAAATTCATAATTTATCACTATTAATTATTTTGATTAAAAAAGTTGTTTTTAATTAAAATTTAGTAATTTTCACTATTCATCAAAATATGAAAGTTATCCAAAATGTACCAAAATTTCACCTTAGGCTAAATTCGATATTCCGAATCCAAAAATGAAGTCCATTTTCAAATATAAAATATATATAATTTCAAAAAGTAGGTATTACTATTCATAACGGCTAGTTTGATCGGTTGTGGTGTGTGTTAAAACTCGACGTTGCGTACAACACACGCTACTGTTTTATTCAAAGGAAAGCGTACCGTGGAAGCTTGGGAAGTTTCATTTTAAATTTTTTGATGTCTCCATTTAGTCAAAAAGTTTAAAATATTGTATTTAAAAAGGTTTCACTATCAAATGTTGATAAAAGTGCAATACTGAAAATGAATCTGTTCTTGCATTATGACTAAGAAACTCATAATATGGATTCTAAAATTATAAAGTTTAAAATTTAGTTAATACTATTCATGACCTCTTTTAATGGATTTTTTTTTGTACGTCATGGTGTGATTGAACTTGGTGTTGCGTGTAGTGAAAGTTATTGAATTATTTTGAAGAAATAACACACTATGAAATCTTGGGGTGTTACAGGAAGAGTTTCATCCTCATCAAAAGGATAAGTGAACATAACTCCTTTGACTAATCACTATTCCTTATTTAATGGAAAATAAAGTGATCACCCTTAATCCCTAGAATGTGGAGGTTCACATCGGCATACCAAGGTTGGACTCCGGGTTATTATGGGAATGTAGACTCATGGAAATTCCTGAAGCCCGAACCATTATGGGGAGAGCCTTTGTGACTTTTCTTACCATGGGTATGTAGACTCAAAGGGGTGCACTGATGCACTTGATGGTCTAATCATATGGGTAATGTGGATTTAGAGGAGGCTTTGGCCTGATGTTAGAGGAAAATTTCATAGAGGGACCATGGAGGACTGGACGGTATTAGAAGGGTGAAGTTGGAATCGGAGGAAATAATACCTGAAAACACCCCATTCTGCATACTGATTTCTTATGCGTTATGGGGGAGGCTTCAGATACCATAGTGGTATGCGGGAAGAGGGGTAGTCCGTGTACCGATGTGGTATGCATGCATGGGTATAGATCACTACATACCATAGTGGTAAATGGCCCACCATGCCTCTTTGGGTTCCATCCGCGTACTGATGTAGTACACGGCACGGGGTTCAGTCCGCGTAGTGGTACACTATGCAGAGCACCATATTGAAGGAGGGTCTGTGGGATTATCATTCGAAGGAAGCTTATCCTTGAGTAGTATATGGTTCATGATTTTACCATTTAGGTTCACAGTTCTATTATTATTATTATTCAGTTCCCCCATTTTATATTTTTTGGCTGGATGTACCTATGGGGAGTGTGGTATGTGATTTAGGCTTCACTGATAAATCAAGACTGAAGTCAGAATCTTCTTCGAACTCTTTCTTCCAACCTTTGAGTCCCCTTAAATCTTTCATCATTCATCCTCATCAATTCATTATGTGCTCCATTTTATATATAATTAGGGAAATTGTATCTATGGACATGCGTCACCATTTGTGGAGGCCCATGAAGAGATATACTGATCCGCAGAAGACTCAGTAAATTGGGATTTTCAGAGGCTGTGGTTCGCGATCATGGTTCACAGAACCCTGCCTGTTCTCTTCATCCATGAACTAATGAGTTTAAGGGATGGTACACAAATGGCCTTCACGCGCATGAGTCCCTCGGTGACGTGGTTTGTGGTCCGTTGGGTTCATTGTCCTTCGCTCTGTGCACCAGTGCCTCATAGATCATTCTATATACCTAGTAATTCATGATCCAGGCGGTCCACAGACCCTTCTCGGTGATGGTATATGGGGCATTTGAAATTATTTCAAAACTTTAATTCTTTCAAGTTTCTTATAAAATTTTCAACTCAATTTGAGTCTATTCACCTTTTTAGACTTTTAGAAGTACTTTCTTCCTTCTGAAAAGTGATTATGGTGGTATTTCCTTCCCTTGGAAGATTTTTCAGGACCCTACCAATGCCCCCATCAAAATGGGGTCCCTTCAGAATGAAATGTAGACTATTATGATATAGAAGTGATTGAATTGAAACGGTTCGTGGTAAAACAGATAGGCCCAATATGAGGGGACCACACCTATATATAAGGGCCCAAATCATTTGTATTTTATTTTTTCTCATGGAGAAAAGTGATCTCAACTTCCCTGGCTTCCTCTACTCTTGTGTACCGTGTCCCTTGCGAAAATCCTTTTCACGAACCACTTCATATGTTCCGTGAACCGAACTTTCCACCATTTTTATGTATGCGTGCCGAATTTTGGGTTTTGTTAATGGAATTGTGGAATTTTTAAGATCAAAATATGGATTCCTCATAGGAGAACGTTATGATTCTTGTTTGTACACATTGTAGTGACTCGGGTTTTGGCCCTTTCAGACTTCGGAATATTCTTATGAATAATTCCAGAGCTAGGCGCAAAGACGGCGTGCGATTCCGATGCCCGGTGTGATCGGAATAAATTTTATAAAAATATTAAGTATTTTAGTACTATGCACATTGAGAGGGTGTGATATCTCATAAACGGTGGATCCGAACAAGAATATAAGGTCACGTTTGCATCTGGAGCGTGCCGCTTACCCTAGGTGGGGTGTAAACTTTGCAGACGCCGACCTGCCGTGGAGAAAAGCCACCAGTGGCGTTTTCATAAATAAATGGAAAAGTTTATTTACGATCATCGGCTCGAATAACTCCTGAAAAAAGTCTCATATTGAAATTTTGAGTTCGTCGTTGCATTCAGAACACCATGTTTACCCTAGGCGCGACATAATTTTAGTCGGCACTGGGTGTCGGGTCGGAGGCGTGTTGGCGGCGAGTGAAGATGAAGTTTTTATTTAAAACAAATCAATCAAGCTTCTTCTCCCCCAACCCCTATGCATAGTAAAAACGAACCCCTCCTCTCCTCCTTTTTTTCTTTGTCGATCGAGCCCCGGGTGTCCGTTTTTAGTGCTGATCGTCAGCGGATCGAGCTCCAGCGCGTCGCAGGCGTCGTTCTGCACCCGAAGCTTCGGAGTTTCACCCGTGAGGTATCCGGTTTGAGTTTTAATCCCCCAATAATATTTATGCTTCAACTGTATTCATTTTTTTGTCATAGTAGGGATTATCGGGTCCCGAGGGTCATGTAAGAGGTTTCATATCGCAAAACGAACCACCGGGGTGCCCCCGGCGGTCCGCGGAAGTTCTGCCGGCGCAGCACCGGCGCAGCGGTGCCGAAGTCGGCGGATTCGCGACAGTCTGTAGTGGCCGGATGCCTGGGACGGTGACCCGTTGGCCTCGCCGGCGGAGCGCGGTGTCACGGGGCACCACGCGGCGGAGGTCCGCCGGCCAGTGCAGGCCAGCGGCGGCGATGGCCGGTCCGGCCCTCTTTGAATACACAGGGGTTTTAAAACCCCCGTATTTTTCTCCCTGGAGGTCATATTCTCGTGAAGTCTATGGAGACACGACCCTGGCAACGAGGCGAACATTTTAGAGTAGGTTTGGTAGTTTTAAGTTTCGAGATCGTGGCCCGGGATCTTGAAACGTCGAATAAAATAATAACATTTTATTATTATTCGACTTCGGGCTATCGTATCTTCTACCCAGAGCATCTGATTGGCGTGCCATCAGTGGCATTGAGACCCTGATGGTACAACAGACTTTTCTTGTTGGTTTTCGGGTGTTGGGACCAAGTTTGGGGTGTGGGCCCCATGATGCTGGGTTTGGGGCGTTTACGGAGAAACGCAACTTTCTCACCAGGAGTCCGATTTTGGTGGATGAATAGTCGATCCTGTGTGTTTTTCCAAGAGGATTGCAATGATGCAATCTATTCAATGGGTTTCGGGACTGAGGCGTGGGCCCCACCCGAGCTGGCTTCGGTGAATAATACCTTTTTCATCGGGGGTCCATTTGGGACGAATGAGTAGTGGATCTCGTTTGTTTTTTCAAGGGGATCGCATTGGTATGATCCACTTGATGAGTTTCGGGATTGTTGTGTGGGCCCCGCACGGGCTAGCTATGGTGAATAGTGTCCTTTTCACCGGTTGTCTGTTTTGGGTGAGTAAATAGCCTATCCTGCGTGTTTTTCTGTGTAGATTGTGATAGTGGCCTCAGTATTGGTCTTGGAGGTGCATTGTGTGGAATTGTGGCGGGTCACTCGGGTTAGAGACTTTTGGACCAACAGTGGTTGTGGGTACTCCCTTGGCTCATTCCTACGAGGTTTCGCGTGATATCACAACCTTCGTATAAGTTTGGGATCCTCTCGATGGGATGTTTAATCTTTTAGAGTTGTGGCATCCCTCTGGTGGGCCTGGAGTGGGAACCTATAGCATCGTTTCCCTAGATCGGGTTCTTGGTATCGCTGTGACTGCTTATCCACGAGCGGAGATCCCCTATCTAGTAGGTTAACTCCGTAGAGTTTGTGGTATCATCAGGAATATGATCCCATACGTAGTGGGCCGTGCTCAGTAGGGTTGTGGCGTCATTGGGTATATGATCCCCTACTCAGTATGAGGATTATAGTAGGGTTGTGGTATCGTTGGTTATATGATACCCTACTCAGCACGTGGTGTCGGTAGGGTTACAACATCGTTAGTTCGATCCCCTACAATGTGAGATATACTAGATAGGGTTTTAGTATTGTCCTGAACATCGTGACATGGGTGGCGATCCTCTATCTGAGTGATCCGTTTTTGTTGAGCTCCAGATCAGGTTGTGGTATCCCCCAGCGGATCCTGGGAGTGATCCCCTATCCGCGTGCTCTACGAATGCCATATCCGGTTGTGGTATCCCCCAGTGGACCCTGGGAGTGATACACTATCTCTGGGATCTTTGTATACTGGTGTGGGTTATGGTATCCCCTAGAGGACCCTAGGAGCGATCCCCTATTCGAGGAGTTTGGAGTTTATGTTGTTTCAGCGAGTTTTCCTCAGTGTCGATATCTGACGATCATGATCTCTCAGGTGAGCGTCTGAGATATTTGTGTGGGACCCAATGGAGTGTATCTCTCGAATGAGTGTCATCTGGGATGACGGTGATCATGGATTGTGTTCTCCTTTCTGTGAACCATTGATGGTGATGAGGTCGGTACCTCATGTGGTTTGGTGCGTGAGCTGGATATATCTGGATTGTTCATGGTGTATGTATGGGAATACACTTGAGATGAGCTGACTAGTTGTGTTTAGCCGAGGATGGTCACAAGATGGAGTTTCTCTCATCTGGGTTCCCTCTGGATGAGATGATCAGACTGTTGCTTTTAAGTTTCAATTTTTTGTTTTGGGTTTTTGGGGTGGCTACTGAGTATTGTTATACTCACTCATGTACAGGCTTTACCCGCACATGTTTGTCTCTTGTGCAGACCACAGGCCTTTCGACGGTGTCCCAGGAGGATCCAGAGCAGGCGGAGTTGAGTGAGAGGGACTGACTGTGGAGTCTTACCTGAGCTGTGCGAAGGAGCTTTCCAGTGGTGGTTTTGGTAGTGTTTCCCTCCTTCTGAGTCGATTGGAAGCTTCATAGTTTTCTTTTGTTGGGCCCTATTTTTCCATTTTGTACATATATTGTACTCTGGTTGTGGGATAGTTGTATGCAGACATTTACTTTTCAGTTTAATATATCTCTGCATTGTATCATGGAGGTGTATGTGGGTGCATGTGTATAGTTACCTTAGGATAATCCCTCCCTTGTGTGTTATAGACTACTCGGTGCTAGACACCAGCCCATGGCCAATTGGAGGTGGGCTTGGGGAGTCGCAGCTTGAGCCCCATTGGGTCGGGTCGTGATAGAGTGGTATCAAAGGAGGTTCCACCTTTGAGATCTCAGAGTGTAGCTGGTCTAGCTGTGAGTTTGGTTTGGGTTTCATAGCGGCAGTGTGAGAATGTTTCGGGTTTGGATTTTAGGCCAGGGACTCCAGTGTTAGGGCGGCGGCCGACGTATCCATACATCAGGACTCTGATAACCAGCCTTTCGAATCGGGACCTTTGGACACTAGTCGTAGGGACATAACAGTACATGCATCTTTTAGGACTGGGTTTTTGGGTTTCCCTTGTTCTTATTGGGTCATCTATCCAGATATACCCTTTGAATATGAATCATCTTGAATGTATTTCAGGATGCCTCCACGACGACAGCCAATGAGGGTTCTGTAGTGGGATTGTGGTGACAATCCACCCCGTGTAGAGGCTATGGACCAGGGAGCAGGTTCTGAGGCTTGACCTCTAGGTGGTCTTCCAGTTGAGCCACCACCTGTCGAGCATCTGGTTGTGCTGTCAGTGCAGGATGAGGTTGCGCAGAGGCTGAGTGTGCTACAGGAGTTCCAGAGTCAACGAACTCTGAGGTTCTGAGGTGATCCAGACCCTCAGGTAGTTAATGACTAGCTCGAAGCAGTCACCTGAGTTTTCCTCCTAGTGAGGACACCTTCAGATCAGATGGTGGTCCTAGCAGCGATCCTTCTACATGGTTCGGTCGGGCGATGGTGGAGTTTGGTGATGTAGTCCCATGAGGAGGAGATGCTCACATGGGCACAGTTTGAGCAGCTCTTCAGGAAAGATTTCTATCCAGTGATGCTGAGGTCAGTGTGGATTCAGGAGCTTCTACAGCTTCGAAAAAAGGTCATGACTTTGTCGGAGTACTCAGTGGGGTTTACAGACTTGTCACGCTACTCCCTAGATATGGTTCGAGACCCGTTATTTATGACACGGACCTTTGATCAGGTCCTACACAGAGATATATGGGAAGGTGTGGTTTCTTTGTGGCTGCCCACCTATGTTAGAGTGATGGAGTGAGCCTTGGTTTTGGAGAGCTTTCTGGATAAGCAGATTCAGCCCGTCAGTGTTCGGCGCATGGCATCTGAGACATCGATGACTGGTAGCTGGCGGCGGGCGCAAGGGTCTAGACGTGGCCGATGTTTTAGTAGGTGACCCCAGGATGGAGGATCAGAGGACCAGGGCTTGCAGGCCAGTTTTGGTCAGCCACTGGAGAGGCGGTGTTATGCTTGCGGTGGTCGGGGACATCTTGATAGAGATTGTCTGACCCGCCATGTTGCTAAGAGGGAGCCGATCGACGGACCACCTTGGCAGAGGCAGCGTCTCGAGCAAGAAGGTCCGCAGGGCGGCGGACGTGGCGACAGATCTGGTGCAGCAGGAGGTAGTAGGCGGTATCAGTTGCCACCACCCCACCCCTAGGTGGTCCACGCCGGGCTCAGGAAGCTGGTGGAAGAGGGTGAGGATAGCTGCAAGCCTTAGAGGCTGTTGACCCAGAGGCTCTGTGGATGGATAGAGGTATGCCTTGTGTCCTTTATACTTTCTGAAGTAGTTTGATAGACACTTTTTAGCGGTACCCTTCCTCAACGTTGCTTGCTCATGTTTTGTTTAGGGTGTTGGTAAGACCATGTCTGGGTGTTGTTCGACGTGCTTCGAATGTGTGAGGAAGAGGGATCCTTGCCCCACTGAGACACGTTTTTGTGACGTGATCAAAACTGTACGGGTGAGTTAGTGCTGCCCAAAGCGGATAATGTTGAGGTATGGTGGATGAGTCCCTCTGACTTATGTGTTCAGGCATGAGTGTTTGTTGGCGAACTCACTGGCGTGGGAGACTCAGTTGAGAGTCCAGTTTCTTTCCTTGTCCTTATATATTTTCGGAGACAAAAAAGTTTGAAGGTGGGGATGATGTAGTGACTCGGGTTTTGGTCTTGTCAGACTTTGGAATATTCCTATGAATAATCCAGAGCTATGCGTGAAGACGACGTGCGATTCTGAGGCCCGGTGTGCCCGGAATAAATTTTATAAAAATATTAAGTATTTTTATACTATGCACGTGGCGGGGGTGTGATATCTCATAAACGGTGGACTGTAATAGGAATCTGAGGGCACATTTACGTCTGGAGCGTGCCGTTTACTCTAGGCGGGGTGTAAACTTTGCGGGCGCAGGCCTACCGTGGAGAAAATCCACCTAGAGCATTTTTGTAAATAAATGGAAAGGTTTATTTACGAGTGTCGGCTCAAATAAATCCTGAAGGAGTCTCGGATCGTAATTCTGAGTTCGTTGTTGCATTCAGAACGCCGTTTTTACCCTAAGTGCGACATAATTTTAATTGGTGCCTGGTGCTGGGTCGGAGGCGTGTTGGCGGGGAGTGAAGATGAAGTTTTTATTTAAAAAAAAATCAATCAAGCTTCTTCTCCCCCAACCCCTACATTCAGGAGGAACAAACCCCTCCCCTCCTCCTCTGTTTCTTTGCTGATCGAGCCCCGAGCAACCGTTTTCAGCGCCGATCATCAGTGGATCGAGCTCCAGCATGTCGCAGGTGTTGTTCTGCACCCAAAGCTTCGGCATTTCACCCGTGAGGTAGGCAGTTTGAGTTTTAATCCCCCGATCCTATTTTTGCTTCGAATTTATTCATTTTTTTGTCGTAGCAGGGAAGATCGAGTCCCGAGGGTTGCACAGGAGGTTGCAGATCACAAAACGGACCACCAGGGTGCACCCGGTGGTCCATGGAAGATTCGTCGTCGCGGCGGCGCCGATGCCGGCCGACCCGCGGCGGTGGTGAATGTTCTAATATCCTTCAGAAATGGATTAGGGATTTTTATTGACCCTATATTTGTACATTTTGGACATGCATGAGGCTTGGAATCCATTTTAGGCATACAAAGGTAGAAAAGGACTCTCCTGGGGATCAATTTTCCTTTGATTGATGAAAGTTTTTTTTGGGAAACATATATAGAGCCAGAGGGGCATAATGTTCATAGTCAATAAAAGGTATCTGCAGGACACTATTCTTCCATCTCCATTGGCCTTGGTAGGATTTACAACACTTTGAATTTATTTTGATGTTGGGAGCCACAGTGGGTGGATGGATTGAGTAATGGTGTCTAAAAATATTAGGGACATTCATATCAGCTTTTAGTAGTAAATTGTTCCTGCATGGTTCTTACTTGCATGAGGGAGAGCTGTTGAATGGATAGTTAAGTTGGAAGTATTTTTTATGTCAAGGGCATTTGGAAAGAGGAAGGTATGTAAGTTGTTATCCATAATTTTTCCAAATCCGGGGGTTTGGTGGGACATGAATGTCATTTGAGCGTACAGAAGCTAGAATAGGCTTTCCTATGGACAAATTTTCCTTTTATTGATAACCATTTTGAAGGTAACATATGTATATCCTCTGGGGAATGATGTGCATATTCCAAAAAAAGGTGTCTGCAGGACACTGGCCTTCCATATCTGATGGATATTGGGAATTTTTTGGATACAGTATGTGACCTTCGACAAGGGGTGCACCTAAACACGAAAAGGAGAATTTTAAATGAAATTCTCCTAGAAATGAGTGGGGGCACTCTTCTTTTTATATAGATCAACTTCACGCATATGGATGGGGTATCCTCAGAAACCTCAAAAGAGACCAGAGATGAATCAGGCTCATATGTTTTGATATATCGAGGATGTGTATAGGGAGGAAAAATATAAACCATAACTTTTAGGTCCCATAAATCAGGAGGTATGGAATGAGTCTTGGAATCCATTGGGTGTATTGAAATAGAAGATGACTCTCATAGGGACGAATTTTCCTTTGATTGACGGCCATTTTTTTGGGAAACATATGCATAGCCTTTGAGGCATGATATGCATAGTAAAACAAATGTTTCTGCAAGACAGTGTACTTCTATCGCAGATGGCCTTGAATGATTATGAGGATTCAAGATCACTCAGATCATGGAGTTTGAGGTATGGAAGAAGTGTATCCAGATATATTGGAAACATTTGGGCTGCGATTTGCTCATAGAATTAGGCATACCTTATATAGATCTGTTTCACACGCAGGGTGAGGTGTTCATCCCATCTTTGGGGTACCTGGTTATTTAACATCACATGGCTAGGACGTGGGGTTCCTCACAAGGGAGGGAACCATGACATGCCTTTTAGGGTCGTGCTTCTAGGACCAAATTCCTACTTTTTTGCCATAATGTCATGGTGGATCTCTCTCTAATATCCCTAAGCTCACTTGAGTTATTATTAGTGTGAGAAACAAGGGATTACGAGGATTCCAGGTCATTACCTAAGAACAGAAAAATCAACATTAGAGGGCACTTTAGGCTTAAGCCAATGCTATGCAGTTTAACGTCATATAGTAAGGACAATTTTGGACTTTTAGTTTAATTTCGTGTGGTGAGGACACAATGTTGTTTAGTTTAGAATCAAGTAGTGAGGATGATTATGTTTTCATAAAGATATTTAATAGTTTTGAGTTAATCGCAATCAGGATGCTCTGGAGTTACTTAGACATGAGTGATGATAGAAGGTGTAAACCACAGTCCTAGGGGAAACTTGAATCAGGAGAGATGACATGGGGCTTGGAAGCCATTGGGCATAATGATATGGGAGATGACTCTCTTGGGGAAGAATTTTCCTTTGATTGAGGGTTTTTTTGTGTGAAACATATGAAGAGACACCGAGGTATGATGTGCATAGTCAAATAAAGGTTTCCACAGGACACTGGCCATCCGTCTGAGATGGCCTTTAAGGATCATGGGGATCCAAGTATTCTCGGGGTATGGAGTTTGAAAAATGATAAAGATGTGTCTGGGAATGTTATAAATATCCAGATTGTGATTACTCATGAACTACAAGAGCTTTCGCATAGATATGACTCATATGTATAGGGGGAAGCATGATCTTTTGACTTATCATGAGTGGGGGGCATGTGCAGGATCTCATAACACTGAGGACTGGGTCATGCATAAATCTTGAAAAATTTCACAGTTTGTCATCAAGCGATAAGGACCTTTCATGGACTCCCCGTACAAGTCTGACCTATGCATGGGGATAGGGGTATTATTTTTTTTTATGGTGGCTGGGTCGGGATAGAAAATATGAGCATCACTACGTATCCTGTGAGGACAGGAATCAATATTTATGTAGTTATGCATGTTCCCTATACCGATTTGGCACGGTCCATGTGTAAGGACATGTGAGGAAATTTTTTTATGATGGATGGGCTAGGATCCCAAATCTAGGTGTCACTACATATCCTGTGAGGGTAGAAATCAATTCTTTTGTAGTTCTTCACATTCCCTATACCGATTTGGCTCGGTACATGTGTAAGTAAATATGAGGGCGTTTTTTTATGATGGCTAGGACGGGATGCCAAATCTGGGCATCACTACGTATCCTGCACGAGAAAGAATCAAGCCATACATAGTTCTGAACATTCCTTGTACCAATCGGGCTCGGTCCATGTGTAGGGTCATTTTTGTTTCATTTTCTACAGGTGTCAGGTCTATCATATCTCCCTATAATTTGTTTGTGTAAAGGAATCCTTACCACCTATCCTAAGCTTGTGTGAGTTATGCTTGATTTGAGAAACAAGGAGTAAACATAGGGTTTCCTTTTCAAGTGTTTTGAGGTAGAGGATATAATGGAGGCATTTTTTTAGTGGTGGTTGGGCCAAGATCAAGGATCAAGGTGTTTCTACGTATCCTGCGAGGGCAGGAATCAAGTCATACATAGTTCTATGAGAGATCATACAGTTTATTGTCATGCGATTAGGATGCTTTGTGCTATTTAGTTTAACATCTTATAGTGAGGACATGAGTCAAAGTTTAATGTCATGTTTCAAGGATGAGTTCCTTACAGTTTAATGTTATGTGTAAAGTAAAATGACTCATAGTTTAAGGTCTTAGAGTTTGTACCATGGCATGGAGGTATTATAACTCATAGTTTAGGGTTATAGAGCTTGGACCATGAAATGGTCATGTTATAACTCATATTTTAGGGTCATATAGTTTGGAACATGGGATGGAGGTATTATAATTCATATTTTAGGGTCATAGAGCTTGTAACATTCCATGGAGGTATTATAATTCATAGTTTAGGGTCATAGATCTTGGACCATGACATAGGTGTGTTATAACTCATAGTTTAGGGTCATAGAGTTTGGACAATGACATGGCTAAATGTCATGTTTCATGGAATAATACTGTACAGTTTAACGTCATGTGGTCAGGACAATAAGTCATAGTTTAGGGTCATAGAGTCTGGACCATGGCATGTCATTGATGTTACGCGATGTACTTCTTCATAAATTTTGCATTTGTGGGAGCCGTGATGAGTTGTTCTTCCATTGATATAAGGGTGTATGATCTATTGGAATAGACCATATGTATGACATATGGTCCTTCCCACTTTGGTTCAAGATTTTGGGGCTTCTTCCCGAGTATCATTGGGGTTCTGAGGACTAACACCATTTCTACTTTGAGGAAAGATTGAAGGCGAACCTTTTTTTTGAAGGATCGTGCAATCCGGTTTTTTTGGATTTCCAAATGGTGTAAAGTGTTCAACCTTTTTTCATCTAGATGCTCCAACTCATCAAACCATCTATGGTATTTCTATTCCCTGGATAGTTGATCAAAAATGGACACACAAAGTGATGGAACTTGGATTTCGATAGGCAAAACCGCCTCTGCCCCGTATACTACTGAGTATGGGGTTTCCTAGGTGGCAGTGTGGGTTGTGGTTCGGTAAGCCCACAAAGCATGAAGAATATTGTATTGCCATGATTTCTTATCCTTATCAACCATATTTTGGATTATGTTGTATAGGGTTTTGTTTAAAGCCTCTATCTGTCCATTGGCCACAGTGTGGTAGTAGGATGAATTGTTGGATTTGATTCCATACTCCTTGTATAGCTTGTCCAACTCAGCAGAGTATAAGTTGGTGCCATTTTCAGTAAATATTGTATGAGGGACACCAAATCTGGTAATTATATTGGCCTTCACAAAGATAACATTTTTTCTCCCTGACTTCTTCAAGGGTTGTGGCTTCAGCCCATTTAGAAAATAAGTCAGTCGTTTTGAGTATGAACTTGAATTGTGTGTCTGTGTTGGGAGGATATGGTCCCACAACATCCATCCCCTAGGAAGGAAATTTCTAGGAGTACTTGGCTATATGAAGTAACTTCGGGGGTCAGTGTATGAAATCAGAATTAACTTGGTAGCAATGGAAATTCTTAGCAAATATGGTACAATCCTGTATCATAGTGGGCCAGTAATACCAAAGACTTCAAATTTGGTGATAGAGCTTAGTTTCTAATTGGTGTGCTCCACAAGCTCTGGCATGCACTTCTTTCATGATGGCAGTATTCTCTTCTCCATCAATGCAACTAATAAGGACTCTATCAAGACCTTATTTATAGAGAACCTTTTCTTGATTTACCCTATTTTACAAGACAAACTTGACTGGTCGTCTTCGAACTTATTCCCTTCTAGCCCTATCTGGTGGGAGTTCCCCCTTCTGAAGGTAATTTGTAATGGGTGTCATCGAGCCATTGGTGTGACCATAAGGATAAAAAATGGGACTAATTTCATCGATTTCCTCCATATTGCTCTGGATAAATGGCAAGACCATCCGGTGGTAAGCAATGATAATGACTATTTTATTTCAATATGGATTGTCCAAGGTTGTGGGTGTATTTTCCAAAGTGTCGCCTTGGGAATTTTGTGACCATGGGACATAAGTCAAAATTAGTTCTGATGGGAATTCTTCTATCTGTTCTTGAACATGGTTTATCAAGGGAACCAATACTTCTTTCTTAATGGTGTAGTCACCACTAGCCTGTTTGATGACTATCTCAAAATCACCTTTTAATTTTAGGTGTTTGGATTGCACATGAAGTTTCTGTTCCATTCCTGCAATGAGATCCTGATATTCTACTTAATTATTTGTACACCCTTCTGAAAACAGAAAAGAATAAGGCAGGTTGGCCTTTTGGGGGAATACGAGTATAATTCCTATCCACGCCTTACCTAGATTAGGATAATCTATCCTTTTTCCTATCGTACTTCGAGAAGCACCATCTAAGTACATTTCCCATGTCTGGGGATCCTCTTGGATGGAGAACACTTCTTCATCTGGGAGTTCGGTATTCATCAGTGTTGTTTCCTATGAGGGGTGTTGTGATAGGAATTATGCTAATTCCTGTCCTTTGATGGCCTTCTATGGTACATACCATATGTTAAACTATTGTAGGATGACTTACTATTGTGATAGGCATCCATTTAACATGGGAAGGTTGATGATATATTTGATCGGGTTGCAACGGGAGACCAGTTGGACCTCATGGTGCTACAAGTAATGCCTGAGTTTCTGAACTGCAAAGATTAGGTCTAGGTAGTTCTTTTAAATTTTTTAGTACCCATTTTCAGCATCAATCATTGTTTAGATGAGGTAATAGAGGATTTTCTACCTCCCGACATCATTCTTCTGTATGAGGAAGGAGCCTAATGACCATTCCAGGGTGGTTACATACAAAATGACCAGTCTCCCCTCGACTAGCAGCATCAGAACCTATGAGCTTAGGATATATCTTTTGATATTGTTTAATTCTTCATGGAAATCATTATCCCACTCATACATAACTCCTTTCTTCATCATCCTGGTGAACGGTAATCATTTACCTTCCATGTTGGCTATGAAGCACCGGATGTAGGGGAGGTACCCATGGAGACCTCTTAACTCGGTGAGGTTGTGAGGTGGGGACATGTTGAGGATGGATTTTGTATTATCAGGGTTGACTTCAATGTCATGATGGCGTATGATAAAGCTGAGGAATTTTTTAGAGGTAACACCAAAGGCTCACTTTAGGGGATTCATCTTTAAACTTTGCTGCTGAAATTTGTTGAAGACAGTTTCAAGATCAGCTAGGTGGTTTGAGCACTGTCGTGATTTAACCACCCGATATTCTACATAAAACTTGATATATTTTCCCAATAAAGGATTTAAGATGTGATTCATGGCACGCTGATATGTGGTGCTGACATTTTTTAGACCAAAGGGCGTCACTTTATAACAAAAAAATCCCTGAGAGGCCCTAAAAGCAGTAGCCTCTTTATCTCCTTAGGTCATCCAGATTTGGTTGTATCCAAAATATTTTTCCATGAAAGAGAGAGCCTCATATCTAGTGGTTTAATCGATCAAAAATTATATGATCAGAACTAGGAAGTAGTCTTTTGGGGAATATCGATTAAGGTCCCTGAAGTCAATGCAGGTTCTAATCTATCTATTCTTCTTTTTGATAGGGACTATTTTTTTCAGACATATCAGATACTAGAAATATCATATAAAGTTTTCTTTCATTATCATATCCAATTCAGCCTCTATTTTGGTAGCATGCGTCGGGTGGGTCCATCTGGCCACTTTCTTATAGCCCCGGTAATCTTATGGTAAGACCAGATGATGAGTGGCGACCTTAGGATTGAGGCCTGGCATTTCTGTGTAATTCCAGGCAAACACATATCAATTATTCTTTAGAAAGTAGGTATATTCCTCCTTCTCCTTGATAGGCATAGCCACACTGCTCAAAGTGGGCCTCATGTCGTCTTTGGTGCCCAGGTGTATCTCTTTAAGTTCATCAATTATGGCGGAGACAGCTTCTTCGAATGCAGGAGGGGTATCTTTGAGGTCTTCTTCCTCTTCTTATTCCTCATCATCTTCATCTTCTTCCTCTTCTTATGGAGAGAGGAATTTTTGATACTAAATCTCCAATGTTGGGAGAGAAATCATCTTTTTTCTTAGTGAGTAAGGCAAGGGCAGTTTGGTGTCCCAAGGACGGGTCGGGAGTATCTTTGGTATGGCTTTTCCTGGCGTCATGGGAGTCAACCCACTCTTTCATGTCTTCAGACTCGGAGGCTGTAACGAAAATCATGCATAAAATTTAGTCTACATCCAAGATTGCAATTATTCATTCAAATTGTTTTATGGGTAGTATATACGCCTCCCCAAGTTGGTGGAGGGGATTGGTGGGAGCCATTTACAATCCATTCGGGGCAGTAACCCAATTAATTTCATTGGAAGAAGGATATTTTTCTTCTGATTCATAGAACCCTGCATCGATAGAATGCGACTCACAAGGCTCAAATGATGATTTATTGGTATGTAATGTATCATTTTTCCCATTAGAGAAATATTTGATGCACTTATGGTATTATGATAGAATTAAAGCATAGTGATGTAACCAGGGCCTTCTCTAACAGAAAGTTGAATGTCGTACTTTGTCGTACTACCAAGAACTCAGAATCTAACATGTGGTATCCAAGGCAAGTTTTAAGCTTGATTTGTACCAACAGTTTCTACTCACTTTTTTCATATCCCAGCAGAGTTGTAGTGCAGGGTGTCAAGCTATTTTCATAATAGCCCAAATAAAAAAGCATTTGCAGTGGGAGTAGGTTGACTCCAGAGTCGTTATCGATGAACATCCTCTGGACATCAATTCCGTTTCTCTTTTCGGACACATATAAGGGTTTGATATGCCCTTGAATGATGGCATCTTCTTCCTTGTCTATAAAGGAGATGACGGACGTCCGTTGTATGGGGAATTGAGGTAAAACTACCCCCATCCCTATGGGCTGGGGTTGCTCCTGTTCTTTTGTTGATGCACTACGGCCTAGATTTGTTGGTCTTACAGGGGAATTCTGATTTAAAAATTCCCCCATCCCTATGGGATGGGGTTGTTCCTGCATTGCGGTGGAAGCCACTGCTATTTCCACCTTTTCAATTTCATGTACTACTGCGTGGGTGTGAGCCGAATATGGAATTGTGCCTGCACAGAGTCTATGGTCATTTGAAGACATGAGCACTACTTTCTGGTAGGATTACCTTGGGCGGGAATCCTACTATATGTTCTTGGTTTCCTGACTCGGAATCTTTTTAATGTTTTGGTCTCTTTGTGCCTAATGCTTTTGAGACTTACTTCTGGCCATTTTTTGTTGAGTATCCCATATTTCCTAAGAATGGGTTTCACTTTATTTCTACCTTTGGGTGATGACATTGCAGTATATCATTTCCAATGGGGTTTGCTGGACAAGACGAGGGGTGAAGTATAGATCTCCATGTTCTCCCTATCCCCGAATGTGAACTCTAGTCAGGGCATCTCCAATGAGGCGACGCAACTTATACAGTTCATGGAGGCAATCCAGTTCAAGGTTTTTATTTTTCCTCTTTTATTTGGATATCGTGTGGACAAGAGAGCTTCCAAGTCAATTAGATGGCGAAGATCCCCTATCGTGTTGATGCGGTCTGCATACCCTTTATAGGGTAGGAATTTTTCTTTCAGCTGACAAAGATTCTTCCATATATTGAAGTTGATTTCATGTGTGCATTGCCCATACAACTCTCTTAGTATGTCGATGTGATAAGTGGTCATAGGACAACAAATCACTGGTATATTATCCTTATCTAGTTGTCTTCTCATGAGAAACATATCCTATTGTTTTTCTTACAGGGGATCCTCTACTTGATATGCCTAGTTCAACTGCTTATTAATGATTTCATTTAAAGAAAATGGGCTGGTGGGAGCCTTATTGATATGCAGATGGCCCGTGGGTGTCTTGGAAGACGAGTGTGGCCCCAGGCCATCATTTGGTTGAGAAAGAATATCACTCATTATATATGGATTACCTAATGTTTTTGACTCCATATTTCTAATAACCTAAGTATAGGATGGATTTCTCATATTTGTTCCAGCAATGGGAGGACCTTCTTTCCAGTATGAATTTTGGTTGTGGTGAGGACCTTTGCAATTGGTGCTGCAATGGTGAGGGATACTATTGCAACATGATGCTAGACTGTGGGAAATGTTTTTATGGTGTATACCCTGGGGAGGACCTTCAGGGCAGGATACAATAAGTGGAGGACCTTCTTTCTACTTGGTTTCACTGAATGGAGGACCTTCTTGATGACTTTTTTGATGGTGAGGACTACTATTACACCTTGATACCTGGATGTAGGGATAATTTCTACAGTGTACATCCTAGGGATGGATTTTAATATATACTGCAATGAGTGGATGATCTTCTCGTTTCATGAAATTTTAATGGGGAGGTCCTTCACAACAACTTCCATTGCGGGGAGGGCCTTTTCAATGGTTGTCATCTTGGCAAGGACTACCATCATGAATCGACATCTGACTGCAAGAAGAAGCATATCTGCAGCATATACCCTGGGGAGGACCATCAAGGCGGACGAAAGCAAGGGGAGGAAATTATTTCTGTCTAATATTCAAGACAATGGGATGGCTACATCGATGTGCATTAGGAGATAGACTCTCATGATCGATCATTACTATCCCACGAAGTGAACCCCAGTGGGTGCTCTACGGAGGACCTTCAAAGTTGTTGGTAGCAACATTAATGGGAGGGCCTTCACAACTGATACTACCACTTTAATAATTTGTTAATGGAATGACAGGGTCTTGATCCTTTATTGATATATGCTTGAGGGCGTCAAGAACCTCATCTTCTAGCAGAGCAGGATCATGTATGTGCTCTTCATTTTCCATTTGGGTTTGACACATTTCATTTTTGAATGCTCTCTTGTGGGTAACTGGGGTTATCTTCTATTGGTAAAGACCTTCAAGTATAGGTCCCTATCTTGAGGGGTTCCTTGATTCCACTGGGATATTATGACAAACATCTTGAGTTTTGTCAGGAATATATGCCTGCCTTGTAGTGGCCACCACGTTAGACCGACATCCCCCAGTTGGAACGAGTATTTGTTCCCTATCTGGTTGTCCGTGTATCATGGGATATTGATTTCTACCCTCCTGGACTGGATTAGGGATGTATAAATACTCTGAAGTGACTAACTCACTTTTCAAGTGAGTCATTCCGTTCGAGGAAACTGGGTCGTGGGCCCAGTTTATCGCATTTTCCGCCGATGCAATAATTTCTTAGCTTGTTTTGATGATATGTTCTGGGATCGACATCTAATCTTCCATCATTTCCAGGATGTGATGAGATACATCTTTGTCTAGAACAGGTATGAAGTCCCATTCCGATGTCAGAACAAGAGTTTGTTCCTACTCCGATCCTCCATAATTTTCCAGTAGATACTGGCAGTTCTCCTGTGTCGGGGCATAAGAATGAGTCTTCCACTGGTTTTCTTCTTCAGTTTCCACTGTATTTGACTGGTGGACTTCATATTCATGAGAGGTGATTTTCATCTACTCGCTTTCCACTGTATTTGTCTCATGGGCTTTGTATGCATCCAAATGAATTTGAATCCACTCATATTTTCTTGCCTTCTTATTTTTATGGAAGGCTTGATACACATTAGCATGTATTTGTGCCCATGTGTAGTTATTTTCCACCCTATTTAGTGGATAGGCTTGTTGTGCATCGGCAGATATCTGCATCTGCCTGTAGTTTTCTTCTCTGTCTGCACTGTAAGACCAGAGAGTACTAGAAAGAACGTGCATGTGCTTGTGTTGTGCCACCCTATTTTTTGGTGGGCTTGAGTGGAGGGGGAAGGGTCGTACATCTTCCCATTGATACCACCATATTAGTATGATGAAGTTACTACTTGGGAACTAGAGTGATAGGGTGTTCCTGATTATATATTTGACACCCTTGATGAGTAGCCTAAGGGCCCTAGGTCTTTTGGACTTTAGCAGGTGCCCTCAGCATAAGGTCCTACTCAAAGTAAGGAGGATCGGTCATCTGGTTCTAGTGGTGACGGTCTCTAGTATGGGCCCATGAGTGGGAATCCTGTGCATTTGAGTTGAAACTATGAGCATTGACTTCATCTTCCTACCTAAGATAAGGGGGGTACTCATTATCACATTCTGAGGACAGGCTTCTGAAATGGTTTGAGACGACCATCGGGGCTGCCTTTTGCAGGGGAGTTGGTCATGGATGAGGAGGTGACTGGTGGACCTTTGTAGACTGGAGGGCTTGTCTCGTGACCTCTAGTGTGGGGAGAGTACCATTTCAGTGTTACTCCTTGATCAGCATGTTGGATACCCAGTGTTGAAGATGCTGGGTAGGTGATGGGATCATGTTCTTCATTGGGGCCCCAACCACCTATGGGATTGCTGATGTGTGTGTCTATATCGGTTTTTAGTATTTCATTTAGATTAAATGTTTCTCTATGGGAACCTATGACATATATGTATGACATATAGACCACAAAACCTCATCAAAGTAGCATTATTTTAAACATATGCATATCTAATGATTCAGCTTGTCCCCCTTCCCCATTTTTATTGTGGGGAGAAGGGGCTTGAGTGGGGTAAGACCGCCACCTTGATTAAGTATTCACATCAGGTTCACCATTTTTGTTTGGCCTCTAAGGTGGCGCATTTTGAGCATACTGAGGTGAAGAAACTGGGCCGATGTGAAATGTCCTTTTGTCTTTTATCATTGGGATAGAACCTCGGCCTTGGTTAAGGATTCATTTTGGGTTCACCATTTTGGTTCTGCCTCTAAGGTGCCGTGTTTTGGGTGATGATGAAATGGTCTGATGAGGATCATTACCTGTACCTCTTTTCGAAGATGGTTTCCTATCAAATTCACCATTTCTTTTGTTTCAATCCATTATATGTCATTATCTTTTAAAATAATGTTGGATTAACCCCATGGGTACTGGGAAATTCACCCCTTTCACATTGAGAAGGAGGTTCCACAGTCAATTGGTCCCAGCGAGAGATTGGGCGGGGTCAATTACTTGTGCAATTAGTCCTCCTCAGATATAACTTCCTCGGATGGTCTCTAATGTATTTATTTGTGGATCCAGAAACACCCAACAGCCCTGGTATCCATGATTCATGGACCTTCTTTCCAAAGGCATGTGTTCGTTGATTGATGATTTAGCCAACGACACTTGAGGACTCCATTGGTCAAGAGGATGGGAATTCAGGTTCCCCACACCCTTCTGGGGGAGGATTATTGCCTGTTTTAGGACTCCCTTGTAGATTTAAGTTGTGGTCATATGTTCTTGAATCCTTGGTTAATTCCTAAATAGTGTGTTCATAGGCTACCCTTGATTTGTAGGATCTTTGTAGGCAAGCATATATCTAATTCTATAGAGGTAATAGTGACTTGAGCCATACAATAAGGTGCTCTAGAGTTTATCATCATCTAGGGGGCGAAAGGTGGCTTGATGTTGGGATCGGACCTGTAAGATGGGTTTCCTACATATTCTCAGGAGATGAATCATAACCCACGTAGTTTGGAATCATTTTGGGCTTATGCATGGAAGATTCCCATTTAAGGGGGGCATGGTTGGGTGAACCCTTTTGGATGGGAACCATTTTGAGCTTGGGCCTTCAGGTAGGCATCCTACTTATCCTGGTTTGATCAAGAATTAGAGTTCTTGTAGTTCAAAATTGTTAGGGCATACACATAGATGCTGCCCATTTGGGGATCATGATCGGGTGCACCCTTTTGTATGGACACCCTTTTAAGCTCGGGCCTTTAGGTAGGTGTCCTACGTATCCTGTTTTGATCAGGAATCAGAGTTCTCATAGTTTAGAATTCATGGATGGTGTAATCGTCACAAACCTCAAATCCCACATGAGTCATGCTCAGTGTGAGAAACAAGAGGATGTGATAGATCCAACCAACCACATGCTTCCTCTCCAGTTGGTGGGAGAGGGAGAGCCCATGGCGGAAAATTTCGGGGTGACGGTGGGCGAGGATGCTGAGAGATGAACCTTTCAATGTGAAATGACATTAAAGGTCATGTGGCTCAGCCTCGAAGGATAGGGGACTTACCTCAGTGGGAGTTCCCTAGAATATGTTCTGGGAAGGGGAGAAGTTGTGTCCTCATCAAAAGGAGAAGTGAACATAACTCCTTTGACTGATTATTATTCCTCATTGAATAAAAAATCCAGTGATCACCCTTAATCCCTAGAATAGGGAGCTTCACGTTAGCATCCAAAGGTTGGACTCTGGGTTACCATGGGAATGTAGACCCATGTACATTGCCAAATCCTTAACTATTGTGGGGAGAGCCTATGTGAATCCACTTACCATTGGTATGTAGACTCAAAGGGGTGAACTGATGCACCCGATGGTCTGATCATACGGTCCTGGTGGCTTTGGAGGAGGCTTTGTCCTAATGTCGGAGGACTAGTTCATAGAGGGACCATAGAGGACTGGACGGTAGTGGAAGGGTGACGTTTGAACTAGAGGAAATAATACCTGAAAACACCCCATTATGCATACATATTTCTTATACGAGATGGGGGAGGCTCCACAAACCCTAGTGGTATGTGGGCAGACGGGCAATCTGCATACCGATGTAGTATGTAGGCATGGGTATAGACCACCGTGTACCATAGTGGTGCATGGCCCACCACACCGCTTTGGGTTCTATCTATGTACTAATGCATTACGCGACACCGGGTTCAGTCCGCGTAACGGTACACTACGAGGACCACCATATTGAAGGAGGGTCTAAGGGAATATCATTTGCCTTATCCATGATAAGTATATGGTTCTTGATTTCACCATTTAGGTTCTTTTTTCTATTATTATTATTCAGTTCCCCCATTTTATGGTTCGTGGCCAACTGTACCTAAAAGGAGTGTGGTTTGCAATTCAGACTCCGTCAATGAATCAAGAATGAAGTTGGAATATTCTCTGAACTCTTTCTTCCAACCTTTGAGTCCCCTTAAATCTTTCTTCATCTATCCTCCTCAATTCCTTCTTTTCTCCATTTTATAGACCATTGGAGCAGTCGAACCTATGTGCATGTGGCACTATTTATGGAGGCACATGAAGATATATCCTAATCCACAGAAGACTCGGTCAATTGGGGTTTGTGGAGGCCACATTTTGTGATCATGGTTCTTGAAACCCTACCCATTCACTTCATCCATGAACTAATGAGTTCGCGGGATGGTATGTGGATGGACTTCATGCACATTAGTCCCTCAGCAACGTGGTTTGCAGTCCGCTGGGTTCACTGGACATCGCTCTGTGGGCTATCACCTCATGGGTCATTCCACGTACCTAGTGGTTCGTGATCTAAGTGGTTCGCAGACCCTTCCTAATGATGGTATGTGATATATTTGAAATTATTTGAAAACCTGAATTCCATCAAATTTTTTCTAAAATTATCCACTCAATTTGAGTCCATTCACCTTTCTAGACTTGTAAGAGTACTTACTTCCTTCTGCAAAGTGATTGTGGGAGTATTTCCTTCACTTGGAGGATTTTTTAGGACCCTACAGTAATATATCATCAATATATACTATTATGAAAACATCTGCACTCCCATTAAACCTCTTATAGACATAAGGATCACACTCATTCTTTGTGATATCAAATGTTGGATCATAGAAATGGTGAAACACACTGAGAGGGGGGTGAATCAGTGTGTATCCCAAATTTAAATCTCTTACACTCACATACTTTTTCAAAAATTCTCTTATAGATTCTCACCAATACAGAAAACAAATACACAATAGAATTTTTAATGAGGTTCATCTCCTTATGGGTGACTATGCCCCTAGAGTTTCATGGTTATTATCACATACACATATCCCCCTTTTTATTATCAAAAGGAACTCAAGAAAGGATATGAAATTGAACTCATACAATCTTCTAGCATAAACCAATTGCACTTTCACATCAATAAAAAAAATAATTCCTTTGATTAAGAATAGTCACTATTGAGAATATAAGCCTCCACATGGACTTCATATGATGATCATTTTCCCCTTCCTCTTACTTTAACAATAGTCTTGTATAGCTGTTCTTGGATGATTTTTCTTTGATATTGCAGGGTATCATTTTACTCTCACACACACACACTTCTTAAACATGAAAATATATTTATATATAATATTTTAAATAGCATCATAATTTTCTCAAACTCAAACTCCCTAAAATCTCAGCCTTCAATTCAAAGAATCTTTTTTTCAAATCCACATTTAATTTTTTCCTTAATGTTTGGCTCAAGAGTTGTCTCATTTTATTCCTAAAATATTTTAAATATCATGTGATACTTTTTTATTAAAAATTTATAAAAGAACCATGAAAAAAATCACTAAATATTTCCATGTAGTCATAGTGATATTTCATATCATTATACGGTATGGGACTCATCTCATCACACCATTATTTTCCTCCAATTGGAATTATTTTTATTTCAACAAGAATCATGATCATGTGTTTGATCATGATATTTGGCCTATAAAGAAATGATCACTTGCATCATCTGATAAAAAAATATTTTTATTTTAATATTCAAGTCTGAATATATCTCATTTAACTTTACTCCATATATATGTTCATTCTGAATTCTCTAAATTTATCATAGAAAATCATGGTATGCCCTCAATGTAACTGAATTATATTACATAGATCGATTTTTATTTTTCTTAAGATTAATTATATTATGGGAACCTAAAACCCCCAATGAATAATATGTATTACTTTTTAAATTTTGGCAGACTTGGATTTCTTTTCATGTATTGAATTTTCTTATGCGATACTCAAAATATCTTATATGGTCCAAAATATATTATGTGCATAAGATAAATTAATTTTCCAAAAAAAATGAACTCATACTCCAGGTACACATAAAATAATTATATTAGTGTATATGAATTTAATTATATGGGTCACCAAAAGATAAACTCATTTTTCATTTTTCCACTTGAACAAATGAAATATCATAAGTGGCTCTGAAAAATCATATGCGGTCCCCTCCATAAGATAAATCCATTTTACATTTTTCAACTATAGAATAGTACTTTTGTTAGGTATTCAAATCAAATAGGAACTTTTTGAAAACAATTCTAGGATTTAAAAAAAACATCTCTTAGACTTTCTTGATCTCTTCAAAACGAAATTCAAATAATCTTCATAGAGTTATTCAAGTGCAACGGGCCTTGGATAGATGTTCCAATACTTCAAATCACCTATATTTCATTAGGGATAACTTTTAATGATATAAGAAACAAATCTTAAAGATGTTCATAGTGGATGAATATCAAATTCCATTCTAAAATATTATAGACAATGTTATTATCTCCACAACACTTCATCATGTCTCCATTAATATCAGAACACTAATAATCACACTTAAACAAGTATTGTTGGAAAATACAACATCATCACTAAAGGTTAAACAATCTCCCCCATCTCCCCTTTGGATTTTTTGAAAATAACACTCATTATTCTCCCCCTTATTGATAATAAAACTAAAGTGAGTAACTTTGTAGATCAACATGGTTTCTTGAAAGCAAAATAATCAAGATTCAACCATCACTAAGTCTTTGTGATCTAGATCTTTATATAAAATAAGATATATTTAATCAATCATCAATTTTTTCTTTGAAACACCACACACTAAACCACTAATTCTATAAGAATAAAAAAATGTAGATCTATTTCTTACACAACCCAAAACACACATCAAAATAGATCACAAATAGGGAGGAAAAATTTCTCCCCATGCAAACAACATCTCTACAAGAATGATCAAAGAAAAATATAGAAGAAAACTTAAATTATGCATACCTCAATGATAGGGAATGGGATTCAATCCCATGTGAAACCCTAGTTTCTCAAATTGTTTAGTTATGAGAGGTTTTGTGAGAATATCAGAAACCTATTCTTTAGAGGGAAAAATTCCAGTATTAAGATTTCCTCTTCAACTTTCTCCTTCAATAAATGGTACTAATCTCGATGTTATTTGATTTTGAGTGCTACACTAGATTTTTTGATAGTTTTATAGAACTCTGGTTGTCACATCCTATAACCAAATGATTTTTAGGTAGGAATGGTTATGATGAATACAAAGACACAAGATGGGGGTGAATTTTGTTCTTTTAAAACATTGATAGATTCATAACTCCTATCTTGTTATGTAGAAAAACTTTCCAGAGCAGTGAGCAAAGGAAGAGGAAGAAGGTGATCCTCTCCACCAGCAATGAGCTAGAGAGAGAGAAACAGGGATTGACCCTTGGGAAAGTAGTGAGCTGACCCTAAACATTGTAAAGGCAGTGAACCCGGGAATAGAAGTGATCTATCCCAAAATTTGTAAACAGAAGTTCACTTTTAGTGGATTTGTTACATCGGCACATCGTCATTGTATTATCCTTGGACGTATCCCAGTGAGGGTGAACCAAGTAAAAATCGTTGTGTCATGTGCATTATTTAGTTTTTGTTTATACTTTGCTACAAGAAAGAGAGAGAAGAGAGTCTTTCTTAACAGCGAGACAAGATCAATAGGGAAATTTGTTTTAATATTTCATACCCTTATTCACCCCCCCCCCCTCAGGGTATCTAACCTAGTGGACCTAACAATTGGTATCATAGGGAAAGGTTTATTTCAACGGTTCTCTCTCAAATGGAGGTCACCAATCATAAAGGGATTCTAATCTTCGACGAGAACAATTTTCAACTATGGAATAATCAGATGCAACACTACTTCCAATCTTTGGGAATGGATGCATTCACAGTAGCAATGCATGGTATAACAGCTGACATCATCAATGGGGCATTATTGGAAGCCGAGCGAAGAGAATTGGATTCTGACGCCAAGGGAATAAATTCTTTAGGGGTATCCCTATCCAATTCTATCTATATGAAGGTGATGTCATGTAAAACATCACATTCCATGTGGGAAAATCTTTTGAACATATATGAAGGAGATACAAAAGTTGGATAGGCAAAGCTACAAGTACTATGGAATAAGTATGAAGATCTGAAGATGAACCCGAATGAGTCTATTGATGCATTCTTTGATAGGGTAAATATTGTTGTGGAAGCTATGCGAGGCATTGGAGAAGTCATTGAAGACATAAATATCATAAAGCGCATCTTGAGGAAACTTCCACCTCAGTTCAATCTGAAAGTTTCAGTACTAGAAGATAAAGATCCAAAAGAGTTGGCATTGGACAATTTGCACAGTACCTTGGTTGCATATGAAATGAGTAATGATGATAACGAGGTTGTGGAAAAGGGGAAATCCAAAGAGGTGGAATCTAAGGCCATGAAGACTCTCACCATTGAAGATTCTCATAAAGAAGAAGAGACATATGAGGTAATGTCATTCCTCTCCTCAAATATTCAAAGATGAAAAGGAAAGTTCAAAGGGAAACTTCCACTTTATTTCTTTAGATGTTGAAAAGTTGGTCATTTTGCCGTAAAGGTGTCCCAAAAAGTTTCAAGAAGAAAATGATGAAGATGAAGTTGAAATTCCCAAGAAGAAATCATTAGCCTATGTGAAAGGGAAAAAGTAGTTGAAGAGAAATTTCTTCAAGAAGAATAATCTTCTTTCACAAGAAATAGATGCTAATATGAGTCTGAGGTTGAAGAGGTTGAGGAGATTGAAAATTAAAAAGATCATGGAGAAAATTTTATGGTGGAAGTCGTCGGTAGTTCTCAGGAGAAGAAAGAAACCAAAGGTGATAATGAATAAGAATAAGTTGAAGGAAGAATAGATATGCAAGCTGATTTAGAGGCTTCTCTTGAAGAGATAGATGTTTGGAGAGCCAAAACAAAGAAATCTAACAAATTTGTTTATGATTTCAATCTCTATATGCAACAGTGGGAAGAAGAGAAGTATGAGTTGATGGAATAAATTGAGAAACTCAAGTTATTAGCACTAGAGAACTCAGAATTAATTAGTGAGCATAAGCTCAATATTGAAGAACAGAAAAGGGAGATAAATGTCTTGAAATGAAAAGTGAAATATCAAGTCAAGTGTATCGAAGAACTTGAAGAAGAAGTGGTCAGTCTGCGACAAAAAATAAAGGATCAAGAAAAACTCTTGACAACCAATGTGATATCAGAAAAGAAGGTCATTTAGAGGATAGAAAATATGAAAGATGAGGATAGTATTTTAGTAGGAAAGAAGCATCAATCGAGATCAGATGATAAGGCTGAATTGGGGATTTATTGAACACAAAAATCTATGAAAATTGAAGTCAGACCGCAAGTACCCATCCCGAGGTTGAAGGTTGATTTGGGCACAAAGCAGAATCAGAATATTCATAGATCCCAAGGGGAAACTCGTAGTGCAGAAGTAACATGAAGGAATTCACCTTATATAAGGTGTTATTATTTTGGAAAGATGGTACATTAATAGTATGTGTGTTCTATAGCCAAGAGATATCAAAGGGAACAAGAACAAAGGTGGAATCCAAACAGAGAAAGGTTCTCCAAAGCATGTTTCGAAAGACACTATTTTTGGTGCGGTGGATTTGGGCACATGGCTAGGTACTACATTTCGACCATACAAAGGAATGTGCCAAAGCATAATCAAAATGTTTTCAAGCAACAAATCAATAAACCAACAAGTGAGTTAAAATTTCAGAATAGATTTGCAGCTTTGCAAGATGAAGCTGGTCCATCATACTCTGAGAAATAACAAAAGTCTCAATCCATGCCAAGTGTGAAGCGGGGAATCGGGCGAGGTCACGCGGTGACCCAAGCGAGGCCACGCAGCTTCGACAGTGGCGCGCTGAACGTTGTCAAGGCCAAAATGTGTTTTTTTTTGAATGAGCACTCAATATTTTAAACTGTCTCCAACCCGGATCCTGAAGAAAAATTTACAAGGCCGAAAAAATAATAAAATAAAATAAATTTGAAGAATTCAGAGTGTGACAATTCTCCCCACCATAAAGCTTTCCATCCTCGAAAATTCACAACTAGGACCGAACCCCAAAGTAGAAAACAACACCCCCTTATAAGGCTCAAAGAGGATCCCCACAAAAAACAAGGGAGAAGAGGCAAATGTGTTGTGCTTAGAGAAATTGATTTAAAGTACAACCTCAAGAAACTCACAAAAGACTTCCTGATATGTGTTGCTCACCCCAAAGAGCTATAACACATCTAGTTGACTGATCAAGGAAAGAAACCTAAACAAAATTCTGTCATGGAAAATCTTGATGGGGCTCCCCACTATTAAGAGCCTACCAACGCCCAAGGTGAGACTGGAAAATTGACACGGGGGGCCTGAGTAGACTCTTGACCATTAAGAAGATGGCCAACACTAATTCATTCTAGAGACATTTGAACGAGACCTATCGTGGGTCTCCCCACCATTAAAACTGACGAGAGATAAAAGAACTTCAAAAAAATTTCCTGACAGTGACCAAACACCCCACCATAAGGGGCAGGGAGAGTCGGGCCCAACTACTGGGCATCAAAACCACAACCCAAGACAACCCAACATCTCCACATCCCAATATGAGTACTATTAAACTTTGAGACTGATTTACCTAACATACCCCATAAGGACCGCTAAATAAATTACATCCTGTGGGACGCAAACCTCCCAAGACTTTAAGGCAATGAGACGACAACACCTCCACATAGTCACGGAAACCTTACGCAACCAGAAGGTTCGTTTGGAACGGAACAACCACAGAAAACAATTTAAACTGTCTTTACTTTCAACACTGATGAATGAAATAAATTTGAGGTCCCATACACTCATTGGGTTTCTGACCATGCGCCAACTTCACTCTGAGACCTATGGATGGAGCCCTGATGTTTGAAACATCTCCTGCCTCACAGTCAAGTATTGAAGACTCACGAACAGAGCTTCTCCTTTTGGTTTCATACGCATCCATACCACAAATAAGACAACACCAACACACCACGACATCCAACTACTCACTCGCAGCACATCCACCAAACAGGGGTTCAAAGGATGCACATGCATCACCTTCCACCTTAACCAAGAAACTTAAGAAGAAAATATGCATAACAAACACTCCCCCTTGAATAGATAAATTAAAACTCCCTAAGAGTAGGGCACACTCCCAGGAAAACACAGATTCCTGAAGGACTCTATGAAATCTTCCTTTTCTCTTCAAAGAGAACTCACACCGCATGACGTCCCCAAACATGACCCATGCGGCCGATGAAAGTACTACAAGACTTTCAATACACCAGCCAACACTGATGACTCTGAATTGCCTTCACCCTTCCCCACTGGAATTCCTTTCACTGTTTCCAGGGGAACATTCAAACACAACAATGTCAAACTTCATACCCGACGACTGAGACAACTCAAAGGGACCAAAACTCTGTTCAACTCCCCTCACTTCTGTCATTCCACTACAAGAGGATCCGATTAACCGAAAAGAAAAGGGAATAGACTTATCACTATCACTCAAAAGGAAGAGTGATTGGTTTAATCAACTAGAGGGTCATCCAATGACGAATTACCCATAGCCGCACTTCAATTTCATGTTAATACTTTATGTGGGGCGTGCACTAGTCAAGAAATAAAACCATGGACCCAATCAAACTGGTCCATTGTCTAATACATACTACAAGAGAACACTAAACATGTAGGGAGAACCGCTTCAAGGGCTCCCCAAAGCACTTTTCAAAAGAAACCATTAACCACACACTTTCACACTAACTTATAGATAAAATTCAAAATGAGACACAAATCAGTCAAAAAGGGTTATCATCTCGAAACACCTTACATAATACATTTCCAAACCACAAGGACTCACCACAAAAACACCAGTTATTTAAAAACACCAAATTTTTCCTTTAAAAAATCCTTTTGAAAGAGAACAATGTTGGTGTGTTATGAAAACACCAATGGTGTTCTATGGGCCTCACACATGCATGTTCCCATGCCACACTGGCACCCACCTCATGTCCATCCAGACACTCATCTTCTTATGCCATTAACCATTTCTATTTCCATATACACTCATGCATGTGGTTTCCCATGAGAGCACCATGAATCAGAACCAAACCTTTCAATTTTTCAAAACCAAAACATTCAACCCATGCTTTTCAAACCTTACAAATCATTTTATTTTTAAAACACTTCATTTAAAAAAACTTTTCAAGACCAAATCATTTTGACTTAAAAACCAAATTTCCATGAATCCAAAACAAAGAGACAAGAGACGATAGGAGGAAACTAGTGTCAACAGGTGACTGGGACATATGTTTGGCGGCTATATGCCAATCAAACCACTGCCACAGAGGGTATTCTAGGATAGAGTCCTTGGCTCCACATGGCTTTCCAGACCCTACGAGCTCACAGGGACCACTGACCCTACTCCCCTTTCATTTCCCCTAGACAAGATTAACTGCAAGGACCAAAAACTCAGACAAACCTCAACATACTTCGGTAACTTGAGTCCTGCCACGAGGTGTGCGGGCCAGGAACCTTAGTCATAGCCAGGACGTCGAGTCCCGAAAACCTTAAATCCAGCCTACCGTGACTCTATCCCAAAAGAACATGACCCAAGAGAGAAAACCTCCTCTAATACCATTTTATCACGAACCAAGTTGGGTCGTCATCCAACCAGGCACCCGACCCGGTCCACAGCATAGTCCAAAGGGCGTTCCTGGTCCCCACGGGCTGGCACAAGTGCCTGGGTATCAAAACTAACACATGGGAACAATTTACCAGAAATAGTAAACAAAAAACAACAGATAAGATGAAAAAACCAAAACTGGAAACAGACAACCAAACTAAAATCAAATTTAAAGGTTTACAACTAGAACCAACATCAAAAAATAAATGACAAAAAAAGAAACTAAAACTCTAACTCAAACCTCCAAGCAACAAGAGAGGTGAAACACACACACACCACACCACCAACATGCACGAAAAGACCATCAACGACCAAAACCACCATCATTGAGCACCATTCCTCAACCTATAATACATAGAAAAAAAGTTCTACATACACCCAAAGGTGCATGTAGGGTGTGAGACAAAATTCTAGTAGGATGTAAACCAATAAAAAGGTTCCATGCAAAACTATTAAATGACAAATACATTTGCAATTTTAATTAAAGAAAAGAAGTAAATGCTTAAACAGTTTTAAAGAAAATGGTATTAAGGAAAACAGCTTCAAATGGAACAAATTAAATTAAAATAAAACACACACCCTTTTTAAAAATAACCAATATGTCACACTGATGAGCGTAAAGTAACCAATGAGCACTAATATGGGAGAGGTCGCGTGGGTGTTAGTTAGCTGGGGTCCCTAGATCTTTGTGTCTCACTGAAACGTGGATTATAAGGCCACGACCCTTAGAAAACGTGGCTTAGAAGGCCACGACTCTCAGAAAAACATATGCTTAGTTAGTGTTGCAATCGTCAGTCCTGCAAGTGAAACAAGGTCGAGTCACCTTCGGAACACTAACCCACTAGTCTAGTCCACCCTCCAAGCTACCTAGGCTTCTTGGTTTGTGCTTGAACAAGTTTCAAGTTCATGCCACATGTCACACTAATGCATAAAATCCAAACAGGGTATTTACGCATGGAAAAACACCATTTTCACACCCAAACCCTCTTTTAAAACCATACACACACCAAAATCTTTTCAAAACATAATTTTCATATGTTACATACTCAATTAAACCATTTTCACAATAAAAAAACACTTATCATTAAACAAACCACCACTTACACATATAAATACCATTTTGAAATAAGACACACACTAAAACATTCTCTTTCAAGATGTTTCACACCATGACCATGATTTAGTAAACCAGTTTGAAAGTTCATAAAACAATATAAACAGAGTGTCACATGGCTTTACACACACTAAAGTAACCATTTCTACATTCAAAACACATTCTAACATCACATGTACTCAAATACCATTTTATAGTGTGACCTGCACCACACCAACAGTTTGATGGAAAACCTTACACCGTATAAAAAACACAATATCATAACCCACATAATTTAATAGGCCAGAAATAAAATCTTAAAAAAAAATTAGAATAAATCACTTGGCGTTAACCACTAAACTCAAGCAAAAACTTCTTTCATGACCAAACGCACACGACGTCCTATCAAAAATACAATTCGTATCACTTTCATAGCCTAATAAGATAACCACACAATTCCAAAGTCACTAATAGAGACACCCAATAATATGAACAATCTACTAAACAATTTCAATTTAAATTAAACTTCAAATAAAACAGACTTCACACAACAAAAAATAATTAAATAAAATTCTAAACAAATTAATCATTGCAAATTAATTCATCAGATAACAATTAGACGAGGAACCACCTACCTTGGTGTAGCAGACTTCAAAAATATGGTGCACAGGGACCGTCACACACCAACTGCAACTCAAAAAAACCCAAATTGACTCTAAATTAAACAATTGAACCAAAAATATCAAAAACTAACCCTAAAATTGGACACCCATCCTGCTGAAATCCTAAAACCCCCAAAACAAGAACCAAACACTGAGGAAATGAGAGGAGGAGGACTTTACCGGGAGGGGATTCGTCTGCAAAAGAGGGTTGCGCTAGTCGAGTAGGGGAGCAGGGGTTTGACCGGTCTGGTGTGAGGTGGACAAACAGCACTGACGCGAGCTGGCCAGGAGGTCGGGTGGCAGTGTGTGCAGCCTGGTGAGGGGGGGCGGGGTGACAACGTGAATGGGGGAAGGCTGGCCGGAAGGGATTGTATGGCAGCTGGAAGGGAGCAATGACGCAGTGCGGCTGAAGGTGAGGATGAAGGGAGGAGGGAAGTTTGGCGGTGCTACAGGATCTCGTCCAGGAAGCTTGATGCGCACCAGGTGGGAAGCCGGAGGGAGAAAGAAGGGGCTAGTCATGGGTCGCGTGAGTGTTGCCGAGCAGTGTGAGGGCGCCTGGGAAGGGGGGGGGGGGTGACACTGATGTGGCAGTGTTTTCACACTCTTTTCCACATCCTTTTTGTATTTTTTATTGATTTTTTTATATCAAAACGTTTTTTTTTATTAAATAATTGATAATTAATGTGATTTGGTAATTTATTGTGTAAAATAATCTATTTTAGTTTAAATCAATTGTTTTTAATATTAATTGTTGTCTTTTTAAATAATTATTAAATTAATTTAGTCTTTCGAATTAGACTTTTATTTATTTATTCTTTTATTTTTATTCTAGTCAGTTTATTAATTTATTAATTTAATTAATTAATTTTTTATTCTTTAAATTGTAAAAAAATAACTCATTTTAGTTTTTAATTATTTTAATAATTTAATTAGTTTTAACAATTTATGTTTATTCAATTAATATTTTTTATTCTTTAATTTACTTTATTAATTATTTAATTAATTTGTTAATTAATTTAAGTTAGTGACTTTTAATTTTTTAATTTGTTCTTTAATTAATTTGTTTATAATTTTTAATAAAAATAAATTCATTTTTTTAATAAAGCATAATTAATTTTGTCTTATTTATTAAGTTTTTAATCTTTGTCTTGGTTTTATTAAAGTTTTAATTAATTTAATTTTTGTTTTGCAGATTACGGTGGCACGTCTCACCGTTCCACATCACTGCCCATCCCACTGTATTCCCCACTCATGGTGAGACCGTGAGCAACCATCACGGTGCCTGTGCAACTGTTTCATCAACTGTGCTAGACTCCCCATCCTACTGTTTCACCCCTCACATTGCCACTGGTCCCCACACACACCACCTCACTTACTGTCTCACATTTTTCTTCACGGTGCCACCTTATTCCCAGACTTACTGTCTCACCGTTTCTCAACTGTCTCACCTCCTCCACCCCTTTCCTCACGGTGCCTCCTCTACTTCTTTGACACCATTCCACCTCCAATCACTATGGAACCATTTTAGAACTGGTGCCACCATCTTTTACCCCCCAACGTCTCACCGTCAAACCTCCAACCTCCAGTATCTTCCTGGTGACACAGAAAACCTTCCCACCGATGGCACCGATCCTCTACTCCCGTTCACGCAGCACCTTAACATAGCACAACCAACCAGTAGCAGTAATCACGCAGCAATACACGAATTACAACAATAGGACAACAGATAAAAATATCACCCAAAGAGCATAAAATTAATTCAGAAGTAAAAGAAACCCTGAACCAATTTCATTCTTATCTACCTTAATTCTCATGTCATCCTCCTACTTGCACGGTCTCAACCCCCATCCTTCTTGCGCACCACTACTATCCACCACACCCTGCACACCAGAACCGAGCGGTGACCCAATCCCACGAAGCCGGCACCATCCAAACCCAAGCCGATGCTGCCTTCTTCCACAAGCTCAGTGCCGCGCCAGATTTGAACCGCCTCTCTCACAACCACGTCGTATCCACATCTCTGCGCCCCTGCCTCCATACTCACCATGCTCCACTCCATCCCTTGTCCGCACCTGAACCCCGCAAGGCCGTCCAAACACCATAAACCCTAATCGAACCCCCTCTCTTCATGCCTTTTGAAGATGTTGGACTCCTCCTTACCGTGGGACCACCTGATTCGCTGCCTCCCCATTTCCGCATCCCCTGCTCGCCAGAGAGCCACCTGAAGCCCGCGCCGAGACCTCCCCCTACTTTCCCCCTTTCTCCCCCACATCCTATGTCTAAACCCTCTCCCCCTTTACTTCTCCGAACAGACCCCCCCGCCTCTTCATTGTTTTTCATTTTGTTTTATATACTATAATATATAATAAAATTTATATAATATATACTTAATATATTAACATATATATAATATAACTATTATAACATATAATATAACACATTATATAATATATATATCATATACTATACTATAATAATTATAGGTATATTAATAATAATATATAATCTTATATCTAATATCATTATGTCATAATAATTTATGTTATTTGATAAATATAATAAACATTAACATATAATAGTAATAATAATATTAGGTATTATATATATATATATATATGTATGTATTTTTATTTACTAATCTAAGTAATAATTTTAATATATAGTTATTTCAGTTTCTTTTTATTTTCTTAACTTGTTTCTGGTTTTTCTATTGTTCTGTACAGGGGGAGCTACTGGTAGAAGCAAGGATAAAAGAAGTCAGTGGGAAAGACGCGAGAATATTCGCGAGTTTGTTGCAGGGGGTTGTTTACACTTACATGGAGTTAACTTAAAAGTTGGTGACGTGCACATCAAAGACGCGCCACGTGGATAGACACTGCGTGTTAGTTAAGTTTTCTGTTTTCATCTCTAAATAAGAGGACACGTAACTACTCTCTTCTGAAGGCAGGAGGGCAAAGGGCTAGGGGATGGAACAAGAACTGGGCAAGGCACCATTCCATGGGGGAGGGAGGAGACTCCACCCGATTCACATATCCATTACTTCCACATCTCACGGACTCAGATCGTCTTTGACCTGGAGATGGGACCTGATCCTCCATTCTCTGCCTCACCCTCATTGCTTTATTCTAGTTTTAATTTGAATTGTGTCTGTAAATACATGTGTGTGTGTTTTGTTAATTGAATTTTGATGTTTTTTTAGTTTTCTTGTGTCATTCATTCATCCTCATTTTGTGTCGTGATCTCGAATCTCCAGAAATGGAGATCTAACTTGCGGGGCTAGATCCAGTTTATGAAACCCAACAAGATATGGAGATCCACACATTAACTTTATCACATCATTTTTATTCACCTTGGTAGATCGCATCTGTGAGTTAGATTAAGCGAGAGCAAGATCTTGCGTAGGACGATTTTACACTTTCTTGTTTAATTAATTCTCCCCTTCCTGTCTTGATTTCTCAAACTGAGAATCAAGATTGGTTGTGCGATGTGATGATCTTAGTGGAATCATTCTAGATTGTGAGAAATTCTTTCTAGGATGACTTTGCTGATTGAATCACCTTGCAGTCCGGAGGAACGCTTGAATATTGAAGAAATTCGATACTTGAGTGTTTAATTTATAGGCGATACTGGTCTGTGATCTGAGACATCGATCATGCACTGTAAAAAATTGATAATTGTTGATCAATTTATTAAGTTGATCTAGGAAAGTGAGTAGGGGTGGATTAACCTGGGTCTGGCCTTTGTCTCTCTGACTATTGCCTTGACCTGGTGTCATCTGTTTGTCATGTGCCTTGTGTTCTATCCATGCCTACTTTCTTTCCCTGGTTTTTCCATGTGTTTCTGTGTTCTTCAATTTTTCATCACTGTTTCCCTCTCCACTGTGCTCTTTAACAGGAATTAGTAATTTCTTAGGAGTTGTGTTTTTCTGTTTTCAAAATATCTAAAAAAAATACAAAAAGGTTTTCGGAATGACCACTTAGGATCTCGACACGGCTTCCTTGAGAGTGACCCCAAGATTAGCCATTGTCTTACATCTTGGGTCTTTATAAATGTAAACTTGACCGTCCTCACGACAAGGATGCCCATAAAATTTTAGCGCTGTTGCCGGGGAGGCAAGGAGTGTCTCATTGGTTTTCCAATTTTTATTTTATTTTAATACAAAAAAAACATATAAAAAACACACAGGCACAACAGTGATGAACTCTAACAAAACTGGTATAGTGTCACTATTTGACCTGGTTCAAGAGCTTGAAGAGGTTGTTGCTAAGTTTCAATGTTGGATGCATGAAAGACAGCATCGAGAACTTATTGATGAGGAGACAATTTATTCTCATGAGATCATCCAGCTGATGCAACAAGCCATGGATAAGTTTAAAGGCTACCAAGAAGAAAGTGAAGTACCACCACCTCTCATTGAAGCCCAACATTCTAGAAAACAGTTGAGAAGGAAATAGAAAATAAATATAAGAAAGAAAAAGTTAGAGTTTCCCAACTTTGGTATGGATTTGTTCCTGGAGTCAAAGATGGAAATTCTAGAACCAATTTCTGAGGATGTTTTCAAGGGCTACCAGGAGATGGAACGTTCAATGATTCATGATGCTGGGCATTTCTTTGATGATCATCTTTTCTCTAATTTCCATTCTAATGATTTTTCTTGTAATAACTTTTTTAATGACTTCTCAATGCTTCAACAGGTGGAGCCAACACATGACATTATATCATTCTCCTTAGAAGATTCATCAAGTGAGGTGGTGTATTTTGAAGAGAGGCTGGAGGAGGTTGACTACCTCTCTCTTACCCTGGACCCTATCCCAGGATCACTATTCCTTCATGAGGAGGAACAAGCATCACTGATAAAGGGAGTTGACAATTTTATGAAATAAACTGTATTTTTATTCAACTTGGATTGCATTGAAGATGATTTTAATTGTGTTTCTCCTTGTGCAGGTTTTGAAGATGCATCTCACTTTTGTGATTTCCTAGAGAGTGAGGAAGTTGCAGTTGCTTCTGCTGAAGAGTTAATAGAACTCCCAATTCTGGATAACACTTCCAGTTTGGGAGTTATTTTTGAAAAGGAATTTTTTGAGATGTGCACAAGTTTACAAGTGGATGATGACAAATTCTGTTTTGCTCAAGATAAAATAATTTATTAGAATGAACCAGAATACAAGTCACACTGAAGTTTTCCAACATTAATACCTATACACCCTCGACCTTTAGATGCATAAGAGGGGAAGTACCCCTGCCTTTTGTGTTCCCCTCCACCATTCAACAAGAATTACTTCACTTTGAAGGAGGGGAATTTGGTTGAAGCAGCACATGGGTACTCCAAAGATGGAAAATAATTGAAGTTGGAAGGAATCACACCTGGTGGTTCCTGAGCATGAAGTTAAATCCCCCATCTGATTGGAGTTGATCCGAGGACTTTCCAACTGTGGACAGTCAAACTACAGCACCCCCTGGGGGGTTATCCCAGGATTATCCTCTTTAATTTCCTACTTTAGTTTATTTTTTCATGTTGTTTTAATTTGAGTGTTGTTTTCTTAGGATAATAAACTGTCATTAGATTCCACATGGCTATCATCCAAGTCTTAGGGGGCCAGCTCACTGGATTAATGGATAAAACTCCCAAACTCACACTTTGTAGCAGCTTTTTATTTGAACATAAAATCTAGAACACTAATGTTAAATTGTTTCATCATGTAGGTGGAAAACCGGAGAATCCAGAGTTCATGCGCAATGTAATTAAAGGGATACATTGAAAAAAATGAATTAAATATTCTATTCATGGAAGTAATGTTTTAGTTCTACAAGTTGTTTCAATCTACTCATTCATTTTGTGTGTTGTTGTGAATTAAGTGTGGGGGAGTTTCTATTGATTTTTGAAACTAGTGAATATGTTCGCTTTCATGGGTGTTTAGCTTCTAATATCTACTTAGTTGAAAATGTATTTTGAGTTGATTTGTATAACATACTTGCACCCACTACTTTCAATTTTATTGATTTGCTTCTACACATCATTGTTAATCTTGCTACTATTTGAAGTAAATTGTTAAAATATTTTGTCTGCTCACAATGATTCAAAGCATGAAAATTTTAGGAATATAAATACACTTGGTTGTTGGAGATATTTTGTGGGGTTGGATTCTTCTGTTTTTTTATTTGAAGTTTTATTTTCTTTCACTTTTGTGTGGCAAAGAAAACTTTTGAACCTCATTGCTACCCCTCCATATCCTTTTTAAGATGAACTCCTCATCAATTTTGAACTTCCACTATCTTCCACCTTAGAATACAACATTGGGGACAATGTTGGGTTTTATGTATGGGAGAGAGGGTTCATTCTGGTGTCATGTTGAATACCCCCTTATTGAACCTGAGTTTGTGGTTGTTTAAAAAAATGGTAAATTTTTTTCAAAAAAATGTTTCAAAATTCCTTCAAAAAATTTTCAAATGCTTTCATCACATGATGGTCATTAGAGGTTCATTGGTACATAAATTATGTCTTGTTTAGTGGATAATGGTTTGATGGTTGTTGCGAGAGGCATTTACTCAGAAATTGTTAAGCATGAATGATTTCTTAGTGCAATTGTTCACTGTCTCTATGAACCTTTCTGTTTCGGAACTGAGGATGAGATTATGACATGATAGGTTTTGTGGGATGATGATCATGACTTAGGGTAACTTGATGTTCTCACTCAAACCCAGGGGACTCACATTTTTATAAAATAATATTCAATCACTTTAGGAAGTCAATTCGAATGATTATTAATTAAGTAGTAAAATGGGAAAATGGGATCCCACGGTGAGTATTTGAGACAAGGTACATTGGGTGTGTTTATATGAAGAAATAGAGCCAATTTCAATCTTAATAAGTGCTATTCACAGTGCTATGCACATGGAATATGGCTGGAAAAAGGTAAAATAAAGTGCCCTTTTCAAAAATGAACTCATTAAGGTGAGGGGAATTTTTAACCCTAATGAAGAAGGGAGCAATTAACTTGGTTAATTTTCATTTGAGTTGAATCAATAAAGTGATGAAATTAATGGACTTTAATTTCTGAAACCTGGAGGAAGGTGAGAATGGAAGGTGCCCTTGGTTAAGTTTTGAGTTCCAATTCATCTGACCTATCAACACTCCTTGAATTAGAACTTGAATTGGAAGGTGAAGTAGTGTAACGACCCGAAATTTTTTAAATAAATTTTGTTTCCCAATTTTATGTGTTATTGTTATACTCAACAAAAACGTTTTATTTGATAAACATGATTATAATTAAAATGAGATCAGTGGGTTTTGACTATTATATAACCATCGGTCAATATGACCGCTGTGAACAAAATGTTTTGATATAAGTAATCTTGGTTAATTATTATAGAAAGAAGATTCGATGGCCTCACCTAGTAGTCTTGGACCGATCGAAGCCCATCTAACAGAGCTTGGGAAGGAGGTAGCACCACTGGGCTTTGCTCTGGATCAAATCCAAGCCGAACTTCATCATGTGAAGCTGGAACGGAATCGCCTTCGTGAGAAGTTCAAACTGATAGAAATTACTACTCGGGCAATGTTGACTGAGTCGCCCCAAGCTTCTATCACCCTAGCACACCTTACTCTTAGGTCCTATGCTGGTATTATAAGGGGTTATGTAACGATACCGTAACTACCTTGTGTAATCCTTGTTTTAAATAAAAATTGGGATTTCTTCTTATGATGAAGTTTATGAATTTTGAAATGACCGGATAAATATAGTATGCAGATTTTTGATAAATTTTAGAAAAAGGATATTTTAAATATGTTTATGTAAACCCTAAATAATTAAAAATGTGTAATGATTTTCAAAAAATGGTCTTCTTCAATTATGTTCAGTACTAAATTTAGAGTCTAATAAGACCAACTTGATTTTTGATGAATAGTAAATTATGAATAGTGATTTTATGATTAGGATTAGTAATATGACCAAATGGATTAGTAATCTCACTTAAAGAAAGTTTTAAAATAATCTAGGCACCTTGATTAAGTAATGTGATTCAATAAAATAGTTAAATAACGGTTTCAATAATTATTATTCAAGTATTAGTTTTTTCGGGTGAATAGTGTTTTTTAATTAAAAATTTAATTAAAAATAATTAGAAAATTATTTTTATAAAAATGACTTTATTTTTGAACTCAAAGCATCGATATTATGTTATGGTAATTTTTGGGGTTTTTTCTGAAAAAATGAATTTTCGATGAATAGTGTTTTTATTTAAAAATTAAATTAAAAATATTTAGAAAATTATTTTTATAAAATGGATTTCATTTTTGAAATCATAGCATTGATATTTGGTTAATGTGAAATTTTGGGATTTTTCTGAGAAAGTTGAATTTTCAGTGAATAGTAAAAATACAGTTTTAGGGTTTCGGTATGTTTAATGACATCATAACGGTGTCATGATGATGTCATGAGATCTTTTGAGGGTTGGCCGGCCAAGGGTGATGAATTATTGTTTTGGGGGTCCCATGTGGCCTAACTCTATGATAAATGACAAGGGAGAGCACATGGGTTTGAGAAAAGCACATGTGAGGTGTCCCTTGGCCATTAATGCCTTGTCCCCTCACTTTCCCTATAAATACCAATCCCTCCTCTCATCCATTCGACTCCCCACTCATTCCCAACGAATTTCTGGTCTCATTACCTCCCAAGGAGTCCTCCCAAGGTTCCCCCAAGCCCTCAAGGTCCCAACCTTTGAGGTTTAAGAGTTACATTTTAAGGTAAGGGATCTGACCCCTCTCTTTCTTTTCAAGTAATCTCTTTTATGTCATTTTTTTTATACTCCATGTTCTTATGTTGGAGGATGTTCTTTTATATTCATCCTACTGCCTATTTCATGTTCATATGATGAGAGACCCCCCTTGCTCTCATCAATTCGTTTTAAGAATGTTTAAGTGGCGCCGTTAGGCTGCAGAATTTTTAAGGGATTCTTTCACCTTCCTCGTTTTCAAGTTCTATTTTCATTCAAGTCTTTCATGTTCCTTTTTATTATGTTGGGGTATGATCTCTAAATTATCATACTGATATTTTATGATCATATGATGAGAGACCCCATTTGATCGCTTCAATTCAGTATTTTGAAGTTTTAAGTGGCGCCGTTAGGCTGCCGAATTTTTAAGTGGTTCTTCACCCTTCTCGTTTTGAAGTTCTACTTTCATGTCAATTATTTCAAGTTCCTTTTTGTTATATTGGGGTATGATCTCTATATATATCATACTGGACTCTTATGTTCATATGATGAGAGACCCCATTTGATCTCTTCAATTCAGTATTTTGATGTTTTAAGTGGCGCCGTTAGGCTGCCGAAATTTTAAGTGGTTCTTCACCCTTCTCGTTTTGAAGTTCTACTTTCATGTCAATTCTTTCAAGTTCCTTTTTGTTATGTTGGGGAATTATCTCTATATCTATCATACTGATCTCTTCTGATCATATGATGAGGGACCCTATTTGATCTTGTCAAATCATTTTCTTTTGAAGTTAAGTGACGCCGTAAGGCTGCCGAATTTTCATAAGAGAAATCTAATTTTTTTTTTCTTCCATGTTTTTCATTTCAAATGGTATGTCCCTAAAATTTCATTACCATGTCCATATGTACTTCTTATTCTTTCACCCTACTTTTTTTATGGATCATTTATGAGAGGGTGACCCATGTCCCCTCTCATTTCAATGTTTTCTAAAACCCCGAAACTTAGCCGTTATGCTGCAGAATTTTCCCCTCAAAATGCCTCTCTCTTTTCTCAAAAATTATTTTATGTTATAAAGTGAATACTCAAAGCTCTTATTTCTACAAGGGTATTCACATATATATCAAAATGTCCCATTTTAAATTCTGGGATTTACATACATGAGACCCGCTTTCCCTTTCCGTGGGTTTAAAGTGACGTAAAGATCATGTCTTTAAAGCAGTTTTTAAAACATTATGATTATGAAATGAAACCCATTTATTTTATGCTATGTGGGTTATTTATGAAATGTTTGATGATGATATATGTGGCTCACATGATAATAAATGCAAATTTAAGGGTGCGCCCTGATAGCGCTCCAATGCATTGGGTAATGATGTAACCACTAGAGATTACAATTTTCACGATACCTTGGTGAATAACCTTGGTAATTTTAAAATGACACCTTGGGGATGGACCTTGGTGATATGTTCATGATTTTCTATGTTAAATGATGTAGCCACATCTTCAAGTTATGAAAAAGTTTTATTTTTATTATGATATGCCTCATGATTTCATTTTCCTGCCTTAAAGTTCTTTTCATGACTTTATTGATGTATCTCAAGTTCATATGTAAAATGTTTCACTTGTTTCCCTTGCTGGGCCTTCTGCTCACCCTTCCTTTTGATGTATGTCCCCAGGTTATGGGATGCAGTAATGAGCCTAGGGTGAACATGAGGAGAAGCCTTTCAAGTGTTTAAGAAGAATGTTTTTTTGGTTTCATGTTTTATGTTCCTTGTTTCCAAGACACTAAACCTTAAAGATCCTCAGTTCCGTGTAATGGAATGAAAAGTTATGTTATAAAAAGACGGGATGCTATAGTTGGTATCAAAGGATGGTTTAGTTATTTGTGGAAATTAGGATATGAAAACTCTAGGAGGAACCCTATAGAAAAGTTTAAAATAGGAAATCTTCCTGGTATTTTGGTGAGTATTGAGTAAGGGGTTGCCAAGAAAATACATCCCTGTCTGGATACGAGCAGGTAGAGGTGGCTCTGGCACAGATGTACATAGGGGTAAAACCCGAAAACACCGCTTTGAGCTAGACTCGAACGGGAACTGGTACACGACAACGGGCCTTGCTGCACTCTTGGTTACGACACTCCCAGGGGATATGCTTTGGTTAATTCATAAGCTTGGTATGAACCATTGTTAAAGGAACAAAGATAAAATAAAATAAAGGTTCACATAAGAATATATGATCATTCATAACCTAGATGGGAACCTAGGAGATCACATGTTAGGGTATACCTTTCATATACAAGTTATCCTTATATGATTTCAGTTCTTTTTCATGATTATTAGCTAAGTACTTAAACCCCTAATTATGCTTTCTCTTCTTAGTTAATGGTGGGAAATGGAAGAACATGTCCTGACAACCAATGTGATAGGAAATGCGATGATTTTAGAATTAATATGACAGGGATGATTAGGGGATTAAAATCTGATTATTATTTTGGAAGACGTTCATTATTTTGGGAACCATATTTGATCGAGGTAAATAGATTACTACGGTATTTTCATTGAGGAGTAAGGTTGACTTATATTTTGAAGAATCGATGAATTTAAGGTGAACTTATAGTAATTTAGGTTACTTATGAGAATGACTAACCTATCTTGGGTAAAATATGTTTAGGTTAGCTACTTTTTTTATAAGATGTTAGGAGTGGTTGATGTTGTCTGGAGATGAACAATGAAGTTGTTTTGAAAGACTATGTTATCAAATCCTTATTGTATTTGGGTTTCAATCTTAGTTTGGTTTGTTTTGAGGAATTTTAAGGACCGTTATTTAGGGAATGGTCTATGATGAAATTTGGGTAGTACCATGGAACTTTGATGATTTAAAAGTAGTTTCCATTCCTATGGGATTCTTTCTTTTTGAAGAGTTTTTTTACCTTAACCTTTCAGTTTTTGGGATAATGTTTAAAGATAGAATAAATAGATAGTTAATATTTTTTAGATTATGTGATTCTATAGAAGATGATTCTTGTGCTTTTATGAGACCAAGTGTTTTTGAATTCTCATCATTTGGAGAAAAGATTAGTGTTGGTAGGGACTTGTTAAAGGATGAAACTCTACTTGATGGTAGGTATATTTTCTTATGTTTTTGTTCTATGTAGTAAATGAAATCCTCAAAATTATGAAAAGAAACGTAAAACAAAAATGTTGTTGGTTTACGTTTCCTACTAGGTAATCAAAGACCATTTACACACATCATAAGTTTGGGATTTTCTCATGGTTAACTTTCTCCTAATCATGTTCTCTATCACTCTCCCTCAGAACTTGACCCTTTGTTTTTTCCTCCATGTCCATGTTTTCCTACATGGAACCCTAGTGTGGGTTAACTCGGGTGACCTTTGTACTTCCCTTTCTTTATTTTAAAGTAATAGTTTTACTGACTCCTTTTCCGATGTGGGACTTTCAATGAAATTTCAAAACCCAATTTTAAAATTGCGAGGACGCAATTTCTTAAGGGGGGAAGATTGTAACGACCCGAAATTTTTTAAATAAATTTTGTTTCCCAATTTTATGTGTTATTGTTATACTCAACAAAAACGTTTTATTTGATAAACATGATTATAATTAAAATGAGATCAGTGGGTTTTGACTATTATATAACCATCGGTCAATATGACCGCTGTGAACAAAATGTTTTGATATAAGTAATCTTGGTTAATTATTATAGAAAGAAGATTCGATGGCCTCACCTAGTAGTCTTGGACCGATCGAAGCCCATCTAACAGAGCTTGGGAAGGAGGTAGCACCACTGGACTTTGCTCTGGATCAAATCCAAGCTGAACTTCATCATGTGAAGCTGGAACGGAATCGCCTTCGTGAGAAGTTCAAACTGATAGAAATTACTACTCGAGCAATGTTGACTGAGTCGCCCCAAGCTTCTATCACCCTAGCACACCTTACTCTTAGGTCCTATGCTGGTATTATAAGGGGTTATGTAACGAGACCGTAACTACCTTGTGTAATCCTTGTTTTAAATAAAAATTGGGATTTCTTCTTATGATGAAGTTTATGAATTTTGAAATGACCGGATAAATATAGTATGCAGATTTTTGATGAATTTTAGAAAAAGGATATTTTAAATATGTTTATGTAAACCCTAAATAATTAAAAATGTGTAATGATTTTCAAAAAATGGTCTTCTGCAATTATGTTCAGTACTAAATTTAGAGTCTAATAAGACCAACTTGATTTTTGATGAATAGTAAATTATGAATAGTGATTTTATGATTAGGATTAGTAATATGACCAAATGGAATAGTAATCTCACTTAAAGAAAGTTTTAAAATAATCTAGGCACCTTGATTAAGTAATGTGATTCAATAAAATAGTTAAATAACAGTTTCATTAATTATTATTCAAGTATTAGTTTTTTCGGGTGAATAGTGTTTTTTAATTAAAAATTTAATTAAAAATAATTAGAAAATTATTTTTATAAAAATGACTTTATTTTTGAACTCAAAGCATCGATATTATGTTATGGTAATTTTTGGGGTTTTTTCTGAAAAAATGAATTTTCGATGAATAGTGTTTTTATTTAAAAATTAAATTAAAAATATTTAGAAAATTATTTTTATAAAATGGATTTCATTTTTGAAATCAGAGCATTAATATTTGGTTAATGTAAAATTTTGGGATTTTTCTGAGAAAGTTGAATTTTCAGTGAATAGTAAAAATACAGTTTTAGGGTTTCGGTATGTTTAATGACATCATAACGGTGTCATGATGATGTCATGAGATCTTTTGAGGGTTGGCCGGCCAAGGGTGATGAATTATTGTTTTGGGGGCCCCATGTGGCCTAACTCCATGATAAATGACAAGGGAGAGCACATGGGTTTGAGAAAAGCACATGTGAGGTGTCCCTTGGCCATTAATGCCTTGTCCCCTCACTTTCCCTATAAATATCAATCCCTCCTCTCATCCATTCGACTCCCCACTCATTCCCAACGAATTTCTGGTCTCATTACCTCCCAAGGAGTCCTCCCAAGGTTCCCCCAAGCCCTCAAGGTCCCAACCTTTGAGGTTTAAGAGTTACATTTTAAGGTAAGGGATCTGACCCCTCTCTTTCTTTTCAAGTAATCTCTTTTATGTCATTTTTTTTATACTCCATCTTCTTATGTTGGAGGATGTTCTTTTATATTCATCCTACTGCCTATTTCATGTTCATATGATGAGAGACCCCCCTTGATCTCATCAATTCGTTTTAAGAATGTTTAAGTGGCGTCGTTAGGCTGCCGAATTTTTAAGGGATTCTTTCACCTTCCTCGTTTTCAAGTTCTATTTTCATTCAAGTCTTTCATGTTCCTTTTTATTATGTTGGGGTATGATCTCTAAATTATCATACTGGTCTTTTATGATCATATGATGAGAGACCCCATTTGATCGCTTCAATTCAGTATTTTGAAGTTTTAAGTGGCGCCGTTAGGCTGCCGAATTTTTAAGTGGTTATTCACCCTTCTCGTTTTGAAGTTCTACTTTCATGTCAATTATTTCAAGTTCCTTTTTGTTATATTGGGGTGTGATCTCTATATATATCATACTGGACTCTTATGTTCATATGATGAGAGACCCCATTTGATCTCTTCAATTCAGTATTTTGATGTTTTAAGTGGCGCCGTTAGGCTGCCGAAATTTTAAGTGGTTCTTCACCCTTCTCGTTTTGAAGTTCTACTTTCATGTCAATTCTTTCAAGTTCCTTTTTGTTATGTTGGGGAATTATCTCTATATCTATCATACTGATCTCTTATGATCATATGATGAGGGACCCTATTTGATCTTGTCAAATCATTTTCTTTTGAAGTTAAGTGACGCCGTAAGGCTGCCGAATTTTCATAAGAGAAATCTAATTTTTTTTTCTTCCATGTTTTTCATTTCAAATGGTATGTCCCTAAAATTTCATTACCATGTCCATATGTCCTTCTTATTCTTTCACCCTACTGTTTTATGGATCATTTATGAGAGGGTGACCCATGTCCCCTCTCATTTCAATGTTTTCTAAAACCCCGAAACTTAGCCGTTATGCTGCAGAATTTTCCCCTCAAAATGCCTCTCTCTTTTCTCAAAAATTATTTTATGTTATAAAGTGAATACTCAAAGCTCTTATTTCTACAAGGGTATTCACATATATATCAAAATGTCCCATTTTAAATTCTGGGATTTACATACATGAGACCCGCTTTCCCTTTCCGTGGGTTTAAAGTGACGTAAAGATCATGTCTTTAAAGCAGTTTTTTAAACATTATGATTATGAAATGAAACCCATTTATTTTATGCTATGTGGGTTATTTATGAAATGTTTGATGATGATATATGTGGCTCACATGATAATAAAGGCAAATTTAAGGTTGCGCCCTGATAGCGCTCCAATGCATTGGGTAATGATGTAACCACTAGAGATTACAATTTTCACGATACCTTGGTGAATAACCTTGGTAATTTTAAAATGACACCTTGGGGATGGACCTTGGTGATATGTTCATGATTGTCTATGTTAAATGATGTAGCCACATCTTCAAGTTATGAAAAAGTTTTATTTTTATTATGATATGCCTCATGATTTCATTTTCCTGCCTTAAAGTTCTTTTCATGACTTTATTGATGTATCTCAAGTTCATATGTAAAATGTTTCACTTGTTTCCCTTGCTGGGCCTTCTGCTCACCCTTCCTTTTGATGTATATCTCCAGGTTATGGGATGCAGTAATGAGCCTAGGGTGAACATGAGGAGAAGCCTTTCAAGTGTTTAAGAAGAATGTTTTTTTTGTTTCATGTTTTATGTTCCTTGTTTCCAAGACACTAAACCTTAAAGATCCTCAGTTCCGTGTAATGGAATGAAAAGTTATGTTATAAAAAGACGGGATGCTATAAGTAGGATAGTTAATGAGTACAAGTAGGAGTCATGACATACTTGACAATGTATGAATTTGTGATTCTCTTGATTCCCGGGGGGGTTTTGAAGCTAAGAAGGACATTATTTTTTAACACCTTTGGATACCCTGACCCATTGTTTGGTCCTGCTCCTCTTGATGTTTAAGTACAATCATGCACTTTTTGAACTGAAACTCACAAATCATATGTCTATTTTAAATTCAAATACATGCATTTGTTTGAGGACAAACAAAGCTTTTAAGTATGGGGGAGTTTGATGTGGCAGTGTTTGCACACTCTTTTCCACATACTTTTTGTATTTTTTTATTGATTATTTTATATCAAAATGTTGTTTTTTATTAAATAATTGATAATTAATGTGATTTTGTACTTTTCTATTTAAAATAATCAATTTTAGTTTAAATCATTTGTTTTTAATATTCATTATTGTCTTTTTAAATAATTATTAAATTAATTTAGTCTTGCGAATTAGACTTTTATTTATTTATTCTTTTATTTTTATTCTAGTCAGTTTATTAATTTATTAATTTAATTAATTAGTTAATTATTATTTAAATTGTAAATAAATAACTCATTTTAGTTTTTAATTCTCTTAATAATTTAATTTGTTTTAATAATTTAAGTTTATTCAATTAATATTTTTTATTCTTTAATTTAATTTATTAATTCTTTAATTAATTGGTTAATTAATTTATGTTAGTGACTTTTAATGTTTTAATTTGTTCTTTAATTAATTTGTTTATAATTTTTAATACAAATAAATTCATTTTTTTAATAAAGCATAATTAATTTTGTCTTATTTATTTACTTTTTAATCTTTGTCTTGGTTTTATTAAAGTTTTAATTTTTTTAATTTTTGCTTTGCGGATTACGGTGGCACGTCTCACCGTTCCACATCACTGCATGTCCCACCATATCCCCCACTCAACCGTGAGCAACCATCACGGTGCCTGAGCCACCATTTCATCAACTCTGCCAGACTCCCCATCCCACTATTTCACCCCTCACAATGCCACAGGTCCCCCCACACACGGCCTAACTTACTGTCTCACATTTTTCTTCATGGTGCCACTGTATTCGCAGACTTACTGTCTCACCATTTCTCAACTGTCTCACCACCTCCACCCCTTTCCTCATGGTGCCTCCTCTGCTGCTTTGACACCGTTCCACCTCCAATCATTGTGGAACCATTTCAGAACTGGTGCCACCGTCTTTTACCCCCCAACGTCTCACCGTCAAACCTCCAACCTCCATCTTCTTCCCGGTGACCCAGCAAACCTTCCCACCAGCGGCACCGCTCCTCTACTCCCATTCACGCAGCACCTCAACATAGCAAAAACCAACCAGTAGTAGCAATCACACAACAAGACATGAATTAAAACAATAGAGCAGCAGATAGAAATATCACCCAAAGAGCATAAAATCAATTCAGCAGTAAACAAAACCCTGAACCAATTTCATTCTTGATCTACCTTAAGTCTCACCTCATCCTCCTACCTGCACGGTCTCAACCCCCATACTGCTTGTGCACCACCACTATCCGCCACACCATGCACACCAAAACCAAGCGGCGACCCAATCCCACGAAGCCGGTGCCATCCAAACCCAAGTCGATGTTGCCTTTTTCCACAAACTGAGTGTCGTGCCAAATTTGAACCGCCTCCCTCACAGTCGCGCCGTACCCACATCTCTGCGCCCCTACCTCCATACTCATCATGCTCCACTCCATCCCCTGTCTGCATCTGAACCCCATGAGGTCGTCTGAACACCATAAAACCTAATCTAACCCCCTCTCCCTGCACCTTTTGAAGCTGTCGGACTCCTCCTTACCGTGGGACCACCCGAAGCCCGTGTTGAGACCTCCCCCTGCTTTCCCCCTTTCTCCCCCGCATCCTACGTCTAAAACATCTCCCCATTTACTTCGCTGAACAGACCCCCTCCCCCCTCTTCATTGTTTTTCATTTTGTTTTATATACTATAATATATAATAACATTTATATAATATATACTTAATATATTAACATATATATAATATAACTATTATAACATATAATATAACACATTATATAATATATATTTCATATACAATACTATAATAATTATAGGTATATTGATAATAATATATAATCTTATATCTAATATCATTATGTCATAATAATTTATGTTATTAGATAAATATAATAAACATTAACATATAATAGTAATAATAATATTAGGTATTTTAAATATATATATATATATGTATTAATATGTATTTTTATTTACTAATCTAAGTAATAATTTTAATATATATTTATTTCAGTTTCTTTTTATTTATTTAACTTGTTTCTAGTTTTTCTGTTGTTCTGTGTAGGGGGTGCTATTGGTAGAAGCAGGGATAAAAGAAGTTAGTGGGAGAGAGGTGAGAATATTCAAGAGTTTGTTGTAGGGGGTTGTTTGCACTTACATGGAGTTAAATTAAAAGCTAGTGATGTGCACATCAAAGACGTGCCATGTGGATAGACACTGTCTGTTAGTTCAGTTTTCTGTTTTCATCTCTAAATAAGAGGACGCGTAACTCCTCTCTTCCAAAGGCAGGAGGGCAACGGGCCAGGGGCCGGAATAAGAACGGGGGAGGGCACCATTCCATGGGGGAGGGAGGAGACTCCACCCGATTCACATATCCATTCCTTCCACATCTCATGGAATTGGATCGTCTTCAACCTAGAGACAGGACCTGCTCTTCCATTCTCCGCCTCACCCTCGTTGCTCTGTTCTAGTTTTAATTTCAATTGTGTCTGTAAATACATGTGTGGGTGTTTTTTTAATTGAATTGCGATGTTTGTTTTATTTGTCTTTTGTCGTTCATTCATCCTCATTTCGTGTCATGATCTCGAATCTCCAGAAATGGAGATCTAACTTGCGGGGCTAGATCCAGTTTATGAAACCCAACACGATATGGAGATCCACACATCAACACGATCACATTCTTTTTATTCTCCTTGGTAGATCGCGTCTGCAGGTTAGATTAAGCGAGAGAAAGATCTTGTATAGGATGATTTACCACTTTCTTGTTTAATTCCTTCTCCCCTTCCTATCTTGATTTATCAAACTGAGAATCAAGATTTGTTGTGCGATGTGGAGATATTAGTGGAATCATTCTGGATTGTGAGAAATTCTTTCCAGGATGACTTTGCTAAGTGAATCACCTTGCAGTCTGGAGGAACGTTTGAGTATTGAAGAAATTCGATGCTTGAGTGTTTAATTTCTAGGCAAGACTGGTGTGTGATCCTAGACATCGATCATGCAATGTGCGAAATTGAAAATTGTTGATCCATTTCTTAATTTGATCTAGGAAAGTGAGTAGGGGGTGGATTAACCTGGGTCTGGCCTTTGTCTCTCTGACTATTGTCTTGTCCTGGTGTCATCTGTTTGTTATGTACCTTGTGTTCTGTCCGCGCCTACTTTCTTTCCATGGGTTTTCCCTGTGTTTCTGTGTTCTTCACTTTTTCATCACTGTTTCCCTCTCTACTGTGCTCTTCATCACTAATTAGTAATTTCTTAGGAGTTGTGTGTTTCTATTTTCAAAATATCTATAAAAATAAAAAAAGGTTTTCAGAATGACCACTTAGGCTCTCGACACAGCTTCCTTGCGAGCGACCCCGAGGTTAGCCGATGTGCTATATCCTAGGTCTTTATAAATGTAAACTTGATCGTCCTCGCGACAAGGACACCCGTCAGACACCGACCAGCCATGGGAGGGGGGTGCGCACCATGGAGAAGTGGAGAGGGCCTGGTCGCGATGGGAATAGGGGGTAGATGGTGTGCTAAAAAAATGGGGGGGGGGGGGGGTAAACCCTAACAAAAGAAATAAATGAAAAAAAACTAAAATAAAATAAAATTAAAATTAAAAGAAACAAAACTAATAATTTTTTTTAATATTAATAATATTATTATTTATAAACTAAAACCTTAACAATAAAAATAAGAATGAGAATAACAATAATTGTGTAAAAGAAATTATATCCTCAAAATGATACCATTAAATAAAATGTCAACAATTTTAATGAGAATAATTAATGGTGATAATAATAATAATGTAAGGTCATAATAATAATAATGAAATTTATGATATTAGTATAAGTGGTAACAACCTAAGATAATATTAACAATAATAATGTGTATTTCTGTATTAATAACTTAATAAATTTTATATTCTTAGTTAATAATATTATTGTTATTAAATAATAATATTATTATTATCATTAAAACAATTTCTTAAATTTTATTAAACTTCTTATTTTCATTTATTTCAATTTCATTACTCATCATCATTTTATTATTCCTTTATGTTTTAACTCATTTCTGAAAGTCGGGCTGACCATGCGGTCTCAGAACCGTGCCCTGTCCGTACGTCCGGTGACGCAAAACCCAAAACACTCATAATAATAATAATAATAATAACAACAATAATAATAAGATAATAACAGACTTAATATACTAAATAGTAAACTATGCAATAGTCAATTTAATAAAATGCTAATAATAAAAATAATACTCTCAATTAAATTAGTGTCCAATATAATAACAATAACAATAATAATCTCAAGTGACATTAGTATTATTATTATTATTATTAAAACCATCCTTAATTCATTTAATTTCATTAATTGAACATCGATAAGGCACGTGGGGAACCGAGTGAGGCCACGCAGTGACCCAAGTGAGGCCGCGCGGCTTCAACAGTGGCGTGTTGAATGCCGTCAAGGACAAAATGTGCATTTTTTGAATAAGCACTCAAAATTTTAAACTGTCTCCAACCCGGATCCTGACGAAAAATTTACAAGGCCGAAAAAATAATAAAATAAAATAAATTTGAAGAAGTCAGAGTGTGACATGCACATGTTTTAGGTAGGTGAATTCAAGAATTTTCCTTTCTGAAGCATTCCATAAATACTTTATTTATTTAAATTAATTTTTCTTTTAATGTGTTTCACACCTTAATTATGATTTCAACTAGTTTTTGGATAGTGTGTTCTATTGGTGAAATTTTCTATAATTAGTTTTTAAATCATGCTTGTGAGTGGTACTTTTAATTTTATTGATCAAATTTCAGTTTAGCTTTTATAAGATAGAAATCAATTGATTTTTATGGTACTTTCACTTTGAAATTTTTTAGTAAACTCGTTAAGCCAATTGGTAGCATTTCATGAATTGTGCGGGAGTTGTGAAACCTATTTTGGTAGGCCCTTGGTGTGTGTTTTCTTTCAAAAGAGTATTTCTATTGTTTAATTGGTTGGAATCCTTATTGTTCTACTTAGAAATGTTTTTTTATTATTTAAATGATTTATTAAAATTGTGTAAGTGATTGCAAATCATGTTTTGAAATAGTTTTGGTGTGTATTTTATTGGGTAATTTTATGGATTGGTAAGGTCATATCTCGGCATGTGTGTTAAAATGTTTTGGAAAGGTTTTAATAATTTTAGAGGGGTGTTCAAGTTTTTCTTAAATGATGTGAACAATTAGTTTTGGTTTTAAAGTAGTTAGTGTTTGGTGGAAATGGATCTGGGATATCTCATTGGTTGTTTATTGTGTCATTGGATGTTGGCACATCCATGGGTTTACTAGGTGCACACATGGATATTCTCACAAATGATAATGGCACCTTTGAAATGGTGTTTATTTAAATCCTTGATTTTTCAAATAATTCTTGTTTTCCTAAATGAGGTTTATTCTTTGGTGTGGTTCGCTTAAATGACTTCAAATGTACTTCTCAAGTAGTTGGCCCTTTTGGCCTTGAAAAATGGTTTGGTGTGTGTCTTGAAAGGATAAGGGCTCGTTTAAAAAATATGAAATGTTTGGGTGTGGTTGGTATCCAAGGGCCCATTTGGCACATTGAACTTAAAAGGTGATGTTGACTAAGATTTTATTAAAGGATGTGGTTTGTAAAATTGTGTGTCTGGTCGGAGTTTTAAAATGTTTTTAGAAAAATGGTTTCGACATGGATGTGGCGCGACAACCCGTTTGGCACTTTCAACTTTAGTGTAATGTTTGTGTTGATTCATTGAAAGGATAGAGTTTTGATCAATGTATGCCCATTTAATAACTTTAATATTTTGTAAAAGATATCAAATTGTTTTAATGATTTCATGGCATGAAGTCCCGGTTGGAACCTTTGATGATATGATGTATATATATTTTTGGGGCACCTCTATACGGGGGATATCCCTTATGGGTTATCGTATGGAGTGTCCATATTTGGGGTAGGCAAGTGCGGTGAGATAAGCCACTCGTGAAAGGGACTTCTAATTACACAGTATTATTATAACCACCATGGGCCCCTGGGTGACTTTTAGATGATCGAGTGACGGTTGTTGGTCAACCCCGATTAGACAGGTTGGTACCCCCTGGATTGGTGGTTAGGCCAGGTGGGCTTTTCCACTGGATTGGTCAGTTTAGGGCAGCCAGTTGGTTATAGACTTATGATCTTCACCATACACCGGCAGGTGGTTCCGAAACTGAGTACGTCCATGGGTCTTCTAGGGATGTTTAGGATCACCCATGGTTAATGCATTAATTTCATTGCTTGTTTACTTTCCATTATACCAGTTTATTTTCAGCTTGCATTGTTTACTTGTTCTACTTTAGCTCATCTTTGATATCTTTTGTTTTGAGTTTAGTTTATAAAAATACAAATTATTTTGGAAATTGTATGTCGCATGTGTTTGATTTTTAAATGAGAAAAGTATGTTACTTATTGTAAAATGTTAAAACCTTAATTTTATATTTGTATTTCAAACTTGTGTTAATGAATGGTTTTGGGGAAGGATACGTTGGATTCTATGGTTTATCTTGGAAAACCTAATGAGAATTTTTAATGCTCACACCTATTTTATCATTTCAGTTACAGGTTTCCTTTGCTCGGGTTTTCTTGGTTAAGTTGCTCATTATTGGAGCAAGGTCATCTTTTCGTTGGGAGGTGACCTAGAAGGTCACATGGAGGTATGTTGATTTGTTCTGTTTATTTCTTTTCTGCTACTAGAGTTCATTTTTATTTTTATGTTTATTCTTGTTTATTTATTTATCTTTTATGGTCCAAATCATTCCCAGCGATTAAATTTTTATGCTCGGCACTGGTTTCCAGCCCGTGGGGATCGTAAATACCCCTCGGGACATGTCACAGACTAGGTCAAGTGACCGGTTCAGGGTTGACCCAGGTTGGTTCATGAAAAAATGGTATCAAAAGGGGGCCTTGTTATTTGGGGTGTCCAGTAGATGGAGATTAGGATAGTCGGTACTTGGGATATAGGTACAAGAAGGACTTCATGAACCCTCGCTCGTTCTGAACCTCGAGTCGCCAGGGGTAGTTCGAGATTTGAGTCCTTCTCTCGTTCTGGTTTGTTTTAGATTGAGGTATGAAAATGAAGTCAAGCCGATGTTACATCATGATTTCACATGGAGTAATGAACCATGTGGAGTCTGAGTACACTATTTATGTTCCTTCTAGTTGTTGATGCTTACTTGGGGCATGGCCCACTACCATGTCACTAGGCTAAGCATGACTACTAGTCCCTCACTCTGGTAGTATGCAAGTTGAGTGTCGTCTTGGTTCTGGTTGGTGTAAGTGCATTTTTTAAAGTGAAAAGGGTTTTTAAAATGAGAATGAATTCTTTTAAATTGATTTAAATTCGTGAAATGGGTTTTAAAACCAAATGCTCTTGGTCTAAAAATCTGGTGTTTTCTTGGAATTGGTTGAGAAATGGTTTGGGTGCAACTTCAGGTACTCAATGAACGTTCGCACATGTTAGGAAATTCTTGGGAACTGTGTGTTGATGCGTATGGATGAAAGTGGATAAAGACATGTGCAACAGTCCATGGGATTACTAGGGTGTGTACTTTGAATTAAAGGCTTGACCTTGTTTTTATAAAGTGATTATAAAATGGGGAAATGATTTTTGGAAATTGAATTTGGTTTGAAAAGTGGGTTTGGTATTTGGAAAGTGCTCTTCAAAGAAGGTGGTTTTGAAATATAAAATGAAAAGGGGATTTTAAAAAGGGAATTTTGGGTTGTGTTTGAATTTTTTTGGTTTTTGAGCTGGTTTTTTTTGGATGAAGGTGCTTTTAATGATGTTACTTCATCTTGATATTGGTTTTGGATCTTTGTTTTATATGTTATTTAGAAAATGTCACCTAGAAAGGTCCCCAACATTTCTGATAAGTCATGCCCAATTTTTTGTCCTTCTCAGACGTTGCCTCTCATGCATTGTGATCAGGGTCCGTTCGAGGCAGCAGAGTGGCTTGAAGAGGTCGAGCACATCTTCAGTGTATTAGGAACTCCCGAAGCTGTCAGAGTGTGTGTTGTTTTGGGTCTGTTTGAAGGTCCATCTCTAGAAGAATGGGAGTTGTTCACCCCGCCATCAATGCAAGTCGAGATGACGTGGGATGTCTTTAAATCTTTCTTCGTTTGATGGTTTATACATGAAGAGTTGAAGACAAAGAAAAGGGAAGATCTCATGCGTATTCAACAAGGCCAACAGACGGTGAAAGCATATGTTGACCATTTCAAGGAACTGGTTTCCTTTTCTCCAGAGGTAGTGTCACAAGATTTGATGAATACTTCCCTCTTTTTTGAGGGTTTTCATCCAGAGATCAAGGAGCAGGTCCTCCCTTCTAAATACCATCGTTTCGAGAAGCTGGTGGATGAGACATTCCTAGCTGAGTTGGTCTCCAGAATGCAGATAGTTAGAAATCCAGCGTATCTAGTTACTCGTGAAGGTTCCTCATCTGGAGAACAGGGTGTTCCAGAGGGACTTGTTTCTAAAGAGTCCCCTCCAGTGGTTATGGATTCTAGTTATTCAGACCATTCAATGGTGTGCCACTAGTGTGGACGTTTAGGTCACACAAAACAATCATGTCACGTCCCTCCGAAGACGTTCCATCGTTGTGGGTTTCTGGGTCATCTAGAGAAGTTTTGCAGGAATTGTCACCTGAAGAAGACGTTGTGACCGGAAGAATTCAAGTGCCTGATTGTGAGGCAAGAGATGCTTCATCCATCAGAGCCCCAACCACAGGTCATGGGGTGAAGCTCGCGCACAGTCAGGAGTTTCCTGGGGTGTGAAGCCTTGGTATGGGTTTTGTATTCCGTGTTGGTAGTAGAACAATTAAGGTCTTTTCGCTCTTGTTTTTCTATTGTTAAAATTTTACTATTATTGAGAGTTCATCGTTCGATGGGGAAATTTTATGAACTTGTTCTATTGTAATACAAATAGTTCTGTTTGTTTGATTATGGTTTTATGAATCGTTCTTTTTTCTTAAAAGTGTGTTTGTCCCTTTTCTAGGTTGATCTTGGTTTAGCTGTGTTGGTTTGGAGATGTAAGCGCCTCTGGAAGAATTAATGTTTGTGGTTATTCTCGGGTTTATTGCTTGGGGTAAGTTCTGCTTGGAGGTTTTTCTTTAGTGTTGGGGGTTTTTGGTCTGGGTCGAGAGTTCCAGGTTTCGGTGAAGGTGTTGTTTGCTCGTGATGTAAAACATAGTTTGGATCGATTGGGAGTTCTTGCATCCCCCCCCTTCCCGGGGTGATATGTTTGGGTGTTCAAATTTACACACTAGTTGAGTTCTTGTGGTGGTGAGAACCCTCTCGTGTTCTCCCGCTCTCTTGTATTGTGGTTTCTTTCAGTTTCAATCGAGCGTATATTCTTGTTTTGTCTATTGTTCGACTAGGTGACTTTCTGGGGGGTAGAAAGTGTTTGTGGTGGGCAGAATTGTCACACCTAGCTTTTTGAACTAATTTTTACTTTACTATTTATTGGTTGTGGGTTCCCGCGCAAAGGTTCAGGTTGGGTCGCGGTTTAATTTTTTTGTCATTTACCAATTCTCGTGGGTTTTGGACCCATGCGCGGTCACTGCACGGTGGACGGTAGCTGCACAATCGGCCCAGGTGCCCGTGCAAATGTCTAACGGTTGAAATAAACCAAGTTTTATGTGAGTAAGATGAGTTAAATATTTAAAACGTAATAATAATGTTATTATTATGTAGATAATAATATTGTTATAATTAAGGTTTGTTAATAATATTTTTATTATTTAAAAATTGTTTCTAATATAGTTAGTAATAAATTGTTATTATTATTTCATTATCGTCATTGTTATTTATATTATTATTGTTATGATTATTATTTTTTATTGTTATTAATTATTATTATTATTATCTTTCTTATGGTTATTTTTTATTATTTTTATTTCTCATTTTATTTTTATTTTTATTTTTATTATAAAATGAAAAAAAAAAGAATAGGAAACCCTAATCTCGCGGCATCCCCCCCACCCCTTGTTTCTTATATTCGGCGCACCACCCAGCAGCCACTCCATGCGCCCTCGTCCGCTCCTCCTTTGCCACTGTCACCCCACCGCCCTCTCCTTCTCCTACCCCAGCCCCATGCTCACCCCCTCTGACCCTCCGCGCTCGCCCTAGCCGCCTTGGCTCCTAACCACGAGCCAACCTTCAATCCTTCTTCTTCTCCCCGCGGCGCGCGACCCTCCTGACTCACATGCCACCTGTAGGTCCGCGCTCTCCCCCAGCCACCTCTGGCTCCTCCGCGCTCGCCCCCCGTAGCCTACGGCCCGTCCACGATATGGCCCTCCACCTGTCGCCCCCTTCAGGTCCCCACCACCCTCGTCTCATGCTCCCCAAGGAAGTCTCGGTCTGGAAAAGCCTAAGACACCGACCCCCTTTATCAGGGCTTTTTTTAGTAGTGCTGATAAATTGGGGTCTTTATCAACACTTTTTTTACTAGCACTGATAAAGGGTATATTTCAAAAAAGAAATATTTCATTAAAAACAATATATTAATTATTAAATATAATATATATGTATTAAATATGTTTTAGATAAGTATAAATAGATATTTACACTTAATATATAAGATATTTAGTGAAATTTGCTTATAAATAATTAAAAAAATATTATTAATCAATAATTTTGCTAATTATTATCGACTAATAGTCATTTAATAAAAATTTGAAGACACAAAAAATTTAAAAAAATTATAAAAGATATAAAATAAGTCAAAAACGTAACTCAAACTTCAAACGATCATAACTTTTGATTCGGGTGTCCGTTTGAGCTCTAACACATATTAAATAAAATCTTGCGATGATCTCTACGTGCTGGTGAATCAAGGGAACCTTTTGTCACATTTTTTCGGCCAAAAAAGGCCGAGAAGGCCTCTAAAACTGAGTTTTTATTTGGGATATCCAAATTTTTAATATTTGATGGATTTTTAGCCTCACTTGAGGGGGTCTTTTTTTCCTTTTTTAGTGGGGAATGAATTTATTCCCAATGATTACATTCATATTGATATTATGGATTTAAAATATTATCGTTTTTCACAATCTCCTGTTATTTATAATGAAATATATAAATATATACATATTTTTTTTTATATTCACACATAAAAATTTAATTTTATAAATAAATAATTAAACATATTTACATATAAAATATATTTCTCAATATATAAGGCTTATCTAAATAAAAACTAATATCCATTTTATTTAAAATACAAATATGTGAATATTTATATACCTGCATAATGTGTGTGTGTGTGTGTCTATTTGTGTGTGTTTGTATTAACAAAGTGAGATATATTATCTATATATTCTAACATATGTATATACATATTAATATATAATACATGTAAATATATATAAATATGTATAATTATACTTACAGATACACATATATAATATATGTGTGTGTGTGTGAGGGTGTTGTATATTTGTATGTATTTATTTATTTATTTATAAACACCAAAAAATATATTTTATAAATGTATTTAATACTGATCTTATAAATATATATTAATATATGAATCATATACGGATGAAATAATATAACTAAATATATATAAATAAATAGATATAAATATATATTAATATACAAATAAATATATAAATATATAAATATAACTATATATGTATATATATATATATATTGAGCTAATTTTATGTCTTTAAATTCAGTCTTTCTCCTACCTCTTCTATTTTATGACTTTTGACATGAAATCAATGTCAAAACAATATTTAATAGCGATGAATGTAATTGAATCAGATTAAAACAATCCAATTTATAGATTGAGGTTATTCTTAATGTGTATTTATTTAATCTCACACTCCTCTTTGAGATTTTAAGTCCATATAAATAAATTCAACTGTGTGTGTGTGATTTTTCCATTAAATAACTGTTTTGGAGTCCTAATAGTCAGCTGCCTAAGTTTTTATTTTAATATCCAACTATTTAAATTATTATTAGGGGATACCTGCTATCTTGGGATTTTTCCCATCCCGTAACTCAAATAGAATTTTTTATGCTTTTTTCAGCACTTGACTTAGTGTGTATATTTTAGTTTGTAATTTATATCCCCAAAAGGATAGTGTAATAGTTTCATGAATCATCATCAAAATCACCATGTCCAATAAGGCGTGGTTACTCCTCTCACTTACACCATTCCACCACTACTAAAAAACACCAACAGACATGGGGACTCGGGCCTGGTGGACATGCTCCAGCTCGACATTGCGTCAAACCATGGGAACCCTGAGCACACCTGCATCTACCGGCTGCGAGTGCGTGGACATGAACCGAGCTCCCTTCTGCCTTGACTTGGCCACACCGCTCCCAGTCTCTGCTTTTGGTTATCAATTTTCTATTAGTCATTCAAGTCCAAGTGACCGGTTGTATATAGGTCCCCCTCCGTTATTTCTCCTTTCATTTATCTCAATAAATTCCATTTCAAAAAAACCATACATAAAAAACCCAAAGACGAAGCAGCGAGAGGGACGGGGTGGAGGGGAAGAACCATGTAAACATTTTGTGCTAGATTATTTTTTTTCTTTTTGTTTTCTACTTAATTTCCATAAGGCAAGTAACCAAAATGTACGTACAAATCAAAATTAAATCTAAAACCGAATCATGTTTTTTAAATACCATGTTTTATAATATACAAAGAAAATTACAGTGTTTTATGATAAAATTTTAGTAATATACATGGTTTTTAAAAGCTGAGGGTCATTCCCACTTTATTAAAGAAAATAAAATAAAGAGACAATAGGAGGGGAAGAAATGACAGAAGCATGCTAAAACAAACTCAGGAACTCGACCAACTCATCTATCCTAACAATTTTTTATTAGTTTTTTTAATTAAGATATATTAAAGATTCCATGACCTATTTTAACTAATTTTTTTAGAAGTGTGAAAAATAATAATACATTTATGAAACATGAATAATTATTCAATGATGAAATCTATAAATTTTTCCTATATTTAGTGGAATACAATTAAAAAAACAATATCAATTAATTATTACATCTAAAAAATAATTAATGATTCAATAAAAAAATAAAACTCATTCATTATAAAAATGTTATGTCAATAACCTGCATATTATTTTTTATGAAATAACATTATACATAATTTTTTCTTTATTGAAAGAGGTATACCTTATATTTATTGAAATCACAAAACAAGTAATTGAAGAACATATATCTGGTTTATTTTTCATTCAATCACAAAATAATCATTTTTATCTTAATTTCAGGGAATGATTCTTATTTATTTTTTAAGAAATCGCATGACATATATTTTGTTCCCAATTGAAGAACTTAATTTCATATTATTTTTCTTGTAATTACAATTCAAATATTATGTGTTTAATTGAAGCATGTGTCATTTTTTATAGATTTTAAAATAATATTTTGATTAAATGAAACCTACCAAAACGAGATCTTCGGCGGGGAGGAGAGGCCCCACGAGCCAACCATCTACTGGAAGACCGGGACTGGAGGCTTCGTCGCACCAAAACGAGCCACCAGGCGTAGGGGGGGACACCGCTGGGAAGCTGGGATGCGGAAGGAGACGGCCCGAAGGGCAGAGGACATCTCTGAAGGAGGGGCCGCGACTTGGGGAAGCACGGGAAGGGCCGGGGTCTACTGGCCACCGCGATCTTGGAAGAAAACCGCGAGACGAGCCAGGATCGAAGGGAGCCGGAGCCGACGAAACCGACCCCAAGCCGGCAGGGGCGGGACTAACGGTCGGGAGAATTTGAAAAATAGGCGGCGCGTGAGGCGAGTGGAATCCATCCAATAAATAGTGTGTTGGTATATATTTGGAAATATATTTGGAACATAGGAATAGTGTGTTGGATAAGTAGGTTAAAGTGGTGGGATCTTTTAAACAAACAAAGATTCATCTTCATCTATAAATATTGGCTCGAGTGGAATCCATCCAATAAATAAGGGAAAGTGGTGGCAACCGAAAGAATTGGATGGAAATTACAAAAAAAATTGGGTGTAATCAGATTATTATATACTGATAGAGCATTATAACCTTCTCTTCTCCTAGAATAAAAGTAAAGTAGAATTCCCCAAAGGAGTAAGATGAAAGTCTGAACCACATAATCTCATGTTTTGTTCATGTGCCTTGTTTATTTTGGATTGTTTCAATTGATAGTTCTTGTCTGAGTCTTCTAAAGGTACTAGGTTTTTGTGAGGTGACATGTGTTCTCAATTTATGTCCAAGTTCCAATTTTATTCATGTGGGGTTCATTCCAAATCTTTCATTTTTTGTGATAAGTTACAGTGGTGTGTCTTCTAGTGGTTTACTAAAAAAAATTTAGGACCCAACAAATGGAAGATAAATTAGTGGAATAAAAATTATAACACGAGGAAACTGGGATTTTGAATTTAACCTTAGGTAAATTATCTATTTTCAATTATTAAAACCTCAGGGAGCCTCCCTAAATTATATTTGGGAAACTCATGTGAACTAAGGAAAGATAAGGATATGAGAACTGTTATTAAAATCTTCTTAAGTCAACAAAGCATGTGTGTGTGTGTGATTTTTCCATTAAATGATTGTTTTGGAGTCCTAAGAGTCAATTGCCTATGTTTTTATTTTAATATCCAACTATTTAAATTATTATTAGGGGATACCTGCTATCTTGGGATTTTTCCCATCCCATAACTCAAAAAAAATTATTCTTTTTTCAGCACTTGATTTAGTGTGTATATTTTAGTTTGTAATTTATATCCCCAAAAGGATAGTGTAATAGTTTCATGAATCATCATCAATGTCACCATGTCCAATAAGGCGTGGTTACTCCTCTCACTTACACCATTCCACCACTACTAAAAAACACCAACAAACATGGGGCTATAGGCATGGGTAGCCTTCCCATGGTTGACAGTCAGAATAAGTTCATGGATTAATTATTTCTATGGTCGTGGGTGGTATGCCTCCATGGGAATTGGTGGTCTTGGTCATAGGTTGTGTAAGAACAAGAACATGATCTTTATTTAGTATTGGATGGACATGGGAAAGCCTACTTCCCTGGGAACGAGAGATCATGGAAGTATAGGTATCATGGTCAAGGCCTACTTCCATGGGAATGGGAGCCCATGGCAGTAGGGGTCTCCTAGGAAAGGGTGCCTCCATGGTAACAGGAGCATGTGACATTAGTGGTGTCTCGACTGAGGTCAGTGGGGAACCCCTTAGTGAGGGTATTTCCATGAGCATGGGTTCTTATGGTAGTAAGGGTGGAATGGATTATGGTATTGTTATTTCCATGGTAACCCATGGTATTAAGGGTGGAACGAGTGAGGCTAATGCCATAGAAACCTTGCTTGTGGTTTCATGGGCACAAGCACGTGGTAGTAGGACTTTACCCCATGGATCTAATTAAAAAATAATATAATTAATATAATAATTTAAATATATATATATATATATAAATTATAATATATGTTCGTATCTGTCTAAATAAAATTATAAGTAGTGTGGTGGTATAGGTGTTAGAGTTTAATGGTAGAAAACTAGGATTGAATGTCACTAGCGACAAGTTTTCTTAATTTTCCAAGATTTATCGACACATGAAAGGTTCTTGCAGAAATAGATTCCACATGGACTAACCTACAACCATGGTATATGCCCATGGAGATAAGGTCCACATCAATTTCCTTATGACCATGATCATAACACCTATAGTCATAGTCAAGGTGGAAAAATCCCCAGAGACTAGTGTCATGGCTCAATCAGCCATAAACATCACACCCTTGGTCATATCCATTTTTTCTATTTGCGAATTATGGACTATAAGGATTATTTAATTGAGTTATCATCCCAATATCCCATATAAAATCAATGAAATCATGGTTAGGATACTCCTTTCCATGATTTGAGTATAGTTTCTTTATCTTCTTACCAAGATGGTTATATAATTAATTTTTGAATTCATTAAATTTATCAAAGGAATTAAACTTATACCTCATTAAGTACACAATTCCTTATCAACAAAATCCACCGGTAAAATTTAATAAGAGTATCCACCTCAGGCTTTAACTAGAAAATATCCACGCATGTATATATGAACTAATTCTAAAATATTTGTGTCCATTTCACCCTTTCCATTAAATAGAGATTTTGTCATTTTTACTTGTAAAAAACATAACATATATCCAAGGGTTTTAGTTCAAAAGAATCTAAATATCCCTTCTAATATATCTTTGTCAAACAATTCTTTTTTACATGAACATGTTGATAATGCCACAACTGGGTGTGATATGATTCATGTGAACTTGATTCGTTATCGATTTACAACACTTGATTTTCATATTCTAATACATAAAGACCATTATTCAAATGTGGCATCCCATAACATATTCTATATTTATAAAAGTAGTGACTCTTATTTCCAAAATTTAAAATGAAGACATTTGTGTCTAAAATGGACATGGATATTATGTTTTTTGTTACACTAGAAACATAATAACAATTATTTACAACTATAATTAAACTTATTGGTAAAGTGATATGGTAGTCTCTAATATCCAATGTAGTTAGTCTTTCCCTATTGGTAGCTCAAATATCCACCTCACCTTTAATAAATTTCTAGAATCTACTTGGTTCTTGTATTTAGATACTTATTTGTGCACTAAAATTTATATCTAATATCTTACATTTGATAATTAATTCACTAGAAGATTCCCCTTACTTATTCACTAAGGAACAATTATTAATCTAATGGACCTTATGGACACATGAAAAACACATTTCATCTTTTTCCTTATCTTTTCCATTAACATGTATAACATGTGTAATTCCTATTGGTGGGTATGTTCTCATAACCTACCTTCTTGAAAAATATCAAGTGAAAACTTCATAAGAAGAATTATCAATTTCCTTTGATCCCCTTGAATCTAATATTCAAACATCATCTATTTCCCATCATACAGATTTCATCTAGACCATGGGAATAATGTTTAAGAATAATAGCATCTATAGGTTACCATTATACTAGGGAACTGATATAACCTTCCAATGATATAGATACTCTAAGGAAATTATTACATGAATTTCACACATAATAACTAGAATCGTGTGATAATATATTTATTAAAATTCAAGTATCTTAATATAAAGTAAATCGAAAGTAAAGAGTTAGGTTTTTCTAGTGAACCAACTCCAATAAACTCTCCCTTGCACAAGATCCAAATGCTAACAACTTTTAATATGTTATCTCTCTTATGATATTTAAGCTTCTATTGAGATAAGGTTTTAGTCAATAGTTCTATAACATTATCTTCTATGGAAACTCTACTCACTATGAACTCAATCCTATGAGAAAAATCTATCAAGAGGTGATACTTACAAAGTATATGCTTTATCCATTGTTAGTCCCATGGATCCTTAGATAGGACCATCACTGCATTATTATCATAATAAAGTGTGATAGTATGTTTACTTTTATTTACCACATCAAGATCCTAGATAAATTTTCATATCTAAATTACTTATTTAGCTACATCAGAAGCAAAAATATACTTGAACTCCCCTATTTAATTGGTGAACACCTACAATTTAAAACTCTTCCAACTCACATATCCTCCACTAAGATAGAACACATTCCCTAACTATGATTTTAGATCATTTTGATCTTTATAAAAACTAGCATATGTGTATCTACTGATGGCTAGTTCCTTATATCCTCCATAAAATCATAACATATCCTTAGTATGCCTTAAATATAATCTTTATATCCATCCAATTCATCTATAAAGGGTCTTCTTGATATCTTCCTACTATGATCAAGGTGTATGCAACATCAAGTCTGTTATATAGAATTGTATCCATGATAGATCTTATCACTAATGCGTATGGAATCCTTCTCATTCTCTCTTTCTTATTTTATTTGAGGACACATTTTCTTAGAGAAATGTGTACCATGTGACACTAGAAAAAATCCCATATTAGATTGTTTCATATTAAATATTTTTAGTAACTTATCAACGTATGCACCTTGAATTAGTTCAAGTAGCATATTAGATATATAATGATGGATCTTGATCCATATAATTTAATGTAGGTTGATTCACTAAAGTCTTTCATGAAGAATCATTTATTGAATCACATCTTAACTGACTATAAGACTAGTATCTCATTTCCATCAGTAATTATTCCGCCTATGAGGTGGCACATTTTGGGTGATGATGAAATGGTCTGACAAGGATAATTACCCACCCCTCTTTCTAGAGATAGTTTCTGGTCAAATTCCCCATTTCTTTTGTTTTGACTGATTCTGCATCATTTTTCTTTAAAAGAAGGTTGGATTAACCCCACAGGGACTAGTCAATTCACCCTTTTCGCATTGCAAGGGAGGTGCCACAGTCAGTCGGTCCCAACGGGTGATTGTGTGGGGTCAAGTACTTGTGAAATCAGTCCTCCTTTGATATAAATTCCTTGGATGGTCTCCAATAGGTTTATTCATGGAGCCAGGAACACCCAATAGCCCTAGTATCCATGATTCATGGACCTGCTTTCCAAAGGAAGATGCTCGTTGATTGATGATTCAGCCAACGACACTTGAGGACTCCATTGGTCGAGAGGATGGGAAGTCAGGCTCACTGCACCCTTCTAAGGGCGGATTATTGCCTGTTCCAGGACTCTCTTAAAGATTTATTTTGTTTTCATATGTTCGTGGATCCTTGGTTCATTCCTGAAGAGTGTGTCCATGGGATACCCTTGGTTTGAAATATCATCTTAGGCATGAATATATCTAATGCTACAAAGGTGATCTTGAGCCATACAATAAGGCTCTCTGGAGTTTATCGTCTTCCAGGGGGATGGAATGTGACTTGATGTTGGGATCATACCCATAATATGGATTTCCTATGTATCCTCGAGAGTGGAATAGAAACCCATGTTGTTAAGAATTATCTAGGGCTTACGCATGGAAGATTCCCATTTGAGGGGTGCATGGTTGGGTGAACCCTTTTGGATGGGCACCCTTTTGATCTTCAACCTTCAGGTAGGTGTCCTATGTATCCTAGTTTGATCAAGAATCAGAGTTCTTATAGTTCCTAATTGTTGGGTATTACACATAGAATCTTCCCATTTGGGGATCATGATTGGGTGGACCCTTTGGGATGGGCACCTTTTTGAGCTCGGGCCTTTAGGTAGGCTTCCTACTTATCATAGTTTGATCAGGAATTAGAGTTATCGTAGTTCAGAATGTTTGGATGTTGTGATCGTCACAAACCTCTAATCCCACGTGAGTCATGATCAGTGTGAGAAACAAGAGGATGTGAGAGATCCAACTAACCACATTCTTCCTCTCCTATTGGTGGGAGAGGGAGAGCCCATGGAGGAAAAGGTTGGGGAAACAGTGGGTGAGGGTGTCGAGCGATGAACCTTTCAATGTGAAATGACATTAAAGGTCATGTGGCTCGACGTTGGAGGATGGGAGACTTACCTCAGTGGGAGTTCCCCAGAATACATCCTGGGAAGGGGAAGAGTTTCATCCTCATCAAAAGGATAAGTGAACATAACTCCTTTGACTAATCAATATTCCTTATTTAATGGAAAATCAAGTGATCACCCTTAATCCCTAGAACGTGGAGGTTCACATCGGCATACCAAGGTTGGACTCCAGGTTATTATGGGAATGTAGACCCATGGAAATTCCTGAAGCCCGAACCATTGTGGGGAGATCCTTCGTGACTGTTCTTACCATGGGTATGTAGAATCAAAGGGGTGCGCTGATGCACTTGATGATCTAATCATACGGGTAATATGGATTTAGAGGAGGCTTTGGCCTGATGTTAGAGGTCAAGTTCATAGAGGGACCATGGAGGACTGGACGGTATTAGAAGGGTGAAGTTGGAATCGGAGGAAATAATACCTGAAAATACCCCATTCTGCATACTGATTTCCTATGCATTATGGGGGAGGCTTCAGATACCATAGTGGTATGCGGGAAGAGGGGTAGTCCGTGTACCGATGCGGTACGCAGGCATGGGTATAGATCACTGCGTACCATAGTGGTACATGGCCCACCATGCCTCTTTGGGTTCCATCCACGTACTGATGCAGTACATGGCACGGGGTTCAGTCTGCGTAGTGGTACACTATGCAGAGCACTATATTGAAGGAGGGTCTGTGGGATTATCATTCGCGGGAAGCTCATCTGTGAGTAGTATTTTACCATTTAGGTTCACAATTCTATTATTATTATTATTCAGTTCCCCCATTTTATAGTTTGTGGCCGGATGTACCTATGGGGAGTGTGGTTTGTGATTTAGGCTTCACTGATAAATCAAGACTGAAGTCAGAATCTTCTTCGAACTCTTTCTTCCAACCTTTGATTCCCCTTCAAACTTTCATCATTCATCCTCCTCAATTCATTATGTGCTCAATTTTATATATAATTAGGGAAATTGTATCTATGGACATGCGTCACCATTTGTGGAGGCCCATGAAGAGATATACTGATCCGCGGAAGACTCAGTAAATTGGGATTTTCAGAGGCTGCGGTTCGCGATCATGGTTCACAGAACCCTGCCTGTTCTCTTCATCCATGAACTAATGAGTTTGCGGGATGGTACACGAATGGCCTTCACGCGCATGAGTCCCTCGGTGACGTGGTTTGCAGTCCGTTGGGTTCATTGTCCTTCACTCTGTGCACCAGCTCCTCATAGATCATTCTGTATACCTGGTAATTCATGATCAAGGTGGTCCACAGACCCTTCTCGGTGATGGTATATGGGGCATTTGAAATTATTTCAAAACTTTAATTATTTCAAGTTTCTTCTAACATTTTCAACTCAATTTGAGTCTATTCACCTTTTTAGACTTTTAGAAGTACTTTATTCCTTCTGCAAAGTGATTGTGGTGGTATTTCCTTCCGTTGGAAGATTTTTTAGGACCCTACCAATGCCCCCATCAAAATGGGGTCCATTCAGAATGAAATGTAGACTATTATGATATAGAAGTGATTGAACTGAAACGGTTCGTGGTAAAACAGATAGGCCCAATATGAGGGGACCACACCTATATATAAGGTCCCAAATCATTTGTCTTTTACTGTTTCTCATGGAGAAAAGTGATCTCAACTTCCCCGGCTTCCTCTACTCTTGTGTACTGTGTCCCTTGCGAAAATCCTTTTCAAGAACCACTTCATACGTTCCGTGAACCGAACTTTCCACCATTTTTATGTATGTGTGCCGAATTTTGGGTTACGTTAATGGAATTATGGATTTTTTAAGATCAAAATATGGATTCCGCATAGGATAATGTTATGCTTCTTGTTCGTCCACATTGTAGTGACTCGGGTTTTAGCCCTGTCAGACTTTGGAATATTCCTATGAATAATTCCAGAGCTAGGCGCGAAGACGGCATGCGATTCCGATGCCCGGTGTGCCCGAAATAAATTTTATAAAAATATTAAGTATTTTAGTACTATGCACATTGAGAGGGTGTGATATCTCATAAACGGTGGCTCCGAACGAGAATCTTAGGTCACGTTTTCATCTGGAGCGTGCCGCTTACCCTAGGTGGGGTGTAAACTTTGCAGGCGCCGACCTGCCGTGGAGAAAAGCCACCAGTGGCGTTTTCGTAAATAAATGGAAAAGTTTATTTACGAGAATCGGCTCGAATAACTCCTGAAAAAAGTCTCAGATTGAAATTTTGAGTTCTTCGTTGCGTTCAGAACACCATGTTTACCCTAGGCGCAACATAATTTTAGTCGGCGCTGGGTGCCGGGTCGGAGGCGTGTTGGCGGGGAGTGAAGATGAAGTTTTTATTTAAACAAAAATCAATCAAGCTTCTTCGCCCCCAACCCCTATGCACAGGAAAAACGAACCCCTCCCCTACTCCTTCTTTTCTTTGTCAATCGAGCCTTGGGTGTCCGTTTTCAGTGCTGATCGTCAGCGGATCGAGCTCCAGCACGTCGCAGGCGTCGTTCTGCACCCGAAGCTTCGGAGTTTCGCCCGTGAGGTATCCGGTTTGAGTTTTAATCCCCCAATCATATTTATGCTTCAAATTTCTTCATTTTTTTGTTGTAGTAGGGAATATCGGGTCCCAAGGGTCGTGTAAGAGGTTTCATATTGCAAAACGAACCACCGGGGTGCCCCTGGCGGTCCGCGGAAGTTCCGTCAGTGCAGCACCGGCGCAGCGGTGCCGGCATCGGCGGATCCGTAGCGGTCCATAGCAGCCGGATTCCTGGGAAGGTGTCCCGTAGGCCTCGCCAGCGGAGCGCGGTGTCACGGGACACCACACGGCGGAGGTCCGCCGGCCAGTGCGGGCCAGCGTCGGCGATGGCCGGTCCGGCCCTCTTTGAATACACAGGGGTTTTAAAACAGCCGTATTTTGCTCCCTGGAGGTCAGATTCACGTGAAGTCTATGGCGATGCGACCCTGGCGACGAGGAGAACTTTTTAGAGTAGGTTTGCTAGTTTTAAGTTTCGAGATCGTGGCCCGGGATCTTGAAACGTCGAATAAAATAATAACATTTTATTATTATTCGACTTCGGGCCGTCGTATCTTCTACCCGGAGCGTCTGATTGGCGTTTCATCAGTGGCATTGAGACCCTGATGGTATAACAGACTTTTCTTGTTGGTTTTCGGGTGTTGGGACCAAGTTTGGGGTGCGGGCCCCATGAGGCCGAGTTTAGGGCGTTTACGGAGAAACACAACTTTCTCACCAGGAGTCCGATTTTGGTGGATGAATAGTCGATCCTGTGTGTTCTTCCAAGAGGATTGCAATGATGTGATCCATTCAATGGGTTTTGGGACCGAGGCGTGGGCCCCACCCGAGCTGGCTTTAGTTAATAATGTCTTTTTCACCGGGGGTCCTTTTGGGACGAATGAGTAGTGGATCTCGTGTTTTTTTACAAGGGGATCGCAGTGGTATGATCCACTTGATGAGTTTCGGGATTGTTGTGTGGGCCCCGCACGGGCTAGCTATGGTGAATAGTGTCATTTTCACCGGTTGTCTGTTTTGGGTGAGTAAACATCCTATCCTGTGTGTTTTTCTGCGTAGATTGTGATGGTGGCCTCAGTATTGGTCTTGGAGGTGCGTTGTGTGGAATTGTGGCGGGTCGCTTGGGTTAGAGACTTTTGGACCAATAGTGGTTGTGGGTACTCCCTTGGCTCATTCCTACAAGGTTTCGCGTGACATCACAACCTTCGTAACAGTTTGGGATCCTCTCGATGGGATGTTTAATCTTTTAGAGTTGTGGCATCCCTCTGGTGGGCCTGGAGTGGGATCCTCTAGCATCGTTTCCCTAGATCGGGTTCTTGGTATCGCTGTGACCGCTTATCCATGAGCGGAGATCCCCTATCTAGTAGGTTAACTCCGTAGGGTTTGTGGTATCATCAGGAATATGATCCCATACATAGTGGGCCGTGCTCAGTAGGGTTGTGGCATCATTGGGTATATGATCCCCTACTCAGTATGAGGATTATAGTAGGGTTGTGGTATCGTTGGTTATACGATACCCTACTCAGCACGTGGTGTCGGTAGGGTTATGGCATTGTTAGCTCGATCCCCTACAACGCGAGATATACTAGATAGGGTTTCAGTATTGTCCTGAACATCGTGACCTGGGTGGCGATCCTCTATCTGAGTGATCTATTTCTTTTGAGCTCCAGATCGGGTTGTGGTATCCCCCTGCGGATCCTAGGAGTGATCCCCTATCCACGAGCTCTACGAATGCCAGATCAGGTTGTGGTATCCCCCAGTGGACCCTGGGAGTGATACCCTATCTGTGGGATCTTCGTATACTGGTGTGGGTTTTGGTATCCCCTAGAGGATCCTAGGAGCGATCCCCTATTCGAGGAGTTTGGAGTTTATGTTGTTACAACGAGTTTTCCTCAGTGTCGATATCTGACGATCGTGATCTCTTAGGTGAGCGTCTGAGATATTTGTGTGGGACCCGATGGAGTGTATCTCTCGAATGAGTGTCATCTGGGATGACGATGATCATGGAGTGTGTTCTCCATGTTGTGAACCATTGCTGGTGATAAGGTCGGTACCTCATGTGGTTTGGTGCGTGAGCTGGGTATATCTGGATTGTTCATGGTGTATGTATGGACATACACCTGAGATGATCTGACTAGTTGTGTTTAGCCAAGGATGGTCACGAGATGGAGTTTCTCTCATCTGGGTTCCCTCTGGATGAGATGAGCAGACTGTTGCTTTTCAGTTTCACTCTTTTGTTTTGGGTTTTTGGGGTGGCTACTGAGTATTGTTATACTCACTCATGTATAGGCTTTACCTGCACATGTTTGTCTCTTGTTCAGACTATAGGCCTTTCGACGGTGTCCCAGGAGGACCCAGAGCAGGCGGAGTTGAGTGAGCGGGACTGGCCGTGGAGTCTTACCGGAGTTGTGCCAAAGAGCTTTCCAGTGGTGGTTTTGGCAGTGTTTCCCTCCTTCTGAGTAGGTTGGAAGCTTCATAGTTTTCTTTTGGTTGGCTTTATTTTTCCCTTTTGTACTTCTATTGTACTCTGGTTGTGGGATAGTTGTATGCATGCATTTACTTTTCAGTTTAATATATCTCTGCGTTGTTTCATGGAGGTGTATGTGGGTGCATGTGTATAGGTACCTTAGGCTAATTCCTCCCTTGTGTGTGATAGCCTACTCAGTGCTAGACACCATCCCCTGGCCAATTGGAGGTGGGCTTGGGGAGTCGCAGCTTGAGCCCCATTGGGTCGGGTCGTGACAGAGTGGTATCAAAGGAGGTTCCACCTTTGGGATCTCAGAGTGTAGCTGGTCTAGCTGTGAGTTTGGTTTGGGTTTCATAGCGGCAGTGTGAGGATGTTTCAGGTTTGGATTTTAGGCCAGGGACTCCAGTGTTAGGGCGGCGGCCGACGTATCCATACATCAGGACTCTGATAACCAGCCTTTCGAATCAGGACCTTTGGACACTAGTCGTAGGGACATAATAGTTCATGCATCTTTTAGGACTAGGTTTTTGGGTTTCCCTTGTTCTTATTGGGTCATCTATCCAGATATACCCTTTGACTATGAAGCATCTTGAATTTATTTCAGGATGCCTCCACGACGACAGCCAGTGAGGGTTCTGTAGAAGGATTGTGGTGACGATCCACCCCGTGTAGAGGCTATGGACCAGGGAGTAGGTTATAAGGCTTGACCTCTAGGTGGTCTGCCAGTTGAGCCACCACCTGTCGAGCAGCTGGTTGTGCCGGCAGTGCAGGATGAGGTTGCGCATAGGCTGAGTGCGCTATAGGAGTTCCAGAGGCAACGACCTCTGAGGTTCTGAGGTGATCCAGACCCTCAGGTAGTTAATGACTAGCTCGAAGCAGTCACCCGAGTTTTCCGCCTAGTGAGGACACCTTCAGATCAGATGGTGGTCCTAGCAGCGAGCCTTCTACATGGTTCGGTCGGGCGATGGTGGAGTTTGGGGATGCAGTCCCATGACGAGGAGATGCTCACATGGGAAGAGTTTGAGAGGCTCTTCAGGAAAGATTTCTATCCAGTGATGCTGAGGTCAGTGCGGATTCAGGAGCTTCTACGGCTTCGACAAAAGGTCATGACTGTGTCAGAGTACTCAGTGGGGTTTATAGACTTGTCACGCTACTCCCTGGATATGGTTCGAGACCCGTTCTTTAGGACACATACCTTTGATCAGGGCCTACATAGAGACATACGGGCAGGTGTGGTTGCTTTGTGGCTTCCCACCTATGTTAGAGTGCTGGAGTAATCCTTGGTTGTGGAGAGCTTTCTGGATAAGCAGATTCAGCCCATCAGTGTTCGGCGCATGGCAGCTGAGACATCGACGACTGGTAGCTGGCGGCAGGTGCAAGGGTCTAGACGTGGCCGATGTTTTAGTAGGTGACCCCAGGATGGAGGATCAGAGGACCAGGGCTTTCAGGCTAGTTTTGTTCAGCCACCGGAGAGGCGGTGTTATGCTTGCAGTGGTCGGGGACATCTTGATAGAGATTGTCTGACCTGCCGTGTTGTTAAGAGGGATCCAATTGACAGACCACCTTGGCAGAGGCAGCGTCTCGAGCAAGGAGGTACGCAGGGCGGCGGACGTGGCGACGGATCTGGTGCAGCAGGAGGTAGTAGGCGGTATCAGTTTCCACCACCCCACCCCCAGGTGGTCCACGCCGGGCTCAAGGAGCTGGTGGCAGAGGGTGAGGACAGCTGTAAGCCTTAGAGGCTGTTGACCCAGAGGCTCTGTGGATGGATAGAGGTATGCCTTGTGTCCTTTATACTTTCTGAATTAGTTTGATAGACACTGTTTAGCGGTACCCTTCCTCTCCGTTGCTTTCTCATGTTTTGTTTAGGGCGTTGGTAAGACCATGTGTGGGTGTTGTTCGACGTGCTTCGAATGTGTGAGGAAGAGGGATCCTTGCCCCACAGAGACACGTTTTTGTGATGTGATCAAAACTATACAGGTGAGTCAGTGCTGCCCAAAGCGGATAATGTTGAGGTATGGTGGATGAGTCCCTCTGACTTATGTGTTCGGGCATGAGTGTTTGTTAGCGAACTCGCTGGCGTGGGAGACCCAGTTTAGAGTCCAGTTGCTTTCCTTGTGCTTATAGATTTTTGGAGACAAAAAGTTTGAAGGTGGGGATGATGTAGCGACACGCTTTTTGGTCTTGTAAGACTTTGGAATATTCCTATGAATAATTCCAGAGCTATGCATGAAGACGGCGTGCGATTCTGAGGCCTGGTGTGCCCGGAATAAATTTTATAAAAATATTAAGTATTTTTATACTATGCACGTGGTGGGGGTGTGATATCTCATAAACGGTGGATCGTAACGGGAATCTGAGGGAACATTTACGTCTGGAGCGTGTCGTTTACTCTAGGCGGGGTGTAAACTTTGCAGGCGCAGGCCTGCCATGGAGAAAAGCCACCTGGAGCATTTTCGTAAATAAATGGAAAAGTTTATTTATGAGCTTCAGCTAAAATAAATCCTGAAAGGAGTCTCGGATCGTAATTCTGAGTTCGCCGTTGCATTCAGAATGTCGTGTTTACCCTAAGCGCGACATAATTTTAATCGGTGCCTGGTGCTGGGTCAGAGGCGTGTTGGCGGGGAGTGAAGATGAAGTTTTTTATTTAAAAAAAATCAATCAAGCTTCTTCTCCTCCAACCCCTACGCGCAGGAGGAACAAACCCCTCCCCTCCTCCTCTGTTTCTTTGCTGATCGAGCCCCGAGCATCCGTTTCCAGCGCCGATCATCAGCGGATCGAGCTCCAGCACATCGCAGGTGTTGTTCTGCACCCGAAGCTTCAGCATTTCACCCGCGAGGTAGGAGGTTTGAGTTTTAATCCCCTGATCCTATTTTTTCTTCTAATTTCTTCGTTTTTTTGTCATAGCAGGGAAGATCGAGTCCCAAGGTTTGCACAGGAGGTTGCAGATCACAAAACGGACCACCAGGGTGCACCCGGTGGTCCACGGAAGGTTCGCCGGCGCGGCGGCGCCGGTGCCGGCGGACCCGCGGCGGTCCGCGGTGGAGCGCGGCGGCCAGCCGCCCGGGACGGCGGCACGCTGGCCTTGCCAGCGGAGCGCGGCGGTGTAGGGCGCCACGTGGGGGAGGTCCGCTGACCCGCCCGGCCGGCGCGGGCTGGCCCAGGCCGGTCCGACCCACTTTTAATACATCGGGGTTTTAAAACCTCCGTGTTTTACTCCCTGGAGGTCGGATTTGTGTACCGTTTACAGAGACGTGAGCCTGGCGAAGAGGTGAACCCTTTGGTGTGGGTTCGAGAGTTTTAAGTTTTTGGATCATGGTCCGGGATCTTGAAACGTCGAATATAATAATAATATTTTATTATTATTCAACTTCGAGCCGTCTAATCTTCTACTCGGAGCGTCCGATTGATGTGACGTCCATGGCATTGAGACCTAGATGATACGGAAGACTTTTCTTGTTGGTTTTTGGGTGTTGGGACCGAGTTTGGGGTGCGGGCCCCACAAGGCTGGGTTTGGGGCGTTTACGAAGAAACACAAATTTCTCACCAGGAGTCCGATTTTGGTGGATGAATAGTTGATCCTATGTGTTTTTTCGAGAGGATCCCGGTGATGTGATCTGTTCGATGGGTTTCGGGATCAAGGTGTGGGCCCCACCTGAGCTCGATTCGGTGAATAATACCTTTTTTCACTGGGGGTCCAGTTGGAATGAACGAGTAGTGGATCCCATGTTTTTTTCTGTGGGGATCGTAGTGGTATGATCCGCTTGATGAGTTTCCAGATCATTGTGTGGGCCCTGCACAGGCTAGCTATGGTGAATAGTGCCTTTTTCACCGATTGTCCGTTTTGGGTGAGTAAATATCCTATCCTGCATGTTTTTTCATGTAGATTGTGATGGTGGCCTTATTATCGGTCTTGGAGGAGCGTGGTGTGGTGTTGTGGAGGGTCTCTCAGGTTAGCGACATTTGGACCAGCAGTGGTTGAGGGTACTCCCTTGGTTTGTTCCTATGAGGGTTCGCATGGCATCACAACCTTCGTATAGGTTTTTGATCCTCTCGATGGAATGTTATATCTGTTGGAGTTGTGGAATCCCTCTGGTGGGATCAGAGTGGGATCCTCTAGCATCATTTCCCTAGATCGGGTTCTTAGAATCGATGTGACCGCTTATCCACGGGCGATGATCCCCTATCTAGCAGGTTAACTCTATAGGGTTTGTGGAATCATTGAGAATATTATCCCCTACACAGTGGGTCGTGCTCAGTAGGGTTGTGGAATCGTTGGGTATACGATCACCTACTCAGCATGAGTATTATAGTTGGGTTGCAATATTGTTGGTTATATGATCCCCTACTCAGCGCGTGGTGTCGGTAGGGTTGTGGAATCATCAGTTCGATCCCCCACAGTGCGAGATATACCATATAGGGTTTCAGTATCATCGTGACCATCGTGACACAGGTGATGATCCTCTATCTGATTGACATGTTTCTGTCGAGCTCCAGATCGGGTTGTGGTATCCCCCAGTGGATCCTGGGAGTGATACCCTATCCATGAGCTCTACAAATACCAGATCAGGTTGTGGTGTCCCCCAGTGTACCCTGGGTGTGATCCCCTATATGTGAGATCATTTTATACCAGTGTGGGTTCTGGTATCCTCTAGCGGACCCTAGGAGCGCTCCCCTATCCGAGGAGTTTGGTGTTTATGTTGTTTCAGCGAGTTTTCCTCAGTGTCGATATCCGACGAGCGTGATCTCTTGTGTGAGCGTCTAAGATGTTTGTGTGTGATTTGATAGATTTTATCTCTCGGACGAGTGTAATCTGGGATGATGGTGATCATGGATTGTGTTCTCCTGGTTGTGAACCATTGCAGGTGATAAGGTCGGTACCTCATGTGGTTCGGTGCGTAAGTAGGGTATATCTGGATTGTTCATGGTGTATGTATGGGCATACACATGAGTTGAGCTGACTAGTTGTGTTTAGCCAAGGATGGTCATGAGATGGAGTTTCTCTCATCTGGGTTCCCTCTGGCTGGGATGAGCGGACTATTTCCTTTCAGTTTCTCTCTTTTGTTTTGGGTTTTTGGGGTGCCTACTGAGTATTATTATACTCACTCATGCACGGGCTTTGCCTGCACATGTTTCTGTCTTGTACAGACCACAGGCCTTTTGACGATGTCCCAGGAGGACCCGAAGCAGGCCGAGTTGAGTGAGCGGGACTGACCGTGGAGTCTTACCGAAGTTGTGTCGAGGATCTTTCCAGTGGTGCTTTTGAAAGAGTTTCCCTCCTTCTGAGTAGGTTGGATGCTTTGTAGTTTTCTTTCAGTGGGAAATATTTTCTCCTTTTATACTTCTGTTATACTCTAGTTGTGGGATAGTTGTATGCATGCATTTACTTTTCAGTTTTATATATATCTGCACTGTTTCGTGGAGGTGTATATGGGTGTGTGTGTACATGTACCTTAGGATAATGGCTCCCATGTGTGTGATAGCCTACTCGGCACTAGACACTAGCCCCTAGCCTATTGGAGGTGGACTTGGGGAGTCACGGATTGAGCCCCATTGGGTCGGGTCGTGACACACACACCGAGCTTGAACCAGAGAACCGAACTTTAAGAACTAATAATCCGAACATAAAATTTTTTTCCATGATCTTTGAAAATAATATTGCAGGGGCCTAGTTTCGCAGTATCCACTTTCCATGAACCATTATATTCACCGTCCAATGATCTGTAGGCCAATGCATCATGGATGGTTCATGTACCATGGTTGTATGCGGTGAAATGAATCTGCATACCATAGATGTAGGCGGTGTTTCTACTGCATATCATGCAGTACACGGAGACCTGTGTGGATATATTTTAAATCCTTTGGACATTCTTCCATAGCCTTTATCCGACAATTTTTATCAGACTGGCTTTTTATCGGCTTTTGGATCTTCTTTTGCAGGTTACAATGGTTTCTTCATAGGCTGTGATAAAATCGACGAAGACAAGGGTGACCATGGTGGTGAATAGTGAGGATCATCTCTGATCCTACATTATTCCTCATGACAGCTTCTTAAAGGATTTCTTGACGTCGGAGATCCTAGCTTACCCACTATTTGTAAAACTACCACTTTACAAATTTGGTATCCCTGACGACGTTCCTCTGTCATTGGATGACCCTGATACCCCTTTCATCCTCTTGGAGGCACTGCAAGGAAATGATCGCGCCAACATTTCCCCAGTAGGAGAAGTCATCACTACTCTGATTCAGGAGAACATATTCATACTTAGAGGCTCGGCATGGACTTAGGGCAACTGTAGATGATGCGATGGTGTCCCGAGACTAGGTGCCCGAGAGTACCCATCCATTATCAACATCTCCCAAGAAAATCCCAATGGTGGTGGATCTCCAAGTGGGATATGCGGGCCAGAGGATGTTTCTCTAATGAATGGGCCTGGGAATTCTGGGTACATTAGATATATTTGGAGTCCCCTGACTAGTTGGAGGTGGTGGGCTTGTATCAGTCAACCTAGGTTTCTAAATTTTTAGTTTTCTCCCCAAGTTAAATCCTACCTATGTTGCTGAGCCACTGGTGTTCAAGCACCAAAACCTTCCACTTATTATATAGGGAGGTGGGAATTAGGTTATGTGATATCCACCAGCTTGGAGGACTCCCCATACTTGGAGAGATGTACGATGAGTTTCTCCCAACAGTCACTACATGGAACGACACTGACCACGTGTCCCCTTTGATAAAGAGTTTACTGGTCATGGAAGAGGGATTACTCGATCATCCCTTCCAGGCTCGCTCTCTTATCCCATTCGAGGCATGATTAAGGTTATTATTGCACGTGAATGGACCTAAGCTAAGGTCTTTCTGTAGTCAAACTCATCCATCCTGTCAGTCCCACCAGACTCCAGGTTCATATTGTGTTACCCTTGAAGCGGGACAATATACCACATGGGGATATGAGCTTCAACTAGACGTATCACCTACACTTATATTAGCAAGTTTCTTTTCCATTTTTTTAGTGGATAGATTTTCCCATCCCGAAATTTATATAATAGGGTTCAATCTTGTACCTTTATGATGTCATCCATTCTATTATAGGGTTAACCTATTAATTTTTCCATTTCCACTCTTGCTCAGCTTTATGAGTTGTTAGGATAGATACAAGAAGGTAGGACCCCATATCTTCCCAACATACCATTTCAATTTTTGTATGGGTGGATGGTAGAACACTTCCCCTGTTATGAATATCAGCATACAAAAATGGTTCCTTATTCTGAATTTCAACCCACCATTCTCAACATTTTCGTTTTTCATCCTAAAACTCTAAGGGTTATTGATGCGGTTGGGATGTTAAACGATGCTTCTCGCTTCTAATTTGCACCGCATCCTACCCCTAATGGGTCATTAAGATGTGACAGGGATGGTTATTTAGAGGAATGTTCATATATCATTGTGATTTGGGATGGTATGCTTACTACTCATATAGATCGAGTAGTGGTTTGTGAGCCATACCTTTCTTACCGATTTTCCAGGAAATTTGGATGCCTCCAACAGACTACGCTACTTATGGCTGTTCAATTTAGGGGAGAGTCTCATCCCGTAATTATTCACTAGTTATGGATTATGATGATGCATGAAGGTGACACTATGGAGGTTATCATTCCTAACACAACGGGATCCACCTTTCTGTCGCTGGATTATGACCAACTTTGGACAGCCTATTACCCCAATGGAGTGCTGAGAGAACCAGTTCAGAGGGTGCAGAAAAATTTAACCATTACTTACCCCATCCTCACCCCAACGACAATTCCACACATTCCTTCTATTATGAAGAGTATAATAACTATGCCTTATACTTCTATCCCTACAGTATCCATGATGGATACACCGCCTTTTCATTCCCTTGTGGTAATAATATGACCAGTTAGCCCTCAAAAGCATCTGGGAGGGGCTTCATCGGTACAACCTATCTTAGTGGGGAGTGATTCAGACTGCTCCCCTCTTGTAGATACATCCTAATACCTTAAAGAGGCTAGCACCATTAGAGTATTATTGATCACCCTGAAAGTCATGGCTATTCCTCCGCATCCTGCTCCAACAGTTGATCCATCTGAGGTCAAGGAGAGTCCCCCATCATGGGTGACCTATCTTAGGTCCCTTCCCACTCTTGTGACGCCACTTCCTTCTTGTAGACATGTTTTGGTGGAGGAGGATCAAGGTATCGGTTCCGCAGGGAGGCACCAGATAGTGAGAAAGTAGGCATGGCGCAAGTTATGTTCTCTTTCCATGGAGACACCTATGGACAATTTTGCTGATGAGACTAAAAATTTTCAGCTATTATTCACTGAGCTGGGTTCTGGTGGCTTTGATTATTGGCACTTACACCTCCTCATCTACCAAATCGTCATTGCCCGAGAAGACTTTTCATCCTATGAGGACAATCTTGACAAGTTCAACTCTTTCCATCACCAGGTGGCGACCTTTCGAGATGTTTCGTAAGAATTTGATCATCTAATGATCGAGGAGGTGAAGGATTCTGATTTGATGGGCACCCAAAAGGAAGATCTGTGGGAATGTGAGTCACGCTAAGAAAGTTTGAGTGATCAACTATCCTCTTCACGTGATAACCATAAAGCCATCCAAAAGAAAGGGTGGGACCTTAAAGTTGTTTTGGAGTGGGTGCATCTGACATTCAATGCTGAAATGGAGGAGATAGATTATTTGGAGAAAACTATTGACAAACCATGGAAATCACTTTCCATCCTTCTAGAAAGGGTGAACTGAACCTTGTTGTAGCTCTATCTTGTGTCATGATATGTACTCCTCTTTTTTTGATACTTTGGGGAGACTCTGAATTGGGAATGCTCCTCCATTTTTTTGAACTCAATAAGGCTGATTTTCCTTTAATATTTCTTCTTTACACTTTCATGTAATATTAATTGATCATAATCATATAAACATCATTTAAATCATGTATTATTTTTAATACATAATTTGAAACCACTAAATTGAAATAATTGAATTATGCTCTAAATTTTTCCTGATTCGTAGGGCTCAGCAAGTGTAGTTCGACTATTGCTGAGGTTTCATGAAACACCTCATGAAGTTTTATGTATTTTTCATTATTACCCCAATTTTTTCCTAAGTATTCTTGACATAGGCTTATTAGGCATAACTTGACATTTTCTTAGGCTGCCCTTTGTGGGTTTTCAACCTAACAAGATTTACATATCTTTTTATGGGTCAACGTTTTTAATGAACCAACACTCAAATTTTTCCCAGAGGTTCCTTTCGTGGATTTTACCTGAGGTGAGTATGGCATCTTTTTTGTTGGTAGTTCACAGTCCTGTCAATCATACTTACTACTGATGTTTTAGGTCAAAAAACTTTGACCAAACTTAACGAGATAAGGCCCTAATTAGAGATCGTTAGTGGGGAATGTTCTAATATCCTTCAGAAATGGATTAGGGATTTTTATTGACCCTATATTTGTACATTTTGGACATGCATGAGGCTTGGAATCCATTTTAGGCATACAAAGGTAGGAAAGGACTCTCCTGGGGATCAATTTTCCTTTGATTGATGAAAGTTTTTTTTGGGAAACATATATAGAGCCACAGGGGCATAATGTTCATTGTCAATAAAAGGTATCTGCAGGACACTATTCTTCCATCTCCATTGGCCTTGGTAGGATTTACAACACTTTGAATTTATTTTGATGTTGGTAGCCACAGTGGGTGGATGGATTGAGTAATGGTGTCTAAAAATATTAGGGACATTCATATCAGCTTTGAGTAGTAAATTGTTCCTGCATGGTTCTTACTTGCGTGAGGGAGAGCTATTGAATGGATAGTTTAGTTGGAAGTATTTTTTATGTCAAGGGAATTTGGAAAGAGGAAGGTATGTAAGTTGTTATCCATAATTTTTCCAAATCCGGGGGTGTGGTGGGACATGAATGTCATTTGAGGGTACAGAAGCTAGAAAAGACTTTCCTATGGACAAATTTTCCTTTTATTGATAACCATTTTGAAGGTAACATATGAATATCCTCTGGGGAATGATGTGCATATTCCAAAAATGATGTCTGTAGGACACTGGCCTTCCATATCTGATGGATATTGGGAATTTTCTGGATATGGTATGTGACCTTCAACAAGGGGTGCACCTAAACACGAAAAGGATAATTTTAAATGAAATTCTCCTAGAAATGAGTGGGGGCAATCTTATTTTTATATAGATCAACTTCACGTATATGGATGGGGTATCCTCAGAAACCTCAAAAGAGACCAGAGATGAATCAGGCTCGTATGTTTTGATATATCGAGGATGTGTATAGGGAGGAAAAATGTAAACCATAACTTTGACGTCCCCTAAATAATGAGGTATGGAATGAGTCTTGGAATCCATTGGGTGTATTGAAATAGAAGATGACTCTCCTAGGGACGAATTTTCCTTTGATTGATGGCCATTTTTTTGGGAAACATATGCAGAGCCTCTGAGGCATGATGTGCATAGTCAAAAAAAGGTGTCTGCAAGACAGTGTACTTCTATCGCAGATGGCCTTGAATGATTATGAGGATTCAAGATCACTCAGATCATGGAGTTTGAGGTATGGAAGATGTGTATCCAGATATATTGGAAACATTTGGGCTGTGATTTACTCATAGAATTTGGCATACCTTATATAGATCTGTTTCACACGCAGGGTGAGGTGTTCATCCCATCATTGGGGTACCTGGTTATTTAACGTCACATGGCTAGGACGTGGGGTTCCTCACAAGGGAGGGAACCATGACATTCCTTTTAGGGTCATGCTTCTAGGACCAAATTCCTACTTTTTTGCCATAATGTCATGGGGGATCTCTCTCTAATATCCCTAATCTCACTTGAGTTATTATTAGTGTGAGAAACAAGGGATTACGAGGATTCCAGGTCATTACCTAAGAACAGAAAAATCAACATTAGAGGGCACTTTAGGCTTAATCCAATGCTATGCAGTTTAACGTCATATATTAAGGACAATTTTGGACTTTTAGTTTAATTTCGTGTGGTGAGGACACAATGTTGTTTAGTTTAGAATCAAGTAGTGAGGATGATTATGTTTTCATAAATATATTTAATAGTTTTGAGTTAATCGCAATCAGGATGCTCTGGAGTTACTTAGACATGAGTGATGATAGAAGGTGTAAACCACAGTCCTAGGGGAAACTTGAATCAGGAGAGATGACATGGGGATTGGAAGCCATTGGGCATACTGAGATGGGATATGACTCTCTTGGGGACGAATTTTCCTTTGATTGATGGTTTTCTTGTGTGAAACATATGAAGAGACACCGAGGTATGATGTGCATAGTAAAATAAAGGTTTCCGCAGGACACTGGCCTTCCATCTGAGATGGCCTTAAAGGATCATGGGGATCCAAGTATTCTTGGGGTATGGAGTTTGAAAAATGATAAAGATGTGTCTGGGAATGTTATAAATATCCAGATTGTGATTACTCATGAACTACAAGAGCTTTCTCATAGATCTGACTCATATGTATAGGGGGAAGCATGATCTTTTGACTTATCATGAGTGGGGGGCATGTGCAGGATCTCATAACACTGAGGACTGGGTCATGCATAATATATCATCCCATCTTTTTATAACATAACTTTTCATTCCATTACACGGAACTGAGGATCTTTAAGGTTTAGTGTCTTGGAAACAAGGAACATAAAACATGAAACAAAAAAAACATTCTTCTTAAACACTTGAAAGGCTTCTCCTCATGTTCACCCTAGGCTCATTACTGCATCCCATAACCTGGGGACATACATCAAAAGGAAGGGTGAGCAGAAGGCCCAGCAAGGTAAACAAGTGAAACATTTTACATATGAACTTGAGATACATCAATAAAGTCATGAAAAGAACTTTAAGGCATGAAAATGAAATCATGAGGCATATCCTAATAAAAATAAAACTTTTTCATAACTTGAAGATGTGGCTACATCATTTAACATAGACAATCATGAACATATCACCAAGGTCCATCCCCAAGGTGTCATTTTAAAATTACCAAGGTTATTCACCAAGGTATCGTGAAAATTGTAATCTCTAGTGGTTACATCATTACCCAATGCATTGGAGCGCTATCAGGGCGCACCCTTAAATTTGCCTTTATTATCATGTGAGCCACATATATCATCATCAAACATTTCACAAATAACCCACATAGCATAAAATAAATGGTTTTCATTTCATAATCATAATGTTTTAAAAACTGCTTTAAAGACATGATCTTTACGTCACTTTAAACCCACGGAAAGGGAAAGCGGGTCTCATGTATGTAAATCACAGAATTTAAAATTGGACATTTTGATATATATGTGAATACCCTTTTAGAAATAAGAGCTTTGATTATTCACTTTATAACATAAAATAATTTTTGAGAAAAGAGAGAGGCATTTTGAGGGGAAAATTCTGCAGCATAACGGCTAAGTTTCGGGGTTTTAGAAAACATAGAAATGAGAGGGGACATGGGTCACCCTCTCATAAATGATCCATAAAACAGTAGGGTGAAAGCATAAGAAGGACATATGGACATGGTAATGAAATTTTAGGGACATACCATTTGAAATGAAAAACATGGAAGAAAAAAAAAATTAGATTTCTCTTATGAAAATTCGGCAGCCTTACGGCGTCACTTAACTTCAAAAGAAAATGATTTGACAAGATCAAATAGGGTCCCTCATCATATGATCATAAGAGATAAGTATGATAGATATAGAGATAATTCCCCAACATAACAAAAAGGAACTTGAAATAATTGACATGAAAGTAGAACTTCAAAATGAGAAGGGTGAAGAACCACTTAAAATTTCGGCAGCCTAACGACACCACTTAAAACATCAAAATACTGAATTGAAGAGATCAAATGGGGTCTCTCATCATATGAACATAAGAGCCCAGTATGATATATATAGAGATCATACCCCAATATAAAAAAAAAGGAACTTGAAATAATTGACATGAAAGTAGAACTTCAAAACGAGAAGGGTGAAGAACCACTTAAAAATTCGGCAGCCTAACGACGCCACTTAAAACTTCAAAATACTGAATTGAAGCGATCAAATGGGGTCTCTCATCATATGATCATAAAAGATCAGTATGATAATTTAGAGATCATACCCCAACATAATAAAAAGGAACATGAAAGACTTGAATGAAAATAGAACTTGAAAACGAGGAAGGTGAAAGAATCCCTTAAAAATTCGGCAGCCTAACGGCGCCACTTAAACATTCTTAAAACGAATTGATGAGAGCAAGGGGGGGTCTCTCATCATATGAACATGAAATAGGCAGTAGGATTAATATAAAAGAACATCCTCCAACATAAGAACATGGAGTATAAAAAAAATGACATAAAAGAGATTACTTGAAAAGAAAGAGAGGGGTCGGATCCCTTACCTTAAAATGTAACTCTTAAACCTCAAAGGTTGGGACCTCGAGGGCTTGGGGGAACCTTGGGAGGACTCCTTGGGAGGTAATGAGACCATAAATTCATTGTGAATGAGTGGGGAGTCGAATGGATGAGAGGAGAGATTGGTATTTATAGGGAAAGTGAGGGGACAAGGCATTAATGGCCAAGAGACACCTCACATGTGCTTTTCTCAAACCCATGTGCTCTCCCTTGTCATTTATCATGGAGTTAGGCCACATGGGGCCCCCAAAACAATAATTCATCACCCTTGGCCGGCCAACCCTCAAAAGATCTCATGACATCATCATGACACCATTATGATGTCATTAAACATACCGAAACCCTAAAACTGTATTTTTACTATTCACTGAAAATTCAACTTTCTCAGAAAAATCCCAAAATTTCACATTAACCAAATATCAATGCTCTGATTTCAAAAATGAAATCCATTTTATAAAAATAATTTTCTAAATATTTTTAATTTAATTTTTAAATAAAAACACTATTCATCGAAAATTCATTTTTTCAGAAAAAACCCCAAAAATTACCATAACATAATATCGATGCTTTGAGTTCAAAAATAAAGTCATTTTTATAAAAATAATTTTCTAATTATTTTTAATTAAATTTTTAATTAAAAAACACTATTCACCCGAAAAAACTAATACTTGAATAATAATTAATGAAACCGTTATTTAACTATTTTATTGAATCACATTACTTAATCAAGGTGCCTAGATTATTTTAAAACTTTCTTTAAGTGAGATTACTAATCCATTTGGTCATATTACTAATCCTAATCATAAAATCACTATTCATAATTTACTATTCATCAAAAATCAAGTTGGTCTTATTAGACTCTAAATTTAGTACTGAACATAATTGCAGAAGACCATTTTTTGAAAATCATTACACATTTTTAATTATTTAGGGTTTACATAAACATATTTAAAATATCCTTTTTCTAAAATTTATCAAAAATCTGCATACTATATTTATCCGGTCATTTCAAAATTCATAAACTTCATCATAAGAAGAAATCCCAATTTTTATTTTAAACAAGGATTACACAAGGTAGTTACGGTCTCGTTACATAACCCCTTATAATACCAGCATAGGACCTAAGAGTAAGGTGTGCTAGGGTGATAGAAGCTTGGGGCGACTCAGTCAACATTGCCCGAGTAGTAATTTCTATCAGTTTGAACTTCTCACGAAGGCGATTCCGTTCCAGCTTCACATGATGAAGTTCGGCTTGGATTTGATCCAGAGCAAAGCCCAGTGGTGCTACCTCCTTCCCAAGCTCTGTTAGATGGGCTTCGGTCGGTCCAAGACTACTAGGTGAGGCCATCGAATCTTCTTTCTATAATAATTAACCAAGATTACTTATATCAAAAAAATTTGTTCACAGCGGTCATATTGACCGATGGTTATATAATAGTCAAAACCCACTGATCTCATTTTAATTATAATCATGTTTATCAAATAAAATGTTTTTGTTGAGTATAACAATAACACATAAAATTTGGAAACAAAATTTATTTAAAAAATTTCGGGTCGTTACAATCTTCCCCCCTTAAGAAATTGCGTCCTCGCAATTTTAAAATTGGGTTTTGAAATTTCATTGAAAGTCCCACATCGGAAAAGGAGTCAGTAAAACTATTACTTTAAAATAAAGAAAGGGAAGTACAAAGGTCACCCGAGTTAACCCACACTAGGGTTCCATGTAGGAAAACATGGACATGGAGGAAAAAACAAAGGGTCAAGTTCTGAGGGAGAGTGATAGAGAACATGATTAGGAGAAAGTTAACCATGAGAAAATCCCAAACTTATGATGTGTGTAAACGGTCTTTGATTACCTAGTAGGAAACGTAAACCAACAACATTTTTGTTTTACGTTTCTTTTCATAATTTTGAGGATTTCATTTACTACATAGAACAAAAACATAAGAAAATATACCTACCATCAAGTAGAGTTTCATCCTTTAACAAGTCCCTACCAACACTAATCTTTTCTCCAAATGATGAGAATTCAAAAACCCTTGGTCTCATAAAAGCACAAGAATCATCTTCTATAGAATCACATAATCTACAAAATATTAACTATCTATTTATTCTATCTTTAAACATTATCCCAAAAACTGAAAGGTTAAGGTAAAACAACTCTTCAAAAAGAAAGAATCCCATAGGAATGGAAACTACTTTTAAATCATCAAATTTCCATGGTACTACCCAAATTTCATCATAGACCATTCCCTAAATAACGGTCCTTAAAATTCCTCAACACAAACCAAACTAAGATTGAAACCCAAATACAATAAGGATTTGATAACATAGTCTTTCAAAACAACTTCATTGTTCATCTCCAGACAACATCAACCACTCCTAACATCTTATAAAAAAAGTAGCTAACCTAAATATATTTTACCCAAGATAGGTTAGTCATTCTCATAAGTAACCTAAATTACTATAAGTTCACCTTAAATTCATCGATTCTTCAAAATATAAGTCAACCTTACTCCTCAATGAAAATACCGTAGTAATCTATTTACCTCGATCAAATATGGTTCCCAAAATAATGAACGTCTTCCAAAATAATAATCAGATTTTAATCCCCTAATCATCCCTGTCATATTAATTCTAAAATCGTCGCATTTCCTATCACATTGGTTGTCAGGACATGTTCTTCCATTTCCCACCATTAACTAAGAAGAGAAACCATAATTAGGGGTTTAAGTACTTAGCTAATAATCATGAAAAATAACTGAAATCATATAAGGATAACTTTTATATGAAAGGTATACCCTAACTTGTGATCTCCTAGGTTCCCATCTAGGTTATGAATGATCATATATACTTATGTGAACATTTATTTTATTTTATCTTTGTTCCTTTAACAATGGTTCATACCAAGCTTATGAATTAACCAAAGCATATCCCCCGGGAGTGTCGTAACCAAGAGTGCAGCAAGGCCCATTGTCGTGTACCAGTTCCCGTTCGATTCTATCTCAAAGCGGTGTTTTCGGGTTTTACCCCTATGTACATCTGTGCCAGAGCCACCTCTACCTGCTCGTATCCAGACAGGGATGTATTTGCTTGGCAACCCCTTACTCAATACTCACCAAAATACCAGGAAGATTTCCTATATTAAACTTTTCTATAGGGTTCCTCCTAGAGTTTTCATATCCTAATTTCCACAAATAACTAAACCATCCTTTGATACCAACTATAGCATCCCGTCTTTTTATAACATAACTTTTCATTCCATTACACGGAACTGAGGATCTTTAAGGTTTAGTGTCTTGGAAACAAGGAACATAAAACATGAAACAAAAAAAACATTCTTCTTAAACACTTGAAAGGCTTCTCCTCATGTTCACCCTAGGCTCATTACTGCATCCCATAACCTGGGGACATACATCAAAAGGAAGGGTGAGCAGAAGGCCCAGCAAGGGAAACAAGTGAAACATTTTACATATGAACTTGAGATACATCAATAAAGTCATGAAAAGAACTTTAAGGCATGAAAATGAAATCATGAGGCATATCATAATAAAAATAAAACTTTTTCATAACTTGAAGATGTGTCTACATCATTTAACATAGACAATCCTGAACATATCACCAAGGTCCATCCCCAAGGTGTCATTTTAAAATTACCAAGGTTATTCACCAAGGTATCGTGAAAATTGTAATCTCTAGTGGTTACATCATTACCCAATGCATTGGAGCGCTATCAGGGCGCACCCTTAAATTTGCCTTTATTATCATGTGAGCCACATATATCATCATCAAACATTTCATAAATAACCCACATAGCATAAAATAAATGGGTTTCATTTCATAATCATAATGTTTTAAAAACTGCTTTAAAGACATGATCTTTACGTCACTTTAAACCCACGGAAAGGGAAAGCGGGTCTCATGTATGTAAATCACAGAATTTAAAATGGGACATTTTGATATATATGTGAATACCATTGTATAAATAAGAGCTTTGAGTATTCACTTTATAACATAAAATAATTTTTGAGAAAAGAGAGAGGCATTTTGAGGGGAAAATTCTGCAGCATAACGGCTAAGTTTCTGGGTTTTAGAAAACATTGAAATGAGAGGGGACATGGGTCACCCTCTCATAAATGATCCATAAAACAGTAGGGTGAAAGAATAAGAAGGACATATGGACATGGTAATGAAATTTTAGGGACATACCATTTGAAATGAAAAACATGGAAGCAAAAAAAAATTAGATTTCTCTTATGAAAATTCGGCAGCCTTACGGCGTCACTTAACTTCAAAAGAAAATGATTTGACAAGATCAAATAGGGTCCCTCATCATATGATCATAAGATATAAGTATGATAGATATAGAGATAATTCCCCAACATAACAAAAAGGAACTTGAAAGAATTGACATGAAAGTAGAACTTCAAAATGAGAAGGGTGAAGAACCACTTAAAATTTCGGCAGCCTAACGGCACCACTTAAAACATCAAAATACTGAATTGAAGAGATCAAATGGGGTCTCTCATCATATGAACATAAGAGTACAGTATGATATATATAGATATCATACCCCAATATAACAAAAAGGAACTTGAAATAATTGACATGAAAGTAGAACTTCAAAACGAGAAGGGTGAAGAACCACTTAAAAATTCGGCAGCCTAACGGCGCCACTTAAAACTTCAAAATACTGAATTGAAGTGATCAAATGGGGTCTCTCATCATATGATCATAAAATATCAGTATGATAATTTAGAGATCATACCCCAACATAATAAAAAGGAACATGAAAGACTTGAATGAAAATAGAACTTGAAAACGAGGAAGGTGAAAGAATCCCTTAAAAATTCGGCAGCCTAACGGCGCCACTTAAACATTCTTAAAACGAATTGATGAGAAAAAGGGGGGGTATCTCATCATATGAACATGAAATAGGCAGTAGGATGAATATAAAAGAACATCCTCCAATATAAGAACATGAAGTATAAAAAAAATGACATAAAAGAGATTACTTGAAAAGAAAGAGAGGGGTCGTATCCCTTACCTTAAAATGTAACTCTTAAACCTCAAAGGTTGGGACCTTGAGGGCTTGGGGGAACCTTGGGAGGACTCCTTGGGAGGTAATGAGACCAGAAATTCGTTGAGAATGAGTGGGGAGTTGAATGGATGAGAGGAGGGATTGGTATTTATAGGGAAAGTGAGGGGACAAGGCATTAATGGCCAAGGGACACCTCACATGTGCTTTTCTCAAACCCATGTGCTCTCCCTTGTCATTTATCATGGAGTTAGGCCACATGGGGCCCCCAAAATAATAATTCATCACCCTTGGCCGGGCAACCCTCAAAAGATCTCATGACATCATCATGACACCGTTATGATGTCATTAAACATACCGAAACCCTAAAACTGTATTTTTACTATTCACTGAAAATTCAACTTTCTCAGAAAAATCCCAAAATTTCACATTAACCAAATATCAATGCTCTGATTTCAAAAATGAAATCCATTTTATAAAAATAATTTTCTAAATATTTTTAATTTAATTTTTAAATAAAAACACTATTCATCGAAAATTCATTTTTTCAGAAAAAACCCCAAAAATTACCATAACATAATATCGATGCTTTGAGTTCAAAAATAAAGTCATTTTTATAAAAATAATTTTCTAATTATTTTTAATTAAATTTTTAATTAAAAAACACTATTCACCCGAAAAAACTAATACTTGAATAATAATTAATGAAACCGTTATTTAACTATTTTATTGAATCACATTACTTAATCAAGGTGCCTAGATTATTTTAAAACTTTCTTTAAGTGAGATTACTAATCCATTTGGTCATATTACTAATCCTAATCATAAAATCACTATTCATAATTTACTATTCATCAAAAATCAAGTTGGTCTTATTAGACTCTAAATTTAGTACTGAACATAATTGCAGAAGACCATTTTTTGAAAATCATTACACATTTTTAATTATTTAGGGTTTACATAAACATATTTAAAATATCCTTTTTCTAAAATTCATCAAAAATCTGCATACTATATTTATCCGGTCATTTCAAAATTCATAAACTTCATCATAAGAAGAAATCCCAATTTTTATTTAAAACAAGGATTACACAAGGTAGTTACGGTCTCGTTACATAACCCCTTATAATACCAGCATAGGACCTAAGAGTAAGGTGTGCTAGGGTGATAGAAGCTTGGGGCGACTCAGTCAACATTGCCCGAGTAGTAATTTCTATCAGTTTGAACTTCTCACGAAGGCGATTCCGTTCCAGCTTCACATGATGAAGTTCGGCTTGGATTTGATCCAGAGCAAATCCCAGTGGTGCTACCTCCTTCCCAAGCTCTGTTAGATGGGCTTCGATCGGTCCAAGACTACTAGGTGAGGCCATCGAATCTTCTTTCTATAATAATTAACCAAGATTACTTATATCAAAACATTTTGTTCACAGCGGTCATATTGACCGATGGTTATATAATAGTCAAAACCCACTGATCTCATTTTAATTATAATCATGTTTATCAAATAAAACGTTTTTGTTGAGTATAACAATAACACATAAAATTGGGAAACAAAATTTATTTAAAAAATTTCGGGTCGTTACACATAAATCTTGAAGAATTTCACAGTTTATCATCAAGCGATAAGGACCTTTCATGGACTCCCCGTACAAGTCTGACCTATGCATGGGGATAGGGGTATTATTATTTTTTTATGGTGGTTGGGTCGAGATAGAAAATCTGAGCATCACTACGTATCCTGTGAGGACAGGAATCAAGATTTATGTAGTTATGGATGTTCCCTATACCTATTTGGCACGGTCCATGTGTAAGGACATGTGAGGAAATTTTTTTATGATGGATGGGCTAGGATCCCAAATCTAGGTGTCACTACATATCCTGTGAGGGTAGAAATCAATTCTTATGTAGTTCTTCACATTCCCTATACCGATTTGGCTCGATACATGTGTAAGGAAATATGAGGGCGTTTTTTTATGATGGCTAGGACGGGATGCCAAATCTAGGCATCACTACGTATCCTGCACGAGAAAGAATCAAGCCATACATAGTTCTGAACATTCCTTGTACCAATCGGGCTCGGTCCATGTGTAGGGTCATTTTTGTTTCATTTTCTACAGGTGTCAGGTCTATCATATCTCCCTATAATTTGTTTGCGTAAAGGAATCCTTACCACTTATCCTAAGCTCATGTGAGTTATGCATGATTTGAGAAACAAGGAGTAAACATAGGGTTTCCTTTGCAAGTGTTTTGAGGTAGAGGATGTAATGGAGGAATTTTTTTAGTGGTGGTTTGTCCAAGATCAAGGATCAAGGTGTTTCTACGTATCTTGCGAGGGAAGGAATCAAGTCATACATAGTTCTGTGAGAGATCATACAGTTTATTGTCATGCGATTAGGATGCTTTGTGCTATTTAGTTTAACATCTTATAGTGAGGACATGAGTCAAAGTTTAATGTCATGTTTCAAGGATGAGTTCCTTACAGTTTAATGTTATGTGTAAAGTAAAATGACTCGTAGTTTAAGGTCTTAGAGTTTGTACCATGGCATGGAGGTATTATAACTCATAGTTTAGGGTTATAGAGCTTGGACCATGACATGGTCATGTTATAACTCGTATTTTAGGGTCATAGAGTTTGGACCATGGGATGGAGGTATTATAACTCATATTTTAGGGTCATAGAGCTTGGAACATGCCATGGAGGTATTATAACTCATAGTTTAGGGTCATAGATCTTGGACCATGACATGGGTGTGTTATAACTCATAGTTTAGGGTCATAGAGTTTGGACAATGACATGGCTAAATGTCATGTTGCATGGAATAATACTGTACAGTTTAACATCATGTGGTCAGGACAATAAGTCATAGTTTAGGGTCATAGAGTCTGGACCATGGCATGTCATTGATGTTACACGATGTACTTCTTCAGAAATTTTGCATTTGTGGGAGCCGTGATGAGTTGTTCGTCCATTGATATAAGGGTGTATGATCTATTAGAATAGAGACATATGGTCCTTCCCACTTTGGTTCAAGATTTTGGGGCTTCTTCCCGAGTATCATTGGGGTTCTGAGGACTAACACCATTTCTACTTTGAGGAAAGATTAAAGGCGAACCTTTTTTTTTTGAAGGCTCGTGCAATCCGGTTTTTTTAGATTTCCAAATGGTGTAAAGTGTTCAACCTTTTTTCATCTAGATGCTCCAACTCATCAAACCATCTCTGGGATTTCTCTTCCATGGACAGTTGATCAAAAATGGACACACAAAGTGATGGAACTTGGATTTCGATAGGCAAAACCGCCTCTACCCCGTATACTACTGAGTATGGGGTTGCCTAGGTGGCAGTGCGGGTTGTGGTTCGGTAAGCCCACAAAGCATGAAGAATATTGTATTGCCATGATTTATTATCCTTATCAACCATATTTTGGAGTATGTTTGATAGGGTTTTGTTTAAAGCATATATCTGTCCATTGGCCACAACGTGGTAGTAGGATGAATTGTTGGATTTGATTCCATACTCCTTGTATAGCTTGTCCAACTCAGCAGAGCATAAGTTGGTGCCATTTTCAGTCAATATTGTATGAGGGACACCAAATTTGGTAATTATGTTGGCCTTCACAAAGGTAACATTTTTTTTCTCCCTAACTTCTTCAAGGGTTGTGGCTTCATCCCATTTAGAAAATAAGTCAGTCATTTTGAGTATGAACTTGAATTGTGTGTCTGTGTTGGGAGGATCTGGTCCCACAACATCCATACCCTAGGAATGAAATTGCTAGGAGTACTTGGCTATATGAAGTAACTTCAGGGGTCAGTGTATGAAATCGGAATTAACTAGGTAGCAATGGAACTTCTTAGTGAATATGGTACAATCCTGTATCATAGTGGGCCAGTAATACCCAAGACTTTGAATTTGGTGAGAGAGCTTAGTTTCTAATTGGTGTGCTCCACAAGCTCTAGCATGCACTTCTTTCATGATGGAAGTATTCTCTTCTCTATCAATGCAACTAATAAGGACTCTGTCAAGACCTCATTTGTAGAGAACCTTTTCTTGATTTACCCCATTGTACAAGACAAAGTTGACTGGTCATCTTTGGACTTATTCCCTTCTTTCCCTATCTGGTGGGAGTTCCCCCTTCTGAAGGTAATTTGTAATGGGTGTCATCCAGCCATTGGTGTGACCATAAGGATCAAAAATGGGACTAATTTCATCGATTTCCTCTATATTGCTCTGGATAAATGGCAAGACCATCTGGCGGTAATCAATGATAATGACTATTTTATTTCAATCTGGATTGGCCAAGGTTGTGGGTGTATTTTCCAAAGTGTCGCCTTGGGAATTTTGTGACCATGGGACATAAGTCAAAATTAGTTCTGATGGGAATTCTTCTATCTATTCTTGAACATGGTTTATCAAGGGAACAAATACTTCTTTCTTAATGGCGTAGTCACCACTGGCATGTTTGATGACTAGCTCTAAATAACCTTTTATTTTTAGGTGTTTGGATTGCACATGAAGTTTCTGTTCCATTCCTGCAATGAGGTCCTGATATTCTACTTAATTATTTGTACACCCTTCTGAAAACAGAAAATAATAAGGTAGGTTGGCCTTTTGGGGGAATACGAGTATAATTCCTAGCCACGACTTATTTAGATTAGGATACTCTATCCTTTTTCCTATCGTACTTAGAGAAGCACCATCTAAGTACATTTCCCATGTTTGGGGATCCTCCTGGATGGAGAACACTTCTTCATCTGGGAGTTCGGTATTCATCGGTGTTGTTTCCTATGAGGGGTGTTGTGATAGGAATTCTGCTAATGCCTGTCCTTTGATGGCCTTATATGGTACATAACATATGTTAAACTATTGTAGGATGACTTCCTATTGTGATAGGTATCCATTTAACATGGGACGGTTGATGATATATTTGATCGGGTTGCAACGGGAGACCAGTTGGACCTCATGGTGCTACAGGTAATGCCTGAGTTTCTGAACTGCAAAGATTAGGTCTAGGTAGTTCTTTTCAATTTTTGAGTACCTATTTTCATCATCAATCATTGTTTAGATGAGGTAATAGAGGATTTTCTACCTTCCTACATCATTCTTCTATATGAGGAAGGAGCCTAATGACCATTCTAGGGTGGTTACATACAAAATGACCAGTCTCCCCTCGACTAGCAGCATCAGAACCTGTGAGATTAGGATATATCTTTTGAGATTGTTTAATTCTTCATGAAAATCATTATCCCACTCATACATAACTCCTTTCTTCATCATCCTGGTGAAAGGTAATCATTTACCTGCCATGTTGGCTATGAAGCACCGGATGTAGGGGAGGTACCCATGGAGACCTCTTAACTCGGTGAGGTTGTGAGGTGGGGACATGTTGAGGATGGATTTTGTATTCTTAGGGTTGACTTAAATGTCATTATGGAATATGATAAAGCTGAGGAATTTTTCAGAGGTAACACCAAAGGCTCACTTTAGGGGATTCATCTTTAAACTTTGCTGCTGAAATTTGTTGAAGACAATTTCAAGATCAGCTAGGTGGTTTGAGCACTGTCGTGATTTAACCACTCAATCTTCTACATAAAACTTGATATATTTTCCCAATAAGGGATTGAATATGTGATGCATGGAACGCTGATTTGTGGTGTTGACATTTTTTAGACCAAAGGGCATCACTTTATAACAAAAAAATCCCTAAGAGGCCCTATAAGTGGTAGCCTCTTTATCTCCTCAGGTCATCCAGATTTGGTTGTATCCAGAATATTTTTCCATGAAAGATAGTGCCTCATATCTAGCGATTTAATCGATCAAAAATTATATGATCAGAACCAGGAAGTAGTCTTTTGGGGAATATCGATTAAGGTCCCTAAAGTCAATGCAGGTTCTAATCTATCTATTCTTCTTTTTGATAGGGACTATTTTTTCTAGACATATCAGATAATGAAAATATCATATAAAGTTTTCTTTCATTATCATATCCAATTAAGCCTCTATTTTGGTAGCATGCATCGGGTGGGTTCATCTGGCCGCTTTCTTATAGCCCCGGTAATCTTCTGGTAAGACCAGATGATGAGTGTCAACCTTAGGATTGAGGCCTGTCATTTCTGTGTAATTCCAGGCAAACACATATCAATTCTTCTTTAGGAAGTAGGTATATGCCTCCTTCTCCTTGATAGGCATAGCCACACTGCTCAAAGTGGGCCTCAAGTCATCTTCAGTGCCTAGGTGTATCTCCTTAAGTTCATCAATTATGGCGGAGATAGCTTCTTCGAATGCAGGAGGGGTATCTTTGAGGTCTTCTTCCTCTTCTTATTCTTCTTCATCTTCATCTTCTTCCTCTTCTTATGGAGAGAGGAATTTTTGAGACTAAATCTCCAATGTTGGGAGAGAAATCATCTTTTTTCTTAGTGAGTAAGGCAAGGGCAGTTTGGTGTCCCAAGGACGGGTCGGGAGTATCTTTGGTATGGCTTTTCCTGGCATCATGGGAGTCAACCCACTCTTTCATGTCTTCAGACTCGGAGGCTGTAATGAAAATCATGCATACAATTTAGTCTACATCCAAGCTTGCAATTATTCATTCAAATTTTTTGATGGGTAGTACATACTCCTCCCCAAGTTGGTGGAGGGGATTGGTGGGAGCCATTTATAATCCATTCGGGGCAGTAACCCAATTAATTTCATTGGAAGAAGGATATTTTTCTTCTGATTCATAGAACCCTGCATCGATAGAATGCGACTCACAAGGCTCAAATGATGATTTATTGGTATTTAATGTATCATTTTTCCTATTAGAGAAATATTTGATGCACTGATGGTATTATGATATAATTGAAGCATAGTGATGTAGCCAGGGCCTCCCTAACAGAAAGTTGAAGGTCGTACTTTGTCGTACTACCAAGAACTCAGAATCTAACATGTGGTATCCAAGGAAAGTTTTAATCTTGATTCGTACCAATAGTTTCTACTCACTTTTTTCATATCCCAGTAGAGTTGTAGTGCAGGGTGTCAAGCTATTTTCATAATAGCCCAACTAACAAAGCATTTGCAGTGGGAGTAGGTTGACTCCAGAGTTGTTATCGATGAACATCCTCTGGACATCAATTCTGTTTCTCTTTTCGGAAACATATAAGGGTTTGATATGCCCTTGAATGATGGAATCTTCTTCCTTCTCTATAAAGGAGATGACAGACATCCGTTGTATGGGGAATTGAGGTAAAACTGCCCCCATCCCTATGGGTTGGGGTTGCTCCTGTTCTTTTGTTGATGCACTATGGCCTAGATTTGTTGGTCTTACAGGGGAATTTTGATTTAAAAATTCCCCCATCCCTATGGGATGGGGTTGTTCCTACATTGCGGTGGAAGCCACCTCTATTTCCACCTTTTCAATTTCATGTACTACTACGTGGGTGTGAGATGAATATGGCATTGTGCCTGCACAGATTCTATGTTCTTTTGAAGACATGAGCACTGCTTTCTGGTTGGATTACCTTGGGCGGGAAGCCTGCTAGATGTTCTTGGTTTCCTGACTCGGAATCTTTTTAATGTCTTGGTCTCTTCGTGCCTGATGCTTTTGAGACTTACTCTGGGCCATTTTTTGTTGAGTATCCCATATTTCCTGAGAAGGGGTTTCACTTTATTTCTACCTTTGGGTGATCACATTGCAGTATATCATTTCCAATGGGGTTTGTTGTACAAGACTAGGGGTGAAGTATAGAGATCCATGTTCTCCCTATCCCCGAATGTGAACTCTAGTCAGGGCATCTCCAATGAGGTGACACAACTTATACAGTGCATGGAGGCAAGCCAGTTCAAGGTTTTTATTTTTCCTCTTTGACTGTGGCTATCGTGTGGACAAGAGAGCTTCCAAGTCAATTAGATGGTGAAGATCCCCTATCGTGTTGATGCGGTCTGCATGCCCTTTGTAGGGTAGGAATTTTTCTTTCAGATGGCAAAGATTCTTCTATATATTGAGGTTAATTTCATGTGTGCATTCCCCATACAACTCTCTTAGTATGTCGATGTGAGAAGTGGTCATAGGACAATAAATCACTGGTATATTATCCTTATATAGTTGTCTTCTCACGAGAAACATATCCTATTGTTTTTCTTACAGGGGCTCCTCTACTTGATATGCCCAGCTCAATTGCTTATTAATGATTTCATTTGAAGAAAATGGGCTGGTGGGAGTCTTATTGATATGAAGATGGCCCGTGGGTGTCTTGGAAGAAGAGTGTGGCCCCAGGCCATCCTTTGGTTGAGAAAGAATATCACTCATTATAGATGGATTACCTAATTTTTTTGACTCCATCTTTCTAAGAACCTCAGTATAGGATGGATTTCTCATATTTGTTCCAACAATGGGAGGACCTTCTTTCCAGTATGAATTTTGGTTGTGGTGAGGACCTTTGCAATTGGTGCTGCAATGGTGAGGGCTACTATTGCAACATGATGCTTGACTGTGGGAAATTTTTTTATGGTGTATACCCTGGGGAGGACCTTCAGGGAAGGCTAAAATAAGTGGAGGACCTTCTTTCTACTTGGTGTCACTGAGCGGAGGACCTTCTTGATGACTTTTGTGATGGCGAGGACTACTATTACAGCTTGATACTTGGATGTAGGGATAATTTCTACAGTGTAAATCCTAGGGATGGATTTTAATATATACTGCAATGAGTGGATGATCTTCTCGTTTCATAAAATTTCAATGGGGAGGTCCTTCACAACAACTGCCATTGCGGGGAGGGCCTTTTCAATGGTTGTCATCTTGGTGAGGACTACCATCATGAATCGACATCTGACTGCAAGAAGAAGCATATCTGCAGCGTATACCCTGGGGAGGACCATCAAGGTGGACGACAACAAGGGGAGGACATTATTTCTGTCTAATATTCAGGACAAGGGGCTGGCTACATCGATGTGCATTAGGAGATAGACTCTCATGATCGATCATTACTATCCCACGAAGTGAGCCCCTGTGGGTGCTCTACGGAGGACCTTCAAAGTTGATGGTAGCAACATTAGGGGGAGGGCCTTCACAACTGATACTACCACTTCAATAATTTTTTAATGGACTAAAAGGGTCTTTATCCTTTATTGATATATGCTTGAGGGAATCAAGAACCTCATCTTTTAGCAGAGCAGGATCATGTATGTGCTCTTTATTTTCCATTTGGGTTTGACACATTTCATTTTTGAATGCTCTCTTGCGGGTAACTGGGGTTATCTTCTGTTGGTAAAGAACTTCAAGTATAGATCCCTATCTTGAGGGGTTCCTTGATTCCACTGGGATATTATGACAGACATCTTGAGTTTTGTTGGGAATATATGCCTGCCTTGTAGTGTCCACCACGTTAGACCGACATCCCCCAGTTGGAACGAGTATTTGTTCCCTATCTGGTTGTCCGTGTATCATGGGATATTGATTTCTACCCTCCTGGACTGGATTAGGGATGTATAAATACTCTGAAGTGACTAACTCACTTTTCAAGTGAGTCATTCCGTTCGAGGAAACTGGGTCGTGGGCCCGATTTCTCGCATTTTCCGCCGATGCAATAATTTCTTAGCTTATTTTGATGATATGTTCTGGGATCGACATCTGATCTTCCATCATTTCCAGGATGTGATGAGATACATCTTTGGCTAGAACAGGTATGAAGGCCCATACCGATGTCAGAACAAGAGTTTGTTCCTACTCCGGTCCTCCATAATTTTCCAGTAGATACTGGCAGTTCTCCTGTTTCGGGGAATAAGAATGTGTCTTCCACCGGTTTTCTTCTTCAGTTTCCACTGTATTTGACTAGTGTACTTCATATTCATGAGAGGGGATTTTCATCTACTCGCTTTCCACTGTATTTGTCTCATGGGCTTTGTATGTATCCAAATGAATTTGAATCCACTCATATTTTCTTGCCTTCCTATTTTTATGGAAGGCTTGATACACATTAGCATGTATTTGTGACCATGTGTAGCTATTTGCCAACCTATTTAGTGGATAGGCTTGTTGTGCATCGGTAGATATCTGCATCTGCCTGTAGTTTTCTGCTCTGTCTGCACTGCAAGACCAGAGAGTACTAGAAAGAACGTGCATGTGCTTGTGTTGTGCCACCCTATTTTTTGGTGGGCTTGAGTGGAGGGGGAAGAGTCGTACGTCTTCCCATTGATACCACCACATTAGTATGATGAAGTTACTACTTGGGAACTAGAGTGATAGGGTGTTCCTGATTATATATTTGACACCCTTGATGAGTAGCCTAAGGGCCCTAGGTCTTTTGGACTTTAGCAGGTGCCCTCAGCATAAGGTCCTACTCAACGTAAGGAGGATCGGTCATCTGGTGCTAGTGGTGACGGTCTCTAGTAGGGGCCCATGAGTGGGACTCCTGTGCAGTTGAGTTGAAACTATGAGCATTGACTTCATCTTCCTACCTAAGACAAGGGAGGTACTCGTTATCACATTTTGAGGACAGGCTTCTGAAATGGTTTGAGATGACCATCAGGGCTACCTTTTGCTGGGGTGTTGGTCATGGATGAAGAGGTGACTGGTGGACCTTTGTAGACTGGAGGGCTTGTCTCGCGACCTCTAGTGTGGGGAGAGTACCATTTCGGTGTTACTCCTTGATAAGCATGTTGGATACCCAGTGTTGAAGATGCTGGGTAGGTGAGGGGTCATGTTCTTCATTGGGGCCACATCCACCTATGGGATTGCTAATGTGTGTGTCTATATCGGTCTTCAGTATTTCATTTAGATTAAAGGTTTCTCTATGGGAACCTGCGACATACATGTATGACATATAGACCACAAAACCTCATCAAAGTAGCATTATTTTAAACATATGCATATCTAATGATTCAGCTTGTCCACCTTCCCCATTTTTATTTTGGGGAGAAGGGGCTTGAGTGGGGTAATACCGCCACCTTGATTAAGTATTCACATCAGGTTCACCATTTTTTTTCGGCCTCTAAGGTGGCGCATTTTGAGCATACCGAGGTGAAGAAACAGGGCCGATGTGAAATGTCCTTTTGTCTTTTATCATTGGGGTAGAACCTCAGCCTTGGTTAAGGATTCATTTTGGGTTCACCATTTTTTGTTCTACCTCTAAGGTGCCGTGTTTTGGGTGATGATGAAATGGTCTGATGAGGATCATTACCCGTCCCTCTTTTCGGAGATGGTTTCCTGTCAAATTCACCATTTCTTTTGTTTCAATCCATTATATGTCCTTATCCTTTAAAATAAGGTTAGATTAACCCCATGGGTACTGGGAAATTCACCCCTTTCACATTGAGAAGGAGGTTCCACAGTCAATTGGTCCCATCGAGAGATTGGGTGGGGTCAAGTACTTGTGCAATTAGTCCTCCTCAGATATAACTTCCTCGGATGGTCTCCAATGGCTTTATTTGTGGATCCAGAAACACCCAACAGCCCTGGTATCCATGATTCATGGACCTTCTTTCCAAAGTCATGTGTTTGTTGATTGATGATTTAGCCAACGACACTTGAGGACTCCATTGGTCAAGAGGATGGGAATTCAGGCTCCCCACACCCTTCTAGGGGAGGATTATTGCCTGTTTTAGGACTCTATTATAGATTTAAGTTGTGGTCATATGTTCTTGAATCCTTGGTTCATTCCTAAATAGTGTGTTCATAGGATACCCTTGATTTGTAGGATCTTTGTAGGCAAGCATGTATCTAATGCTATAGAGGTAATATTGACTTGAGCCATACAATAAGGTGCTCTAGAGTTTATCATCATCCAGGGGGGCGAAAGGTGACTTGATGTTGGGATCAGACCTATAAGATGGTTTTCCTACATATTCTCAGAAGAGGAATCATAACCCACGTAGTTTGGAATTATTTCGGGCTTATGCATGGAAGATTCCCATTTGAGGGGGGCATGGTTGGGTGAACCCTTTTGGATGGGAACCGTTTTGAGCTCGGGCCTTCAGGTAGGCGTCCTACTTATCCTGGTTTGATCAAGAATTAGAGTTCTCGTAGTTCAAAATTGTTAGGGAATACACATAGATGCTTCCCATTTGGGGATCATGATTGGGTGGACCCTTTTGGATGGACACCCTTTTAAGCTCGGGCCTTTAGGTAGGTGTCCTACGTATCCATGTTTGATCAAGAATCAGAGTTCTCATATTTTAGAATTCATGGATGTTGTAATCGTCACAAACCTCAAATCCCACGTGAGTCATGCTCAGTGTGAGAAACAAGAGGATGTGATAGATCCAACCAACCACATGCTTCCTCTCCAGTTGGTGGGAGAGGGAGAGCCCATGGCGGAAAATTTCGGGGTGACGGTGGGTGAGGATGCTGAGAGATGAACCTTTCAATGTGAAATGACATTAAAGGTCATGTGGCTCAGCCTCAAAGGATAGGGGACTTACCTCAGTGGGAGTTCCCTGGAATATGTTATGGGAAGGGGAGAATTTGTGTCCTCATCAAAAGGAGAAGTGAACATAACTCCTTTGACTGATCATTATTCCTCATTGAATAGAAAATCAAGTGATCACCCTTAATCCCTAGAATAGGGAGCTTCACTTCAGCATCCAAAGGTTGTACTCTGGGTTACTATGGGAATGTAGACCCATGGACATTACTAAATCCTTAACTATTGTGGGGAGAGCCTATGTGAATCCGCTTACCATTGGTATGTAGACTCAAAGGGGTGCACTGATGCACCCGATGGTCTGATCATACGGTCCTGGTGGCTTTGGAGGAGGCTTTGTCCTAATGCCGGAGGACTGGTTCATAGAGGGACCATGGAGGACTGGACGGTAGTGTAAGGGTGAAGTTTGAACTAGAGGAAATAATACCTGAAAACACCCCATTCTGCATACATATTTCTTATACGAGATGGGGGAGGCTCCACAAACCCTAGTGGTATGTGGGCAGAGGGGAAATCTGCATACCGATGTAGTATGTAGGCATGGGTATAGACCACCGTGTACCATAGTGGTGCATGGCCCACCACACCGCTTTGGGTTCCATCTACGTACTAATGCAGTACGCGACACCGGGTTTAGTCCGCGTAACGGTACACTACGAGGAGCACCATATTGAAGGAGGATCCAAGGGATTATCATTTTCCTTATCCATGAGAAGTATATGGTTCTTGATTTCACCATTTAGGTTCTTTTTTCTATTATTATTATTCAGTTCCCCCATTTTATGGTTCGTGGCCAACTGTACCTACAAGGAGTGTGGTTCGCAATTCAGACTTCGTCAATGAATCAAGAATGAAGTTGGAATATTCTCTGAACTCTTTCTTCCAACCTTTGAGTCCCCTTAAATATTTCTTCGTCTGTCCTCCTCAATTCCTTCTTTTCTCAATTTTATAGACCATTGGAGCAGTCGAACCTATGTGCATGTGGCACCATTTATGGAGGCACATGAAGATATATCCTAATCCACAGAAGACTCGGTCAATTGGGGTTTGTGGAGGACACATTTTGTGATCTTGGTTCTTGGAACCCTACCCATTCAATTCATCCACGAACGAATGAGTTCGCGAGATGGTATGCGGACGGACGTCATGCACATGAGTCCCTCAGCAATGTGGTTTGCAGTTCGCTGGGTTCACTAGACATCGCTATGCAGGCTAGCACCTCGTGGGTCATTCCACGTACCTGGTGGTTCGTGGTCTAAGTGGTTCGCAGACCCTTCCTAATGATGGTATGTGATATATTTGAAATTATTTGAAAACTTGAATTCCATCAAATTTCTTCTAAAACTATCCACTAAATTTGATTCCATTCACCTTTCTAGACTTGTAATAGTACTTACTTCCTTCTACAAAGTGATTGTGGGAGTATTTCCTTCACTTGGAGGATTTTTTAGGACCCTACAGTAATATATCATCAATATATACTACTATGAAAACATCTGCACTCCCATTAAACCTCTTATAGACACAAGGATCACACTCATTCTTTGTGATACCAAATGTTGGATCATAGAAATGGTGAAACACACTGAGAGGGGGGTGAATCAGTGTTTATCCCAAATTTAAATCTCTCACACTCACATACTTTTTCAAAAATTCTCTTATAGATTCTCACCAATACAGAAAACAAATACACAATAGAATTTTTAATGAGGTTCACCTCCTTATGGGTGACTATGCCCCTAGAGTTTCATGGTTATTATCACATACACATATCTCCCTTTTTATTATCAAAAGAAACTCAAGAAAGGATATGAAATTGAACTCATACAATCTTCTAGCATCAACCAATTTCACTTTCACATCAATAAAACAAATAATTCCTTTGATTAATAATAGTCACTATTGAGAATATAAGCCTCCACATGGACTTCATATGATGATCCTTTTCCCCTTCCTCTTACTTTAACAACAGTCTTGTATAGCTGTTCTTGGATGATTTTTCTTTGATATTGCAGGGTATCATTTTACTCACACACACACACACTTCTTAAACATGAAAATATATTTATATATAATATTTTAAATAGCATCATAATTTTCTCAAACTCAAACTCCCTAAAATCTCAACCTTCAATTCAAAGAATCTTTTTTTCAAATACACATTTAATTTTTTTCCTTAATGTTTGGCTCAAGAGTTGTCTCATTTTATTCCTAAAATATTTTAAATATCATGTGATACTTTTTATTAAAAATTTCTAAAAGAACCACGAAAAAAATCACTAAATATTTCCATGTAGGCATAGTGATATTTCATATCATTATACGGTATGGGACTCATCTCAGCACACCATTATTTTCCTCCAATTGGAATTATTTTTATTTCAACAAGAATCCTGATCATGTGTTTGATCATGATATTTGGCCTATAAAGAAATGATCACTTGCATCATCTGATTATAAAATATTTTTATTTTAATATTCAAGTTTGAATATATCTCATTTAACTTTACACCATATATATGTTCGTTCTGAATTCTCTAAATTTATCATAGAAAATCATTGTATGCCCTCAATGTAACTGAATTATATTACATAGCTCGATTTTTATTTTTCTTAGGATTAATTATATTATGGGAACCTAAAACCCCCAATGAATAATATGTATTAATTTTTAAATTTTGGTAGACTTGGATTTATTTTCATGTATTGAATTTTCTTATGCGATACTCAAAATATCTTATACGGTCCAAAATATATTATGTGCATAAGATAAATTCATTTTCCAAAAAATTGAACTCATATTCCAGGTACACATAAAATAATTATATTAGTGTATATGAATTTAATTATATGGGTCACCAAAAGATAAATTCATTTTTCATTTTTCCACTTGAACAAATGAAATATCATAAGTGGCTCCGAAAAATCATATACGGTCCCCTCCATAAGATAAATCCATTTTACATTTTTCAACTATAGAATAGTACTTTTGTAAGGTATTCAAATCAAATAGGAACTTTTTGAAAACAATTCTAGGATTTTAAAAAATATATCTCTTAGACTTTCTTGATCTCTTCAAAACGAAATTCAAATAATCTTCATAGAGTTATGCAAGTGCAACGGGCCTTGGATAGATGTTACAATACTTCAAATCACCTATATTTCATTAGGGATAACTTTTAATGATATAAGAAAAAAATCTTAAAGATGTTCACAGTGGATGAATATCAGATTCCATTCTAAAATATTATAGACAATGTTATTATCTCCACAACACTTCATCATGTCTCCATTAATATCAGAACACTAATCATCACACTTAAACAAGTATTGTTTGAAAATACAACATCATCACCAAAGGTTAAACAGTCTCCCCCACCTCCCCTTTGGATTTTTTGAAAATACCACTCATTATTCTCCCCCTTATTGATAATAAAACTAAAGTGAGTAACTATTGTAGATCAACATGGTTTCTTGAGAGAAAAATAATCAAGATTCAACCATCACTAAGTCTTTGTGATCTAGATCTTTATATAAAATAAGATATATTTAATCAGTCATCAATTTTTTCTTTGAAACACCACACACTAAACCACTAATTCTATAAGAATAAAAAAATGTAGATCTATTTCTTACACAACCCAAAACACACATCAAAATAGATCACAAATAGGGAGGAAAAATTTCTCCCCATGAAAAAAACATCTCTACAATAATGATCAAAGAAAAATATAGAAGAAAACTTAAATTATGCATACATAAATGATAGGGAATGGGATTCAATCCCATGTGAAACCCTAGTTTCTCAAATTGTTTAGTTATGATAGGTTTTGTGAGAATATCAGAAACCTGTTCTTTAGAGGGAAACATTCCAGTATTAAGATTTCCTCTTCAACTTTCTCCTTCAAAAAATTGTACTAATCTCGATGTTCTTTGATTTTGAGTGTGACACTAGATTTTTTGATATTTTTATAGAACTCTGGTTGTCACATCCTATAACCAAAGGATTGTTAGGTAGGAATGGTTATGATGAAGACAAAGACACAAGATGGGGGTGAATTTTGTTCTTTTAAAACATTGATAGATTCATAACTCCTATCTTGTTATGCAGCAAAACTTTCCAGAGCAGTGAGAAAAGGAAGAGGAAGAAGGTGATCCTCTCCACCAGCAGTGAGCCAGAGAGAGAGAAACAGGGATTGACCCTTGGGAAAGTAGTGATCTGACCCTAAACATTGTAAAGGCAGTGAACCTGGGAATAGAAGTGATCTATCCCAAAATTTGTAAATAGCAGTGTGCTTTTAGTGGATTTGGTACATCGGCACATCGTCGGTGTATGCTCCTTGGACGTATCCCAGTGAGGGTGAACCAAGTAAAAATTGTTGTGTCATGTGCATTCTTTAGTTTTTGTTTATACTTTGATACAAGAAAGAGAGAGAAGAGAGTATTTCTTAACAGCGAGACAAGATCAATAGGGACATTTGTTTTAATATGTCATACCCTGATTAACCCCCCCCCCCCCCCCCCCCTCAGGGTATCTAACCTAGTGGACCTAAAAATTGGTATCAGAGGGAAAGGTTTATTTCAGCGGTTCTCTCTCAAATGGAGGTCACTGTTGAGCAATGTATTGTTTTCAAACAATTCAAAATAATGTTTTTTAAAGGGGGAGATTATTTTAAATACTACTCTGTCTCTTTATGATGATTTTGATGCTCACAAATACCCTTAATTATTTACTAATTATTTCGTTGAGTATTTTGCAGGAATTTATTTATTTCATACAACGAGATTTCATACTTCATTTATTCCGAGATCAATTTTAGCGCGTTCTGGAATCACTGTAGCGCAAGATCAATTTTAGCGCGTTCTGGAATCACTGTAGCGCGAGATCAATTTTAGCGCGTACTGGAATCACTGTTCATACCCTACGTTGATGAACATAACGTATGGATGAAAAGTTTACTTTTTATGTTAAATGAAACGTATGGTTAAGGAACCTTACGTTATTTTGAAACGTATGGTTAATGAACCTTACGTTGTTGAAAAGTATGGAAGAAGAACATTACGTTTGGAAGGTACCTTACGTTTTTGTTGTTGGACAAGTATGGAAGAGAAACCGTACGTTAGTTTTCAGTGTTGAGTTTGTTTCTCAAAAGTATGGATCATCAACCTTACTTTTATAATCAACCGTACGTTCTTTGGAGAGTTGAAGCAAGACAAAGTATGGATGATCAACCCTACGTTTGAATGCTGAAGAGAAAGTATGTATGTTCAACCTTACGTTCTGAACCTTACGTTTGTGAACCTTACGTTTGTGAACCCTACGTTTGGAGCCACGTCATCAACCCTACGTTTGGCGTCGGGATATTTTTGACAGACGATATTTCCTTTTGCATTGGTCAAACAGGCGGATTATTAGGCGGATTTCGAGCCGATTCTTAAGTACGACTTTGACTGAATCAAAGACATTTTTCAACGGATTAATGATTGATTTAAAACGGAGCTTTTTATGCCGATTCTTCAGGGGAGTTACAACGGCTCTGTTATTTAATATCGCGAATCTAAAGGAGATTTTTATGGATCTATTTATGCGGAAGATTTTCTCAGATTTGAATATATGTTCTATCTTGGAAACTTCAGAGATATATATATACACAGGAAAGTGTATGAAATATATAGATTGATCTTTTAACGAGCAAGAAACAGAGACTGTGTAAAGGCGTTCTTTTCTGGTAATCGAGAAGAAGTGTAAAACCTTTATTACCGAAGGAAGATCTTGATAGCAGATTCACGTGTTCTACATCGACTATCTGTTGTGAATCTACTGCTGCTGAAGTTGTGAAGTTTCTTGTAATATCTATTACAACTGGATCGACTCAGAACTGTTTTGATTACAGATCTTTATTTTCTGAAGACGACGATCTATCTACTGTCAATTGCATTCTGTTGCAATTGTGAAGAACAACTGGAGAAGTGTTTTCTTTATCGAAACCCTTTTTTATTTTTGAGTGATCAGCTTCTCGTTATAAGCTGTGTGGGTTCGTGTTTGAACCAGGAAGGCTGTGTTTGCCTAAAACTTGTAAAGGTGTCAATTGCCTGTACTCAGTTGTGGACAGGTCTGTGGAAACGAGGACCAGATAGTGAAAATCGCCAAGCTCGTGGATTTGAGCGTTGGTGGAGTGGACTAGGGGCCTTCTGTTCCCCGAACCACTATACATCCGTGTGTTCATGCTTTTACTTTTTCCGCTGCATATTTAATCGTGCAAAAGCATAGTGGACAGAATTTGTCTAAATTGAAGAGATTGTAATAATTTTGAAAAGACACAATTCACCCCCCCTCTTGTGTGTAATCCGTAGATTCAGATCCAACAATTGGTATCATAGGAGGAGCTTCTTATTTTTAAAGTCTTGTCAAGCTAGAAGTATTTAAATATTATACATAGTGTATCATGGCTGATACGAGAGAGGGAATGTCAATGGTCAGAGCACCTTACTTTAATGGAGATAATTATGGCTGCTGGAAATCACGTATGATTATTTATCTGAAAAATCTTGGTTACAGAGTCTATTCAAAGATTCTGACTCCCTATGAAATTCCTGAAAATCCCGATACATGGAGTGCTGCTACAGAGGCTGAGTATGACATTAATTCAAAAGCTATGAATGCAATCATCTGTGGTTTAGGACCGGATGAATTTAACAGAGTATCTCAATGCCCGACTGCATATGAAATGTGGCAAACAATAGCTGTTGCTTATGAAGGAACAGATAATGTAAGACAGATGAGATATGCAACTGCTAAATTAAAATTCGATACTTTCAGAATGATTGAAGGAGAGAGCATCACTCAGATGAATGGAAGATTGACAGAAATTGTCAATAATATAACAGCTCTAGGAGAACCAATCAAGCAGGCTGATCAAGCGTTAAAGGTACTGAGAGTATGTTTCGGTGCGGATGTGCGTCGGGTTACGCTGTTCCGCCAGGACGCGTTCGCGCGTGCACCCGTCGACCCGAGGGGATGGGCGCGCGGCTTGTGGTCCCGCAGTCCCGCTTTCCAAGGGCGGGCGGCATCCGTCCCTTATTCAGGGGCGTCTGCTCCTTGATCGAAACCGGGATGATGGGATGTCGGCTCCTCCTTCCTTGGACGTCTCCTCGGAACTTGTCGCCTAATCCGGGTCTCCCTCATAGACTTAAGAATGTTCGTGAATCTCGTTCCCGGCGCCATATCTTCATGGACACCGGTTAATTACGCTGCTTCCGCCCGGACGTTCCAAGGAGTCTGGGCGGGGCAGCAACCTGCGGTGAGAAGGCCGGGTGGCTCTGGGTGCTGGGGGCGTGTCGTAACACTGCGGCTCTGCACATCTGTCTTCCGTCCCTAATAGGGCTTCTCGAAGGCATGATGGCCTGAGGCATCCCGTACTAGGTGCGGGGAACTGTGTCACCTGAGGTTTTCCTCAGCTTCCCATGTTTAACACGGGGTATGCCGCGAGTTTAACGTCCAGCGGGGACGGCATCGGACCGATCAACACGAAAAGCGGATCAGATGACAGAACCCCTTGCGGGGAACCTCCGACGCTGGGGCCAGCACATGGGCGGCTTCCCAAATGATGTGGAGTGGAGTGAAGTGGCATGACCCCACCGGGATGTGGCGGCCCGGGTAAGGATCAGGATGGATGATGAAGTGAAGAGCTTGGACCCCAGAGGGGCTTCCTACGTACCGCGCGTTAACACGGATCAAAGTCAACGTAGTTCGGGTATACAGTTTAACGTCATGCTGGACGTCGGCAAGCCGACTCACGAAGAGGTCGAGGCCGCCGGGCGGAGGATTGAACCGAACCACCTCGCACAGAGGGGGATGGAACGACCGGGTGGATCACAGTTTCACGTCATGCTGGACGATAAAAGGGGAAATGGAAAAGGGGGGCTGTGGGGAGGCACCGTGGAGATACACACGGGCAGTCTCCCACAGGGGCGGATTCATAGGTGAATCAACGCAGGCGTGAACCCTGGAGGGGTCCACTGATGGACGAACCGACGTAAATACGACCGGGACGACCAGGTGGTGGGCTTGAACCTCGGGGAGGCTTCCTACGTACCCTGTATAGAAGACAGGGATCAAAGTCCACGTAGTTCATTCTGTCAGGACTTACGCACTTGGGGCAGCCCGGATGCTGCAAAACTCAGTTGGAAGGGACTTGGACCGAAAGCAGAAGACACCTCGATCCCAGTCAGACCCTCTACTGGCTTCGGCCGTGGGGAGGCGCAATGGAGATACATATGTGCAGCCTCCCACGAGAAACTAGGGGTTTGTAATACCCTGCCCCCGTAGGGAAAAGCCACTCCCATTAAATCGCCCCGAAAGCGGGACAATCCCGACATCCCTGCAGAGACGAGCGGGTGGGGGCCACATCCAAACCGGGGGAGATCCTGCGTGCAGAGCACGGGATCGGATGAAGCGGACGGTTTAACGTCTTGCCGGACGAAGTACAGTTTAACGTCGTGTGTTGAGGACGAAGCGGACGGTTTAACGTCTTGCCGGACGAAGTACAGTTTAACGTCATGTGTTGAGGACGAAGCACTTGGCAGTTTAACGTCTTGCAGCGCGGACGATGGGGGCTAGGCAGTTTAACGTCGTGCAGCTTGGACGGATGTGCAGTTTAACGTCATGCTGGACGCATATGCAGTTTAACGTCATACTGGACGTATGCGCAGTTTAACGTCATGCGGGACGAATGCTGAACAGTTTAACGTCTTGTAGCTCGGACGTATGCGCAGTTTAACGTCATGCAGGGCAGAGGTTGCCGGACGATGGGTGTATGTCACTTCGCACGAACCTGGAGGGCCGCACGGGAAGACAACGCACGGTGCGGGCACCCAGGATGAGGAGCATCGGGCGCCACGCGGGCAGGTACCCTTAGGAGGTCAACGGGGACGACCCTGGCAGATTGCGCGCAAAAAGGAAGCTTTGCGCGCAATACTGCGGGCCGGCGCACAATCGGGGCGGCTGGCGCGCAATTGGGCCAGCACCTTGCGCGCGGATGCTTGAGATTGCTCACACCGGGCTTCGGATAGCGCGCGGGGGCAACGGCTCATTCTCTAATGAATGGCCACTTGAAAGAAGGGGGGGTGCGCGCAATCGGGCCGGATTGCGCGCACCCCGGGGGCAATTGCGCGCAAGCGGGTCCTTTTGCGCGCAAAGACCTTAGGGTGAGTGTTTATTCAAATGAAAGGAGCCAGCGGGGATTGCGCGCGAAGGCGGACCCCGAGGCTTTCTTGCGCGAAAGAAAGGAGGTTACCTGAAGTTCGTCATTGCGCGCGGAAGGGGTTGAATTGCGCGCACGAGAGACGTTTCGACTTCCAGCAACCTTTGAATCGTTGGGGGTCGCCTTGTATTTATAGGCAACCCCGGGCGCGGAATCCAGGGTGCGAGCGCGAAATTCTCCTCGCGGGCGCGGAATCGGGCGCGGCGCGCCGGGGAGTCGCGCGGACTCGCGGCGCGCAAAATTGCGCGCCGGACCGGCGCATTGCGCGCATCCCGGGGGGTTTGCGCGCGGAACATCCCCTTTGCGCGCGGGCCTCTGAAATTCCGCGCAAGGCCTCCGGGCCCTCCGAAACGTTCTTCCGACTCCAAATATCACTTCGCTTTCCGCATCCGGAGCTTTGTTTGGGAACAACGGACTTTTCCGGCGTCTACAAAAGCCCCCCCTCGGAATCTGATCGGCGAGAGGTCGCAACGATCGGGTTCCGAGGGAGACGCCGGAATGCCGAAGTCCTGGGCGGCGCGGGACTTAGGCGCGCAAAAAGGGGCGCCGGTCGCGAAATTCGCCGCTGCGGTCGCGCAAAGCGCTTTCCGCGCAGCGCGGACCCGGCCTCGCCTATAAATAGGGGCGCTGGGTCCCGCGTTCCGTACTCTGGCCTTCCGCGCGATAAGCTCCAAAGCTCTCGTGCGCGAAATTGCCTCTTCCGGTCGCGGAATTCGCCCGATCGGCGCGCAAAACCGTCCGGATTTCGCCTGTTTTTGGGCGAAGACCCGGAACTTTGCGCGACAGCCTTCCCAATTGCGCGCCGTCCACTTGGATTGCGCGCCAGCCTTCAAACTTTTCCACCAGCCTCGTCCGATCCCGCACGCTTCATCCCTTAACCCGCACGACTCCCGAAACTTCTGATATGGCCGCGCACAGAGGAAATGAGGGGGATGCCGCCACTCGCAGGGCTGAGATGGCGACGAACGAGGAGGTTTACGGAGCCAAGGAGATTGTTTCTAACAATCAATCCTTGTTCGACTTACTAACGCCGGCCCAGAAGACATACCCATTGTCAGACAACCTGCCCCTCTGGAACTTCGGCATCCTCGATGAGGTTCCGGTGCCAGGGTTCGAGATTGATGCGCCGCGGACCTGGGTGACCCGGGAGGACGAGCTTCACCGCTATAACATCACCAACAATGGGCATCCTGCCAGGGAAACCAGGCACTTGGATGTCTACGTCCTGAACCCGAGGAAGCGAACCATTGACGGGGGTGAGCCTACTGCGGAGAATTCTCCAGCCCTCTACTCGAGCACATACCGTCAGAGTGTCACTGACGACACCAAGGGCTGGCTGAAGGACTGGGACTTGCGATCTGGGGGCAACTTCACCAGTGAGTGGGCCTGGGCGTTCTGGGTACGCCACACTTGCGATCACTTCGCAGAGGAGCTGCGGTACATCGGCCTGTTCGAGGCGGTGTGGACGTCGCAGTTCCACTTCTACCAGCAGTCTGAGCTCGGGCCGGAGCTGTTCACTCGCTGGTCCCCGGATACCAACACCTTCCATCTTCACCATGGGGAGGTCGGCATCGGTCTCTGGGACATCCACTGCATCGGAGGTATCCCGCTGGAGGGCTACCAGTACGATGAGTTCCTGCCACCGAAGAACATCTGGGAGGACAGGTCACGGACTCCCATTCTGACCTGGCATCTGCTTGACCTGGCTACGCAGCGGCTCGGGATCCAAGACTTCCAGAAGGACATAGCCTACAAGGATTGGTTCGGCCAGTTCCTGGAGCATGACCCGGCGGTCAAGATGCCAGGCAGGGGGAAGCGGTGCCCGACCGCAGCTCAGAGGAGCCGGAACGGGTCGTATTGGCGGGTCCTGGAGACGGGCGACTACCACTCATGGGGGTACCGCGTCATCGAGGCCCGGGACCCGAACGTCCGGTACGCGGCGTTCCTGGCCGCCTTTCTGAGCGGGTGGCTCCTGCCAGTGCGGGATGCGAGGATGGGCGTCCGCCCGGCGACGCTGGCGATGGCGGGCGCCATGGCTGCCAATAAGAGGTACAACCTCGGGGTCCCAGTACTGGCGAGGCTGTATGCCATTCTGGGACGCATCTCACGAGGGGGGTCGCCACGAAGGATCTGTGGGCCCTTTCAGTTCTTCCACGGCTGGGTGGCTGCTCACCTTGGTGGGTATACGTTCCCAAATGCCATCAGTCCTCCGGGCAACGGCCTGCGACCCTCCCTGCTGAACATTGCGGGGGTCGCTCCGATGACCCTCAGTGAGGAGGGCGTGAGGGTTCGGATTGGCAATCATGCCAATTTCAACTTCAGCCCGTTCCCCACTCCCGTCGGCCAGATGATCGACAACGGACAGGGCCCGCTGGAGCAGCATGAATACTTCCTGAACATGCGGGGCGGGGTGCTCGTGACTCGGATCGACGGGAAGGTGATCTGCGAGCCTTACGTGCCGACCCGGTTCGCCAGGCAGTTCGGGTGCCTTCAGCGGATGCCGAAGAGGGTATTCACCGCTGTCCGGGAGGAGACGAACCCTTGCGTCCTTCGCCAGATGTGGCTGATGTTTGTCGCCTTCGGCTCTGGCGACGTCATCACTCTCCCTCCTACCGGGATCGACGCAGGCTTGGCAACCGAGTATGCCGAACACTGGGCCATCGCATACCCTGAGGGGCTTCTACGGAAGCCAGTTCGGCGGCTCGAGGTCACCCGTGCGGAGACCGGGCGTCAAGGGAGGAGGCGAGGCGCCGCCACACGGGGGAGAACGGAGGCGCGCCAAGCAGCGGGGCCGGCGCGAGCAGGGACTTCGGCGGCTGGCACATCGCAGGCTGCCGCTACGACCTCGGCGCCCAGAGAGGGGGCACATGCGGCGGTCGAGGAGCGGCCCGGGAAGCAGGTGAGGCGTCTGCTCGAACCCTCCCACGATGCAGTCTTCCCGGCGCTGTGGTCGGCCTGGATGACCCTGCGGCAGTCACTGGGGACCGACGTCATCTGGCGAAAGATACTCAGAGAAGGAATCTATCTGCCAGAGGTCAGGCGCCTCCAGATCACCGACAGGGTGGACTTCAACCGGCAATATGCATATCTGACGACCATGGACGAGTACGCGCGCCAACGTGGTCAGCGTGCGGAGCCATCCCTTCTGGTGAAGGTGATGCTCGGTCTCGAGCCCGCTCCAGAACAGATGCCGCCGGGAGAAGATGACAGTAGCGACTCCGAGGAGGAGGAGGAAACGGGGGAGGATGAAGGCTCCGAGGGAAGGTCCCATCGGGGGAGCCCACGGGAGAGTGGCGAGGTGGCCGGCTCTGACAACGTTGATGTCACTGAGCTCCTCGAGGTCCGCTTCTATCCCTACTCAACCTGCTTCATCCATTCTCTTATGCAGCTTCTAACCCGTTTCTCCATCCTTCTCAGGAGCACACGAATGTCGGTCAGGCGTCCTCAACAGGAGCAGGAGAGGCGCCAGCAGGACAAGGCGGGGGCCAGACACCTATCATCGAACTGTCAAGTGCTAAGGGGTCCCCTGCTGCAACTGTTCCTGCGGCGACCGGGGTAGCGGAAGATGACGCTCCGAACTCCCGTAAGTCTCCCTACTTTACTGCTGGTGCTTGCCATTGACAATCCGTGACTAACCATGGCATGCCCCGCGCAGTGATCTCAACATTGGAGGCTCGTCGGGTTGCCGAACCCGGGCCATATACGAGTGGACCAGTGGTGGACATGCCGCCTGCTCCGGAACAGGCTTCCCAAACCGAGCCGGCCCCACCAACTGCTGATCAAGGGGCTGCGGACGTCGGCAGTGCTGCCACCGGAGAGAGGTTGGGGGCTGACGAGGGTGTCAGCGCCGCTGGGGAGAGAGAAGAAGGTTGCCCGAATGTTGGGGAACCTATCCCTCGTGAGGACCTCCCAGGGGCGGACCCTGCAGCAGACCTGCTGGCTGCCTTCCCTGCTTACCGGCCTGCCGACCCCGAGGAGATGGATGACTCGGACGCGGAGGCGGTCGAGGATAGCCGGGTAACGCGACGCATGGGGTGGAAGTGCATCCAGCGCTTCCTCAAGCGAGACCCATCGGAATGGCTGGGGCGCATGGGATCACTTCAGACCTGGCTGCGCTTCCTGTGTGCCGGGGGAGCTGATGCTCAACGCCTCCATCTGACGGTCCGTGATTTCATGGCCGAGAAGATGCGCGAGAGCCGCCGGCGTGCCGACGTCGCACAAAGTCGGGACATGTCGGAGAGCACGCAGGCGCTCATCGCGGCAGAGCAGGAAGTCCGGCGCCTCGAAGGGCAGGCGGCAGAGAAGGAGGCCTTCGTCGCAGCATGTACCGAGCTTGTGGAGCAACTATCGGCACAACTGATCGACGCTCAGGTACAGCTGACGGAGGCGGGCCAACGGATGGTCACACTCCAAGTCGAGCGGGAGCGCGCACAGGCCAGGATTGACGAACTGCGTGCTGCGACCGCCGATGAGGAGAGGGCACGCAGAGAACGAGAAGTAGCCCTGGAGGCCGCCAGCCAAAGGGTAGCGGCGTTAGAAAGACTTATCCAGCACGCTAATCCCTAGGGGCTTTGTTTTTTGCCATTCCAAGAACATTTTGCTTCCGTTATTCAATATTTCGATCCATTTGTATGAATCAATATATTTATCTGCGTCTTTCGGTTTAATATGCTCAACCACAATTCGTTGTCTTGCGGGAGTGTTAACCAAGCATCAGGCATCCATAATTGGGCCTGGGTTTCTGGAGAAAAGAGGGAGGTCATTCCTAGGAAAGGAGACCTCAGACCTAACCAATGTATCATCCCCCAACTTGTTCCAACACACGAGCGGGACAACGCTAGGGGCGTTGAGATTTTATCCGAACATAGGGAAATGAGAAAGGGTGAATCGCGTGTCCCGAATCCAGACATCCACAATGGTCGGCCTTCCAGGAAATGCCCAAGACGGTAGGCGGACAGTGGATCGACCATAACAACTGCAATAGACGGACCGAAAAAGGCCATCATTCATATTGCAGGAGGCGGACCACATGTCATCATGAATACCGCTTTGGGGTTCCTTCAGACACAAGGGTGGAAAATCCAGATCAACAGGGCATGCGAAGCGTGGGGCGAAGTGACGATTTGTTCGGACAGAATCCAACGCTCTCAAAATTGCGCCACCGTGGGGAAAACGTATTAGGCGGATGCACTAATCTGGCCGTGAGTCACCTCAATTCTCAGACAGCACCTCTCTGACGAGGAAACCGTCGCTTCCCATCCTTGCGATGGGGCATCCCGAGCTGAATCGGGGAGAATATCACAACTGCACCACTCTACCCGAAGTCAGGCCAGACGGCCGGCGACGAGGAGGGGCGGGACTTAACGATCCCTGAGGCTGGACCCGAGTCGAAATGCCCGGGCGTTCCTACGTACTCCATCAAGATGGAGATCAAGCCACACGTAGTTCTGAGAGTGCAGTTTAACGTCATGCAGGACGTAGGACCCCATTTGGGGTAGATCTTAGTTTAGGGTCTTAGAGCTCGGACCATAAGGGCTGGATCTTAGTTTAAGGTCTTAGAGCTCGGACCATAAAGGTGGAGGATCTTAGTTTAAGGTCTTAGAGCTCGGACCATAGGGCTAGAGGATCTTAGTTTAAGGTCTTAGAGCTCGGACCATAAGGGCTAGAGGATCTTAGTTTAAGGTCTTAGAGCTCGGACCATAAGGGCTAGATCTTAGTTTAAGGTCTTAGAGCTCGGACCATAAGGAGAGATCTTAGTTTAAGGTCTTAGAGCTCGGACCCGAAGGAGAGATCTTAGTTTAAGGTCTTAGAGCTCGGACCATAAGGGGAGATCTTAGTTTAAGGTCTTAGAGCTCGGACCATAAGGGGAGATCTTAGTTTAAGGTCTTAGAGCTCGGACCATAAGGAGAGATATTAGTTTAAGGTCTTAGAGCTCGGACCATAAGGGCCTCAAAGTACGCCGCATCTGGTCATATCCCCTGGATATGCGAAGATGCACTGAGGGATAGTGTCAGGAGTGTCGAGGTTTCGCCTGGTTAGAATGGGAGGTGGAAAATGTGAATCATGCGGCCATTCACTCAAGGACTGGGGGCACCGGCGTAACGATATGGGAGTACTGCCGACCGTGGCGGAAAAGCAGCATCAATATCGCACTAACCGTTGGTGGAATGAGGCAGCAAACGAGCATCGACCGCTCAATCGCAGGATTCATATCGATTTGCTGCCCGAGGCCATTGGGGGTACCGGCCCGAGTCGGTGGGAGAGCACTGAGGCATTGTGTCCGAACCGTTCACGGGGGCTCCACCCAGGGCGTAGACGATGGGTCCGAATGAAAGGGAGCGCGAAGCCTGAAAAGTGGAGGAAACCTGACCAAGCGGATCCTGACCCTCCTGGCAATAAACCAGAGTACTCTTGACACCGGTGGACCACTGCAAGGGGTCGGGTTACGCGCCTTGAGGGTGACCTGAAGGCGGCGGATTCCCCAGAGAAGGGGGAATCTCTAAGAGATGGGGGGCTGGACCCGAAGTTTTAAACATTCGAGCGTTCCTACGTATCCCATAAGGATGGGAATCAAGCCGCACGTAGTTCTTGAAGCGCGGTGCAACACAATCGAGCACCAGCGCGGGGAAGAGTGCGGGTCTGACCCTCGCACACAAAAGGAGCGGCATTTGATATTTCTTGTTTGTCCTTGAAGATGAATGGTTTTTCTTTGTGCGGCGACATGCCTGTGATTGAGAAATCTCTGGCGTCGCCACAATAATCAAGCCATGGGAGGCATTGATGAATGGCGTGGTCATTAACCAGCGCCCAACATGAGTGTCCCCTGAGGAGGACATCACGATGCAGTGCCGTTTTTCGTCGGGCGGCCAAGACGATCACAGTTTACGGTCATGTGGTAGGACCAGACAACACAGTTTAAGGTCGTGTGGTTCGGACCATGGAGGAATCCGCTTACCGCGGTACGGCGGACACGGCGGAGGTGGGAGCATACCCGGCCCTGCGGTCACGCACGATTCCAGGAGAAGAGTCTTGGGATGGGGGTCTGCGTATGTCCATCACCCGAGGGGCAGAGATGCTAGCCTCCAGATATACTGGGCCCAGAACGCAATTGTTCGGGCGACTCTCTCCTCCTTACGGGGACGAGGGTCCAGCTACGCATGGCCCTTAGGGAGGATATCTGCATATATCCTTGGTGCTCAGATCATGGGAGCCTCGAACGACATCATTACCCTGGTTGGTCTGCCTAACGTGTAGAGGCGTACCGGAGGTCAGTATGAAGAGAGTGTCAAGATCCCACTACAACGCACAAAGGCGGAGTGTGATGAGGACTGCGCAACCAATGTTCAGAGCCTGAGAGAGCTGACATGGCGATCAAGGACGTTGCTGACGCATTCGCAACACAACATCCGATCGCGTCAGCCTAAGACGGGGCAAGCAAACGAGCATCAACCGCTCAATCGCAGGATTCATATCGATTTGCGGCCCAAGACCCGCCGGTAAATCGACCCGGAGCGGTGGGAGAGCACTGAGGCATCGCACCCAAACCGCTAACGAGGATCCCTTTGAGTGAAGGCTCGAACAAGAGGAAGCGCGGGGCCTGACAAGCAACACAGGACTTGTCGGGATTGAATCTGACACTACGAGTCATAGACCGAAGCACCCAAAACATGTTAACAGATCTCCGGAAAGGGTCGTAGGACTCACCCTGAGAGCAACCGAAGGGGGGCAGATCCCCGTGATCAACCAAGAGACGGGGCTGGACCTGAGACACAAGCATCCAGGCGGTCCTACGTATCCCATAAGGATGGGAATCAAGCCATACGTAGTTCTGGAAAGGCAGTTTAACGTCATGCAGGACGATGAGGGGTGTGAGGTAGTCCCACACACGGGGGAGGCGTACGGCGCGGCCAGTAGACCGACGTGAATGAGGACATAATCCCCCGCTCACGCGATACGCCTCGCACAAAAAAGGAGGGGAACTGGGGCCAGAGGCCCAACGCGGGATAGAGATTCCCGGGAAATGGGGCTGGGCCTGAAGCATGAATGTCCAGGCGGTCCTACGTATCCCATAAGGATGGGAATCAAGCCATACGTAGTTCTTGAAGTGCAGTTTAACGTCATGCAGGACGATGAGGAAAAAGAAGGGGGGAGCAGAAGGCATCCCCAAACGTGGGGGGGGGGGCGTACAGCGTGACGAGCAAACCGACGTGAATGAGGGCATAGCCCCGCACTCACACCATACGCCGCACACCCGGGGGCAACTGGGCCAAGGGCCCGAGATCGGATGGAAATTCCCGAAGGATGGGGCTGGGCCTGAAACATGAATGTTCAGGCGGTCCTACGTATCCCATAAGGATGGGAATCAAGCCGCACGTAGTTCTGGAGAGGCAGTTTAACGTCATGCAGGACGAATGCTGAACAGTTTAACGTCTTGTAGCTCGGACGTAGTGCAGTTTAGCGTCATGCAGGACGAAGCACTTGGCAGTTTAACGTCTTGCAGCGCGGACGAATGCTGAACAGTTTAACGTCTTGTAGCCTGGACGAATGCAGTTTAACGTCGTGCAGGACGAAGTGCAGTTTAGCGTCATGCAGGACGATTGAACACTCAGGCAAAGTATTGCTTGAGGAACCTAGCGTTGGTGGGAGGAGTGACACGCTCACCATCCATAGTCGCTAGGGAGTACGCGCCATTGGGATAGACCTTGTGGACAACAAACGGTCCATCCCACTTGGGCTCCAACTTGGGTGGCTTCCTGCCGGGGATCATCGGCGCTCTTAGGGCTAGCACTAGATCACCCTGCAGGAAGGAGCGGAGGCGAACCTTCTTATTGAAAGCTCGAGCCATCCTGCTTTGATGCCTCTCCAAGTTGTGCAAAGCGCGAAGTCTATTCTCATCCAGTGCTTCCAACTCGACTAGACGGGCTTCAGCAACTCTGTCCGGCGCTTGCTGGTCGTAGACCGCAGTGCGCAAGGACGGTAACTGGATCTCGATGGGCAGGACGGCCTCAGCTCCATACACCAGGGAATAAGGGGTCATCTGGGTGGAATTGCGAGTCGTCGTCCGATAAGCCCAGAGGGCGTTGGGGAGCTTGTCCGGCCAACTCTTCTTGTTCTGACCAACCATCTTTTGCAGAATGTTAGAGAGGGTTTTGTTAAACGCCTCGATCTGTCCATTCGCCTGCGCATGATAGCGAGATGTATGGTTCGAGCGGATGTTATACTTGGCGTACAACTTCTTCAACTCGGCTGCTCGGAAATTGGTTCCGTTATCCGCGAGGATAGCGTGAGGCACTCCAAATCGGTAGATGATGTTGGAGGTCACGAAGTCAGCGATCGAACAGGATTTGACCTCTCTGAGCGGAATCGCTTCTGCCCATTTGGAGAAGAAGTCCGTGGCGGTCAGAATGAACCGGCACTGGCGAGCTGTCGCCGGCGGGTAAGGTCCCACGACGTCCATCCCCCAGACTGCAAAGGGCCAGGAATACCTTGTGGTATGGAGAGGCTCCGGCGGCCGATGCACAAAGTTCGCATGAACCTGGCACGCATGGCACCTCCTGGCGTACTCGATGCAGTCATGGATCATAGAGGGCCAGAAGTATCCCAACCTCCGAATCTGGTGGGACAGCTTCGGCCCAGTCTGGTGGGCGCCACATGAACCAGCATGAACCTCTTGCATGACTCGTGGGATCTCGACTCCCTGAAGGCAACGGAGGAGAATACCATCAAATCCGCGTTTGTAGAGGATCTGCTCCAGGCCGGGACTGCTCTGGAGGACGAACTGCGATGCGCGGCGTCGAACTCGCTCGCGCTCGGCCCGATCTGACGGAAGAATGCCATGTTGGAGGTACTCAACCAAAGGCGCCCTCCAATCACGGGCTGATTCGACTGCTATATCTGGGGTACTCGGGGCTCCGGGCATAGGGGCAACCGTGGTGAGGTTACTTACCAACGGGCCGCGATCTTCTTCCGGGACAACGGGAGCGATGAGCCTGCGGCGCGTCACGCGGACGATCAGGTTGTCCTGTTCAGGTTCCGCAAGTGACGCAGCCAGGCTGGCCAAAGCATCTGCTCGACCGTTCTGTGACCGGGGAACATGGACAATTTCCGGCCGAGAAGGGAACCGGGCCATCAGAAGAAGGGTGCACTCCAACAATGGCACAAGTTCCGGCTTCCTGACAACGTAGTCGCCATTGATCTGCTTAACGACCAGCTCGGAGTCCCCTTTCACGCACAGACGGGGCACGTCGATCTCGAGAGCCAACTCGAGGCCGGTGATGAGGGCATGGTATTCCGCCTCATTGTTGGTACAGCCCTCTGACAACAGGAAAGAGTATGGCAGCACGGCTCGCTCCGGGGTAATGAAGACGATGCCCAAGCCCACTCTATTGAGCTTAGGATTATCGAGTCTTCTACCGGTGGGGCTCCGGGAGGCACCGTCAAAGTGCATCTGCCAGCATGGATCGGCTCGATCAACCGAGAGAATGGTCTCATCAGGAAAGCCTAGATCCAGCGGCTGATCCGCGGAGGTCGGGTGAGCGGCCAGAAAGTCTGCCAACGCTTGCCCTTTGATGGCCTTCTGAGACACATACCTGATGTCGAACTGCTGGAGAATCACAGCCCACCGCGCTAGACGGCCAGTCAACATAGGTCGGCTCAGGATATATTTCAACGGGTCTACCCGAGAAACCAACTGTACCTCATGGTGCTGCAAGTAGTGCCGTAATTTCTGTACGGCAAATACGAGCGCCAGGCAGCTCTTCTCGATGGGGGAATACCTAACCTCCGCATCGAGGAGCATGCGACTGAGGTAATAGAGGCTATTCTCTATTCCCTCGTTGTTCTTCTGGGCGAGAAGGGCACCCAGGGACCGTTCCAGGGCGGTCACATAAAGGACCAGCGGCTTTCCGGATACGGGCGGCATCAGGACCGGAGGTTGAAGCAGGTACTGCTTGATTTCCTCGAAAGCGGTCTGACACTCTTTATCCCATACATAGGTGGCACCTTTCTTCATAAGCTGAGAAAAGGGCTTACACTTGCCGGCCAGATTCGCGATGAATCGGCGTATATAGGCTAAGTGGCCTTGGAACCCTTGCAGTTCCCGGACGGTACCCGGGGGAGGCATTTGGCTAATCGCCCTGATCTTCTCTGGGTCGATCTCAATACCCCGGTATCTTACCACAAATCCAAGGAACTTTCCGGAGGTGACCCCAAAGGCACACTTCAACGGGTTCATCTTCAGGCAGCGAGACCGGAGGAAGCCGAACACTTTCTCAAGATCTTTGAGATGGTCCTGACGCTGGCGCGATTTGACAACCAAGTCGTCGACGTAGCATTCCACCAGTGTGCCGAGGATTGGCTTGAATATGCGGTGCATCGCCCGTTGGTAGGTGGCACCTGCATTCTTCAGGCCGAAGGGCATGACCCAGTAGCAAAAGGTACCTTGGGGGGCCCTGAAGGCAGTGAACTCCTCATCCTCAGGGGCCATCCGAATTTGGTTGTATCCGGAGTATCCATCCATGAAGGAGAGGGCTTGGAACCCTGCCGTGGCATCAATCAACAGCTCTGTCACTGGAAGGGGAAAATCATCCTTCGGACAGTGGCGGTTGAGATCGCGGAAGTCGATGCAGACTCTAATCTGCCCGTTCTTCTTCCTGACCGGCACAATGTTGGCCAGCCATTTGGGGTACTGAACTTCCCTCACGAAGTTGGCTTTGATAAGCTTGTCAACTTCGGCCTCAACCATGGCACCATGGGATGGGTGCATCTTCCTGGGAGGCTGCTTGAACCCGCGATGGTTCGCCGGGAGACCAAGGCGGTGGACGGCTACCTGAGGATCTAGCCCCGGCATCTCGTCATAGCCCCAAGCGAACACATCACGGTGCTGCCTGAGGAAGTCCACGTACTGCTGCCGCTCCTCAGAGGGCATGGCGGCACTAACCAACGTGGGTCTTGGATCGGCCTCAGTTCCAAGGTTCACCTGTATTAACTCATCGACCGTGGCGGGGACGCCCTCCTCAAAGGCTGGGGGTGCGTCTTCCATACCCTCTCCACTCGGGGAGGGATCATCCACGGGAGAGACTGCGTTGGCAACTGCATTGGGGCTACCAGGTCCTGCTGGGCCACTGGTGCTGGCGCGGGCGGTCGCGGCCGTCTCATCAGGAGACTCGCGGACCGTCAAGACCATGGTGACGTCCAACCGGTGAATCGGGAGGACGTAAGCGTCATCCAGACCTGCCCAGGGATCGCTCGCAACAGCGACAGGCTCAACCTCACCTGCCAGGATCTGCTTATCCTTGCTCTTGTAATAGTCCGCGTCCAGGTAACGGGCTTCACATGAGGCAAAAGGAGAGGCATCTCCTTGAAGCACGCCTACTCGACCATTAAGGGAGTATTTGAGGCATTGGTGGTATGACGAGGGAACCGCCGCGTGAAGGTGAAGCCATGGCCTGCCCATCAATGCGTTATACGCAGTGTCCTGAGAGACTACCATGAATTCGGTGTTGGCAACCAAGTCACCGAACTGGGTCTTCAAACGTATCTTGTCGACCGGGGTTTGCTCGGTGCGGTCGTACCCCTGGATCCTGAGGTCGGAGGGAATCAAGTCATCCTCAGACAACCCCAATCTCCGGAGCGTCCGAGTTGGAATCAGGTTAATCCCGGACCCCGTGTCGACAAGACAACGCCGGACTTCAAGGCCGTTGAACTGGCCAGTGACATACAGCGGACGAATGTGTCCCTGTATAGGAGGGTCTTCATCCTTACCAGAGAACGAGATAACTGCCTGACATTCGGCGTCCTCGATCGTTTCGGCGTGAAAGGCCTCTGCAGCCGCAACCTCTGTCTCAAACTGGAGGGGGCTCTTCAGGGCTTCAGCGAGTGCCTCGCGCATCTCAGATGACATGCGCAGAGCCTCAAGGATGGAGAGCCTTGCTGGGATGTCGGCCAAGTGCTTCAGGACATCATACTTTTTGGCCAAGCGCGAGTTCCTGGTTGCAGGAGGTTGCTCTGCGATTGGTGGCATGACGGGCCTTACCGGTTGGATCGGCGGCCGACTGGTGCTTGGCGCATCCCGCTGTTCACTGGTCGCAGTCCGGGAAATGGTCACCGTACTGGAGTCAGGAGGCCGGGATGGACTTGTGGCAGGGCGGAGCTGGTCGCGACGCGGCTGAGGCGGTTCTGCCTGGTCCCACACCACAAACAGTGGCGGAGGCGAATCCGTCATCCCCGGATGGGGAGCCTGCGCACGTTGAGCTCGATCTTGAGCCTGCTGCCTAGTCTCAGTGGCGTGCACGGCCTGGCTGGAGGTACCAACGGCTGTGCCCCGGCGACTCCTGCTGCTGCGGTTCTTCCGACGGTGGCGACGACCGGGGACGCTAGGGAGGTCCACCTGGTGTTCTTCAACGTCGGGAACCGAAAAGGGATTTACCAGCTCGACGGTATTAACCGAAGCGTACCCAACACTTTCATCGGACGAATCATCCACCACCGGGCGGATCCGAGGAGGGACCCCCATCTCCGGGGGCAAGAAATCGCCGAGAGTACGGGATAGTGGCGGAACTGGCGGGGCGCGCTCTTCCTTCTTGCGCTGCCGCCGTTTGCTCTTTTTGGAAGAGGCAGGCTGGGACGACGACGCCGAAGCAGCACCCGCAGATTCTGGGGGCTCAGGCTGATTCAAGCGCGCACGGATGATTCCCCGGGCGCGAATGGTCGTCTTGCGGGCCATCCAGTTATTATACTTCTGGGACCCGCGGTCGGAGACCAGCTGCCATTCGTCCTCGTTGCCACTATCGTCATCTGATCCCACGAATACGCCCGCCACTTGTGCTGGAGCTGGGCCCAACCTGATTACATTGTTGTTAATCTGGTCTTGGAGCCAGTCCTTGAACACATAGCACCGCTGGATGGTGTGTCCCAGGGCTCGATGGTAAGGGCAGTAGCGGGGGTTATCCGTGAGATGTGCCTCCTCTGGTTTCCAACACTCAGGCAGTCGCACAATCCTCTGCTCCAGGGCGCTCCGGAAATAACCGGGGACCTGATCCTCATGGAATGAGTACGTCAGGTGTCGCGGGCCCCTGGGAGCGCGGTCTTGACGAGGGGCTGGAGGGGCCTGCCGAGGAGGTGGACCCTGATTATCTCGCCTGGGTTGTGGCGGTACATTACGCGGAGGGGCCGGCCGGTTCTGAGGCTGCCGCTGCTGGGCCGGGAACTGAGCCCGTGGAGGCGGATTCCTGTGAGGCGGTGGAGCTGGCCTCACCGGCAGCAGCTCCAACGGCCTGGGAGCCTCTATCTGGGCCACAGCAGCGGGCTCAGCCCTGCTGACTCTCCTTACAGGAATCATAGGAGGCAGCGGGTGTGCCTGGCTGGCCTGTTGCAGGGCTTCCTCAAGACGTTGAGCTTTGTCTGAGAAGTCCCTGAACCCTCCGGGGTAATTCTGAGTGATCAGGGAAGGGACCAGCTCGGTCTTGACGTTCCCGACGCACATTGTCAGCAACTGCTCCTGAGTCAATGGCATGTCAAGGGAATACGTGAGACCCTTCCATCGGGCGACGAAGTCCGCGACTCGCTCATCAGGCCTCTGCTTGCACTTGAAGAGGTCTGCGATACTCGTCTTCCGGGTCGTGGAACTGAACTGGTAGAGGAATTGTCTACGAAGGTCCTCCCAGCTAGTTATCGACCCGACGGGAAGCTGGCTGTACCAGACAAATGCTGGCCCTTCCAGTGTCTGGACAAAGCAGCGAAGCTTAGCGGCCTCCTGCTGCGCCGGAGTCCCCAACATAGGCCCGCACCTCGAGTTGAAGTGGGCCAAATGCTGTGGCGGATCTCCAGTCCCATTGAAGGGGGCGAAAGTGGGATTCCCGAATCCCGGAGGCGCCGGCATGTCATCCACCCATGCTGGGTAGGGCTTGCCGTCCAGTGGGATCGCCACCTGCCGAGTCTCCAAGGCTTCCAAGCGGGCAATGAGCGCCGCCATCGGATCGTCCGGACATGGGTTCCAGTCCTGGCGAGGATCTCTAACCACGAGCGCATTGCACGGCCCTTCAACCGGGTCGTCGACCGGGTCGTCGAACTCGGCAGCTCGTGGGATGGCTGGCGGAGCGGCCCTTGGGGCAGCGGGAGGAATCCGAGCGGGGTCCCTCAAGTAGTCCCGCCGCTCGGGAGGGTGTGGCGAAACATACCGCGCCCTCTTGCCATAGGCAATGGCCTCTCTCCTGTCGGCGAACACGGCATGATCACGGTTGCCCGGGAGAGTCTCATCAAGGAGCGGTTGTTCCGATCCCTGCTGTCCTGGCCTAGGATCACCATAGTCAGGCCGCCGTTCTGCAGCGCGCTCGGCGAGGAGCTGGTCAACCAGCCTCTTCTGTTCGGCGAGCTGCTGACGTAGCGTAGCCTTCTCGGGATCCTCCTCTGCCCTCTGCATGGAGGCAGATGGGTCGGCGGGCCTTATAGCCTCGCTGTGCTCTTTTCCTTTGCTGACGTTCCGGCTCAACGTCAGTGCTTCAGTGGGTGCGGGGAGCCCCAGGAGGTTTCTCTGATGACGAGTAACTCTCACTGATGGATCTGACGACGGCTTGTCTTCGGGGGGGAAGCCCCCGTCGAGAAGTTCCAAGTCGTTCCCCTCTCCCGACAGGTCAGCCATATTGACCGTTCCTGTCCCTGGGGATATACCCTCAGGGCCACCCAGCGAATCGGGCTGTCGGCGGATCACACTGAAGCGTAGGGCAGCGTACTGCCCCCATCCACGGATATACACGTGGGGAGTGGCTTCCTCGATAACTTTGCGGAGTACTTGAAAACACTCAACGCATCGTTGTTGGAGGGCCTCGTGGTGCCCAAATGACCCGGGGTGCCGAACCGCGGGGAGCATGGCCAGGTCAATTTGACGGCACTGCTCACCAATATCCTCCAGGTGCGCTTGACTCCCGGGGTATGGCATTTGTAGGCAATGAAGACGGGAGTGAGTCTCCCGGAGAGTTCGGCGGAAGCATTCGAACTCATCCGGGGTGAGCGATTCGGGTGCATCGAAGCCCGGTCCTGCGACTGGCCAAAACTTCTCAGGGAAGTGGCCCTCTGCAAGGACGGTCCAGAAGCTCCACGATTCAAACTCGGGACCCAGATCTCCTCGGTCCTCTTCAATGGCTGGGAATGGACGGGGAACCGGCAGTGGTGCCGATGCGGGCCGTCGGGCCGACGGGCTGGCCGGCGGTGAATACGGCGAGCAGGCCGATTGGCCTCCATATCCCGGGCCTCCCCCTGAGGGTGGCGGTGCCCCAGCTACCACATCACGATAGGACGGGCCGGCGAGCGAACATCCTGCCGTAGCATCGGTGCTCGCCGAGGGTGCACTAGATCGTGGTTCGACCGTCGATCCCCAGAAAAAGTCTCCGGCTTCTCCGATCGAGGCGGAAGGCACTTCCGGAGGGGCCGGTACCAACCGCAAGCTTGATCCTTGGGGGTCTACCAGGCCCTCGTTACTCCGGATATACCTTCGGAGAGACGCGGGGATCACATCGATCTCGCTCTCGGGGAGCACGAGGCTGACGTGCCGCATTCCTACCCCTGCCCTTGACTGGCGGGATTGGGGAAGGGGCTCTGTCGCCGAATCGTACTCCGCCTCTGAGTCAGAGAAGCAAACCGGTCGGATCTCTGTCCGGAACTCCGCAACATTCTTCCCTCGGCGTCGACGCCTTGCCTTCCTGCCCCTGGGTGGTTCTTCGGGGCAGGGCTGATCTCTGTCCTGGCGTCCTCCGGCCGCACTGGTGCTGGGGCCGAGAGGACTGAGAACCGAGGTGCGAAGGGCACCGGGACAGATATCAAAGGGGACGCGGGGAGAGATGATTCCGGGCAGGCCTCCGGGCCGGGATCGGAAGGTGGGATGACCCATGCCTCCTGGATCGGCCACACAGAGTAGATCCTGCCGGTGAATAGCGCTACCGCGAGGTGGTCCGCGGTGGCTACTGCCAGTGCCAGCAACCGGGAGAGTCGACCCAACCTGCCTTTGGGGCGGTCGGGGCCTCGATCCGGGTCGGGCATAGGAGTTCCCCTGCTCAGGATGCGCAGAGGCCTGGCGACTGGAGCCAGCAGTGGCTCGGGCCAATGCGGCCGCTGTTGCTAGAGCCCCAAGGTGGGCATCCTCTTCCGCTCGTGCCCGACGTTGGCGTCGAGACAGACGAGTCGGGATGAGCGGCGCGGGCAGGTGGAGAGCCCGCTCTTCGACTGGAGAGGCCTGGCGGCGGTGTCGCCGTGGCCTGGCGGGAGTCCTTACCGAAGATCCCTGGAGCGAATCCCGGATAGGGTGATCCCGGGCCTCTTCCACCTCATCCGCGTAGGGAAGGGAACTGTCAGAGCGCTCCGGGGATAAGCTCCCGAAGCGGTTGGACGTTGAGGTAGGCAGCGGTGCCTCCCTGCGCGGCCCTCGGGGGCGGCGGTGGTGGCGAGGCGCAGCCTCCTCAAGGTCTAGGCGAGCCATTTCCCTAGTGGGGATGACTCCCTCTTCCTCGTATCTCCGCACCAGGGTGTTGATCACCCTTCTCTGGATGACCTCCGAGGGGGAGAGAGGGCGTGGTCGTCCCGCAATTGCGGCTGCTGGGACGGCTGCGGAACGGGCGGGACCGCGCGGAGTAGCCGCGTCAGTGTTTCCCCTGTCCCTGCGCCAGTGGGCGGGTGGCGATCGGGCACTGGATCGGGCGACCTGATTTCTGAAAGCAGGGAGAAAGACCCATTAACACTGACAGGAAAAAGGAATCGACAACCAACCATTAGCGCCACGACGCCTTCCGTGGGGGGAACCCAGGCCCTCGACGTTGCGAGACGGAGTGCCCGATTTCACTTCCCCAGCCCCTGGCGGGTAAGACTAAATGCTTGACCGGGCAACACGCCGGTCTTCCAACACCTCTGAAAGCCATCGGTCTTCATGTCGAGGAGAAGAGATTCACGTCGGGTTCACCATTTTTCTGTTTCGGTGCGGATGTGCGTCGGGTTACGCTGTTCCGTCAGGACGCGTTCGCGCGTGCACCCGTCGACCCGAGGGGATGGGCGCGCGGCTTGTGGTCCCGCAGTCCCGCTTTCCAAGGGCGGGCGGCATCCGTCCCTTATTCAGGGGCGTCTGCTCCTTGATCGAAACCGGGATGATGGGATGTCGGCTCCTCCTTCCTTGGACGTCTCCTCGGAACTTGTCGCCTAATCCGGGTCTCCCTCATAGACTTAAGAATGTTCGTGAATCTCGTTCCCGGCGCCATATCTTCATGGACACCGGTTAATTACGCTGCTTCCGCCCGGACGTTCCAAGGAGTCTGGGCGGGGCAGCAACCTGCGGTGAGAAGGCCGGGTGGCTCTGGGTGCTGGGGGCGTGTCGTAACACTGCGGCTCTGCACATCTGTCTTCCGTCCCTAATAGGGCTTCTCGAAGGCATGATGGCCTGAGGCATCCCGTACTAGGTGCGGGGAACTGTGTCACCTGAGGTTTTCCTCAGCTTCCCATGTTTAACACGGGGTATGCCGCGAGTTTAACGTCCAGCGGGGACGGCATCGGACCGATCAACACGAAAAGCGGATCAGATGACAGAACCCCTTGCGGGGAACCTCCGACGCTGGGGCCAGCACATGGGCGGCTTCCCAAATGATGTGGAGTGGAGTGAAGTGGCATGACCCCACCGGGATGTGGCGGCCCGGGTAAGGATCAGGATGGATGATGAAGTGAAGAGCTTGGACCCCAGAGGGGCTTCCTACGTACCGCGCGTTAACACGGATCAAAGTCAACGTAGTTCGGGTATACAGTTTAACGTCATGCTGGACGTCGGCAAGCCGACTCACGAAGAGGTCGAGGCCGCCGGGCGGAGGATTGAACCGAACCACCTCGCACAGAGGGGGATGGAACGGCCGGGTGGATCACAGTTTCACGTCATGCTGGACGATAAAAGGGGAAATGGAAAAGGGGGGCTGTGGGGAGGCACCGTGGAGATACACACGGGCAGTCTCCCACAGGGGCGGATTCATAGGTGAATCAACGCAGGCGTGAACCCTGGAGGGGTCCACTGATGGACGAACCGACGTAAATACGACCGGGACGACCAGGTGGTGGGCTTGAACCTCGGGGAGGCTTCCTACGTACCCTGTATAGAAGACAGGGATCAAAGTCCACGTAGTTCATTCTGTCAGGACTTACGCACTTGGGGCAGCCCGGATGCTGCAAAACTCAGTTGGAAGGGACTTGGACCGAAAGCAGAAGACACCTCGATCCCAGTCAGACCCTCTACTGGCTTCGGCCGTGGGGAGGCGCAATGGAGATACACATGTGCAGCCTCCCACGAGAAACTAGGGGTTTGTAATACCCTGCCCCCGTAGGGAAAAGCCACTCCCATTAAATCGCCCCGAAAGCGGGACAATCCCGACATCCCTGCAGAGACGAGCGGGTGGGGGCCACATCCAAACCGGGGGAGATCCTGCGTGCAGAGCACGGGATCGGATGAAGCGGACGGTTTAACGTCTTGCCGGACGAAGTACAGTTTAACGTCGTGTGTTGAGGACGAAGCGGACGGTTTAACGTCTTGCCGGACGAAGTACAGTTTAACGTCATGTGTTGAGGACGAAGCACTTGGCAGTTTAACGTCTTGCAGCGCGGACGATGGGGGCTAGGCAGTTTAACGTCGTGCAGCTTGGACGGATGTGCAGTTTAACGTCATGCTGGACGCATATGCAGTTTAACGTCATACTGGACGTATGCGCAGTTTAACGTCATGCGGGACGAATGCTGAACAGTTTAACGTCTTGTAGCTCGGACGTATGCGCAGTTTAACGTCATGCAGGGCAGAGGTTGCCGGACGATGGGTGTATGTCACTTCGCACGAACCTGGAGGGCCGCACGGGAAGACAACGCACGGTGCGGGCACCCAGGATGAGGAGCATCGGGCGCCACGCGGGCAGGTACCCTTAGGAGGTCAACGGGGACGACCCTGGCAGATTGCGCGCAAAAAGGAAGCTTTGCGCGCAATACTGCAGGTCGGCGCGCAATCGGGGCGGCTGGCGCGCAATTGGGCCAGCACCTTGCGCGCGGATGCTTGAGATTGCTCACACCGGGCTTCAGATAGCGCGCGGGGGCAACGGCTCATTCTCTAATGAATGGCCACTTGAAAGAAGGGGGGGTACGCGCAATCGGGCCGGATTGCGCGCACCCCGGGGGCAATTGCGCGCAAGCGGGTCCTTTTGCGCGCAAAGACCTTAGGGTGAGTGTTTATTCAAATGAAAGGAGCCAGCGGGGATTGCGCGCGAAGGCGGACCCCGAGGCTTTCTTGCGCGAAAGAAAGGAGGTTACCTGAAGTTCGTCATTGCGCGCGGAAGGGGTTGAATTGCGCGCACGAGAGACGGTTCGACTTCCAGCAACCTTTGAATCGTTGGGGGTCGCCTTGTATTTATAGGCAACCCCGGGCGCGGAATCCAGGGTGCGAGCGCGAAATTCTCCTCGCGGGCGCGGAATCGGGCGCGGCGCGCCGGGGAGTCGCGCGGACTCGTGGCGCGCAAAATTGCGCGCCGGACCGGCGCATTGCGCGCATCCCGGGGGGTTTGCGCGCGGAACATCCCCTTTGCGCGCGGGCCTCTGAAATTCCGCGCAAGGCCTCCGGGCCCTCCGAAACGTTCTTCCGACTCCAAATATCACTTCGCTTTCCGCATCCGGAGCTTCGTTTGGGAACAACGGACTTTTCCGGCGTCTACAGAGTACTTCCTACTCGATGGAATGGAATCTCTGCAGCAATCAGACAATCAACTTCTGTTAAAGATCTAACTATGAGAGAGCTGATTGGTACATTGATGATGTACGAGGCTGAAATGCAAGATGAGGCAAATGAGCATAAAGTCTACATAAAAAGGGAAAATACTGCTTTGAAAGTGACTTCTCAACAAAAGGATAGAAAGATGAAGAACAGAGAAGTAAGTGCTAAATCAGAAAGCTCTGATTCTTCAAATTCGAATGAAGAACTGGCTCAGCTAGCCAGAAAATTCAGAAAGTTCTACAGTAAGAAGAAAAACTTCAAGAAATCCTTCAAGAAGGATAGCAAGGAAGTGAGATGTTATGAATGCAAAAAGATGGGACATATCAGACCGGATTTCCCAAAATTAAAAGATGCAAAGAAGAAGAAATTCTTCAAAAGAGATGATTATGAGCAGAAAGACAAGAAAGCTATGAAAGCTACTTGGAGTGTTTCTGAAGACTCAAGTAATTCTTCTGAATCAAGCTCAGAGAAGGAGGAAGCCAATTTAAAAGCAAATATGTGTTTCATGGCTGAAACTGATGAGGTACACTCATATTACTCCTCTGACTCAAATAATGAATCAAACTCTGAAACAAGCTTCTCAAATAAAAAACTTGCAGCTTACTGCAATATGCTTGAAGAAAGGTATGACTCATTATTTAAAAAATATAAATCTATAAAGAACTTGCACAAAGCTATTTCAGATGAGAGAAATACTTTGCTAAAACAACATAAGGAATTAATTGACAAATACAACTCTGCTGACTCAAATAAAATTAATTTTGAATCAAAAATAAAAACTCTACAGGATGAAGTAGAATCTTATAAAAAGGCTGCATTAGTTTTTACAAAAGGAGAAAACACCTTAAATGAGATACTTGGAAAAACTGTAATTAAAAAGGAAAGGTTTGGAATTGGAAGTAAAGGAGAAAAACCTAAGTTATACAAAAATTATTTTGTTCCTAGCACTAAACAGGTTATTTGTAACTTCTGTGGAACAAAAGGTCATATAGCTAAAAACTGTTTTCTAAGACAACCTCAAATATGTGGAATTAAGAAAGCTTATATTTCCAATGATCTATATGATTCAATCAATTTTAAAACAAAGAAAATCTGGATACCCAGATCACTACTTGCTAACACTACTGGACCCAACAAAATATGGGTACCAAAGCAATTTGTTTGAATGTCTTTGCAGGTAGCAGGTCACCAAAGAAAGAAAGAAATATGGTATATGGACAGTGGCTGCTCAAGACACATGAGTGGAACTTCAGCTAATTTTTCTTCTCTTACTCGAAAGGAAGGAGGACTTGTCACCTTTGGTGACAATGCCAAAGGAAAGATTATTGGTATTGGAACAGTTGGAGATCCAGAGACAGTCTCAATCAACAAAGTACTTTATGTACAAGGGTTAAAACACAATCTGATAAGTATCTCTCAACTTTGTGATGATGGATACACTGTTGATTTTACTAACAACAGTTGTACTGTTTCTAAAGATAAACTGTTTAAGTTCAGAGCACCCAGAACTGATAATGTTTATACTTTGGATTTGTATTCCTTGTGTAAACAACAAGTAAACTGCTTAACTGCTAATATAAGTGAATCCTGGATCTGGCATAGAAGACTTGGTCATTGCAATATATATGCTTTACATAAATTATCTAAGAAACATCTAGTTTCTGATTTGCCTAGTCTCAAATTTGAAAATGACAGATTCTGTGATGCATGTCAGCTTGGCAAGCAACACAAATCATCATTCAAATCTGTTAATAAAGTTGCTACAACTAAACCTCTAGAACTTATCCATATGGATTTGTTTGGACCTTCAAGAGTAGCAAGTTTAGCTGGTAAATTATATGTTTATGTATTAGTTGATGATTATTCTAGATTTACTTGGATTTTCTTTTTGAAATTTAAAAGTGAAGCTTTTAGTTTATTTGAAGGTTTTTGTAAATCTATTCAAAATGAAAAAGGTTTTAATATAATCTCATTGAGAAGTGATCATGGTGGAGAATTTGAGAACCAGGAATTTAATTCCTTTTGCTCAAACATGGGTATTAAACACACCTTCTCTGCTCCAAGAACACCTCAACAGAATGGGATTGTAGAAAGAAGAAATAGAACTATTCAAGAAATGGCTAGAACTATGTTAAATGAATATAGCCTACCTATATATTTCTGGGCAGAAGCTGTTAATACAGCTTGTTATATAATGAATAGAATTTTAATAAGACCTATTTTGAAAAAGACACCCTATGAACTATGGAATAACAGAAAACCTAAAGTAAATTACTTTAAAGTTTTTGGATGTAAGGTTTACATCTTGAATACCAAAGATAATCTTGGTAAATTTGATCCAAAATCTGATAAAGGTATTTTCTTAGGATATTCTGCAACCTCCAAAGCTTATAGAGTCTATAATAAAAAGTCAAGGATTGTTGAAGAATCAGTTCATGTGAAATTTGATGAATCTGATCCTTTTGAGAAAAGGATAGAACAAATAGATGAACCTGATTCTAATGAAAACATGAGACTTGAGAATTTAAAGAATGATTTTGAAAATGATATAAAAGAAATTCAGTCCATTTCAGAAGAACATGACACTGAAGAACCCTTGAATGTAATGCCTAGACAGTCTAGAACCTTAAAGAATCACCCTTTAGAATCTGTGATAGGTGACTTAGAGACTGGTATTCAAACTAGAAGAAACCTTGGAAACATAGTTGAATTCTCTGCTTTCCTATCCCAACAAGAACCTAAGACCATAGAAGAAGCCTTAGATGATGAGAGCTGGGTAATAGCAATGCAGGATGAATTGAACCAGTTCAAGAGAAATAAGGTTTGGGAATTAGTTGAAAGACCACATGATTATCCAGTAATAGGAACTAAATGGGTCTTTAGGAATAAACAGGATGATCAAGGGATAATAACTAGAAATAAAGCAAGATTAGTAGCTAAAGGATATAATCAAGAAGAAGAAATAGATTATGATGATACCTTTGCACCTGTAGCCAGGTTAGAAGCCATTAGAATCCTTTTAGCCTATGCATCTTATATGAATTTTAAATTATTTCAGATGGATGTTAAATCTGCCTTTTTAAATGGTTATTTAATGGAGGAAGTTTATGTTGAGCAACCTCCTGGTTTTGAAAATTCTCAAAAACCAGATTCTGTTTTCAAACTTACTAAAGCTCTTTATGGCCTTAAACAAGCACCTAGAGCTTGGTATGAAAGACTAAGTTCTTTTCTTTTGAAAAATGATTTTACTGTTGGACTGGCAGATCCAACACTCTTTAAGAAAACTGTGAAAAATAATGTTTTGTTGGTACAAATTTATATTGATGATGTAATTTTTGGATCAACCAATAAAATTCTTTGTCATGAATTTTCAGAATTAATGCAAAAAGAATTTGAAATGAGTATGATGGGAGAATTAAATTTCTTTTTGGGTCTTCAAATATTTCAAAAAGATTTTGGAAATGTTTTAAATCAATGCAAATACATTACTGATTTACTTAAGAAATTTGGACTTGAAAACAGCAAGCCATTTACAACTCCTATGTGTACTAATATAAAACTTGATTTGGATGAAACTGGAAAATCAGTGGACAACAAGTTATATAGAGGTATGATTGGTAGTTTGTTATATCTTACTGCTAGTAGACCAGATATAATGTATTCAGTATGTCTTTGTGCTCGATTTCAATCAAATCCCAAAGAATCCCATTTAACTGCTGTTAAAAGAATTTTTAGATATTTAAAAGGTACTATTTATCAATCTCTGCTTTATCCAAAAACCTCTGATTTTAATTTAATTTCATATTCAGATGCTGACTTTGGAAGCTGTAGATTAGATAGGAAGAGTACTTCAGGAACATGTCACTTTTTAGGAAAATCTTTAGTATCATGGTCTAGTAAGAAACAACACTCAGTTGCCCTGTCAACAGCCGAGGCAGAATATGTGTCTGCAGGTAGTTGCTGTGCACAGGTGTTGTGGATGAAAAACACTCTTATGGATTTTGGATTAAATTTCAATAATACACCTATTCTATGTGATAATACTAGTGCAATTAATATTTCAAAAAATCCTATTAGTCATTCTAGAACTAAGCACATTGATATAAGACATCACTTTTTAAGAGATCATGTATTTAAAAAGGATATATTTTTAGAATTTGTAAATACAGAAAATCAATTAGCAGATATTTTTACTAAACCACTTCCCACGGCAAGGTTTGAATTTATTAAGGGGGCGTTAGGTTTATTAAATTTTAAATAGTTTTTTTTTTAAATCTTATTCTGTTTTCGAATTCTGCTTAATTTCTGTTTCCCGCTATAAGTAATTTTATTTTGTTTTAAATAAAAGTAATGATTAGTGATTACACGAGAATCAAGGCTGTCAGAACTATTTCACCTTCTAAACTGCTTCACCTTTTTCGGAAACCCTTTCGAAAACCTAAAACCGCACATCTGCTCCAAAACTCTTTTCTGAATCTTCAAACCCTAAGCTTACGAACCTTCAGAAATCGTTGTTGGAATGGAAAAGACTAAGCGTCCAGATGAAGCCGAGAGCAGTGCTGCAAAGAAACCTAAGGTAGTAGGTCGGAAAATACTGCAAGGTAAAGTCATAGATTTAGAGTGGCTGTTTGAAACTAATTTACTGTTGAAGCAAGCATTGTCGTTTCAAAGCCTTGAGCAAGCTTTTAATAGTGCAAATTCTGAGTTTCTATATGAGGCAGAAATGAGACATTTCTTTAGAACTGTTCAGTTTAGCCTTGGAGATACGGAGGATAGTTTATTGGCTCAAATAGAGGATAAGGACTTTTCAATATCATCTATAGAGATAAGTCAAATTCTTAACTACCCTCATGAAGGAGTTTTTCATTTCGATTTATGGAATATTGGAGATTCTGTACATAAGTCTGAAGACATTATGTATTTTCTGTTTGGAACCAGAGTGATAAAGAAGATGTTTATTAAGGATTTGGAACCCGATCAGAAAATTTTGGTAAAATTTGTTCAGACTGGTTTAGCACCAAGAATGGCTGAGATGGAGAAAATCCTATACCCGGACATGTACATAATGTATCTTCTGATGTGTGATATTAAGTTTAATTTTCCTCGGTTTATGATAAGATATCTGAGTTACTGCTGTCAGAGTGAAGCAAGAATGACCTTTTTCCCTTATGGAAGGTTCATTTCTTTGTTTTTGTTTAAAAGAGGAATGATCAGATTGGTAGATGCTGGGGTGAAATGTCACCACAGTAATGTTTTCAATGCTGGCACTTTGAGGAAAGTAGGATACTTATGGAGCACAATTAAAGGAAAACTCTTACCTGTTGGAGCTGAGGAAAACTCGGAGAGTGCTCAGGCTCAACCGGCTAAGTCCAAGGAGGGACAAGCAGAATCAAGAGTTAGTACAGTGGCAAGGAGAATTCGTTTTGAGATGGAGGAAGTTGAGGAAGAGAGAAGTCAAGAAGGACTTCAATCTAGAAGGAAGAGGTCAATTGATGAAGAAGTTATCTCTCCTGCCTTGAAATCCTCTGAACCGGTAATTTCTTATTCATTTGTGAGAGAAGCTGTTGTGGAGCAGACTGCACCGATAGAGGAACCAGCAGCTCAAACAGAAACTCAAGAAGAACCTCAATCTGCTGTTGTGGCTGTTGAAAAAGTAATTCAACAAGAACAAATTATGGAGGCAGTTCCTGGTGAAGAAGTGGCCCGACCTCAAGATTTACATGAAGATAATGTTCTTGACCAATCAGTAGAAGTCAGAGAAACTACTGTTCGTGATGAACATACTTCTGAAGCTCATACAGAGGTACTTCAGGAAGATTTTTCAGTGGAAGAGTTACAAGCTTCAAAAGATAGTTCAGTGGATCAACCTTGTCAGGACAAGGATAAAGAACAGTCGGATGCAGATTCCTTACCACTTGCCCTGCTTCATCAACCTAATTCTGAACATGAGAATCGAGCACAGGGTGCCCCTGATTCAAGAAAATAAGAAGTTGTTGAGTTGTACAAGCGTATCTCTCAGTTAGAATCTGAGAATGTTAGTCTCAGAAATTCTCTGAACTTAGAGCAGTTGAAGTTTCAGAAGCTGAAAGAATGTACTGTTTCAAGATAGGAAGTAGATCTATTTAAGACTGATATGCTGCATGCTGTTGATCAGTTAAAATCAGAGATGGTAAAGAAAGATGATTTGTCTGAGTTGAAGATTTACATGGAGAATAAATTTGCGTCTGTTGCAAACAGTGCTGTGAGTGGATCAGGCTCTTCACCTAATTTGATTCGGAGATTTCAAGCAATTACTGGAGCAATGAGCAATATGAGTGACAGATTACACGATCTTCAGTTTAATAGTGCCCCTTTGTCAGTTTTGCTAGATAATCAGAAATTTTTAGTAGATCAGTTGACATCTGGAGAGCAACCGATTAGGATTCTTTTGAATCAGTTATCAGAAAAACTGGCTCTTTTTGTTGAAAAAGAAGAAATAATGCATGAGTTTTTCAGAGTTAATTTGATTGAAGATATTCATATGACTCAAGAAAACAGAGATCTTATCATCAAGTTGGGAGATGGGATGATGAAGAGGCTCAGAGAACAGTTTACAGAGATCAAGACCGCGATTCAAAGGAGATAGACACCTTTTTTTTCCCTGTCTTATCTATGAACCTTGATTCCTCTGTATATCACAATCGTTTATATATAACAGCTTATGAATGAAAATTCTTTTTGTTTTGTTTTGTTGTTTATCGATTTATGATTGAGTTAGCCAGTATAACAAATTCACTTATTCATACACAGTTAACTATAGCATTTACTTATAATTCAGTGCAATATTGAATGTGTTCAAATCCGTAATTTTTCATTCTTTTTGATATCACAAAAAGGGGGAGAATTTGAATAAACACAACATTTAAATTCATTTGTTTCCTATGAAGAAATTTGGATATATGGGAGAATTTGGATATATACGACATTTATCTTTTCTCTATTTTTAGCTGAAATTTTTTTTTTGGGGGAGAAATTTTATTATAGTTAAATATTGTTTTAATCCTTTCAAAATTCTAAAATTTTATAAAACTAATTTTTCAATGAAGATTGCAATTAAATTAGTTCTATTATTTTTATGGGTTTTGTGATCATCAAAAAGGGGGAGATTGTTGAGCAATGTATTGTTTTCAAACAATTCAAAATAATGTTTTTTAAAGGGGGAGATTATTTTAAATACTACTCTGTCTCTTTATGATGATTTTGATGCTCACAAATACCCTTAATTATTTACTAATTATTTCGTTGAGTATTTTGCAGGAATTTATTTATTTCATACAACGAGATTTCATACTTCATTTATTCCGAGATCAATTTTAGCGCGTTCTGGAATCACTGTAGCGCGAGATCAATTTTAGCGCGTACTGGAATCACTGTTCATACCCTACGTTGATGAACGTAACATATGGATGAAAAGTTTACTTTTTATGTTAAATGAAACGTATGGTTAAGGAACCTTACGTTATTTTGAAACGTATGGTTAATGAACCTTACGTTGTTGAAAAGTATGGAAGAAGAACATTACGTTTGGAAGGTACCTTACGTTTTTGTTGTTGGACAAGTATGGAAGAGAAACCGTACGTTAGTTTTCAGTGTTGAGTTTGTTTCTCAAAAGTATGGATCATCAACCTTACTTTTATAATCAACCGTACGTTCTTTGGAGAGTTGAAGCAAGACAAAGTATGGATGATCAACCCTACGTTTGAATGCTGAAGAGAAAGTATGTATGTTCAACCTTACGTTCTGAACCTTACGTTTGTGAACCTTACGTTTGTGAACCCTACGTTTGGAGCCACGTCATCAACCCTACGTTTGGCGTTGGGATATTTTTGACAGACGATATTTCCTTTTGCATTGGTCAAACAGGCGGATTATTAGGCGGATTTCGAGCCGATTCTTAAGTACCACTTTGACTGAATCAAAGACGTTTTTCAACGGATTAATGATTGATTTAAAATGGAGCTTTTTATGCCGATGCTTCAGGGGAGTTACAATGGCTCTGTTATTTAATATCGCGAATCTAAAGGAGATTTTTATGGATCTATTTATGCGGAAGATTTTCTCAGATTTGAATATATGTTCTATCTTGGAAACTTCGGAGATATATATATACACAGGAAAGTGTATGAAATATATAGATTGATCTTTTAACGAGCAAGAAACAGAGACTGTGTAAAGGCGTTCTTTTCTGGTAATCGAGAAGAAGTGTAAAACCTTTATTACCGAAGGAAGATCTTGATAGCAGATTCACGTGTTCTACATCGACTATCTGTTGTGAATCTACTGCTGCTGAAGTTGTGAAGTTTCTTGTAATATCTATTACAACTGGATCGACTCAGAACTGTTTTGATTACAGATCTTTATTTTCTGAAGACGACGATCTATCTACTGTCAATTGCATTCTGTTGCAATTGTGAAGAACAACTGGAGAAGTGTTTTCTTTATCGAAACCCTTTTTTATTTTTGAGTGATCAGCTTCTCGTTCTAAGCTGTGTGGGTTCGTGTTTGAACCAGGAAGGCTGTGTTTGCCTGAAACTTGTAAAGGTGTCAACTGCCTGTGCTCAGTTATGGACAGGTCTGTGGAAACGAGGACCAGATAGTGAAAATCGCTAAGCTCGTGGATTTGAGCGTTGGTGGAGTGGACTAGGGGCCTTCTGTTCCCCGAACCACTATACATCCGTGTGTTCATGCTTTTACTTTTTCCGCTGTATATTTAATCGTGCAAAAGCATAGTGGACAGAATTTGTCTAAATTGAAGAGATTGTAATAATTTTGAAAAGACACAATTCACCCCCCCCCCCCCCTCTTGTGTGTAATCCGTAGATTCAGATCCAACAGTCACCAATCATAAAGGGATTCTAATCTTCGACGGGAACAATTCTCAACTATGGAATAATCAGATGCAACACTACTTCCAATCTTTGGGAATGGATGCATTCACAGCAGCAATGCATGGTATAATAGCTGACATCAACAGTGGGGCATTATTGGAAGTCGAGCAAAGAGAATTGGATTCTGACGCCAAGGGAATAAATACTTTTGGGGTATCCCTATCCAATTCTATCTATATGAAGGTGATGTCATGTAAAACATCACATTCCATGTGGGAAAATCTTTTGAACATATATGAAGGAGATACAAAAGTTTGAGAGGCAAAGCTACAAGTACTATGGAATAATTATGAAGATCTGAAGATGAACCCGAATGAGTCTATTGATGCATTCTTTGACAGGGTAAATATTGTTGTGGAAGATATGCGAGGCCTTGGAGAAGTCATTGAAGACATAAATATCGTAAAGCGCATCTTGAGGAAACTTCCACCTCAGTTCAATCTGAAAGTTTCAGTACTAGAAGATAAATATCCAAAAGAGCTGACACTGGACAATTTTCACATTACCTTGGTTGCATATGAAATGAGGAATGATGATAAAGAGGTTGTGGAAAAGGGGAAATCCAAAGAGGTGGAATTTAAGGCCATGAAGAATCTCACCATTGAATATTCTCATAAAGAAGAAGAGACAGATGAGGTAATGTCATTCCTCTCCTCAAATATTCAAAGATGAAAAGGAAAGTTCAAAGGGAAACTTCTACTTTATTGCTTTAGATGTTGAAAAGTTGGTTATCTTGCCGCAAGGTGTCCCAAAAAGTTTCAAGAAGAAAATGATGAAGATGAAGTTGAAATTCCCAAGAAGAAATCATTAGCCTATGTAAAAGGGAAAAAGTAGTTGAAGAGAAATTTCTTCAAGAAGAAGAATCTTCTTTCACAAGAAATAGATGCTCATATGAGTCTGAGGTTGAAGAGGTTGAGGAGATTGAAAATTACAAAGATCATGGAGAAAATGCTATGGTGGAAGTCTTCGGTAGTTCTTAGGAGAAGAACGAAACCAAAGGTGATAATGAATAAGAATAAGTTGAAGGAAGAATAGATATTCAAGCTGAGTTAGAGGATTATCTTAAAGAGATATATGTTTGGAGAGCCAAAACAAAAAAAGCTAACAAATTTTTTTATGATGTCAAACTCTATATGCAGCAGCGGGAAGAAGAGAAGTATGACTTGATGGAATAAATTGAGAAACTCAAGTTATCAGCACTAGAGAACTCAGAATTAATTAGTGAGCATAAGCTCAATATTGAAGAATAGAAAAGGGAGATAAATGGCTTGAAATGAAAAGTGAAATATCAAGTCAAGTGTATCGAAGAACTTGAAGAAGAAGTGGTCAGTCTGTGACAAAAAATGAAGGATCAAGAAAAACTCTTGACAACCAATGTGATATCAGGAAAGAAGGTCATTTAGAGGACAGAAAAGATGAAAGATGAGGATAGTATTTTAGTAGGAAAGAAGCATCAATAGAGCTCAGATGTTAAGGCTGAATTAGGGATTGATTGAACACAAAAATTTGTGAAAATTGAAGTCAGACCGCAAGTACCCATCCCGAGGTTGAAGGTTGATTTGGGCACAAAGCAGAATCAGAATATTCATAGATCCCAAGGGGAAACTCGTAGTGCAGAAGTAACATGAAGGAATGCACCTTATATCAGGTGTTATTATTGTGGAAAGATGGTACATTCACAGTATGTGTGTTCTATAGCCAAGAGATATCAAAGGGAACAAGAACAAAGGTGGAATCCAAACAGAGAAAGGTTCTCCAAAGCATATTTCGAAGGACACTATTTTTGGTGTGGTGGATTTGGGCACATGGCTAGGTAATACATTTCGACCATACAAAGGAATGTGCCAAATAAGAATCAAAATGTTCGCAAGCAACAAATAAATAAACCAACAGGTGAGTTAAAAATTCAGAATAGATTTGCAGCTTTGCAAGATGAAGCTGGTCCATTATACTCTGAGAAATAACAGAAGTCTCAATCCATGCCAAGTGTGAAGGCAAAAATATGGAACAAAAAGAAGAAGGATGAGATGGATGTGGTGGAAGAAATTTCCCTTAAAGCATCAGATCACTCTGGTGTGTGTATACTTGATAGTGGTTGCACATCTCACATGACAGGTAATAAGGATCTTGTTACAGGCATAAAATATGATAAATAAGGAGTTGTCAAGTTTGAAAATGATGAAGGCCTGAATATTATTGGCACAGTAAAGGCTAAGTTTGGGGGAAAATAGATGAGATGTGTTGATGTCTTAGTAGTAGAAGGAATCAGTCACAATTTGTTTAGTGGCAGTCAACTATGTGACTCAGGAAATTCTATAAGGTTTACTAAGAAGATGTGTGTTGTCAAAGGAAGTGACAGGGTAGTTGTTCTACATGGAAAAAGAACAAAGGGAAATCTCTACCTAGTAAGTGGAGAAGAAGATATGTGTTTTCTGTCCAAAGAGTAAGAAAACAAATTGTGGCATAAACGACTTAGTCATATTTTCCAAACATCCCTAGAATATCTGGTAAAGTGTGAAGCAGCAAGAGACCTCCCTAAGATATCAGGTGATCATTCACATACATGTGACGCCTTTCAACAAGGTAAGATCATCAGAAATACGTACAAATCGAAGGAAAATAATTCAACATGAGTGATTGAATTGGTTCATGCTGATGTCTGTGGACCTATTTCACCAAGATCCATTGACGGGAAGAGGTACTATGTTCTTTTCATTGATGACTATAGCATAATGGCATGGGAATTTGTTATTTACCATAAGTCTGATGTGTTTAGCTGCTTAAAACAGTACTGAAGGGAATCTGAAAGGATACTTGGATAGAAAATTCTGAAGTTTTGTACAGACAATGGTACGGAATTCACAAATAGTCAGGTGGAAGAGTATCTCGAGAAACATGGGATAAGGCATCAAGTTTCTTCAGTAAAAACTCCCCAACAGAATGAAGTGGTTTAAAGGAGAAATTGGATCATCAAAAACATGGCCATAACAATGCTTATAGAAAAAGACCTACCAGAGAAGTTTTGGAAGGAATCAGTATTGACATCAATCTACATTTCTAATAGGGCTCTGTTGTGTCCGAAGGAAGGAAAGACCATGTATGAAATGTGGTACGGAAAGAATCCAACAGTGAAATACTTTTGAATATTTGCAAGTAAGTGATTCATTATCAACAAAGAAAAGAATAGGAAGTTTGAATCATGTGGAGATTTGGGAATATTTATGGGCTACTCAGGAAAAATCAAAGCATACCAATTCTTTAACAAAAGGCTGGGAAAAGTAGTTGAGAGCAATGATGTCACTATTGTGAAAAATGAAGAGAACATTCAACAGCACATTGAACACTTTCTTGATGAAAGTGATGAAGAGGAAAGTAACACAGGAGGAGCAGAAGTGGAAGATGCTGACTCAGAAGAAGACACTGATGGTGAACAAGAAAGTGTCAAGTCTGTGTCTACAAGGAATCCAAGGAGTGGAGATGAAATTGATAGGTAGAATATCATTGGTGATCAGAAAGCTCCAGTTTAGCCAAGAATAATGAATTCACTACAACAGACATCTTTCCTATCTTAGGTAGAGCCTAAAAGCATTGAAATTGCAGCTAAAGATGAAAAGTGGGTTTAGGCTATGAATGAAGAGATTGATCAGATTGAGAAGAACCAGACCTGGGAGATTGTTTCGAGACCAGCAGATAAGAATGTCATCGGGACTAAATGGGTCTATTGTAACAAGATGAATCAAGATGGTGCAGTGGTTCAAAACAAATCACGAATAGTGTGCAAAGGATACTCCCAGATATAAGGAATATATGTTGATGGGACATTTGCACTGGTTGCAAGGCTAGAGACAATCAGATTATTCCTAGCCATTGTAGTGCAACGGAAGTTCAAAGTGTTTCAGATGGATGTCAAATCTGCATTCTTGAATGGGGTTCTAGAGTAGGAATTGTATATTGAGTAGCCAAATGGTTTTCTCATTCATGAATATGAGAATAAGTTTTGCAGACTGAAGAAGGCATTGTATGGGATGAAACAAGCACCAAGAGCATGGTACTCAAGGCTTGATTAGTACTTAAAGAAGATTGGTTTCTAGTGTGGGGGAGTTGATTGAAATCTCTATTTCAGCAATGAAATTAATAAAAGGATGATGGTGTGGGTTTATGTTGATGAAATAATATTTGGCGGATCAGATGAAGCCCAGTTCAGACAGTTTTCCGAATTCATGAAAAATGAGTTTGAAATGTCAATGATTGGAGAGATAACATTTTTCCTTGGTCTACAGGTAACACAAGGAAGGAATGGAACATTAATTTCTCAATCCAAATATGCCAAGGAGGTTTTGAAAAGGTTTGGAATGGAAAATTCCAAGGAAATGAAGACTCCAATTGCCACTTGGATGAAACTATCCAAAGATGAGGATGGCAAGGAAGTTAATATCACAGAATACAGGCAAATTATTGGAAGTTTGTTATACTTGACCACAACAAGGACTGACATTGTATTCGCCACATGCCAAGTAGTGAGATATCAGATTAATCCTAATGAAATCCACATGCTTACAGTGAAAAGAATACTTTGGTATATCAAGGGCACGGTGGACTTTGGCTTGACATATACTGATAAATCTCAGACAGAGTTATTGGGATATACTAATGTAGACTGGGCCGGTTCAGCGGATGATAGGAAATCAACCTCAGGTGGTGCTTTCTATCTTGGTGGATTGTGTATTTCTTGGCTAATTAAGAATCAAGATTATATTTCATTGAGTACCGTAGAGGCTGAGTATATTGCAGCCACTCAAGCATGCACACAGTTAGTGAGGATGAAGCAGCAACTTGAAGATATGGGAGTTAAAGTGAAGTCTCTGATCAGAATCCAGTGTGATAACTCAAGTGCTATCAATCTTATTAAAAATCTAGTTCATCATTCAAGGACAAAGAACATTGAGATCAAATATCATTTCATCAAGGAGAAGGTGGATCAAGGGCTTGTGAAGTTGGAGTATGTGCCTACAGAGCTACAGGTTGCAGATATTCAGACAAAGGCCTTACCCAAGGAAGCATTTGAAATGCATCGACTAGTTCTGGGAGTTCATTCGACTCCCCACACTTAAAAGAGTGTGGATGCAGAACCCCCTATCCCCGAGGTATGATGTGTTTTTTCCTAATGTGCTGATATGTGTTCTCTACTCTGTTACAGATTGCAAAGGAGTGACCTTTGGGTTCATTGACAAAGGGGGAGAAAATAGTGATTGTTCAGGGGGAGACAGTGTGGCTATTTAAGAAATCATGAAAGATACGGGGAGAAGCTGACAGGTGGAGTAGGCAGATAGGGGGAGTTGAAGCTGGTTCAAAGTGCTTAACCAGAGCTTATCTTGGACAACACAAGCAATAGTGCTGAAGAGGATTTGTAGCTGACAAGAGTTAAAGTTTTGAGTAGATAGGGGGAGCGTTTGAAACTTGGAGATGCTAGAAGTGATCGATAAAAGAATAGATACCATGACAGTCGAGGATTGTGATAAAAGCAGAAGAGTGGTGTTGGAATGCACTAAGAATATTTCCAAAAATTGGTATTTATTTGGTATCAACAGTGGGTGTCAGAGTTGAAGTGATTCATTGATGAACTTTTCATTTACTCTTGTTTCTCATGCCAATCATTACTCATGTGGACTTAGAGTATATGTTGAGTAAATCCTTGATCGCTATCATAATTACAATAGGCGAATGATGGATAAAGAATTAACGATGTATCTTTTTATGGAGGATTTGTGAAAAAACCCAAAGGGGGAGATTATTTGGAAAAAATACCTCAAGGAATCCTTAAAGAATTTTTGAGGTGATTGTGTTTGTTGAAAAAGTGTACATCTGTGTTGTGATTATTGACAAAGCAAACCATGACGTACAAATTTTTCGACAAAGGGGATTTCATGGTGGCATGTCGAGTTCAAGGGTTGTGGTTAACGATCCATGTTTTATTCAAGAATGTTGACAAAGGAATGGATGATCTGGAGGCGGTACAAAAAGAGAAGATACAAGGTGGTGTCGTTTTCTAGTGTTTTCCAAATTTTTGGGCCTAGAAATCAACAAATGGAGAAAAGTGGTTTTGGCAAAGGGACTTGCGCGCCGTTGTCTTGAAGCAGATACTTTCGCGTCGAGACTTGCGCGCCGAGGGTAGACGTGCACGCCATCAAGTAGGGTGTCCAAATGCCTATAAATAGAGGCCGGACCCTCCTCATTCAGTGTGAGTTCAACACTTAGAGAAAATCAGAGCTCCCATTGCACAGGTGTGGTGGTCGCGCAAGTGGTGGTGTGGTCGCACAAGTAGAAGTTGCGCGCTAGTTGATTGTTGTGCATCCAGAGTGGTTTGGGAGAGAAAGGAAGGGAGTCGTCCAAGTTTTGAGTTGAAGAAGGGGGTGTCACGCAAGTGGTTTGTTGAAACTTGTGCACTAGGTTTTGAAGAATCGTTACAGTTGATGGTTGCACGCCAAAATTAGTTTGGGCGTGTGAGTCGCGCAAGTTTGGAGTTGAAGAATCTAGTGTCGTGCAAGTTTTTTTGGTGAACTTGTGCGCCAGTTTTAACTTGCACATCGATACTTGCGCTCCAGCTTGGAGAAGGGCGCCAGGTATGGTTTAAGCATGATAGTGATTCAGGGCTTCGTGAAAGATGGAAGATTGCCTGATACCTTCGGTGGAAAGTGAGATTCATCTACGGGTGAAAGTTGGACTTCAATAGAGCATCTACGTACAATAGAGGATGTATTCATTAGTGATAATAAAGAGACCTACAAGTGAATAAAATGTGAGTGGATCCTTTCCAGAGCAGTGAGCAAAGTAAGAGTAAGAAGGTGATCCTCTCCACTGGCAGTGAACCATAGAAAGAGAAACAGGGAGTGACCCTTGGGAAAGTAGTGAGCTGACCCTAAACATTGTAAAGGTAGTGAGCCTAGGAATTGAAGTGATCTATCCCAAACTTTGTAAACAACAATGCACTTTTAGTGGATTTGGTACATCGGCACATCACCAGTGTATGCTCCTTGGATGTAGCCCAGTGAGGGTGAACCAAGTAAAAATTGTTGTGTCATGTGCATACTTTAGTTTCTATTTTTACTTTTCTTTAAGAAAGAGATAGAATAGAGTCTTTCTTAACAGTGATACAAGATCAATAGGGATAGTTGTTTTAATCTGTTATACCCCGATTCACCCCCCCCCCCCTCTCAGGGTATCTAACCTGGTGGACCTAACACATAGTTGTATCATGGAGATAATATTTAGGGGATGGAAGTAGTGTCTTTTCATCAGTATCCTCCTCCTACATGAAAAAAAACATAAAGTACATCAATTCAGTTTCAATGGAATCATGCCCTTTTAAACATAGCGGTGAAATCAGTCTTCCCACTACCTATATGGGATAGCCAAAATCGATCATGAACATTTAAAGTGAGCTGAGAACCACCAATCAGTGAACTAAATATGAATATAGAAACCGAACATTAAATAAATATGATGAAGGTATGCACATAATGTATCATTTGTTATAAAAAAAATATAAAGGTACAAGATTCAAAAGGGCATACCTGGGGATCAACTACCCAACCATGATACAAACCAATGTCCAGAAGATCGAATATTGCACACTCAAGAGTAAACTCGAAATCATCAATTCTGCAAGCATGGTGTATTCCAAGTAAATTTGACTAAAAACACAACAAATGGTTACTAATGTCTTGAAAAAAATGGTATAAAATAATCATTACCTCCTAAATTTTATATTCATGTCAATCCCAGTTGCAAGTCGTGGGAGAAAATCAATCGCATCAGCTATGTTTTCTTGTTGGTTCTCTATATATCATGCATCGATATCCTGCATATCAGTACAAGTCATCAAACTCACAATATGATCAGTTAAACTAATTGAGTGGCCACCTCAAGCAAAAAATAGAAAATTGGACTACATACCATCGGAGGTGTGTGAGAGGAGATAGAGGGGCCGCCTCAGAGTAGCATCATCGAGGAGGTACGAGAGTCGCATCAGAGGAGGATACAATTAAATATAATAATAATAAAACTTAACTATTACATAAACAAATGTACCTCATAATAGCATAATTCAATATATGTGAAAACAGTCAGAAACACCGTAATACAATTCAGTATTACAATAATCAAACCTCATTGCATAATAAAATTACACATATTAACAATCCAAAAATATAATTCACATCAATAGTGAGTCTCAATATTAGTATCATCAGATTCTTGATAACTCTCATCCACACCTCCTATAGAAACACCATCATCACCTCTCACACCACCAGTATCATCATCGACATCAGCATTGGTACTGACACCGACATTGGGACCGGCTCCGGCTACAGCTCCGGTTCTAGCACTAGCTCTAGCTCCAGAAGAAGAATCTACATTTGCAGAACTCATCGACATCAAACATTCATCAACTACTGCAGCTTCTTCTGGTGAACGTGTTGAAGAAATGGAAAACATAACTTTCTTCATATTTTCAAATATCACCTTTTTTTACTTTTTGAGTTGCTTATTTGATTGTGGAATTCATCTATTCCACTGTGACCAAACCAAAACTGGTACTCAAAGAAACGTTTTTAGTAGGCCAGTATCGAGATGGTACAAACTTCTTCCTAGGTCGACAATGCACTCTGCCCTAATGCTCATCTCTTAATACCTGATGTAGATGATCATTCGGGCCCAAATTTTCAGGTTCTTTTTCTGCCAATGTCTCCAAAGCATTCTCTTCATTGGTATATAACATAAATTAAAATGATAAAATAATATAAGGAAATAAATTAATTCAAAATAAAATAAATTGAAATATACTTACAATCGCCTTCTCGGTGTCAGTATTTGGCACAATACCATCTTTCTTTTTTCTTCTTATACAAAACAAAGTAGAGTGAGGAATGCGACCCTCGATATTCAATTATTTTTTCTGGAAAAACAAAGAAATAAATAAAAAATGTAAATTAAAAAATTACACTAAATGAGGCTAAATATTTTAAATATTAAATTACCCATCTTTTCTCAAGATTTGGGAGTGAAGTGTGTCCATGAGTATAAAAAATTTTCATTACACTCTTATTTCTTTTATTTTTTTCTGATTTCTCCTATAAAAAAATAATTATATAATTTCATTAACATAAATAAAACTCATTTTCAAACAAATAAATGAATATATATATATAAATTTAACAAATACCTTAAACTATTGACTCTTCCAATAGTCGATCATCTCTTTGTGTTTTAATATTGGACAATCATGAATCACTGGTACTACTTCAAGCTCCATGACAACTCTCTTTTTCCAACCAAGATATAAGTCATACTCCTACGCTTGCCACATTTCAACTAAATCCATTAACCTTGCATCATTGGCATTTTGTCCATCAGGAAAATTATATCGGAGCTACAATGGAAAAAATATTTGTTAATAAAATATTATAAATTAATATATATAAAAGTTGATTAGCATTACTTACCCAAATATCTGCCCAGGCATTGTCCTTTATTTGTTCTCCAACTTCCCTCCAACTTATTGGTTGAACCAGAATGATATTGTTGTGTCTAGCAAGTATTCCCATAAAAATTTTACATTCCGTACCTTTTTTTTAATAATAGCTCTATCCTCATTGTATTCAACCATGATTTCCATGTGTCGATTCCAAACCTCTTGCATTTTTGTGTGGACTCATCATCTGGTGGAGACTAGAGATAATCATGAAAAAAGTAAAAAAGGATAATAATATATATGAATTTATCATTAATCACTAACAGTAAGGTTTAAACACATACCAGTGGATGGGGGATCAGCTGACCCCTGAATTGAAGCGTCTAGAGGGGGAGTAGCCTCTGTGGTAGGTGGGATATCTATAGTAGGAGTACTCTGTACGGTATATAGATAACCCTATACAGATAAGGGTGGATATGGATATAGATATAGTGGTGGGATATATGGGGGCACAGTTCCAAGTACAGTGGATTGTGGGAATGGAAAATAAGGAGGGATGTGAGTCTGAGAACTACCATCTGATGTGGGTGCATGCCGAAAAGGATATGGAAAATGTGGGTATGGATAATATGGAGGCGGCATAATGGGAGTATGACCTTCTGGAGACTCAAGCGGCATAGCAGTAGGTTGAACTATAGAATCAATACCCCCCTCCATACTATCAGCCTCTATGGTATAATCCAACCGTCTCCTCGACGAAGTATCCTAAAATAACATAGATGATAAAATAAAAATAATGATAACAAGATAAATAATATGAAAGAACATAATATTCCAACATAAATTGTACTTACAGTGTTGGCCATATGAGACATATGTTGTTCATTTCTTCATATTTTTTTATTTCTTCTAATATCATCATATTCAGACATTTTGACCTGTAAATTTAAAATAATATTCTCAAGTAAATAGAAATAATTAAAAATGTTAAATAATACAATTTTATCATAAAACAATGAGATACATTTTCATTTTGATATTTATATTGATAAAATATCAAGACTTTTCTATGTTTAAGAATTACTATAGATGTGCTTAAACAAAAATTGGTCAGACTATAAATAGTTTTATATTCGACAATGGTATAAAATATACTATTTAATTTGATATCATGTATGGAAGTTTAAAAAAACACATACAATATTACAATAATGTCAGGTAAATACATAAAAATATGTCAACTCTCTATGTGATTTGTGACAATTTCTGGTTCACAATCTATTCTATCAATTGAGTCATCTGTTTCATAAAATGCAACATTTGAATAAATATTGACAGGTTCATCCACAACATCATTTTCATCTATGTATTCATCAAAAATATGTCTAGGAATGACATCAACAATAAAACCAAAATTTTTTTGTAATAGGTCAGTTACATAAAACACATGTCTAGCCTGTGACGCAAGAATATAAGGTTAATCAGTGTAAAGCTGGCGATTCATATCAATCACTCTAAATCCACAATTATCAATATGAATTCCTTATCATGTCATTGAATCAAACCACTTATATTTCATCTTTTCGACATGACCATGTGCATAGTAATCTAATAAAATGATTCTTTCAACAACACCATAATATGGTATATTTCCTAACTGAGGTTGTCTATCTAATGCACTCACATAACAATTTGGTGTGGTGCTTATCATGAAACTGTCATGATGTGTTGCCATTTTTTTATACAGCTATTTATAAAAAATTTAAATCCATTGACAAACATTTCTTTACAATCACATACCACATCATTTGGACCAAAGGATAATGCTCTTACTTCATCTAATAATTCATTCATCCGTAGAGTTAAAACCTAAAATATACCAACATTGAATATTAAACAGAGACATGTGATTATGTTATGAGAAGAAGAAAAAACTATTACCTTAGAATTTAACCAAGAAGAAAATTATTTGATGTGCAACAGTTCCTTCATCTTAATAGATAGAGAGCGATGTCTCTTTTTTATAATTTCTAAATGTTCTCTAAAAATATGAAAGCTTAAAAATCTTAGAAGATATGAAGAAATAAAATAATGAAAAAATACAGATTCATTTTTTTACTTACTTGATATAATCATCAAGCATGCCACAGTTGAATAATATTGTACGATGATCCATTTTCCCACTCTTCACTGCTTAAAGTACACAATGAGTATGATCTAGATATCCCCCCTATTTGGGGTAGTGAAGGAAATGCAGGCTTAATGGGATCATATTTCTCATCTTCAGTTCTCATAAGTCGATTAGACCTCATGGTGACATTAGCAAAGTACAATGAACATAAATCCATGCATTCTTTTTCTAAATAACATTTCATAATAGAGCCTTCATGGTGATATTTATTTCTCACATAAGATTTCAATGTAAACATCATTATTTTTGTAGGATACATCCACCGACTCAAAACATGACCACAAAAAAGAACTTTTGTGGGAAGATGAACAGTTAGATGTAACATACATGTGAAAAATGACAGTGGGAAAATTTTATCCACGCCGCAAAGAATAATCAGTGCATCTCTCTATAATTTATGAACAACACTTCTGCTCAGTCTTTTGGCACAAAGATATCGATAAAAATGAAATAACTTAATCACATAAACTCTAACATTATGTGAAAGTAAATTTCAATTGGCAATAGGAACCAAATCATGTAACAAGACATGGTAATCATGGGCTTTAAGAGATTTTAGTTTCACATCTTTTGTATTCACCCTTTTCAAAATATTACTTGAATAACCATATTGAACCTTCAAACTTTCCAAGACCTGAAGAAATTGTTTGTTCTCTACATTTTTCATAGAATAATAGGAAATAGGGACTTTCCACTTATTTTGACCAATTAACTTAGGATGAAGTTTTTCTATTATACCGCAATCCATCAAATCACAACGAGACCACAAATCATCTTTTTTTGCCTTTGAAATTTAAAATAGTAGCAAGTAACATCTCACAAATGCTTTTCTCGATATGAATTACATCCAAACAATGATGTAATAAATTCAGTGACCAATATGGAAACTCAAAAAATATGCTTTTCTTTCTCCAATTGTTATGAGACTTTGAATTAACAAGTTTTCACTTTCTGATATTTGATTGAATTTTGCCAAGAACATAATTAAAATCATTAAGTTATTTAACAATGTAATTCCCTCACATTTGTTGAGGAGTATCATCTGTCTCGATAGAATTATCAAACTGTCTTCTATTTTTCCTGTATGGATGATCCATCGGTATAAATCGCTGATGCCCTATGAAGTTGAAAGTTCTTCAAAACTTTAATCTTCAGAAATTTGTATTTTTCATACAAATAGGGTAGGATAATTTCCCTTTAGTACTCCAACCAAACATCATTCCGTAGGCAAGAAAATCATTTATCGTCTATAATAAAGTTGCACGAAACATAAAGTACTCCTTCTTGAATGCATCGTATGCCCGTTCACCAACAATCCAAATCTCCTTTAACTCTTCTATTAATGGATGCAAGTATATATCAATATCATTTCAAGGATCACTGGGTCCAGATATCAATATACTCATGATATTAAACGGCTTCTTCATACACATCCATGAAGGAAAGTTATAAATGTTAATGAAAACAGGCCAAGTATTGTGTGCAGTATGTATTTTGCGAAATGGGTTGAAACCATCACAAGATAATCCCAATCTAACATTTCGTGGGTCAGCTACAAAATTAGGATGTAACCTATCAAATTTCTTCCAAGACAACCCATCTACAGGATGCACTATTTTATCATTATCTTTATTTCTTTCATATTCATGACATATCATATTTTTTTCCATTTGTTTTGACATAAATTTTTTTTGAAGCCTGGGAATTAAAGGGAAGTGCCACATCACTTTCTCTGGTATGTGAGATTGCATTCTGTCTTTATTAGTCTTCCACCTTGATGTGCCACACCATTTGCACTGACTTAACTCTGTATTTTCCTTCCAGAACAGACAACAATATTTGGGGAAAGAATGAATCTTAATAGATGAAAATCCAAATTTTCCAACGAACTTTGATTCCATGTAATCATTTTCTGGAATACATGCACCATCACGCATTAAATACTTAATAAATGTAAGGATATAGTCAACCACAATATTACTAAATGCATACATTGCTTTTCCATGATATAATCGCATTTAAAAACTCAAGTTTGCTCATTTTTTCACATGCCTGATATACTGAGGTATTTTCATCTTCCATAAACTTTCTAACACTCATGACATCATCATCCTAATTAATAGACAAAAACGGTGTTCCAGTATTCATTTCCTCTTGCACTGGTCTACATGAGGATCTGGCTTTAGAAACAAAAGGAAACCGATAGGAAATCAGATTTTTCATACCAATCCTTTCCACTGAATCGATGTAATTCGCCACTTGCACTATTTCTCCATTGTGATACCACACATGATAATTTTTATATTAGTATTATTATAATTATTATTTTTATTGTTATTAAGTTTTATTATAATTATCTTTATTATGGTTATTTTTTATTATTTTTATTTTTGGTATTATTATTATTATTATTATAAAATGAAAAAAAAGAATAGGAAACCCAAATCCCGCGGCGTCCCCCCCACCTGTTTCTTCGGTTCGGTGCACCACCCAGTAGCTGCTCTAGGAGCCCTCGTCCGCTCTTCTTCACCCCTATCACCCTACCACCCTTTCCTTCTCCTACCCCATCCTCACACTCGCCCCCACCAACCCACCGCACTCACCCTATCCGCCTCGGCTCCCGACCACCAGCCAACCTCCAGTCCTTCTTCTCCCCACAGCATACGTCACTCCCAACTTGCATGCCTCTTATAGGTCTGTGCTCACCCCCAGCTGCCTCCAACTCCTCTGCACTTTCCCCCTTCCACCTATATCCCCTCTACAATCTAACCTTCCACATCTTGTCCCCTTCGGATCCCTGACGCCCTCATCTCAGGCTCCCTGACCTCTCCCTTCTCCCCTGGCTCCCGACCGCCGGTCTGCCTTCCTATTTCACCCCTCCACGCTCTTGGCCTCACCCCTTGATTCCCTCCCTAACCAATGTCGGGCTCGCCCACTCCCACTCCTCCTTATGCTGTCCTTTAAGCCACATCACGACCCCCCTTCCTGGTTACCCATGTGGGACCAGATCCCCCCTCTTCCCCTTATCATGCGTGTTGTACACTAGCCCCGGCCATCAACCTGTAGAGAATCGGAAAACCGAAGATTCACCCCTCTACTCTCTGTACTCCCCGAATTCCTCTCCCACTCTGTCCGATAGTGGCCTCCTATGGTATATTTATTTATTTATTTATTTATCTTTTTTTCCTTTCATTTCATAAATGGTGTTTTTATTTAATTTGGCTAAATCCTAATACTATGGGTTGTGTGTCGTGTGTTTTTTCACATTGTTTAGGATGTGAGGTTAGTCCACTGGGTATGGTTCTACCTTCCTTAAAGTTTCATCGCTTTTTCACTGTCACGAACTAGGCTGGGTCTCCATATGACCTGGCGCCCGACCCGGTCCGCGGCATGGCCCGAAGGGCGTTCCCGATCCCCACGGGCTGGCACAAGTGCCCGGGTATCAAAACTAACACATGGGAATGATTTACCCGAAATAGTAAACACAAAACAATAGATAATATGAATAAACCAAAAATGTAAATAGACAAACTAACTAAAATCAAATTTAATGGTTTACAACTAGAACCAACATCCAAAAATAAACGACAACAAAAGAAACCAAAACTCTAAATCAAACCTCCAAGAAACAAGAGAGGTGAAACATCCACACGCCACACCACCAACCTTCACGAGAAGACCATCAATGACCAAAACCACCATCATTGAGAACCATGCCTCAATCTGGAATACATATAAAAAAAGGGTCTACATCCACCCAAAGGTGCATGTAGGATGTGAGCCAAAAGATCAGTAGGACGTCACCCAATAAAAAGGTTCCACACAAAACTATTAAAAGACAAATACATTTGAAATTTTAATTAAATCAAAGAAGTAAAGGCTTGAACAGTTTTGAAGAAAACAGGATTAAGGAAAATAGTTTCAAATGGAACAACTTAAATTAAAAGAAAACACACACCCTTTTTAAAAATAACCAATGTGTCACACTGATGAGCGTAAAGTAACCAATTAGCACTAATATGGGAGAGGACGCATGGGTGTTAGCTAGCTTGGGTCCCTAGATATTCATGTCTAGGTGAAACGTGGATTAGAATTCCATGGCCCTCAGAAAACAGGGCTTGGAAGGCCACGGCCCTCAGAAAAGCATATGTTTAGTTAGTGTTGCAATCGTCAAACCTACCAGTGAAACCAGGTCGAGTCACCTTCGGAACACTAACTCACTAGTCTAGTCCACCCTCCTAGCTACCCGGGCTTCCCGGTTTGTGCTCAAACAAGTTTCAAGTTCATGCCACATGTCACACTAATGCATAAAATCCAAACAGGGTATTTACGCGTGAAAAAACACCATTTGCACACCCAAACCCTCTTTTAAAACCATACGCACACCAAAATCTTTTCAAAACATAATCTGCATATGTTACATACTCAATTAAACCATTTGCGCAATAAAAAAACACTTATCATTAAACAAACCAACACTTACACATATAAATACCATTTTGAAATAAGATGCACACTAAAACATTTTCTTTCAAGACGTTTCACACTGTGGTCATGATTTAATAAACCATTTTGAAAGTTCATAAAACAATAGAAACAAAGTGTCACATGGATTTACACACACTAAAGTAACCATTTCTACATTCAAAACACATTCTAACATCACACGCACTCAAATACCATTTTAGAGTGTGACTTTCACCACAAAAATAGTTTGATGGAAAACCTTACACCGTATGAAAAACACAATAGCATAACCCACATAATTTGATAGGCCATAAATAAAAGCTTATAAAACAATTTAGAAGAAATCGATTGGCGTTAACCACTAAACTCAAGCAAAAACTTCTTTCATGACCAAATGCACACTACATCCTATCAAAAATACAGTTCGTACCACTTGCATAGCTTAATAAGATAACCGCACAATTCAAAAGTCACTAATAGAGTTCTCAGCAGAAAACACCCAATAATATGAAAAATCTACTAAACAATTTCAACGTAAATCAAACTTCAAATAAAACCAACCTCGCACAACAAAAATTAATTAAATAAAATGATAAACAAATTAAGCATTAAAAATTAATTCATCAAACAACAATTAGATGAGGAAACACCTACCTTGGTGTAGCAGACATCACAAATATGGTGTGCAAGGACTGTCGCACACTAACTGAAACTCAAACAAACCCAAATTGTCCCTAAATCAAACAATTTAACCAAAAACATCAAGAATTAACCCTAAAATTGGACACCCATCCTGCTGAAATCCTAAAACCCCAAAAACAATACCCAAACACTAAGGAAATGAGAGGAGGAGGAACTTATCGGGTGGGGATTCATCTGCGGAAGATGGTTGCGCTGGTCGAGCAGGGGAGTAGGGGAGAAACCGGTCTGGTGTGAGGTGGAAAAACAGTGTCAATGTGTGCTAGCCAGAAGGTCGGGCGGTAGTGCGAGCAGCCAGGTGAGGGGGGGTCGAGGCAACAACACAAATGGGGGAAGGCCGGCCGGAAGGGATGGTCTGGTGGCTAGCAAGGAGCAACGGTGCGGTGCGGCTGGAGGTGAGGATGAAGGGAGGAGGGAAGTCTGGTGGTGCTACAGGATCATGGCCAGGAAGCTTGATGTGCACCAGGTGGGAAGCTGGAGGGAGAGAGAAGGGGATGGCCATGGGTCGCGTGAGTGTTGTCGAGCAGTGTGAGGGTGCCTGTACAAGGGGGGAGATGCCGACCAGCCATGGGAGGGGGGTGCACACCATGGAAAAGTTGAGAGGGCCTGGTCATGATGGGAATAGGGGGAAGATGGTGAGCTAAAAAAATGGGGGGGGGGTAAACCCTAACAAAAGAAAGAAATGAAAAAAAACTAAAATAAAATAAAAATAAAACTAAAAGAAACAAAACTAATAAAAATATAAATATTAATAATAATAGTATTTATAAACTAAAAACTTAACAATAACAATAATTGTGTAAAAAAATATATCCACAGAATGATAAGATTAATTAAAATGTCAACAATTTTAATGAGAATAATTAATGGTGATAATAATAATAATGTAAGGTGATAATAATAATAATTAAATTTATGATATTAGTATAAGTGGTAACAACCTAACATAATATTAACAATAATAATAAGTATTACTGTATTAATAACATAATAAATTTTATATTCTTAGTTAATAATATTATTAATATTAAACAATATTATTATTATTATCATTAAAACAATTTCTTAAGTTTTATTAAACTTATTATTTTCATTTATTTAAATTTCATTACTCATCATCATTTTATTATTCCTTTATGTTTTAACTCATTTCTAAAAGTCGGGCAGACCGCGCGGTCTCAGAACTGTGCCCTGCCCGTACGTCCGGTGACACAAAACCCAAAACACTCATAATAATAATAATAATAATAATAATAATAATAAAAATAATAATAACAATAATAATAAGATAATAACAGAGTTAATATACTAAATATTAAACTATGCAATAATCAATTTAATAAAATGCTAATAATAAAAATAATACTCTCCATTAAATTAGTGTCCAAGATAATAATAATAACAATAATAATCTCAAGTGACCTTAGTATTATTATTATTATTATTAAAACCATTATTAATTAATTTAATTTCATTAATTTAACATCGGAAAGGCGTGCGGGGAATCGGGCGAGGTCACGCGGTGACCCAAGCGAGGCCACACAGCTTCGACAGCGGCGCACTGAACGTTGTCAAGGCCAAAATGTGTGTTTTTTGAATAAGCACTCAATATTTTAAACTGTCTCCAACCCGGATCCTGACGAAAAATTTACAAGGCCGAAAAAATAATAAAATAAAATAAATTTGAAGAATTCAGAGTGTGACAATTCTCCCCACCATAAAGCTTTCCATCCTCGAAAATTCACAACTAGGACCAAACCCCAAAGTAGAAAACAACACCCCCTTATAAGGCTCAAAGAGGATCCCCACAAAAAACAAGAGAGAAGAGGCAAATGTGTTGTGCTTAGAGAAAGTGATTTAAAGTATAACCTCAAGAAACTCACAAAAGACTTCCTGATATGTGTTGCTCACCCCAAAGAGCTATAACACATCTAGTAGACTGATCAAGGAAAGGAAACTTAACAAAATTCCATCATGGAAAATCTTGATGGGGATCCCCACTATTAAGAGCCTACCAACGCCCAAGGCGAGACTGGAAAATTGACACGGGGCGGTCTGAGTAGACTCTTGACCATTAAGAAGATGGACAACACTAATTCATTCTAGAGACATTTGAATGAGACATGTCGTAGGTCTCCCCACCATTAAAACTGACGAGAGATAAAAGAACTTCAAAAAAAATTCCTAATAGTGACCAAACACCCCACCACAAGGGGCAGGGAGAGTCGGGCCCAACTACTGGGCATCAAAACCACAACCCAAGACAACCCAACATCTCCACATCCCTATATGAGTACTATTCAACTTTGAGACTGATTTACCTAACAAACCCCATAAGGACCGCTAAATAAATTACATCCTATGGGACGCAACCCTCCCAAGACATTAAGGAAATGAGACGACAACACCTCCACATAGTCACGAAAACCTTACGCAACCAGACGGTTCGTTTGGAACAGAACAACCACAGAAAAAAATTTAAACTGTCTTTACTTTCAACACTGATGACAGAAATAAATTTGAGGTCCCATACACTCTTTGGGTTTCTGACCATGCACCAACTTCACTCCGAGACCTATGGATGGAGCCCTGATGTTTGAAGCATCTCCTGCCTCACAGTCAAGTATTGAAGACTCCCGAACAGAGCTTCTCCTTTTGGTTTCATACGCAGCCATACCACAACTGAGACAACACCATCAAACACAACACACCACGGCATCCAACTACTCACTCGCAGCACATCCACCAAACAGGGGTTCAAAGGATTCACATGTATCACCTTTCACCTTAACCAAGAAACTTAAGAAGAAAATACGCATAACAAACACTCCCCCTTGAATAGATAAATTAAAACTCCCTAAGAGTAGGGCACACTCCTAGGAAAACACATATTCCTGAAGGACTCTATGAAATCTACCTTTGCTCTTCAAAGAGAACTCACACCGCATGACGTCCCCAAACATGACCATCGCGGCCGATGAAAGTACTACAAGACTTTCAATACACCAGTCAACACTGATGACTCTGAATTGCCTTCACCCTTCCCCACTGGAATTCCTTTCACTGTTTCCAGGGGAACATTCAAACACAACAATGTCAAACTTCATACCCGACGACTGAGACAACTCAAAGGGACCAAAACTCTGTTCAACTCCCCTCACAGTTGTCATTCCACTACGAGAGGATCCGATTAACCGAAAAGAGAAGGGAATAGACTTATCACTATCACTCAAAAGGAAGAGTGATTGGTTTAATCAACTGGAGGGTCGTCCAATGACGAATTACCCATAGCCGCACTTCAATTTCATGTTAATACTTTATATGGGGCGTGCACTAGTCAAGAAATAAAACCACGGACCCAATCAAACTGGTCCATTGTCTAATACATACTACAAGCGAACACTAAACGTGTAGGGAGAACCGCTGCAAGGGCTCCCCAAAGCACTTTTCAAAAGAAACCATTAACCACACACTTGCGCACCAACTTATAGATAAAATTCAAAATGAGACACAAATCAGTCAAAAAGGGTTATCAGCTTGAAACACCTCACATACTACATTTCCAAAACACAAGGACACACCACAAAACACCAGTTATTTAAAAACACCAAATTTTTCCTTTAAAAAATCCTTTTGAAAGAGAACAATGTTGGTGTGTTATGAAAACACCAATGGTGTTCCATGGGCCTCACACATGCATGTTCCCGTGCCACACTGGCACCCACCTCATGTCCATACAGACACTCATCTTCTTATTCCATTAACCATTTCTCTTTCCATATACACTCATGCATGTGGTTGCCCATGAGAGCACCATGAATCAGAACCAAACCTTTCCATTTTTCAAAACCAAAACATTCAACCCATGATTTTCAAACCTTACAAATCATTTTATTTTTAAAAAACTTCATTTAAAAAACTTTTCAAGACCAAATCATTTTGACTTAAAAACCAAATTTCCATGAATCCAAAACAAAGAGACAAGAGATGATAGGAGGAAACTAGTGTCAACATGTGACTGGGACGTATTTTTGGTGGCTATATGCCAATCAAACCACTGTCACAGAGGGTATTCTAGGACAGAGTCCTTGGCTCCACATGGCTTTCCAGACCCTGCGAGCTCACAGGGACAACTGACCCTACTCCCTTTTCATTTCCCCTAGACAAGATTAACCGCAAGGACCAAAAACTCAGACAAACCTCAACATACTTCGGTAACTTGAGTCCCGCCACGAGGTGTGCTAGCCAGGAACCTTACTCATAGCCAGGAAGTCGAGTCCCGACAACCTTAAATCCATCCTACCTTGACTCTATCCCAAAAGAACATGAACCAAGAGAGAAAACCTCCTCTGATACCATTTTATCACGAACCAAGATGGGTCGTCATTCGACCAGGCACCCGACCCGGTCCACAACATAGTCCGAAGGGTGTTCCTGGTCCCCACGGGCTGGCACAAGTGCCTGGGTATCAAAACTAACACATGGGAACAATTTACCCGAAATAGTAAACACAAAACAATAGATAAGATGAATAAACCAAAACTAGAAATAGACAACCAAACTAAAATCAAATTTAAAGGTTTACAACTAGAACCAACATCAAAAAATAAATGACAAAAAAAGAAACTAAAACTCTAACTCAAACCTCCAAGCGACAAGAGAGGTGAAACACACACACGCCACACCACCAACATGCACGACAAGACCATCAATGATCACAACCGCCATCATTGAGCACCATTCCTCAACCTAGAATACATAGAAAAAAAGGTCTACATACACCCAAAGGTGCATGTAGGGTGTGAGCCAAAATTCTAGTAGGACGTAAAGCAAAGAAGTAAACGCTTGAACAGTTTTGAAGAAAATGGGATTAAGGAAAACAGTTTCAAATGGAACAAATTAAATTAAAATAAAACACACACCCTTTTTAAAAATAACCAATATGTCACACTGATGAGCATAAAGTAACCAATGAGCACTAATATGGGAGAGGCCGTGTGGGTGTTAGCTAGCTGGGGTCCCTAGATCTTCGTGTCTCAGTGAAACTTGGATTAGAAGGCCACGACCCTCAGAAAACGTGGCTTAGAAGGCCATGACTCTCAGAAAAGAATATGTTTAGTTAGTGTTGCAATCGTCAGTCCTGCAAGTGAAACAGGGTCGAGTCACCTTCGGAACACTAACCCACTAGTCTAGTCCACCCTCCTAGCTACCTCGGCTTCCCGGTTTGTGCTCGAACAAGTTTCAAGTTCATGCCACATGTCACACTAATGCATAAAATCCAAACAGGGTATTTACGCATGGAAAAACACCATTTTTGAACCCAAACCCTCTTTGAAAACCATACACACACCAAAATCTTTTCAAAACATAATTTTCATATGTGACATACTCAATTAAACCATTTTCACAATAAAAAAACACTTATCATTAATCAAACCACCACTTACACATATAAATACCATTTTGAAATAAGACACACACTAAAACATTCTCTTTCAAGACGTTTCACACCATGGCCATGATTTAATAAACCAGTTTGAAAGTTCATAAAACAATAGCAACAGAGTGTCACATGGCTTTACACACACTAAAGTAACCATTTCTACATTCAAAACACATTCTAACATCACATGTACTCAAATACCATTTTATAGTGTGACCTGCACCACACCAGCAGTTTGATGGAAAACCTTACACCGTATGAAAAACACAATAGCATAACCCACAAAATTTAATAGGCCAGAAATAAAAGCTTATAAAACAATTTAGAATAAATCAATTGGCGTTAACCACTAAACTCAAGCAAAAACTTCTTTCACGACCAAACGCACACGATGTCCTATCAAAAATACAATTCGTACCACTTTCACAGCCTAATAAGATAACCGCACAATTCCAAAGTCACTAATAGAGACACCCAATAATATGAACAATCTACTAAACAATTTCAATGTAAATTAAACTTCAAATAAAACAGACTTCACACAACAAAAATTAATTAAATAAAATTCTAAACAAATTAATCATTGAAAATTAATTCATCAGATAACAATTAGACGAGGAACCACCTACCTTGGTGTAGCAGACTTCAAAAATATGGTGCACAAGGACCGTCACACACCAACTGTAACTCAAAAAAATCCATATTGACTCTAAATTAAACAATTGAACCAAAAATATAAAGAACTAACCCTAAAATTGGACACCCATCCTGCTGAAATCCTAAAACCCCAAAAACAAGAACCAAACACTGAGGAACTGAGAGGAGGAGGACCTTACCGGGAGGGGATTCGTCTGCAGAAGAGGGTTGCGCCAGTCGGGTAGGGGAGCAGGGGTTCGACCGGTCTGGTGTGAGGTGGACAAACAGCACCGACGCGAGCTGGCCAGGAGGTCGGGTGGCGGTGTGTGCAGCCTGGTGAGGGGGGGTCGTGGCGACAACGCGAATGGGGGAAGGCTGACCGGAAGGGATTGTCTAGTAGCTGGTAGGGAGCAACAACACGGTGCGGCTGAAGGTGAGGATGAAGGGAGGAGGGAAGTTCGGCGGTGCTATAGGATCTCGGCTGGGAAGCTTGATGCGCACCAGGTGGGAAGCCGGAGGGAGAAAGAAGGGGCTAGCCGTGGGTCGTGTGAGTGTTGCCAAGCAGTGTGAGGGTGCCTGGGCAGGGGGGTGACACTGATGTGGCAGTGTTTTCACACTCTTTTCCACATCCTTTTTTTTATTTTTTATTGATTGTTTTTATATCAAAACGTTATTTTTTATTAAATAATTGATAATTAATGTGATTGGTACTTTGTTGTGTAAAATAATCTATTTTAGTTTAAATCAATTGTTTTTAATATTAATTATTATCTTTTTAAATAATTATTAAATTAATTTAGTCTTTCAAATTAGACTTTTATTTATTTATTCTTTTATTTTTATTCTAGTCGGTTTATTAATTTATTAATTTAATTAATTAATTTTTTATTCTTTAAATTGTAAAAAAATAACTCATTTTAGTTTTTAATTATTTTAATAATTTAATTAGTTTTAATAATTTAAGTTTATTCAATTAATATTTTTTATTCGTTAATTTACTTCATTAATTCTTTAATTAATTTGTAATTAATTTAAGTTAGTGACTTTTAATTTTTTAATTTGTTCTATAATTAATTTGTTTATAATTTTTAATACAAATAAATTCATTTTTTTAATAAAGAATAATTAATTTTGTCTTATTTATTTAATTTTTAATCTTTGTCTTGGTTTTATTAAAGTTTTAATTAATTTAATTTTTGTTTTGCAGATTACGGTGGCACGTCTCACCATTCCACATCACTACCCATCCCACTGTATCCCCCACTCACGGTGAGACCGTGAGCAACCATCACGGAGCCTGTGCCACCGTTTCATCAACTGTGCCAGACTCCCCATCCTACTGTTTCACCCCTCACAGTGCCACCGGTCCCCACACACACCGCCTCACTTACTGTCTCGCATTTTTCTTCACGGTGTCACCGTATTCCCAGACTTACTGTCTCACCATTTCTCAACTGTCTCACCGCCTCCACCCCTTTCCTCACGGTGCCTCCTCTACTGATTTGACACCATTCAACCTCCAATCACTATGGCACCATTTTAGAACCAGTGCCACCATCTTTTACCCCCCAATGTCTCACTGTCAAACCTCCAACCTTCAGTATCTTCTTGGTGACACATAAAACCTTCCCACCGATGGCACCGATCCTCTACTCCCGTTCACGCAGCACCTTAACACAGCACAACCAACCAGTAGCAGTAATCACGTATCAAGACACGAATTACAAAAATAGGACAACAGATAAAAATATCACCCAAAGAGCATAAAATCAATTCAGCAGTAAACGAAACCCTGAACCAATTTCATTCTTGATCTACCTTAAGTCTCACATCATCCTCCTACTTGCACGGTCTCAACCCCCATCCTGCTTGCGCACCACTACTATCCACCACACCCTACACACTAGAACCGAGCGGTGACCCAATCCCACGAAGCCGGCACCATCCAAACCCAAGCTGATGCTGCCTTCTTCCATAAGCTCAGCACCGCGCCAGATTTGAACCGCCTCCCTCACAACCACGTCGTACCCACATCTCTGCGCCCCTGCCTCCATACTCACCATGCTCCACTCCATCCCCTGTCCACACCTGAACCCCGCAAGGCCGTCCAAACACCATAAACCCTAATCGAACCCCCTCTCCTCGTTCCTTTTGAAGATGTCGGACTCCTCCTTACCGTGGGACCACCTGATTCGCTGCCTCCCCATTTCCGCATCCCCTACTCTCCAGAGATCCACCTGAAGCCCACGCTAAGACCTCCCCCTACTTTCCCCCTTTCTCCCCCACATCCTATGTCTAAACCCTCTCCCCCTTTACTTCTCCAAACAGACCCCCCGCCTCTTCGTTGTTTTTCATTTTGTTTTATATACTATAATATATAATAACATTTATATAATATATACTTAATATATTAACATATATATAATATAACTATTATAACATATAATATAACACATTATATAATATATATATCATATACTATACTATAATAATTATAGGTATATTAATAATAATATATAATCTTATATCTAATATCATTATGTCATAATAATTTATGTTATTAGATAAATATAATAAACATTAACATATAATAGTAATAATAATATTAGGTATTATATATATATGTATGTATTTTTATTTACTAATCTAATTAATAATTTTAATATATAGTTATTTCAGTTTCTTTTTATTTGCTTAACTTGTTTCTGGTTTTTCTATTGTTCTGTGCAGGGGGAGCTACTGGTAGAAGCAGGGATAAAAGAAGTCAGTGGGAAAGACGCGAGAATATTCGCGAGTTTGTTGCATGGGGTTGTTTGCACTTACATGGAGTTAACTTAAAAGTTGGTGATGTGCACATCAAAGACGCGCCACGTGGATAGACACTGCCTGTTAGTTAATTTTTCTGTTTTCATCTCTAAATAAGAGGACGCGTAAATCCTCTCTTCTGAAGGCAGGAGGGCAAAGGGCTAGGGGATGGAACAAGAACTGGGCAGGGCACCATTCCACGGGGGAGGGAGGAGACTCCACCCGATTCACATATCCATTACTTACACATCTCACAGACTCGGATCGTCTTCAACCTGGAGATGGGACCTGATCCTCCATTATCCGCCTCACCCTCGTTGATTTATTCTAGTTTTAATTTCAATTGTGTCTGTAAATACATGTGTGTGTGTTTTGTTAATTGAATTTTGATGTTTGTTTTAGTTTTCTTGCGTCGTTCATTCATCCTCATTTTGTGTCATGATCTTGAATCTCCAGAAATGGAGATCTAACTTGCGGGGCTAGATCCAGTTTATGAAACCCAACAAGATATGGAGATCCACACATTAACTTGATCACATCATTTTTATTCACCTTGGTAGATCGCATCTGTGAGTTAGATTAAGCGAGAGCAAGATCTTGCGTAGGACGATTTTCCACTTTCTCGTTTAATTAATTCTCCCCTTCCTGACTTGATTTCTCGAACTGAGAATCAAGATTGGTTGTACGATGTGATGATCTTAGTGGAATCATTCTAGATTGTGAGAAATTATTTCCAGGATGACTTTGCTTATTGAATCACCTTGCAGTCCGGAGGAACGCTTAACTATTGAAGAAATTCGATACTTGAGTGTTTAATTTATAGGCGATACTAGTCTGTGATCCGAGACATCGATCATGCACTGTGAAAAATTGATAATTGTTGATAAATTTCTTAAGTTGATCTAGGAAAGTGAGTAGGGGTGGATTAACCTGGGTCTGGCCTTTGTCTCTCTGACTATTGTCTTGACCTGGTGTCATCTGTTTGTCATGTGCCTTGTGTTCTGTCCATGCCTACTTTCTTTCCCTGGTTTTTCCATGTGTTTCTGTGTTCTTCAAATTTTCATCACTGTTTCCCTCTCCACTGTGCTCTTTAACAGGAATTAGTAATTTCTTAGGAGTTGTGTTTTTCTGTTTTCAAAATATCTAAAAAAAATACAAAAAGGTTTTCGGAACGACTACTTAGGCTCTCGACACTACTTCCTTGAGAGTGACCCCAAGGTTAGCCACTGTCCTATATCTTGGGTCTTTATAAATGTAAACTTGACCGTCCTCACGACAAGGATGCCCGTAAAATTTTAGCGTCGTTGTCGGGGAGGCAAGGAGTGTCTCATTGGTTTTCCAATTTTTATTTTATTTTAATACAAAAAAAACATATAAAAAAAACACACAGGCACAACAGTGATGAACTCTAACGAAACTGGTATAGTGTCACTATTTGACCGGGTTCAAGAGCTTGAAGAGGTTGTTGCTAAGTTTCAATGCTGGATGCATGAAAGATAGCATTGAGAACTTATTGATGAAGAGACAATTTATTCCCATGAGATCATCCATTTGATGCAACAAGCCATGGATAATTTTAAAGGCTACCAAGAAGAAAGTGAAGTACCACCACCTCTCATTGAAGCCCAACATTCTAGAAAACAGTTGAGAAGGAAAGAGAAAATAAATAGAAGAAAGAAAAAGTTGGAGTTTCCCAACTTTGGTATGGATTTGTTCCTGGAGTCAAAGATGGAAATTCTAGAACCAATTTCTGAGGATGTTTTCAAGGGCTAGCAGGAGATGGAACGTTTAATGATTCATGATGCTGGGCATTTCTTTGATGATCATCTTTTCTCTAATTTCCATTCTAATGATTTTTCTTGTAATAACTTTTTTAATGACTTCTCAATGCTTCAACAGGTGGAGCCAACACATGACATTATATCATTCTCCTTAGAAGATTAATCAAGTGAGGTGGTGTATTTTGAAGAGAGGCTGGAGGAGGTTGACTACCTCTCTCTTGCACCGGACCCTATCCCAGGATCACTATTCCTTCATGAGGAGGAATAAGCATCACTGATAAAGGGAGTTGAAAATTTTATAAAAGAAACTGTATTTTTATTCAACTTGGATTGCATTGAAGATGATTTTAATTGTGTTTCTCCTTGTGCAGGTTTTGAAGATGCATCTCACTTTTTTGATTTCCTGGAGAGTGAGGAAGTTGCAGTTGCTTCTGCTGAAGAGTTAATAAAACTCCCATTCTGGATAACACTTCCACTTTGGGAGTTATTTTTAAAAATGAATTTTTGGATATGTGCACAAGTTTACAAGTGGATGATGACAAAGTCTGTTTTTCTCAAGATAAAATAATTTATTAGAATGAACCGGAATACAAGTCACACCGAAGTTTTCCCACATTAATACCTATACACCCTCAACCTCTAGATGCATAAGAGGGGATGTACCCCTGCCTTTTGTGTTCCCCTCCACCATTCAACAAGAATTACTTCACTTTGAAGGAGGGTAATTTGGTTGAAGCAGCACATGGGTACTCCAAAGATGGAAAAGAATTGAAGTTGGAAGGAATCACACCTGGTGGTTCCTGAGCATGAAGTTAAATCCCACATCCGATTGGAGTTGATCTGAGGACTGTCCAACTGTGGACAGTCAAACTACAGCACCCCCTGGGGGGTTATCCCTGGATTATCCTCTTTAATTTCCTACTTTAGTTTATTTTTTCATGTTTTTTTAATTTGAGTGTTGTTTTCTTAGGATAATAAACTGTCATTAGATTCCACGTGGCTATCATCCAAGTCTTAGGGGGCCAACTCACTGGATTAATGGATAAAACTCCCAAACTCACACTTTGTAGCTACTTTTTATTTGAACATAAAATTTGGAACACTAATGTTAAATTGTTTCATCATGTAGGTGGAAAACCGGAGTAGACAGAGTTCATGCTCAAGTTAATTTAAGGGATACATTGAAAAAAATGAATTAAATATTCCATTCATGGAAGTAATGTTTTAATTCTACGAGTTGTTTCAATCTACTCATTCATTTTGTGTGTTGTTGTGAATTAAGTGTGGGGGAGTTTCTATTGATTTTTGAAACTAGGGAATATGTTCACTTTCATGGGTGTTTAGATTCTAATATCTACTTAGTTGAAAATGTATTTTGAGATGATTTGTATAACATAATTTCACCCACTACTTTCAATTTTATTGATTTGCTGCTACACATCATTGTTAATCATGCTACTATTTGAAGTAAATTGTTAAAATATTTTGTCTGCTCACAATGATTCAAAGCAGGAAAATTTTAGGAATAGAAATACACTTGGTTGTTGGAGATGTTTGGTGGGGTTGGATTCTTCTGTTTTTTTATTTGAAGTTTTCTTTTCTTTCTCTTTTTGTGTGGCAAAGAAAACTTTTGAACCTCATTACTACCCCTCCATATCCTTTTTAAGATGAACTCCTCATCAATTTTGAACTTCCACTATCTTCCACCTTAGAATACAACATTGGGGACAATGTTGGGTTTTATGTGTGGGAGAGAGGGTTCATTCTGGTTTCATGTTGAATACCCCCTTATTGAACCTGAGTTTGTGGTTGTTTAAAAAAATGGTAAAATTTTTTCAAAAAAATGTTTCAAAATTCCTTCAAATTTTTTTCAAATGCTTTCATCACATGATGGTCATTAGAGGTTCATTGGTACATAAATTATGTCTTGTTTATTGGATAACCGTTTTATGGTTGTTGCGAGAGGAATTTACTCAGAAATTGTTAAGCATGAATGATTGCTTAGTGCAATTGTTCACTGTCTCTATGAACCTTTCTGTTTAGGAACTGAGGATGAGAGTATGACAGGATAGGTTTTGTGGGATGATGATCATGACTTAGGGTAACTTGATGTTCTCACTCAAACCCAGGGGACTCACATTTTTATAAAATAATATTCAATCACTTTAGGAAGTCAATTCGAATGATTATTAATTAAGTAGTAAAATGGGAAAATGGGATACCACGGTGAGTATTTGAGACAAGGTGCATTGGGTGTGTTTCTATGAATAAATAGAGCCAATTTCAATCTTAATAAGTGCTATTCACGGTGCTATGCACATGGAATATGGCTGGGAAAAGGTAAAATAAAGTGCCCTTGTCAAAAATGAACTCATTAAGGTGAGGGGAATTTTGAACCCTGATGAAGAAGGGAGCAATTGACTTGGTTAATTTTCATTTGAGTTGAGTCAATAAAGTGATGAAATTAATGGACTTTAATTTCTGAAACCTGGAGGAAGGTGAGAATGGAAGGTGCCCTTGGTTAAGTTTTGAGTTCCACTTCATCTGACCTATCAACACTCCTTGAATTAGAACTTGAATTGGAAGGTGAAGTAGGATAGTTAATGAGTACAAGTAGGAGTCAGGACATACTTGACAGTGTATGAATTTATGATTCTCTTGATTAACGGGGGGTTTTTTAAGCTAAGAAGGACATTATTTTTTAACACCTTTGGATACCCTGACCCATTGTTTGGTCCTGCTCCTCTTGATGTTTAAGTACAATCATGCACTTTCTGAACTGAAACTCACAAATCATATGTCTGTTTTAAATTCAAATACATGCATTTGTTTGAGGACAAACAAAGCTTTTAAGTATGGGGGAGTTTGATGTGGTAGTGTTTTCACACTCTTTTCCACATATTTTTTGTATTTTTTATTGATTTTTTTATATCAAAATGATGTTTTTTATTAAATAATTGATAATTAATGTGATTTTGTACTTTTCTATTTAAAATAATCAATTTTAGTTTAAATCAATTGTTTTTAATATTCATTATTGTCTTTTTAAATAATTCTTAAATTAATTTAGTCTTGCGAATTAGACTTTTATTTATTTATTCTTTTATTTTTATTCTAGTCAGTTTATTAATTTATTAATTAATTAATTATTCTTTAAATTTTAAATAAATAACTCATTTTAGTTTTTAATTCTCTTAATAATTTAATTTTTTTTAACAATTTAAGTTTATTCAATTAATATTTTTTATTCTTTAATTTAATTTATTAATTCTTTAATTAATTGGTTAATTAATTTATGTTAGTGACTTTTAATGTTTTAATTTGTTCTTTAATTAATTTGTTTATAATTTTTAATACAAATAAATTCATTTTTTTTAATAAAGCATAATTAATTTTGTCTTATTTATTTACTTTTTAATCTTTGTCTTGGTTTTATTAAAGTTTTAATTTATTTATTTTTTGTTTTGCCGATTACGGTGGCACGTCTCACCGTTCCACATCACTACCCATCCCACCATATCCCCCACTCATGGTGAGACCGTGAGCAACCATCACGGTGCCTGAGCCACCGTTTCATCAACTGTACTAGACTCCCCATCCCAATGTTTCACCCCTCACAATGCCACAGGTCCCCCCACACACCGCCTACCTTACTGTCTCACATTTTTCTTCATGGTTCCACTGTATTCGTAGACTTACTGTCTCACCGTTTCTCAACTGTCTCACCACCTCCACCCCTTTCCTCACGGTACCTCCTCTGCTGCTTTGACACTGTTCCCCCTCCAATCACTGTGGCACCATTTCAAAACCGGTTCCACCGTCTTTTACCCCCCAACGTCACACCGTCAAACCTCCAGCTTCTTCCCGGTGACACAGCAAACCTTCCCACTGGTAGCACCGCTCCTCTACTACCATTCACGTATCACCTCAACACAGAAAAAACCAACTAGTATTAGTAATCACACAACAATACATGAATTACAACAATAGAACAACAGATAGAAATATCACCCAAAGAGCAGAAAATCAATTCAGCAGTAAACGAAACCCTGAACCAATTTCATTCTTGATCTACCTTAAGTCTCACCTCATCCTCCTACCTGCACGGTCTCAACCCCCATACTGCTTGTGCACCACCACTATCCGCCACACCATGCACACCAAAACCAAGCGGCGACCCAATCCCACGAAGCCGGTGCCATCCAAACCCAAGTCGATGTTGCCTTTTTCCACAAGCTCAGTGTCGCGCCAAATTTGAACCACCTCCCTCACAATCGCGTTGTACCCACATCTTTTCGCCCCTGCCTCCATACTCACCATGCTCCACTCCATCCCCTGTCTGAATCTGAACCCCATGAGGTCGTCTGAACACCATAAACCCTAATCGAACCCCCTCTCCCTGTGCCTTTTGAAGCCGTCGGACTCCTCCTTACCGCAGGACCACCCGATTCGCTGCCTCCCCATTTCCGCATCCCCTACTCACCGGAGAGCCACCCGAAGCTCGTTTTGAGACCTCCCCATGCTTTCCCCCTTTCTCCCCCGCATCCTACGTCTAAACCATCTCCCCCTTTACTTCGCTGGACAGACCCCCTCCCCCCTCTTCATTGTTTTTCATTTTGTTTTATATACTATAATATATAATAACATTTATATAATATATACTTAATATATTAACATATATATAATATAACTATTATAACATATAATATAACACATTATATAATATATATATCATATACAATACTATAATAATTATAGGTATATTAATAATAATATATAATCTTATATCTAATATCATTATGTCATAATAATTTATGTTATTAGATAAATATAATAAACATTAACATATAATAGTAATAATAATATTAGGTATTTTAAATATATATATATATTAATATGTATTTTTATTTACTAATCTAAGTAATAATTTTAATATATAGTTATTTTAGTTTCTTTTTATTTGTTTAACTTGTTTCTAGTTTTTCTGTTGTTTTGTGTAGGGGGGTGCTACTGGTAGAAGTAGGGATAAAAGAAGTTAGTGGGAGAGACGTGAGAATATTCGCGAGTTTGTTGTAGGGGGTTGTTTTCACTTACATGGAGTTAAATTAAAAGCTGGTGATGTGCACATCAAAGATGCGCCATGTGGATAGACACTGCCTGTTAGTTTAGTTTTCTATTTTCATCTCTAAATAAGAGGATGTGTAACTCCTCTCTTCCAAAGGTAGGAGGGCAATAGGCCAGGGGATGGAATAAGAATGGGGGAGGTCACCATTCCATGGGGGAGGGACGAGACTCCACCCGATTCACATATCTATTCCTTCCACATCTTATGGAATCAGATTGTCTTTGACCTGGAGACATGACCTGCTCCTCCATTCTCTACCTCGCCCTCGTTGCTCTGTTCTAGTTTTAATTTCAATTGTGTCTGTAAATACATGTGTGTGTGTTTTTTTAATTGAATTGTGATGTTTGTTTTATTTTTCTTGTGTCGTTCATTCATCCTCATTTCGTGTCATGATCTCGAATCTCCAGAAATGGAGATCTAACTTGCGGGGCTAGATCTGGTTTATGAAACCCAACATGATATGGAGATCCACACATCAACACGATCACATTCTTTTTATTCTCCTTGGTAGATCGCATCTGCAGGTTAGATTAAGCGAGAGAAAGATCTTGCATAGGATGATTTTCCACTTTATTGTTTAATTCCTTCTCCCCTTCCTGTCTTGATTTCTCAAACTGAGAATCAAGATTGGTTGTGCGATGTGGTGGTATTAGTGGAATCATTCTGGATTGTGAGAAATTCTTTCCAGGATGACTTTGCTAAGTGAATCACCTTGCAGTCCGGAGGAACATTTGAGTATTGAAGAAATTTGATGCTTGAGTGTTTAATTTCTAGGCGAGACTGGTGTGTGATCCTAGAAATTGATCATGCAATGTGAGAAATTGAGAATTGTTGATCCATTTCATAAGTTGATCTAGGAAAGTGAGTAGGGGGTGGATTAACCTGGGTCTGGCCTTTGTCTCTCTGACTATTGTCTTGTCCTGGTGTCATCTGTTTGTTATTTCCTTGTGTTCTGTCTGCGCCTGCTTTCTTTCCCTGGTTTTTCCCTATGTTTATGTGTTCTTCACTTTTTCATCACTGTTTCCCTCTCCACTGTGCTCTTCAGCACTGATTAGTAATTTCTTAGGAGTTGTGTTTTTATGTTTTCATAATATCTAAAAAAATAAAAAAAGGTTTTCAGAATGACCACTTAGGCTCTCGACACAGCTTCCTTGTGAGCGACCCCGAGGTTAGACGATGTGCTATATCCTAGGTCTTTATAAATGTAAACTTGACCGTCCTCGTGACAAGGACACCCGTCAGACACCGACCAGCCATGGGAGGGGGGTGCGCACCATGGAGAAGTGGAGAGGGCCTGGTCGCGATGGGAATAGGGGGAAGATGGTGTGCTAAAAAATGGGGGGGGGGTAAACCCTAACAAAAGAAAAAAATGAAAAAAAACTAAAATAAAATAAAAATAAAATTAAAAGAAACAAAACTAATAAAATTTTTAATATTAATAATATTATTATTTATAAACTAAAACCTTAACAATAAAAATAAGAATGAGAATAACAATAATTGTGTAAAGGAAATTATATCCTCAAAATGATACCATTAAATAAAATGTCGACAATTTTAATGAGAATAATTAATGGTGATAATAATAATAATGTAAGGTCATAATAATAATGATGAAATTTATGATATTAGTATAAGTGGTAACAACCTAACATAAAATTAACAATAATAATATGTATTTCTGTATTAATAACTTAATAAATTTTATATTCTTAGTTAATAATATTATTATTATTAAATATTATTATTATTATTATCATTAAAATAATTTCTTAAATTTTATTAAACTTCTTATTTTCATTTATTTCAATTTCATTACTCATCATCATTTTATTATTCCTTTATGTTTTAACTCATTTCTGAAAGTCGGGCTAACCATGTGGTCTCAGAACTGTGCCTTGTCCGTACGTCCGGTGACGCAAAACCCAAAACACTCATAATAATAATAATAATAATAATAATAATAATAACAATAATAATAATAAGATAATAACAGACTTAATATACTAAATAGTAAACTATGAAATAATCAATTTAATAAAATTCTAATAATAAAAATAATACTCTCAATTAAATTAGTGTCCAATATAATAACAATAACAATAATAATCTCAAGTGACATTAGTATTATTATTATTATTATTAAAACCATTCTTAATTCATTTAATTTCATTAATTGAACATAGACAAGGCACGTGGGGAACCGAGCGAGGCCGCGCGGTGACCCAAGCGAGGTCGCGCGGCTTCGACAACAACGCGTTGAATGATTTCAAGGCCAAAATGTGCATTTTTTGAATAAGCACTCAAAATTTTAAACTGTCTCCAACCCGGATCCTGACGAAACATTTACAAGGCTGAAAAAATAATAAAATAAAATAAATTTGAAGAAGTGAGAGTGTGACATGCGCATGTTTTAGGTAGGTGAATTCAAGCATTTTCCTTTCCGAAGCATTCCATAAATACTTTATTTCTTTTAATTAATTTTTCTTTTAATGTGTTTCACACCTTAATTATGATTTCAACTAGTTTTTGGATAGTGTGTTCTATTGGTGAAATTTTCTAGAATTAGTTTTTAAATCATGCTTGTGAGTGGTACTTTTAATTTTATTGATCAAATTTCATTTTATCTTTTAGAAGATAGAAATCTATTGATTTGTATGGTACTTTCACTTTGAAATTTTTTAGTAAACTCGTTAAGCCAATTGGTAGCATTTCATGAATTGTGCGGGAGTTGTGAAACCTATTTTGGTAGGTCCTTGGTGTGTGTTTTCTTTCAAAAGAGTATTTCTATTGTTTAATTGGTTGGAATCCTTATTGTTCTACTTAGAAATGTTTTTTTATTATTTAAATGATTTATTAAAATTGTGTAAGTGATTGCAAATCATGTTTTGAAATATTTTTGGTGTGTGTTTTATTGGGTAATTTTATGGATTGGTAAGGTCATATCTCGGCATGTGTGTTAAAATGTTTTGGAAAGGTTTTAATAATTTTAGAGGGGCGTTCAAGTTTTTCTTAAATGATGTGAACAGTTAGTTTTGGTTTTAAAGTAGTTAGTTTTTGGTGGAAATGGATCTGAGATATCTCATTGGTTGTTTATTGTGTCATTGGATGTTGGCACATCCATGGGTTCACTAGGTGCACACATGGATATGCTTACAAATTATAATGGCACCTTTGAAATGGTGTTTATTTAAATCCTTGATTTTTCAAATAATTCTTGTTTTCCTAAATGAGGTTTATTCTTTGGTGTGGTTCCCTTAAATGACTTCAAATGTACTTCTCAAGGAGTTGGCCCTTTTGGCCTTGAAAAATGGTTTGGTGTGTGTCTTGAAAGGATAAGGGCCCGTTTAAAAAATATGAAATGTTTGGGTGTGGTTGGTATCCAAGGGCCCATTTGGCACATTGAACTTAAAAGGTGATGTTGACTAAGATTTTATTAAAGGATGTGGTTTGTAAAATTGTGTGTCTGGTCGGAGTTTTAAAATGTTTTTAGAAAAATGGTTTCGACATGGATGTGGTGCGACAACCCGTTTGGCACTTTCACATTTAGTGTAATGTTTGTGTTGATTCATTGAAAGGATAGAGTTTTGATCAATGTATGCCCATTTAATAACTTTAATATTTTGTAAAAGATATCAAATTGTTTTAATGATTTCATGGCATGAAGTCCCGGTTGGAACCTTTGATGATATGATGTATATATATTTTTGGGGCACCTCTATATGGGGGATATCCCTTATGGGTTGTCGTATGGAGTGTCCATATTTGGGGTAGGCAAGTGCGGTGAGATGAGTCACTCGTGCGAGGGCCTCCTAATTACACAGTATTATTATAACCACCATGGGTTCCTGGGTAACTTTTATATGATCGAGTGACGGTTGTTGGTCAACCCCGATTAGACAGGTTGGTACCCCTTAGATTGGTGGTTAGGCCAGACGGGCTTTACCACTAGATTGGTCAGTTTAGGGCGGCTATTTGGTTATAGAATTATGAGCTTCACCATACACCGGCAGGTGGTTCCGAAACTGAGTACGTCCATGGGTCTTCTAGGGATGTTTAGGATCACCCATGGTTACTGCATTTTTTTCATTGCTTGTTTACTTTCCATTATACGAGTTTATTTCCAGCTTGCATTGTTTACTTGTTCTACTTTAGCTCAGCTTTGATATCTTTTGTTTTGAGTTTAGTTTATAAAAATAAAAATTATTTTGGAAATTGTATGTCTCATGTGTTTGATTTTTAAATGAGAAAAGTATGTTACTTATTTTAAAATTTGAAAACCTTACTTTTATATTTGTATTTCAAACTTGTGTTAATGAATGGTTTTGGGGAAGGATACGTTGGATTATATGGTTTATCTTGGAAAACCTAATGAGAATTTTTAATGCTCACAACTATTTTATAATTTCAGTTGTAGGTTTCCTTTTCTCGGGTTTTCTTGGTTGAGTTTCTCATTATTGGAGCAAGGTCAGGTTTTGGTTGGGAGGTGACCTGGAAGGTCACATGGAGGTATGTTGAGTTGTTCTGTTTATTTCTTTTCTGCTGCTAGAGTTCAGTTTTATTTTTATGTTTATTCTTGTTTATTTATTTATATTTTATGGTCTAAATCATTCCTAGCGATTAAATCTTGATGCTCGGCACTGGTTTCCAGCCCGTGGGGATCGTAAATGCCCCTCGGGACATGTCACAGACCAGCTCAAGTGACCGGTTCAGGGTTGACCCAGGTTGGTTCATGAAAAAATGGTATCAAATGGGGGCCTTGTTATTTGGGGTGTCCAGTAGATGGAGATTAGGACTGTCGGGACTCGGGATATAGGTACAAGAAGGACTTCATGAACCCTCGCTCGTTCTGAACCTCGAGTCGCCAGGGGTAGTTCGAGAATTGAGTCCTTCTCTCGTTCTGGTTTGTTTTAGATTGAGGTATGAAAATGAAGTCAAGCCGATGTTACATCATGATTTCACATGGAGTAATGACCCATGTGGAGTCTGAGTACACTATTTATGTTCCTTCTAGTTGTTGACGCTTACTTGGGGCATGGACCACTACCATGTCACTAGGCTAAGAATGACTACTAGTCCCTCACTCTGGTAGTATGCAAGTTGAGTGTCGTCTTGGTTCTGGTTGGTGTAAGTGCATTTTTTAAAGTGAAAAGGGTTTTTAAAATGAGAATGAATTCTTTTAAATTGATTTAAATTCGTGAAATGGGTTTTAAAACCAAAAGCTCTTGGTCTAAAAATTTGGTGTTTTCTTGGAATTGGTTGAGAAATGGTTTGGGTGCAACTTCAGGTACTCGATGAACGTTTGCACATGTTAGGAAATGCTTGGGAACTGTGTGTTGATGCGTATGGATGAAAGTGGATAAAGACATGTGCAATAGTTCATGGGATTACTAGGGTGTGTACTTGGAATTAAAGGCTTGACCTTGTTTTTATAAAGTGATTTTAAAATGGGGAAATGATTTTTGGAAATTGAATTTGGTTTGAAAAGTGGGTTTGGTATTTGGAAAGTTCCCTTCAAAGAAGGTGGTTTTGAAATATAAAATGAAAAGGGGATTTTAAAAAGGGAATTTTGGGTTGTGTTTGTATTTTTTTGGTTTTTGAGACGTTTTTTTTGGATGAAAGTACTTTTAATGATGTTGCTTCGGCTTGATATTGGTTTGGGATCTTTGTTTTATATGTTATTCAGAAAATGTTACCTAGAAAGGTCCCCAAGGTTTCTGATAAGTCATGCCCAATTTTTTGTCCTTCTCGGACGTTGCCTCTCATTCATTGTGATCAGGGTCCGTTTGAGGTAGCATAGTGGCTTGAAGAGGTCGAGCACATCTTCAGGTTATCGGGAACTCCTAAAGCTATCAGAGTGTGTGTTGTTTTGGGTCTGTTTGAAGGTCCAGCTCTAGAAGAATGGGAGTTGTTCACCCCGCCATCATGCAAGTCGAGATGACGTGAGATGTCTTTAAATATTTCTTCGTCTGATGGTTTATACATGAAGAGTTGAATATAAAGAAAAGGGAAGATCTCATGCGTATTCAACAAGGCCAATGGATGGTGAAAGAATATGTTGACCATTTCAAGGAATTGGTTTCCTTTTCTCCAGAGGTAGTGTCACAAGATTTGATGAAGGCTTCCCTCTTTTTTGAGGATTTTCATCCAAAGATCAAGGAGCAGGTCCTCCCTTCTAAATACCATCGTTTCGAGAAGCTGGTGGATGAGACGTTCCAAGCTGAGTTGGTCTCTGGAATGCAGATGGTTAGAAATCCAGCGTATCTAGTTGCTCATAAAGGTTCCTCATCTGGTGAGCAGGGTGTGCCAGAGGGACCTGTTTCTAAAGAGTCCCCTCCAGTGGTTATGGCTTCCAGTTATTCAGACCGTTCAATGGTGTGCCACTAGAGTGGACGTTTAGGGCACACTAAACAATCATGTCGCATCCCTCCGAAGACGTGCCATCGTTGTGGGTTTCTGGGTCATCTAGATAAGTTTTGCAGGAAGTGTCTCCTGAAGAAGACGTTGTGACCAGAAGAATTCAAGTGCCTGATTGTGAGGCAAGAGATGCTTCATCCATCAGAGCCCCAGCAACAGGTCATGGGGTGAAGCTCGCGCACAGTCAAGAGTTTCCTGGGGTGTGAAGCCTTGGTCTGTGTTTTGTATTCCGTGTTGGTAGTATAACAATTAAATTCTTTCCACTCTTGTTTTTCTATTGTTAAAATTTTACTATTATTGAGAGTTCATCGTTCGATGGGGAAATTTTATGAACTTGTTCTATTGTAATCCAAATAGTTCTGTTTATTTGATTATGGTTTTATGAATTGTTCTTTTTTCTTCAAAGTGTGTTTGGCCCTTGTCTAGGTTGATCTTGGTTTAGCTGTGTTCGTTTGGAGATGTAAGCACCTCTGGAAGAATTAATGTTTGTGGTTATGCTCGGGTTTATTGCTTGGGGTAAGTTCTGCTTGGAGGTTTTTCTTTAGTGTTGGGGGTTTTTGGTCTGGGTCGAGAGTTCCAGGTTTCGGTGAAGGTGTTGTTCGCTCGTGATGTAAAACATAGTTTGGATCGATTGGGAGTTCTTGCATCGCCCCCACCCCCTTCCTGGGGTGATATGTTTGGGTGTTAAAATTCCCTCACTAGTTGAGTTCTTGTGGTGGGGAGAACCCTCTCGTGTTCTCCTACTCTCTTGTATTGTGGTTTCTTTCGGTTTCAATCGGGTGTAGATTCTTGTTTTGTCTATTGTTCGACTGAGTGACTTTCTGGGGGTAGAAAGTGTTTGTGGTGGGTAGAATTGTCACACCCGACTTTTAAAATTAATTTTTACTTTACTATTTATTGGTTGCGGGTTCCCGCACAAAGGTTCAGGTTGGGTCCCGGTTTAAATTTTTTGTCATTTACCAATTCTAGTGGGTTTTGGACCCATGCGCGGTCACTGCACGGTGGACGGTAGCTGCACAGTCGGCCCGGGTGCCCGTGCAAATGTCTAATGGTTGAAATAAACAAAGTTTTATGTGAGTAAGATGAGTTAAATATTTAAAACGTAATAATAATGTTATTATTGTGTAGAAAATAATATTGTTATAATTAAGGTTTGTTAATAATATTTTTATTATTTAAAAATTGTTTCTAATAAAGTTAGTAATAAATTGTTGTTATTCTTTCATTATTGTCATTGTTATTTATATTATTATTGTTATGACTATTATTTTTTATTGTTATTACTTTTTATTATTATTATCTTTCTTATGGTTATTTTTTATTATTTTTATTTCTCATATTATTATTATTTTTATTTTTATTATAAAATGAAAAAAAAAGAATAGGAAACCCTAATCCCGCGGCATCCCCCCCCACCCCTTGTTTCTTATATTCGGCGCACCACCCAGCAGCCACTCCATGCGCCCTCGTCCGCTCCTCCTTTGCCCCCGTCACCCCACCGCCCTCGCCTTCTCCTACCCCAGCCCCGCGCTCGCCCCCTCTGACCCTCCGCGCTCGCCCTAGCCGCGCTGGCTCCTGACCGCGAGCCAACCCTCGATCCTTCTTCTTCTCCCCGTGGCGCCCAACCCTCCGGACTCACACGCCTCCTGCAGGTCGCTCTCCCCCAGCCGCCTCTGGCTCCTCCGCGCTCGCCCCCCGCCGCCTACAGCCCCTCCACGATATGGCCCTCCACCTCTCGCCCCCTTCAGGTCCCCACCACCCTCGTCTCATGCTCCCCGAGGAAGTCTCGGTCTGGCAAAGCCTAAGACACCGACCCCCTTTATCAGGGCTTTTTTTAGTAGTGCTGATAAATTTGGGTCTTTATCAACGCTTTTTTTACTAGCACTGATAAAGGGTATATTTAAAAAAAGAAATATTTCATGAAAAACAATATATTAATTATTAAATATAATATATATGTATTAAATATGTTTTAGATAAGTATAAATAGATATTTACACTTAATATATAAGATATTTTGTGAAATTTGCTTATAAATAATTAAACAAATATATTATTAATCAATAATTTTGCTAATTATTATCGACTAATAGTCATTTAATAACAATTTGAAGACATAAAAAATTAAAAAAAATTATAAAAGATATAAAATAAGTCAAAAACGTAACTCAAACTTCAAGCGATCATAACTTTTGATTCGGGTGTCCGTTTGAGCTCTACCACATATTAAATCAAATCTTGCGATGAGCTCTACGTGCTAGTGAATCAAGGGAACCTTTTGTCGCATTTTTTTCGGCCAAAAAAGGCCGAGAAGGCCTCTAAAACTGAGTTTTTAGTTGGGATATCCAAATTTTTTAATATTCGATGGATTTTTAGCCTCGCTTGAGGGGGTCTTTTTTTCCTTTTTTAGTGGGGAATGAATTTATTCCCAAAGATTACATTCATATTGATATTATGGATTTAAAATATTATCATTTTTCACAATCTACTGTTATTTATAATGAAATATATAACAATATATACATATTTTTATATACATTCACACATAAAAAATTAATTTTATAAATAAATAATTAAACATATTTGCATATAAAATATATTTCTCAATATATAAGGCTTATCTAAATAAAAACTAATATCCATTTTATTTAAAATACAAATATGTGAATATTTATATACCTACATAATGTGTGTGTGTGTGTCTATTTGTGTGTGTTTGTATTAACAAAGTGAGATATATTATCTATATATTCTAACATATGTATATACATATTAATATATAATACATGTATATATATATATATAAATATGTATAATTATACTTACAGATACACATATATAATATATGTGTGTGTGTGTGTGAAGGTGTTGTATATTTGTATGTATGTATTTATTTATTTATAAACACCAAAAAATATATTTTATAAATGTATTTAATACTGATCTTATAAATATATATTAATATACGAATCATATACAGATGAAATAATATAACTAAATATAAATAAATAAATAGATATAAATATATATTAATATACAAATAAATATATAAATATATAAATATAACTATATATGTATATATATATATATTGAGCTAATTTTATGTCTTTAAATTCAGTCTTTCTCCTACCTCTTCTATTTTATGACTTTTGACATGAAATCAATGTCAAAACAATATTTAATAGCGATGAATGTAATTGAATCAGATTAAAAAAAAATCCAATTTATAGATTGAGGTTATTCTTAATGTGTATTTATTTAATCTCACACTTCTCTTTGAGATTTTAAGTCCATACGAATAAATTCAAATGAGATGGATTATATTTTTAGAATCTTTATTTTAAGAGATTTCAATAGACATATTATTTTTAATTTTTTGAATTCAAGTTCGGAAGAGAATTTAGAGCGAGGTTTTATCATTATTTTTTATTAACATTTTACACACATCAAAAAGTGAATACAAAAATTTAAAATAATATACGATTATTTATATTAAAAATAAATGAGTCCAACGAGACTATGAATGGAACGATCCCATGTAAAAAATTAAAGATATTAACAAGAGAAATATTTATGAATTATACTGCCTCTCAGAATTTCTTGGCCCATAATAAATGATTTTGATACTGAATGTTATATTTTTTAAATCCTTGTATCAAGAAAAATCTAACAATTTTTTGGAAAAAAAAAGTCAAAGCGCCAATTGAATTGACGTTTGACCAACCCAGATTCCCAAATATAAAAACTCGACACCCCTTTAACTAAAAAAAATTAAAAAAACCCACCTGCTAAAATTGTCTCTAAGATTTTAAGGCCATACAAATAAATTCAAATGAAATGGATTATATTTTTAGAATCTTTATTTCAAGAGATTTCACTAGACATATTATTTTTAATTTTTTGAATTCAAGTTCGGAAGATAATCTAGAGCGAGGTTTTATCATTATTTTTTATTAGCATTTTACACACATCAAAGAGTGAAGAATAGAATTTAAAATAATATATGATTATTTATATTAAAAATAAATGAGTCAAACAAGACTATGAATGGAACAATCCCATGTAAAAAATTAAAGATATTAACGGGAGAAATTTTTATGAATTATACTGTCTCTCATAATTTTTTGGCCCATAATAAATGATTTTGATACTAAATGTTATATTTTTTAAATCCTTGTACCAAGAAAAATCTAAGAATTTATGATTTGTATCAATAAAACCAACAAAAATCTGTGATTTTTTAAAATCCTTGTATCAAGGAGAATCTAAAAGTCATACCGCCGAATGAATTGGCGGTTGACCAACCCAAATTTCCAACTATAAAAACCCGAGACCCGTTCCCCTTTAACTAAAAAAAAGTTAAAAACCCCATCGGCTAGAATTGCCTGCTTCGCTTCGATTACTTCGTCAATGTCAATGTCTGCATCGACTGCCCCCATCGCCCCCAAGAGGAGCGGCATTGAGTTCCTGCCTAGAGAGTCCAGCGGCTTCGATGCCGACAAGTGTAGCTGCGACAAGGATATGAAGAAGGGTGGTGGCGGTTCCGCTGTCTTGCGTCGCCGGAGCCGGAGGGTAAGTGCGCGTTCTGAGAAGATGAGATGGCGAACCCTACTCTGCGTGTGCACGAATATTCTCTTGCTCCTCCTCCTGCTTCAAGGGTTCCAGACGGCGAAGATGTTGCAATTACAGGTGGGTTCGGTGGATAGGAAGTTTGTGAATGAAATTGGGGGTTTAAAGCAGGAGTTTAATAAGAAGATCGAGGAGATGAGCGTTGAATTGGCGAATGAGGTGCGGAGGCTGGATTCTAGGAGCGAAGGTCTGGAGAACGCTGTGACCGAAATGAATAATAATAGGATTACTTTGGTTGATGTGAGAGGTGCAACAAAGATGGTTGTTGACGAGGAGATTGAGAGGCATGCTGCAGACGGGGTTGGGATGGTTGATTATGCATTGGCATCTGCTGGGGGCACGGTTGTTCTGCATTCAAAGCACCCGATCACCAGGAAGAGTGGTGCATGGTTTTACTTTAGAAAATCAAAGGGGGTTCACAGTGACGCCGTGAAGATGCTGAAACCCAGCTTTGGTGAGCCGGGCGAGTGTTTTCCACTGAAAGGAAGCAGTGGGTTTGTCCAGATCAGGCTGAGGGCGGCTATAGTTCCTGAGGCTATTACCTTGGAGCACGTGAGGGAGAGCGTTGCTTATGACAGGTCAAGTGCGCCCAAGGAGTGCCGGATCTCGGGGTGGATGGAGGATCCCAACCCTAAGTCCCGGATCTGGGGGTGGATCAAGGGTCCCAACCCCAAGTCCACGGACGGTCCAGATGGAAAGATCCCGCTGGTTGAGTTCACTTATGACCTCCAGAAGAGCAATGCGCAGACCTTCAAGGTGGTGGATTCTGGTGACTCGGGCCCGGTGGACATGCTCCAGCTCGACATTGCGTCAAACCATGGGAACCCTGAGCACACCTGCATCTACCGGCTGCGAGTGCATGGCCGTGAACCGAGCTCCCTCCCGCCTTGACTTGGCCACACCGCTCCCAGTCTCTGCTTTTGGTTGTCAATTTTCTATTAGTCATTCAGGTCCAAGTGACCGGTTGTATATAGGTCCCCCTCCGTTATTTCTCCTTTCATTTATCTCAATAAATTCCATTTCAAAAAAACCATACATGAAAAACCCAAAGCCGAAGCAGCGAGAGGGACGGGGTGGAGGGGAAGAACCATGTAAACATTTTGTGCTAGATTATTTTTTTTTCTTTTTGTTTTCTACCTAATTTTCATAAGGCAAGTAACCAAAATGTACGTACAAATCAAAATTAAATCTAAAACTGAATCATGTTTTTTAAATACCATGTTTTATAATATACCAAGAAAATTACAGCGTTTTATGATAAAATTTTAGTAATATACATGGTTTTTAAAAGGTGAGGGTCATGCCCACTTTATTAAAGAAAATAAAATAAAGAGACAATAGGAGGGGAAGAAATGACAGAAGCATGCTAAAACAAACTCAGGAACTCGACCAACTCAACTATCCTAACAATTTTTTATTAGTTTTTTTAATTAAGATATATTAAAGATTCCATGACCTATTTTAACTAATTTTTTTAGAAGTGTGAAAAATAATAATACATTTATGAAACATGAATAATTATTCAATGATGAAATCTATAAAATTTTCCTATATTTAGTGGAATACAATTTAAAAAACAATATCAATTAATTATTACATCTAAAAAATATTTAATGATTCAATAAAAAAATAAAACTCATTCATTATAAAAATGTTATGTCAATAACCTGCATATTATTTTTCATGAAATCACATTATACGCAATTTTTTCTTTATTGAAAGACGCATACCTTATATTTATTGAAATCACAAAACAAGTAATTGAAGAACATATATGTGGTTTATTTTTCATTCAATCACAAAATAAGCATTTTTATCTTAATTTCAGGGAATGATTCTTATTTATTTTTTAAGAAATCGCATGACATATATTTTGTTCCTAATTGAATAACTTAATTTCATCTTATTTTTATTGTAATTACAATTCAAATATTATGTGTTTAATTGAAGCATGTGTCATTTTTTATAGCTTTTAAAATAATATTTTGATTAAATGAAACCTACCGACGACGTCGCCGTCCTATCACCACCGTCGAGGTCGCCGTCGGAACGCCACACCAGTCGTGGAAGCCCGTCTGAGCCCATCATAGTCGCAGCACATCGAACGGGTACCCATCGGACACCATAGTGTTGTGAACGACATCGATGACCGCCACAAAAACCATACATGAAAAACCCAAAGCAGAAGCACCGAGAAAAACCCTAGAGGAAGGGGAGAAGAAGAGAGTGCCCTTGTTACGTATACACGCAAACCTGTTACCAGAAGAGAGTGCCCTTGAATGCAGCACGAAGGGCAGAACATAGGATAGACCGGGTAGAGGACAGGCTGCGACCAGCTGAAGTAGTCCTTAACACGAACGGAGATGCGATCCGGGGGAGGGGTGGAGATATCCATTTCGACACAAATCCTGGCCTCCGACGCATCCGAACAACTCCACGTGCGATCATCCGCGCAGAGGAAGCCCCCCAGCGAGTCACCAATAGACTTGAGGAGTCCGGCGTTCTGAAAGGGGAGCGGGAGCCCTGGGAGACTGATCCATCCCCTTGTGCGCATCCATCGACCAGCGAGCAAGACTGAAGCGCCATCTACCCGAAGACCTGGGGGCCCGACACCACGCCTGGACGAGGTCAGCTTCCGAGCCGAGGACAACAAGGAAGGCATTACGATGGATTGCCGAGATCTTCGGCGGGGAGGAGAGGCCCCACGAGCCAACCATCTGCTGGAAGACCGGGACCGGAGGCTTCGCCGCACCAAAACGAGCCACCAGGCGGAGGGGGGGACACCGCTGGGAAGCTGGGATGCGGAAGGAGACGGCCCGGAGGGCAGAGGACGTCTCTGAAGGAGGGGCCGCGACTTGGGGAAGCACGGGAAGGGCCGGGGTCTGCTGGCCGCCGCGATCCTGGAGGAAAACCGCGAGACGAGCCGGGATCGAAGGGAGCCGGAGCCGACGAAACCGACCCCAAGCCGGCAGGGGCGGGACTAACGGTCGGGAGAATTTGAAAAATAGGCGGCGCGTGAGGCGAGTGGAATCCATCCAATAAATAGTGTGTTGGTATATATCTCGAAATATATTTGGAACATGGGAATAGTTTGTTGGATAAGTAGGTTAAAGTGGTGGGATCTTTTAAACAAACAAAGATTCATCTTCATCAATAAATATTGGCTCGAGTGGAATCCATCCAATAAATAAGGGAAAGTGGTGGCAACCGAAAGCATTGGATGGAAATTACCAAAAAAATTGAGTGTAATCAGATTATTATATACTGATAGAGCATTATAACCTTCCCTTCTCCTAGAATAAAAGTAAAGTAGAATTCCCCAAAGGAGTAAGATGAAAGTACGAACCACATAATCTCATGTTTTGTTCATGTGTCTTGTTTATTTTGGATTGTTTCAATTGATAGTTCTTGTCTGAGTCTTCTAAAGGTACTTGGTTTTTGTGAGGTGACATGTGTTCTCAATTTACGTCCAAGTTCCAATTTTATTCATGTGGGGTTCATTCCAAATCTTTCGTTTTTTGTGATAAGTTACAGTGGTGTGTCTTCTAGTGGTTTACTAAAAAAAATTAGGACCCAACAAATGGAAGATAAATTAGTGGAATAAAAATTATAACATGAGGAAACTGGGATTTTGAATTTTGCCTTAGGTAAATTATCTATTTTCAATTATTAAAACCTCAGGGAGCCTCCCTAAATTATATTTGGGAAACTCATGTGAACTAAGGAAAGATAAGGATATGGGAACTGGTATTAAAATCTTCTTAAGTCAACAAAGCATGTGTGTGTGTCTGATTTTTCCATTAAATAATTGTTTTGGAGTCCTAATAGTCAATTGCCTATGTTTTTATTTTAATATCCAACTATTTAAATTATTATTAGGGGATACCTGCTATCTTGGGATTCTTCCCAACCCATAACTCAAAAAAAAATTATGCTTTTTTCAGCACTTGATTTAGTGTGTATATTTTAGTTTGTAATTTATATCCCCAAAAGGATAGTGTAATAGTTTCATGAATCATCATCAATTTCACCATGTCCAATAAGGCGTGGTTACTCCTCTCACTTACACCATTCCACCACTACTAAAAAACACCAACAGACATGGGGCTATAGGCATGGGTAGCCTTCCCATGGTTGAAAGTCAGAATAAGTTCATGGATTAATTATTTCTATGGTCGTGGGTGGTATGCCTCCATTGGAATTGGTGGTCTTGGTCATAGGTTGTGTAAGAACAAGAACATGATCTTTATTTAGTATTGGATGGACATGGGAAAGCCTACTTCCATGGGAACGAGAGATCATGGAAGTATAGGTATCATGGTCAAGGCCTACTTCCATGGGAATGGGAGCCCATGGTAGTATGGGTCTCCTAGGAAAGGGTGCCTCCATGGAAACAGGAGCATGTGACATTAGTGGTGTCTCGAATGAGGTCAGTAGGGATCCCCTTAGTGAGGGTATTGCCATGAGCATGGGTTCTTATGGTAGTAAGGGTGGAATGGATTATAGTATTGTTATTTCCATGGTAACCCATGGTATTAAGGGTGGAACGAGTGAGGCTAATGCCATAGAAACCTTGCTTGTGGTTTCATGGGCACAAGCACGTGGTAGTAGGACTTTACCCCATGGATCTAATTAAAAAATAATATAATTAATATAATAATTTAAATATATATATATATATATATATTATAATATATGTTCGTATCTGTCTAAATAAAATTATAAGTAGTGTGGTGGTATAGGTGTTAGAGTTTAATGGTAGAAAACTAGGATTGAATGTCACTGGCGACAAGTTTTCTTAATTTTCCAAGATTTATCGACACATGAAAGGTTCTTGTAGAAATAGATTCCACATGGACTAACCTACAACCATGTTATATGCCCATGGAGATAAGGTCCACATCAATTTCCTTATGACCATGATCATAACACCTATAGTCATAGTCAAGGTGGAAAAATCCCCAGAGACCAGTGTCATGGCTCAATCAGCCATAAACATCACACCCTTGGTCATATCCATTTTTTCTATTTTCGAATTATAGACTATAAGGATTATTTAATTGAGTTATCATCCCAATATCCCTTATAAAATCAATGAAATCATGGTTAGGATACTCCTTTCCATGATTTGAGTATAGTTTCTTTATCTTCTTACCAAGACGATTATATAATTCATTTTTTAATTCATTAAATTTATCAAAGGAATTAAACTTATACCTCATTAAGTACACAATTCCTTATCAACAAAATCCACCGGTAAAATTTAATAAGAGTATCCACCTCAGGCTTCAACTAGAAAATATCCACGCATGTATATATGAACTAATTCTAAAATATTTGTGTCCATTTCACCCTTTCCATTAAATAGAGATTTTGTCATTTTTACTTGTAAAAAACATAACATATATCCAAGGGTTTTAGTTCAAAAGAATCTAAATATCCCTTATAATATATCTTTGTCAAACAATTATTTTTTACATGAACATGTTGATAATGCCACAACTGGGTGTGATATGAGTCATGTGAACTTGATTCGTTATCGATTTACAACACTTGATTTTCATATTCTAATACATAAAGACCATTATTCAAATGTGGCATCCCATAACATATTCTCTATTTATAAAAGTAGCGACTCTTATTTCCAAAATTTAAAATGAAGACATTTGTGTCTAAAATTTACATGGATATTATGTTTTTTGTTACACTAGAAACATAATAACAATTATTTACAACTATAATTAAACTTATTGGTAAAGTGATATGGTAGTCTCTAATATCCAATGTAGTTAGTCTTTCCCCATTGGTAGCTCAAAGATCCACCTCACCTTTAATAAATTTCTAGAATCTACTTGGTTCTTGTATTTAGATACTTATTTGTGCACTAAAATTTATATCTAATATCTTACATTTGATAATTAATTCACTAGAAGATTCCCCCTACTTATTCACTATGGAACAATTATTAATCTAATGGACCTTATGGACACATGAAAAACACATTTCATCTTTTTCCTTATCTTTTCCATTAACATGTATAACATGTGTAATTCCTATTGGTGGGTATGTTCTCATAACCTACCTTCTTGAAAAATATCAAGTGAAAACTTCATAAGAAGAATTATCAATGTCCTTTGATCCCCTTGAATCTAATATTCAAACATCATCTATTTCCCATCATACAGATTTCATCTAGACCATGGGAATAATGTTTAAGAATAATAGCATCTGTAGGTTACCATTATACTAGGGAACTGATATAACCTTCCAATGATATAGATACTCTAAGGAAATTATTACATGAATTTCACACATAATAACAAGAATCGTGTGATAATATATTTATTAAAATTCAAGTATCTTAATATAAAGTAAATCGAAAGTAAAGAGTTAGGTTTTTCTAGTGAACCAACTCCAATAAACTCTCCCTTGCACAAGATCCAAATGCTAACAACTTTTAATATGCTATCCCTCTTATGATATTTAAGCTTCTATTGAGATAAGGTTTTAGTCAATAGTTCTATAACATTATCTTCTATGGAAACTCTACTCACTATGAACTCAATCCTATGAGAAAAATCTCTCAAGAGGTGATACTTACAAAGTATATGCTTTATCCATTGTTAGTCCCATGGATCTTTAGATAGGACCATCACTGCACTATTATCATAATAAAGTGTGATAGTATGTTTACTTTTATTTACCACATCAAGATCCTAGATAAATTTTCATATCTAAATTACTTATTTAGCTACATCAGAAGCAAAAATATACTTGAAATCTCCTATTTAATTGGTGAACACCTACAATTTAAAACTCTTACAACTCACATATCCTCCACTAAGATAGAACACATTCCCTAACTATGATTTTAGATCATTTTGATCTTTATAAAAACTATCATATGTGTATCTACTGATGGATAGTTCCTTATATCCTCCATAAAATCATAACATATCCTTAGTATGCCTTAAAGATAATCTTTATATCCATCCAATTCATCTATAAAGGGTCTTCTTGATATCTTACTACTATGATCAAGGTGTATGCAGCATCAAGTCTGTTATATAGAATTGTATCCATGATAGATCTTATCACTAATGCGTATGGAATCCTTCTCATTCTCTCTTTCTTATTTTATTTGAGGACACATTTTCTTAGAGAAATGTATACCATGTGACACTAGAAAAAATCCCATATTGGATTGTTTCATATTAAATATGTTTAGTTACTTATCAACTTATGCACCTTGAATTAGTTCAAGTAGCATATTAGATATATAATGATGGATCTTGATCCATATAATTTAATTTAGGTTGATTCATTAAAGTCTTTCATAAAGAATCATTTATTGAATCACATCTTAACTGACTATAAGACTAGTATCTCATTTCCATCAGTAATTATTCTGCCTATGAGGTGGCACATTTTGGGTGATGATGAAATGGTCTGACAAGGATCATTACCCACCCCTCTTTCTAGAGATAGTTTCTGGTCAAATTCCCCATTTCTTTTGTTTTGACTGATTCTGCATCATTTTTCTTTAAAAGAAGGTTGGATTAACCCCACAAGGACTGGTCAATTCACCCTTTTCGCATTGCAAGGGAGGTGCCACAGTCAGTCGGTCCCAGCGGGTGATTGTGTGGGGTCAAGTACTTGTGAAATCAGTCCTCCTTTGATATAAATTCCTTGGATGGTCTCCAATAGGTTTATTCATGGAGCCAGGAACACCCAATAGCCCTAGTATCCATGATTTATGGACCTGCTTTCCAAAGGAAGGTGCTCGTTGATTGATGATTCATCCAACGACACTTGAGGACTCCATTGGTCGAGAGGATGAGAAGTCAGGCTCACTGCACCCTTCTAAGGGCGGATTATTGCCTGTTCTAGGACTCTCTTATAGATTTATGTTGTTTTCATATGTTTGTGAATCCTTGGTTCATTCCCGAAGAGTGTGTCCATGGGATACCCTTGGTTTGAAAGATCATCTTAGGCATGAATATATCTAATGCTACAAAGGTGATGCTGTCTAGATCCATACAATAAGGTTCTCTGAAGTTTATCGTCTTCCAGGGAGATGGAAGGTGACTTGATGTTGGGATCATACCCATAATATGGCTTTCCTATGTATCCTCAGGAGAGGAATAGAAACCCATGTAGTTAATAATTATCTAGGGCTTACGCATGGAAGATTCCCATTTGAGGGGAGCATGGTTGGGTGAACCCTTTTGGATGGTCACCCTTTTGATCTTCGACCTTCAGGTAGGTGTCCTACGTATCCTAGTTTGATCAGGAATCAGAGTTCTTATAGTTCCTAATTGTTGGGTATTACACATAGAATCTTCCCATTTGGGGATCATGATTGGGTGTACCCTTTGGGATGGGCACCTTTTTGAGCTCGGGCCTTTAGGTAGGCTTCCTACTTATCATAGTTTGATCAGGAATTAGAGTTATCGTAGTTCAAAATGTTTGGATGCTGTGATCGTCACAAACCTCTAATCCCACGTGAGTCATGATCAGTGTGAGAAACAAGAGGATGTGAGAGATCCAACCAACCACATTCTTCCTCTCCTGTTGGTGGGAGAGGGAGAGCCCATGGAGGAAAAGGTTGGGGCGAAGGTGGGTGAGGGTGCCGAGCGATGAACCTTTCAATGTGAAATGACATTAAAGGTCATGTGGCTCGACATTGGAGGATGGGTGACTTACCTCAGTGGGAGTTCCCCAGAATACATCCCAGGAAGGGGAAGAGTTTCATCCTCATCAAAAGGATAAGTGAACATAACTCCTTTGACTAATCAATATTCCTTATTTAATGGAAAATCAAGTGATCACCCTTAATCCCTAGAACGTGGAGGTTCACATCGGCATACCAAGGCTGGACTCCGGGTTATTATGGGAATGTAGACCCATGGAAATTCATGAAGCCCGAACCATTGTGGGGAGAGCCTTAGTGACTTTTCTTACCATGGGTATGTAGAATCAAAGGGGTGCGCTGATGCACTTGATGGTCTAATCATATGGGTAATGTGGATTTAGAGGAGGATTTGGCCTGATGTTAGAGGTCAAGTTCATAGAGGGACCATGGAGGACTGGACGGTATTAGAAGGGTGAAGTTGGAATCTGAGGAAATAATACCTGAAAACACCCCATTCTGCATACCGATTTCTTATGCGTTATGGGGGAGGCTTCAGATACCATAGTGGTATGCGGGAAGAGGGGTAGTCCGTGTACCGATGCGGTACGCATGCATGGGTATAGATCACTGCGTACCATAGTGGTACATGGCCCACCATGCCTCTTTGGGTTCCATCCACGTACTGATGTAGTACACGGTATGGGGTTCAGTCTGCGTAGTGGTACACTATGCAGAGCACCATATTGAAGGAGGGTCTGTGGGATTATCATTCGCGGGAAGCTCATCTGTGAGTAGTATATGGTTCATGATTTTACCATTTAGGTTCATAGTTCTATTATTATTATTATTCAGTTCCCCCATTTTATAGTTTGTGGCTGGATGTACCTATGGGGAGTGTGGTTTGTGATTTAGGCTTTACTGATAAATCAAGACTGAAGTCAGAATCTTCTTCAAACTCTTTCTTCCAACCTTTGAGTCCCCTTAAAGCTTTCATCATTCATCCTCCTCAATTCATTATGTGCTCCATTTTATATATAATTAGGGAAATTGTATCTATGGACATGTGTCACCATTTGTGGAGGCCCATGAAGAGATATACTGATCCGCGGAAGACTCATTAAATTGGGATTTTCAAAGGCTGCGGTTTGCGATCATGGTTCACAGAACCCTTCCTGTTCTCTTCATCCATGAACTAATGATTTTGCGGGATGGTACACGAATGGCCTTCACGCGCATGAGTCCCTCGGTGACGTGGTTTGCGGTCCGTTGGGTTCATTGTCCTTCACTCTATGCACCAGCGCCTCATAGATCATTCTGTATACCTGGTAATTCATGATCCAGGCGGTCCACATACCCTTCTCGGTGATGGTATACGGGGAATTTGAAATTATTTCAAAACTTTAATTCTTTCAAGTTTCTTCTAACATTTTCAACTCAATTTGAGTCTATTCACCTTTTTAGACTTTTAGAAGTACTTTCTTCCTTCTGCAAAGTGATTGTGGTGGTATTTCCTTCCCTTGGAAGATTTTTCAGGACCCTACCAATGCCCCCATCAAAATGGGGTCCATTTAGAATGAAATGTAGACTATTATGATATAGAAGTGATTGAACTGAAACGGTTCGTGGTAAAACAGATAGGCCCAATATGAGGGGACCACACCTATATATAAGGGCCCAAATCATTTGTCTTTTACTATTTCTCATGGAGAAAAGTGATCTCAACTTCCCCAGCTTCCTCTACTCTTGTGTACTGTGTCCCTTGCGAAAATCCTTTTCAAGAACCACTTCATACGTTCCGTGAACCAAACTTTCCACCATTTTTATGTATGCGTGCCGAATTTTGGGTTTTGTTAATGGAATTGTGGATTTTTTAAGATCAAAATATGGATTCCGCATAGGAGAATGTTATGATTCTTGTTTGTCCACATTGTAGTGACTTGGGTTTTGGCCCTGTCATACTTTGGAATATTCCTATGAATAATTCCAGAGCTAGGCGCAAAGACGGCATGCGATTCCGATGCCCGGTGTGCCCGGAATAAATTTTATAAAAATATTAATTATTTTAGTACTATGAACATTGAGAGGGTGTGATATCTCATAAACGGTGGCTCCGAATAAGAATCTGAGGTCACGTTTGCATCTGGAGCGTGCCGCTTACCCTAGGTGGGGTGTAAACTTTGCAGGCGCCGACCTGCCGTGGAGAAAAGCCACCAGTGGCGTTTTCGTAAATAAATGGAAAAGTTTATTTACGAGCATCGGCTCGAATAACTCCTGAAAAAAGTCTCAGATTGAAATTTTGAGTTCGTCGTTGCATTCATAACACCATGTTTACCCTAGGCGCGACATAATTTTAGCCGGCACTGGGTGCTGGGTCGGAGGCGTGTTGGCGGCGAGTGAAGATGAAGTTTTTATTTAAAAAAAATCAATCAAGATTCTTCTCCCGCAACCCCTACGCACAGGAAAAATGAACCCCTCCCCTACTCCTTCGTTTCTTTGTCAATCGAGCCCCGGGTGTCCGTTTTCAGTGTTGATCGTCAGCGGATCGAGCTCCAGCGCGTCGCAGGCGTCGTTCTGCACCCGAAGCTTCGGAGTTTTGCCCATGAGGTAGCCGGTTTGAGTTTTAATCCCCCAATCAAATTTATGATTCAAATTTCTTCATTTATTTGTCATAGTAGGGAATATCGGGTCCTGAGGGTCGTGTAAGAGGTTTCATATCGCAAAACGAACCACCGGGGTGCCCCCGGCGGTCCGTGGAAGTTCCGTCGGCGCAGCACCGGCGCAGCGGTGCCGGCGTCGGTGGATCCACAGTGGTCCATAGTAGCCAGATTCTTGGGATGGTGTCCCGTCAGCCTCGCCGGTGGAGCTCGGTGTCACGGGGCACCACGCGGCGGAGGTCCGCTGGCCAGTGCGGGCCAGCGTCGGCGATGATCGGTCCGGCCCTCTTTGAATACACGGGGGTTTTAAAACCCCCGTATTTTGCTCCCTGGAGGTCAGATTCACGTGAAGTCTATGGCGACGTGACCCTGGCGATGAGGAGAACTTTTTAGAGTAGGTTTGGTAGTTTTAAGTTTCGAGATCGTGGCCCGGGATCTTGAAATGTCGAATAAAATAATAACATTTTATTATTATTCAACTTCGGGCCGTCGTATCTTCTACCCGGAGCGTCCGATTGGCATGCCATCAGTGGAATTGAGACCCTGATGGTACAACGGAGTTTTCTTGTTGGTTTTTGGGTGTTGGGACCAAGTTTGGGGTGCGGGCCCCATGAGGCTGGGTTTAGGGCGTTTACGGAGAAACAAAACATTCTCACCAGGAGTCCGATTTTGGTGGATGAATAGTCGATCCTGTGTGTTTTTCCAAGAGTATTTCAATGATGCAATCCATTCAATGGGTTTCGAGACCGAGGCGTGGGCCCCACCCGAGCTGGCTTCGGTGAATAATACCTTTTTCACCGGGGGTCCGTTTGGGACGAATGAGTAGTGGATCTTGTGTGTTTTTACAAGGGGATCGCAGTGGTATGATCCACTTGATGAGTTTCGAGATTGTTGTGTGGGTCCCGCATGGGCTAGCTATGGTGAATAGTGTCATTTTCACCGGTTGTCTTTTTTGGGTGAATAAATAGCCTATCCTGCATGTTTTTCTGCGTAGATTGTGATGGTGGCCTCAGTATTGGTCTTGGAGGTGCGTTGTGTGGAATTGCGGAGGGTCGCTCGGGTTAGAGACTTTTGGACCAACAGTGGTTGTGGGTACTCCCTTGGCTCATTCCTACGAGGTTTAGCGTGACATCACAACCTTCGTATAAGTTTGGGATCCTCTCAATGGGATGTTTAATCTTTTAGAGTTGTGGCATCCCTCTGGTGGGCTTGGAGTGGGATCCTCTAGCATCGTTTCCCTAGATCGGGTTCTTGGTATCGCTGTGACCGCTTATCCACGAGCGGAGATCCCCTATTTAGCAGGTTAACTCCGTAGGGTTTGTGGTATCATCAGGAATATGATCCCATACGTAGTGGGCCATGCTCAGTAGGGTTGTGGCATCATTGGGTATATGATCCCCTACTCAGTATGGGGATTATAGTAGGGTTGTGGTATCGTCGGTTATACGATACCCTACTCAGCACGTGGTGTCGGTAGGGTTATGGCATCGTTAGTTCAATCCCCTACAACGCGAGATATACTAGATAGGGTTTTAGTATTGTCCTGAACATCGTGACATGGGTGGCGATCCTCTATCTGAGTGATCTGTTTCTGTTGAGCTCCAGATCAGGTTGTGGTATCCCCCAGCGGATCCTGGGAGTGATCCACTATCCACGAGCTCTACGAATGCCAGATCAGGTTGTGGTATCCCCCAGTGGACCCTGGGAGTGATACCCTATCTGTGGGATCTTCGTATACTGGTGTGGGTTTTGGTATCCCCTAGAGGACCCAAGGAGCGATCCCCTATTCAAGGAGTTTGGAGTTTATGTTGTTTCAGCGATTTTTCCTCAGTGTCGATATCTGATGATCGTGATCTCTCAGGTGAGCGTCTGAGATATTTGTGTGGGACCCGATGGAGTGTATCTCTCGAATGAGTGTCATCTGGGATAACGATGATCGTGGAGTTTTTTCTCCATGTTGTGAACCATTGCTGGTGATAAGGTCGGTACCTCATGTGGTTTGGTGCATAAGCTGGGTATATCTGGATTGTTCATGGTGTATGTATGGGCATACACCTGATATGAGCTGACTAGTTGTGTTTAGACGAGGATGGTCATGAGATGGAGTTTCTCTCATCTGGGTTCCCTCTGGATGAGATGAGCAGACTGTTTATTTTCAGTTTCACTCTTGTTTTTTGGGTTTTTGGGGTGGCTACTGAGTATTGTTGTACTCACTCATGTACAGGCTTTACCTGCACATGTTTTTCTCTTTTGCAGACCACAGGCCTTTCGACGGTGTCCCAAGAGGACCTAGAGCAGGCGGAGTTGAGTGAGCGGGACTGACCGTGGAGTCTTACCGGTGATGTGCCAAAGAGCTTTCCAATGGTGGTTTTGGCATTGTTTCCCTCCTTCTGAGTAGGTTTGAAGCTTCATAGTTTTCTTTTGGTGGGCCCTATTTTTCCCTTTTGTACTTCTATTGTACTCTGGTTGTGGGATAGTTGTATGCATGCATTTACTTTTCAGTTTAATATATCACTGCATTGTTTCATGGAGGTGTATGTGGGTTCATGTGTATAGGTACCTTAGGCTAATTCCTCCCTTGTGTGTTATAGCCTACTCAGTGCTAGACACCAGCCCCTGGACAATTGGAGGTGGGCTTAGGGAGTCGCAGCTTGTGCCCCATTGGGTTGGGTCGTGACAGAGTGGTATCAAAGGAGGTTCCACCTTTAGGATCTCAGAGTGTAGCTGGTCTAGTTGTGAGTTTGGTTTGGGTTTCATAGCGGCAGTGTGAGGATGTTTCAGGTTTGGATTTTAGGCCAGGGACTCCAGTGTTAGGGTGGCGGCCGACGTATCCATACATCAGGACTCTGATAACCAGCCTTTTGAATCGGGACCTTTGGACACTAGTCGTAGGGACATAATAGTTCATGCATCTTTTAGGACTAGGTTTTTGGGTTTCCCTTGTTCTTATTGGGTCATCTATCCAGATATACCCTTTGACTATGAAGCATCTTGAATGTATTTTAGGATGCCTCCACGACGACAGCCAGTGAGGGTTTTGTAACAGGATTGTGGTGATGATCCACCCCGTGTAGAAGCTATGGACCAGGGAGCAGGTTCTGAGGCATGACCTCTAGGTGGTCTGCCAGTTGAGCCACCACCTGTCAAGCAGCTGGTTGTGCCGGCAGTGCAGGATGAGGTTGCACATAGGCTGAGTGCTCTACAGGAGTTCCAGAGGCAACGACCTCTGAGGTTCTGAGGTGATCCAGACCCTCAGGTAGTTAATGACTAGCTCAAAGCAGTCACCCTAGTTTTCCGCCTAGTGAGGACACCTTCAGATAAGATGGTGGTCCTAGAAGCGAGCCTTCTACATGGTTCGGTCGGGCGATGGTGGAGTTTGGTGATGCAGTCCCATGATGAGGAGATGCTCACATGGGCAGAGTTTGAGTGGCTCTTCAGGAAAGATTTCTATCCAGTGACGCTGAGGTCAGTGCAGATTCAGGAGCTTCTGCAGCTTCGACAAAAGGTCATGACTGTGTCGGAGTACTCAGTGGGGTTTACAGACTTGTCATGCTACTCCCTGGATATGGTTCGAGAACTGTTCTTTACGACACGGACCTTTGATCAAGGCCTACGTAGAGACATACGGGCAGTTGTGGTTTCTTTGTGGCTTCCCACCTATGTTGGAGTGCTGGAGTGATCCTTGGTTGTGGAGAGCTTTCTGGATAAGTAGATTCAGCCCATCAGTGTTCGGCACATGGCAGCTGAGACATCGACGACTGGTAGCTGGAGGCAGGCGCAAGGGTCTAGACGTGGCCGATGTTTTAGTAGGTGACCCCAGGATGGAGGATCAGAGGACCAGGGCTTTCAGGCCAGTTTTGGTCAGCCACCGGAGAGGCAGTGTTATGCTTGCGGTGGTCGGGGACATCTTGAGAGAGATTGTCTGACCTGCCGTGTTGCTAAGAGGGAGCCAATGGACGGACCACCTTGGCAGAGGCTGCGTCTCGAGCAAGGAGGTCTGCAGGGCGGCAGACATGGCGATGGATCTGGTGCAGCAGGAGGTAGTAGGCGGTATCAGTTTCCACCACCCCACCCCCAGGTGGTCCACGCCGGGCTCAGGGAGCTGGTGGCAGAGGGTGAGGACAGCTGCAAGCCTTAGAGGCTGTTGACCCAGAGGCTCTGTGGATGGATAGAGGTATGCCTTGTATCCTTTATACTTTCTGAAGTAGTTTGATAGACACTGTTTAGCGGTACCCTTCCTCTCCGTTGCTTGATCATGTTTTGTTTAGGGAGTTGGTAAGACCATGTGTGGGTGTTGTTCTACGTGCTTCGAATGTGTGAGGAAGAGGGATCCTTGCCCCACTGAGACATGTTTTTGTGACGCGATCAAAACTATACGGGTGAGTCAGTGCTTCCCAAAGCGGATAATGTTGAGGTATGGTGGATGAGTCCCTCTGACTTATGTGTTCGGGCAGGAGTGTTTGTTGGCGAACTCGCTGGCGTGGGAGACCCAGTTGAGAGTCCAGTTGCTTTCCTTGTTCTTATGGATTTTCGGAGACAAAAATTTTGAAGGTGGGGATGATGTAGCGACTCGATTTTTGGTCTTGTCAGACTTTGGAATATTCCTATGAATAATTCCAGAGCTATGCGTGAAGACGACGTGCAATTCTGAGGCCCGGTGTGCCCGGAATAAATTTTATAAAAATATTAAGTATTTTTGTACTATGCACGTGGTGGGGGTGTGATATCTCATAAACGGTGTATCGTAACGGGAATCTGAGGGAAAATTTATGTCTGGAGCGTGCCGTTTACTCTAGGAGGGGTGTAAACTTTGCGGGCGCAGGCCTGCCGTGGAGAAAAGCCACCTGGAGCATTTTCGTAAATAAATGGAAAAGTTTATTTACGAGCATCAGCTCAAATAAATCCTGAAAGGAGTCTCGGATCGTAATTCTGAGTTCGTCGTTGCATTCAGAATGTCGTGTTTACCCTAAGCACGACATAATTTTAATCGGTGCCTGGTGCTGGGTCGGAGGCGTGTTGGCGGGCAGTGAAAATGAAGTTTTTATTTAAAAAAAATCAATCAAGATTCTTCTCCTCCAACCCCTACGCGTAGGAGGAACAAACCCCTCCCCTTCTCCTCCGTTTATTTGCTGATCGAGCCCCGAGCATCCGTTTTCAGCGCCGATCATCAGCGGATCGAGCTCAAGCACGTCGCAGGTGTTGTTCTGCACCCAAAGCTTCGGCATTTCACCCGCGAGGTAGGCGGTTTGAGTTTTAATCCCCCGATCCTATTTTTGCTTCGAATTTCTTCTTTTTTTTGTCGTAGCAGGGAATATTGAGTCCCGAGGTTTGCACAGGAGGTTGCAGATCACAAAACGGACCACCAGGGTGCACCCGGTGGTCCACGGAAGATTCGCCGGCGCGGCGGCGCCGGTGCCGGCGGACCCGCAGCGGTCCGCGGCGGAGCGCGGCGGCCAGCCGCCCGGGACGACGGCACGCTGGCCTTGCCAGCGGAGCGTGGCGGTGTGGGGTGCCGCGTGGGGGAGGTCCGCTGACCCGCCCGACCGGCGCGGGCCGGCCCAGGCCGGTCCGACCCTCTTTTAATACATCGGGGTTTTAAAACCCCCTTGTTTTACTCCCTGGAGGTTGGATTTGTGTGCCGTCTACAGAGACGTGAGCCTGGCGAAGAGGTGAAACCTTTGGTGTGGGTTCGGGAGTTTTAAGTTTTGGGATCGTGGCCCGGGATCTTGAAACGTCAAATATAATAATAATATTTTATTATTATTCGACTTCGAGCCGTCTAATATTCTACTCAGAGCGTCCGATTGATGTGACGTCCATGGCGTTGAGACCCAGATGATACAAAAAACTTTTCTTGTTGGTTTTTGGGTGTTGGGACCGAGTTTGGGGTGCAGGCCCCACAAGGCTAGGTTTGGGGCGTTTATGGAGAAACACAAATTTCTCACCAGGAGTCCGATTTTGGTGGATGAATAGTTGACCCTATGTGTTTTTTCGAGAGGATCGTGGTGATGTGATCTGTTTGACGGGTTTCGGGATCAAGGTGTGGGCCCCACCCGAGCTGGCTTCGGTGAATAATACCTTTTTGCACCGGGGGTCCAGTTGGAATGAATGAGTAGTGGATCCCATGTTTTTTTCTGAGGGGATCGTAGTGGTATGATCCGCTTGATGAGTTTCCGGATCATTGTGTGGGCCCTGCACAGGCTAGCTATGGTGAATAGTTCCTTTTTCACCGGTTGTCCGTTTTGGGTGAGTAAATAGCCTATCCTGTGTGTTTTTTCATGTAGATTGTGATGGTGGCCTTAGTATCGGTCTTGGAGGTGCGTGGTGTGGTGTTGTGGAGGGTCTCTCGGGTTAGCGATGTTTGGACCAGCAGTGGTTGAGGGTACTCCCTTGGTTTGTTCCTACGAGGGTTTGCGTGGCATCACAACCTTTGTATAGGTTTTTGATCCTCTCGATGGAATGTTATATCTGTTGGAGTTGTGGAATCCCTTTGGTGGGCCCAGAGTGGGATCCTCTAGCATCATTTCCCTATATCAGGTTCTTAGAATCGATGTGACCGCTTATCCACGGGTGATGATCCCCTATCTAGCATGTTAACTCAATAGGGTTTGTGGAATCATTGAGAATATTATCCCCTACATAGTGGGTCGTGCTCAGTAGGGTTGTGGAATCGTTGGGTATACGATCACCTACTCAGCATGAGGATTATAGTTGGGTTGCAATATTGTTGGTTATACGATCCCCTACTCAGCGCGTGGTGTTGGTAGGGTTGCGGCATCATCAGTTCGATCCCCCACAGTGGGAGATATACCGTATAGGGTTTCAGTATCATCGTGACCATCGTGACACAGGTGATGATCCTCTATCTGATTGACATATTTCTGTCGAGCTCCAGATCGGGTTGTGGTATCCCCCAGTGGATCCTGGGAGTGATCCCCTATCCATGAGCTCTACAAACACCAGATCAGGTTGTGGTATCCCCCAGCGTACCCTGGGTGTGATCCCCTATATGTGAGATCTTTTTATACCAGTGTGGGTTCTGGTATCCCCTAGCGGACCCTAGGAGCACTCCCCTGTCTGAGGAGTTTGGTGTTTATGTTGTTTCAGCGAGTTTTCCTCAATGTCGATATCCGACGAGCGTGATCTCTTGTGTGAGCGTCTAAGATGTTTGTGTGCGATTTGATAGAGTGTATCTCTTGGACGAGTGTAATCTGGGATGATGGTGATCATGGATTGTGTTCTCCTGGTTGTGAACCGTTTTAGGTGATAAGGTCGGTACCTCATGTGGTTCGGTGCGTAAGTAGGGTATATCTGGATTGTTCATGGTGTATGTATGGGAATACACCTGAGTTGAGCTGACTAGTTGTGTTTAGCTGAGGATGGTGATGAGATGGAGTTTCTCTCATCTGGGTTCCCTCTGGCTGGGATGAGCGGACTATTTCCTTTCAGTTTCTCTATTTTGTTTTGGGTTTTTGGGGTGCCTACTGAGTATTGTTATACTCACCCGTGCACGGGCTTTGCCTGCACATGTTTCTGTCTTGTACAGACCACAGGTCTTTTGACGATGTCCCAGGAGGACCTGAAGCAGGCCGAGTTGAGTGAGTGGGACTGACCATGGAGTCTTACCGAAGTTGTGCCGAGGAGCTTTCCAGTGGTGCTTTTGGCAGCGTTTCCCTCCTTCTGAGTAGGTTGGATGCTTTGTAGTTTTCTTTTAGTGGGCCATATTTTCCCCTTTTATACTTCTACTATACTCTAGTTGTGGGATAGTTGTATGCATGCATTTACTTTTCAGTTTTATATATATCTGCACTGTTTTGTGGAGGTGTATATGGGTGTGTGTGTACATGTACCTTAGGATAATGCCTCCCATGTGTGTGATAGCCTACTCGGAACTAGACACTAGCCCCTAGCCTATTGGAGGTGGACTTGGGGAGTCACGGATTTGGCCTCGTTGGGTCGGGTCGTGACACACACACCGATCATGAACCAGAGAACCAAACTTTAAGAACTAATAAGCTGAACATAAAATTTTTATCCATGATCTTTGAAAATAATATTGCAGGGGCCTTGTTTCGCAGTATCCACTTTCCATGAACCATTATGTTCACCGTCCAATGATCTGTAGGCCAATGCATCATGGATGGTTCATGTACCATGGTTTTATGCGGTGAAATGCATCTGCATACCATAGATGTAGGCGGTTTTTCTACTGCATATCATGCAGTACACGGAGACCTGTGTGGATATATTTTAAATCCTTTGGACATTCTTCCATAGCCTTTATCCAACAATTTTTATCAGACTGGATTTTTATCGGCTTTTGGATCTTCTTGTGCAGGTTACAATGGTTTCTTCATAGGCTGTGATAAAATTGACGAAGACAAGGGTGAACATGGTGGGGAATAGTGAGGATCATCTCTGATCCTACATTATTCCTCATGACAGCTTCTTAAAGGATTTCTTGACGTCGGAGATCCTAGCTTACCCACTATTTGTACAGCTACCACTTTACAAATTTGGTATCCCTGATGACGTTCCTCTGTCATTGGATGACCCTGATACCCCTTTCATCCTCTTGGAGGCACTGCAAGGAAATGATCGCGCCAACATTTCCCCAGTAGGAGAAGTCATTGCTACTCTGATTCAGGAGAACATATTCATACTTGGAGGCTCGGCATGGACTTAGGGCAACCGTAGATGATACGATGGTGTCCCGAGACTAGGTGCCCGAGAGTACCCATCCATTATCAACATCTCCCAAGAAAATCCCAATGGCGGGTGGATCTCCAAGTGGGATATGCGGGCCAGAGGATGTTTCTCTAATGAATGGGCCTGGGAATTCTGGGTACATTAGATATATTTGGAGTCCCCTGACCAGTTGGAGGTGGTGGTCTTGTATCAGTCAACCTAGGTTTCTAAATTTTTAGTTTTCTCCCCAAGTTAAATCCTACCTGTGTTGCTGAGCCACTGGTGTTCAAGCACCAAAACCTTCCACTTATTGTATAGGGAGGTGGGAATTAGGTTATGTGATATCCACCAGCTTGGAGGACTCCCCATACTTGGAGAGATGTACGATGAGTTTCTCCCAACAGTCACTACATAGAACGACACTGACCATGTGTCCCTTTTGATAAAGAGTTTACTGGTCATGGAAGAGGGATTACTCGATCATCCCTTCCAGGCTCACTCTATTATCCCATTCAAGGCATGATTAAGGTTATTATTGCACGTGAATGGACCTAGGCTAAGGTCTTTTTGTAGTCAAACTCATCCATCCTGTCAGTCCCACCAGACTCCAGGTTCATATTGTGTTACCCTTGAAGAGGGATGATATACCACATGGGGATATGAGCTTCAACAAGACATATCACCTACACTTAGATTAGCAAGTTTCTTTTCCATTTTTTTAGTGGATATATTTTCCCATCTCGCAATTTATATACTAGGGTTCAATCCTATACCTTTATGATGTCATCCATTCTAGTAGAGGGTTAACCTATTAATTTTTCCATTTCCACTCTTGCTCGGCTTTATGAGTTGTTAGGATAGATACAAGAAGGTAGGACCCCATATCTTCCCAACATACCATTTCAATTTTTGTATGGGTGGATGGTAGAACACTTCCCATGTTATGAATATCATCATACTACAATGGTTCCTTATTCTAAATTTCAACCCACCATTCTCAACATTTTCATTTTTCATCCTAAAACTCTAAGGGTTATTAATGCGGTTGGGATGTTAAACGATGCTTCTCACTTCTAATTTTCACCGCATCCTACCCCTAATGGGTCATTAAGATGTGACAGGGATGGTTATTTAGAGGAATGTTCATATCTCATTGTGATTTGGGATGGTATGCTTACTACTCATATAGATCGAGTAGTGGTTTGTGAGCCATACCTTTCTTACCGATTTTCCAGGAAATTTGGATACCTCCAACAGACTACGCTATTTATGGCTGTTAAATTTAGGGGAGAGTCTCATCCCATAATTATTCACTAGTTATGGATTATGATGATTCATGAAGGTGACACTATGGAGGTTATCATTCCTAACACAACGAGATCCACCTTTCTGTTGCTGGATTATGACCAACTTTGGACAGCCTATTACCCCAATGGAGTGCTGAGAGAACCAGTTCAGAGGGTGCAGAAAAATTTAACCATTACTTGCCCCATCCTCACCCCAACGACAATGCCACACATTCCTTCTACTATGAAGAGTATAATAAATATGCCTTGTACTTCTATCCCTACAGCATCCATGATGGATACACCGCCTGTTCATTCCCTTGTGGTAATAATATGCTCAGTTAGCCGTCAAAAGCATCTGGGAGGGGCTTCATCGGTACAACCTATCTTAGTGGGGAGTGATTCAGTCTGATCCCCTCCTGTAGATACATCCTAATACCTTAAAGAGGCTAGAACCATTAGAGTATCACTGATCACCCTGAAAGTCGTGGCTAGTCCTCCGCATCCTGCTCCAACGGTTGATCCATCTGAGGTCAAGGAGAGTCCCCCATCATGGGTGACCTATCTTAGGTCCCTTCCCACTCTTGTGACACCACTTCCTTCTTGTAGACATGTTTCGGTGGAGGAGGATCAAGGTACCGATTCCGTAGGGAGGCACCAGATAGTGAGAAAGTAGGCATGGCGCAAGTTATGTTATCTTTCCATGGAGACACCTATGGACAATTTTGCTGATGAGACTAACAATTTTCAGCTATTATTCACTGAGCTGGGTTCTAGTGGCTTTGATTATTGGCACTTACACCTCCTCATCTACCAAATCATCATTGCCCGATAAGACTTTTCATCCTATGAGGACAATCTTGACAAGTTCAACTCTTTCCATCACCAGGTGGTGACCTTTCAAGATGTTTCGTAAGAATTTGATCATCTAATGATCGAGGAGGTGAAGGATCCTGATTTGATGGGAACCCAAAAGGAAGATCTATGGGAGTGTGAGTCACGCTAAGAAAGTTTTAGGGATCAACTATCCTCTTCACGTGATAACTATAAAGCCATCCAGAAGAAAGGGTGGGACCTTAAAGTTGGTTTGGAGTGGGTGCATCCGACAGTCAATGCTGAAATGGAGGACATAGATTATTTGGATAAAACTATTTACAAACCATGGAAATCACTTTCCATCCTTCTATAAAGGGTGAACTGAACCTTGTTGTAGCTCTATCCTGTGTCATGATATGTACTCCTCTTTTTTTGATACTTTGGAGAGACTCTGAATTGGGGATGCTCCTCCATTTTTTTGAACTCAATAAGGCTGATTTTCCTTTAAATATTTATTCTTTCCATTTTCATGTAATGTTAATTGATCATAATCATATAAACATCATTTAAATCATGTATTATTTTTAATACATAATTTGAAACCACTAAATTTAAATAATTGAATTGTGCTCTAATTTTTTCCTGAGTCGTAGGGCTCAGCAAGTGTAGTTTGACTATTGCTGAGGTTTTATGAAACACCTCATGAAGTTTTATGTATTTTTCATTAATACCCCAATTTTTTCCTAAGCCTGCTTGACATAGGCTTATCAGGCATAACTTGACATTTTCTTAGGCTGCCCTTTGCGGGTTTTCGACCTAACAAGATTTACATATCTTTTGATGGGTCAACGTTTTTAATGAACCAACACTAAAATTTTTCCCAGAGGTGCCTTTCGTGGATTTTACCTCAGGTGAGTATGGCATCTTTTTTGCTGGCAGTTCACAGTCCTTTCAATCATACTTATTACTGATGTTTTAGGTCAAAAAACTTTGACCAAACTTTACGAGATAAGGCCCTAATTAGAGATCGTCAGTGGGGAATGTTCTAATATCCTTCAGAAATGGATTATGGATTTTTATTGACCCTATATTTGTACATTTTGGACATTCATGAGGCTTGGAATCTATTTTAGGCATACAAAGGTAGGAAATGACTCTCCTGGGGATCAATTTTCCTTTGATTGATGAAAGTTTTTTTTGGGAAACATATATAGAGCCACAGGGGCATAATGTTCATAGTCAATAAAAGGTATCTGCATGACACTATTCTTCCATCTCCATTGGCCTTGGTAGGATTTACAACACTTTGAATTTATTTTTATGTTGGTAGCCACAGTGGGTGGATGGATTGAGTAATGGTGTCTAAAAATATTAGGGACATTCATATCAGCTTTGAGTAGTAAATTGTTCCTGCATGGTTCTTACTTGCATGAGGGAGAGCTTTTGAATGGATAGTTTAGTTGGAAGTATTTTTTATGTCAAGGGCATTTGGAAAGAGGAAGGTATGTAAGTTTTTATCCATAATTTTTCCAAATCTGGGGGTGTGGTGGGACATGAATGTCATTTGAGGGTAAAAAAGCTAGAAAATACTTTCCTATGGACAAATTTTCCTTTTATTGATAACCATTTTGAAGGTAACATATGTATATCCTCTGGGGAATGATGTTCATATTCCAACAAAAGGTGTCTGGAGGACACTGGCCTTCCATATCTGATGGATATTGGGAATTTTCTAGATACGGTATGTGACCTTCGACAAGGGGTGCACCTAAACACGAAAAGGAGAATTTTAAATGAAATTCTCCTAGAAATGAGTGGGGGCACTCTTCTTTTTATATAGATCAACTTCACGCATATGGATGGGGTATCCTCAGAAACCTCAAAAGAGACCAGAGATGAATCAGGCTCATATGTTTTGATATATCGAGGATGTGTATAGGGAGGAAAAATGTGAACCATAACTTTGAGGTCCCCTAAATCATGAGGTATGGAATGAGTCTTGGAATCCATTGGGTGTATTGAAATAGAAGATGAATCACCTAGGGACGAATTTTCCTTTGATTGATGGCCATTTTTTTGGGAAACATATGCAGAGCCTCTGTGGTATGATGTGCATAGTCAAACAAAGGTGTCTGCAAGACAGTGTACTTCTATCGCAGATGGCCTTGAATGATTATGAGGATTCAAGATCACTCAGATCATGGAGTTTGAGGTATGGAAGAAGTGTATCCAGATATATTGGAAACATTTGGGCTACGATTTACTCATAGAATTAGGCATACCTTATATAGATCTGTTTCACACACAGGGTGAGGTGTTCATCCCATCTTTGGGGTACCTGGTTATTAACGTCACATGGCTAGGATGTGGGGTTCCTCACGAGGGAGGGAACCATGACATGCCTTTTAGGGTCGTGCTTCTAGGACCAAATTCCTACTTTTTTGCCATAATGTCATGGTGGATCTCTCTCTAATATCCCTAAGCTCACTTGAGTTATTATTAGTGTGAAAACAAGGGATTACGAGGATTCCAGGTCATTACCTAAGAACAGAAAAATCAACATTAGAGGGAACTTTAGGCTTAATCCAATGCTATGCAGTTTAACGTCATATAGTAAGGTCAATTTTGGACTTTTAGTTTAATTTCGTGTGGTGAGGACACAATGTTGCTTAGTTTATAATCAAGTAGTGAGGATGATTATGTTTTCATAAAGATATTTAATAGTTTTGAGTTAATCGCAATCAGGATGCTCTGGAGTTACTTAGACATGAGTGATGATAGAAGGTGTAAACCACAGTCCCAGGGGAAACTTGAATCAGGAGAGATGACATGGGGCTTGGAATCCATTGGGCATACTGAGATGGGAGATGACTCTCTTGGGGACAAATTTTCCTTTGATTGATGGTTTTCTTGTGTGGAACATATGAAGAGACACCGAGGTATGATGTGCATAGGAAAATAAAGGTTTCCGCAGGACACTAGCCTTCCATCTGAGATGGCCTTGAAGGACCATGGGGATCCAAGTATTCTTGGGGTATGGAGTTTGAAAAATGATAAAGATGTGTCTGGGAATGTTATAAATATCTAGATTGTGATTACTCATGAACTACAAGAGCTTTCTCATAGATCTGACTCATATGTATAGGGGGAAGCATGATCTTTTGACTTATCATGAGTGGGGGTAATGTGCAGGATCTCATAACACCAAGGACTGGGTCATTCATAAATCTTGAAGAATTTCACAGTTTATCATCAAGCGATAAGGACCTTTCATGGACTCCCCGTACAAGTCTGAACTATGTATGGGGATAGGGGTATTATTTTTTTTTGATGGTGGCTGGGTTGAGATAGAAAATCTGAGCATCACTATGTATCCTGTGAGGACAGGAATCAAGATTTATGTAGTTATGCATGTTCCCTATACCGATTTGGCACGGTCCATGTGTAAGGACATGTGAGGAAATTTTTTTATGATGGATGGGCTAGGATCCCAAATCTAGGTGTCACTACATATCCTGTGAGTGTAGAAATCAATTCTTATGTAGTTCTTCACATTACCTATACCGATTTGGCTTGATACATGTGTAAGGAAATATGAGGGCGTTTTTCTATGATGGCTAGGACGGGATGCCAAATCTGGGCATCACTACGTATCCTGCATGAGAAAGAATCTAGCCATACATAGTTCTGAACATTCCTTGTACCAATCAGGCTCGGTCCATGTGTAGGGTCATTTTTGTTTCATTTTCTACAGGTGTCAGGTCTATCATATCTCCCTATAATTTGTTTGCGTAAAGGAATCCTTACCACTTATCCTAAGCTCATGTGAGTTATGCTCGATTTGAGAAACAAGGAGTAAACATAGGGTTTCCTTTGCAAGTGTTTTGAGGTAGAGGATATAATGGAGGCATTTTTTTAGTGGTGGTTGGGCCAAGATCAAGGATCAAGGTGTTTCTACGTATCTTGTGAGGGCAGGAATCAAGTCATACGTAGTTCTATGAGAGATCATACAGTTTATTGTCATGCGATTAGGATGCTTTGTGCTATTTAGTTTAACATCTTATAGTGAGGACATGAGTCAAAGTTTAATGTCATGTTTCAAGGATGAGTTCCTTACAGTTTAATGTTATGTGTAAAGTAAAATGACTCATAGTTTAAGGTCTTAGAGTTTGTACCATGGCATAGAGGTATTATAACTCATAGTTTAGGGTTATAGAGCTTGGACCATGACATGGTCATGTTATAACTCATATTTTAGGGTCATAGAGTTTGGACCATGGGATGGAGGTATTATAACTCATATTTTAGGGTCATAGAGCTTGGAACATTCCATGGAGGTATTATAACTCATAGTTTAGGGTCATAGATCTTGGACCATGAAATAGGTGTGTTATAACTCATAGTTTAGGGCCATAGAGTTTGGACAATGACATGGCTAAATGTCATGTTGCATGGAATAATACTGTACAGTTTAACGTCATGTGGTCAGGACAATAAGTCATAGTTTAGGGTCATAGATTCTGGACCATGGCATGTCATTGATGTTACGTGATGTACTTCTTCAGAAATTTTGCATTTGTGGGAGCCATGATGAGTTGTTTGTCCATTGATATAAGGGTGTATGATCTATTAAAATAGACCATATGTATGACATATGGTCCTTCCCACTTTGGTTCAAGATTTTGGGGATTCTTCTCGAGTATCATTGGGGTTCTGAGGACTAACACCATTTCTACTTTGAGGAAAGATTGAAGGCGAACCTTTTTTTTGAAGGCTCGTGCAATCCGGTTTTTTTAGATTTCCAAATGGTGTAAAGTGTTCAAACTTTTTTCATCTAGATGATCAAACTCATCAAACCATCTCTGGGATTTCTCTTCCATGGACAGTTGATCAAAAATGAACACACAAAGTGATGGAACTTGGATTTCGATAGGCAAAACCGCCTCTGCCTCATATACTACTGAGTATGGGGTTGCCTAGGTGGCAGTGCAGGTTGTGGTTCGGTAAGCCCACAAATCATGAAGAATATTGTATTTCCATGATTTCTTATCCTTATCAACCATATTTTTGGAGTATGTTGGATAGGGTTTTGTTTAAAGCCTCTATCTGTCCATTGGCCACAGCGTGGTAGTAGGATGAATTGTTGGATTTGATTCCATACTCCTTGTATAGCTTGTCCAACTCAGCAGAGCATAAGTTGGTGCCATTTTCAGTCAATATTGTATGAGGGACACCAAATTTGGTAATTATGTTGGCCTTCACAAAGCTAACATTTTTTTTCTCCCTAACTTCTTCAAGGGTTGTGGCTTCAGCCCATTTAGAAAATAAGTCAGTCGTTTTGAGTATGAACTTGAATTGTGTGTCTGTGTTGGGAGGATATGGTCCCACAACATTCATCCCCTAGGAAGGAAATTGCTAGGAGTACTTGGATATATGAAGTAACTTCGGGGTTCAGTGTATGAAATCAGAATTAACTTGGTAGCAATGGAACTTCTTAGCGAATATGGTACAATCTTGTATCATAGTGGGCCAGTAATACCCAAGACTTCGAATTTGGTGAGAGAGATTAGTTTCTAATTGGTGTGCTCTCCAAGCTCTGGCATGTACTTCTTTCATGATGGCAGTATTCTCTTCTCCATCAATGCTACTAATAAGGACTCTGTTAAGACCTCATTTGTAGAGAACCTTTTCTTGATTTACCCCATTGTACAAGACAAAGTTTACTGGTCATCTTCGGACTTATTCCCTTCTTTCCTTATCTGGTGGGAGTTCCCCCTTCTGAAGGTAATTTGTAATGGGTGTCATCCAGCCATTGGTGTGACCATAAGGATAAAAAATGGGACTAATTTCATCGATTTCCTCCATATTTCTCTGGATAAATGGCAAGACCATCCGGCGGTAAGCAATGATAATGACTATTTTATTTTAATCTGGATTAGCCAAGGTTGTGGGTGTATTTTCCAAAGTGTCGCCTTGGGAATTTTGTGACCATGGGACATAAGTCAAAATTAGTTCTGATGGGAATTATTCTATCTGTTCTTGAACATGGTTTATCAAGGGAACCAATACTTCTTTCTTAATGGCGTAGTCACCACTAGCCTGTTTGATGACTAGCTCTAAATCACCTTTTATTTTTAGTTGTTTGGATTGCACGTGAAGTTTCTTTTCCATTCCTGCAATGAGGTCCTGATATTCTACTTAATTATTTGTACACCCTTCTGAAAACAGAAAAGAATAAGGCAGGTTGGCCTTTTGGGGGAATACGAGTATAATTCCTATCCATGCCTTATTTAGATTAGTATACTCTATCCTTTTTCCTATCATACTTCGAGAAGCACCATCTAAGTACATTTCCCATGTCTGGGGATCCTCCTGGATGGAGAACACTTCTTCATCTGGGAGTTCGGTATTCATCGGTGTTGTTTCCTATGAGGGGTTTTGTGATAGGAATTATGATAATATCTGTCCTTTGATGGCCTTCTCTAGTACATAACATATGTTAAACTATTGTAGGATGACTTCCTATTGTGATAGGTATCCATTTAACATGGGACGGTTGATGATATATTTGATCGGGTTGCAACGGGAGAACAGTTGGACCTCATGGTGCTACAGGTAATTCCTGAGTTTCTGAACTACAAAGATTAGGTCTAGGTAGTTATTTTCAATTTTTGAGTACCTATTTTCAGCATCAATCATTTTTTAGATGAGGTAATAGAGGATTTTCTACCTTCCGACATCATTCTTCTGTATGAGGAAGGAGCCTAATGACCATTCCAGGGTGGTTACATACAAAATGACCAGTCTCCCCTCGACTAGCAGCATCAGAACCTGTGAGATTAGGATATATCTTTTGAGATTGTTTAATGCTTCATGGAAATCATTATCCCACTCATACATAACTCCTTTCTTCATCATCCTGGTGAAAGTTAATCATTTACCTGCCATGTTGGCTATGAAGCACCGGATGTAGGGGAGGTACCCATGGAGACCTCTTAACTCGGTGAGGTTGTGAGGTGGGGACATGTTGAGGATGGATTTTGTATTCTCAGGGTTGACTTAAATGTCATGATGGCGTATGATAAAGCTGAGGAATTTTTCAGAGGTAACACCAAAGGCTCACTTTAGGGGATTCATCTTTAAACTTTGCTGCTGAAATTTGTTGAAGACAATTTCAAGATCGGCTAGGTGGTTTGAGCACTGTCATGATTTAACCACCCGATCTTCTACATAAAACTTGATAAATTTTCCCAATAATGGATTGAATATGTGATGCATGGCACGCTGATATGTGGTGATGACATTTTTTAGACCAAAGGGCATCACTTTATAACAAAAAAACCCCTGAGAGGCCCTAAAAGCAGTAGCCTCTTTATCTCCTCAGGTCATCCAGATTTGGTTGTATCCAGAATATTTTTCTATGAAAGAGAGAGCCTCATATCTAGTGGTTTAATCGATCAAAAATTATATGATCAGAACCAGGAAGTAGTCTTTTGGGGAATATCGATTAAGGTCCCTCAAGTCAATGCAGGTTCTAATCTATCTATTCTTCTTTTTGATAGGGACTATTTTTTCCAGACATATCAGATACTGGAAATATCATATAAAGTTTTATTTCATTATCATATCCAATTCAGCCTCTATTTTGGTATCATGCATCAGGTGGGTCCATCTAGCCACTTTCTTATAGCCCCGGTAATCTTCTGGTAAGACCAGATGATGAGTGGCGACCTTAGGATTGAGACCTGGAATTTCTGTGTAATTCCAAGCAAACACATATCGATTCTTCTTTAGAAAGTAGGTATATGCCTCCTTCTCCTTGATAGGCATAGCCACACTGCTCAAAGTGGGCCTCAAGTCGTCTTCAGTGCCCAGGTGTATCTCCTTAAGTTCATAAATTATGGCGGAGACAGCTTCTTCGAATACAGGAGGGGTATCTTTGAGGTCTTTTTCCTCTTCTTATTCTTCTTCATCTTCATCTTCTTCCTCTTCTTATGGAGGGAGGAATTTTTGAGACTAAATCTCCAATGTTGGGAGAGAAATCATCTTTTTTCTTAGTGAGTAAGGCAAGGGCAGTTTGGTGTCCCAAGGATGGGTCGGGAGTATCTTTGGTATGGCTTTTCCTGATGTCATGGGAGTCAACCCACTCTTTCCTGTCTTCAGACTTGGAGGCTGTAACGAAAATCATGCATACAATTTATTCTATATCCAAGCTTGCAATTATTCATTCAAATTGTTTGATGGGTAGTACATACTCCTCCCCAAGTTGGTGGAGGGGATTGGTGGGAGCCATTTACAATCCATTCGGGGCAGTAACCCAATCAATTTCATTGGAAGAAGGATATTTTTCTTCTGATTCATAGAACCCTACATCGATAGAATGCGACTCACAAGGCTCAAATGATGATTTATTGGTATGTAATGTATCATTTTTCCTATTAGAGAAATATTTGACGCACTGATGGTATTATGATAGAATAGAAGCATAGTGATGTAGCCAGGGCCTCCCTAATAGAAAGTTGAAGGTCGTACTTTGTCATACTACCAAGAACTCAGAATCTAACATGTGGTATCCAAGGAAAGTTTTAAGCTTGATTCGTACCAACAGTTTCTACTCACTTTTTTCATATCCCAGCAGATTTGTAGTGCAGGGTGTCAATCTATTTTCATAATAGCCCAACTAACAAAGCATTTGCAGTGGGAGTAGGTTGACTCCAGAGTCGTTATCGATGAACATCCTCTAGACATCAATTCTGTTTCTCTTTTCGGACACATATAAGGGTTTGATATGCCCTTGAATGATGGAATCTTCTTCCTTGTCTATAAAGGAGATGACAGACGTCCTTTGTATGGGGAATTAAGGTAAAACTGCCCCCATCCCTATGGGATGGGGTTTCTCCTGTTCTTTTGTTGATGCACTACGACCTGGATTTTTTGGTCTTACAGGGGAATTTTGATTTAAAAATGCCCCCATCCCTATGGGATGGGGTTGTTCCTACATTGCAGTGGAAGCCACCTCTATTTCCACCTTTTCAATTTTATGTACTACTGCTTGGGTGTGAGCCGAATATGGCATTGTGCCTGCACAGATTCTATGGTCTTTTGAAGATATGAGCACTGCTTTCTGGTTGGATTACCTTGGGCGGGAAGCCTGCTAGATGTTCTTGGTTTCCTGACTCGGAATCTTTTTAATGTCTTGGTCTCTTCGTGCCTGATGCTTTTGAGACTTACTCTGGGACGTTTTCTGTTGAGTATCCCATATTTCCTGAGAAGGGGTTTCACTTTATTTCTACCTTTGGGTGATCACATTGCAGTATATCATTTCCAATGGGGTTTGCTGGACAATACTAGGGGTGAAGTATAGAGCTCCATGTTCTCCCTATCCCCAAATGTGAACTCTAGTCAGGGCATCTCCAATGAGGTGACAAAACTTATACAGTGCATGGAGGCAAGCCAGTTCAAGGTTTTTATTTTTCCTCTTTGACTGTGGTTATCGTGTGGACAAGAGAGCTTCCAGGTCAATTAGATGGTGAAGATCCCCTATCGTGTTGATGCGGTCTGCATACCCTTTGTAGGGTAGGAATTTTTCTTTCAGCTGGCAAAGATTCTTCCATATATTGAGGTTAATTTCATGTGTGCATTCCCCATACAACTCTCTTAGTATGTCAATGTGAGAAGTGGTCATAGGACAATAAATCACTGGTATATTATCCTTATCTAATTGTCTTCTCCTGAGAAACATATCCTATTGTTTTTCTTACAGGGGCTCCTCTACTTGATATGCCCAGATCAACTTCTTATTAATGATTTCATTTGAAGAAAATGGGCTGGTGGGAGCCTTATTGATATACAGATGGCCCGTGGGTGTCTTGGAAGATGAGTGTGGCCCCAGGCCATCCTTTGGTTGAGAAAGAATATCACTCATTATAGATGGATTACCTAATGTTTTTGACTCCATATTTCTAAGAACCTCAGTATAGGATGGATTTCTCATATTTGTTCCAGCAATGGGAGGACCTTCTTTCCAGTATGAATTTTGGTTGTGGTGAGGACCTTTGCAATTGGTGTTGCAATGGTGAGGGATACTATTGCAACATGATGCTTGACTGTGGGAAATGTTTTTATGGTGTATACCCTGGGGAGGACCTTCAGGGAAGGCTACAATAAGTGGAGGACCTTCTTTCTACTTGGTGTCACTGACTGGAGGACCTTCTTGATGACTTTTGTGATGGTGAGTACTACTATTACAACTTGATAATTGGATGTAGGGATAATTTCTACAGTGTAAATCCTAGGGATGGATTTTAATATATACTGCAATGAGTGGATGATCTTCTCGTTTCATGAAATTTCAATAGGGAGGTCCTTCACAACAACTACCATTGTGGGGAGGGAATTTTCAATGGTTGTCATCTTGGTGAGGACTACCATCATGAATCGACATCTGACTGCAAGAAGAAGCATATCTGTAGTGTATACCCTGGGGAGGACCATCAAGGTGGACGACAGCAAGGGGAGGACATTATTTCTGTCTAATATTCAGGACAAGGGGCTGGCTACATCGATGTGCATTAGGAGATATACTCTCATGATTGATCATTACTATCCCATGAAGTGAGCCCCTGTGGGTGCTCTACGGAGGACCTTCAAAGTTGCTGGTAGAAACATTAAGGGGAGGGCCTTCACAACTGATACTACCACTTCAATAATTTGTTAATAGACTGACAGGGTTTTGATCCTTTATTGATATATGCTTGAGGGCGTCAAGAACCTCATCTTTTAGCAGAGCAGGATCATGTATGTGCTCTTCATTTTCCATTTGGGTTTGACACATTTCATTTTTGAATGCTCTCTTGTGGGTAACTGGGGTTATCTTCTGTTGGTAAAGACCTTCATGTATAGGTCCCTATCTTGAGGGGTTCCTTGATTCCACTGGGATATTATGACATACATCTTGAGTTTTGTTGGGAATATATGCCCGCCTTGTAGTGTCCACCACGTTAGACCGACATCCCCCAGTTGGAACGAGTATTTGTTCCCTATCTGGTTGTCCGTGTATCATGGGATATTGATTTCTACCCTCCTGGACTGGATTAGGGATGTATAAATACTCTGAAGTGACTATCTCACTTTTCAAGTGAGTCATTCCATTCGAGGAAACTGGGTCGTGGGCCCGGTTTCTCGCATTTTCCGCCGATGCAATAATTTCTTAACTTGTTTTGATGATATGTTCTAGGATTGACATCTGATCTTCCATCATTTCTAGGATGTGATGAGATACATCTTTGGCTAGAACATGTATGAAGGCCCATTCCGATGTCAGAACAAGAGTTTGTTCCTACTCCGGTCCTCCATAATTTTCCAGTAGATACTGGCAGTTCTCCTGTGTCGGGGAATAATAATGAGTCTTCCACCGGTTTTCTTCTTCAGTTTCCACTGTATTTGACTGGTGGACTTCATATTCATGAGAGGTGATTTTCATCTACTCGCTTTCCACTGTATTTTTCTCATGGGCTTTGTATGCATCCAAATGAATTTGAATCCACTCATATTTTCTTGCCTTCCTATTTTTATGGAAGGCTTGATACACATTAGCATGTATTTGTGACTGTGTGTAGCTATTTTCCACCCTATTTAGTGGATAGGCTTGTTGTGCATCGGTAGATATCTGCATCTGCCTGTAGTTTTCTGCTCTGTCTGCACTGCAAGACCAGAGAGTACTAGAAATAACGTGCATGTGCTTGTGTTGTGCCACCCTATTTTTTGGTGGGCTTGAGTGGAGGGGGAAGAGTCGTATGTCTTCCCATTGATACCACCACATTAGTATGACGAAGTTACTACTTGGGAACTAGAGTGATAGGGTGTTCCTGATTATATATTTGACACCCTTGATGAGTAGCCTAAGGGCCCTAGGTCTTTTGGACTTTAGCAGGTGCCCTCAGCATAAGGTCCTACTCAACATAAGGAGGATTAGTCATCTGGTGCTAGTGGTGACGGTCTCTAGTAGGGGCCCATGAGTGGGACTCCTGTGCAGTTGAGTTGAAACTATGAGCATTGACTTCATCTTCCTACCTAAGATAAGGTAGGTACTCGTTATCACATTCTGAGGACAGGCTTCTGAAATGGTTTGAGACGAACATCGGGGCTGCCTTTTGCTGGGGTGTTGGTCATGGATGAGGAGGTGACTGGTGGACCTTTGTATACTGGAGGGCTTGTCTCGCGACCTATAGTGTGGGGAGAGTACCATTTCGGTGTTACTCCTTGATCAGCATGTTGGATACCCAGTGTTGAAGATGTTGGGTAGGTGAGGGGTCATGTTCTTCATTGGGGCCCTAGCCACCTATGGGATTGCTAATGTGTGTGTCTATATCGGTCTTCAGTATTTCATTTAGATTAAAGGTTTCTCTATGGGAACCTGCGACATACATGTATGACATATAGACCACAAAACCTCATCAAAGTAGCATTATTTTAAACATATGCATATCTAATGATTCATCTTGTCCCCCTTCCCCATTTTTATTATGGGGAGAAGGGGCTTGAGTGGGGTAAGCCCGCCACCTTGATTAAGTATTCACATCAGGTTCACCATTTTTGTTCGGCCTCTAAGGTGGCGCATTTTGAGCATACCAAGGTGAAGAAACAGGGCCGATGTGAAATGTCCTTTTGTCTTTTATCATTGGGGTAGAACCTTGGCCTTGGTTAAGGATTCATTTTGGGTTCACCATTTTTTGTTCTGCCTCTAAGGTGCCGTGTTTTGGGTGATGATGAAATGGTCTGATGAGGATCATTACCCATCCCTCTTTTCAGAGATGGTTTCCTGTCAAATTCACCATTTCTTTTGTTTCAATCCATTATATGTCATTATCCTTTAAAATAAGGTTAGATTAACCCCATGGGTACTGGGAAATTCACCCCTTTCACATTGAGAAGGAGGTTCCACAATCAATTGGTCCCAGCGAGAGATTGGGTGGGGTCAAGTACTTGTGAAATTAGTCCTCCTCAGATATAACTTCCTCGGATGGTCTCCAATGGCTTTATTTGTGGATCCAAAAACACCCAACAGCCCTGGTATCCATGATTCATGGACCTTCTTTCCAAAGGCATGTGTTTGTTGATTGATGATTTAGCCAACGACACTTGAGGACTCCATTGGTCAAGAGGATGGGAAGTCAGGCTCCCCACACCCTTCTGGGGGAGGATTATTGCCTGTTTTAGGACTCTCTTATAGATTTAAGTTGTGGTCATATGTTCTTGAATCCTTGGTTCATTCCTAAATAGTGTGTCCATAGGCTACCCTTGATTTTTAGGATCTTTGTAGGCAAGCATGTATCTAATGCTATAGATGTAATAGTGACTTGAGCCATACAATAAGGTGCTCTAGAGTTTATCATCATCTAGGGGGGCTAAAGGTGACTTGATGTTGGGATCAGACCTTTAAGATGGGTTTCCTACATATTCTCAGAAGAGGAATCATAACCCACGTAGTTTGGAATTATTTTGGGCTTATGCATGGAAGATTCCCATTTGAGGGGGGCATGGTTGGGTGAACCCTTTTGGATGGGAACCTTTTTGAGCTCGGGCCTTCAGGTAGGCGTCCTACTTATCCTGGTTTGATCAAGAATTAGAGTTCTCGTAGTTCAAAATTGTTAGGGAATACACATAGATGCTGCCCATTTGGGGATCATGATTGGGTGGACCCTTTTGGATGGACACCCTTTTAAGCTTGGGCCTTTAGGTAGGTGTCCTACGTATCCAGGTTTGATCAGGAATCGGAGTTCTCATAGTTTAGAATTCATGGATGTTGTAATCGTCACAAACCTCAAAGCCCACGTGAGTCATGCTCAGTGTGAGAAACAAGATGATGTGATAGATCCAACCAACCACATGCTTCCTCTCCAGTTGGTGGGAGAGGGAGAGCCCATGGTGGAAAATTTCGGGGTGACGGTGGGTGAGGATGCTGAGAGATGAACCTTTCAATGTGAAATGACATTAAAGGTCATGTGGCTCAGCCTCGAAGGATAGGGGACTTACCTCAGTGGGAGTTCCCTGGAATACGTTCTGGGAAGGGGAGAATTTGTGTCAACATCAAAAGGAGAAGTGAACATAACTCCTTTGACTGATCATTATTCCTCATTGAATAGAAAATCAAGTGATCACCCTTAATACCTAGAATAGGGAGCTTCACATCAGCATCCAAAGGTTGGACTCTGGGTTACCATGGGAATGTAGACCCATGGACATTACCAAATCCTTAACTTTTGTGGGGAGAGCCTATGTGAATCCGCTTACCATTGGTATGTAGACTCAAAGGGGTGCACTAATGCACCCGATGGTCTGATCATACGTTCTTGGTGGCTTTGGAGGAGGCTTTGTCCTAATGTCGGAGGACTGGTTCATAGAGGGACCACGGAGGACTGGACGGTAGTGGAAGGGTGAAGTTTGAACTAGAGGAAATAATACCTGAAAACACCCCATTTTGCATACAGATTTCTTATACGAGATGGGGGAGGCTCCACAAACCCTAGTGGTATGTGGGCAGAGGGGAAATCTGCATACCGATGTAGTATGTAGGCATGGGTATAGACCACCGTGTACCATAGTGGTGCATGGCCCACCACACCGCTTTGGGTTCCATCTACATACTAATGCAGTACGCGACACCGGGTTTAGTCCGCGTAACGATACACTACGAGGAGCACCATATTGAAGGAGGATCCAAGGGATTATCATTTTCCTTATCCATGAGAAGTATATGGTTCTTGATTTCACCATTTAGGTTATTTTTTCTATTATTATTATTCAGTTCCCCCATTTTATGGTTCGTGGCCAACTGTACCTACAAGGAGTGTGGTTCGAAATTCAGACTTCGTCAATGAATCAAGAATGAAGTTGGAATCTTCTCTGAACTCTTTCTTCCAACCTTTGAGTCCCCTTAAATCTTTCTTCGTCTATCCTCCTCAATTCCTTCTTTTCTCCATTTTATAGACCATTGGAGCAGTCGAACCTATGTGCATGTGGCACCATTTATGGAGGCACATGAAGATATATCCTAATCCACAGAAGACTCGGTCAATTGGGGTTTGTGGAGGACACATTTTGTGATCTTGGTTCTTGGAACCCTACCCATTCAATTCATCCACGAACTAATGAGTTCGCAGGATGGTATACAGATGGACTTCATGCACATGACTCCCTCAGCAATGTGGTTTGCAGTCCCCTGGGTTCACTAGACATCGCTATGCAGGCTAGAACCTCGTGGGTCATTCCATGTACCTAGTGGTTTGTGATCTAAGTGGTTCGCAGACCCTTCCTAATGATGGTATGTGATATATTTGAAATTATTTGAAAACTTGAGTTCCATCAAATTTATTCTAAAATTATCCACTCAATTTGATTCCATTCACCTTTCTAGACTTGTAAGAGTACTTACTTCCTTCTGCAAAGTGATTGTGGGAGTATTTCATTCACTTGGAGGATTTTTTAGGACCCTACAGTAATATATCATCAATATATACTACTATGAAAACATTTTCACTCCCATTAAACCTCTTATAGACACAAGGATCACACTCATTCTTTGTGATACCAAATGTTGGATCATAGAAATGGTGAAACACACTGAGAGGGGGGTGAATCAGTGTGTATCCCAAATTTAAATCTCTTACACTCACATACTTTTTAAAAAATTCTCTTATAGATTCTCACCAATACAGAAAACAAATACACAATAGAATTTTTAATGAGGTTCATCTCCTTATGGGTGACTATGCCCCTAGAGTTTCATGGTTATTATCACATACACATATCTCCCTTTTTATTATCAAAAGGAACTCAAGGAAGGATATGAGTTTGAACTCATACAATCATCTAGCATCAACCAATTGCACTTTCACATCAATAAAACAAATAATTCCTTTGATTAAGAATAGTCACTATTGAGAATATAAGCCTCCACATGGACTTCATATGATGATCATTTTCCCCTTCCTCTTACTTTAACAACAGTCTTGTATAGGTGTTCTTGGATGATTTTTCTTTGATATTGCAGGGTATCATTTTACTCACACACACACACACTTCTTAAATATGAAAATATATTTATATATAATATTTTAAATAGCATCATAATTTTCTCAAACTCAAACTCCCTAAAATCTCAGCCTTCAATTCAAATAATCTTTTTTTCAAATCCACATTTAATTTTTTTCCTTAATGTTTGGCTCAAGAGTTGTCTCATTTTATTCCTAAAATATTTTAAATATAATGTGATACTTTTTTATTAAAAATTTATAAAAGAACCATGAAAAAAATCACTAAATATTTCCATGTAGGCATAGTGATATTTCATATCATTATACGGTATGGGACTCATCTCAGAACACCATTATTTTCCTCCAATTGGAATTATTTTTATTTCAACAAGAATCATGATCATGTGTTTGATCATGATATTTGGCCTATAAAGAAATGATCACTTTCATCATCTGATTAAAAAATATTTTTATTTTAATATTCAAGTTTGAATATATCTCATTTAACTTTACTCCATATATATTTTCATTCTGAATTCTCTAAATTTATCATAGAAAATCATTGTATGCCCTCAATGTAACTGAATTATATTACATAGCTCGATTTTTATTTTTCTTAGGATTAATTATATTATGGGAACCTAAAACCCCCAATGAATAATATGTATTACTTTTTAAATTTTTGCAGACTTGGATTTCTTTTCATGTATTGAATTTTCTTATGCGATACTCAAAATATCTTATACGGTCCAAAATATATTATGTGCATAAGATAAATTCATTTTCCAAAAAATTGAACTCATATTCCAGGTACACATAAAATAATTATATTAGTGTATATGAATTTAATTATATGGGTCACCAAAAGATAAATTCATTTTTCATTTTTCCACTTGAACAAATGAAATATCATAAGTGGCTCCGAAAAATCATATGCGGTCCCCTCCATAAGATAAATCCATTTTACATTTTTCAACTATAGAATAGTACTTTTGTAAGGTATTCAAATCCAATAGGAACTTTTTGAAAACAATTCTAGGATTTAAAAAAAATATCTCTTATAATTTCTTGATCTCTTCAAAACGAAATTCAAATAATCTTCATAGAGTTATGCAAGTGCAACGGGCCTTGGATAGATGTTCCAATACTTCAAATCACCTATATTTCATTAGGGATAACTTTTAATGATATAAGAAACAAATCTTAAAGATGTTCACAGTGGATGAATATCAGATTCCATTCTAAAATATTATAGACAATATTATTATCTCCACAACACTTCATCATGTCTCCATTAATATCAGAACACTAATCATCACACTTAAACAAGTATTGTTGGAAAATAAAACATCATCACCAAAGGTTAAACAATCTCCCCCACCTCCCCTTTGGATTTTTTGAAAATACCACTCATTATTCTCCCCCTTATTGATAATAAAACTAAAGTGAGTAACTATTGTAGATCAACATGGTTTCTTGAAAGCAAAATAATCAAGATTCAACCATCACTAAGTCTTTGTGATCTAGATCTTTATATAAAATAAGATATATTTAATCAGTCATCAATTTTTTCTTTGAAACAACACACACTAAACCACTAATTCTATAAGAATAAAAAAATGTAGATCTATTTCTTACACAACCCAAAACACACATCAAAATAGATCACAAATAGGGAGGAAAAATTTCTCCCCATGCAAAAAACATCTCTACAAGAATGATCAAAGAAAAATATAGAATAAAACTTAAATTATGCATACCTAAATGATAGGGAATGGGATTCAATCCCATGTGAAACCCTAGTTTCTCAAATTGTTTAGTTATGAGAGGTTTTGTGAGAATATTAGAAACCTGTTCTTTAGAGGGAAAAATTCCAGTATTAAGATTTCCTCTTCAACTTTCTCCTTCAAAAAATTGTACTAATCTCGATGTTCTTTGATTTTGAGTGCTACACTAGATTTTTTGATAGTTTTATAGAACTCTGGTTGTCACATCCTATAACCAAAAGATTGTTAGGTAGGAATGGTTATGATGAATACAAAGACACAAGATGGGGGTGAATTTTGTTCTTTTAAAACATTGATAGATTCATAACTCCTATCTTGTTATGCAGCAAAACTTTCCAGAGCAGTGAGCAAAGGAAGAGGAAAAAGGTGATCCTCTCCACCATCAGTGAGCCAGAGAGAGAGAAACAGGGATTGACCCTTGGGAAAGTAGTGAGCTGACCCTAAACATTGTAAAGCCAGTGAACCTGGGAATATAAGTGATCTATCCCAAAATTTGTAAACAGCAGTGCACTTTTATTGGATTTGGTACATCGGCACATCGTCGGTGTATGCTCCTTGGAGGTATCCCAGTGAGGGTGAACCAAGTAAAAATCATTGTGTCATGTCCATTCTTTAGTTTTTGTTTATACTTTTCTACAAGAAAGAGAGAGAAGAGAGTCTTTCTTAACAGCGAGACAAGATCAATAGGGACATTTGTTTTAATATGTCATACCCTGATTCACCCCCCCCCTCAGGGTATCTAACCTAGTGGACCTAAAAATTGGTATTAGAGGCAAAGGTTTATTTCAGCGGTTCTCTCTCAAATGGAGGTCACCAATCATAAAGGGATTCCAATCTTCGACGGGAACAATTTTCAACTATGGAATAATCAGATGCAACACTACTTCCAATCTTTGGGAATTGATGCATTCATAGTAGCAATGCATGGTATAACAGCTCACAACAATAGTGGGGCATTATTGGAAGCCGAGCGAAGAGAATTGGATTCTGACACCAAGGGAATAAATGCTTTAGGGGTATCCCTATCCAATTCTATCTATATGAAGGTGATGTAATGTAAAACATCACATTCCATGTGGGAAAATCTTTTGAACATATATGAAGGAGATACAGAAGTTAGAGAGGCAAAGCTACAAGTACTATGGAATAAGTATGAAGATCTGAAGATGAACCCGAATGAGTCTATTGATGCATTCTTTTACAGGGTAAATATTGTTGTGGAAGATATGTGAGGCCTTGGAGAAGTCATTGAAGACATAAATATCGTAAAGCGCATCTTGAGGAAACTTCCACCTCAGTTCAATCTGAAAGTTTCAGTACTAGAAGATAAAGATCCAAAAGAGCTGACACTGGACAATTTGCACAGTACCTTGGTTTCATATGAAATGAGGAATGATGATAACGAGGTTGTGGAAAAGGGGAAATCCAAAGAGGTGGAATTTAAGGCCATGAAGAATCTCATCATTGAATATTCTCATAAATAAGAAGAGACATATGAGTTAATGTCATTCCTCTCCTCAAATATTCAACTATGAAAAGGAAAGTTCAAAGGGAAACTTCCAATTTATTGCTTTAGATGTTGAAAAGTTGGTCATATTGCCACAAGGTGTCCCAAAAATTTTTAAGAAGAAAATGATGAAGATGAAGTTAAAATTACCAAGAAGAAATCATTAGCCTATGTGAAAGGGAAAAAGTAGTTGAAGAGAAATTTCTTCAAGAAGAAGAATCTTCTTTCACAAGAAATAGATGCTCAGATAAGTCTGAGGTTGAAGAGGTTGAGGAGATTGAAAATTACAAATATCATGGAGAAAATGCTATGGTGGAAGTCATCGGTAGTTCTCAGGAGAAGAACGAAACCAAAGGTGATAATGAATAAGAATAAGTTGAAGGAAGAATAGATATGAAAGCTGAGTTAGAGGCTTCTCTTAAATAGATATATGTTTGGAGAGCCAAAACAAAGAAAGATAACAAATTTATTTGTGATGTCAAACTCTATATGCAGCAGCGGGAAGAAGAGAAGTATGACTTGATGGAATAAATTGAGAAACTCAAGTTATCAACACCATAGAACTCAGAATTAATTAGTGATCATAAGCTCAATATTGAATAACAGAAAAGGGAGATAAATGGCTTGAAATGAAAAGTGAAATATCAAGTCAAGTGTATCAAATAACTTGAAGAAGAAGTGGTCAGTCTGCGACAAAAAATGAAGGATCAAGAAAAACTCTTGACAACCAATGTGATATCAGGAAAGAAGGTCATTTAGAGGATAGAAAAGATAAAAGATGAGGATAATATTTTAGTAGGAAAGAAGCATCAATAGAGCTCAGATGTTAAGGCTGAATTAGGGCTTGATTGAACACAAAAATCTGTAAAAATTGAAGTCAGACCGCAAGTACCCATCCCGAGGTTGAAGGTTGATTTGGGCACAAAGCAGAATCAGAATATTCATAGATCCCAAGGGGAAACTCGTAGTGCATAAGTAACATGAAGGAATGCACCTTATATCAGGTGTTATTATTGTGGAAAGATGGCACATTCATATTATGTGTGTTCTATAGCCAAGAGATATCAAAGGGAACAAGAACAAATGTGGAATCCAAACAGAGAAAGGTTCTCCAAAGCATATTTCGAAGGACACTATTTTTGGTGCGGTGGATTTGGGCACATGGCTAGGTACTACATTTCGACCATGCAAAGTAATTTGCCAAAGAAGAATCAAAATGTTCACAAGAAACAAATAAATAAACCAACAGGTGAGTTAAAAATGCAGAATAGATTTGCATCTTTGCAAGATGAAGCTGGTCCATCATACTCTGAGAAATAACAGAAGTCTCAATCCATGCTAAGTGTGAAGGAAAAAATATGGAACAAAAAGAAGAAGGATGAGAAGGCTATGGTGGAAGAAATTTCCCTTAAAGCATCAGATCGCTCTGTTGTGTGGATACTTGATAGTGGTTGCACATCTCACATGACAGGTAATAAGGATCTTGTTACAGGCATAAAATATGATAAATAAGGAGTTTTCAAGTTTGAAAATGATGAAGGCCTGAATATTATTGGCATAGGAAAGGCTAAGTTTGGGGGAAAAGAGATGAGATGTGCTGATGTCTTAGTAGTAGAAGGACTCAGTCACAATTTTCTTAGTGGCAGTCAACTATGTGACTCAGGACATTCTATAAGGTTTAGTAAGAAGATGTGTGTTGTCAAAGGAAGAGACGGGGCAATTGTTCTACATGGAAAAAGAACAAAGGGAAATCTCTACCTAGTAAGTGGAGAAGAAGATATGTGTTTTCTGTCCAGAGAGGAAGAAAACCAATTGTGGCATAAACGACTTAGTCATATTTTCCAAACATCCCTAGAATATCTGGTAAAGTGTGAAGCAGCAAGAGACCTCCCTAAGATATCAGGTGATCATTCACATACGTGTGACGCCTTTCAACAAGGTAAGATCATCAGAAATATGTAAAAATCGAAGGAAAAGAATTCGACAAGAGTGATTGAATTGGTTCATGCTGATGTCTATGGACCTATTTCACCAAGATCCATTGAAGGGAATAGGTACTATGTTCTTTTCATTAATGACTATAGCATAATGGCATGGGAATTTGTTATTTCCCATAAGTCTGATGTGTTTAGCTGCTTAAAATAGTACCGAAGGGAATCTTAAAAGGTACTTGGACAGAAAATTCTGAAGTTTTGTACAGACAATGGTACAGAATTCACAAATAGTCAGGTGGAAGAGTATCTCGAGAAACATGGGATAAGGCATCAAGTTTCTTCAGTAAGAACTCCCCAACAGAATGAAGTGGTTGAAAGGAGAAATTGGATCATCAAAAACATGGCCATAACAATGCTTATAGAAAAATACCTACCAGAGAAGTTTTGGAAGGAATCAGTATTGACATCAATCTACATTTCTAATAGGGCTCTGTTGTGTCTGAAGGAAGGAAAGACCATGTATGAAATGTGGTACGGAAATAATCCAACAGTGAAATACTTTTGAATATTTTCAAGTAAGTGATTAATTATCAACAAAGAAAATAATAGGAAGTTTGAATCATGTGGAGATTTGGGAATATTTCTGGGATACTCAGGAAAAATCAAAGCACACCAATGCTTTAGCAAAAGGCTGGGAAAAGTAGTTGAGAGTAATGATGTCACTATTGTGGAAAATGAAGAGAATATTCAACAGCACATTGAACACTTTCTTGATGAAAGTGATGAAGAGGAAAGTAACACAGGAGGAGAAGAAGTGGCAGATGCTAACTCAGAAGAAGACATTGATGGTGAACAAGAAAGTGTCAAGTTTGTGTCTGCAAGGAATCCAAGGAGTGGAGATGAAATTGATAGGTAGAATATCATTGGTGATCAGGAAGCTCCAGTTTAGACAAGAAGAATGAAGTCACTACAACAGACATCTTTCCTATCTCAGGTAGAGCCTAAAAGCATTGAAATTGCAGCTAAAGATGAAAAGTGGGTTCAGGCTATGAATGAAGAGATTGATCAGATTGAGAAGAACCAGACCTGGGAGATTGTTTCGAGACAAGCAGATAAAAATGTCATCGGGACTAAATGGGTCTATTGCAACAATATGAGTCAAGATGGTGTAGTGGTTCAAAACAAAGAACGAATAGTGTGCAAAGGATACTCCCAGATATAGGGAATATATGTTGATGAGACATTTGCACTGGTTGCAAGGTTGGAGACAATCAGATTATTCCTAGCCAGTGTAGTGCAACGGAAGTTCAAAGTGTTCCAGATGGATATCAAATCTGCATTCTTGAATGGGGTTCTAGAGTAGGAATTGTATATTGAGTAGCCAAATGGTTTTCTCATTCATGAATATGAGAATAAGTTTTGCAGACTGAAGAAGGCATTGTATGGGCTGAAACAAGAACCAAGAGCATGGTACTCAAGGCTTGATTAGTACTTAAAGAATCTTGGTTTCCAGTGTGGGGGAGTTGATTGAAATCTATATTTCAGCAATGAAATTAATAAAAGGATGATGGTGTGGGTTTATGTTGATGAAATAATATTTGGCAGATCAGATGAATCCCAGTTCAGACAGTTTTCCGAATTCATGAAAAATGAGTTTGAAATGTCAATGATTGGAGGGATAACATTTTTCCTTGGTCTACAGGTAACACAAGGAAGGAATGGAACATTCATTTCTCAATCCAAATATTCCAAGGAGGTTTTGAAAAGGTTTGGAATGGAAAATTCCAAGGAAATGAAGACTCCAATTGTTACTTGGACGAAACTATCCAAAGATGAGGATGACAAGGAAGTTAATATCACAGAATACAGGCAAATTATTGGAAGTTTGTTGTACTTGACCGCAACAAGGCCTAACATTGTATTTGCCACATGCCAAGTAGTGAGATATTAGATTAATCCTAAGGAAATCCACATGCTTGTAGTGAAAAGAATAATTTGGTATATCAATGGCACGGTGGAATTTGGCTTGACATATACTGATAAATCTCAGACAGAGTTATTGGGATATAATAATGCAGACTGGGCCGGTTCAGCGGATGATAGGAAATCAACGTCAGGTGGTGCTTTCTATCTTGGTGGATTGTGTATTTCTTGGCTAATCAAGAAGAAAGATTATATTTCATTAAGTACCGTAAAGGCTGAGTATATTGCGGCCACTCAAGCATGCACACAGTTAGTGTGGATGAAGCAGCAGCTTGAAGATATGGGAGTTGAAGTGAAGTCTCCGATCAGAATCTAGTGTGATAACTCAAGTGCTAGCAATCTTATTAAAAATCTAGTTCATCATTCAAGGACAAAGCACATTGAGATCAAATATCATTTCATCAAGGAGAAGGTGGATCAAGGGCTTGTGAAGTTGGAGTATGTGCCTACAGAGCTACAGGTTGTAGATATTCAGACAAAGGCCTTACCCAAGGAAGCATTCGAAATGCATCGACTGGTTCTGGGAGTTCATTCGACTCCCCGCACTTAAAAGAGTGTGGACGTGGAACCCCCTCTCCCTGAGGTATGATGTGTTTTTTCCTAATGTTCAGATATGTGTTCTCTACTCTGTTACAGATTACAAAGGAGTGACCTTTGGGTTCGTTGACAAAGGGGGAGAAAATAGTGATTGTCCAGGGAGAGACAGTGTGGCTATTTAAGAAATCATGAAAGATACAGGGATAAGCTGACAGGTGGAGTAGGCATATAGGGGGAGTTGAAGCTAGTTCAAAGTGCTTAACCAGAGCTTATCTTGGACAACACAAGCAATAGTGCTAAAGAGGATTTGTAGCTGACAAGAGTTAATGTTTTGAGTAGATAGGGGGAGCGTTTGAAACTTGACGATACTAGAAGTGATCGATAAAATAATAGATACCATGACAGTCAAGGATCGTGATAAAAGCAGAAGAGTGGTGTTGGAATGCACTAAGAATATTTCCAAAAATTGGTATTTATTTGGTATCAACAGTGGGTGTTAGAGTTGAAGTGATTCATTGATGAACTTTTCATTTACTCTTGTTTCTCATGCCAATCATTACTCATGTGGACTTAGAGTATATGTTGAGTAAATCCTTGATCGCTATCAGAATTGCAATAGGTGAATGATGGATAAAGAATTAACGATGTATCTTTTTATGGAGGATTTTTCAAAAAACCCAAAGGGGGAGATTATTTGGAAAAAATACCTTAAGGAATCCTTAAATAATTTTTGAGGTTATTGTGTTTGTTGAAAAAGTGTACATCTGTGTTGTGATTATTGACAAAGAAAACCATGACGTACAGATTTTTCAACAAAGGGGATTTCATGGTGGCATGTCGAGTTCAAGGGTTGTGGTTAACGATCCATGTTTTATTCAAGAATGTTGACAAAGGAATGGATGATCTGGAGGCGGTACAAAAAGAGAAGATACAAGGTGGTGTCGTTTTCTAGTGTTTGCCAAATTTTTGGGCCTGAAAATCAACAAATGGAGAAAAGTGGTTTTGGCAAAGGGACTTGCGCGCCGTTGTCTTGAAGCAGAGACTTTCGCGTCGAGACTTGCGTGCTGAGGGGAGACTTTCACGCCATCAAGTAGGGTGTCCAAATGCCTATAAATAGAGGTTGACCCCTCCTCATTCAGTGTGAGTTCAACACTTAGAGAAAATCAGAGCTCCCATCGCACAGGTGTGTTGGTCGCGCAAGTGGTGGTGTGGTCGCACAAGTAGAAGTTGCGCGCCATTTGATTGTTGTGAATCTAGAGTGGTTTGGGAGAGAAAGGAAGGGAGTCGTCCAAGTTTTGAGTTTAAGAAGGGGGTGTCACGCAAGTGTTTTGTTGAAACTTGAGAGCTAGGTTTTGAAGAATCATTACAGTTGATGGTTGCACGCCAAAATTAGTTTGGGAGTGTGAGTCTCGCAAGTTTGGAGTTGAAGAATCTAGTGTCGTGCAAGTTGTTTTGGTGAACTTGTGCGCCAGTTTTAACTTGCGCGTCGATACTTGCGCTCCATCTTGGAGAAGGGCACCAGGTATGGTTGAAGCATGATAGTGATTCAGGGCTGCGTGAAAGATGGAAGATTTCCTGATACCTTCGGTGGAAAGTGAGATTCATCTACGGGTGAAAGTTGGAATTCAATAGAGCATCTACGTACAATAGAGGATGTATTCATTAGTGATAATAAAGAGACCTACAAGTGAATAAAATGTGAGTGGATCCTTTCCAGAGCAGTGAGCAAAGTAAGAGTAAGAAGGTGATCCTCTCCACTGGTGGTGAACCATAGAGAGAGAAACAGGGAGTGACCCTTGGGAAAGTAGTGAGCTGGCCCTAAACATTGTAAAGGCAGTGAGCCTAGGAATTGAAGTGATCTATCCCAAACTTTGTAAACAGCAATGCACTTTTAGTGGATTTGGTACATCGGCACATCACCAGTGTATGCTCCTTGGACGTAGCCTAGTGAGGGTGAACCAAGTAAAAATTGTTGTGTCATGTGCATAATTTAGTTTCTATTTATACTTTGCTGTAAGAAAGAGATAGAATAGAGTCTTTCTTAACAGTGATACAAGATCAATAGGGATAGTTTTTTTAATCTGTTATACCCCGATTCACCCCCCCCCCCTCTCAGGGTATCTAACCTGGTGGACCTAACACATAGTTGTATCATGGAGATAATATTTAGGGGATGGAAGTAGTGTCTTTTCATCAGTATCCTCCTCCTACATGAACAAAAACATAAAGGACATCAATTCAGTTTCAATGGAATCATGCCCTTTTAAACATAGCAGTGAAATCAGTCTTCCCAATACCTATATGGGATAGCCAAAATCGATCATGAACATTTGAAGTGAGCTGAGAACCACCAATAAGTGAACTAAATATGAATATAGAAACCGAACATTAAATAAATATGATGAAGGTATGCACATAATGTATCATTTGTTATAAAAAAAATATAAAGGTACAAGATTCAAAAGTGCATACCTGGGGATCAACTACCCAACCATGATACAAACCAATGTCCAGAAGATCGAATATTTCACACTCAAGAGTAAACTCGAAATCATCAATTCTGCAAGCATGGTGTATTCCAAGTAAATTTGACTAAAAACACAACAAATGGTTACTAATGTCTTGAAAAAAATGGTATAAAATAATCATTACCTCCTAAATTTTATATTCATGTCAATCCCAGTTGCAAGTCATGGGAGAAAATCAATCGCATCAGCTATGTTTTCTTATTGGTTCTCTATATATCATGCATCGTTATCCTGCATATCAGTACAAGTCATCAAACTCACAATATGATCAGTTAAACTAATTGAGTGGCCACCTCAAGCAAAAAATAGAAAATTGGACTACATACCATCGGAGGTGTGCGAGAGGAGATAGAGGGGCCACCTCAGAGCAGCATCATCGAGGAGGTACGAGAGTCACATTAGAGGAGGATACAATTAAATATAATAATAATAAAACTTAACTATTACATAAACAAATGTACCTCATAATAGCATAATTCAATATAAGTAGAAATAGTCAGAAACACTGTAATACAATTCAGTATTACAATAATCAAACCTCATTGCATAATAAAATTACACATATTAAAAATCCAAAAATACAATTCACATCAATAGTGAGTCTCAATATTAGTATCATCAGATTCTTGATAACTCTCATCCACACCTCCTACAGAAACACCATCAACACCTCTCACACCACCAGTATCATCATCGACATCAGCATTGGTACTGACACCGACACTTGGACCGGCTCCGGCTACATCTCCGGCTCCAGCTCTAGCTCTAGCTCCAGAAGAAGAATCTACATTTGCAGAAATCATCGACATCAAACATTTTTCAACTGCTGCAGCTACTTCTGGTGAAAGTGTTGAAGAAATGGCAAACATAACTTTCTTCATATTTTCAAATATCACCTTTTTTTACTTTTTGAGTTTCTTCTTTGATTATGAAATCCATCTATTCCACTGTGACCAAACCAAAACTGGTACTCAAAGAAACGTTTTTAGTAGGCCAGTATCGAGATGGTACAAACTTCTTCCTAGGTCGACAATGCACTCTGCCCTAATGCTCATCTCTTAATACCTGATGTAGATGATCATTCGGGCCCAAATTTTCAGGTTCTTTTTCTGCCAATGTCTCCAAAGCATTCTCTTCATTTTTATATAACATAAATTAAAATGATAAAATAATATAAGGAAATAAATTAATTCAAAATAAAATAAATTGAAATATACTTACAATCGCCTTCTCAGTGTCAGTATTTGGCACAGTACCATCTTTCTTTTTTCTTCTTATACAAAACAAAGTAGAGTGAGGAATGCGACCCTCGATATTCAATTATTTTTTCTGGAAAAACAAAGAAATAAATAAAAATTGTAAATCAAAAAATTACACTAAATGAGGCTAAATATTTTAAATATTAAATTACATATCTTTTCTCAAGATTTGGGAGTGAAGTGTTTCCATGAGTATAAACATTTTTCATTACACTCTTATTTCTTTTATTTTTGTCTGATTTCTCCAATAAACAAATAATTATATAATTTCATTAACATAAATAAAACTCATTTTCAAACAAATAAATGAATATATATATATAAATTTAACAAATACCTTAAACTATTGACTCTTCTAATAGCCGATCATCTCTTTGTATTATAATATTGGACAATCATGAATCACTGGTACTACTTCAAGCTCCATGCCAACTCTCTTTTTCCAACCAAGATATAAGTCATACTCATACGCTCGCCACATTTCAACTAAATCCATTAACCTTGCATCATTGGCATTTTTTCCATCAGGAAAATTATATCGGAGCTACAATGGAAAAAATATTTGTTAAGAAAATATTATAAATTAATATATATAAAAGTTGATTAGCATTACTTACCCAAATCTCTACCCAGGCATTGTCCTTTAATTGTTCTTAAACTTCCCTCCAACTTATTGGTTTAACCAGAATGATATTGTTGTGTCTAGCAAGTATTCCCATAAAAATTTTACATTCCGTACCTTTTTTTTAATAATAGCTTTGTCCTCATTGTATTCAACCATGATTTCCATGTGTCGATTCGAAACCTCTTGCATTTTTGTGTGGACTCGTCGTCTGGTGGAGACTAGAGCTAATCATGAAAAAAGTAAAAAAGGATAATAATATATATGAATTTATCATTAATCACTAACAGTAAGGTTTAAACACATACCAGTGGATGGGGGATCAGCTGACCCCTGAATTGAAGCATCTAGAGGGGGAGTAGCCTCTGTGGTAGGTGGGATATCTATAGTAGGAGTACTCTGTACGGTATATAGATAACCCTATACAGATAAGGTTGGATATGGATATAGATATAGTGGTGGGATATATGGGGGCACAGTGCCAAGAACAGTGGATTGTGGGAATGGAAAATAAGGAGGGATGTGAGTCTGAGAACTACCATCTGATGTGGGTGCGGGCAGAAAAGGATATGGAAAATTTGGGTATGGATAATATGGAGGCGGCATAATGAGAGTATGACCTTCTGGAGACTCAAGCGGCATAGTAGTAGGTTGAACTATATAATCAATACCCCCCACCATACTATCAGCCTCTATGGTATAATCCAACCGTCTCCTCAACGAAGTAGCCTAAAATAACATAGATGATAAAATAAAAATAATGATAACAAGATAAATAAAATGAAAGAACATAATATTCCAAAATAAATTGTACTTACAGTGTTGGCCATATGAGACATATGTTGTTCATTTCTTCATATTGTTTTATTTCTTCTAATATCATCATATTCAGACATTTTGACCTGTAAATTTAAAATAATATTCTCAAGTAAATAGAAATAATTAAAAATGTTAAATAATACAATTGTATCATAAAACAATGAGATACATTTTTATTGTGATATTTATATTGATAAAATATCAAGACTTTTCTATGTTTAAGAATTACTATAGATGTGCTTAAACAAAAATTGGTCAGACTATAAATAGTTTTATATTCGACAATGGTATAAAATATACTATTTAATTTGATATCATGTATGGAAGTTTAAAAAAACACATACAATATTACAATAATGTCAGGTAAATACATACAAATATGTCAATGCTCTATGTGATTTGTGACAATTTCTGGTTCACAATCTATTCTATCAATTGAGTCATCTGTGTCATCAAATGCAACATTTGAATAAATATTGATAGGTTCATCCACAACATCATTGTCATCTATTTATTCATCAAAAATATGTCTAGGAATGACATCAACAATAAAACCAAATTGCTTTTGTAATAGGTCAGTTATATAAAACACATGTCTAGCCTGTGACGCAAGAATATAAGGTTAATCAGTGTAAAGTTGGCGATTCATATCAATCACTCTAAATCCACAGTTATCAATATGCATTCCTTATTATGTCATTTAATCAAACCACTTATATTTAATCTTTGCGACATGACCATGTGCATAGTAATATAATAAAATGATTCTTTCAACAACACCATAATATGGTATATTTCCTGACTGAGGTTGTCTATATAATGCACTCACATAACAATTTGTTGTGGTGCTTATCATGAAACTGTCATGATGTGTTGCCATTTTCTTATACAGCTATTTATAACAAATTTAAATCCATTGACAAACATTTCTTTACAATCACATACCACATCATTTGGACCAAAGGATAATGCTCTTACTTCATCTAATAATTCATTCATTCATAGAGTTAAAACCTAAAATATACCAACATTGAATATTAAACAGAGACATGTGATTATGTTATGAGAAGAAGAAAAATCTATTACCTTAGACTTTAACCAAGAAGAAAATTATTTGATGTGCAACAGTTCCTTCCTCTTAATAGATAGAGAGTGATGTCTCTTTTTTATAATTTCTAAATGTTCTCTAAAAATATGAAAGCTTAAAAATATCAGAAGATATAAAGAAATAAAATAATGAAAAAATGCAGATTTATTTTTTTTACTTACTTGATATAATCATCAAGCACGCCATAGTTGAATAATATTGTACGATGAGCCATTTTCCCACTTTTCCCTGCTTAAAGTACACAACGAGTACGATCTAGATATCCCCCCTATTTGGGGTAGTGAAGGAAATGCAGGCTTAATGGGATCATATTTCTCATCTTCAGTTCTAATAAGTCGATTAGAACTCATGGTGACATTATCCAAGTACAATGAACATAAATCCATGCATTCTTTTTCTAAATAACATTTCATAATAGATCCTTCATGGTGATATTTATTTCTCACATAAGATTTCAATGTAAAAATCATTATTTTTGTAGGATACATCCACCGACTCAAAACATGACCAAAAAAAGGAATTTTGTGCGAAGATGCATAGTTAGATGTAACATACATGTGAAAAATGACGGTGGGAAAATTTTATCCACGCCGCAAAGAATAATCAGTGCATCTCTCTATAATTTATGAACAACACTTCTGCTCAGTCTTTTGGCACACAGATCTCGATAAAAATGACATAACTTAATCACATAAACTCTAACATTATGTGAAAGTAAATTTTAATTGGCAATAGGAACCAAATCATGTAACAATACATGGTAATCATGGGCTTTAAGAGATTTTAGTTTCACATCTTGTGTATTCACCCTTTTCGAAATATTACTTGAATAACCATCTTGAACCTTAAAACTTTCCAAGACCTGAAGAAATTGTTTGTTCTCCACATTTTTCATCGAATAATAGGCAATAGGGACTTTCCACTTATTTTGACCAATTAACTTAGGATGAAGTTTTTCTCTTATACCCCAATCCATCAAATCACAACGAGACCGCAAATCATCTTTTTTTTGCCTTTGAAATTTAAAATAGTAGCAAGTAACATCTCACAAATGCTTTTGTCAATATGAATTACATCCAAACAATGATGTAATAAATTTAGTGACCAATATGGAAACTCAAAAAATATGCTTTTCTTTCTCCAATTGTTATGAGACTTTGAATTAACAAGTTTTCACTTTCTGATATTTGATTGAATTTTTCCAAGAACATAATTAAAATCATTAAGTTATTTAATAATGTAATTCCCTGACATTTGTTGAGGAGTATCATCTGTCTCGACGGAATTATCAAAATGTCTTCTATTTTTCCTGTATGGATGATTCATCGGTATAAATCGCTGATTCCCTATGAAGTTGAAAGTTCGTCGAAACTTTAATCTTCAGAAATTTGTATTTTTCATACAAATAGGGTAGGATAATTTCCCTTTAGTACTCTAACCAAACATCATTCCGTAGGCAGGAAAATCATTTATCGTCTATAATAAAGTTGCACAAAACATAAAGTACTCCTTATTTAATGCATCGTACACCCGTTCACCAATAATCCAAATCTCCTTTAACTCTTCTATTAATGGATGCAAGTATATATCAATATCATTTCTAGGATCACTGGGTCCAGATATCAATATACTCATGATAGTAAATAGCTTCTTCATACACATCCATGAAGGAAAGTTATAAATGTTAATGAAAACAGGCCAAGTATTGTGTGTAGTATGCATTTTGCGAAATGGGTTGAAACCATCACAAGATAATCCCAATCTAACATTTCGTGGGTCAGCTACAAAATTAGGATGTAACCTATCAAATTTATTCCAAGACAACCCATCTACAGGATGCATTATTTTATCATTATCTTTATTTCTTTCATCTTCATGCCATATCATATTTTTTTCCATTTGTTTTGACATAAATTTATTTTGAAGCCTGGGAATTAACGGGAAGTGCCACATCACTTTATCTGGTATACGAGATTACATTCTGTCTTTATTAGTCTTCCACCTTGATGTGCCACACTGTTTGCACTGACTTAACTCTGTATTTTCCTTCCAGAACAGACAACAATATTTGGGGAAAGAATGAATCTTAATAGATGAAAATCCAAATTTTCCAACCAACTTTGATTCCATGTAATCATTTTCTGGAATACATGCATCATCACGCATTAAATACGTAATAAATGTAAGGATATAGTCAACCACAATATTACTAAATCCATACATTGCTTTTCCATGATATAATTGCATTTAAAAACTCAAGTTTGCTCATTTTTTCACATGCCTGATATACTGAGGTATTTTCATCTTCCATCAACTTTCTAACACTCATGACATCATCATCCTAGTTAATAGACAAAAACGGTGTTCCAGTATTCATTTCCTCTTGCACTGGTCTACATGAGGATCTGGATTTAGAAACAAAAGAAAACTGATAGGAAATCAGATTTTTCATACCAATCCTTTCCACTGAATCGATGTAATTCGCCACTTTCACTTTTTCTCCATTGTGATACCACACATGATAATTTTTATATTAGTATTATTATAATTATTATTTTTATTGTTATTAATTTTTATTATAGTTATCTTTATTATGGTTATTTTTTATTATTTTTATTTTTTGTATTATTATTATTATTATTATTATAAAATGAAAAAAAAGAATAGGAAACCCAAATCTCGCGGCGTCCCCCCCCCCCACCTGTTTCTTCGGTTCGGTGCACCACCCAGTAGCTGCTCTAGGAGCCCTCGTCCGTTATTCTTCGCCCCTATCACCCTACCACCCTTGCCTTCTCCTACCCCATCCTCACACTCTCCCCCACAAGCCCACCGCACTCACCCTATCCGCCTCGGCTCCTGACCACCAGCCAACCTCCAATCCTTCTTCTCCCCACAGCATACGTCACTCCCAACTTGCATGCCTCATATAGGTCTGTGCTCACCCCCAGCTTCCTCCAACTCCTCTGCACTTTCCCCCTTCCACCTATAGCCCCTCTACAATCTAACCCTCCACCTCTCGTCCCCTTCGGATCCCCAACGCCCTCATCTCAGGCTCCCTGACCTCTCCCTTCTCCCCTGGCTCCCGACTTCCGGTCTGCCTTCCTATTTCACCCCTCCGTGCACTTGGCCTCACCCCTTTATTCCCTCCCTCACCAATGTTGGGATCGCCCACTCCCACTCCTCCTTACGCCGTCCTTTAAGCTACATCACGACCCCCCCTTCCTGGTTACCCATGTGAGACCATATCCCCCCTCTTCCCCTTCTCATGCGTGTTGTACACTAACCCCGGCCATCAACCTGTAGAGCATCGGCAAACCGAAGATGCACCCCTCTACTCTCTGTACTCCCCGACTTCCTCTCCCACTCCGTCCGATAGTGGCCTCCTATGGTATATTTATTTATTTATTTATTTATCTTTTTTTCCTTTCATTTCATAAATGGTGTTTTTATTTAATTTGGATAAATCCTAATACTGTGGGTTGTGTGTTGTGTGTTTTTTCACATTATTTAGGATGTGAGGTTAGTCCACTGGGTATGGTTATACCTTCCTTAAAGTTTCATCGCTTTTTCACTATCACGAACTAGGCTGGGTCTCCATCTGACCTGGCGCCCGACCTGGTCCGCGGTATGGCCCAAAGGGCGTTCCCGATCCCCACGGGCTGGCACAAGTGCCCGGGTATCAAAACTAACACATGGGAATGATTTACCCGAAATAGTAAACACAAAACAATAGATAATATGAATAAACCAAAACTATAAATAGAAAAACTAACTAAAATCAAATTTAAAGGTTTACAACTAGAACCAACATCCAAAAATAAATGACAACAAAAGAAACTAAAACTCTAAATCAAACCTCCAAGCAACAAGAGAGGTGCAACATCCACACGCCACACCACCAACCTGAATGAGAAGACCATCAATGACCAAAACCACCATCATTGAGAACCATGCTTAAATCTGGAATACATAGAAAAAAAAGGGTCTACATCCACCCAAAGGTGCATGTAGGGTGTGAGCCAAAATCTCAGTAGAACGTCACCCAATAAAAAGGTTCCACACAAAACTATTAAAAGAAAAATACATTTGAAATTTTAATTAAATCAAAGAAGTAAAGGCTTGAACAGTTTTGAAGAAAACAGGATTAAGGAAAATAGTTTCAAATGGAAAAAATTAAATTAAAAGAAAACACACACCCTTTTTAAAAATAACCAATGTGTCACACTGATGAGCGTAAAGTAACCAATGAGCACTAATATGGGAGAGGACGCATGGGTGTTAGCTAGCTTGGGTCCCTAGATCTTCATGTATAGGTGAAACGTGGATTAGAATTCCATGGCCCTCAGAAAACAGGGCTTAGAAGGCCATGGCCCTTAGAAAAGCATATGTTTAGTTAGTGTTTCAATCGTCAAACCTGCCAGTGAAACCAGGTCGAGTCACCTCCAGAACACTAACCCACTAGTCTAGTCCACCCTCCTAGCTACCCGGGCTTCCCGGTTTGTGCTTAAACAAGTTTCAAGTTCATGCCACATGTCACACTAATGCATAAAATCCAAACAGGGTATTTACGCATGAAAAAACACCATTTGCACACCCAAAACCTCTTTTAAAACCATACGCACACCTAAATCTTTTCAAAACATAATCTGCATATGTTACATACTCAATTAAACCATTTGCACAATAAAAAAACACTTATCATTAAACAAACCAACACTTACACATATAAATACCATTTTGAAATAAGATGCACACTAAAACATTTTCTTTCAATACATTTCACATTGTGGTCATGATTTAATAAACCATTTCGAAAGTTCATAAAACAATAGAAACAAAGTTTCACAAGGATTTACACACACTAAAGTAACCATTTCTACATTCAAAACACATTATAAAATCACACGCACTCAAATACCATTTTAGAGTGTGACCTGCACCACAACAATAGTTTGATGGAAAACCTTACACCATATGAAAAACACAATAGCATAACCCACATAATTTAATAGGCCATAAATAAAATCTTATAAAAAAATTTAGAATAAATCGCTTGGAGTTAACCACTAAACTCAAGCAAAAACTTCTTTCATGACCAAACTCACACTACATCCTATCAAAAATACAGTTCGTACCACTTGCACAGCTTAATAAGATAACCGCACAATTCAAAAGTCACTAATATAGTTCTTAGCAGAAAACACCCAATAATATGAAAAATCTACTAAATAATTTCAACGTAAATCAAACTTCAAATAAAACCAACCTCGCACAATAGAAATTAATTAAATAAAATGATAAACAAATTAAGCATTGCAAATTAATTCATCAAACAACAATTAGATGAGGAAACACCTACCTTGGTGTAGCAGACATCACAAATATGGTGTGCAAGGACTGTCGCACACTAACTGAAACTCAAACAAACCCAAATTGACCCTAAATCAAAAAATTTAACCAAAAACATCAATAATTAACCCTGAAAATTGGACACCCATCCTGCTGAAATCCTAAAACCCCCAAAACAATAACCAAACACTAAGGAAATGATAGGAGGAGGACCTTATCGAGTGGGGATTCGTCTGTGGAATATGGTTGCGCTGGTCGAGCAGGGGAGTAGGGGAGAAACCGGTCTGGTGTGAGGTGGAAAAACAGTGTCGATGTGTGCTAGCCAGAAGGTCGGGCGGTAGTGCGAGCAGCCTGGTGAGGGGGGGTCGGGGCAACAACACAAATGGGGGAAGGCTGGCCGGAAGGGATGGTCTGGTGGCTAGCAAGGAGCAACAGCGCGGTGCGGCTGGAGGTGAGGATGAAGGGAGGAGGGAAGTCCGGTGGTGCTACAGGATCATGGCCAGGAAGCTTGATGTGCACCAGGTGGGAAGCTGGAGGGAGAGAGAAGGGGCTGGCCATGGGTCGTGTTAGTGTTGTCGAGCAGTGTGAGGGCGCCTGTACAAGGGGGGCGACGCCGACCATCCATGGGAGGGGGGTGCACACCATGGAAAAGTTGAGAGGGCCTGGTCACGACGGGAATAGGGGGAAGATGGTGAGCTAAAAAATGGGGGGGGGGTAAACCCTAACAAAAGAAAGAAATGAAAAAAACTAAAATAAAATAAAAATAAAACTAAAAGAAACAAAACTAATAAAAATATAAATATTAATAATAATAGTATTTATAAACTAAAAACTTAACAATAACAATAATTGTGTAAAAAAAATTATATCCACAGAATGATAAGATTAATTAAAATGTCAACAATTTTAATGAGAATAATTAATGGTGATAATAATAATAATGTAAGTTGATAATAATAATAATGAAATTTATGATATTAGTATAAGTGGTAAAAACCTAACATAATATTAACAATAATAATAAGTATTACCGTATTAATAACATAATAAATTTTATATTATTAGTTAATAATATTATTATTATTAAACAATATTATTATTATTATCATTAAAACAATTTCTTAAATTTTATTAAACTTCTTATTTTCATTTATTTAAATTTCATTACTCATCATCATTTTATTATTCCTTTATGTTTTAACTCATTTCTGAAAGTCGGGCAGACCGCGCGGTCTCAGAACCATGCCCTGCCCGTACGTCCGGTGACGCAAAACCCAAAACACTCATAATAATAATAATAATAATAATAATAAAAATAATAATAACAATAATAATAAGATAATAACAGACTTAATATACTAAATAGTAAACTATGCAATAATAAATTTAATAAAATGCTAATAATAAAAATAATACTCTCCATTAAATTAGTGTCCAAGATAATAATAATAACAATAATAATCTCAAGTGACCTTAGTATTATTATTATTATTATTAAAACCATTATTAATTAATTTAATTTCATTAATTTAACATCGGAAAGGCGTGCGGGGAATCGGGCGAGGTCACGCGGTGACCCAAGCGAGGCCACGCAGCTTCGACAGCGGCGCGCTGAACGTTGTCAAGGCCAAAATGTGTGTTTTTTGAATAAGCACTCAATATTTTAAACTGTCTCCATCCCAGATCCTGACAAAAAATTTACAAGGCTGAAAAAATAATAAAATAAAATAAATTTGAAGAATTCATAGTGTGACAATTCCCCCCACCATAAAGCTTTCCATCCTCGAAAATTCACAACTAGGACCGAACCCCAAAGTAGAAAACAACACCCCCTTATAAGCCTCAAAGAGGATCCCCACAAAAAACAAGAGAGAAGAGGCAAATGCATTGTGCTTAGACAAAGTGATTTAAAGTACAACCTCAAGAAACTCACAAAAGACTTCCTGATATGTGTTTCTCACCCCAAAGAGCTATAACACATCTAGTTGACTGATCAAGGAAAAAAACCTAAACAAAATTCCATCATGGAAAATCTTGATGGGGCTCCCCACTATTAAGAGCCTACCAACGCCCAAGGCGAGACTGGAAAATTGACACGGGGCGGCCTGAGTAGACTCTTGACCATTAAGAAGATGGCCAACACTAATTCATTCTAGAGACATTTGAACGAGACCTGTCGTGGGTCTCCCCACCATTAAAACTGACGAGAGATAAAATAACTTCAAAAAAATTTCCTGACAGTGACCAAACACCCCACCACAAGGGGCAGGGAGAGTTGGGCCCAACTACTGGGCATCAAAACCACAACCCAAGACAACCCAACATCTCCACATCCCTATATGAGTACTATTCAAATTTGAGACTGATTTACCTAACATACCCCATAAGGACCGCTAAATAAATTACATCCTATGGGACACAACCCTCCCAAGACTTTAAGGAAATGAGACGACAACACCTCCACATAGTCACGGAAACCTTACGCAAACAGACGGTTCGTTTGGAACGGAACAACCACAGAAAACAATTTAAACTGTCTTTACTTTCAACACTGATGACAGAAATAAATTTGAGGTCCCATACACTCTTTGGGTTTCTGAACATGTACCAACTTCACTCCGAGACCTATGGATGGAGCCCTGATGTTTGAAGCATCTCCTACCTCACAGTCAAGTATTGAAGACTCCCGAATAGAGCTTCTCCTTTTGGTTTCATACGCAGCCATACCACAACTGAGACAACACCAGCAAACACAACACACCATGGCATCCAACTACTCACTCGCAGCACATCCACCAAACAGGGGTTCAAAGGATGCACATGCATCACCTTTCACCTTAACCAAGAAACTTAAGAAGAAAATACACATAACAAATACTCCACCTTGAATAGATAAATTAAAACTCCCTAAGAGTAGGGCACACTCCCAGGAAAACACAGATTCCTGAAGGACTCTATGAAATCTACCTTTTCTCTTCAAAGAGAACTCACACCACATGACGTCCCCAAACATGACCCTCGCGGCCGATGAAAGTACTACAAGACTTTCAATACACCAGTCAACACTGATGACTCTGAATTTCCTTCACCCTTCCCCACTGGAATTCCTTTCACTGTTTCCAGGGGAACATTCAAACACAATAATGTCAAACTTCATACCCGACGACTGAGACAACTCAAAGGGACCAAAACTCTGTTCAACTCCCCTCACGGTTGTTATTCCACTACGAGAGGATCCGATTAACCGAAAAGAAAAGGGAATAGACTTATCACTATCACTCAAAAGGAAGAGTGATTGGTTTAATCAACTGGAGGGTCGTCCAATGACGAATTACCCATATCCGCACTTCAATTTCATGTTAATACTTTATGTGGGGCGTGCACTAGTCAAGAAATAAAACCATGGACCCAATCAAACTGGTCTATTGTCTAATACATACTACAAGCGAACACTAAACGTGTAGGGATAACCGCTGCAAGGGCTCCCCAAAGCACTTTTCAAAAGAAACCATTAACCACACACTTGCACACCAACATATAGATAAAATTCAAAATGAGACACAAATCAGTCAAAAAGGGTTATCATCTCGAAACACCTCACATACTACATTTCCAAAACACAAGGACACACCACAAAAACACCAGTTATTTAAAAACACCAAATTTTTCCTTTAAAAAATCCTTTTGAAAGAGAACAATGTTGGTGTGTTATGAAAACACCAATGGTGTTCCATGGGCCTCACACATGCATGTTCCCGTGCCACACTGACACCCACCTCATGTCCATCCAGACACTCATCTTCTTATTCCATTAACCATTTCTCTTTCCATATACACTCATGCATGTGGTTGCCCATGAGAGCACCATGAATCAGAACCAAACCTTTCCATTTTTCAAAACCAAAACATTCAACCCATGCTTTTCAAACCTTACAAATCATTTTATTTTTAAAACACTTCATTTAAAAAAACTTTTCAAGACCAAATCATTTTGACTTAAAAACCAAATTTCCATGAATCCAAAATAAAGAGACAAGAGACGATAGGAGGAAACTAGTGTCAACATGTGACTGGGACGTATGTTTGGCGGCTATATGCCAATCAAACCACTGCCACAGAGGGTATTCTAGGAAAGATTCCTTGGCTCCACATGGCTTTCCAGACCCTGTGAGCTCACAGGGACCACTGACCCTACTCCCTTTTCATTTTCCCTAGACAAGATTAACCGCAAGGACCAAAAACTCAGACAAACCTCAACATACTTCGGTAACTTGAGTCCTGTCATGAGGTGTGCTAGCCAGGAACCTTACTCATAGCCAGGACGTCGAGTCCCGACAACCTTAAATTCAGCCTACCGTGACTCTATCCCAAAAGAACATAACCCAAGAGAGAAAACCTCCTCTGATACCATTTTATCACGAACCAAGCTGGGTCGTCATCCGACCAGGCACCCGACCCGGTCCACAACATATTTCGAAGGGCGTTCCTGGTCCCCACGGGCTGGCACAAGTGCCTGGGTATCAAAACTAACACATGGGAACAATTTACCCAAAATAGTAAACACAAAACAACAGATAAGATGAATAAACCAAAACTATAAACAGACAACCAAACTAAAATCAAATTTAAAGGTTTACAACTAGAACCAACATCAAAAAATAAATGACAAAAAAAGAAACTAAAACTATAACTCAAACCTCCAAGCGACAAGAGAGGTGAAACAAACACACGCCACACCACCAACATGCACGACAAGACCATCAACGACCAAAACCACCATCATTGAGCACCATTCCTCAACCTAGAATACATAGAAAAAAAGGTCTACATACACCCAAAGGTTCATGTAGGGTGTGAGCCAAAATTCTAGTAGGACGTAACCCAATAAAAAGGTTCCACGCAAAACTATTAAATGACAAATACATTTGCAATTTTAAATAAAGAAAAGAAGTAAAGGCTTGAACAGTTTTGAAGAAAATGGGATTAAGGAAAACAGTTTCAAATGGAACAAATTAAATTAAAATAAAACACACACCCTTTTTAAAAATAACCAATATGTCACACTGATGAGCGTAAAGTAACCAATGAGCACTAATATGGGAGAGGCCGCGTGGGTGTTAGCTAGCCGGGGTCCCTAGATCTTCGTGTCTCAGTGAAACGTGGATTAGAAGGCCACGACCCTCATAAAGCGTGGCTTAGAAGGCCACGACTCTTAGAAAAGAATATGTTTAGTTAGTGTTGCAATCGTCAGTCCTGCAAGTGAAACAGGGTCGAGTCACCTTCGGAACACTAACCCACTAGTCTAGTCCACCCTCCTAGCTACCTAGGCTTCCCGGTTTGTGCTCGAACAAGTTTCAAGTTCATGCCACATGTCACACTAATGCATAAAATCCAAACAGGGTATTTACGCATGGAAAAACACCATTTTCACACCCAAACCCTCTTTTAAAACCATACACACACCAAAATATTTTCAAAACATAATTTTCATATGTGACATACTCAATTAAACCATTTGCACAATAAAAAAACACTTATCATTAATCAAACCACCACTTACACATATAAATACCATTTTGAAATAAGACACACACTAAAACATTCTCTTTCAAGACGTTTCACACCATGGCCATGATTTAATAAACCAGTTTGAAAGTTCATAAAACAATAGCAACAGATTGTCACATGGCTTTACACACACTAAAGTAACCATTTCTACATTCAAAACACATTCTAACATCACATGTACTCAAATACCATTTTATAGTGTGACCTACACCACACCAACAGTTTGATGGAAAACCTTACACCGTATGAAAAACACAATAGCATAACCCACATAATTTAATAGGCCAGAAATAAAATCTTATAAAAAATTTAGAATAAATCACTTGGCGTTAACCACTAAACTCAAGCAAAAACTTCTTTCACGACCAAACACACATGATGTCCTATCAAAAATACAATTCATACCACTTTCACAGCCTAATAAGATAACCGCACAATTCCAAAGTCACTAATAGAGACACCCAATAATATGAACAATCTACTAAACAATTTCAATGTAAATTAAACTTCAAATAAAACAGACTTCCCACAACAAAAATTAATTAAATAAAAAGCTAAACAAATTAATCATTGCAAATTAATTCGTCATATAACAACTAGACGAGGAACCACCTACCTTGGTGTAGCAGACTTCAAAAATATGGTGCACAAGGACCGTCACACACCAACTGCAACTCAAAAAAACCCAAATTGACTCTAAATTAAACAATTGAACCAAAAATATCAAGAACTAACCCTAAAATTGGACACCCATCCTGCTGAAATCCTAAAACCCCAAAAACAATAACCAAACACTGAGGAAATGAGAGGAGGAGGACCTTACCGGGAGGGGATTCGTATGCAGAAGAGGGTTGCGCCAGTCGAGTAGGGGAGCAGGGGTTCGACTGGTCTGGTGTGAGGTGGACAAATAGCACCGACGCGAGCTGGCCAGGAGGTCGGGTGGCGGTGTGTGCAGCCTGGTGAGGGGGGGTCGGGGCGACAACGCGAATGGGGGAAGGCTGACCGGAAGGGATTGTCTGGCGGCTGGTAGGGAGCAATGATGCGGTGCGGCTAAAGGTGAGGATGAAGGGAGGAGGGAAGTTCGGCGGTGCTACAGGATCTCGGCCGGGAAGCTTGATGCGCACCAGGTGGGAAGCCGGAGGGAGAAAGAAGGGGCTAGCCGTGGGTCGCGTGAGTGTTGCCAAGCAGTGTGAGGGTGCCTGGGCAGGGGGGGAGACACTGATGTGGCAGTGTTTTTACACTCTTTTCCACATCCTTTTTGTATTTTTTATTGATTTTTTTTATATCAAAACATTATTTTTTATTAGATAATTGATAATTAATGTGATTGGTACTTTGTTGTGTAAAATAATCTATTTTAGTTTAAATCAATTGTTTTTAATATTAATTATTGTCTTTTTAAATAATTATTAAATTAATTTAGTCTTTCGAATTAGACTTTTATTTATTTATTCTTTTATTTTTATTCTAGTCAGTTTATTAATTTATTAATTTAATTAATTAATTTTTTATTCTTTAAATTGTAAAAAAATAACTCATTTTAGTTTTTAATTATTTTAATAATTTAATTAGTTTTAATAATTTAAGTTTATTCAATTAATATTTTTTATTCGTTAATTTACTTTATTAATTCTTTAATTAATTTGTTAATTAATTTAAGTTAGTGACTTTTAATTTTTTAATTTGTTCTTTAATTAATTTGTTTATAATTTTTAATACAAATAAATTCATTTTTTTTATAAAGCATAATTAATTTTGTCTTATTTATTTAATTTTTAATCTTTGTCTTGGTTTTATTAAAGTTTTAATTAATTTAATTTTTGTTTTGCAGATTACGGTGGCACGTCTCACCGTTCCACATCACTGCCCATCCCACTGTATCCCCCACTCACGGTGAGACCGTGAGCAACCATCACGAAGCCTGTGCCACCGTTTCATCAACTGTGCCAGACTCCCCATCCTACTGTTTCACCCCTCACAGTGCCACCGGTCTCCACACACACCGCCTCACTTACTGTCTCACATTTTTCTTCACGGTGTCACCGTATTCCCAGACTTACTGTCTCACCGTTTCTTAACTGTCTCACCGCCTCCACCCCTTTCCTCACGGTTCCTCCTCTACTGCTTTGACACCATTCAACCTCCAATCACTATGGTAACATTTTAGAATCGGTGCCACCATCTTTTACCCCCCAACGTCTCACCGTCAAACCTCTAACCTCCAGTATCTTCCTGGTGACACAGAAAACCTTCCCACCGATGGCACCGATCCTCTACTCCCATTCACGCAACACCTTAACACAGCACAACCAACCAGTAGCAGTAATCACGCAGCAAGACACGAATTAAAACAATAGGACAACAGATAAAAATATCACCCAAAGAGCATAAAATCAATTCAGTAGTAAACAAAACCCTGAACCAATTTCATTCTTGATCTACCTTAAGTCTCACGTCATCCTCCTACTTGCACGGTCTCAACCCCCATCTTGCTTGCGCACCACTACTATCCACCACACCCTGCACACCATAACCGAGCGGTGACCCAATCCCACGAAGCCGGCACCATCCAAACCCAAGCCGATGCTGCCTTCTTCCACAAGCTCAGCACCGCTCGAGATTTGAACCGCCTCCCTCACAACCGCGTCGTACCCACATCTCTACGCCCCTGCCTCCATACTCACCACGCTCCACTCCATCCCCTGTCCACACCTGAACCCCGCAAGGCCGTCAAAACACCATAAACCCTAATCGAACCCCCTCTCCTCATGCTTTTGAAGATGCCAGACTCCTCCTTACCGTGGGACCACCTGATTCGCTGCCTCCCCATTTCCGCATCCCCTGCTCGCCAGAGAGACACCTGAAGCCCGCGCCGAGACCTCCCCCTACTTTCCCCCTTTCTCCCCAACATCCTATGTCTAAACCCTCTCCCCCTTTACTTCTCCAAACAGACCCCCCCCCCCCCCCCGCCTCTTCATTGTTTTTCATTTTGTTTTATATACTATAATATATAATAACATTTATATAATATATACTTAATATATTAACATATATATAATATAACTATTATAACATATAATATAACACATTATATAATATATATATCATATACTATACTATAATAATTATAGGTATATTAATAATAATATATAATCTTATATCTAATATCATTATGTCATAATAATTTATGTTATTAGATAAATATAATAAACATTAACATATAATAGTAATAATAATATTATGTATTATATATATATATATATGTATGTATTTTTATTTACTAATCTAATTAATAATTTTAATATATAGTTATTTCAGTTTCTTTTTATTTGCTTAACTTGTTTCTGGTTTTTCTATTGTTTTGTGCAGGGGGAGCTACTGGTAGAAGCAGGGATAAAAGAAGTCAGTGGGAAAGACGCGAGAATATTCGTGAGTTTGTTGCATGGGGTTGTTTGCACTTACATGGAGTTAACTTAAAAGTTGGTGACGTGCACATCAAAGATGCGCCACGTGGATAGAAACTGCCTATTAGTTAAGTTTTCTGTTTTCATCTCTAAATAAGAGGATGCGTAACTCCTCTCTTCTGAAGGCAGGAGGGCAAAGGGCTAGGGGCTGGAATAAGAACTGGGCAGGGCACCATTCCATGGGGGAGGTAGGAGACTCCACCCGATTCACATATCCATTACTTCCACATCTCACGGACTCGGATCGTCTTTGACCTGGAGATGGGACCTGATCCTCCATTCTCCGCCTCACCCTCGTTGCTTTATTCTAGTTTTAATTTCAATTGTGTCTCTAAATACATGTGTGTGTGTTTTGTTAATTGAATTTTGATGTTTGTTTTAGTATTCTTGCGTCGTTCATTCATCCTCATTTTGTGTCATGATCTTGAATCTCCAGAAATAGAGATCTAACTTGCGGGGCTAGATCCAGTTTATGAAACCCAACAAGATATGGAGATCCACACATTAACTTTATCACATCATTTTTATTCACCTTGGTAGATCGCATCTGTGAGTTAGATTAAGCGAGAGCAAGATCTTGCGTAGGACGATTTTCCACTTTCTTGTTTAATTAATTCTCCCCTTCCTGTCTTGATTTCTCAAACTGAGAATCAAGATTGGTTGTGCGATGTGATGATCTTAGTGGAATCATTCTAGATTGTGAGAAATTCTTTCCAGGATGACTTTGCTGATTGAATCACCTTGCAGTCCGGAGGAACGCTTGACTATTGAAGAAATTCGATACTTGAGTGTTTAATTTATAGGCAATACTGGTCTGTGATCCGAGACATCGATCATGCACTGTGAAAAATTGATAATTGTTGATCAATTTCTTAAGTTGATCTAGGAAAGTGAGTAGGGGTGGATTAACCTGGGTCTGGCCTTTGTCTCTCTGACTATTGTCTTGACCTGGTATCATCTATTTGTCATGTGCCTTTTGTTCTGTCCATGCCTACTTTCTTTCCATGGTTTTTCCATGTGTTTCTGTGTTCTTCAATTTTTAATCACTATTTCCCTCTCCACTATGCTCTTTAACAGGAATTAATAATTTCTTAGGAGTTGTGTTTTTCTGTTTTCAAAATATCTAAAAAAAATACAAAAAGGTTTTTGGAACAACCACTTAGGCTCTCGACACTACTTCATTGAGAGTGACCCCATGGTTAGCCACTGTCCTATATCTTGGGTCTTTATAAATGTAAACTTGACCGTCCTCACGACAAGGATGCCCATAAAATTTTAGCGCCGTTTCTGGGGAGGCAAGGAGTGTCTCATTGGTTTTCCAATTTTTATTTTATTTTAATACAAAAAAAACATATAAAAAACACACAGGCACAACAGTGATGAACTCTAACGAAACTGGTATAGTGTCACTATTTGACTTGGTTCAAGAGCTTGAAGAGGTTGTTGCTAAGTTTCAATGTTGGATGCATGAAAGATAGCATCGAGAACTTATTGATGAGGAGACAATTTATTCTCATGAGATCATCCAGTTGATGCAACAAGCCATGGATAAGTTTAAAGGCTACCAAGAAGAAAGTGAAGTACCACCACCTCTCATTGAAGCCCAACATTCTAGAAAACAGTTGAGAAGGAAAGAGAAAATAAATAGAAGAAAGAAAAAGTTGGAGTTTCCCAACTTTGGTATGGATTTGTTCCTGGAGTCAAAGATAGAAATTCTAGAACCAATTTCTGAGGATGTTTTAAAGGGCTAGCAGGAGATGGAACATTCAATGATTCATGATGCTGGGTATTTCTTTGATGATCATCTTTTCTCTAATTTCCATTCTAATGATTTTTCTTGTAATAACTTTTTTAATGACTTCTCAATGCTTCAACAGGTGGAGCCAACACATGACATTATATCATTCTCCTTAGAAGATTCATCAAGTGAGGTGGTGTATTTTGAAGAGAGGCTGGAGGAGGTTGACTACCTCGCTCTTGCCCCGGACCCTATCCCAGGATCACTATTCCTTCATGAGGAGTAATAAGCATCACTGATAAAGGGAGTTGAAAATTTTATGAAAGAAACTGTATTTTTATTCAACTTGGATTGCATTGAAGATGATTTTAATTGTGTTTCTCCTTGTGCAAGTTTTGAAGATGCATATCACTTTTTTGATTTCCTGGAGAGTGAGGAAGTTGCAGTTGCTTCTACTGAAGAGTTAATAGAACTCCCAATTCTGGATAACACTTCCAATTTGGGAGTTATTTTTGAAAAGGAATTTTTGGAGATGTGCACAAGTTTACAAGTGGATGATGACAAAGTCTATTTTGCTCAAGATAAAATAATTTATTAGAATGAACCGGAATACAAGTCACACCGAAGTTTTCCCACATTAATACCTATACACCCTCAACCTCTAGATGCATAAGAGGGGATGTACCCCTGCCTTTTGTGTTCCCCTCCACCATTCAACAAGAATTACTTCACTGTGAAGGAGGGGAATTTGGTTGAAGTAGCACATGGGTACTCCAAAGATGGAAAAGAATTGAAGTTGGAAGGAATCACACCTGGTGGTTCCTGATCATGAATTTAAATCCCCCATCCGATTGGAGTTGATCCGAGGACTGTACAACTATGGACAGTCAAACTACAGCACCCCCTGGGGGGTTATCCCAGGATTATCCTCTTTAATTTCCTACTTTAGTTTATTTTTTCATGTTGTTTTAATTTGAGTGTTGTTTTCTTAGGATAATAAACTGTCATTAGATTCCATGTGGCTATCATCCAAGTCTTAGGGGGCCATCTCACTGGATTAATGGATAAAACTCCCAAACTCACACTTTGTAGCTGCTTTTTATTTGAACATAAAATTTGGAACACTAATGTTAAATTGTTTCATCATGTAGGTGGAAAACCGGAGCAGACAGAGTTCATGCTCAAGGTAATTAAAGGGAGACATTGAAAAAAATGAATTAAATATTCCATTCATGGAAGTAATGTTTTAATTCTACAAGTTTTTTCAATCTACTCATTCATTTTGTGTGTTGTTGTGAATTAAGTGTGGGAGAGTTTCTATTGATTTTTGAAACTAGTGAATATGTTCGCTTTCATGGGTGTTTAGATTCTAATATCTACTTAGTTGAAAATGTATTTTGAGATGATTTTTATAACATAATTGCACCCACTACTTTCAATTTTATTGATTTGCTGCTACACATCATTGTTAATCATGCTACTATTTGAAGTAAATTGTTAAAATATTTTGTCTGCTCATAATGATTCAAAGCAGGAAAATTTTAGGAATAGAAATACACTTGGTTGTTGGAGATGTTTGGTGGGGTTGGATTCTTCTGTTTTTTTATTTGAAGTTTTCTTTTCTTTCTCTTTTTGTGTGGCAAAGAAAACTTTTGAACCTCATTGCTACCCCTCCATATCCTTTTTAAGATGAACTCCTCATCAATTTTGAACTTCCACTATCTTTCACCTTAGAATAAAACATTGGGGACAATGTTGGGTTTTATGTGTGGGAGAGAGGGTTCATTATGGTTTCATGTTGAATACCCCCTTATTGAACCTGAGTTTGTGGTTGTTTAAAAAAATGGTAAAATTTTTTCAAAAAAATGTTTCAAAATTCCTTCAAAAAAATTTCAAATGATTTCATCACATGATGGTCATTAGAGGTTCATTGGTACATAAATTATGTCTTGTTTAGTGGATAACTGTTTTATGGTTGTTGCGAGAGGCATTTACTCAGAAATTGTTAAGCATGAATGATTGCTTAGTGCAATTGTTCACTGTCTCTATGAACCTTTCTGTTTAGGAACTGAGGATAAGATTATGACAGGATAGGTTTTATGGGATGATGATCATGACTTAGGGTAACTTGATGTTCTCACTAAAACCCAGGGGACTCACATTTTTATAAAATAATATTCAATCACTTTAGAAAGTCAATTCGAATGATTATTAATTAAGTAGTAAAATGGGAAAATGGGATCCCACGGTGAGTATTTGAGACAAGGTGCATTGGGTGTGTTTCTATGAATAAATAGAGCCAATTTCAATCTTAATAAGTTCTATTCACAGTGCTATGCACATGGAATATGGCTAGGAAAAGGTAAAATAAATTTCCCTTGTCAAAAATGAACTCATTAAGGTGAGGGGAATTTTGAACCCTGATGAAGAAGGGAGCAATTGACTTGGTTAATTTTAATTTGATTTGAGTCAATAAAGTGATGAAATTAATGGACTTTAATTTCTGAAACCTGGAGGAAGGTGAGAATGGAAGGTTCCCTTGGTTAAGTTTTGAGTTCCACTTCATCTGACCTATCAACACTCCTTGAATTAGAACTTGAATTGGAAGGTGAAGTAGGATAGTTAATGAGTACAAGTAGGAGTCATGACATACTTGACAGTGTATGAATTTGTGATTCTCTTGATTAACGGGGGTTTTTTGAAGCTAAGAAGGACATTATTTTTTAACACCTTTGGATACCCTGACCCATTGTTTGGTCCTGCTCCTCTTGATGTTTAAGTACAATCATGCACTTTTTGAACTGAAACTCACAAATCATATGTCTATTTTAAATTCAAATACATGCATTTGTTTGAGGACAAAAAAAGCTTTTAAGTATGGGGGAGTTTGATGTGGCAGTGTTTTCACACTCTTTTCCACATACTTTTTGTATTTTTTATTGATTTTTTTATATCAAAATGATGTTTTTTATTAAATAATTGATAATTAATGTGATTTTGTACTTTTCTATTTAAAATAATCAATTTTAGTTTAAATCAATTGTTTTTAATATTCATTTTTGTCTTTTTAAATAATTCTTAAATTAATTTAGTCTTGCGAATTAGACTTTTATTTATTTATTTTTTTATTTTTATTCTAGTCAGTTTATTAATTAATTAATTAATTAATTATTCTTTAAATTGTAAATAAATAACTCATTTTAGTTTTTAATTCTCTTAATAATTTAATTTTTTTAACAATTTAAGTTTATTCAATTAATATTTTTTATTCTTTAATTAATTGGTTAATTAATTTATGTTAGTGACTTTTAATGTTTTAATTTGTTCTTTAATTAATTTGTTTATAATTTTTAATACAAATAAATTCATTTTTTTTAATAAAGAATAATTAATTTTGTATTATTTATTTACTTTTTAATCTTTGTCTTGGTTTTATTAAAGTTTTAATTTATTTATTTTTTGTTTTGCCGATTACGGTGGCACGTCTCACCGTTCCACATCACTACCCATCCCACCATATCCCCCACTCATGGTGAGACCGTGAGCAACCATCACGGTGCCTAAGCCACCGTTTCATTAACTGCGCTAGACTCCCCATCCCACTGTTTCACCCCTCACAGTGCCACAGGTCCCCCCACACACCGCCTAACTTACTGTCTCACATTTTTCTTCATGGTGCCACTGTATTCCCAGACTTACTGTCTCATCTTTTCTCAACTGTCTCACCACCTCCACTCCTTTCCTCACAGTGCCACCTCTGCTACTTTGACACCGTCCCCCCTCCAATCACTGTGGCACCATTTCAGAACCGGTGCCACCGTCTTTTACCCCCCAACGTCTCACCATCAAACCTCCAACCTCCAGCTTCTTCCCGGTGACACAGCAAACCTTCCCACCAGCAGCACCGCTCCTCTACTCCCATTCACGTAGCACCTCAACACTGCAAAAACCAACTAGTATTAGAAATCACACAATAATACATGAATTACAACAATAGAACAGCAGATAGAAATATCACCCAAAGAGCAGAAAATCAATTCAGCAGTAAACGAAACCCTGAACCAATTTCATTCTTGATCTACCTTAAGTCTCACCTCATCCTCCTACCTGCACGGTCTCAACCCCCATACTGCTTGTGCACCACCACTATCCGCCACACCATGCACACCAAAACCGAGCGGTGACCCAATCCCACAAAGCCGGCGCCATCAAAACCCAAGTCGATGTTTCCTTTTTCCACAAGCTCAGTGTCGCGCCAAATTTGAACCACCTCCCTCACAGTCACGTCATACCCACATCTCTGCGCCCCTGCCTCCATACTCACCATGCTCCACTCCATCCCCTGTCTGAATCTAAACCCCATGAGGTCGTCCGAACACCATAAACCCTAATCGAACCCCCTCTCCCTGCGCCTTTTGAAGCCGCCGGACTCCTCCTTACCACAGGACCACCCGATTCGCTGCCTCCCCATTTCTGCATCCCCTACTCGCTGGAGAGCCACCCGAAGCTCGTGTTGAGACCTCCCCCTGATTTCCCCCTTTCTCCCCCACATCCTACGTCTAAACCATCTCCCCCTTTACTTCGCTGGACAGACCCCCTCCCCCCTCTTCATTGTTTTTCATTTTGTTTTATATACTATAATATATGATAAAATTTATATAATATATACTTAATATATTAACATATATATAATATAACTATTATAACATATAATATAACACATTATATAATATATATATCATATACAATACTATAATAATTATAGGTATATTAATAATAATATATAATCTTATATCTAATATCATTATGTCATAATAATTTATGTTATTAGATAAATATAATAAACATTAACATATAATAGTAATAATAATATTAGGTATTTTAAATATATATATATTAATATGTATTTTTATTTACTAATCTAAGTAATAATTTTAATATATAGTTATTTCAGTTTCTTTTTATTTGTTTAACTTGTTTCTAGTTTTTCTGTTGTTCTGTGTAGGGGGTGCTACTGGTAGAAGCAGGGATAAAAGAAGTTATTGGGAGAGACGTGAGAATATTTGCAAGTTTGTTGTAGGGGGTTGTTTTCACTTACATGGAGTTAAATTAAAAGCTGGTGATGTGCACATCAAAGACGCGCCATGTGGACAGACACTGCCTGTTAGTGTAGTTTTCTGTTTTCATCTCTAAATAAGAGGACGTGTAACTCCTCTCTTCCAAAGGCATGATGGAAACGGGCTAGGGGATGGAATAAGAATGGGGAGGGAACCATTCCATGGGGGAGGGACGAGACTCCACCCGATTCACATATCCATTCCTTCCACATCTTATGGAATCAGATCGTCTTCGACCTGGAGACAGGACCTGCTCCTCCATTCTCCACCTCGCCCTCATTGCTCTGTTCTAGTTTTAATTTCAATTGTGTCTGTAAATACATGTGTGTGTTTTTTTAATTGAATTGTGATTTTTGTTTTATTTGTCTTGTGTCGTTCATTCATCCTCATTTCATGTCATGATCTTGAATCTCCATAAATGGAGATCTAACTTGCGGGGCTAGATCCGGTTTATGAAACCCAACACAATATGGAGATCCACACATCAACACGATCACATTATTTTTATTCTCCTTGGTAGATCGCGTCTACAGGTTAGATTAAGAGAGAGCAAGATCTTGCATAGGATGATTTTCCACTTTATTGTTTAATTCCTTCTCCCCTTCCTGTCTTGATTTCTCAAACTGAGAATCAAGATTGGTTGTGCGATGTGGTGGTATTAGTGGAATCATTCTGGATTGTGAGAAATTCTTTCCAGGATGACTTTGCTAAGTGAATCACCTTGCAGTCCGGAGGAACGTTTGAGTATTGAATAAATTCGATGCTTGAGTGTTTAATTTCTAGGCGAGACTGGTGTGTGATCCTAGACATCGATCATGCAATGTGAGAAATTGAGAATTGTTGATCCATTTCATAAGTTGATCTAGGAAAGTGAGTAGGGGGTGGATTAACCTGGGTCTGGCCTTTGTCTCTCTGACTATTATCTTGTCCTGGTGTCATCTATTTGTTATTTCCTTGTGTTCTATCCGCGCCTGCTTTCTTTCCCTGGTTTTTCCCTATGTTTCTGTGTTCTTCACTTTTTCATCACTGTTTCCCTCTCCACTGTGCTCTTCAGCACTGATTAGTAATTTCTTAGGAGTTGTGTTTTTCTGTTTTCAAAATATCTAAAAAAATAAAAAAAGGTTTTCAGAATGACCACTTAGGCTCTCGACATAGCTTCCTTGCGAGCGACCCTGAGGTTAGACGATGTGCTATATCCTAGGTCTTTATAAATGTAAACTTGACCGTCCTTGTGACAAGGACACCCGTTAGACACCGACCAGCCATGGGAGGGGGGTGCGCACCATGGAGAAGTGGAGAGGTCCTGGTCGTGATGGGAATAGGGGGAAGATGGTGTGCTAAAAAAATGGGGGGGGGTAAACCCTAACAAAATAAAGAAATGAAAAAAAACTAAAATAAAATAAAATTAAAATTAAAAGAAACCAAACTAATAAATTTTTTAATATTAATAATAATATTATTTATAAACTAAAACCTTAACAATAAAAATAAGAATGAAAATAACAATAATTGTGTAAATGAAATTATATCCTCAGAATGATACCATTAAATAAAATGTCGACAATTTTAATGAGAATAATTAAGGGTGATAATAATAATAATGTAAGGTCATAATAATAATGATGAAATTTATGATATTAGTATAAGTGGTAACAACCTAACATAATATTAACAATAATAATATGTATTTCTGTATTAATAACTTAATAAATTTTATATTCTTAGTTAATAATATTATTATTATTAAATAATATTATTATTATTATCATTAAAACAATTTCTTAAATTTTATTAAACTTATTATTTTCATTTATTTCAATTTCATTACTCATCATCATTTTATTATTCCTTTATGTTTTAACTCATTTCTGAAAGTCGGGCTAACCATGTGGTCTCAGAACCGTGCCCTGTCCGTACGTTCGGTGACGCAAAACCCAAAACACTCATAATAATAATAATAATAATAATAACAACAATAATAATAAGATAATTACAGACTTAATATACTAAATAGTAAACTATGAAATAATCAATTTAATAAAATTCTAATAATAAAAATAATACTCTCAATTAAATTAGTGTCCAATATAATAACAATAACAATAATAATCTCAAGTGACATTAGTATTATTATTATTATTATTAAAACCACTCTTAATTCATTTAATTTCATTAATTGAACATCGACAAGGCAGGCGGGGAACCGAGCGAGGCCGCGCGGTGACCCAAGAGAGGCCGCGCGGCTTCGACAACGGCGCATTGAATGCTTTCAAGGCCAAAATGTGCATTTTTTGAATAAGCACTCAAAATTTTAAACTTTCTCCAACCCGGATCCTGACGAAACATTTACAAGGCCGAAAAAATAATAAAATAAAATAAATTTGAAGAAGTGAGAGTGTGACATGAACATGTTTTAGGTAGGTGAATTCAATCATTTTCCTTTCCAAAGCATTCCATAAATACTTTATTTCTTTTAATTAATTTTTCTTTTAATGTGTTTCACACCTTAATTATGATTTCAACTAGTTTTTGGATAGTGTGTTCTATTGGTGAAATTTTCTCGAATTATTTTTTAAATCATGCTTGTGAGTGGTACTTTTAATTTTATTGATCAAATTTCAGTTTAGCTTTTAGAAGATAGAAATCTATTGATTTGTATGGTACTTTCACTTTGAAATTTTTTAGTAAACTCTTTAAGCCAATTGGTAGCATTTCATGAATTGTGCGGGAGTTGTGAAACCTATTTTGGTAGGTCCTTGGTGTGTGTTTTCTTTCAAAAGAGTATTTCTATTATTTAATTGGTTGGAATCCTTATTGTGCTACTTAGAAATGTTTTTTTATTATTTAAATGATTTATTAAAATTGTGTAAGTGATTGAAAATCATGTTTTGAAATATTTTTGGTGTGTGTTTTATTGGGTAATTTTATGGATTGGTAAGGTCATATCTCGGCATGTGTGTTAAAATGTTTTGGAAAGGTTTTAATAATTTTAGAGGGGTGTTCAAGTTTTTCTTAAATGATGTGAACAGTTAGTTTTGGTTTTAAAGTAGTTAGTTTTTGGTGGAAATGGATCTGAGATATCTCATTGGTTGTTTATTGTGTCATTGGATGTTGGCACATCCATGGGTTCACTAGGTGCACACATGGATATGCTCACAAATTATAATGGCACCTTTGAAATGGTGTTTATTTAAATCCTTGATTTTTCAAATAATTCTTGTTTTCCTAAATGAGGTTTATTCTTTGGTGTGGTTCCCTTAAATGACTTCAAATGTACTTCTCAAGGAGTTGTCCCTTTTGGCCTTGAAAAATGGTTTGGTGTGTGTCTTGAAAGGATAAGGGCCCGTTTAAAAAATATGAAATGTTTGGGTGTGGTTGGTATCCAAGGGCCCATTTGGCACATTGAACTTAAAAGGTGATGTTGACTAAGATTTTATTAAAGGATGTGGTTTGTAAAATTGTGTGTCTGGTCGGAGTTTTAAAATGTTTTTAGAAAAATGGTTTCGACATGGATGTGGCGCAACAACCCGTTTGGCACTTTCAACTTTAGTGTAATGTTTGTGTTGATTCATTGAAAGGATAGAGTTTTGATCAATGTATTCCCATTTAATAACTTTAATATTTTGTAAAAGATATCAAATTGTTTTAATGATTTCATGGCATGAAGTCCCGGTTGGAACCTTTGATGATATGATGTATATATATTTTTGGGGCACCTCTATATGGGGGATATCCCTTATGGGTTATCGTATGGAGTGTCCATATTTGGGGTAGGCAAGTGCGATGAGATGAGTCACTCATGCGAGGGCCTCCTAATTACACAGTATTATTATAACCACCAAGGGATCCTGGGTGACTTTTAGATGATCGAGTGACGGTTGTTGGTCAACCCCGATTAGACAGGTTGGTACCCCCTAGATTGGTGGGTAGGCTAGGTGGGCTTTACCACTAGATTGGTCAGTTTAGGGCGGCTAGTTGGTTATAGACTTATGAGCTTCACCATACACCGGCAGGTGGTTCCGAAACTGAGTACATCCATGGGTCTTCTAGGGATGTTTAGGATCACCCATGGTTACTGAATTTTTTTCATTGCTTGTTTACTTTCCATTATACGAGTTTATTTCCAGCTTTCATTGTTTACTTGTTCTACTTTAGCTCAGCTTTGATATCTTTTGTTTTGAGTTTAGTTTATAAAAATACAAATTATTTTGGAAATTTTATGTCGCATGTGTTTGATTTTTAAATGAGAAAAGTATGTTACTTATTTTAAAATTTGAAAACCTTACTTTTATATTTGTATTTCAAACTTGTGTTAATGAATGGTTTTGGGGAAGGATGCGTTGGATTATATGGTTTATCTTGGAAAACATAATGAGAATTTTTAATGCTCACACCTATTTTATAATTTCAGTTGCAGGTTTCCTTTGCTCGGGTTTTCTTGGTTGAGTTTCTCATTATTGGAGCAAGGTCAGCTTTTGGTTGGGAGGTGACCTGGAAGGTCACATGGAGGTATGTTGAGTTGTTCTGTTTATTTATTTTCTGCTGCTAGAGTTCAGTTTTATTTTTATGTTTATTCTTGTTTATTTATTTATATTTTATGGTCTAAATCATTCCCAGTGATTAAATTTTGATGCTCGGCACTGGTTTCCAGCCCGTGGGGATCGTAAATGCCCCTTGGGACATGTCACAGACCAGCTCAAGTGACCGGTTCAGAGTTGACCCAGGTTGGTTCATGAAAAAATGGTATCAAAGGGGGGCCTTGTTATTTGGGGTGTCCAGTAGATGGATATTAGGACTGTCGGGACTCGGGATATAGGTACAAGAAGGACTTCATGAACCCTCGCTCGTTCTGAACCTCGAGTCGCCAGGGGTAGTTCAAGAATTGAGTCCTTCTCTCGTTCTGGTTTGTTTTAGATTGAGGTATGACAACGAAGTCAAGCCGATGTTACATCATGATTTCACATGGAGTAATGACCCATGTGGAGTCTGAGTACACTATTTATGTTCCTTCTAGTTGTTGATGCTTACTTGGGGCATGGACCACTACCATGTCACTAGGCTAAGCATGATTACTAGTCCCTCACTCTGGTAGTATGCAAGTTGAGTGTCGTCTTGGTTCTGGTTGGTGTAAGTGCATTTTTAAAAGTGAAAAGGTTTTTTTAAATGAGAATGAATTCTTTTAAATTGATTTAAATTCGTGAAATGGGTTTTAAAACCAAAAGCTCTTGGTCTAAAAATCTGGTGTTTTCTTGGAATTGGTTGAGAAATGGTTTGGGTGCAACTTCAAGTACTCGATGAACATTTTCACATGTTAGGAAATGCTTGGGAACTGTGTGTTGATGCGTATGGATGAAAGTGGATAAAGACATGTGCAATAGTTCATGGGATTACTAGGGTGTGTACTTGGAATTAAAGGCTTGACCTTGTTTTTATAAAGTGATTTTAAAATGGGGAAATAATTTTTGGAAATTGAATTTGGTTTGAAAAGTGGGTTTGGTATTTGGAAAGTTCCCTTCAAAGAAGGTGGTTTTGAAATATAAAATGAAAAGGGGATTTTAAAAAGGGAATTTTGGGTTGTGTTTGTATTTTTTTGGTTTTTGAGATGGGTTTTTTGTATGAAAGCACTTTTAATGATGTTGCTTCAGCTTGATATTGGTTTGGGATCTTTGTTTTATATGTTATTCAGAAAATGTTACCTAGAAAGGTCCCCAAGGTTTCTGATAAGTCATGCCCAATTTTTTTTCCTTCTCAGACGTTGCCTCTCATTCATTGTGATCAGGGTCCGTTCGAGGTAGCATAGTGGCTTGAAGAGGTCGAGCACATCTTCAGGGTATCGGGAACTCCTGAAGCTATCAGAGTGTGTGTTGTTTTGGGTCTGTTTGAAGGTCCATCTCTAGAAGAATGGGAGTTGTTCACCCCGCCATCAATGCAAGTCTAGATGACGTGAGATGTCTTTAAATATTTCTTCGTCTGATGGTTTATACATGAAGAGTTGAATACAAAGAAAAGGGAAGATCTCATGCGTATTCAACAAGGCCAACGGACGGTGAAAGCATATGTTGACCATTTCAAGGAACTGGTTTCCTTTTCTCTAGAGGTAGTGTCACAAGATTTGATGAAGACTTACCTCTTTTTTGAGGATTTTCATCCAGAGATCAAGGAGCAGGTCCTCCCTTCTAAATACCATCGTTTCGAGAAGCTGGTGGATGAGACATTCCAAGCTGAGTTGGTCTCTGGAATGCAGATGGTTAGAAATCCAGCGTATCTAGTTGCTCGTGAAGGTTCCTCATCTGGTGAGCAGGGTGTGCCAGAGGGACCTGTTTCTAAAGAGTCCCCTCCAGTGGTTATGGCTTTCCAGTTATTCAGACTGTTCAATGGTGTGCCACTAGTGTGGACGTTTAGGGCACACTAAACAATCATGTCGCATCCCTCTGAAGACATGCCATCGTTGTGGGTTTCTGGGTCATCTAGAGAAGTTTTGCAGGAAGTGTCTCCTGAAGAAGACGTTGTGACCGGAAGAATTCAAGTGCCTGATTGTGAGGCAAGAGATGCTTCATCCATCAGATCCCCAGCAACAGGTCATGGGGTGAAGCTCGCGCACATTCAAGAGTTTCCTAGGGTGTGAAGCCTTGGTTTGTGTTTTGTATTCCGTGTTGGTAGTAGAACAATTAAAGTCTTTCCACTCTTGTTTTTCTATTGTTAAAATTTTACTATTATTGAGAGTTCATAGTTCGATGGGGAAATTTTATGAACTTGTTCTATTGTAATCCAAATAGTTCTGTTTATTTGATTATGGTTTTATGAATTGTTCTTTTTTCTTAAAAGTGTGTTTGGCCCTTGTCTAGGTTGATATTGGTTTAGCTGTGTTCATTTGGAGATGTAAGCACCTCTGGAAGAATTAATGTTTGTGGTTATGCTCGGGTTTATTGCTTGGGGTAAGTTCTGCTTGGAGGTTTTTCTTTAGTGTTGGGGGTTTTTGGTCTGGGTCGAGAGTTCCAGGTTTCGGTGAAGGTGTTGTTCGCTCGTGATGTAAAACATAGTTTGGATCGATTGAGAGTTCTTGCATCGCCCCCACCCCCTTCCTGGGGTGATATGTTTGGGTGTTAAAATTTCCACACTAGTTGAGTTCTTTTGGTGGGGAGAACCCTCTGGTGTTCTCCTACTCTCTTGTATTGTGGTTTCTTTCGGTTTCAATCAGGTGTAGATTCTTGTTTTGTCTATTGTTCGACTGGGTGACTTTCTGGGGGTAGAAAGTGTTTGTGGTGGGTAGAATTGTCACACCCGACTTTTAAAATTAATTTTTACTTTACTATTTATTGGTTGCAGGTTACCGCGCAAAGGTTCAGGTTGGGTCCCGGTTTAAATTTTTTGTCATTTACCAATTCTGGTGGGTTTTGGACCCATGCGCGGTCACTGCACGGTGGACGGTAGCTGCACAGTCGGCCCGGGTGCCTGTGCAAATGTCTAATGGTTGAAATAAACAAAGTTTTATGTGAGTAAGATGAGTTAAATATTTAAAACGTAATAATAATGTTATTATTGTGTAGAAAATAATATTTTTATAATTAAGGTTTGTTAATAATATTTTTATTATTTAAAAATTGTTTCTAATATAGTTAGTAATAAATTGTTGTTATTCTTTCATTATTGTCATTGTTATTTATATTATTATTGTTATGACTATTATTTTTTATTGTTATTAATTATTATTATTATTATCTTTCTTATGGTTATTTTTTATTATTTTTATTTCTCATTTTATTATTATTTTTATTTTTATTATAAAATGAAAAAAAAAGAATAGGAAACCCTAATCCCGCGACATCCCCCCCACCCCTTGTTTCTTATATTCGGCGCACCACCCAGCAGTCACTCCATGCGCCCTCGTCCGCTCCTCCTTCGCCCCCGTCACCCCACCGCCCTCGCCTTCTCCTACCACAGCCCCGCGCTCGCCCCCTCTGACCCTCCGCGCTCGCCCTAGCCGCACTGGCTCCTGACCGCGAGCCAACCCTCGATCCTTCTTCTTCTCTCCGTGGCGCACGACCCTCCGGATTCACACACCTCCTGCAGGTCGCTCTCCCCCGGCCGCCTCTGGCTCCTCCGCGCTCACCCCCCGCCGCCTACGGCCCCTCCACGATATGGACCTCCACCTCTCGCCCCCTTCAGGTCCCCACCACCCTCGTCTCATGCTCCCCGAGGAAGTCTCGGTCTGGCAAAGCCTAAGACACTGACCCCCTTTATCATGGCTTTTTTTAGTAGTGCTGATAAATTTGGGTCTTTATCAATGCTTTTTTTACTAGCACTGATAAAGGGTATATTTAAAAAAAGAAATATTTCATTAAAAACAATATATTAATTATTAAATATAATATATATGTATTAAATATGTTTTAGATAAGTATAAATAGATATTTACACTTAATATATAAGATATTTTGTGAAATTTGCTTATAAATAATTAAAAAAATATATTATTAATCAATAATTTTGCTAATTATTATCGACTAATAGTCATTTAATAACAATTTGAAGACATAAAAAATTAAAAAAAATTATAAAAGATATAAAATAAGTCAAAAACATAACTCAAACTTCGAGCGATCATAACTTTTGATTCGGGTGTCCGTTTGAGCTCTACCACATATTAAATCAAATCTTGCGATGAGCTCTACGTGTTAGTGAATCAAGGGAACCTTTTGTCACATTTTTTCATCCAAAAAAGGCCGAGAAGGCCTCTAAAACTGAGTTTTTAGTTGGGATATCCAAATTTTTTAATATTCGATGAATTTTTAGCCTCGCTTGAGGGGGTCTTTTTTTCCTTTTTTAGTGGGGAATGAATTTATTCCCAAAGATTACATTCATATTGATATTATGGATTTAAAATATTATCGTTTTTCACAATCTATTGTTATTTATAATGAAATATATAACAATATATACATATTTTTTTATATATTCACACATAAAAAATTAATTTTATAAATAAATAATTAAACATATTTTCATATAAAATATATTTCTCAATATATAAGGCTTATCTAAATAAAAACAAATATCCATTTTATTTAAAATACAAATATGTGAATATTTATATACCTACATAATGTGTTTGTGTGTGTCTATTTGTGTGTGTTTGTATTAACAAAGTGAGATATATTATCTATATATTCTAACATATGTATATACATATTAATATATAATACATGTATATATATATAAATATGTATAATTATACTGACAGATACACATATATAATATATGTGTGTGTGTGTGAGGGTGTTGTATATTTGTATGTATGTATTTATTTATTTATAAACACCAAAAAATATATTTTATAAATGTATTTAATACTGATCTTATAAATATATATTAATATATGAATCATATGCAGATGAAATAATATAACTAAATATAAATAAATAAATAGATATAAATATATATTAATATACAAATAAATATATAAATATATAAATATAACTATATATGTATATATATATATATATATATTGAGCTAATTTTATGTCTTTAAATTCAGTCTTTCTCCTACCTCTTCTATTTTATGACTTTTGACATGAAATCAATGTCAAAACAATATTTAATAGCGATGAATGTAATTGAATCAGATTAAAAAAATCCAATTTATAGATTGAGGTTATTCTTAATGTGTATTTATTTAATCTCACACTCCTCTTTGAGATTTTAAGTCCATACGAATAAATTCAAATGAGATGGATTATATTTCTAGAATCTTTATTTTAAGAGATTTCAATAGACATATTATTTTTAATTTTTTGAATTCAAGTTCGGAAGAGAATTTAGAGCGAGGTTTTATCATTATTTTTTATTAACATTTTACACACATCAAAAAGTGAATACAAAAAATTTAAAATAATATACGATTATTTATATTAAAAATAAATGAGTCCAACAAGATTATGAATGGAATGATCCCATGTAAAAAATTAAAGATATTAACAAGAGAAATTTTTATGAATTATACTGCCTCTCAGAATTTCTTGGCCCATAATAAATGATTTTGATACTGAATGTTGTATTTTTTAAATCCTTGTATCAAGAAAAATCTAACAATTTTTTGGAAAAAAAAAGTCAAAGCGCCAATTGAATTGACGTTTGACCAACCCAGATTCCCAAATATAAAAACTCGACACCCCTTTAACTAAAAAAAATTAAAAAAACCCACCTGCTAAAATTGTCTCTAAGATTTTAAGGCCATACAAATAAATTCAAATGAAATGGATTATATTTTTAGAATCTTTATTTCAAGAGATTTCATTAGACATATTATTTTTAATTTTTTGAATTCAAGTTCGGAAGATAATCTAGAGCGAGGTTTTATCATTATTTTTTATTAGCATTTTACACACATCAAAGAGTGAAGAATAGAATTTAAAATAATATATGATTATTTATATTAAAAATAAATGAGTCAAACAAGACTATGAATGGAACAATCCCATGTAAAAAATTAAAGATATTAACGGGAGAAAAATTTATGAATTATACTGTCTCTCAGAATTTTTTGGCCCATAATAAATGATTTTGATACTAAATGTTATATTTTTTAAATCCTTGTACCAAGAAAAATCTAAGAATTTATGATTTGTATCAATAAAACCAACAAAAATCTGTGATTTTTTAAAATCCTTGTATCAAGGAGAATCTAAAAGTCATACCGCCGAATGAATTGGCGGTTGACCAACCCAAATTCCCAACTATAAAAACCCGAGACCCGTCCCCCTTTAACTAAAAAAAAGTTAAAAACCCCCCATCAGCTAGAATTGCCTGCTTCGCTTCGATTACTTCGTCAATGTCAATGTCTGCATCGACTGCCCCCATCGCCCCCAAGAGGAGCGGCATTGAGTTCCTGCCTAGAGAGTCCAGCGGCTTCGATGTCGACAAGTGTAGCTGCGGCAGGGATATGAAGAAGGGTGGTGGCGGTTCCGCTGTCTTGCGTTGCCGGAGCCGGAGGGTAAGTGCGCGTTCTGAGAAGATGAGATGGCGAACCCTACTCTGCGTGTGCACGAATATTCTCTTGCTCCTCCTCCTGCTTCAAGGGTTCCAGACGGCGAAGATGTTGCAATTACAGGTGGGTTCGGTGGATAGGAAGTTTGTGAATGAAATTGGGGGTTTAAAGCAGGAGTTTAATAAGAAGATCGAGGAGATGAGCGTTGAATTGGCGAATGAGGTGCGGAGGCTGGATTCTAGGAGCGAAGGTCTGGAGAACGCTGTGACCGAAATGAATAATAATAGGATTACTTTGGTTGATGTGAGAGGTGCAACAAAGATGGTTGTTGACGAGGAGATTGAGAGGCATGCTGCAGACGGGGTTGGGATGGTTGATTATGCATTGGCATCTGCTGGGGGCACGGTTGTTCTGCATTCAAAGCACCAGATCACCAGGAAGAGTGGTGCATGGTTTTACTTTAGAAAATCAAAGGGGGTTCACAGTGACGCCGTGAAGATGCTGAAACCCAGCTTTGGTGAGCCGGGCGAGTGTTTTCCACTGAAAGGAAGCAGTGGGTTTGTCCAGATCAGGCTGAGGGCGGCTATAGTTCCTGAGGCTATTACCTTGGAGCACGTGAGGGAGAGCGTTGCTTATGACAGGTCAAGTGCGCCCAAGGAGTGCCGGATCTCGGGGTGGATGGAGGATCCCAACCCTAAGTCCCGGATCTGGGGGTGGATCAAGGGTCCCAACCCCAAGTCCACGGACGGTCCAGATGGAAAGATCCCGCTGGTTGAGTTCACTTATGACCTCCAGAAGAGCAATGCGCAGACCTTCAAGGTGGTGGATTCTGGTGACTCGGGCCCGGTGGACATGCTCCAGCTCGACATTGCGTCAAACCATGGGAACCCTGAGCACACCTGCATCTACCGGCTGCGAGTGCATGGCCGTGAACCGAGCTCCCTCCCGCCTTGACTTGGCCACACCGCTCCCAGTCTCTGCTTTTGGTTGTCAATTTTCTATTAGTCATTCAGGTCCAAGTGACCGGTTGTATATAGGTCCCCCTCCGTTATTTCTCCTTTCATTTATCTCAATAAATTCCATTTCAAAAAAACCATACATGAAAAACCCAAAGCCGAAGCAGCGAGAGGGACGGGGTGGAGGGGAAGAACCATGTAAACATTTTGTGCTAGATTATTTTTTTTTCTTTTTGTTTTCTACCTAATTTTCATAAGGCAAGTAACCAAAATGTACGTACAAATCAAAATTAAATCTAAAACTGAATCATGTTTTTTAAATACCATGTTTTATAATATACCAAGAAAATTACAGCGTTTTATGATAAAATTTTAGTAATATACATGGTTTTTAAAAGGTGAGGGTCATGCCCACTTTATTAAAGAAAATAAAATAAAGAGACAATAGGAGGGGAAGAAATGACAGAAGCATGCTAAAACAAACTCAGGAACTCGACCAACTCAACTATCCTAACAATTTTTTATTAGTTTTTTTAATTAAGATATATTAAAGATTCCATGACCTATTTTAACTAATTTTTTTAGAAGTGTGAAAAATAATAATACATTTATGAAACATGAATAATTATTCAATGATGAAATCTATAAAATTTTCCTATATTTAGTGGAATACAATTTAAAAAACAATATCAATTAATTATTACATCTAAAAAATATTTAATGATTCAATAAAAAAATAAAACTCATTCATTATAAAAATGTTATGTCAATAACCTGCATATTATTTTTCATGAAATCACATTATACGCAATTTTTTCTTTATTGAAAGACGCATACCTTATATTTATTGAAATCACAAAACAAGTAATTGAAGAACATATATGTGGTTTATTTTTCATTCAATCACAAAATAAGCATTTTTATCTTAATTTCAGGGAATGATTCTTATTTATTTTTTAAGAAATCGCATGACATATATTTTGTTCCTAATTGAATAACTTAATTTCATCTTATTTTTATTGTAATTACAATTCAAATATTATGTGTTTAATTGAAGCATGTGTCATTTTTTATAGCTTTTAAAATAATATTTTGATTAAATGAAACCTACCGACGACGTCGCCGTCCTATCACCACCGTCGAGGTCGCCGTCGGAACGCCACACCAGTCGTGGAAGCCCGTCTGAGCCCATCATAGTCGCAGCACATCGAACGGGTACCCATCGGACACCATAGTGTTGTGAACGACATCGATGACCGCCACAAAAACCATACATGAAAAACCCAAAGCAGAAGCACCGAGAAAAACCCTAGAGGAAGGGGAGAAGAAGAGAGTGCCCTTGTTACGTATACACGCAAACCTGTTACCAGAAGAGAGTGCCCTTGAATGCAGCACGAAGGGCAGAACATAGGATAGACCGGGTAGAGGACAGGCTGCGACCAGCTGAAGTAGTCCTTAACACGAACGGAGATGCGATCCGGGGGAGGGGTGGAGATATCCATTTCGACACAAATCCTGGCCTCCGACGCATCCGAACAACTCCACGTGCGATCATCCGCGCAGAGGAAGCCCCCCAGCGAGTCACCAATAGACTTGAGGAGTCCGGCGTTCTGAAAGGGGAGCGGGAGCCCTGGGAGACTGATCCATCCCCTTGTGCGCATCCATCGACCAGCGAGCAAGACTGAAGCGCCATCTACCCGAAGACCTGGGGGCCCGACACCACGCCTGGACGAGGTCAGCTTCCGAGCCGAGGACAACAAGGAAGGCATTACGATGGATTGCCGAGATCTTCGGCGGGGAGGAGAGGCCCCACGAGCCAACCATCTGCTGGAAGACCGGGACCGGAGGCTTCGCCGCACCAAAACGAGCCACCAGGCGGAGGGGGGGACACCGCTGGGAAGCTGGGATGCGGAAGGAGACGGCCCGGAGGGCAGAGGACGTCTCTGAAGGAGGGGCCGCGACTTGGGGAAGCACGGGAAGGGCCGGGGTCTGCTGGCCGCCGCGATCCTGGAGGAAAACCGCGAGACGAGCCGGGATCGAAGGGAGCCGGAGCCGACGAAACCGACCCCAAGCCGGCAGGGGCGGGACTAACGGTCGGGAGAATTTGAAAAATAGGCGGCGCGTGAGGCGAGTGGAATCCATCCAATAAATAGTGTGTTGGTATATATCTCGAAATATATTTGGAACATGGGAATAGTTTGTTGGATAAGTAGGTTAAAGTGGTGGGATCTTTTAAACAAACAAAGATTCATCTTCATCAATAAATATTGGCTCGAGTGGAATCCATCCAATAAATAAGGGAAAGTGGTGGCAACCGAAAGCATTGGATGGAAATTACCAAAAAAATTGAGTGTAATCAGATTATTATATACTGATAGAGCATTATAACCTTCCCTTCTCCTAGAATAAAAGTAAAGTAGAATTCCCCAAAGGAGTAAGATGAAAGTACGAACCACATAATCTCATGTTTTGTTCATGTGTCTTGTTTATTTTGGATTGTTTCAATTGATAGTTCTTGTCTGAGTCTTCTAAAGGTACTTGGTTTTTGTGAGGTGACATGTGTTCTCAATTTACGTCCAAGTTCCAATTTTATTCATGTGGGGTTCATTCCAAATCTTTCGTTTTTTGTGATAAGTTACAGTGGTGTGTCTTCTAGTGGTTTACTAAAAAAAATTAGGACCCAACAAATGGAAGATAAATTAGTGGAATAAAAATTATAACATGAGGAAACTGGGATTTTGAATTTTGCCTTAGGTAAATTATCTATTTTCAATTATTAAAACCTCAGGGAGCCTCCCTAAATTATATTTGGGAAACTCATGTGAACTAAGGAAAGATAAGGATATGGGAACTGGTATTAAAATCTTCTTAAGTCAACAAAGCATGTGTGTGTGTCTGATTTTTCCATTAAATAATTGTTTTGGAGTCCTAATAGTCAATTGCCTATGTTTTTATTTTAATATCCAACTATTTAAATTATTATTAGGGGATACCTGCTATCTTGGGATTCTTCCCAACCCATAACTCAAAAAAAAATTATGCTTTTTTCAGCACTTGATTTAGTGTGTATATTTTAGTTTGTAATTTATATCCCCAAAAGGATAGTGTAATAGTTTCATGAATCATCATCAATTTCACCATGTCCAATAAGGCGTGGTTACTCCTCTCACTTACACCATTCCACCACTACTAAAAAACACCAACAGACATGGGGCTATAGGCATGGGTAGCCTTCCCATGGTTGAAAGTCAGAATAAGTTCATGGATTAATTATTTCTATGGTCGTGGGTGGTATGCCTCCATTGGAATTGGTGGTCTTGGTCATAGGTTGTGTAAGAACAAGAACATGATCTTTATTTAGTATTGGATGGACATGGGAAAGCCTACTTCCATGGGAACGAGAGATCATGGAAGTATAGGTATCATGGTCAAGGCCTACTTCCATGGGAATGGGAGCCCATGGTAGTATGGGTCTCCTAGGAAAGGGTGCCTCCATGGAAACAGGAGCATGTGACATTAGTGGTGTCTTGAATGAGGTCAGTAGGGATCCCCTTAGTGAGGGTATTGCCATGAGCATGGGTTCTTATGGCAGTAAGGGTGGAATGGATTATAGTATTGTTATTTCCATGGTAACCCATGGTATTAAGGGTGGAACGAGTGAGGCTAATGCCATAGAAACCTTGCTTGTGGTTTCATGGGCACAAGCACGTGGTAGTAGGACTTTACCCCATGGATCTAATTAAAAAATAATATAATTAATATAATAATTTAAATATATATATATATATATATATTATAATATATGTTCGTATCTGTCTAAATAAAATTATAAGTAGTGTGGTGGTATAGGTGTTAGAGTTTAATGGTAGAAAACTAGGATTGAATGTCACTGGCGACAAGTTTTCTTAATTTTCCAAGATTTATCGACACATGAAAGGTTCTTGTAGAAATAGATTCCACATGGACTAACCTACAACCATGTTATATGCCCATGGAGATAAGGTCCACATCAATTTCCTTATGACCATGATCATAACACCTATAGTCATAGTCAAGGTGGAAAAATCCCCAGAGACCAGTGTCATGGCTCAATCAGCCATAAACATCACACCCTTGGTCATATCCATTTTTTCTATTTTCGAATTATAGACTATAAGGATTATTTAATTGAGTTATCATCCCAATATCCCTTATAAAATCAATGAAATCATGGTTAGGATACTCCTTTCCATGATTTGAGTATAGTTTCTTTATCTTCCTACCAAGACGATTATATAATTCATTTTTTAATTCATTAAATTTATCAAAGGAATTAAACTTATACCTCATTAAGTACACAATTCCTTATCAACAAAATCCACCGGTAAAATTTAATAAGAGTATCCACCTCAGGCTTCAACTAGAAAATATCCACGCATGTATATATGAACTAATTCTAAAATATTTGTGTCCATTTCACCCTTTCCATTAAATAGAGATTTTGTCATTTTTACTTGTAAAAAACATAACATATATCCAAGGGTTTTAGTTCAAAAGAATCTAAATATCCCTTCTAATATATCTTTGTCAAACAATTATTTTTTACATGAACATGTTGATAATGCCACAACTGGGTGTGATATGAGTCATGTGAACTTGATTCGTTATCGATTTACAACACTTGATTTTCATATTCTAATACATAAAGACCATTATTCAAATGTGGCATCCCATAACATATTCTCTATTTATAAAAGTAGCGACTCTTATTTCCAAAATTTAAAATGAAGACATTTGTGTCTAAAATGGACATGGATATTATGTTTTTTGTTACACTAGAAACATAATAACAATTATTTACAACTATAATTAAACTTATTGGTAAAGTGATATGGTAGTCTCTAATATCCAATGTAGTTAGTCTTTCCCCATTGGTAGCTCAAAGATCCACCTCACCTTTAATAAATTTCTAGAATCTACTTGGTTCTTGTATTTAGATACTTATTTGTGCACTAAAATTTATATCTAATATCTTACATTTGATAATTAATTCACTAGAAGATTCCCCCTACTTATTCACTAAGGAACAATTATTAATCTAATGGACCTTATGGACACATGAAAAACACATTTCATCTTTTTCCTTATCTTTTCCATTAACATGTATAACATGTGTAATTCCTATTGGTGGGTATGTTCTCATAACCTACCTTCTTGAAAAATATCAAGTGAAAACTTCATAAGAATAATTATCAATGTCCTTTGATCCCCTTGAATCTAATATTCAAACATCATCTATTTCCCATCATACAGATTTCATCTAGACCATGGGAATAATGTTTAAGAATAATAGCATCTGTAGGTTACCATTATACTAGGGAACTGATATAACCTTCCAATGATATAGATACTCTAAGGAAATTATTACATGAATTTCACACATAATAACAAGAATCGTGTGATAATATATTTATTAAAATTCAAGTATCTTAATATAAAGTAAATCGAAAGTAAAGAGTTAGGTTTTTCTAGTGAACCAACTCCAATAAACTCTCCCTCGCACAAGATCCAAATGCTAACAACTTTTAATATGCTATCTCTCTTATGATATTTAAGCTTCTATTGAGATAAGGTTTTAGTCAATAGTTCTATAACATTATCTTCTATGGAAACTCTACTCACTATAAACTCAATCCTATGAGAAAAATCTCTCAAGAGGTGATACTTAAAAAGTATATGCTTTATCCATTGTTAGTCCCATGGATCCTTAGATAGGACCATCACTGCACTATTATCATAATAAAGTGTGATAGTATGTTTACTTTTATTTACCACATCAAGATCCTAGATAAATTTTCATATCTAAATTACTTATTTAGCTACATCAGAAGCAAAAATATACTTGAACTCTCCTATTTAATTGGTGAACACCTACAATTTAAAACTCTTCCAACTCACATATCCTCCACTAAGATAGAACACATTCCCTAACTATGATTTTAGATCATTTTGATCTTTATAAAAACTAGCATATGTGTATCTACTGATGGCTAGTTCCTTATATCCTCCATAAAATCATAACATATCCTTAGTATTCCTTAAAGATAATCTTTATATCCATCCAATTCATCTATAAAGGGTCTTCTTGATATCTGCCTACTATGATCAAGGTGTATGCAGCATCAAGTCTGTTATATAGAATTGTATCCATGATAGATCTTATTACTAATGCGTATGGAATCCTTCTCATTCTCTCTTTCTTATTTTATTTGAGGACACATTTTCTTAGAGAAATGTATACCATGTGACACTAGAAAAAATCCCATATTGGATTGTCTCATATTAAATATGTTTAGTTACTTATCAACGTATGCACCTTGAATTAGTTCAAGTAGCATATTAGATATATAATGATGGATCTTGATCCATATAATTTAATGTAGGTTGATTCACTAAATTCTTTCATGAAGAATCATTTATTGAATCACATCTTAACTGACTATAAGACTAGTATCTCATTTCCATCAGTAATTATTCCGCCTATGAGGTGGCACATTTTGGGTCATGATGAAATGGTCTGACAAGGATCATTACCCACCCCTCTTTCTAGAGATAGTTTCTGGTCAAATTCCCCATTTCTTTTGTTTTGACGGATTCTGCATCATTTTTCTTTAAAAGAAGGCTGGATTAACCCCACAAGGACTGGTCAATTCACCCTTTTCGCATTGCAAGGGAGGTGCCACAGTCAGTCGGTCCCAGCGGGTGATTGTGTGGGGTCAAGTACTTGTGAAATCAGTCCTCCTTTGATATAAATTCCTTGGATGGTCTCCAATAGGTTTATTCATGGAGCCAGGAACACCCAATGGCCCTAGTATCCATGATTCATGGACCTGCTTTTCAAAGGAAGGTGCTCATTGATTGATGATTCAGCCAACGACACTTGAGGACTCCATTGGTCGAGAGGATGGGAAGTCAGGCTCACTACACCCTTCTAAGGGCGGATTATTGCCTGTTCCAGGACACTCTTATAGATTTATGTTGTTTTCATATGTTCGTGAATCCTTGGTTCATTCCCGAAGAGTGTTTCCATGGGATACCCTTGGTTTGAAAGATCATCTTAGGCATGAATATATCTAATGCTACAAAGGTGATGCTGTCTTGAGCCATACAATAAGGCTCTCTGGAGTTTATCATCTTCCAGGGGGATGGAAGGTGACTTGATGTTGGGATCATACCCATAATATGGCTTTCCTATGTATCCTCAGGAGAGTAATAGAAACCCATGTAGTTAATAATTATCTAGGGCTTACGCATGGAAGATTCCCATTCGAGGGGCGCATGGTTGGGTGAACCCTTTTGGATGGGCACCCTTTTGATCTTCGACCTTCAGGTAGGTGTCCTACGTATCCTAGTTTGATCAGGAATCAGAGTTCTTATAGTTCCTAATTGTTGGGTATTACACATAGAATCTTCCCATTTGGGGATCATGATTGGGTGGACCCTTTGGGATGGGCACCTTTTTGAGCTCGGGCCTTTAGGTAGGCTTCCTACTTATCATAGTTTGATCAGGAATTAGAGTTATCGTAGTTCAGAATGTTTGAATGTTGTGATCGTCACAAACCTCTAATCCCACGTGAGTCATGATCAGTGTGAGAAACAAGAGGATGTGAGAGATCCAACCAACCACATTCTTCCTCTCCTGTTGGTGGGAGAGGGAGAGACCATGGAGGAAAAGGTTGGGGCGACGGTGGGTGAGGGTGCCGAGCGATGAACCTTTCAATGTGAAATGACATTAAAGGTCATGTGGCTCGACGTTGGAGGATGGGAGACTTACCTCAGTGGGAGTTCCCCAGAATACATCCCGGGAAGGGGAAGAGTTTCATCCTCATCAAAAGGATAAGTGAACATAACTCCTTTGACTAATCAATATTCCTTATTTAATGGAAAATCAAGTGATCACCCTTAATCCCTAGAACGTGGAGGTTCACATCGGCATTCCAAGGTTGGACTCCCGGTTATTATGGGAATGTAGACCCATGGAAATTCATGAAGCCCGAACCATTGTGGGGAGAGCCTTCGTGACTTTTCTTACCATGGGTATGTAGAATCAAAGGGGTGCGCTGATGAACTTGATGGTCTAATCATATGGGTAATGTGGATTTAGAGGAGGCTTTGGCCTGATGTTAGAGGTCAAGTTCATAGAGGGACCATGGAGGACTGGACGGAATTAGAAGGGTGAAGTTGGAATCTGAGGAAATAATACCTGAAAACACCCCATTCTGCATACCGATTTCTTATACGTTATGGGGTAGACTTCAGATACCATAGTGGTATGCGGGAAGAGGGGTAGTCCGTGTACCGATGCGGTACGCAGGCATGGGTATAGATCACTGCGTACCATAGTGGTACATGGCCCACCATGCCTCTTTGGATTCCATCCGCGTACTGATGCAGTACACAGCATGGGGTTCAGTCTGCGTAGTGGTACACTATGCAAAGCACCATATTGAAGGAGGGTCTGTGGGATTATCATTTACAGGAAGCTCATCTGTGAGTAGTATATGGTTCATGATTTTACCATTTAGGTTCATAGTTCTATTATTATTATTATTCAGTTCCCCCATTTTATAGTTTGTGGCCGGATGTACCTATGGGGAGTGTGTTTTGTGATTTAGGCTTTACTGATAAATCAAGACTGAAGTCAGAATCTTCTTCGAACTCTTTCTTCCAACCTTTGAGTCCCCTTCAAGCTTTCATCATTCATCCTCCTAAATTCATTATGCACTCCATTTTATATATAATTAGGGAAATTGTATCTATGGACATGCGTCACCATTTGTGGAGGCCCATGAAGAGATATACTGATCCGCAGAAGACTCAGTAAATTGGGATTTTCAAAGGCTGCGGTTCGCGATCATGGTTCACAGAACCCTTCCTGTTCTCTTCATCCATGAACTAATGATTTTGCGGGATGGTACACGAATGGACTTCACACGCATGAGTCCCTCGGTGACGTGGTTTGCGGTCCGTTGGGTTCATTCTCCTTCACTCTGTGCACCAGCGCCTTATAGATCATTCTATATACCTGGTAATTCATGATCCAAGCGGTCCACATACCCTTCTCGGTGATGGTATACGGGGCATTTGAAATTATTTCAAAACTTTAATTCTTTCAAGTTTCTTCTAACATTTTCAACTCAATTTGAGTCTATTCACCTTTTTAGACTTTTAGAAGTACTTTCTTCCTTCTGCAAAGTGATTGTGGTGGTATTTCATTCCCTTGGAAGATTTTTCAAGACCCTACCAATGCCCCCATCAAAATGGGGTCTATTCAGAATGAAATGTAGACTATTATGATATAGAAGTGATTGAACTGAAACGGTTCGTGGTAAAACAGATAGGCCCAATATGAGGGGACCACACCTATATATAAGGGCCCAAATCATTTGTCTTTTACTATTTCTCATGGAGAAAAGTGATCTCAACTTCCCCAGCTTCCTCTACTCTTGTGTACCATGTCCCTTGCGAAAATCCTTTTCAAGAACCACTTCATACGTTCTGTGAACCAAACTTTCCACCATTTTTATGTATGTGTGCCGAATTTTGGGTTTCGTTAATGGAATTGTGTATTTTTTAAGATCAAAATATGGATTCCGCATAGGATAATGTTATTCTTCTTGTTTGTCCACATTGTAGTGACTCGGGTTTTGGCCATGTCATACTTTGGAATATTCCTATGAATAATTCCAGAGCTAGGCGCGAAGACGGCATGCGATTCCGATGCCCGGTGTGCCCGGAATAAATTTTATAAAAATATTAATTATTTTAGTACTATGCACATTGAGAGGGTGTGATATATGATAAACGGTGGCTCCGAACAAGAATCTGAGGTCATGTTTGCATCTGGAGCGTGCCGCTTACCCTAGGTGGGGTGTAAACTTTGCAGGCGCCGACCTGCCGTGGAGAAAAGCCACCAGTGGCGTTTTTGTAAATAAATGGAAAAGTTTATTTACGAGCATCGGCTCGAATAACTCCTGAAAAAAGTCTCAGATTGAAATTTTGAGTTCGTCGTTGCGTTCAGAACACCATGTTTACCCTAGGCGCGACATAATTTTAGTCGGCGCTGGGTGCCGGGTCGGAGGCGTGTTGGCGGGGAGTGAAGATGAAGTTTTTATTTAAAAAAAATCAATCAAGCTTCTTCTCCCACAACCCCTACGCACATGCAAAATGAACCCCTCCCCTACTCCTTCGTTTCTTTGTCAATCGAGCCCCGGGTGTCCGTTTTCAGTGTTGATCGTCAGCGGATTGTGCTCCAGCACGTCGCAGGCGTCGTTCTGCACCCGAAGCTTCGGAGTTTCACCCGGGAGGTAGCCGGTTTGAGTTTTAATCCCCCAATCAAATTTTTGCTTCAAATTTCTTCATTTTTTTGTCGTAGTAGGGAATATCGGGTCCCGAGGGTCGTGTAAGAGGTTTCATATCGCAAAACGAACCACCGGGGTGCCCCCGACGGTCCGTGGAAGTTCCGTCGGCGTAGCGGTGCCGGTGTCGGTGGATCCGAAGTGGTCCATAGCGGCCAGATTCCTGGGACGGTGTCCCGTCGGCCTCGCCGGAGGAGCACGGTTTCACGGGGCACCACGCGGCGGAGGTCCGCTGGCCAGTGCGGGCCAGCGTCGGCGATGGCCGGTCCGACCCTCTTTGAATACACGGGGGTTTTAAAACCCCCGTATTTTGCTCCCTGGAGGTCAGATTCGCGTGAAGTCTATGGCGACGCGACCCTGGCGACGAGGAGAACTTTTTATAGTAGGTTTGGTAGTTTTAAGTTTCAAGATCATGGCCCGGGATCTTGAAACGTCAAATAAAATAATAACATTTTATTATTATTCGACTTCGGGCCGCCGTATCTTCTACCCGGAGCGTCCGATTGGCGTGCCATCAGTGGAATTGAGACCCTGATGGTACAACGGACTTTTCTTGTTGGTTTTTGGGTGTTGGGACCAAGTTTGGGGTGCGGGCCCCATGAGGCCAGGTTTAGGGCGTTTACAGAGAAACACAACTTTCTCACCAGGAGTCCGATTTTGGTGGATGAATAGTCGATCCTGTGTGTTTTTCCAAGAGGATTGCAATGATGCAATCCATTCAATGGGGTTCGGGACCGAGGCATGGGCCCCACCCAAGCTGGCTTCGGTGAATAATACCTTTTTCACCGGGGGTTCGTTTGGGACGAATGAGTAGTGGATCTCGTGTGTTTTTACAAGGGGATCGCAGTGGTATGATCCAATTGATGAGTTTCGGGATTGTTTTGTGGGCCCCGCACAGGCTAGCTATGGTGAATAGTGTCATTTTCACCGGTTGTCTTTTTTGGGTGAGTAAACAGCCTATCCTGCGTGTTTTTCTGCGTAGATTGTGATGGTGGCCTCAGTATTGGTCTTGGAGGTGCGTTGTGTGGAATTGTGGTGGGTCGCTCGGGTTAGAGACTTTTGGACCAACAGTGGTTGTGGGTACTCCCTTGGCTCATTCCTACGAGGTTTTGCGTGACATCACAACCTTCTTATAAGTTTGGGATCCTCTCGATGGGATGTTTAATCTTTTAGAGTTGTGGCATCCCTCTAGTGGGCCTGGAGTGGGATCCTCTAGCATCGTTTCCCTAGATCGGGTTCTTGGTATCGCTGTGACCGCTTATCCACGAGCGGAGATCCCCTATCTAGCAGGTTAACTCCGTAGGGTTTGTGTTATCATCAGGAATATGATCCCATACGTAGTGGGCCGTGCTCAGTAGGGTTGTGGCATCATTGGGTATATGATCCCCTACTCAGTATGGGGATTATAGTAGGGTTGTGGTATCATCGGTTATACGATACCCTACTCAGCACGTGGTGTCGGCAGGGTTACGACATCGTTAGTTTGATCCCCTACAACGCGAGATATACTAGATAGGGTTTCAGTATTGTCCTGAACATCGTGACATGGGTGGCGATCCTCTATCTGAGTGATCTGTTTCTGTTGAGCTCCAGATCGGGTTGTGGTATCCCCCAGCGGATCCTAGGAGTGATCCCCTATCCACGAGCTCTACGAATGCCAGATCAGGTTGTGGTATCCCCCAGTGGACCCTGGGAGTGATACCCTATCTGTGGGATCTTCGTATACTGGTGTGGGTTTTGGTATCCCCTAGAGGACCCAAGGAGCGATCCCCTATTCGAGGAGTTTGGAGTTTATGTTGTTTCAGCGATTTTTCCTCAGTGTCGATATCTGACGATCGTGATCTCTCAGGTGAGCGTCTAAGATATTTGTGTGGGACCCGATGGAGTGTATCTCTCGAATGAGTGTCATCTGGGATGACGATGATCATGGAGTGTGTTCTCCATGTTGTGAACCATTGCTGGTGATCAGGTCGGTACCTCATGTGGTTTGGTGCGTGAGCTGGGTATATCTGGATTGTTCATGGTGTATGTATGGGCATACACCTGATATGAGCTGACTAGTTGTGTTTAGACGAGGATGGTCATGAGATGGAGTTTCTCTCATCTAGGTTCCCTCTGGATGAGATGAGCAGACTGTTTATTTTCAGTTTCACTCTTTTTTTTGGTTTTTGGGGTGGCTACTGAGTATTGTTATACTCACTCTTGTACAGGCTTTACCTGCACATGTTTGTCTCTTGTGCAGACCACAGGCCTTTCGACGATGTCCTAGGAGGACCCAGAGCAGGCGGAGTTGAGTGAGCGGGACTGACCGTGGAGTCTTACCGGTGATGTGCCAAAGAGCTTTCCAGTGGTGGTTTTGGTAGTGTTTCCCTCCTTCTGAGTAGGTTGGAAGCTTCATAGTTTTCTTTTGGTGGGCCCTATTTTTCCCTTTTGTACTTCTATTGTACTCTGGTTGTGGGATAGTTGTATGCATGCATTTACTTTTCAGTTTAATATATCTCTGCATTGTTTCATGGAGGTGTATGTGGGTGCATGTGTATAGGTACCTTAGGCTAATTCCTCCCTTGTGTGTGATAGCCTACTCAGTACTAGACACCAGCCCCTAGCCAAATAGAGGTGGGCTTGGGGAGTCGCAGCTTGAGCCCCATTGGGTTGGGTCGTGATAGAGTGGTATCAAAGGAGGTTCCACCTTTGAGATCTCAGAGTGTAGCTGGTCTAGCTGTGAGTTTGGTTTGGGTTTCATAGCGGCAGTGTGAGGATGTTTCAGGTTTGGATTTTAGGCCAGGGACTCCAGTGTTTGGGCGGCGGCCGACATATCCATACATCAGGACTCTGATAACCAGCCTTTCGAATTGGGACCTTTGGACACTAGTCGTAGGGACATAACAGTTCATGCATCTTTTACGACTAGGTTTTTGGGTTTCCCTTGTTCTTATAGGGTCATCTATCCAGATATACCCTTTGACTATGAAACATCTTGAATGTATTTCAGGATGCCTCCACGACGACAGCCAGTGAGGGTTCTGTAGTAGGATTCTGGTGATGATCCACCCCGTGTAGAGGCTATAGACCAGGGAGCAGGTTCTGAGGCTTGACCTCTAGGTGGTCTGCCAGTTGAGCCACCACCTGTCGAGTAGCTGGTTGTGCCGGCAGTGCAGGATGAGGTTGCGCATAGGTTGAGTGCGCTATAGGAGTTCCAGAGGCAATGACCTCTGAGGTTCTGAGGTGATCCAGACCCTCAGGTAGTTAATGACTAGCTCAAAGCAGTCACCCAAGTTTTCCGCCTAGTGAGGACACCTTCAGATAAGATGGTGGTCCTAGAAGCGAGCCTTCTACATGGTTCGGTCGGGCGATGGTGGAGTTTGGTGATGCAGTCCCATGACGAGGAGATGCTCACATGGGCAGAGTTTGAGCGGCTCTTCAGGAAAGATTTCTATCCAGTGACGCTGAGGTCAGTGCGGATTCAGGAGCTTCTACAGCTTTGAAAAAAGGTCATGACTGTGTCGGAGTACTCAGTGGGGTTTACAGACTTGTCATGCTACTCCCTGGATATGGTTTGAGAACTGTTCTTTAGGACACAGACCTTTGATCAGGGCCTACGTAGAGACATACGGGCATTTGTGGTTTCTTTGTGGCTTCCCACCTATGTTGGAGTGCTGGATTGATCCTTGGTTGTGGAGATATTTCTGGATAAGTAGATTCAGCCCATCAGTGTTCGGCGCATGGCAGCTGAGACATCGACGACTGGTAACTGGCAGCAGGCGCAAGGGTCTAGACGTGGCCGATGTTTTAGTAGGTGACCCCAGGATGGAGGATCAGAGGACCAGGGATTTCAGGCCAGTTTTGGTCAGCCATCAGAGAGGCGGTGTTATGCTTGCGGTGGTCGGGGACATCTTGATAGAGATTGTCTGACCTGCCGTGTTGCTAAGAGGGAGCCAATTGACGGACCACCTTGGCAGAGGCTGCGTCTCGAGCAAGGAGGTCTGCAGGGCGGCAGACATGGCGACAGATCTAGTGCAGTGGGAGGTAGTAGGCGGTATCAGTTTCCACCACCCCACCCCAGGTGGTCCACGCCGGGCTCAGGGAGCTGGTGGCAGAGGGTGAGGACAGCTGCAAGCCTTAGAGGCTGTTGACCCAGAGGCTCTGTGGATGGATAGAGGTATGCCTTGTGTCCTTTATACTTTCTGAAGTAGTTTGATAGACACTGTTTAGCGGTACCCTTCCCCTTCGTTGCTTGCTCATGTTTTGTTTAGGGAGTTGGTAAGACCATGTGTGGGTGTTGTTCAACGTGATTCGAATGTGTGAGGAAGAGGGATCCTTGCCCCACTGAGACACGTTTTTGTGACGTGATCAAAACTATACGGGTGAGTCAGTGCTGCCCAAAGCGGATAATGTTGAGGTATGGTGGATGAGTCCCTCTGACTTATGTGTTCGGGCATGAGTGTTTGTTGGCGAACTCGCTGGCGTGGGAGACCCAGTTGAGAGTCCAGTTGCTTTCCTTGTGCTTATGGATTTTCGGAGACAAAAAGTTTGAAGGTGGGGATGATGTAGCGACTCGGTTTTTGGTCTTGTCAGACTTTGGAATATTCCTATGAATAATTCCAGAGCTATGCGTGAAGACGGCGTGCGATTCTGAGGCCCGGTGTGCCCGGAATAAATTTTATAAAAATATTAAGTATTTTTGTACTATGCACATGGTGTGGGTGTGATATCTCATAAACGTTGTATCGTAACGGGAATATGAGGGAAAATTTACGTCTGGAGCGTGCTGTTTACTCTAGGCGGGGTGTAAACTTTGCGGGCGTAGGCCTGCCGTGGAGAAAAGCCACCTGGAGCATTTTCGTAAATAAATGGAAAAGTTTATTTACGAGCGTCGGCTCAAATAAATCCTGAAAGGAGTCTCAGATCGTAATTCTGAGTTTGCCGTTGCATTCAGAATGTCGTGTTTACCCTAAGCGCGACATAATTTTAATCGGTGCCTGGTGCTGGGTCGGAGGCGTGTTGGCGGGGAGTGAAGATGAAGTTTTTATTTAAAAAAAATCAATCAAGCTTCTTCTCCTCCAACCCCTACGTGCAGGAAGAACAAACCCCTCCCCTCCTCCTCCGTTTCTTTGCTGATCGAGCCCTGAGCATCTGTTTTCAGCGCTGATCATCAGCGGATCGAGCTCCAGCACGTCGCAGATGTTGTTCTGCACCTGAAGCTTCGGCATTTCACCCGCGAGGTAGGCGGTTTGAGTTTTAATCCCCCGATCCTATTTTTGCTTCGAATTTCTTCTTTTTTTTGTCGTAGCAGGGAAGATCGAGTCCCTAGGTTTGCACAGGAGGTTGTAGATCACAAAACGGACCACCAGGGTGCACCTGGTGGTCCACGGAAGATTCGCCGGCGCGGCGGCGCCGGTGCCGGCGGACCCGCGGCGGTCCGCGGCGGAGCGCGGCGGCCATCCGCCCGGAACGGCGGCACGCTGGCCTTGCCAGCGGAGCGCGGCGGTGTGGGGTGCCGCGTGGGGGAGGTCCGCTGACCCACCCGGCCGGCACGGGCCGGCCCAGGCCGGTCCGACCCTCTTTTAATACATCCGGGTTTTAAAACCCCCGTGTTTTACTCCCTGGAGGTCGGATTTGCGTGCCGTCTGAAGAGACGTGAGCCTGGAGAAGAGGTGAACCCTTTGGTGTGGTTTCGGGAGTTTTATGTTTTGGGATCGTGGCCCGGGATCTTGAAACGTCAAATATAATAATAATATTTTATTATTATTCGACTTCGAGCCGTCTAATATTCTACTCGGAGCGTCCGATTGATGTGACGTCCATGGCGTTGAGACCCGGATGATACGACAAACTTTTCTTATTGGTTTTTGGGTGTTGGGACAGAGTTTGGGGTGCGGGCCCCACAAGGCTAGGTTTGGGGCGTTTACGGAGAAACACAAATTTCTCACCAGGAGTCCGATTTTGGTGGATGAATAGTTGATCCTATGTGTTTTTTTGAGAGGATCACGGTGATGTGATCTGTTCGACGGGTTTCGGGATCAAGGTGTTGGCCCCACCCGAGCTGGCTTCGGTGAATAATACCTTTTTGCACCGGGGGTCCAGTTGGAATGAACGAGTAGTGGATCCCATGTTTTTTTCTGAGGGGATCGTAGTGGTATGATCCGCTTGATGAGTTTCCGGATCATTGTGTGGGCCCTGCACAGGCTAGCTATGGTGAATAGTTCCTTTTTCACCGGTTGTCCGTTTTGGGTGAGTAAATAGCCTATCCTGCGTGTTTTTTCATGTAGATTGTGATGGTGGCCTCAGTATCGGTCTTGGAGGTGCGTGGTGTGGTGTTGTGGAGGGTCTCTCGGGTTAGCGATGTTTGGACCAGCAGTGGTTGAGGGTACTCCCTTGGTTTGTTCCTACGAGGGTTCACGTGGCATCACAACCTTTGTATAGGTTTTTTATCCTCTCAATGGAATGTTATATCTGTTGGAGTTGTGGAATCCCTCTGGTGGGCCCGGAGTGGGATCCTCTAGCATCATTTCCCTAGATCAGGTTCTTAGAATCGATGTGACCGCTTATCCACGGGCGATGATCCCCTATCTAGTAGGTTAACTCTATAGGGTTTGTGGAATCATTGAGAATATTATCCCCTACACAGTGGGTCGTGCTCAGTAGAGTTGTGTAATCGTTGGGTATACGATCACCTACTCAGCATGAGGATTATAGTTGGGTTGCAATATTGTTGGTTATACAATCCCCTACTCAGCACGTGGTGTTGGTAGGGTTGCGACATCATCAGTTCGATCCCCCACAGTGGGAGATATACCGTATAGGGTTTCAGTATCATCGTGACCATCGTGACACAGGTGATGATCCTCTATCTGATTGGCATGTTTCTGTCGAGCTCCAGATCGGGTTGTGGTATCCCCCAGTGGATCCTAGGAGTGATCCCCTATCCATGAGCTCTACAAATACCAGATCAGGTTGTGGTATCCCCCAGCGTACCCTAGGTGTGATCCCCTATATGTGAGATCTTTTTATACCAGTGTGGGTTCTGGTATCCCCTAGCGGACCCTAGGAGCACTCCCCTATCCGAGGAGTTTGGTGTTTATGTTGTTTCAGCAAGTTTTCCTCAGTGTCGATATTCGACGAGCGTGATCTCTTGTGTGAGCGTCTAAGATGTTTTTGTGCGATTTGATAGAGTGTATCTCTTGGACGATTGTAATCTGGGATGATGGTGATCATGGATTGTGTTCTCCTGGTTGTGAACCGTTGCAGGTGATAAGGTCGGTACCTCATGTGGTTCGGTGCGTAAGTAGGGTATATCTGGATTGTTCATGGTGTATTTATGGGCATACACCTGAGTTGAGATTACTAGTTGTGTTTAGACGAGGATGGTCATGAGATGGAGTTTCTCTCATCTGGGTTCCCTCTGGCTAGGATGAGCGGACTATTTCCTTTCAGTTTCTCTATTTTGTTTTGGGTTTTTGGGGTGCCTACTGAGTATTGTTATACTCACCCATGCACGGGCTTTTCCTGCACATGTTTCTGTCTTGTACAGACCACAGGCCTTTTGACGATGTCCCAGGAGGACCCGAAGCAGGCCGAGTTGAGTGAGCGGGACTGACCGTGGAGTCTTACCGAAGTTGTGCCGAGGAGCTTTCCAGTGGTGCTTTTGGCAGTGTTTCCCTCCTTCTGAGTAGGTTGGATGGTTTGTAGTTTTCTTTCAGTGGGACATATTTTCCCCTTTTATACTTCTACTATACTCTAGTTGTGGGATAGTTGTATGCATGCATTTACATTTCAGTTTTATATATATCTGCACTGTTTCGTGGAGGTGTATATGGGTGTGTGTGTACATGTACCTTAGGATAATGCCTCCCATGTGTGTGATAGCCTACTCGGCACTAGACACTAGCCCCTAGCCTATTGGAGGTGGACTTGGGGAGTCACGGATTGAGCCCCGTTGGGTCGGGTCGTGACACACACACCGAGCTTGAACCAGAGAACCAAACTTTAAGAACTAATAAGCCGAACATAAAATTTTTATCCATGATCTTTTAAAATAATATTGCAGGGGGCTAGTTTCGCAGTATCCACTTTCCATGAACCATTATGTTCACCGTCCAATGATCTGTAGGCTAATGCATCATGGATGGTTCATGTACCATGGTTGTATGCGGTGAAATGCATCTGCATACCATAGATATAGGCGGTGTTTCTACTGCATATCATGCAGTACACGGAGACCTGTGTGGATATATTTTAAATACTTTGGACATTCTTCAATAGCCTTTATCCAAAAAAATTTATCAGACTGGCTTTTTATCGTCTTTTGGATTTTCTTGTGCAGGTTACAATGGTTTCTTCATAGGCTGTGATAAAATTGACGAATACAAGGGTGAACATGGTGGGGAATAGTGAGGATCATCTCTGATCCTACATTATTCCTCATGACAGCTTCTTAAAGGATTTCTTGACGTCGGAGATCCTAGCTTACCCACTATTTGTACAGCTACCACTTTACAAATTTGGTATCCCTGACGATGTTCCTCTGTCATTGGATGACCCTGACACCCCTTTCATCCTCTTGGAGGCACTGTAATGAAATGATCGCGCCAACATTTCCCCAGTAGGAGAAGTCATCGCTACTCTGATTCAGGAGAACATATTCATACTTGGAGGCTCGGCATGGACTTAGGGCAACCGTAGATGATACGATGGTGTCCTGAGACTAGGTGCCCGAGAGTACCCATCCATTATCAACATCTCCCAATAAAATCCCAATGGCGGGTGGATCTCCAAGTGGGATATACGGGCCAGAGGATGTTTCTCTAATGAATGGGCCTGGGAATTCTGGGTACATTAGATATATTTGGAGTCCCCTGACCAGTTGGAGGTGGTGGGCTTGTATCAGTGAACCTAGGTTTCTAAATTTTTAGTTTTCTCCCCAAGTTAAATCCTACCTGTGTTGCTGAGCCACTGGTGTTCAAGCACCAAAACCTTCCACTTATTATATAGGGAGGTGGGAATTAGGTTATGTGATATCCACCAGCTTGGAGGACTCCCCATACTTGGAGAGATGTACGATGAGTTTCTCCCAACAGTCACTACATGGAACGACACTGACCACGTGTCCCCTTTGATAAAGAGTTTACTGGTCATGGAAGAGGGATTACTCGATCATCCCTTCCAGGCTCGCTCTCTTATCCCATTCAAGGCATGATTAAGGTTATTATTGCACGTGAATGGACCTAGGCTAAGGTCTTTCTGTAGTCGAACTCATCCATCCTGTCAGTCCCACCAGACTCCAGGTTCATATTGTGTTACCCTTGAAGAGGGATGATATACCACATGGGGATATGAGCTTCAACTAGACGTATCACCTACACTTAGATTAGCAAGTTTCTTTTCCATTTTTTTAGTGGATAGATTTTCCCATCCCGCAATTTATATACTAGGGTTCAATCTTGTACCTTTATGATGTCATCCATTCTAGGAGAGGTTTAACCTATTAATTTTTCCATTTCCACGCTTGCTCGGCTTTATGAGTTGTTAGGATAGATACAAGAAGGTAGGACCCCATATCTTCCCAACATACCATTTCAATTTTTGTATGGGTGGATGGTAGAACACTTCCCCTGTTATGAATATCAGCATACTACAATGGTTCCTTATTCTGAATTTCAACCCACCATTCTCAACATTTTCGTTTTTCATCCTAAAACTCTAAGGGTTATTGATGCGGTTGGGATGTTAAACGATGATTCTCGCTTCTAATTTGCACTGCATCCTACCCCTAATGGGTCATTAAGATGTGACAGGGATGTTTATTTAGAGGAATGTTCATATCTCATTGTGATTTGGGATGGTATTCTTACTACTCATATAGATCGAGTAGTGGTTTGTGAGCCATACCTTTCTTACCGATTTTCCAGGAAATTTGGATGCCTCCAACAGACTATGCTACTTATGGCTGTTCAATTTAGGGGAGAGTCTCATCCCGTAATTCTTCACTAGTTATGGATTATGATGATGCATGAAGGTGACACTATGGAGGTTATCATTCCTAACACAACGGGATCCACCTTTCTATCACTGGATTATGACCAACTTTGGACAGCCTATTACCCTAATGGAGTGCTGAGAGAACCAGTTCAGAGGGTGCAGAAAAATTTAACCATTACTTGCCCCATCCTCACCCCAACGACAATGCCACATATTCCTTCTACTATGAAGAGTATAATAACTATGCCTTATTCTTCTATCCCTACAGCAGCCATGATGGATACACCGCCTGTTCATTCCCTTGTGGTAATAATATGCTCAGTTAGCCGTCAAAAGCATCTGGGAGGGGCTTCATCGGTACAACCTATCTTAGTGGGGAGTGATTCAGACTGCTCCCCTCCTGTAGATACATCCTAATACCTTAAAGAGGCTAGAACCATTAGAGTATCACTGATCACCCTGAAAGTCATGGCTAGTCCTCCGCATCCTGCTCCAACGGTTGATCCATCTGAGGTCAAGGAGAGTCCCCCATCATGGGTGACCTATCTTAGGTCCCTTCCCACTCTTGTGACGCCACTTCCTTATTGTAGACATGTTTCGGTGGAGGAGGATCAAGGTACCAGTTCCATAGGGAGGCACCAGATAGTGATAAAGTAGGCATGGCGCAAGTTATGTTCTCTTTCCATGGAGACACCTATGGACAATTTTGCTGATGAGACTAACAATTTTCAGCTATTATTCACTGAGCTGGGTTCTAGTGGCTTTGATTATTGGCACTTACACCTCCTCATCTACCAAATCATCATTGCCTGAGAAGACTTTTCATCCTATGAGGACAATCTTGACAAGTTCAACTCTTTCCATCACCAGGTGGCGACCTTCCGAGATGTTTCGTAAGAATTTGATCATCTAATGATCGAGGAGGTGATGGATCCTGATTTGATGGGCACCCAAAAGGAAGATCTGTGGGAGTGTGAGTCACGCTAAGAAAGTTTGAGGGATCAACTATCCTCTTCACGTGATAACTATAAAGCCATCCAGAAGAAAGGGTGGGACCTTAAAGTTGGTTTGGAGTGGGTGCATCCGACAGTCAATGCTGAAATGGAGGAGATAGATTATTTGTAGAAAACTATTGACAAACCATGGAAATCACTTTCCATCCTTTTGGAAAGGGTGAATTGAACCTTGTTGTAGCTCTATCATGTGTCATGATATGTACTCCTCTTTTTTTGATACTTTGGAGAGACTCTGAATTGGGGATGCTCCTCCATTTTTTTGAACTCAATAAGGCTGATTTTCCTTTAAATATTTCTTCTTTCCATTTTCATGTAATGTTAATTTATCATAATCATATAAACATCATTTAAATCATGTATTATTTTTAATACATAATTTGAAACCACTAAATTGAAATAATTGAATTGTGCTCTAATTTTTTCCTGAGTCGTAGGGCTCAGCAAGTGTAGTTCGACTATTGCTGAGGTTTTATGAAACACCTCATGAAGTTTTATGTATTTTTCATTATTACCCCAATTTTTTCCTAAGCCTGCTTGACATAGGCTTATCAGGCATAACTTGACATTTTCTTAGGCTGCCCTTTGCGGGTTTTCGACCTAAAAAGATTTACATATCTTTTGATGGGTCAACGTTTTTAATGAACCGACACTCAAATTTTTCCCAGAGGTGCCTTTCGTGGATTTTACCTCAGGTGAGTGTGGCATCTTTTTTGCTGGCAGTTCACAGTCCTTTCAATCATACTTACTACTGATGTTTTAGGTCAAAAAACGTTGACCAAACTTAACGAGATAAGGCCCTAATTAGAGATCGTCAGTGGGGAATGTTCTAATATCCTTAAGAAATGGATTATTGATTTTTATTGACCCTATATTTGTACATTTTGGACATGCATGAGGCTTGGAATCTATTTTAGGCATACAAAGGTAGGAAATGACTCTCCTGGGGATCAATTTTCCTTTGATTGATGAAAGTTTTTTTTGGGAAACATATATAGAGCCACAGGGGCATAATGTTCATAGTCAATAAAAGGTATCTGCAGGACACTATTCTTCCATCTCCATTGGCCTTGGTAGGATTTACAACACTTTGAATTTATTTTGATGTTGGTAGCCACAGTGGGTGGATGGATTGAGTAATGGTGTCTAAAAATATTAGGGACATTCATATCAGCTTTGAGTAGTAAATTGTTCCTGCATGGTTCTTACTTGCATGAGGGAGAGCTTTTGAATGGATAGTTTAGTTGGAAGTATTTTTTATGTCAAGGGCATTTGGAAAGAGGAAGGTATGTAAGTTGTTATCCATAATTTTTCCAAATCCGGGGGTGTGGTGGGACATGAATGTCATTTGAGGGTACAAAAGCTAGAAAATAATTTCCTATGGACAAATTTTCCTTTTATTGATAACCATTTTGAAGGTAACATATGTATATCCTCTGGGGAATGATGTTTATATTCCAAGAAAAGGTGTCTAGAGGACACTGGCCTTCCATATCTGATGGATATTAGGAATTTTCTAGATACGGTATGTGACCTTCGACAAGGGGTGAACCTAAACATGAAAAGGATAATTTTAAATGAAATTCTCCTATAAATGAGTGGGGGCACTCTTATTTTTATATAGATCAACTTCACGCATATGGATGGGGTATCCTAAGAAACCTCAAAAGAGACCAGAGATGAATCAGGCTCATATGTTTTGATATATCGAGGATGTGTATAGGGAGGAAAAATGTAAACCATAACTTTGAGGTCCCCTAAATCATGAGGTATTGAATGAGTCTTGGAATCCATTGGGTGTATTGAAATAGAAGATGAATCTCCTAGGGACGAATTTTCCTTTGATTGATGGCCATTTTTTTGGGAAACATATGTAGAGCCTCTGTGGCATGATGTGCATAGTCAATCAAAGGTGTTTGCAAGACAGTGTACTTCTATCGCAGATGGCCTTGAATGATTATGAGGATTCAAGATCACTCAGATCATGGAGTTTGAGGTATGGAAGAAGTGTATCCAGATATATTGGAAACATTTGGGCTGCGATTTACTCATAGAATTAGGCATACCTTAGATCTGTTTCACACGCAGGGTGAGGTGTTCATCCCATCTTTGGGGTACCTGGTTATTTAACGTCACATGGCTAGGACGTGGGGTTCCTCACGAGGGAGGGAACCATGACATGCCTTTTAGGTTCGTGCTTCTAGGACCAAATTCCTACTTTTTTGCCATAATGTCATGGTGGATCTCTCTCTAATATCCTTAAGCTCACTTGAGTTATTATTAGTGTGAAAACAAGGGATTACGAGGATTCCAGGTCATTACCTAAGAACAGAAAAATCAACATTATAGGGCACTTTATTCTTAATCCAATGCTATACAGTTTAATGTCATATAGTAAGGTCAATTTTGGACTTTTAGTTTAATTTCGTGTGGTGAGGACACAATGTTGCATAGTTTATAATCAAGTAGTGAGGATGATTATGTTTTCATAAAGATATTTAATAGTTTTGAGTTAATCGTAATCAGGATGCTCTGGAGTTACTTAGACATGAGTGATGATAGAAGGTGTAAACCACAGTCCCAGGGGAAACTTGAATCAGGAGAGATGACATGGGGCTTGGAAGCCATTGGGCATACTGAGATGGGAGATGACTCTCTTGGGGACAAATTTTCCTTTGATTGATGGTTTTCTTGTGTGAAACATATGAAGAGACACCGAGGTATGATGTGCATAGGAAAATAAAGGTTTCCGCAGGACACTAGCCTTCCATCTGAGATGGCCTTGAAGGATCATGGGGATCCAAGTATTCTTGGGGTATGGAGTTTGAAAAATGATAAAGATGTGTCTGGGAATGTTATAAATATAAAGATTGTGATTACTCATGAACTACAAGAGCTTTCTCATAGATCTGACTCATATGTATAGGGGGAAGCATGATCTTTTGACTTATCATGAGTGGGGGGAATGTGCAGGATCTCATAACACCGAGGACTGGGTCATTCATAAATCTTGAAGAATTTCACAGTTTATCATCAAGCGATAAGGACCTTTCATGGACTCCCCATACAAGTCTGACCTATGTATGGGGATAGGGGTATTTTTTTTTATGGTGGCTGGGTCGAGATAGAAAATCTGAGCATCACTACGTATCCTGTGAGGATAGGAATCAAGATTTATGTAGTTATGCATGTTCCCTATACCGATTTGGCATGGTCCATGTTTAAGGACTTGTGAGGAAAATTTTTTATGATGGATGGGCTAGGATCCCAAATCTAGGTGTCACTACATATCCTGTGAGGGTAGAAATCAATTCTTATGTAGTTCTTCACATTCCCTATACCGATTTGGCTCGATACATGTGTAAGGAAATATGAGGGCGTTTTTTTATGATGGCTGGGATGGGATGCCAAATCTGGGCATCACTACGTATCCTACACGAGAAAGAATCAATCCATACGTAGTTCTGAACATTCCTTGTACCAATCGGGCTCGGTATATGTGTAGGGTCATTTTTCTTTCATTTTCTATAGGTGTCAGGTCTATCATATCTCCCTATAATTTGTTTGCGTAAAGGAATCCTTACCACTTATCCTAAGCTCATGTGAGTTATGCTCGATTTGAGAAACAAGGAGTAAACATAGGGTTTCTTTTTCAAGTGTTTTGAGGTAGAGGATATAATGGAGGCATTTTTTTAGTGGTGGTTGGGCCAAGATCAAGGATCAAGGTGTTTCTACGTATCTTGCGAGGGCAGTAATCAAGTCATACGTAGTTCTGTGAGAGATCATATAGTTTATTGTCATGCGATTAGGATGCTTTGTGTTATTTAGTTTAACATCTTATAGTGAGGGCATGAGTCAAAGTTTAATGTCATGTTTCAAGGATGAGTTCCTTACAGTTTAATGTTATGTGTAAAGTAAAATGACTCATAGTTTAAGGTCTTAGAGTTTGTACCATGGCATGGAGGTATTATAACTCATAGTTTAGGGTTATAGAGCTTGTACCATGACATGGTCATGTTATAACTCATATTTTAGGGTCATAGAGTTTGGACCATGGGATGGAGGTATTATAACTCATATTTTAGGGTCATAGAGCTTGGAACATTCCATGGAGGTATTATAACTCATAGTTTAGGGTCATAGGTCTTGGACCATGACATAGGTGTGTTATAACTCATAGTTTAGGTCCATAGAGTTTGGACAATGACATGGCTAAATGTCATGTTTCATGGAATAATACTGTATAGTTTAACGTCATGTGGTCAGGACAATAAGTCATAGTTTAGGGTCATAGAGTCTGGACCATGGCATGTCATTGATGTTACGTGATGCACTTCTTCAGAAATTTTGCATTTGTGGGAGCCATGATGAGTTGTTCGTCCATTGATATAAGGGTGTATGATCTATTAAAATAGACCATATGTATGACATATGGTCCTTCCCACTTTGGTTCAAGATTTTGGGGATTCTTCCCGAGTATCATTGGGGTTCTGAGGACTAACACCATTTCTACTTTGAGGAAAGATTGAAGGCGAACCTTTTTTTTGAAGTCTCGTGCAATCCGGTTTTTTTAGATTTCCAAATGGTGTAAAGTGTTCAACCTTTTTTCATCTAGATGCTCCAACTCATAAAACCATCTCTGGGATTTCTCTTCCATGGACAGTTGATCAAAAATGAACACACAAAGTGATGGAACTTGGATTTCGATAGGCAAAACCGCCTCTGCCCCGTATACTACTGAGTATGGGGTTGCCTAGGTGGCAGTGCGGGTTGTGGTTTGGTAAGCCCACAAAGCATGAAGAATATTGTATTGCCATGATTTCTTATCCTTATCAACCATATTTTGGAGTATGTTGGATAGGGTTTTGTTTAAAGCCTCTATCTGTCCATTGTCCACAGTGTGGTAGTAGGATGAATTGTTGGATTTGATTCCATACTCCTTGTATAGCTTGTCCAACTCAGCAGAGCATAAGTTGGTGCCATTTTCAGTCAATATTGTATGAGGGACACCAAATTTGGTAATTATGTTGGCCTTCACAAAGCTAACATTTTTTTCTCCCTAACTTCTTCAAGGGTTGTGGCTTCAGCCCATTTAGAAAATAAGTCAGTCGTTTTGAGTATGAACTTGAATTGTGTGTCTGTGTTGGGAGGATATGGTCCCACAACATCCATCCCCTAGGAAGGAAATTTCTAGGAGTACTTGGCTATATGAAGTAACTTCGGGGGTCAGTGTATGAAATCAGAATTAACTTGGTAGCAATGGAACTTCTTAGCGAATATGGTACAATATTGTATCATAGTGGGCCAGTAATACCCAAGACTTCGAATTTGGTGAGAGAGATTAGTTTCTAATTGGTGTTCTCTACAAGCTCTGGCATGCACTTCTTTCATGATGGCAGTATTCTCTTCTCCACCAATGCAACTAATAAGGACTCTGTCAAGACCTCATTTGTAGATAACCTTTTCTTGATTTACCCCATTGTACAAGACAAAGTTGGCTGGTCATCTTCGGACTTATTCCCCTCTTTCCCTATCTGGTGGGAGTTCCCCCTTCTGAAGGTAATTTGTAATGGGTGTCATCCAGCCATTGGTGTGACCATAAGGATCAAAAATGGGTCTAATTTCATCGATTTCCTATATATTTCTATGGATAAATGGCAATACCATCTGGCTGTAAGCAATGATAATGACTATTTTATTTCAATTTGGATTAGCCAAGGTTGTGGGTGTATTTTCCAAAGTGTCGCCTTGGGAATTTTGTGACCATGGGACATAAGTCAAAATTAGTTCTGATGGGAATTCTTCTATCTGTTCTTGAACATGGTTTATCAAGGGAACCAATAATTCTTTCTTAATGGCGTAGTCACCATTGGCCTGTTTGATGACTAGCTCTAAATCACCTTTTATTTTTAGGTGTTTGGATTGCACGTGAAGTTTCTTTTCCATTCCTGCAATGAGGTCCTGATATTCTACTTAATTATTTGTACACCCTTCTGAAAACAGAAAAGAATAAGGCAGGTTGGCCTTTTGGGGGAATACGAGTATAATTCCTAGCCACGCCTTATTTATATTAGTATACTCTATCCTTTTTTCTATCGTACTTTGAGAAGCACCATCTAAGTACATTTCCCATGTCTGGGGATCCTCCTGGATGGAGAACACTTCTTCATCTGGGAGTTCGGTATTCATCGGTGTTGTTTCCTATGAGGGGTGTTGTGATAGGAATTCTGCTAATGCCTGTCCTTTGATGGCCTTCTATGGTACATAACATATGTTAAACTATTGTAGGATGACTTCCTATTGTGATAGGTATCCATTTAACATGGGACAGTTGATGATATATTTGATCAGGTTGCAACGGGAGACCAGTTGGACCTCATGGTGCTACAGGTAATGCCTGAGTTTCTGAACTGCAAAGATTAGGTCTAGGTAGTTCTTTTCAATTTTTGAGTACCTATTTTCAGCATCAATAATTGTTTAGATGAGGTAATAGATGATTTTCTACCTTCCGACATCATTCTTCTGTATGAGGAAGGAGCCTAATGACCATTCCAGGGTGGTTACATACAAAATGACCAGTCTCCCCTTGACTAGCAGCATCAGAACCTGTGAGATTAGGATATATCTTTTGATATTGTTTAATGCTTCATGGAAATCATTATCCCACTCATACATAACTCCTTTATTCATCATCCTGGTGAAAGTTAATCATTTACCTGCCATGTTGGCTATGAAGCGCCGGATGTAGGGGAGGTACCCATGGAGACCTCTTAACTTGGTGAGGTTATGAGGTGGGGACATGTTGAGGATGGATTTTGTATTCTCAGGGTTGACTTAAATGTCATGATGGCATATGATAAAGCTGAGGAATTTTTTAGAGGTAACACCAAAGGCTCTCTTTAGGGGATTCATCTTTAAACTTTGCTGCTAAAATTTGTTGAAGACAATTTCAAGATCGGCTAGGTGGTTTGAGCACTGTCATGATTTAACCACCCGATCTTCTACATAAAACTTGATATATTTTCACAATAATGGATTGAATATGTGATTCATGGAATGCTGATATGTGGTGATGAAATTTTTTAGACCAAAGGGCATCACTTTATAACAAAAAAATCCCTGAGAGGCCCTAAAAGCAGTAGCCTCTTTATTTCCTCAGGTCATCCAGATTTGGTTGTATCCAGAATATTTTTCCATGAAAGAGAGAGCCTCATATCTAGCGGTTTAATCAATCAAAAATTATATGATCAGAACCAAGAAGTAGTCTTTTGGGGAATATCGATTAAGGTCCCTAAAGTCAATGCAGGTTCTAATCTATCTATTCTTCTTTTTGATAGGGACTATTTTCTTCAGACATATCAGATACTGGAAATATCATATAAAGTTTTATTTCATTATCATATCCAATTCAGCCTCTATTTTGGTATCATGCATCGGGTGGGTCCATATGGCCGCTTTCTTATAGCCCTGGTAATCTTCTGGTAAGACCAGATGATGAGTGGTGACCTTAGGATTGAGACCTGGCATTTTTGTGTAATTCCAGGCAAACACATATCTATTATTCTTTAGAAAGTAGGTATATGCCTCCTTCTCCTTGATAGGCATAGCCACACTGCTCAAAGTGGGCCTCAAGTCATCTTCAGTGCCCAGGTGTATCTCCTTAAGTTCATCAATTATGGCGAAGACAGCTTCTTCGAATGTAGGAGGGGTATCTTTGAAGTCTTCTTCCTCTTCTTATTCTTCTTCATCTTCATCTTCTTCCTCTTCTTATGGAGAGAGGAATTTTTGAGACTAAATCTCCAATGTTGGGAGAGAAATCATCTTTTTTCTTAGTGAGTAAGGCAAGGGCAGTTTGGTGTCCCAAGGACGGGTCGGGAGTATCTTTGGTATGGCTTTTCCTGACGTCATGGGAGTCAACCCACTCTTTCATGTCTTCAGACTCGGAGGCTGTAACGAAAATCATGCATACAATTTATTCTACATCCAAGCTTGCAATTATTCATTCAAATTTTTTGATGGGTAGTACATACTCCTCCCCAAGTTGGTGGAGGGGATTGGTGGGAGCCATTTACAATCCATTCGGGGCAGTAACCCAATCAATTTCATTGGAAGAAGGATATTTTTCTTCTGATTCATAGAACCCTACATCGATAGAATGCGACTCACAAGTCTCAAATGATGATTTATTGGTATGTAATGTATCATTTTTCTTATTAGATAAATATTTGACGCACTGATGGTATTATGATAGAATAGAAGCATAGTGATGTAGCCAGGGCCTCCCTAATAGAAAGTTGAAGGTTGTACTTTGTCATACTACCAAGAAATCAGAATCTAACATGTGGTATCCAAGGAAATTTTTAAGCTTGATTCGTACCAACAGTTTCTACTCACTTTTTTCATATCCCAGCAGATTTGTAGTGCAGGGTGTCAATCTATTTTCATAATAGCCCAACTAACAAAGCATTTGCAGTGGTAGTAGGTTGACTCCAGAGTCGTTATCGATGAACATCCTCTGGACATCAATTCTGTTTCTCTTTTCGGACATATATAAGGGTTTGATATGCCCTTGAATTATGGCATCTTCTTCCTTGTCTATAAAGGAGATGACAGACGTCCGTTGTATGGGGAATTAAGGTAAAACTGCCCCCATCCCTATGGGCTGGGGTTGCTCATGTTCTTTTGTTGATGCACTACGGCCTGGATTTGTTGGTCTTACAGGGGAATTTTGATTTTAAAATTCCCCCATCCCTATGGGATGGGGTTGTTCCTACATTTCTGTGGAAGCCACCTCTATTTCCACCTTTTCAATTTCATGTACTACTGCGTGGGTGTGAGCCGAATATTCCATTGTGCCTGCACAGATTCTATGGTCTTTTGAAGACATGAGCACTGCTTTCTGGTTGGATTACCTTGGGCGGGAAGCCTGCTAGATGTTCTTGGTTTCCTGACTCGGAATCTTTTTAATGTCTTGGTCTCTTCGTGCCTGATGCTTTTGAGACTTACTATGGGACGTTTTCTGTTGAGTATCCCATATTTCCTGAGAAGGGGTTTCACTTTATTTCTACCTTTGGGTGATCACATTGTAGTATATCATTTCCAATGGGGTTTGCTGGACAATACTAGGGGTGAAGTATAGAGTTCCATGTTCTCCCTATCCCCGAATGTGAACTCTAGTCAGGGCATCTCCAATGAGACGACGCAACTTATACAGTGCATGGAGGCAAGCCAGTTCAAGGTTTTTATTTTTCCTCTTTTACTGTGGCTATCATGTGGACAAGAGAGCTTCCAAGTCAATTAGATGGTGAAGATCCCCGATCGTGTTGATGTGGTCTGCATACCCTTTGTAGGGTAGGAATTTTTCTTTCAGCTGGCAAAGATTCTTCCATATATTGGGGTTAATTTCATGTGTGCATTCCCCATACAACTCTCTTAGTATGTCGATGTAAGAAGTGGTCATAGGACAATAAATCACTGGTATATTATCCTTATCTAGTTGTCTTCTCACGAGAAACATATCCTATTGTTTTTCTTACAGGGGCTCCTCTACTTGATATGCCCAGATCAACTGCTTATTAATGATTTCATTTGAAGAAAATGGCCTGGTGGGAGCCTTATTGATATACAGATGGCCCGTGGGTGTCTTGGAAGATGAGTGTGGCCCTAGGCCATCCTTTGGTTGAGAAAGAATATCACTCATTATAGATGGATTACCTAATGTTTTTGACTCCATCTTTCTAAGAACCTCAATATAGGATGGATTTCTCATATTTGTTCCAGCAATGGGAGGACCTTCTTTCCAGTATGAATTTTGGTTGTGGTGAGGACCTTTGCAATTGGTACTGCAATGGTGAGGGATACTATTGCAACATGATGCTTGACTGTGGGAAATGTTTTTATGGTGTATACCCTGGGGAGGACCTTCAGGGAAGGCTACAATAAGTGGAGGACCTTCTTTCTACTCGGTGTCACTAAGTGGAGGACCTTCTTGATGACTTTTGTGATGGTGAGGACTACTATTACAACTTGATACTTGGATGTAGGGATAATTTCTACAGTGTAAATCCTAGGGATGGATTTTAATATATACTGCAATGAGTGGATGATCTTCTCGTTTCATGAAATTTCAATGGGGAGGTCCTTCACAATAACTTCCATTGCAGGGAGGGCCTTTTCAATGGTTGTCATCTTGGCAAGGACTACCATCATGAATCGACATCTGACTGCAAGAAGAAGCATATTTGTAGCGTATACCCTGGGGAGGACCATCAAGGTGGACGACAGCAAGGGGAGGACATTATTTCTGTCTAATATTCAGGACAAGGGGCTGGCTACATCGATGTGCATTAGGAGATATACTCTCATGATCGATCATTACTATCCCACGAAGTGAGCCCCTGTGGGTGCTCTACAGAGGACCTTCAAATTTTCTGGTAGCAACATTAAGGGGAGGGCCTTCACAACTGATACTACCACTTCAATAATTTGTTAATGGACTGACAGGGTCTTGATCCTTTATTGATATATGCTTGAGGGCGTCAAGAACCTCATCTTTTAGCAGAGCAGGATCATGTATGTGCTCTTCATTTTCCATTTGGGTTTGACACATTTCATTTTTGAATGCTCTCTTGCGGGTAACTGGGGTTATCTTCTGTTGGTAAAGACATTCAAGTATAGGTCCCTATCTTGAGGGGTTCCTTGATTCCACTGGGATATTATGACATACATCTTGAGTTTTGTTGGGAATATATGCCTGCCTTGTAGTGTCCACCACTTTAGACCGACATCCCCCAGTTGGAACGAGTATTTGTTCCATATCTGGTTGTCCGTGTATCATGGGATATTGATTTATACCCTCCTGGACTAGATTAGGGATGTATAAATACTCTGAAGTAACTAGCTCACTTTTCAAGTGAGTCATTCCGTTCGAGGAAACTGGGTCGTGGGCCCGGTTTCTCGCATTTTCCGCCGATGCAATAATTTCTTAACTTGTTTTGATGATATGTTCTGGGATCGACATCTAATCTTCCATCATTTCTAGGATGTGATGAGATACATCTTTGGCTAGAACATGTATGAAGGCCCATTCCGATGTCAGAACAAGATTTTGTTCCTACTCCGGTCCTCCATAATTTTCCAGTAGATACTGGCAGTTCTCCTGTGTCGGGGAATAAGAATGAGTCTTCCACCGGTTTTCTTCTTCAGTTTCCACTGTATTTGACTGGTGGACTTCATATTCATGAGAGGGGATTTTCATCTACTCGCTTTCCACTATATTTGTCTCATGGGCTTTGTATGCATCCAAATGAATTTGAATCCACTCATATTTTCTTGCCTTCCTATTTTTATGGAAGGCTTGATACACATTAGCATGTATTTGTGACCGTGTGTAGCTATTTGTCACCCTATTTAGTGGATAGGCTTGTTGTGAATCGACAGATATATGCATCTGCCTGTATTTTTCTGCTCTGTCTGCACTGCAAGACCAGAGAGTACTAGAAATAACGTGCATGTGCTTGTGTTGTGCCACCCTATTTTTTGGTGGGCTTGAGTGGAGGGGGAAGAGTCGTATGTCTTCCCATTGATACCACCACATTAGTATGACAAAGTTACTACTTGGGAACTAGAGTGATAGGGTGTTCCTGATTATATATTTGACACCCTTGATGAGTAGCCTAAGGGCCCTAGGTCTTTTGGACTTTATCAGGTGCCCTCAGCATAAGGTCCTACTCAACGTAAGGAGGATCAGTCATCTGGTGCTAGTGGTGACGGTCTCTAGTAGGGGCCCATGAGTGGGACTCCTGTGCAGTTGAGTTGAAACTATGAGCATTGACTTCATCTTCCTACCTAAGATAAGGTAGGTACTTGTTATCACATTATGAGGATAGGCTTCTGAAATGGTTTGAGACGACCATCGGGGCTTCCTTTTGCTGGGGTGTTGGTCATGGATGAGGAGGTGACTGGTGGACCTTTGTAGACTGGAGGGCTTGTCTCGTGACCTCTAGTGTGGGGAGAGTACCATTTCGGTGTTAATCCTTGATCAGCATGTTGGATACCCAGTGTTGAATATGCTGGGTAGGTGAGGGGTCATGTTCTTCATTGGGGACCTAGCCACCTATGGGATTGCTAATGTGTGTGTCTATATCGGTCTTCAGTATTTCATTTAGATTAAAGGTTTCTCTATGGGAACCTGCGACATACATGTATGACATATAGACCACAAAACCTCATCAAAGTAGAATTATTTTAAACATATGCATATCTAATGATTCAGCTTGTCCCCCTTCCCCATTTTTATTGTGGGGAGAAGGGGCTTGAGTGGGGTAAGACCGCCACCTTGATTAAGTATTCACATCAGGTTCACCATTTTTGTTCGGCCTCTAAGGTGGCGCATTTTGAGCATACCAAGGTGAAGAAACGGGGCGGATGTGAAATGTCATTTTTTCTTTTATCATTGGGGTAGAACCTCAGCCTTGGTTAAGGATTCATTTTGGGTTCACCACTTTTTGTTCTGCCTCTAAGGTGCCGTGTTTTGGGTGATGATGAAATGGTCTGATGAGGATCATTACCCGTCCCTCTTTTCGGAGATGGTTTCCTGTCAAATTCACCATTTCTTTTGTTTCAATCCATTATATGTCATTATCCTTTAAAATAAGGTTAGATTAACCCCATGGGTACTGGGAAATTCACCCCTTTCACATTGAGAAGGAGGTTCCACAGTCAATTGGTCCCAGCGAGAGATTGGGTGGGGTCAAGTACTTGTGCAATTAGTCCTCCTCAGATATAACTTCCTCGGATGGTCTCCAATGGCTTTATTTGTGGATCCAGAAACACCCAACAGCCCTAGTATCCATGATTCATGGACCTTCTTTCCAAAGGCATGTGTTCATTGATTGATGATTTAGCCAACGACACTTGAGGGCTCCATTGGTCAAGAGGATGGGAAGTCAGGCTCCCCACACCCTTCTGGGGGAGGATTATTACCTGTTTTAGGACTCTATTATAGATTTAAGTTGTGGTCATATGTTCTTGAATCCTTGGTTCATTCCTAAATAGTGTGTCCATAGGCTACCCTTGATTTTTAGGATCTTTGTAGGAAAGCATGTATCTAATGCTATAGAGGTAATAGTGACTTGAGCCATACAATAAGGTGCTCTAGAGTTTATCATCATCCAGGGGGGCGAAAGGTGACTTGATGTTGGGATCAGACCTGTAAGATGGGTTTCCTACATATTCTCAGAAGAGGAATCATAAACCACGTAGTTTGGAATTATTTTGGGCTTATGCATGGAAGATTCCCATTTGAGGGGGCATGGTTGGGTGAACCCTTTTGGATGGGAACCTTTTTGAGCTCGGGCCTTCAGGTAGGCGTCCTACTTATCCTGGTTTGATCAAGAATTAGAGTTCTCGTAGTTCAAAATTGTTAGGGAATACACATAGATGCTTCCCATTTGGGGATCATGATTGGGTGGACCCTTTTAGATGGACACCCTTTTAAGCTTGGGCCTTTAGGTAGGTGTCCTACGTATCCAGGTTTGATCAGGAATCAGAGTTCTCATAGTTTAGAATTCATGGATGTTGTAATCGTCACAAACCTCAAAGCCCACGTGAGTCATGCTCAGTGTGAGAAACAAGAGGATGTGATAGATCCAACCAACCACATGCTTCCTCCCCAGTTGGTGGGTGGGGGAGAGCCCATGGCGGAAAATTTCAGGGTGACGGTGGGCGAGGATGCTGAGAGATGAACCTTTCAATGTGAAATGACATTAAAGGTCATGTGGCTCAGCCTCGAAGGATAGGGGTCTTACCTCAGTGGGAGTTCCCTAGAATATGTTCTCGAAAGGGGAGAATTTGTGTCCTCATCAAAAGGAGAAGTGAACATAACTCCTTTGACTGATCATTATTCCTCATTGAATAGAAAATCAAGTGATCACCCTTAATCCCTAGAATAGGGAGCTTCACGTCAGCATCCAAAGGTTGGAATCTGGGTTACCATGGGAATGTAGACCCATGGACATTACCAAATTCTTAACTTTTGTGGGGAGAGCCTATGTGAATCCGCTTACCATTGGTATGTAGACTCAAACGGGTGCACTGATGCACCCGATGGTCTGATCATATGGTCATGGTGGCTTTGGAGGAGGCTTTGTCCTAATGTCGGAGGACTGGTTCATAGAGGGACCATGGAGGACTGGACGGTAGTGGAAGGGTGAAGTTTGAAATAGAGGAAATAATACCTGAAAACACCCCATTTTGCATACAGATTTCTTATACGAGATGGGGGAGGCTCCACAAACCCTAGTGGTATGTGGGAAGAGGGGAAATCTGCATACCGATGTAGTATGTAGGCATGGGTATAGACCACCATGTACCATAGTGGTGCATGGCCCACCACACTGCTTTGGGTTCCATCTACATACTAATGCAGTACGCGACACCGGGTTCAGTCCGCGTAATGGTACACTACGAGGAGCACCATATTGAAGGAGGATCCAAGGGATTATCATTTTCCTTATCCATGAGAAGTATATGGTTCTTGATTTCACCATTTAGGTTCTTTTTTCTATTATTATTATTCAGTTCCCCAATTTTATGGTTCGTGGCCAACTGTACCTACAAGGAGTGTGGTTCGCAATTCAGACTTTGTCAATGAATCAAGAATGAAGTTGGAATCTTCTCTGAACTCTTTCTTCCAACCTTTGAGTCCCCTTAAATCTTTCTTCGTCTGTCCTCATCAATTACTTCTTTTCTCCATTTTATAGACCATTGGAGTAGTCGAACCTATGTGCATGTGGAATCATTTATGGAGGCACATGAAGATATATCCTAATCCACAGAAGACTCGGTCAATTGGGGTTTGTAGAGGACACATTTTGTGATCTTGGTTCTTGGAACCCTACCCATTCAATTCATCCACGAACTAATGAGTTCGCGGGATGGTATGCGGATGGACTTCATGCACATGACTCCCTCAACAATGTGGTTTGCAGTCCGCTGGGTTCACTAGACATCGCTATGCAGGCTAGCACCTCGTGGGTCATTCCACGTACCTGGTGGTTCGTGATCTAAGTGGTTCGAAGACCCTTCTTAATGATGGTATGTGATATATTTGAAATTATTTGAAAACTTGAGTTCCATCAAATTTCTTCTAAAATTATCCACTCAATTTGATTCCATTCACCTTTCTAGACTTGTAAGAGTACTTACTTCCTTCTGCAAAGTGATTGTGGGAGTATTTCCTTCACTTGGAGGATTTTTTAGGACCCTACAGTAATATATCATCAATATATACTACTATGAAAACATCTGCACTCCCATTAAACCTCTTATAGACACAAGGATCATACTCATTCTTTGTGATACCAAATGTTGGATCATAGAAATGGTGAAACACACTGAGAGGGGGGTGAATCAGTGTGTATCCCAAATTTAAATCTCTTACACTCACATACTTTTTAAAAAATTCTCTTATAGATTCTCACCAATACAGAAAACAAATACACAATAGAATTGTTAATGAGGTTCATCTCCTTATGGGTGACTATGCCCCTAGAGTTTCATGGTTATTATCACATACACATATCTCCCTTTTTATTATCAAAAGGAACTCAAGGAAGGATATGAAATTGAACTCATACGATCATCTAGCATCAACCAATTGCACTTTCACATCAATAAAACAAATAATTCCTTTGATTAAGAATATTCACTATTGAGAATATAAGCCTCCACATGGACTTCATATGATGATCCTTTTCCCCTTCCTCTTACTTTAACAACAGTCTTGTATAGGTGTTCTTGGATGATTTTTCTTTGATATTGCAGGGTATCATTTTACTCACACACACACACACTTCTTAAATATGAAAATATATTTATATATAATATTTTAAATAGCATCATAATTTTCTCAAACTCAAACTCCCTAAAATCTCAGCCTTCAATTCAAATAATCTTTTTTTCAAATCCACATTTAATTTTTTTCCTTAATGTTTGGCTCAAGAGTTGTCTCATTTTATTCCTAAAATATTTTAAATATAATGTGATACTTTTTTATTAAAAATTTCTAAAAGAACCATGAAAAAAATCACTAAATATTTCCATGTAGGCATAGTGATATTTCATATCATTATACGGTATGGGACTCATCTCAGAACACCATTATTTTCCTCCAATTGGAATTATTTTTATTTCAACAAGAATCCTGATCATGTGTTTGATCATGATATTTGGCCTATAAAGAAATGATCACTTTCATCATCTGATTAAAAAATATTTTTATTTTAATATTCAAGTTTGAATATATCTCATTTAACTTTACTCCATATATATGTTCATTCTGAATTCTCTAAATTTATCATAGAAAATCATTGTATTCCCTCAATGTAACTGAATTATATTACATAGCTCGATTTTTATTTTTCTTAGGATTAATTATATTATGGGAACCTAAAACCCCCAATGAATAATATGTATTACTTTTTAAATTTTGGCAGACTTGGATTTCTTTTCATGTATTGAATTTTCTTATGCGATACTCAAAATATCTTATACGGTCCAAAATATATTATGTGCATAAGATAAATTCATTTTCCAAAAAATTGAACTCATATTCCAGGTACACATAAAATAATTATATTAGTGTATATGAATTTAATTATATGGGTCACCAAAAGATAAATTCATTTTTCATTTTTCCACTTGAACAAATGAAATATCATAAGTGGCTCCGAAAAATCATATGCGGTCCCCTCCATAAGATAAATCCATTTTACATTTTTCAACTATAGAATAGTACTTTTTTATGGTATTCAAATCAAATAGGAACTTTTTGAAAACAATTCTAGGATTTTTAAAAAAATATCTCTTAGAATTTCTTGATCTCTTCAAAACAAAATTCAAATAATCTTCATAGAGTTATACAAGTGAAACGAGACTTGGATAGATGTTCCAATACTTCAAATCACCTATATTTCATTAGGGATAACTTTTAATGATATAAGAAACAAATCTTAAAGATGTTCACAGTGGATGAATATCAGATTCCATTCTAAAATATTATAGACAATGTTATTATCTCCACAACACTTCATCATGTCTCCATTAATATCAGAACACTAATCATCACACTTAAACAAGTATTGTTGGAAAATACAACATCATCACCAAAGGTTAAACAATATCCCCCACCTCCCCTTTGGATTTTTTGAAAATACCACTCATTATTCTCCCCCTTATTGATAATAAAACTAAAGTGAGTAACTATTGTAGATCAACATGGTTTCTTGAAAGCAAAATAATCAAGATTCAACCATCACTAAGTATTTGTGATCTAGATCTTTATATAAAATAAGATATATTTAATCAGTCATCAATTTTTTCTTTGAAACACCACACACTAAACCACTAATTATAGAAGAATAAAAAAATGTAGATCTATTTCTTACACAACCCAAAACACACATCAAAATAGATCACAAATAGGGAGGAAAAATTTATCCCCATGCAAAAAACATCTCTACAAGAATGATCAAAGAAAAATATAGAAGAAAACTTAAATTATGCATACCTAAATGATAGGGAATGGGATTCAATCCCATGTGAAACCCTAGTTTCTCAAATTGTTTAGTTATGAGAGGTTTTGTGAGAATATTAGAAACCTGTTCTTTAGAGGGAAAAATTCCAGTATTAAGATTTCCTCTTCAACTTTCTCCTTCAAAAAATTGTACTAATCTCGATGTTCTTTGATTTTGAGTGCTACACTAGATTTTTTGATAGTTTTATAGAACTCTGGTTGTCACATCCTATAACCAAAGGATTGTTAGGTAGGAATGGTTATGATGAATACAAAGACACAATATGGGGGTGAATTTTGTTCTTTTAAAACATTGATAGATTCATAACTCCTATCTTGTTATGCAGTAAAACTTTCCAGAGCAGTGAGAAAAGGAAGAGGAAGAAGGTGATCCTCTCCACCATCAGTGAGCCAGAGAGAGAGAAACAGGGATTGACCCTTGGGAAAGTAGTGAGCTGACCCTAAACATTGTAAAGGCAGTGAACCTGGGAATAGAAGTGATCTATCCCAAAATTTGTAAACAGCAGTGCACTTTTATTGGATTTGGTACATCGGCACATCGTCGGTGTATGCTCCTTGGACGTATCCCAGTGAGGGTGAACCAAGTAAAAATCGTTGTGTCATGTCCATTCTTTAGTTTTTGTTTATACTTTGCTATAATAAAGAGAGAGAAGAGAGTCTTTCTTAACAGCGAGACAAGATCAATAGGGACATTTGTTTTAATATGTCATACCCTGATTCACCCCCCCCCCCCCCCCTCAGGGTATCTAACCTAGTGGACCTAAAAATTGGTATTAGAGGCAAAGGTTTATTTCAGTGGTTCTCTCTCAAATGGAGGTCACTAATCATAAAGGGATTCCAATCTTCGACGGGAACAATTTTCAACTATGGAATAATCAGATGCAACACTACTTACAATCTTTGGGAATGGATGCATTCACAGCAGCAATGCATGGTATAATAGCTGACATCAACAGTGGGGCATTATTGGAAGTCGAGCGAAGAGAATTGGATTCTGACGCCAAGGGAATAAATGCTTTAGGGGTATCCCTATCCAATTCTATATATATGAAGGTGATGTAATGTAAAACATCACATTCCATGTGGGAAAATCTTTTGAACATATATGAAGGAGATAAAAAAATTGGAGAGGCAAAGCTACAAGTACTATGGAATAAGTATGAAGATCTGAAGATGAACCCGAATGAGTCTATTGATGCATTCTTTGACAGGGTAAATATTGTTGTGGAAGATATGCGAGGCCTTGGAGAAGTCATTGAAGACATAAATATCGTAAAGCGCATCTTGAGGAAACTTCCACCTCAGTTCAATCTGAAAGTTTCAGTACTAGAAGATAAAGATCCAAAAGAGCTGACACTGGACAATTTGCACAGTACCTTGGTTGCATATGAAATGAGGAATGATGATAACGAGGTTGTGGAAAAGGGGAAATCCAAAGAGGTGTAATTTAAGGCCATGAAGAATCTCACCATTGAATATTCTCATAAAGAAGAAGAGACATATGAGTTAATGTCATTCCTCTCCTCAAATATTCAAAGATGAAAAGGAAAGTTCAAAGGGAAACTTCCACTTTATTGCTTTAGATGTTGAAAAGTTGGTCATCCTGCCGCAAGGTGTCCCAAAAATTTTCAAGAAGAAAATGATGAAGATGAAGTTGAAATTACCAAGAAGAAATCATTAGCCTATGTGAAAGGGAAAAAGTAGTTGAAGAGAAATTTCTTCAAGAAGAAGAATCTTCTTTCACAAGAAATAGATGCTCAGATGAGTCTGAGGTTGAAGAGGTTGAGGAGATTGAAAATTACAAAGATCATGGAGAAAATGCTATGGTGGAAGTCGTCGGTAGTTCTCAGGAGAAGAACAAAACCAAAGGTGATAATGAATAAGAATAAGTTGAAGGAAGAATAGATATGAAAGCTGAGTTAGAGGCTTCTCTTAAATAGATATATGTTTGGAGAGCCAAAACAAAGAAAGCTAACAAATTTCTTTATGATGTCAAACTCTATATGCAGCAGCGGGAAGAAGAGAAGTATGAATTGATGGAATAAATTGAGAAACTCAAGTTATCAGCACCATAGAACTCAGAATTAATTAGTGATCATAAGCTCAATATTGAATAACAGAAAAGGGATATAAATGGCTTGAAATGAAAAGTGAAATATCAAGTCAAGTGTATCGAATAACTTGAAGAAGAAGTGGTCAGTCTGCGACAAAAAATGAAGGATCAAGAAAAACTCTTGACAACCAATGTGATATCAGGAAAGAAGGTCATTTAGAGGACAGAAAAGATGAAAGATGAGGATAGTATTTTAGTAGGAAAGAAGCATCAATAGAGCTCAGAGTTAAGGCTGAATTAGGGATTTATTGACCACAAAAATCTGTAAAAATTGAAGTCAGACCGCAAGTACCCATCCCGAGGTTGAAGGTTGATTTGGGCACAAAGCAGAATCAGAATATTCATAGATCCCAAGGGGAAACTCGTAGTGCATAAGTAACATGAAGGAATGCACCTTATATCAGGTGTTATTATTGTGGAATGATGGTACATTCACAGTATGTGTGTTCTATATCCAAGAGATATCAAAGGGAACAAGAACAAAGGTGGAATCCAAACAGAGAAAGGTTCTCCAAAACATATTTCAAAGGACACTATTTTTGGTGCGGTGGATTTGGGCACATGGCTAGGTACTACATTTTGACCATGCAAAGGAATGTGCCAAAGAAGAATCAAAATGTTCTCAAGCAACAAATAAATAAACCAACAGGTGAGTTAAAAATGCAGAATAGATTTGCATCTTTGCAAGATGAAGCTGGTCTATCATACTCTGAGAAATAACATAAGTCTCAATCCATGCCAAGTGTGAAGGCAAAAATATGGAACAAAAAGAAGAAGGATGAGAAGGCTGTGGTGGAAGAAATTTCCCTTAAAGCATCAGATCGCTCTGTTGTGTGGATACTTGATAGTGGTTGCACATCTCACATGACAGGTAATAAGGATCTTGTTACAGGAATAAAATATGATAAATAAGGAGTTGTCAAGTTTGAAAATGATGAAGGCCTGAATATTATTGGCACAGGAAAGGCTAAGTTTGGGGGCAAAGAGATGAGATGTGCTGATGTCTTAGTAGTAGAAGGACTCAGTCACAATTTGCTTAGTGGCAGTCAATTATGTGACTCAGGACATTCTATAAGGTTTAGTAAGAAGATGTGTGTTTTCAAAGGAAGAGACGGGGCAGTTGTTCTACATGGAAAAATAACAAAGGGAAATCTCTAACTAGTAAGTGGAGAAGAAGATATGTGTTTTCTGTCTAGAGAGGAAGAAAACAAATTGTGTCATAAACGACTTAGTCATATTTTCCAAACATCCCTAGAATATCTGGTAAAGTGTGAAGCAGCAAGAGACCTCCCTAAGATATCAGGTGATCATTCACATACGTGTGACACCTTTCAAAAAGGGAAGATCATCAGAGATACGTACAAATCGAAGGAAAAGAATTCGACAAGAGTGATTGAATTGGTTCATGCTGATGTCTATGGACCTATTTCACCAAGATCCATTGAAGGGAATAGGTATTATGTTCTTTTCATTGATGACTATAGCCTAATGGCATGGGAATTTGTTATTTCCCATAAGTATGATGTGTTTAGCTGCTTAAAATAGTATCGAAGGGAATCTTAAAGGGTACTTGGACCGAAAATTCTGAAGTTTTGTACAGACAATGGTACGGAATTCACAAATAGTCAGGTGGAAGAGTATCTCAAGAAACATGGGATAAGGCATCAAGTTTCTTCAGTAAGAACTCCCCAATAGAATGAAGTGGTTGAAAGGAGAAATTGGATCATCAAAAACATGGTCATAACAATGCTTATAGAAAAAGACCTACCAGAGAAGTTTTGGAAGGAATCAGTATTGACATCAATCTACATTTCTAATAGGGCTCTGTTGTGTCCGAAGGAAGGAAAGACCATGTATGAAATGTGGTACGGAAAGAATCCAACAGTGAAATACTTTTGAATATTTGCAAGTAAGTGATTCATTATCAACAAAGAAAAGAATAGGAAGTTTGAATCATGTGGAGATTTGGGAATATTTCTGGGCTACTCAGGAAAAATCAAAGCATACCAATGCTTTAACAAAAGGCTGGGAAAAGTAGTTGAGAGTAATGATGTCACTATTGTGGAAAATGAAGAGAATATTCAACAGCACATTGAACACTTTCTTGATGAAAGTGATGAAGAGGAAAGTAACATAGGAGGAGCAGAAGTGGAAGATGCTGACTCATAAGAAGACATTGATGGTGAACAAGAAAGTGTCAAGTTTGTGTCTGCAAGGAATCCAAGGAGTGGAGATGAAATTGATAGGTAGAATATCATTGGTGATCAGGAAGCTCCAGTTTAGACAAGAAGAATGAAGTCACTACAACAGACATCTCTCCTATCTCAGGTAGAGCCTAAAAGCATTGAAATTGTAGCTAAAGATGAAAAGTGGGTTCAGGCTATGAATGAAGAGATTGATCAGATTGAGAAGAACCAGACCTGGGAGATTGTTTCGAGACCAGCATATAAGAATGTCATCGGGACTAAATGGGTCTATTGCAACAAGATGAATCAAGATGGTGCAGTGGTTCAAAACAAAGAACGAATAGTGTGCAAAGGATACTCCCAGATATAGGGAATATATGTTGATGAGACATTTGCACTGGTTGCAAGGCTGGAGACAATCAGATTATTCCTAGCCATTGTAGTGAAACGGAAGTTCAAAGTGTTCCAGATGGATATCAAATCTGCATTCTTGAATGGGGTTCTAGAGTAGGAATTTTATATTGAGTAGCCAAATGGTTTTCTCATTCATGAATATGAGAATAAGGTTTGCAGACTAAAGAAGGCATTGTATGGGCTGAAACAAGCACCAAGAGCATGGTACTCAAGGCTTGATTAGTACTTAAAGAAGCTTGGTTTCTAGTGTGGGGGAGTTGATTGAAATCTCTATTTCAGCAATGAAATTAATAAAAGGATGATGGTGTGGGTTTATGTTGATGAAATAATATTTGGCAAATCAAACGAATCCCAATTTAGACAGTTTTCCGAATTCATGAAAAATGAGTTTGAAATGTCAATGATTGGAGAGATAACATTTTTCCTTGGTCTACAGGTAACACAAGGAAGGAATGGAACATTCATTTCTAAATCAAAATATTCCAAGGAGGTTTTGAAAAGGTTTGTAATGGAAAATTCCAAGGAAATGAAGACTCCAATTGCTACTTGGACGAAACTATCCAAAGATGAGGATGGCAAGGAAGTTAATATCACAGAATACAGGCAAATTATTGGAATTTTGTTGTACTTGACCGCAACAAGGCCTGACATTGTATTCGCCACATGTAGTGAGATATCAGAGTAATCCTAAGGAAATCCACATGCTTGTAGTGAAAAGAATACTTTGGTATATCAAGGGCACGGTGGACTTTGGCTTGACATATACTGATAAATCTCAGACAGAGTTATTGGGATATACTAATGCAGACTGGGCCGGTTCAGCGGATGATAGGAAATCAATGTCAGGTGGTTCTTTCTATCTTGGTGGATTGTGTATTTCTTGGCTAATAAAGAAGCAAGATTATATTTCATTGAGTACCTCAGAGGCTGAGTATATTGCGGCCACTCAAGCATGCACACAGTTAGTGTGGATGAAGCAGCAGCTTGAAGATATGGGAGTTGAAGTGAAGTCTCCGATCAGAATCCAGTGTGATAACTCAAGTGCTATCAATCTTATTAAAAATATAGTTCATCATTCAAGGACAAAGCACATTGAGATCAAATATCATTTCATCAAGGAAAAGGTGGATCAAGGGCTTGTGAAGTTGGAGTATGTGCCTACAGAGCTACAGGTTGCAGATATTAAGACAAAGGCCTTACACAAGGAAGCATTTGAAATGCATCGAATAGTTTTGGGAGTTCATTCGACTCCCCACACTTAAAAGAGTGTGGACGTGGAACCCCCTCTCCCTGAGGTATGATGTGTTTTTTCCTAATGTGCTGATATGTGTTCTCTACTCTGTTACAGATTGCAAAGGAGTGACCTTTGGGTTCGTTGACAAAGGGGGAGAAAATAGTGATTGTTCAGGGGGAGACAGTGTGGCTATTTAAGAAATCATGAAAGATACGGGGAGAAGCTGACAGGTGGAGTAGGCAGATAGGGGGAGTTGAAGCTGGTTTAAAGTGCTTAACCAGAGCTTATCTTGGACAACACAAGCAATAGTGCTAAAGAAGATTTGTAGCTGAAAAGAGTTAAAGTTTTGAGTAGATAGGGGGAGAGTTTGAAACTTGACGATACTAGAAGTGATCGATAAAAGAATAGATACCATGACAGTCGAGGATTGTGATAAAAGCAGAAGAGTGGTGTTGGAATGCACTAAGAATATTTCCAAAAATTGGTATTTATTTGGTATCAACAGTGGGTGTCAGAGTTGAAGTGATTCATTGATGAACTTTTCATTTACTCTTGTTTCTCATGCCAATCATTACTCATGTGGACTTAGAGTATATGTTGAGTAAATCCTTGATCGCTATCAGAATTGCAATAGGCGAATGATGGATAAAGAATTAACGATGTATCTTTTTATGGAGGATTTTTCAAAAAACCCAAAGGGGGAGATTATTTGGAAAAAATACCTTAAGGAATCCTTAAAGCATTTTTGAGGTGATTGTGTTTGTTGAAAAAGTGTACATCTGTGTTGTGATTATTGACAAAGCAAACCATGACGTACAAATTTTTCGACAAAGGGGATTTCATGGTGGCATGTCGAGTTCAAGGGTTGTGGTTAACGATCCATGTTTTATTCAAGAATGTTGACAAAGGAATGGATGATGTGTAAGCGGTAAAAAAAGAGAAGATACAAGGTGGTGTTGTTTTCTAGTGTTTGCCAAATTTTTGGGACTGAAAATCAACAAATGGAGAAAAGTGGTTTTGGCAAAGGGACTTGCGTGCCGTTGTCTTGAAGCAGAGACTTTCGCATTGAGACTTGCGCGCTGAGGGGAGACTTGCACGCCATCAAGTAGGGTATCCAAATGCCTATAAATAGAGGTCGACCCCTCCTCATTCAGTGTGAGTTCAACACTTAGAGAAAATCATATCTCCCATCGCACAGGTGTGGTGGTCGCGCAAGTGGTGGTGTGGTCGCACAAGTAGAAGTTGCGCACCAGTTGATTGTTGTGCATCCAGAGTGGTTTGGGAGAGAAAGGAAGGGAGTCGTCTAAGTTTTGAGTTGAAGAAGGGGGTGTCACGCAAGTGTTTTTTTGAAACTTGCGCGCTAGGTTTTGAAGAATCGTTACAGCTGATGGTTGCACGCCAAAATTAGTTTGGGCGTGTGAGTCGCTCAAGTTTGGTGTTGAAGAATCTAGTGTCGTGCAAGTTGTTTTGGTGAACTTGTGCGCCAGTTTTAACTTGCGCGTCGATACTTGCGCTCCATCTTGGAGAAGGGCGCCAGGTATGGTTGAAGCATGACAGTGATTCAGGGCTGCGTGAAAGATGGAAGATTGCCTGATACCTTCGGTGGAAAGTGAGATTCATCTACGGGTGAAAGTTGGAATTCAATAGAGCATCTACGTACAATAGAGGATGTATTCATTAGTGATAATAAAGAGACCTACAAGTGAATAAAATGTGAGTGGATCCTTTCCAGAGCAGTGAGAAAAGTAAGAGTAAGAAGGTGATCCTCTCCACTGGTGGTGAACCATAGAGAGAGAAACAAGGAGTGACCCTTGGGAAAGTAGTGAGCTGACCCTAAACATTGTAAAGGCAGTGAGCCTAGGAATTGAAGTGATTTATCCCAAACTTTGTAAACAGCAATGCACTTTTAGTGGATTTGGTACATCGGCACATCACCAGTGTATGCTCCTTGGACGTAGCCTAGTGAGGGTGAACCAAGTAAAAATTGTTGTGTCATGTCCATAATTTAGTTTCTTTTTATACTTTGCTGTAAGAAAGAGATAGAATAGAGTCTTTCTTAACAGTGATACAAGATCAATAGGGATAGTTGTTTTAATCTGTTATACCCCGATTCACCCCCCCCCCCCCTCTCAGGGTATCTAACCTGGTGGACCTAACACATAGTTGTATCATGGAGATAATATTTAGGGGATGGAAGTAGTGTCTTTTCATCAGTATCCTCCTCCTACATGAACAAAAACATAAAGGACATCAATTCAGTTTCAATGGAATCATGCCCTTTTAAACATAGCAGTGAAATCAGTCTTCCCACTACCTATATGGGATAGCCAAAATCGATCATGAACATTTGAAGTGAGCTGAGAACCACCAATCAGTGAACTAAATATGAATATAGAAACCGAACATTAAATAAATATGATGAAGGTATGCACATAATGTATCATTTATTATAAAAAAAATATAAAGGTACAAGATTCAAAAGTGCATACCTGGGGATCAACTACCCAACCATGATACAAACCAATGTCCAGAAGATCGAATATTGCACACTCAAGAGTAAACTCGAAATCATCAATTCTGCAAGCATGGTGTATTCAAAGTAAATTTGACTAAAAACACAACAAATGGTTACTAATGTCTTGAAAAAAATGGTATAAAATAATCATTACCCCCTAAATTTTATATTCATGTCAATCCCAGTTGCAAGTCATGGGAGAAAATCAATCGCATCAGCTATGTTTTCTTGTTGGTTCTCTATATATCATGCATCGCTATCCTTCATATCAGTACAAGTAATCAAACTCACAATATGATCAGTTAAACTAATTGAGTGGCCACCTCAAGAAAAAAATAGAAAATTGGACTACATACCATCGGAGGTGTGCGAGAGGAGATAGAGGGCCCGCCTCAGAGCAGCATCATCGAGGAGGTATGAGAGTCGCATCAGAGGAGGATACAATTAAATATAATAATAATAAAACTTAACTATTACATAAACAAATGTACCTCATAATAGCATAATTCAATATATGTAGAAACAGTCAGAAACACCGTAATACAATTCGGTATTACAATAATCAAACCTCATTGCATAATAAAATTACACATATTAACAATCCAAAAATACAATTCACATCAATAGTGAGTCTCAATATTAGTATCATCAGATTCTTGATAACTCTCATCCACACCTCCTACAGAAACACCATCAGAACCTCTCACACCACCAGTATCATCATCGACATCAGCATTGGTACTGACACCGACACTTGGATCGGCTCCGGCTACAGCTCTGGCTCCAGCTCTAGCTCTAGCTCCAGAAGAAGAATATACATTTTCAGAAATCATCGACATCAAACATTTGTCAACTTTTGCAGCTGCTTCTGGTGAAAGTGTTGAAGAAATGGCAAACATAACTTTCTTCATATTTTCAAATATCACTTTTTTTTACTTTTTGAGTTGCTTCTTTGATTGTGGAATTCATCTATTCCACTGTGACCAAACCAAAACTGGTACTAAAAGAAACGTTTTTAGTAGGCCAGTATCGAGATGGTACAAACTTCTTCCTAGGTCGACAATGCACTCTGCCCTAATGCTCATCTCTTAATACCTGATGTAGATGATCATTCAGACCCAATTTTTCAGGTTCTTTTTCTGCCAATGTCTCCAAAGCATTCTCTTCATTTGTATATAACATAAATTAAAATGATAAAATAATATAAGGAAATAAATTAATTCAAAATAAAATAATTGAAATATACTTACAATCGCCTTCTCAGTGTCAGTATTTGGCACAGTACCATCTTTCTTTTTTCTTCTTATACAAAACAAAGTAGAGTGAGGAATGTGACCCTCGATATTCAATTATTTTTTATGGAAAAACAAAGAAATAAATAAAAATTTTAAATAAAAAAATTACACTAAATGAGGCTAAATATTTTAAATATTAAATTACCTATCTTTTCTCAAGATTTGGGAGTGAAGTGTGTCCATGAGTATAAACATTTTTCATTACACTCTTATTTCTTTTATTTTTGTCTGATTTCTCCTATAAACAAATAATTATATAATTTAATTAACATAAATAAAACTCATTTTCAAACAAATAAATGAATATATATATAAATTTAACAAATACCTTAAATTATTGACTCTTCCAATAGCCGATCATCTCTTTGTATTATAATATTGGACAATCATGAATCACTGGTACTACTTCAAGCTCCATGACAACTCTCTTTTTCCAATCAAGATATAAGTCATACTCGTACGCTCGCCACATTTCAACTAAATCCATTAACCTTGCATCATTGGAATTTTGTCCATCAGGAAAATTATATCGGAGCTACAATGGAAAAAATATTTGTTAAGAAAATATTATAAATTAATATATATAAAAGTCGATTAGCATTACTTACCCAAATCTCTGCCTAGGCATTGTCCTTTATTTGTTCTCCAACTTCCCTCCAACTTATTGGTTGAACCAGAATGATATTGTTGTGTCTAGCAAGTATTCCCATAAAAAATTTACATTCCGTACCTTTTTTTTAATAATAGCTCTGTCCTCATTATATTCAACCATGATTTCCATGTGTCGATTCCAAACCTCTTGCATTTTTGTGTGGACTCGTCGTCTGGTGGATACTAGAGCTAATCATGAAAAAAGTAAAAAAGGATAATAATATATATGAATTTATCATTAATCACTAACAGTAAGGTTTAAACACATACCAGTGGATGGGGGATCAGCTGACCCCTAAATTGAAGCATCTAGAGGGGGAGTAGCCTCTGTGGTAGGTGGGATATCTATAGTAGGAGTACTCTGTACGGTATATAGATAACCCTATACAGATAAGGGTGGATATGGATATAGATATAGTGGTGGGATATATGGGGGCACAGTGCCAAGTACAGTGGATTGTGGGAATGGAAAATAAGGAGGGATGTGAGTCTGAGAACTACCATCTGATATGGGTGCAGGCAGAAAAGGATATGGAAAATGTGGGTATGGATAATATGGAGGCAGCATAATGGGAGTATGACCTTCTGGAGACTCAAGAGGCATAGAAGTAGGTTGAACTATAGAATCAATACCCCCCACCATACTATCAGCCTCTATGGTATAATCCAACCGTCTCCTCGACGAAGTAGCCTAAAATAACATAGATGATAAAATAAAAATAATGATAACAAGATAAATAATATGAAAGAACATAATATTCCAACATAAATTGTACTTACAGTGTTGGCCATATGAGACATATGTTGTTCATTTATTCATATTGTTTTATTTCTTCTAATATCATCATATTCAGACATTTTGACCTGTAAATTTAAAATAATATTCTCAAGTAAATAGAAATAATTAAAAATGTTAAATAATACAATTGTATCATAAAACAATGAGATAAATTTTCATTGTGATATTTATATTGATAAAATATCAATACTTTTCTATGTTTAAGAATTACTATAGATGTGCTTAAACAAAAATTGGTCAGACTATAAATAGTTTTATATTCGACAATGGTATAAAATATACTATTTAATTTGATATCATGTATGGAAGTTTAAAAAAACACATACAATATTACAATAATGTCAGGTAAATACATACAAATATGTCAATGCTCTATGTGATTTGTGACAATTTCTGGTTCACAATCTATTCTATCAATTGAGTCATCTGTGTCATCAAATGAAACATTTGAATAAATATTGACAGGTTCATCCACAACGTCATTGTCATCTATGTATTCATCAAAAATATGTCTAGGAATGACATCAACAATAAAACCAAATTGTTTTTGTAATAGGTCAGTTACATAAAACACATGTCTAGCCTGTGACGCAAGAATATAAGGTTAATCAGTGTAAAGCTGGCGATTCATATCAATCACTCTAAATCCACAGTTATCAATATGCATTCCTTATTATGTCATTGAATCAAACCACTTATATTTCATCTTTGCGACATGACCATGTGCATAGTAATATAATAAAATGATTCTTTCAACAACACCATAATATGGGATATTTCCTGACTGAGGTTGTCTATCTAATGCACTCACATAACAATTTGTTGTGGTGCTTATCATGAAACTGTCATGATGTGTTGCCATTTTCTTATACAACTATTTATAACAAATTTAAATCCATTGACAAACATTTCTTTACAATCACATACCACATCATTTGGACCAAAGGATAATTCTCTTACTTCATCTAATAATTCATTCATTCGTAGAGTTAAAACCTAAAATATACCAACATTGAATATTAAATAGAGACATGTGATTATGTTATGAGAAGAAGAAAAATCTATTACCTTAGACATTAACCAAGAAGAAAATTATTTGATGTGCAACAGTTCCTTCCTCTTAATAGATAGAGAGCGATGTCTCTTTTTTATAATTTCTAAATGTTCTCTAAAAATATGAAAGCTTAAAAATATCAGAAGATATGAAGAAATAAAATAATGAAAAAATGCAGATTTATTTCTTTTACTTACTTGATATAATCATCAAGCACGCCACAGTTGAATAATATTGTACGATGATCCATTTTCCCACTCTTCCCTGCTTAAAGTACACAACGAGTACGATCTAGATATCCCCCCTATTTGGGGTAGTGAAGGAAATGCAGGCTTAATGGGATCATATTTCTCATCTTCAGTTCTCATAAGTCGATTAGACCTCATGGTGACATTATCCAAGTACAATGAACATAAATCCATGCATTCTTTTTCTAAATAACATTTCATAATAGATCCTTCATGGTGATATTTATTTCTCACATAAGATTTCAATGTAAACATCATTATTTTTGTAGGATACATCCACCGACTCAAAACATGACCACAAAAAAGGACTTTTGTGGGAAGATGCACAGTTAGATGTAACATACATGTGAAAAATGATGGTGGGAAAATTTTATCCACGCCGCAAAGAATAATCAGTGCATCTCTCTATAATTTATGAACAACACTTCTGCTCAGTCTTTTGGCACAAAGATCTCGATAAAAATGACATAACTTAATCACATAAACTCTAACATTATGTGAAAGTAAATTTCAATTGGCAATAGGAACCAAATCATGTAATAAGACATGGTAATCATGGGCTTTAAGAGATTTTAGTTTCACATCTTGTGTATTCACCCTTTTCGAAATATTACTTGAATAACCATCTTGAACCTTCAAACTTTCCAAGACCTGAAGAAATTTTTTGTTCTCCACATTTTTCATTGAATAATAGGAAATAGTGACTTTCCACTTATTTTGACCAATTAACTTAGGATGAAGTTTTTCTCTTATACCCCAATCCATCAAATCACAACGAGACTGCAAATCATCTTTTTTTTGCCTTTGAAATTTAAAATAGTAGCAATTAACATCTCACAAATGATTTTATCGATATGAATTACATCCAAACAATGATGTAATAAATTCAGTGACCAATATGGAAACTCAAAAAATATGCTTTTCTTTCTCCAATTGTTATGAGACTTTGAATTAACAAGTTTTCACTTTCTAATATTTGATTGAATTTTTTCAAGAACATAATTAAAATCATTAAGTTATTTAACAATGTAATCCCCTGACATTTGTCGAGGAGTATCATCTGTCTCGATGTAATTATCAAACTGTCTTCTATTTTTCCTATATGGATGATTCATCGGTATAAATCTCTGATGCCCTATGAAGTTGAAAGTTCGTCGAAACTTTAATCTTCAGAAATTTGTATTTTTCATACAAATAGGGTAGGATAATTTCCCTTTAGTACTCCAACCAAACATCATTCCGTAGGCAGGAAAATCATTTATCATCTATAATAAAGTTGCACAAAACATAAAGTACTCCTTCTTGAATGCATCGTACACCCGTTCACCAACAATCCAAATCTCCTTTAACTCTTCTATTAATGGATGCAAGTATATATCAATATCATTTCTAGGATCACTGGGTCCAGATATCAATATACTCATGATAGTAAACAGCTTCTTCATACACATCCATGAAGGAAAGTTATAAATGTTAATGAAAACAGGCCAAGTATTGTGTGCAATATGCATTTTGCGAAATGGGTTGAAACCATCACAAGATAATCCCAATCTAACATTTTGTGGGTCAGCTACAAAATTAGGATGTAACCTATCAAATTTCTTCCAAGACAACCCATCTACAGGATGCACTATTTTATCATTATCTTTATTTCTTTCATCTTCATGACATATCATATTTTTTTCCATTTTTTTTGACATAAATTTATTTTGAAGCCTGGGAATTAAAGGGAAGTGCCACATCACTTTCTATGGTATGCGAGATTGCATTCTGTCTTTATTAGTCTTCCACCTTGATGTGCCACACTGTTTGCACTGACTTAACTCTGTATTTTCCTTCCAGAACAGACAACAATATTTGGGGAAAGAATGAATCTTAATAGATGAAAATCCAAATTTTCCAACCAACTTTGATTCCATGTAATCATTTTCTGGAATACATGCATCATCACGCATTAAATACTTAATAAATGTAAGGATATAGTCAACCACAATATTACTAAATCCATACATTGCTTTTCCATGATATAATCGCATTTAAAAACTCAAGTTTGCTCATTTTTTCACATGCCTGATATACTGAGGTATTTTCATCTTCCATCAACTTTCTAACACTCATGACATCATCATCCTAATTAATAGACAAAAACGGTGTTCTAGTATTCATTTCCTCTTGCACTGGTCTACATGAGGATCTGGATTTAGAAACAAAATAAAACCGATAGGAAATCAGATTTTTCATACCAATCCTTTCCACTGAATCGATGTAATTCGCCACTTTCATTTTTTCTCTATTGTGATACCACACATGATAATTTTTATATTAGTATTATTATAATTTTTATTTTTATTGTTATTAATTTTTATTATAATTATATTTATTATGTTTATTTTTTATTATTTTTATTTTTTGTATTATTATTATTATTATTATAAAATGAAAAAAAAAGAATAGGAAACCCAAATCTCGCGGCGTCCCCCCCCCCACCTGTTTCTTCGGTTCGGTGCACTACCCAGTAGCTGCTCTAGGAGCCCTCGTCCGCTATTCTTCACCCCTATCACCCTACCACCCTTGCCTTCTCCTACCCCATCCTCACACTCTCCCCCACAAGCCCACCGCACTCACCCTATCCGCCTCGGCTCTCGACCACCAGCCAACCTCCAATCCTTCTTCTCCCCACAGTATACGTCACTCCCAACTTGAATGCCTCCTATAGGTCTGTGCTCACCCCCAGCTGCCTCCAACTCCTCTGTACTTTCCCCCTTCCACCTATAGCCCCTCTACAGTCTAACCCTCCACCTATCGTCCCCTTCGGATCCCCGACGCCCTCATCTCAGGCTCCCTGACCTCTCCCTTCTCCCCTGGCTCCCGACTGCCGGTCTGCCTTCCTATTTCACCCCTCCATGCACTTGGCCTCACCCCTTGATTCCCTCCCTCACCAATGTTGGGCTCTCCCACGCCCACTCCTCCTTACGCCGTCCTTTAATCTAAATCACGACCCCCCCTTCCTGGTTACCCATGTGAGACCAGATCCCCCCTCTTCCCCTTCTCATGCGTGTTGTACACTAGACCCGGCCATCAACCTGTAGAGAATCGGCAAACCGAAGATGCACCCCTCTACTCTCTGTACTCCCAGACTTCCTCTCCCACTCCGTCCGATAGTGGTCTCCTATGGTATATTTATTTATTTATTTATTTATCTTTTTTTCCTTTCATTTCATAAATGGTGTTTTTATTTAATTTGGCTAAATCCTAATACTGTGGGTTGTGTGTCGTGTGTTTTTTCACATTATTTAGGATGTGAGGTTAGTCCACTGGGTATGGTTCTACCTTCCTTAAAGTTTCATCGCTTTTTCACTGTCACGAACTAGGTTGGGTCTCCATCTGACCAAGCGCCTGACCTGGTCCGCGGCACGGCCCAAAGGGCGTTCCCGATCCCCACGGGCTGGCACAAGTGCCCGGGTATCAAAACTAACACATGGGAATGATTTACCCGAAATAGTAAACACAAAACAATAGATAATATGAATAAACCAAAACTATAAATATACAAACTAACTAAAATCAAATTTAAAGGTTTATAACTAGAACCAACATCCAAAAATAAACGACAACAAAAGAAACTAAAACTCTAAATCAAACCTCCAAGCAACAAGAGAGGTGCAACATCCACACGCCACACCACCAACCTGCACGAGAAGACCATCAATGACCAAAACCACCATCATTGAGAACCATGCTTCAATCTGGAATACATAGAAAAAAAAGGGTTTACATCCACCCAAAGGTGCATGTAAGGTGTGAGCCAAAATCTCAGTAGGACGTCACCCAATAAAAAGGTTCCACACAAAACTATTAAAAGACAAATACATTTGAAATTTTAATTAAATCAAAGAAGTAAAGTCTTGAACAGTTTTGAAGAAAACAGGATTAAGGAAAACAGTTTCAAATGGAACAACTTAAATTAAAAGAAAACACACACCCTTTTTAAAAATAACCAATGTGTCACACTGATGAGCGTAAAGTAACCAATGAGCACTAATATGGGAGAGGACGCATGGGTGTTAGCTAGCTTGGGTCCCTAGATCTTCATGTCTAGGTGAAACGTGGATTAGAATTCCATGGCCCTCAGAAAACAGGGCTTAGAAGGCCACAGCCCTCAGAAAAGCATATGTTTAGTTAGTTTTGCAATCGTCAAACCTGCCAGTGAAACCAGGTCGAGTCACCTTCGGAACACTAACTCACTAGTCTAGTCCACCCTCCTAGCTACCCGGGCTTCCTGGTTTGTGCTCAAACAAGTTTCAAGTTCATGCCACATGTCACACTAATGCATAAAATCCAAACAGGGTATTTACGCATGAAAAAACACCATTTGCACACCCAAACCCTCTTTTAAAACCATACACACACCTAAATCTTTTCAAAACATAATATGCATATGTTACATACCCAATTAAACCATTTGCGCAATAAAAAAACACTTATCATTAAACAAACCAACACTTACACATATAAATACCATTTTGAAATAAGATGCACACTAAAACATTTTCTTTCAATACATTTCACACTGTGGTCATGATTTAATAAACCATTTCGAAAGTTCATAAAACAATAGAAACAAAGTGTCACATGGATTTACACACACTAAAGTAACCATTTCTACATTCAAAACACATTCTAACATCACACGCACTCAAATACCATTTTAGAGTGTGACCTGCACCACAACAATAGTTTGATGGAAAACCTTACAACGTATGAAAAACACAATAGCATAACCCACATAATTTAATAGGCCATAAATAAAATCTTATAAAATAATTTAGAATAAATCGCTTGGAGTTAACCACTAAACTCAAGCAAAAACTTCTTTCATGACCAAACTCACACTACATCCTATCAAAAATACAGTTCGTACCACTTGCACAGCTTAATAAGATAACCGCACAATTCAAAAGTCACTAATAGAGTTCTTAGCAGAAAACACCCAATAATATGAAAAATCTACTAAATAATTTCAACGTAAATCAAACTTCAAATAAAACCAACCTCGTACAACAAAAATTAATTAAATAAAATGATAAACAAATTAAGCATTGAAAATTAATTCATCAAACAACAATTAGATGAGGAAACATCTACCTTGGTGTAGCAGACATCACAAATATGGTGTACAAGGACTGTCGCACACTAACTGAAACTCAAACAAACCCAAATTGAACCTAAATCAAACAATTTAACCAAAAACATCAAGAATTAACCCTAAAATTGGACACCCATCCTGCTGAAATCCTAAAACCCGCAAAACAATAACCAAAAACTAAGGAAATGAGAGGAGGAGGACCTTATCGGGTGGGGATTCGTCTGCGGAAGATGGTTTCGCTGGTCGAGTAGGGGAGTAGGGGAGAAACCGGTCTGGTGTGAGGTGGAAAAACAGTGTCGATGTGTGCTAGCCAGAAGGTCGGGTGGTAGTGCGAGCAGCCTGGTGAGGGGGGGTCGGGGAAACAACACAAATGGGGGAAGGCCGGCCGGAAGGGATGGTCTGGTGGCTAGCAAGGAGCAACGGCGCGGTGCAGCTGGAGGTGAGGATGAAGGGAGGAGGGAAGTCCGGTGGTGCTACAGGATCATGGCTAGGAAGCTTGATGTGCACCATGTGGGAAGCTGGAGGGAGAGAGAAGGGGCTGACCATGGGTCGCGTTAGTGTTGTCGAGCAGTGTGAGGGCGCCTGTACAAGGGGGGCGACGCCAACCATCCATGGGAGGGGGGTGCACACCATGGAAAAGTTGAGAGGGCCTGGTCACGACGGGAATAGGATGAAGATGGTGAGCTAAAATATGGGGGGGGGGGTAAACCCTAACAAAAGAAAGAAATGAAAAAAAACTAAAATAAAATAAAAATAAAACTAAAAGAAACAAAACTAATAAAAATATAAATATTAATAATAATAGTATTTATAAACTAAAAACTTAACAATAACAATAATTGTGTAAAAAAAATTATATCCACAGAATGATAAGATTAATTAAAATGTCAACAATTTTAATGAGAATAATTAATGGTGATAATAATAATAATGTAAGTTGATAATAATAATAATAATGAAATTTATGATATTAGTATAAGTGGTAACAACCTAACATAATATTAACAATAATAATAAGTATTACCGTATTAATAACATAATAAATTTTATATTCTTAGTTAATAATAATATTATTATTAAACAATATTATTATTATTATCATTAAACCAATTTCTTAAATTTTATTAAACTTCTTATTTTCATTTATTTAAATTTCATTACTCATCATCATTTTTTTATTCCTTTATGTTTTAACTCATTTCTGAAAGTCGGGCAGACCGCGCGGTCTCAGAACCGTGCCCTGCCCGTACGTCCGGTGACGCAAAACCCAAAACACTCATAATAATAATAATAATAATAATAATAATAATAACAATAATAATAAGATAATAACAGACTTAATATACTAAATAGTAAACTATGCAATAATCAATTTAATAAAATGCTAATAATAAAAATAATACTCTCCATTAAATTAGTGTCCAAGATAATAATAATAACAATAATAATCTCAAGTGACCTTAGTATTATTATTATTATTATTAAAACCATTATTAATTAATTTAATTTCATTAATTTAACATCGAAAAGGCGTGCGGGGAATCGGGCGAGGTCACGCGGTGACCCAAGCGAGGCCACGCAGCTTCGACAGCGGCGCGCTGAACGTTGTCAAGGCCAAAATGTGTGTTTTTTGAATAAGCACTCAATATTTTAAACTGTCTCCAACCCGGATCCTGACGAAAAATTTACAAGGCCGAAAAAATAATAAAATAAAATAAATTTGAAGAATTCAGAGTGTGACAATTCTCCCCACCATAAAGCTTTCCATCCTCGAAAATTCAAAACTAGGACCAAACCCCAAAGTAGAAAACAACACCCCCTTATAAGGCTCAAAGAATATCCCCACAAAAAACAAGAGAGAAGAGGCAAATGCGTTGTGCTTAGAGAAAGTGATTTAAAGTACAACCTCAAGAAACTCTCAAAAGACTTCCTGATATGTGTTGCTCACCCCAAAGAGATATAACACATCTAGTTGACTGATCAAGGAAAGGAACCTAAACAAAATTCCATCATGGAAAATCTTTATGGGGCTCCCCACTATTAAGAGCCTACCAACTCCCAAGGCGAGACTAGAAAATTGACACGGGGCGGCCTGAGTAGACTCTTGACCATTAAGAAGATGGCCAACACTAATTCATTCTAGAGACATTTGAACGAGACCTGTCGTGGGTCTCACCACCATTAAAACTGACGAGAGATAAAAGAACTTCAAAAAAAATTCCTGACAGTGACCAAACACCCCACCACAAGGGGCAGGGAGAGTCGGGCCCAACTACTGGGCATCAAAACCACAACCCAAGACAACCCAATATCTCCACATCCCTATATGAGTACTATTAAACTTTGAGACTAATTTACCTAACATACCCCATAATGACCGCTAAATAAATTACATCCTATGGGACGTAACCCTCCCAATACTTTAAGGCAATGAGACGACAACACCTCCACATAGTCACGGAAACATTACGCAACCAGACGGTTCGTTTGGAACGGAACAACCACAAAAAACAATTTAAACCGTCTTTACTTTCAACACTGATGACAGAAATAAATTTGAGGTCCCATACACTCTTTGGGTTTCTGACCATGCACCAACTTCACTCCGAGACCTATGGATGGAGCCCTGATGTTTGAAGCATCTCCTACCTCACAGTCAAGTATTGAAGACTCCCGAACAGAGCTTCTCCTTTTGGTTTCATACGTAGCCATACCACAACTGAGACAACACCAGCAAACACAACACACCATGGCATCCAACTACTCACTCGCAGCACATCCACCAAACAGGGGTTCAAAGGATGCACATGCATCACCTTTCACCTTAACCAAGAAACTTAAGAAGAAAATACGCATAACAAATACTCCCCCTTGAATAGATAAATTAAAACTCCCTAAGAGTAGGGCATACTCCCAGGAAAACACAGATTCCTGAAGGACTCTATGAAATCTACCTTTGCTCTTGAAAGATAACTCACACCACATGATGTCCCCAAACATGACCCTCGCTGCCGATGAAAGTACTACAAGAATTTCAATACACCAGTCAACACCGCTCCAGATTTGAACCGCCTCCCTCACAACTGCGTCGTACCCACATCTCTACGCCCCTGCCTCCAAACTCACCACGCTCCACTCCATCCCCTGTCCACACCTGAACCCCGCAAGGCCGTCAAAACACCATAAACCCAAATCGAACCCCCTCTCCTCATGCCTTTTGAAGATGTCGGACTCCTCCTTACCGTGGGACCACATGATTCGCTGCCTCCCCATTTCTGCATCCCCTGCTTGCCAGAGAGACACCTGAAGCCCGCGCCGAGACCTCCCCCTACTTTCCCCCTTTCTCCCCAACATCCTATGTCTAAACCCTCTCCCCCTTTACTTCTCCAAACAGACCCCCCGCCTCTTCATTGTTTTTCATTTTGTTTTATATACTACAATATATAATAACATTTATATAATATATACTTAATATATTAACATATATATAATATAACTATTATAACATATAAAATAACACATTATATAATATATATATCTTATACTATACTATAATAATTATAGGTATATTAATAATAATATATAATCTTATATCTAATATCATTATGTCATAATAATTTATGTTATTAGATAAATATAATAAACATTAAAATATAATAGTAATAATAATATTATGTACTATATATATATATATGTATGTATTTTTATTTACTAATCTAATTAATAATTTTAATATATAGTTATTTCAGTTTCTTTTTATTTGCTTAACTTGTTTCTGGTTTTTCTATTGCTCTGTGCAGGGGGAGCTACTGATAGAAGCAGGGATAAAAGAAGTCAATGGGAAAGACGCGAGACTATTGAAGAAATTCGATACTTGAGTGTTTAATTTATAGGCGATACTGGTCTGTGATCTGAGACATCGATCATGCACTGTGAAAAACCGATAATTGTTGATCAATTTCTTAAGTTGATCTAGGAAAGTGAGTAGGGGTGGATTAACCTGGGTCTGGCCTTTGTCTCTCTGACTATTGTCTTGACCTGGTATCATCTGTTTGTCATGTGCCTTGTGTTCTTTCCATGCCTACTTTCTTTCCATGGTTTTTCCATGTGTTTCTGTGTTCTTCAATTTTTCATCACTGTTTCCCTCTCTACTGTGCTCTTTAACAGGAATTAGTAATTTCTTAGGAGTTGTGTTTTTCTGTTTTCAAAATATCTAAAAAAAATACAAAAAGGTTTTTGGAACGACCACTTAGGCTCTCGACACTACTTCCTTGAGAGTGACCCCAAGGTTAGCCACTGTCCTATATCTTGGGTCTTTATAAATGTAAACTTTACCGTCCTCACGACAAGGATGCCCATAAAATTTTAGCGCCGTTTCTGGGGAGGCAAGGAGTGTCTCATTGGTTTTCCAATTTTTATTTTATTTTAATACAAAAAAAACATATAAAAAAACACACAGGCACAACAGTGATGAACTCTAACGAAACTGGTATAGTGTCACTATTTGACCTGGTTCAAGAGCTTGAAGAGGTTGTTGCTAAGTTTCAATGTTGGATGCATGAAAGATAGCATCGAGAACTTATTGATGAGGAGACAATTTATTCTCATGAGATCATCCAGTTGATGCAACAAGTCATGGATAAGTTTAAAGGCTACCAAGAAGAAAGTGAAGTACCACCACCTCTCATTGAAGCCCAACATTCTAGAAAACAGTTGAGAAAGAAAGAGAAAATAAATAGAAGAAAGAAAAAGTTGGAGTTTCCCAACTTTGGTATGGATTTGTTCCTGGAGTCAAAGATGGAAATTCTAGAACCAATTTCTGAGGATGTTTTCAAGGGCTAGCAGGAGATGGAACATTCAATGATTCATGATGCTGGGCATTTCTTTGATGATCATCTTTTCTATAATTTCCATTCTAATGATTTTTCTTGTAATAAATTTTTTAATGACTTCTCAATGCTTCAACAGGTGGAGCCAAAACATGACATTATATCATTCTCCTTAGAAGATTCATCAAGTGAGGTGGTGTATTTTGAAGAGAGGCTGGAGGAGGTTGACTACCTCGCTCTTGCCCCGGACCCTATCCTAGGATCACTATTCCTTCATGAGGAGGAATAAGCATCACTGATAAAGCGAGTTGAAAATTTTATGAAAGAAACTGTATTTTTATTCAACTTGGATTGCATTGAAGATGATTTTAATTGTGTTTCTCCTTGTGCAGGTTTTGAAGATGCATCTCACTTTTTTGATTTCCTGGAGAGTGAGGAAGTTACAGTTGCTTCTACTGAAGAGTTAATAGAACTCCCAATTCTGGATAACACTTCCACTTTGGGAGTTATTTTTGAAAAGGAATTTTTGGAGATGTGCACAAGTTTACAAGTGGATGATGAAAAAGTCTGTTTTCCTCAAGATAAAATAATTTATTAGAATGTACAGGAATACAAGTCACACCGAAGTTTTCCCACATTAATACCTATACACCCTCAACCTCTAGATGCATAAGAGGGGATGTACCCCTGCCTTTTGTGTTCCCCTCCACCATTCAACAAGAATCACTTCACTGTGAAGGAGGGGAATTTGGTTGAAGAAGCACATGGGTACTCCAAAGATGGAAAATAATTGAAGTTGGAAGGAATCACACCTGGTGGTTCCTGAGCATGAAGTTAAATCCCCCATCCGATTGGAATTGATCTGAGGACTGTCCAACTGTGGACAGTCAAACTACAGCACCCCCTGGGGGGTTATCCCAGGATTATCCTCTTTAATTTCCTACTTTAGTTTATTTTTTCATGTTGTTTTAATTTGATTGTTGTTTTCTTAGGATAATAAACTGTCATTAGATTCCATGTGGCTATCATCCAAGTCTTAGGGGGACATCTCACTAGATTAATGGATAAAACTCCCAAACTCACACTTTGTAGCTGCTTTTTATTTGAACATAAAATTTGGAACACTAATGTTAAATTGTTTCATCATGTGGGTGGAAAACCGGAGCAGACAGAGTTCATGCTCAAGGTAATTAAAGGGAGACATTGAAAAAAATGAATTAAATATTCCATTCATGGAAGTAATGTTTTAATTCTACAAGTTGTTTCAATCTACTCATTCATTTTGTGTGTTGTTTTGAATTAAGTGTGGGGGAGTTTATATTGATTTTTGAAACTAGTGAATATGTTCGTTTTCATGGGTGTTTAGATTCTAATATCTACTTAGTTGAAAATGTATTTTGAGATGATTTGTATAACATACTTGCACCCACTACTTTCAATTTTATTGATTTGCTGCTACACATCATTGTTAATCATGCTACTATTTGAAGTAAATTGTTAAAATATTTTGTCTGCTCACAATGATTCAAAGCAGGAAAATTTTAGGAATAGAAATACACTTGGTTGTTGGAGATGTTTGGTGGGGTTGGATTCTTCTGTTTTTTTATTTGAAGTTTTCTTTTCTTTCTCTTTTTGTATGGCAAAGAAAACTTTTGAACCTCATTACTACCCCTCCATATCCTTTTTAAGATGAACTCCCCATAAATTTTGAACTTCCACTATCTTCCACCTTAGAATACAACATTGGGGACAATGTTGGGTTTTATGTGTGGGAGAGAGGGTTCATTCTGGTTTCATGTTGAATACCCCCTTATTGAACCTGAGTTTGTGGTTGTTTAAAAAAATGGTCAAATTTTTTCAAAAAAATGTTTCAAAATTCCTTCAAAAAATTTTCAAATGCTTTCATCACATGATGGTCATTAGAGGTTCATTGGTACATAAATTATTTCTTGTTTAGTGGATAACTGTTTGATGGTTTTTGCAAGAGGCATTTACTCAAAAATTGTTAAGCATGAATGATTGCTTAGTGAAATTGTTCACTGTCTCTATGAACCTTTCTGTTTAGGAACTGAGGATGAGAGTATGACAGGATAGGTTTTGTGGGATGATGATCATGACTTAGGGTAACTTGATGTTCTCACTCAAACCCAGGGGACTCACATTTTTATAAAATAATATTCAATCACTTTAGGAAGTCAATTCGAATGATTATTAATTAAGTAGTAAAATGGGAAAATGGGATCCCACGGTGAGTATTTGAGACAAGGTGCATTGGGTGTGTTTCTATGAATAAATAGAGCCAATTTCAATCTTAATAAGTGCTATTCACAGTGCTATGCACATGGAATATGGCTAGGAAAAGGTAAAATAAAGTTCCCTTGTCAAAAATGAACTCATTAAGGTGAGGGGAATTTTGAACCCTGATGAAGAAGGGAGCAATTGACTTGGTTAATTTTCATTTGATTTGAGTCAATAAAGTGATGAAATTAATGGACTTTAATTTCTGAAACCTGGAGGAAGGTGAGAATGGAAGGTGCCCTTGGTTAAGTTTTGAGTTCCACTTCATCTGACCTATCAACACTCCTTGAATTAGAACTTGAATTGGAAGGTGAAGTAGGATAGTTAATGAGTACAAGTAGGAGTCATGACATACTTGACAGTGTATGAATTTGTGATTCTCTTGATTAACGGGGGGTTTTTGAAGCTAAGAAGGACATTATTTTTTAACACCTTTGGATACCCTGACCCATTGTTTGGTCCTGCTCCTCTTGATGTTTAAGTACAATCATGCACTTTTTGAACTGAAACTCACAAATCATATGTCTGTTTTAAATTCAAATACATGCATTTGTTTGAGGACAAACAAAGCTTTTAAGTATGGGGGAGTTTGATGTGGCAGTGTTTTCACACTCTTTTCCACATACTTTTTTGTATTTTTTATTGATTTTTTTATATCAAAATGATGTTTTTTATTAAATAATTGATAATTAATGTGATTTTGTACTTTTCTATTTAAAATAATCAATGTTAGTTTAAATCAATTGTTTTTAATATTCATTATTGTCTTTTTAAATAATTCTTAAATTAATTTAGTCTTGCGAATTAGACTTTTATTTATTTATTTTTTTATTTTTATTCTAGTCAGTTTATTAATTTATTAATTAATTAATTATTCTTTAAATTGTAAATAAATAACTCATTTTAGTTTTTAATTCTTTTAATAATTTAATTTTTTTTAACAATTTAAGTTTATTCAATTAATATTTTTTATTCTTTAATTAATTGGTTCATTAATTTATGTTAGTGACTTTTAATGTTTTAATTTGTTCTTTAATTAATTTGTTTATAATTTTTAATACAAATAAATTCATTTTTTTTAATAAAGCATAATTAATTTTGTCTTATTTATTTACTTTTTAATCTTTGTCTTGGTTTTATTAAAGTTTTAATTTATTTATTTTTTGTTTTGCCGATTACGGTGGCACGTCTCACCGTTCCACATCACTACCCATCCCACCATATCCCCCACTCATGGTGAGACCGTGAGCAACCATCACGGTGCCTGAGCCACCATTTCATCAACTGCGCTAGACTCCCCATCCCACTTTTCACCCCTCACAGTGCCACAGGTCCCCCCACACACCGCCTAACTTACTGTCTCACATTTTTCTTCATGGTGCCACTGTATTCCCAGACTTACTGTCTCACCATTTCTCAACTGTCTCACCACCTCCACCCCTTTCCTCACGGTGCCACCTCTGCTGCTTTGACATCGTTCCCCCTCCAATCACTGTGGCACCATTTCAGAACCGGTGCCACCGTCTTTTACCCCCCAACGTCTCACCATCAAACCTCCAACCTCCAGCTTCTTCCCGGTGACACAGAAAACCTTCCCACCGGCAGCACCGCTCCTCTACTCCCATTCACGTAGCACCTCAACACTGCAAAAACCAACTAGTATTAGCAATCACACAATAATACATGAATTACAACAATAGAACAGCAGATAGAAATATCACCCAAAGAGCAGAAAATCAATTCAGCAGTAAACGAAACCCTGAACCAATTTCATTCTTGATCTACCTTAAGTCTCACCTCATCCTCCTACCTGCACGGTCTCAACCCCCATACTGCTTGTGCACCACCACTATCCGCCACACCATGCACACCAAAACTGAGCGGCGACCCAATCCCACGAAGCCGGCGCCATCAAAACCCAAGTCGATGTTTCCTTTTTCCACAAGCTCAGTGTCGCGCCAAATTTGAACCACCTCCCTCACAGTCACGTCATACCCACATCTCTGCGCCCCTGCCTCCATACTCACCATGCTCCACTCCATCCCCTGTCTGAATCTGAACCCCATGAGGCCGTATGAACACCATAAACCCTAATCGAACCCCATCTCCCTGCGCCTTTTGAAGCAGCCGGACTCCTCCTTATCGCAGGACCACCCGATTCGCTGCCTCCCCATTTCTGCATCCCCTACTCGCCGAAGAGCCACACGAAGCTCATGTTGAGACCTCCCCCTGCTTTCCCCCTTTCTCCCCCGCATCCTACATCTAAACCATCTCCCCCTTTACTTCGCTGGACAGACCCCCTCCCCCCTCTACATTGTTTTTCATTTTGTTTTATATACTATAATATATAATAAAATTTATATAATATATACTTAATATATTAACATATATATAATATAACTATTATAACATATAATATAACATATTATATAATATATATATCATATAAAATACTATAATAATTATAGGTATATTAATAATAATATATAATCTTATATCTAATATCATTATGTCATAATAATTTATGTTATTAGATAAATATAATAAACATTAACATATAATAGTAATAATAATATTAGGTATTTTAAATATATATATATATTAATATGTATTTTTATTTACTAATCTAAGTAATAATTTTAATATACAGTTATTTCAGTTTCTTTTTATTTGTTTAACTTGTTTCTAGTTTTTCTGTTGTTCTGTGTAGGGGGTGCTACTGGTAGAAGCAGGGATAAAAGAAGTTATTGGGAGAGACGTGAGAATATTCGCAAGTTTGTTGTAGGGGTTTGTTTTCACTTACATGGAGTTAAATTAAAAGCTGGTGATGTGCACATCAAAGACGCGCCATGTGGACAGACACTGCCTGTTAGTTTAGTTTTCTGTTTTCATCTCTAAATAAGAGGACGTGTAACTCCACTCTTCCAAAGGCATGAGGGCAACGGGCCAGGGGATGGAATAAGAATGGGGGAGGGAACCATTCCATGGGAAAGGGACGAGACTCCACCCGATTCACATATCCATTCCTTCCACATCTTATGGAATCAGATCGTCTTCGACCTGGAGACAGGACCTGCTCCTCCATTCTCCACCTCGCCCTCGTTGCTCTGTTCTAGTTTTAATTTTAATTGTGTCTGTAAATACATGTGTGTGTGTTTTTTTAATTGAATTGTGATGTTTGTTTTATTTGTCTTGTGTCGTTCATTCATCCTCATTTCGTGTCATGATCTCGAATCTCCAGAAATGGAGATCTAACTTGCGGGGCTAGATCCGGTTTATGAAACCCAACACAATATGGAGATCCACACATCAACACAATCACATTCTTTTTATTCTCCATGGTAGATCGTGTCTACAGGTTAGATTAAGAGAGAGCAAGATCTTGCATAGGATGATTTTCCACTTTATTTTTTAATTCCTTCTCCCCTTCTTGTCTTGATTTCTCAAACTGAGAATCAAGATTGGTTGTGCGATGTGGTGGTATTAGTGGAATCATTCTGGATTGTGAGAAATTCTTTCCAGGATGACTTTGCTAAGTGAATCACCTTGCAGTCTGGAGGAACGTTTGAGTATTGAAGAAATTTGATGCTTGAGTGTTTAATTTCTAGGCGAGACTGGTGTGTGATACTAGACATCGATCATGCAATGTGAGAAATTGAGAATTGTTGATCCATTTCATAAGTTGATCTAGGAAAGTGAGTAGGGGGTGGATTAACCTGGGTCTGGCCTTTGTCTCTCTGACTATTATCTTGTCCTGGTGTCATATGTTTGTTATTTCCTTGTGTTCTGTCCGCGCCTGCTTTATTTCCCTGGGTTTTCCCTATGTTTCTGTGTTCTTCACTTTTTCATCACTGTTTCCCTCTCCACTGTGCTCTTCAGCACTGATTAGTAATTTCTTAGGAGTTGTGTTTTTCTGTTTTCAAAATATCTAAAAAAATAAAAAAAGGTTTTCAGAATGACCACTTAGGCTCTCGACACAGCTTCCTTGCGAGCGACCCCGAGGTTAGACAATGTGTTATATCCTAGGTCTTTATAAATGTAAACTTGACCGTCCTTGTGACAAGGACACCCGTCAGACACCGACCAGCCATGGGAGGGGGGTGCGCACCATGGAGTAGTGGAGAGGGACTGGTCGTGATGGGAATAGGGGGAAGATGGTGTGCTAAAAAAATGGGGGGGTAAACCCTAACAAAAGAAAGAAATGAAAAAAAAACTAAAATAAAATAAAAATAAAATTAAAAGAAACCAAACTAATATATTTTTTAATATTAATAATAATAATATTTATAAACTAAAACCTTAACAATAAAAATAAGAATGAGAATAACAATAATTGTGTAAAAGAAATTATATCCTCAGAATGATACCATTAAATAAAATGTTGACAATTTTAATGAGAATAATTAATGGTGATAATAATAATAATGTAAGGTCATAATAATAATGATGAAATTTATGATATTAGTATAAGTGGTAACAACCTAACATAATATTAACAATAATAATATGTATTTATGTATTAATAACTTAATAAATTTTATATTCTTAGTTAATAATAATATTATTATTAAATAATATTATTATTATTATCATTAAAATAATTTCTTAAATTTTATTAAACTTCTTATTTTCATTTATTTCAATTTCATTACTCATCGTCATTTTATTATTCCTTTCTGTTTTAACTCATTTCTAAAAGTCGGGCTAACCATGTGGCCTCAGAACCGTGCCCTGTCCGTACGTCCGGTGACACAAAACCCAAAACACTCATAATAATAATAATAATAATAATAATAATAATAACAACAACAATAATAATAAGATAATTACAGACTTAATATACTAAATAGTAAACTATGCAATAATCAATTTAATAAAATTCTAATAATAAAAATAATACTCTCAATTAAATTAGTGTCCAATATAATAACAATAACAATAATAATCTCAAGTGACATTAGTATTATTATTATTATTATTAAAACCACTCTTAATTCATTTAATTTCATTAATTGAACATTGACAAGGCACGCGGGGAACCGAGCGAGGCCGCGCGGTGACCCAAGCGAGGCCGCGCGGCTTCGACAACGGCGCATTGAATGCTTTCAAGGCCAAAATGTGCATTTTTTGAATAAGCACTCAAAATTTTAAACTGTCTCCAACCCGGATCCTGACGAAACATTTACAAGGCCGAAAAAATAATAAAATAAAATAAATTTGAAGAAGTGAGAGTGTGACATGCATATGTTTTAGGTAGGTGAATTCAAGCATTTTCCTTTCCAAAGCATTCCATAAATACTTTATTTCTTTTAATTAATTTTTCTTTTAATGTGTTTCACACCTTAATTGTGATTTCAACTAGTTTTTGGATAGTGTGTTCTATTGGTGAAATTTTCTAGAATTATTTTTTAAATCATGCTTGTGAGTGGTACTTTTAATTTTATTGATCAAATTTCAGTTTAGCTTTTAGAAGATAGAAATCTATTGATTTGTATGGTACTTTCACTTTGAAATTTTTTAGTAAACTCGTTAAGCCAATTGGTATCATTTCATGAATTGTGCGGGAGTTGTGAAACCTATTTTGGTAGGTCCTTGGTGTGTGTTTTCTTTCAAAAGAGTATTTCTATTGTTTAATTGGTTGGAATCCTTATTGTGCTACTTAGAAATGTTTTTTTATTATTTAAATGATTTATTAAAATTGTGTAAGTGATTGCAAATCATGTTTTGAAATATTTTTGGTGTGTGTTTTATTGGGTAATTTTATGGATTGGTAAGGTCATATCTCGGCATTTGTGTTAAAATGTTTTGGAAAGGTTTTAATAATTTTAGAGGGGCGTTCAAGTTTTTCTTAAATGATGTGAACAGTTAGTTTTGGTTTTAAAGTATTTAGTTTTTGGTGGAAATGGATATAAGATATCTCATTGGTTGTTTATTGTGTCATTGGATGTTGGCACATCCATGGGTTCACTAGGTGCACACATGGATATGCTCACAAATTATAATGGCACCTTTGAAATGGTGTTTATTTAAATCCTTGATTTTTCAAATAATTCTTGTTTTCCTAAATGAGGTTTATTCTTTGGTGTGGTTCCCTTAAATGACTTTAAATGTACTTCTCAAGGAGTTGGCCCTTTTGGCCTTGAAAAATGGTTTGGTGTGTGTCTTGAAAGGATAAGGGCCCGTTTAAAAAATATGAAATGTTTGGGTGTGGTTGGTATCCAAGGGCCCATTTGGCACATTGAACTTAAAAGGTGATGTTGACTAAGATTTTTTTAAAGGATGTGGTTTGTAAAATTGTGTGTCTGGTCGGAGTTTTAAAATGTTTTTAGAAAAATGGTTTCGACATGGATGTGGCGCAACAACCCGTTTGGCACTTTCAACTTTAGTGTAATGTTTGTGTTGATTCATTGAAAGGATAGAGTTTTGATCAATGTATGCCCATTTAATAACTTTAATATTTTGTAAAAGATATCAAATTGTTTTAATGATTTCATGGCATGAAGTCCCTGTTGGATCCTTTGATGATATGATGTATATATATTTTTGGGGCACCTCTATATGGGGGATATCCCTTATGGGTTATCGTATGGAGTGTCCATATTTGGGGTAGGCAAGTGCGGTGAGATGAGTCACTCGTGCGGGGGCCTCCTAATTACACAGTATTATTATAACCACCAAGGGTTCCTGGGTGACTTTTAGATGATCGAGTGACGGTTGTTGGCCAACCCTGATTAGACAGGTTGGTACCCCCTAGATTGGTGGTTAGGCTAGGCGGGCTTTACCACTAGATTTGTTAGTTTAGGGCGGCTAGTTGGTTATAGACTTATGAGCTTCACCATACACCGGCAGGTGGTTCCGAAACTGAGTACGTCCATGGGTCTTCTAGGGATGTTTAGGATCACCCATGGTTACTGCATTTTTTTCATTGCTTGTTTACTTTCCATTATATGAGTTTATTTCCATCTTGCATTGTTTACTTGTTCTACTTTAGCTCAGCTTTGATATCTTTTGTTTTGAGTTTAGTTTATAAAAATACAAATTATTTTGGAAATTGTATGTCGCATGTGTTTGATTTTTAAATGAGAAAAGTATGTTACTTATTTTAAAATTTGAAAACCTTACTTTTATATTTGTATTTCAAACTTGTGTTAATGAATGGTTTTGGGGAAGGATACGTTGGATTATATGGTTTATCTTGGAAAACATAATGAGAATTTTTAATGCTCACACCTATTTTATAATTTTAGTTGCATGTTTCCTTTGCTCAGGTTTTCTTGGTTGAGTTTCTCATTATTGGAGCAAGGTCAGCTTTTGGTTGGGAGGTGACCTGGAAGGTCACATGGAGGTATGTTGAGTTGTTCTGTTTATTTCTTTTCTGATGCTAGAGTTCAGTTTTATTTTTATGTTTATTCTTATTTATTTATTTATATTTTATGGTCTAAATCATTCCTAGCGATTAAATTTTGATGCTTGGCACTGGTTTCCAGCCCGTGGGGATCGTAAATGCCCCTAGAGACATGTCACAGACCAGCTCAAGTGACCGGTTCAGGGTTAACCCAGGTTGGTTCATGAAAAAATGGTATCAAAGGGGGGCCTTGTTATTTGGGGTGTCCGGTAGATGGATATTAGGACTCTCGGGACTCGGGATATAGGTACAAGAAGGACTTCATGAACCCTCGCTCGTTCTGAACCTCGAGTCGCCAGGGGTAGTTCGAGAATTGAGTCCTTCTCTCGTTCTGGTTTGTTTTAGATTGAGGTATGACAACGAAGTCAAGCCGATGTTACATCATGATTTCACATGGAGTAATGACCCATGTGGAGTCTGAGTACACTATTTATGTTCCTTCTAGTTGTTGACGCTTACTTGGGGCATGGACCACTACCATGTCACTAGGCTAAGCATGATTACTAGTCCCTCACTCTGGTAGTATGCAAGTTGAGTGTCGTCTTGGTTCTGGTTAGTGTAAGTGCATTTTTAAAAGTGAAAAGGGTTTTTAAAATGAGAATGAATTCTTTTAAATTGATTTCAATTCGTGAAATGGGTTTTAAAACCAAAATCTCTTGGTCTAAAAATCTGGTGTTTTCTTGGAATTGGTTGAGAAATGGTTTGGGTGCAACTTCAGGTACTCGATGAACGTTTTCACATGTTAGGAAATGCTTGGGAACTATGTGTTGATGCGTATGGATGAAAGTGGATAAAGACATGTGCAATAGTTCATGGGATTACTAGGGTGTGTACTTGGAATTAAAGGCTTGACCTTGTTTTTATAAAGTGATTTTAAAATGGGGAAATGATTTTTGGAAATTGAATTTGGTTTGAAAAGTGGGTTTGGTATTTGGAAAGTTCCCTTCAAAGAAGGTGGTTTTGAAATATAAAATGAAAAGGGGATTTTAAAAAGGGAATTTTGGGTTGTGTTTGTATTTTTTTGGTTTTTGAGACGGGTTTTTTGGATGAAATCACTTTTAATGATGTTGCTTCGGCTTGATATTGGTTTGGGATCTTTGTTTTATATGTTATTCAGAAAATGTTACCTAGAAAGGTCCCCAAGGTTTCTGATAAGTCATGCCCAATTTTTTGTCCTTCTCGGACGTTGCCTCTCATTCATTGTGATCAGGGTCCGTTCGAGGTAGCATAGTGGCTTGAAGAGGTCGAGCACATCTTCAGGGTATCGGTAACTCCTGAAGCTATCAGAGTGTGTGTTGTTTTGGGTCTGTTTGAAGGTCCAGCTCTAGAAGAATGGGAGTTGTTCACCCCGCCATCAATGCAAGTCGAGATGACGTGAGATGTCTTTAAATATTTCTTCGTCTGATGGTTTATACATGAAGAGTTGAATACAAAGAAAAGGGAAGATCTCATGCGTATTCAACAAGGCCAACGGACGGTGAAAGCATATGTTGACCATTTCAAGGAACTGGTTTCCTTTTCTCTAGAGGTAGTGTCACAAGATTTGATGAAGACTTCCCTCTTTTTTGAGGATTTTCATCCAGAGATCAAGGAGCAGGTCTTCCCTTCTAAATACCATCGTTTCGAGAAGTTGGTGGATGAGACGTTCCAAGCTGAGTTGGTCTCTGGAATGCAGATGGTTAGAAATCCAGCGTATCTAGTTGCTCGTGAAGGTTCCTCATCTGGTGAGTAGGGTGTGCCAGAGGGACCTGTTTCTAAAGAGTCCCCTCCAGTGGTTATGGCTTCCAGTTATTCAGACTGTTCAATGGTGTGCCACTAGTGTGGACGTTTAGGGCACACTAAACAATCATTCACATCCCTCCGAAGACATGCCATCGTTGTGGGTTTCTGGGTCATCTAGAGAAGTTTTGCAGGAAGTGTCGCCTGAAGAAGACGTTGTGACCGGAAGAATTCAAGTGCCTGATTGTGAGGAAAGAGATGCTTCATCCATCAGAGCCCCAGCAATAGGTCATGGGGTGAAGCTCGCGCACATTCAAGAGTTTCCTGGGGTGTGATGCCTTGGTCTGTGTTTTGTATTCCGTGTTGGTAGTAGAACAATTAAAGTCTTTCCACTCTTGTTTTTCTATTGTTAAAATTTTACTATTATTGAGAGTTCATCGTTCGATGGGGAAATTTTATGAACTTGTTCTATTATAATCCAAATAGTTCTGTTTATTTGATTATGGTTTTATGAATTGTTCTTTTTTCTCAAAAGTGTGTTTGGCCCTTGTCTAGGTTGATCTTGGTTTAGCTGTGTTCGTTTGGAGATGTAAGCACCTCTGGAAGAATTAATGTTTGTGGTTATGCTCGGGTTTATTGCTTGGGATAAGTTCTGCTTGGAGGTTTTTCTTTAGTGTTGGGGGTTTTTGGTCTGGGTCGAGAGTTCCAGGTTTCGGTGAAGGTGTTGTTCGCTCGTGATGTAAAACATAGTTTGGATCGATTGAGAGTTCTTGCATCGCCCCCACCCCCTTCCTGGGGTGATATGTTTGGGTGTTAAAATTTCCACACTAGTTGAGTTCTTGTGGTGGGGAGAACCCTCTCGTGTTCTCCTACTCTCTTGTATTGTGGTTTCTTTCGGTTTCAATCGGGTGTAGATTCTTGTTTTGTCTATTGTTCGACTGGGTGACTTTCTGGGGGTAGAAAGTGTTTGTGGTGGGTAGAATTGTCACACCCGACTTTTAAAATTAATTTTTACTTTACTATTTATTGGTTGCAGGTTCCCGCGCAAAGGTTCAGGTTGGGTCCCGGTTTAAATTTTTTTGTCATTTACCAATTCTGGTGGGTTTTGGACCCATGCACGGTCACTGCACGGTGGACGGTAGCTGCACAGTCGGCCCGGGTGCCTGTGCAAATGTCTAATGGTTGAAATAAACAAAGTTTTATGTGAGTAAGATGAGTTAAATATTTAAAACGTAATAATAATGTTATTATTGTGTAGAAAATAATATTGTTATAATTAAGGTTTGTTAATAATATTTTTATTATTTAAAAATTGTTTCTAATATAGTTAGTAATAAATTGTTGTTATTCTTTCATTATTGTCATTGTTATTTATATTATTATTGTTATGACTATTATTTTTTATTGTTATTAATTATTATTATTATTATCTTTCTTATGGTTATTTTTTATTATTTTTATTTCTCATTTTATTATTATTTTTATTTTTATTATAAAATGAAAAAAAAAGAATAGGAAACCCTAATCCCGCGGCATCCCCCCCCCACCCCTTGTTTCTTATATTCGGCGCACCACCCATGCGCCACTCCATGCGCCCTTGTCCGCTCCTCCTTCGCCCCCGTCACCCCACCGCCCTCACCTTCTCCTACCCCAGCCCCGCGCTCGCCCCCTCTGACCCTCCGCGCTCGCCCTAGCCGCGCTGGTTCCTGACCGCGAGCCAACCCTCGATCCTTCTTCTTCTCTCCGTGGCGCGCGACCCTTCGGACTCACACGCCTCCTGCAGGTTGCTCTCCCCCGGCCGCCTCTGGCTCCTCCGCGCTCGCCCCCCGCCGCCTACGGCCCCTCCACGATATGGCCCTCCACCTCTCGCCCCCTTCAGGTCCCCACCACCCTCGTCTCATGCTCCCCGAGGAAGTCTCGGTATGGCAAAGCCTAAGACACCGACCCCCTTTATCGGGGCTTTTTTTAGTAGTGCTGATAAATTTGGGTCTTTATCAACGCTTTTTTTACTAGCACTGATAAAGGGTATATTTAAAAAAAGAAATATTTCATTAAAAACAATATATTAATTATTAAATATAATATATATGTATTAAATATATTTTAGATAAGTATAAATAGATATTTACACATAATATATAAGATATTTTGTGAAATTTGCTTATAAATAATTAAAAAAATATATTATTAATCAATAATTTTGCTAATTATTATCGACTAATAGTCATTTAATAACAATTTGAAGACATAAAAAATTAAAAAAAAATTATAAAAGATATAAAATAAGTCAAAAACGTAACTCAAACTTCAAGGGATCATAACTTTTGATTCGGGTGTCCGTTTGAGCTCTACCACATATTAAATAAAATCTTGCGATGAGCTCTACGTGTTAGTGAATCAAGGGAACCTTTTGTCACATTTTTTTCGTCCAAAAAAGGCCGAGAAGGCCTCTAAAACTGAGTTTTTAGTTGGGATATCCAAATTTTTTAATATTCGATGCATTTTTAGCCTCGCTTGAGGGGGTCTTTTTTTCCTTTTTTAGTGGGGAATGAATTTATTCCTAAAGATTACATTCATATTGATATTATGGATTTAAAATATTATCGTTTTTCACAATCTATTGTTATTTATAATGAAATATATAACAATATATACATATTTTTTTATATATTCACACGTAAAAAATTAATTTTATAAATAAATAATTAAACATATTTGCATATAAAATATATTTCTCAATATATAAGGCTTATCTAAATAAAAACTAATATCCATTTTATTTAAAATACAAATATGTGAATATTTATATACCTACATAATGTGTTTGTGTGTGTCTATTTGTGTGTGTTTGTATTAACAAAGTGAGATATATTATCTATATATTCTAACATATGTATATACATATTAATATATAATACATGTATATATATATAAATATGTATAATTATACTTACAGATACACATATATAATATATGTGTGTGTGTGTGAGGGTGTTGTATATTTGTATGTATGTATTTATTTATTTATAAACACCAAAAAATATATTTTATAAATGTATTTAATACTGATCTTATAAATATATATTAATATATGAATCATATACAGATGAAATAATATAACTAAATATAAATAAATAAATAGATATAAATATATATTAATATACAAATAAATATATATATATATAAATATAACTATATATGTATATATATATATATATTGAGTTAATTTTATGTCTTTAAATTCAGTCTTTCTCCTACCTCTTCTATTTTATGACTTTTGACATGAAATCAATGTCAAAACAATATTTAATAGCGATGAATGTAATTGAATCAGATTAAAAAAATCCAATTTATAGATTGAGGTTATTCTTAATGTGTATTTATTTAATCTCACACTCCTCTTTGAGATTTTAAGTCCATACGAATAAATTCAAATGAGATGGATTATATTTCTAGAATCTTTATTTTAAGAGATTTCAATAGACATATTATTTTTAATTTTTTGAATTCAAGTTCGGAAGAGAATTTAGAGCGAGGTTTTATCATTATTTTTTATTAACATTTTACACACATCAAAAAGTGAATACAAAAAATTTAAAATAATATACGATTATTTATATTAAAAATAAATGAGTCCAACAAGATTATGAATGGAATGATCCCATGTAAAAAATTAAAGATATTAACAAGAGAAATTTTTATGAATTATACTGCCTCTCAGAATTTCTTGGCCCATAATAAATGATTTTGATACTGAATGTTGTATTTTTTAAATCCTTGTATCAAGAAAAATCTAACAATTTTTTGGAAAAAAAAAGTCAAAGCGCCAATTGAATTGACGTTTGACCAACCCAGATTCCCAAATATAAAAACTCGACACCCCTTTAACTAAAAAAAATTAAAAAAACCCACCTGCTAAAATTGTCTCTAAGATTTTAAGGCCATACAAATAAATTCAAATGAAATGGATTATATTTTTAGAATCTTTATTTCAAGAGATTTCATTAGACATATTATTTTTAATTTTTTGAATTCAAGTTCGGAAGATAATCTAGAGCGAGGTTTTATCATTATTTTTTATTAGCATTTTACACACATCAAAGAGTGAAGAATAGAATTTAAAATAATATATGATTATTTATATTAAAAATAAATGAGTCAAACAAGACTATGAATGGAACAATCCCATGTAAAAAATTAAAGATATTAACGGGAGAAAAATTTATGAATTATACTGTCTCTCAGAATTTTTTGGCCCATAATAAATGATTTTGATACTAAATGTTATATTTTTTAAATCCTTGTACCAAGAAAAATCTAAGAATTTATGATTTGTATCAATAAAACCAACAAAAATCTGTGATTTTTTAAAATCCTTGTATCAAGGAGAATCTAAAAGTCATACCGCCGAATGAATTGGCGGTTGACCAACCCAAATTCCCAACTATAAAAACCCGAGACCCGTCCCCCTTTAACTAAAAAAAAGTTAAAAACCCCCCATCAGCTAGAATTGCCTGCTTCGCTTCGATTACTTCGTCAATGTCAATGTCTGCATCGACTGCCCCCATCGCCCCCAAGAGGAGCGGCATTGAGTTCCTGCCTAGAGAGTCCAGCGGCTTCGATGTCGACAAGTGTAGCTGCGGCAGGGATATGAAGAAGGGTGGTGGCGGTTCCGCTGTCTTGCGTTGCCGGAGCCGGAGGGTAAGTGCGCGTTCTGAGAAGATGAGATGGCGAACCCTACTCTGCGTGTGCACGAATATTCTCTTGCTCCTCCTCCTGCTTCAAGGGTTCCAGACGGCGAAGATGTTGCAATTACAGGTGGGTTCGGTGGATAGGAAGTTTGTGAATGAAATTGGGGGTTTAAAGCAGGAGTTTAATAAGAAGATCGAGGAGATGAGCGTTGAATTGGCGAATGAGGTGCGGAGGCTGGATTCTAGGAGCGAAGGTCTGGAGAACGCTGTGACCGAAATGAATAATAATAGGATTACTTTGGTTGATGTGAGAGGTGCAACAAAGATGGTTGTTGACGAGGAGATTGAGAGGCATGCTGCAGACGGGGTTGGGATGGTTGATTATGCATTGGCATCTGCTGGGGGCACGGTTGTTCTGCATTCAAAGCACCAGATCACCAGGAAGAGTGGTGCATGGTTTTACTTTAGAAAATCAAAGGGGGTTCACAGTGACGCCGTGAAGATGCTGAAACCCAGCTTTGGTGAGCCGGGCGAGTGTTTTCCACTGAAAGGAAGCAGTGGGTTTGTCCAGATCAGGCTGAGGGCGGCTATAGTTCCTGAGGCTATTACCTTGGAGCACGTGAGGGAGAGCGTTGCTTATGACAGGTCAAGTGCGCCCAAGGAGTGCCGGATCTCGGGGTGGATGGAGGATCCCAACCCTAAGTCCCGGATCTGGGGGTGGATCAAGGGTCCCAACCCCAAGTCCACGGACGGTCCAGATGGAAAGATCCCGCTGGTTGAGTTCACTTATGACCTCCAGAAGAGCAATGCGCAGACCTTCAAGGTGGTGGATTCTGGTGACTCGGGCCCGGTGGACATGCTCCAGCTCGACATTGCGTCAAACCATGGGAACCCTGAGCACACCTGCATCTACCGGCTGCGAGTGCATGGCCGTGAACCGAGCTCCCTCCCGCCTTGACTTGGCCACACCGCTCCCAGTCTCTGCTTTTGGTTGTCAATTTTCTATTAGTCATTCAGGTCCAAGTGACCGGTTGTATATAGGTCCCCCTCCGTTATTTCTCCTTTCATTTATCTCAATAAATTCCATTTCAAAAAAACCATACATGAAAAACCCAAAGCCGAAGCAGCGAGAGGGACGGGGTGGAGGGGAAGAACCATGTAAACATTTTGTGCTAGATTATTTTTTTTTCTTTTTGTTTTCTACCTAATTTTCATAAGGCAAGTAACCAAAATGTACGTACAAATCAAAATTAAATCTAAAACTGAATCATGTTTTTTAAATACCATGTTTTATAATATACCAAGAAAATTACAGCGTTTTATGATAAAATTTTAGTAATATACATGGTTTTTAAAAGGTGAGGGTCATGCCCACTTTATTAAAGAAAATAAAATAAAGAGACAATAGGAGGGGAAGAAATGACAGAAGCATGCTAAAACAAACTCAGGAACTCGACCAACTCAACTATCCTAACAATTTTTTATTAGTTTTTTTAATTAAGATATATTAAAGATTCCATGACCTATTTTAACTAATTTTTTTAGAAGTGTGAAAAATAATAATACATTTATGAAACATGAATAATTATTCAATGATGAAATCTATAAAATTTTCCTATATTTAGTGGAATACAATTTAAAAAACAATATCAATTAATTATTACATCTAAAAAATATTTAATGATTCAATAAAAAAATAAAACTCATTCATTATAAAAATGTTATGTCAATAACCTGCATATTATTTTTCATGAAATCACATTATACGCAATTTTTTCTTTATTGAAAGACGCATACCTTATATTTATTGAAATCACAAAACAAGTAATTGAAGAACATATATGTGGTTTATTTTTCATTCAATCACAAAATAAGCATTTTTATCTTAATTTCAGGGAATGATTCTTATTTATTTTTTAAGAAATCGCATGACATATATTTTGTTCCTAATTGAATAACTTAATTTCATCTTATTTTTATTGTAATTACAATTCAAATATTATGTGTTTAATTGAAGCATGTGTCATTTTTTATAGCTTTTAAAATAATATTTTGATTAAATGAAACCTACCGACGACGTCGCCGTCCTATCACCACCGTCGAGGTCGCCGTCGGAACGCCACACCAGTCGTGGAAGCCCGTCTGAGCCCATCATAGTCGCAGCACATCGAACGGGTACCCATCGGACACCATAGTGTTGTGAACGACATCGATGACCGCCACAAAAACCATACATGAAAAACCCAAAGCAGAAGCACCGAGAAAAACCCTAGAGGAAGGGGAGAAGAAGAGAGTGCCCTTGTTACGTATACACGCAAACCTGTTACCAGAAGAGAGTGCCCTTGAATGCAGCACGAAGGGCAGAACATAGGATAGACCGGGTAGAGGACAGGCTGCGACCAGCTGAAGTAGTCCTTAACACGAACGGAGATGCGATCCGGGGGAGGGGTGGAGATATCCATTTCGACACAAATCCTGGCCTCCGACGCATCCGAACAACTCCACGTGCGATCATCCGCGCAGAGGAAGCCCCCCAGCGAGTCACCAATAGACTTGAGGAGTCCGGCGTTCTGAAAGGGGAGCGGGAGCCCTGGGAGACTGATCCATCCCCTTGTGCGCATCCATCGACCAGCGAGCAAGACTGAAGCGCCATCTACCCGAAGACCTGGGGGCCCGACACCACGCCTGGACGAGGTCAGCTTCCGAGCCGAGGACAACAAGGAAGGCATTACGATGGATTGCCGAGATCTTCGGCGGGGAGGAGAGGCCCCACGAGCCAACCATCTGCTGGAAGACCGGGACCGGAGGCTTCGCCGCACCAAAACGAGCCACCAGGCGGAGGGGGGGACACCGCTGGGAAGCTGGGATGCGGAAGGAGACGGCCCGGAGGGCAGAGGACGTCTCTGAAGGAGGGGCCGCGACTTGGGGAAGCACGGGAAGGGCCGGGGTCTGCTGGCCGCCGCGATCCTGGAGGAAAACCGCGAGACGAGCCGGGATCGAAGGGAGCCGGAGCCGACGAAACCGACCCCAAGCCGGCAGGGGCGGGACTAACGGTCGGGAGAATTTGAAAAATAGGCGGCGCGTGAGGCGAGTGGAATCCATCCAATAAATAGTGTGTTGGTATATATCTCGAAATATATTTGGAACATGGGAATAGTTTGTTGGATAAGTAGGTTAAAGTGGTGGGATCTTTTAAACAAACAAAGATTCATCTTCATCAATAAATATTGGCTCGAGTGGAATCCATCCAATAAATAAGGGAAAGTGGTGGCAACCGAAAGCATTGGATGGAAATTACCAAAAAAATTGAGTGTAATCAGATTATTATATACTGATAGAGCATTATAACCTTCCCTTCTCCTAGAATAAAAGTAAAGTAGAATTCCCCAAAGGAGTAAGATGAAAGTACGAACCACATAATCTCATGTTTTGTTCATGTGTCTTGTTTATTTTGGATTGTTTCAATTGATAGTTCTTGTCTGAGTCTTCTAAAGGTACTTGGTTTTTGTGAGGTGACATGTGTTCTCAATTTACGTCCAAGTTCCAATTTTATTCATGTGGGGTTCATTCCAAATCTTTCGTTTTTTGTGATAAGTTACAGTGGTGTGTCTTCTAGTGGTTTACTAAAAAAAATTAGGACCCAACAAATGGAAGATAAATTAGTGGAATAAAAATTATAACATGAGGAAACTGGGATTTTGAATTTTGCCTTAGGTAAATTATCTATTTTCAATTATTAAAACCTCAGGGAGCCTCCCTAAATTATATTTGGGAAACTCATGTGAACTAAGGAAAGATAAGGATATGGGAACTGGTATTAAAATCTTCTTAAGTCAACAAAGCATGTGTGTGTGTCTGATTTTTCCATTAAATAATTGTTTTGGAGTCCTAATAGTCAATTGCCTATGTTTTTATTTTAATATCCAACTATTTAAATTATTATTAGGGGATACCTGCTATCTTGGGATTCTTCCCAACCCATAACTCAAAAAAAAATTATGCTTTTTTCAGCACTTGATTTAGTGTGTATATTTTAGTTTGTAATTTATATCCCCAAAAGGATAGTGTAATAGTTTCATGAATCATCATCAATTTCACCATGTCCAATAAGGCGTGGTTACTCCTCTCACTTACACCATTCCACCACTACTAAAAAACACCAACAGACATGGGGCTATAGGCATGGGTAGCCTTCCCATGGTTGAAAGTCAGAATAAGTTCATGGATTAATTATTTCTATGGTCGTGGGTGGTATGCCTCCATTGGAATTGGTGGTCTTGGTCATAGGTTGTGTAAGAACAAGAACATGATCTTTATTTAGTATTGGATGGACATGGGAAAGCCTACTTCCATGGGAACGAGAGATCATGGAAGTATAGGTATCATGGTCAAGGCCTACTTCCATGGGAATGGGAGCCCATGGTAGTATGGGTCTCCTAGGAAAGGGTGCCTCCATGGAAACAGGAGCATGTGACATTAGTGGTGTCTCGAATGAGGTCAGTAGGGATCCCCTTAGTGAGGGTATTGCCATGAGCATGGGTTCTTATGGCAGTAAGGGTGGAATGGATTATAGTATTGTTATTTCCATGGTAACCCATGGTATTAAGGGTGGAACGAGTGAGGCTAATGCCATAGAAACCTTGCTTGTGGTTTCATGGGCACAAGCACGTGGTAGTAGGACTTTACCCCATGGATCTAATTAAAAAATAATATAATTAATATAATAATTTAAATATATATATATATATATATTATAATATATGTTCGTATCTGTCTAAATAAAATTATAAGTAGTGTGGTGGTATAGGTGTTAGAGTTTAATGGTAGAAAACTAGGATTGAATGTCACTGGCGACAAGTTTTCTTAATTTTCCAAGATTTATCGACACATGAAAGGTTCTTGTAGAAATAGATTCCACATGGACTAACCTACAACCATGTTATATGCCCATGGAGATAAGGTCCACATCAATTTCCTTATGACCATGATCATAACACCTATAGTCATAGTCAAGGTGGAAAAATCCCCAGAGACCAGTGTCATGGCTCAATCAGCCATAAACATCACACCCTTGGTCATATCCATTTTTTCTATTTTCGAATTATAGACTATAAGGATTATTTAATTGAGTTATCATCCCAATATCCCTTATAAAATCAATGAAATCATGGTTAGGATACTCCTTTCCATGATTTGAGTATAGTTTCTTTATCTTCCTACCAAGACGATTATATAATTCATTTTTTAATTCATTAAATTTATCAAAGGAATTAAACTTATACCTCATTAAGTACACAATTCCTTATCAACAAAATCCACCGGTAAAATTTAATAAGAGTATCCACCTCAGGCTTCAACTAGAAAATATCCACGCATGTATATATGAACTAATTCTAAAATATTTGTGTCCATTTCACCCTTTCCATTAAATAGAGATTTTGTCATTTTTACTTGTAAAAAACATAACATATATCCAAGGGTTTTAGTTCAAAAGAATCTAAATATCCCTTCTAATATATCTTTGTCAAACAATTATTTTTTACATGAACATGTTGATAATGCCACAACTGGGTGTGATATGAGTCATGTGAACTTGATTCGTTATCGATTTACAACACTTGATTTTCATATTCTAATACATAAAGACCATTATTCAAATGTGGCATCCCATAACATATTCTCTATTTATAAAAGTAGCGACTCTTATTTCCAAAATTTAAAATGAAGACATTTGTGTCTAAAATGGACATGGATATTATGTTTTTTGTTACACTAGAAACATAATAACAATTATTTACAACTATAATTAAACTTATTGGTAAAGTGATATGGTAGTCTCTAATATCCAATGTAGTTAGTCTTTCCCCATTGGTAGCTCAAAGATCCACCTCACCTTTAATAAATTTCTAGAATCTACTTGGTTCTTGTATTTAGATACTTATTTGTGCACTAAAATTTATATCTAATATCTTACATTTGATAATTAATTCACTAGAAGATTCCCCCTACTTATTCACTAAGGAACAATTATTAATCTAATGGACCTTATGGACACATGAAAAACACATTTCATCTTTTTCCTTATCTTTTCCATTAACATGTATAACATGTGTAATTCCTATTGGTGGGTATGTTCTCATAACCTACCTTCTTGAAAAATATCAAGTGAAAACTTCATAAGAATAATTATCAATGTCCTTTGATCCCCTTGAATCTAATATTCAAACATCATCTATTTCCCATCATACAGATTTCATCTAGACCATGGGAATAATGTTTAAGAATAATAGCATCTGTAGGTTACCATTATACTAGGGAACTGATATAACCTTCCAATGATATAGATACTCTAAGGAAATTATTACATGAATTTCACACATAATAACAAGAATCGTGTGATAATATATTTATTAAAATTCAAGTATCTTAATATAAATTAAATCGAAAGTAAAGAGTTAGGTTTTTCTAGTGAACCAACTCCAATAAACTCTCCCTCGCACAAGATCCAAATGCTAACAACTTTTAATATGCTATCTCTCTTATGATATTTAAGCTTCTATTGAGATAAGGTTTTAGTAAATAGTTCTATAACATTATCTTCTATGGAAACTCTACTCACTATAAACTCAATCCTATGAGAAAAATCTCTCAAGAGGTGATACTTAAAAAGTATATGCTTTATCCATTGTTAGTCCCATGGATCCTTAGATAGGACCATCACTGCACTATTATCATAATAAAGTGTGATAGTATGTTTACTTTTATTTACCACATCAAGATCCTAGATAAATTTTCATATCTAAATTACTTATTTAGCTACATCAGAAGCAAAAATATACTTGAACTCTCCTATTTAATTGGTGAACACCTACAATTTAAAACTCTTCCAACTCACATATCCTCCACTAAGATAGAACACATTCCCTAACTATGATTTTAGATCATTTTGATCTTTATAAAAACTAGCATATGTGTATCTACTGATGGCTAGTTCCTTATATCCTCCATAAAATCATAACATATCCTTAGTATTCCTTAAAGATAATCTTTATATCCATCCAATTCATCTATAAAGGGTCTTCTTGATATCTGCCTACTATGATTAAGGTGTATGCAGCATCAAGTCTGTTATATAGAATTGTATCCATGATAGATCTTATTACTAATGCGTATGGAATCCTTCTCATTCTCTCTTTCTTATTTTATTTGAGGACACATTTTCTTAGAGAAATGTATACCATGTGACACTAGAAAAAATCCCATATTGGATTGTCTCATATTAAATATGTTTAGTTACTTATCAACGTATGCACCTTGAATTAGTTCAAGTAGCATATTAGATATATAATGATGGATCTTGATCCATATAATTTAATGTAGGTTGATTCACTAAATTCTTTCATGAAGAATCATTTATTGAATCACATCTTAACTGACTATAAGACTAGTATCTCATTTCCATCAGTAATTATTCCGCCTATGAGGTGGCACATTTTGGGTCATGATGAAATGGTCTGACAAGGATCATTACCCACCCCTCTTTCTAGAGATAGTTTCTGGTCAAATTCCCCATTTCTTTTGTTTTGACGGATTCTGCATCATTTTTCTTTAAAAGAAGGTTGGATTAACCCCACAAGGACTGGTCAATTCACCCTTTTCGCATTGCAAGGGAGGTGCCACAGTCAGTCGGTCCCAGCGGGTGATTGTGTGGGGTCAAGTACTTGTGAAATCAGTCCTCCTTTGATATAAATTCCTTGGATGGTCTCCAATAGGTTTATTCACGGAGCCAGGAACACCCAATGGCCCTAGTATCCATGATTCATGGACCTGCTTTCCAAAGGAAGGTGCTCATTGATTGATGATTCAGCCAACGACACTTGAGGACTCCATTGGTCGAGAGGATGGGAAGTCAGGCTCACTACACCCTTCTAAGGGCGGATTATTGCCTGTTCCAGGACACTCTTATAGATTTATGTTGTTTTCATATGTTCGTGAATCCTTGGTTCATTCCCGAAGAGTGTTTCCATGGGATACCCTTGGTTTGAAAGATCATCTTAGGCATGAATATATCTAATGCTACAAAGGTGATGCTGTCTTGAGCCATACAATAAGGCTCTCTGAAGTTTATCATCTTCCAGGGGGATGGAAGGTGACTTGATGTTGGGATCATACCCATAATATGGCTTTCCTATGTATCCTCAGGAGAGTAATAGAAACCCATGTAGTTAATAATTATCTAGGGCTTACGCATGGAAGATTCCCATTTGAGGGGCGCATGGTTGGGTGAACCCTTTTGGATGGGCACCCTTTTGATCTTAGACCTTGAGGTAGGTGTCCTACGTATCCTAGTTTGATCAGGAATCAGAGTTCTTATAGTTCCTAATTATTGGGTATTACACATAGAATCTTCCCATTTGGGGATCATGATTGGGTGGACCCTTTGGGATGGGCACCTTTTTGAGCTCGGGCCTTTGGGTAGGCTTCCTACTTATCATAGTTTGATCAGGAATTAGAGTTATCGTAGTTCAGAATGTTTGGATGTTGTGATCGTCACAAACCTATAATCCCACGTGAGTCATGATCAGTGTGAGAAACAAGAGGATGTGAGAGATCCAACCAACCACATTCTTCCTCTCCTGTTGGTGGGAGAGGGAGAGACCATGGAGGAAAAGGTTGGGGCGACGGTGGGTGAGGGTTCCGAGCGATGAACCTTTCAATGTGAACTGACATTAAAGGTCATGTGGCTCGACGTTGGAGGATGGGAGACTTACCTCAGTGGGAGTTCCCCAGAATACATACCGGGAAGGGGAAGAGTTTCATCCTCATCAAAAGGATAAGTGAACATAACTCCTTTGACTAATCAATATTCCTTATTTAATGGAAAATCAAGTGATCACCCTTAATCCCTAGAACGTGGAGGTTCACATCGGCATACCAAGGTTGGACTCCGGGTTATTATGGGAATGTAGACCCATGGAAATTCATGAAGCCCGAACCATTGTGGGGAGAGCCTTCGTGACTTTTCTTACCATGGGTATGTAGAATCAAAGGGGTGCGCTGATGAACTTGATGGTCTAATCATATGGGTAATGTGGATTTAGAGGAGGCTTTGGCCTGATGTTAGAGGTCAAGTTCATAGAGGGACCATGGAGGACTGGACGGTATTAGAAGGGTGAAGTTGGAATCTGAGGAAATAATACCTGAAAACACCCCATTCTGCATACCGATTTCTTATACGTTATGGGGGAGACTTCAGATACCATAGTGGTATGCGGGAAGAGGGGTAGTCCGTGTACCGATGCGGTACGCAGGCATGGGTATAGATCACTGCGTACCATAGTGGTACATGGCCCACCATGCCTCTTTGGATTCCATCCGCGTACTGATGCAGTACACAACATGGGGTTCAGTCTGCGTAGTGGTACACTATGCAAAGCACCATATTGAAGGAGGGTCTGTGGGATTATCATTTGCAGGAAGCTCATCTGTGAGTAGTATATGGTTCATGATTTTACCATTTAGGTTCATAGTTCTATTATTATTATTATTCAGTTCCCCCATTTTATAGTTTGTGGCCGGATGTACCTATGGGGAGTGTGTTTTGTGATTTAGGCTTTACTGATAAATCAAGACTGAAGTTAGAATCTTCTTCGAACTCTTTCTTCCAACCTTTGAGTCCCCTTCAAGCTTTCATCATTCATCCTCCTCAATTCATTATGCACTCCATTTTATATATAATTAGGGAAATTGTATCTATGGACATGCGTCACCATTTGTGGAGGCCCATGAAGAGATATACTGATCCGCAGAAGACTCAGTAAATTGGGATTTTCAAAGGCTGCGGTTCGCGATCATGGTTCACAGAACCCTGCCTGTTCTCTTCATCCATGAACTAATGATTTTGCGGGATGGTACACGAATGGACTTCACACGCATGAGTCCCTCGGTGACGTGGTTTGCGGTCCGTTGGGTTCATTCTCCTTCACTCTGTGCACCAGCGCCTTATAGATCATTCTATATACCTGGTAATTCATGATCCAGGCGGTCCACATACCCTTCTCGGTGATGGTATACGGGGCATTTGAAATTATTTCAAAACTTTAATTCTTTCAAGTTTCTTCTAACATTTTCAACTCAATTTGAGTCTATTCACCTTTTTAGACTTTTAGAAGTACTTTCTTCCTTCTGCAAAGTGATTGTGGTGGTATTTCATTCCCTTGGAAGATTTTTCAAGACCCTACCAATGCCCCCATCAAAATGGGGTCTATTCAGAATGAAATGTAGACTATTATGATATAGAAGTGATTGAACTGAAACGGTTCGTGGTAAAACAGATAGGCCCAATATGAGGGGACCACACCTATATATAAGGGCCCAAATCATTTGTCTTTTACTATTTCTCATGGAGAAAAGTGATCTCAACTTCCCCAGCTTCCTCTACTCTTGTGTACCATGTCCCTTGCGAAAATCCTTTTCAAGAACCACTTCATACGTTCTGTGAACCAAACTTTCCACCATTTTTATGTATGTGTGCCGAATTTTGGGTTTCGTTAATGGAATTGTGTATTTTTTAAGATCAAAATATGGATTCCGCATAGGATAATGTTATGCTTCTTGTTTGTCCACATTGTAGTGACTCGGGTTTTGGCCCTGTCATACTTTGGAATATTCCTATGAATAATTCCAGAGCTAGGCGCGATGACGGCATGCGATTCCGATGCCCGGTGTGCCCGGAATAAATTTTATAAAAATATTAATTATTTTAGTACTATGCACATTGAGAGGGTGTGATATCTGATAAATGGTGGCTCCGAACAAGAATCTGAGGTCATGTTTGCATCTGGAGCGTGCCGCTTACCCTAGGTGGGGTGTAAACTTTGCAGGCGCCGACCTGCCGTGGAGAAAAGCCACCAGTGGCGTTTTTGTAAATAAATGGAAAAGTTTATTTACGAGCATCGGCTCGAATAACTCCTGAAAAAAGTCTCAGATTGAAATTTTGAGTTCGTCGTTGCGTTCAGAACACCATGTTTACCCTAGGCGCGACATAATTTTAGTCGGCGCTGGGTGCCGGGTCGGAGGCGTGTTGGCGGGGAGTGAAGATGAAGTTTTTATTTAAAAAAAATCAATCAAGATTCTTCTCCCACAACCCCTACGCACATGAAAAATGAACCCCTCCCCTACTCCTTCGTTTCTTTGTCAATCGAGCCCCGGGTGTCCGTTTTCAGTGTTGATCGTCAGCGGATTGAGCTCCAGCACGTCGCAGGCGTCGTTCTGCACCCGAAGCTTCGGAGTTTCACCCGTGAGGTAGCCGGTTTGAGTTTTAATCCCCCAATCAAATTTATGCTTCAAATTTCTTCATTTTTTTGTCGTAGTAGGGAATATTGGGTCCCGAGGGTCGTGTAAGAGGTTTCATATCGCAAAACGAACCACCGGGGTGCCCCCGGCGGTCCGTGGAAGTTCCGTCGGCGTAGCGGTGCCGGTGTTGGTGGATCCGAAGTGGTCCATAGCGGCCAGATTCCTGGGACGGTGTCCCGTCGGCCTCGCCGGCGGAGCGCGGTGTCACGGGGCACCACGCGGCGGAGGTCCGCTGGCCAGTGCGGGCCAGCGTCGGCGATGGCCGGTCCGACCCTCTTTGAATACACGGGGGTTTTAAAACCCCCGTATTTTGCTCCCTGGAGGTCAGATTCGCGTGAAGTCTATGGCGACGTGACCCTGGCGACGAGGATAACTTTTTATAGTAGGTTTGGTAGTTTTATGTTTCGAGATCATGGCCCGGGATCTTGAAACGTCAAATAAAATAATAACATTTTATTATTATTCGACTTCGGGCCGCCGTATCTTCTACCCGGAGCGTCCGATTGGCGTGCCATCAGTGGAATTGAGACCCTGATGGTACAACGGACTTTTCTTGTTGGTTTTCGGGTGTTGGGACCAAGTTTGGGGTGCGGGCCCCATGAGGCCGGGTTTAGGGCGTTTACAGAGAAACACAACTTTCTCACCAGGAGTCCGATTTTGGTGGATGAATAGTCGATCCTGTGTGTTTTTCCAAGAGGATTGCAATGATGCAATCCATTCAATGGGTTTCAGGACCGAGGCGTGGGCCCCACCCAAGCTGGCTTCGGTGAATAATACCTTTTTCACCGGGGGTCCGTTTGGGACGAATGAGTAGTGGATCTCGTGTGTTTTTACAAGGGGATCACAGTGGTATGATCCACTTGATGAGTTTCGGGATTGTTTTGTGGGCCCCGCACAGGCTAGCTATGGTGAATAGTGTCATTTTCACCGGTTGTCTTTTTTGGGTGAGTAAACAGCCTATCCTGCGTGTTTTTCTGCGTAGATTGTGATGGTGGCCTCAGTATTGGTCTTGGAGGTGCGTTGTGTGGAATTGTGGTGGGTCGCTCGGGTTAGAGACTTTTGGACCAACAGTGGTTGTGGGTACTCCCTTGGATCATTCCTACGAGGTTTCGCGTGACATCACAACCTTCTTATAAGTTTGGGATCCTCTCGATGGGATGTTTAATCTTTTAGAGTTGTGGCATCCCTCTGGTGGGCCTGGAGTGGGATCCTCTAGCATCGTTTCCCTAGATCAGGTTCTTGGTATCGCTATGACCGCTTATCCACGAGCGGAGATCCCCTATCTAGCAGGTTAACTCCGTAGGGTTTGTGTTATCATTAGGAATATGATCCCATACGTAGTGGGCCGTGCTCAGTAGGGTTGTGGCATCATTGGGTATATGATCCCCTTCTCAGTATGGGGATTATAGTAGGGTTGTGGTATCATCGGTTATACGATACCCTACTCAGCACGTGGTGTCGGCAGGGTTACGACATCGTTAGTTCGATCCCCTACAACGCGAGATATACTAGATAGGGTTTCAGTATTGTCCTGAACATCGTGACATGGGTGGCGATCCTCTATCTGAGTGATCTGTTTCTGTTGAGCTCCAGATCGGGTTGTGGTATCCCCCAGCGGATCCTAGGAGTGATCCCCTATCCACGAGCTCTACGAATGCCAGATCAAGTTGTGGTATCCCCCAGTGGACCCTGGGAGTGATACCCTATCTGTGGGATCTTCGTATACTAGTGTGGGTTTTGGTATCCCCTATAGGACCCAAGGAGCGATCCCCTATTCGAGGAGTTTGGAGTTTATGTTGTTTCAGCGATTTTTCCTCAGTGTCGATATCTGACGATCGTGATTTCTCAGGTGAGCGTCTGAGATATTTGTGTGGGACCCGATGGAGTGTATCTCTCGAATGAGTGTCATCTGGGATGACGATGATCATGGAGTGTGTTCTCCATGTTGTGAACCATTGCTGGTGATAAGGTCGGTACCTCATGTGGTTTAGTGCGTGAGCTGGGTATATCTGGATTGTTCATGGTGTATGTATGGGCATACACCTGATATGAGCTGACTAGTTGTGTTTAGCCGAGGATGGTCATGAGATGGAGTTTCTCTCATCTAGGTTCCCTCTGGATGAGATGAGCAGACTGTTTATTTTCAGTTTCACTCTTTTTTTTTGGTTTTTGGGGTGGCTACTGAGTATTGTTATACTCACTCTTGTACAGGCTTTACCTGCACATGTTTGTCTCTTGTGCAGACCACAGGCCTTTCGACGATGTCCTTGGAGGACCCAGAGCAGGCGGAGTTGAGTGAGCGGGACTGACCGTGGAGTCTTACCGGTGATGTGCCAAAGAGCTTTCCAGTGGTGGTTTTGGTAGTGTTTCCCTCCTTCTGAGTAGGTTGGAAGCTTCATAGTTTTCTTTTGGTGGGCCCTATTTTTCCCTTTTGTACTTCTATTGTACTCTGGTTGTGGGATAGTTGTATGCATGCATTTACTTTTCAGTTTAATATATCTCTGCATTGTTTCATGGAGGTGTATGTGGGCGCATGTGTATAGGTACCTTAGGCTAATTCCTCCCTTGTGTGTGATAGCCTACTCAGTACTAGACACCAGCCCCTGGCCAATTAGAGGTGGGCTTGGGGAGTCGCAACTTGAGCCCCATTGGGTTGGGTCGTGATAGAGTGGTATCAAAGGAGGTTCCACCTTTGAGATCTCAGAGTGTAGCTGGTCTAGCTGTGAGTTTGGTTTGGGTTTCATAGCGGCAGTGTGAGGATGTTTCAGGTTTGGATTTTAGGCCAGGGACTCCAGTGTTAGGGCGGCGGCCGACATATCCATACATCAGGACTCTGATAACCAGCCTTTCTAATCGGGACCTTTGGACACTAGTCGTAGGGACATAACAGTTCATGCATCTTTTAGGACTAGGTTTTTGGGTTTCCCTTGTTCTTATTGGGTCATCTATCCAGATATACCCTTTGACTATGAAGCATCTTGAATGTATTTCAGGATGCCTCCATGACGACAGCTAGTGAGGGTTCTGTAGCAGGATTCTGGTGATGATCCACCCCGTGTAGAGGCTATAGACCAGGGAGCAGGTTCTGAGGCTTGACCTCTAGGTGGTCTGCCAGTTGAGCCACCACCTGTCGAGTAGCTGGTTGTGCCGGAAGTGCAGGATGAGGTTGCGCATAGGCTGAGTGCGCTATAGGAGTTCTAGAGGCAATGACCTCTGAGGTTCTGAGGTGATCCAGACCCTCAGGTAGTTAATGACTAGCTCAAAGCAGTCACCCAAGTTTTCCGCCTAGTGAGGACACCTTCAGATAAGATGGTGGTCCTAGAAGCGAGCCTTCTACATGGTTCGGTCGGGCGATGGTGGAGTTTGGTGATGCAGTCCCATGACGAGGAGATGCTCACATGGGAAGAGTTTGAGCGGCTCTTCAGGAAAGATTTCTATCCAGTGACGCTGAGGTCAGTGCGGATTCAGGAGCTTCTACAACTTTGACAAAAGGTCATGACTGTGTCGGAGTACTCAGTGGGGTTGACAGACTTGTCATGCTACTCCCTGGATATGGTTTGAGAACTGTTCTTTAGGACACAGACCTTTGATCAGGGCCTACGTAGAGACATACGGGCATTTGTAGTTTCTTTGTGGCTTCCCACCTATGTTGGAGTGCTGGAGTGATCCTTGGTTGTGGAGATCTTTCTGGATAAGTAGATTCAGCCCATCAGTGTTCGGCGCATGGCAGCTGAGACATCGACGACTGGTAGCTGGCAGCAGGCGCAAGGGTCTAGACGTGGCCGATGTTTTAGTAGGTGACCCCAGGATGGAGGATCAGAGGACCAGGGCTTTCTGGCCAGTTTTGGTCAGCCATCGGAGAGGCGGTGTTATGCTTGCGGTGGTCGGGGACATCTTGATAGAGATTGTCTGACCTGCCGTGTTGCTAAGAGGGAGCTAATTAATGGACCACCTTGGCAGAGGCTGCGTCTCGAGCAAGGAGGTCTGCAGGGCGGTAGACATGGCGACAGATCTAGTGCAGCGGGAGGTAGTAGGCGGTATCAGTTTCCACCACCCCACCCCTAGGTGGTCCACGCCGGGCTCAGGGAGCTGGTGGCAGAGGGTGAGGACAGCTGCAAGCCTTAGAGGCTGTTGACCCAGAGGCTCTGTGGATGGATAGAGGTATGCCTTGTGTCCTTTATACTTTCTGAAGTAGTTTGATAGACACTGTTTAGCGGTACCCTTCCCCTTCGTTGCTTGCTCATGTTTTGTTTAGGGAGTTGGTAAGACCATGTGTGGGTGTTGTTCAACGTGCTTCGAATGTGTGAGGAAGAGGGATCCTTGCCCCACTGAGACACGTTTTTGTGACGTGATCAAAACTATACGGGTGAGTCAGTGCTGCCCAAAGCGGATAATGTTGAGGTATGGTGGATGAGTCCCTCTGACTTATGTGTTCGGGCATGAGTGTTTGTTGGCGAACTCGCTGGCGTGGGAGACCCAGTTGAGAGTCCAGTTTCTTTCCTTGTGCTTATGGATTTTCGGAGACAAAAAGTTTGAAGGTGGGGATGATGTAGCGACTCGGTTTTTGGTCTTGTCAGACTTTGGAATATTCCTATGAATAATTCCAGAGCTATGTGTGAAGACGGCGTGCGATTCTGAGGCCCGGTGTGCCCGGAATAAATTTTATAAAAATATTAAGTATTTTTGTACTATGAACATGGTGTGGGTGTGATATCTCATAAACGTTGTATCGTAACGGGAATCTGAGGGAAAATTTACGTCTGGAGCGTGTCGTTTACTCTAGGCGGGGTGTAAACTTTGCGGGCGCAGGCCTGCCGTGGAGAAAAGCCACCTGGAGCATTTTCGTAAATAAATGGAAAAGTTTATTTACGAGCGTCGGCTCAAATAAATCCTGAAAGGAGTCTCAGATCGTAATTCTGAGTTTGCCGTTGCATTCAGAATGTCGTGTTTACCCTAAGCGCGACATAATTTTAATCGGTGCCTGGTGCTGGGTCGGAGGCGTGTTGGCGGGGAGTGAAGATGAAGTTTTTATTTAAAAAAAATCAATCAAGCTTCTTCTCCTCCAACCCCTACGTGCAGGAGGAACAAACCCCTCCCCTCCTCCTCCGTTTCTTTGCTGATCGAGCCCTGAGCATCTGTTTTCAGCGCTGATCATCAGCGGATCGAGCTCCAGCACGTCGCAGGTGTTGTTCTGCACCTGAAGCTTCGGCATTTCACCCGCGAGGTAGGCGGTTTGAGTTTTAATCCCCCGATCCTATTTTTGCTTCGAATTTCTTCTTTTTTTTGTCGTAGTAGGGAAGATCGAGTCCCGAGGTTTGCACAGGAGGTTGTAGATCACAAAACGGACCACCAGGGTGCACCTGGTGGTCCACGGAAGATTCGCCGGCGCGGCGGCGCCGGTGCCGGCGGACCCGCGGCGGTCCGCGGCGGAGCGCGGCGGCCAGCCGCCCGGAACGGCGGCACGCTGGCCTTGCCAGCGGAGCGCGGCGGTGTGGGGTGCCGCATGGGGGAGGTCCGCTGAGCCGCCCGGCCGGCACGGGCCGGCCCAGGCCGGTCCGACCCTCTTTTAATACATCCGGGTTTTAAAACCCCCGTGTTTTACTCCCTGGAGGTCCGATTTGCGTGCCGTCTACAGAGACGTGAGCCTGAAGAAGAGGTGAACCCTTTGGTGTGGGTTCGGGAGTTTTATGTTTTGGGATCATGGCTCGGGATCTTGAAACGTCAAATATAATAATAATATTTTATTATTATTCGACTTCGAGCCGTCTAATATTCTACTCGGAGCGTCCGATTGATGTGACGTCCATGGCGTTGAGACCCAGATGATACGACAAACTTTTCTTGTTGGTTTTTGGGTGTTGGGACCGAGTTTGGGGTGCGGGCCCCACAAGGCTAGGTTTGGGGCGTTTACGGAGAAACACAAATTTCTCACCAGGAGTCCAATTTTGGTGGATGAATAGTTGATCCTATGTGTTTTTTTGAGAGGATCACGTTGATGTGATCTGTTCGACGGGTTTCGGGATCAAGGTGTTGGCCCCACCCGAGCTGGCTTTGGTGAATAATACCTTTTTGCACTGGGGGTCCAGTTGGAATGAACGAGTAGTGGATCCCATGTTTTTTTCTGAGGGGATCGTAGTGGTATGATCCGCTTGATGAGTTTCCGGATCATTGTGTGGGCCCTGCACAGGCTAGCTATGGTGAATAGTTCCTTTTTCACCAGTTGTCCATTTTGGGTGAGTAAATAGCCTATCCTGCGTGTTTTTTCATGTAGATTGTGATGGTGGCCTCAGTATCGGTCTTGGAGGTGCGTGGTGTGGTGTTGTGGAGGGTCTCTCGGGTTAGCGATGTTTGGACCAGCAGTGGTTGAGGGTACTCCCTTGGTTTGTTCCTACGAGGGTTCGCGTGACATCAAAACCTTTGTATAGGTTTTTTATCCTCTCAATGGAATGTTATATCTGTTGGAGTTGTGGAATCCCTCTGGTGGGCCCAGAGTGGGATCCTCTAGCATCATTTCCCTAGATCAGGTTCTTAGAATCGATGTGACCGCTTATCCACGGGCGATGATCCCCTATCTAGTAGGTTAACTCTATAGGGTTTGTGGAATCATTGAGAATATTATCCCCTACACAGTGGGTCGTGCTCAGTAGAGTTGTGTAATCGTTGGGTATACGATCACCTACTCAGCATGAGGATTATAGTTGGGTTGCAATATTGTTGGTTATACAATCCCCTACTCAGCGCGTGGTGTTGGTAGGGTTGCGACATCATCAGTTCGATCCCCCATAGTGGGAGATATACCGTATAGGGTTTCAGTATCATCGTGACCATCGTGACACAAGTGATGATCCTCTATCTGATTGACATTTTTCTGTCGAGCTCCAGATCGGGTTGTGGTATCCCCCAGTGGATCCTAGGAGTGATCCCCTATCCATGAGCTCTACAAATACCAGATCAGGTTGTGGTATCCCCCAACGTACCCTAGGTGTGATCCCCTATATGTGAGATCTTTTTATACCAGTGTGGGTTCTGGTATCCCCTAGCGGACCCTAGGAGCACTCCCCTATCCGAGGAGTTTGGTGTTTATGTTGTTTCAGCAAGTTTTCCTCAGTGTCGATATTCGACGAGCGTGATCTCTTGTGTGAGCGTCTAAGATGTTTTTGTGCGATTTGATAGAGTGTATCTCTTGGACGATTGTAATCTGGGATGATGGTGATCATGGATTGTGTTCTCCTGGTTGTGAACCGTTGCAGGTGATAAGGTCGGTACCTCATGTGGTTCGGTGCGTAAGTAGGGTATATCTGGATTGTTCATGGTGTATTTATGGGCATGCACCTGAGTTGAGATTACTAGTTGTGTTTAGACGAGGATGGTCATGAGATGGAGTTTCTCTCATCTGGGTTCCCTCTGGCTAGGATGAGCGGACTATTTCCTTTCAGTTTCTCTATTTTGTTTTGGGTTTTTGGGGTGCCTACTGAGTATTGTTATACTCACCCATGCACGGGCTTTTCCTGCACATGTTTCTGTCTTGTACAGACCACAGGCCTTTTGACGATGTCCCAGGAGGACCCGAAGCAGGCCGAGTTGAGTGAGCGGGACTGACCGTGGAGTCTTACCGAAGTTGTGCCGAGGAGCTTTCCAGTGGTGCTTTTGGCAGTGTTTCCCTCCTTCTGAGTAGGTTGGATGGTTTGTAGTTTTCTTTCAGTGGGACATATTTTCCCCTTTTATACTTCTACTATACTCTAGTTGTGGGATAGTTGTATGCATGCATTTACTTTTCAGTTTTATATATATCTGCACTGTTTCGTGGAGGTGTATATGGGTGTGTGTGTACATGTACCTTAGGATAATGCCTCCCATGTGTGTGATAGCCTACTCGGCACTAGACACTAGCCCCTAGCCTATTGGAGGTGGACTTGGGGAGTCACGGATTGAGCCCCGTTGGGTCGGGTCGTGACACACACACCGAGCTTGAACCAGAGAACCGAACTTTAAGAACTAATAAGCCGAACATAAAATTTTTATCCATGATCTTTGAAAATAATATTGCAGGGGCCTAGTTTCGCAGTATCCACTTTCCATGAACCATTATGTTCACCGTCCAATGATCTGTAGGCTAATGCATCATGGATGGTTCATGTACCATGGTTGTATGCGGTGAAATGCATCTGCATACCATAGATATAGGTGGTGTTTCTACTGCATATCATGCAGTACACGGAGACCTGTGTGGATATATTTTAAATCCTTTGGACATTCTTCAATAGCCTTTATCCAACAATTTTTATCAGACCGGCTTTTTATCGGCTTTTGGATCTTCTTGTGCAGGTTACAATGGTTTCTTCATAGGCTGTGATAAAATTGACGAAGACAAGGGTGAACATGGTGGGGAATAGTGAGGATCATCTCTGATCCTACATTATTCCTCATGACAGCTTCTTAAAGGATTTCTTGACGTCGGAGATCCTAGCTTACCCACTATTTGTACAGCTACCACTTTACAAATTTGGTATCCCTCACGACGTTCCTCTGTCATTGGATGACCCTGACACCCCTTTCATCCTCTTGGATGCACTGTAAGGAAATGATCGCGCCAACATTTCCCCAGTAGGAGAAGTCATCGCTACTCTGATTCAGGAGAACATATTCATGCTTGGAGGCTCGGCATGGACTTAGGGCAACCGTAGATGATACGATGGTGTCCTGAGACTAGGTGCCCGAGAGTACCCATCCATTATCAATATCTCCCAAGAAAATCCCAATGGAGGGTGGATCTCCAAGTGGGATATACGGGCCAGAGGATGTTTCTCTAATGAATGGGCCTGGGAATTCTGGGTACATTAGATATATTTGGAGTCCCCTGACCAGTTGGAGGTGGTGGGCTTGTATCAGTCAACCTAGGTTTCTAAATTTTTAGTTTTCTCCCCAAGTTAAATCCTACCTGTGTTGCTGAGCCACTGGTGTTCAAGCACCAAAACCTTCCACTTATTATATAGGGAGGTGGGAATTAGGTTATGTGATATCCACCAGCTTGGAGGACTCCCCATACTTGGAGAGATGTACGATGAGTTTCTCCCAACAGTCACTACATGGAACGACACTGACCACGTGTCCCCTTTGATAAAGAGTTTACTGGTCATGGAAGAGGGATTACTCGATCATCCCTTCCAGGCTCGCTCTCTTATCCCATTCAAGGCATGATTAAGGTTATTATTGCACGTGAATGGACCTAGGCTAAGGTCTTTCTGTAGTCGAACTCATCCATCCTGTCAGTCCCACCAGACTCCAGGTTCATATTGTGTTACCCTTGAAGAGGGATGATATACCACATGGGGATATGAGCTTCAACTAGACGTATCACCTACACTTAGATTAGCAAGTTTCTTTTAAATTTTTTTAGTGGATAGATTTTCCCATCCCGCAATTTATATACTAGGGTTCAATCTTGTACCTTTATGATGTCATCCATTCTAGGAGAGGGTTAACCTATTAATTTTTCCATTTCCACGCTTGCTCGGCTTTATGAGTTGTTAGGATAGATACAAGAAGGTAGGACCCCATATCTTCCCAACATACCATTTCAATTTTTGTATGGGTGGATGGTAGAACACTTCCCCTGTTATGAATATCAGCATACTACAATGGTTCCTTATTCTGAATTTCAACCCACCATTCTCAACATTTTCGTTTTTCATCCTAAAACTCTAAGGGTTATTGATGCGGTTGGGATGTTAAACGATGCTTCTCGCTTCTAATTTGCACCGCATCCTACCCCTAATGGGTCATTAAGATGTGACAGGGATGTTTATTTAGAGGAATGTTCATATCTCATTGTGATTTGGGATGGTATGCTTACTACTCATATAGATCGAGTAGTGGTTTGTGAGCCATACCTTTCTTACCGATTTTCCAGGAAATTTGGATGCCTCCAACAGACTATGCTACTTATGGCTGTTCAATTTAGGGGAGAGTCTCATCCCGTAATTCTTCACTAGTTATGGATTATGATGATGCATGAAGGTGACACTATGGAGGTTATCATTCCTAACACAATGGGATCCACCTTTCTATCACTGGATTATGACCAACTTTGGACAGCCTATTACCCTAATGGAGTGCTGAGAGAACTAGTTCAGAGGGTGCAGAAAAATTTAACCATTACTTGCCCCATCCTCACCCCAACGACAATGCCACATATTCCTTCTACTATGAAGAGTATAATAACTATGCCTTATACTTCTATCCCTACAGCAGCCATGATGGATACACCGCCTGTTCATTCCCTTGTGGTAATAATATGCTCAGTTAGCCGTCAAAAGCATCTGGGAGGGGCTTCATCGGTACAACCTATCTTAGTGGGGAGTGATTCAGACTGCTCCCCTCCTGTAGATACATCCTAATACCTTAAAGAGGCTAGAACCATTAGAGTATCACTGATCACCCTGAAAGTCATGGCTAGTCCTCCGCATCCTGCTCCAACGGTTGATCCATCTGAGGTCAAGGAGAGTCCCCCATCATGGGTGACCTATCTTAGGTCCCTTCCCACTCTTGTGACGCCACTTCCTTATTGTAGACATGTTTCGGTGGAGGAGGATCAAGGTACCGGTTCCATAGGGAGGCACCAGATAGTGATAAAGTAGGCATGGCGCAAGTTATGTTCTCTTTCCATGGAGACACCTATGGACAATTTTGCTGATGAGACTAACAATTTTCCGCTATTATTCACTGAGCTGGGTTCTAGTGGCTTTGATTATTGGCACTTACACCTCCTCATCTACCAAATCATCATTGCCCGAGAAGACTTTTCATACTATGAGGACAATCTTGACAAGTTCAACTCTTTCCATCACCAGGTGGCGACCTTCCGAGATGTTTCGTAAGAATTTGATCATCTAATGATCGAGGAGGTGATGGATCCTGATTTGATGGGCACCCAAAAGGAAGATCTGTGGGAGTGTGAGTCACGCTAAGAAAGTTTGAGGGATCAACTATCCTCTTCACGTGATAACTATAAAGCCATCCAGAAGAAAGGGTGGGACCTTAAAGTTGGTTTGGAGTGGGTGCATCCGACAGTCAATGCTGAAATGGAGGAGATAGATTATTTGGAGAAAACTATTGACAAACCATGGAAATCACTTTCCATCCTTTTGGAAAGGGTGAATTGAACCTTGTTGTAGCTCTATCATGTTTCATGATATGTACTCCTCTTTTTTTGATACTTTGGAGAGACTCTGAATTGGGGATGCTCCTCCATTTTTTTGAACTCAATAAGGCTGTTTTTCCTTTAAATATTTCTTCTTTCCATTTTCATGTAATGTTAATTTATCATAATCATATAAACATCATTTAAATCATGTATTATTTTTAATACATAATTTGAAACCACTAAATTGAAATAATTGAATTGTGCTCTAATTTTTTCCTGAGTCGTAGGGCTCAGCAAGTGTAGTTCGACTATTGCTGAGGTTTTATGAAACACCTCATGAAGTTTTATGTATTTTTCATTATTACCCCAATTTTTTCCTAAGCCTGCTTGACATAGGCTTATCAGGCATAACTTGACATTTTCTTAGGCCGCCCTTTGCGGGTTTTCGACCTAACAAGATTTACATATCTTTTGATGGGTCAACGTTTTTAATGAACCAACACTCAAATTTTTCCCAGAGGTGCCTTTCGTTGATTTTACCTCAGGTGAGTGTGGCATATTTTTTTCTGGCAGTTCACAGTCCTTTCAATCATACTTACTACTGATGTTTTAGGTCAAAAAACGTTGACCAAACTTAACGAGATAAGGCCCTAATTAGAGATCGTCAGTGGGGAATGTTCTAATATCCTTAAGAAATGGATTATTGATTTTTATTGACCCTATATTTGTACATTTTGGACATGCATGAGGCTTGGAATCTATTTTAGGCATACAAAGGTAGGAAATGACTCTCCTGGGGATCAATTTTCCTTTGATTGATGAAAGTTTTTTTTGGGAAACATATATAGAGCCACAGGGGCATAATGTTCATAGTCAATAAAAGGTATCTGCAGGACACTATTCTTCCATCTCCATTGGGCTTGGTAGGATTTACAACACTTTGAATTTATTTTGATGTTGGTAGCCACAGTGGGTGGATGGATTGAGTAATGGTGTCTAAAAATATTAGGGACATTCATATCAGCTTTGAGTAGTAAATTGTTCCTGCATGGTTCTTACTTGCGTGAGGGAGAGATTTTGAATGGATAGTTTAGTTGGAAGTATTTTTTATGTCAAGGGCATTTGGAAAGAGGAAGGTATGTAAGTTGTTATCCATAATTTTTCCAAATCTGGGGGTGTGGTGGGACATGAATGTCATTTGAGGGTACAAAAGCTAGAAAATAATTTCCTATGGAAAAATTTTCCTTTTATTGATAACCATTTTGAAGGTAACATATGTATATCCTCTGGGGAATGATGTTTATATTCCAAGAAAAGGTGTCTAGAGGACACTGGCCTTCCATATCTGATGGATATTAGGAATTTTCTAGATACGGTATGTGACCTTCGACAAGGGGTGAACCTAAACATGAAAAGGATAATTTTAAATGAAATTCTCCTATAAATGAGTGGGGGCACTCTTATTTTTATATAGATCAACTTCACGCATATGGATGGGGTATCCTAAGAAACCTCAAAAGAGACCAGAGATGAATCAGGCTCATATGTTTTGATATATCGAGGATGTGTATAGGGAGGAAAAATGTAAACCATAACTTTGAGGTCCCCTAAATCATGAGGTATGGAATGAGTCTTGGAATCCATTGGGTGTATTGAAATAGAAGATGAATGTCCTAGGGACGAATTTTCCTTTGATTGATGGCCATTTTTTTGGGAAACATATGCAGAGCCTCTGTGGCATGATGTGCATAGTCAAACAAAGGTGTCTGCAAGACAGTGTACTTCTATCGCAGATGGCCTTGAATGATTATGAGGATTCAAGATCACTCAGATCATGGAGTTTGAGGTATGGAAGAAGTGTATCCAGATATATTGGAAACATTTGGGCTGCGATTTACTCATAGAATTAGGCATAACTTAGATCTGTTTCACACGCAGGGTGAGGTGTTCATCCCATCTTTGGGGTACCTGGTTATTTAACGTCACATGGCTAGGACGTGGGGTTCCTCACGAGGGAGGGAACCATGACATGCCTTTTAGGGTCGTGCTTCTAGGACCAAATTCCTACTTTTTTGCCATAATGTCATGGTGGATCTCTCTCTAATATCCTTAAGCTCACTTGAGTTATTATTAGTGTGAAAACAAGGGATTACGAGGATTCCAGGTCATTACCTAAGAACAGAAAAATCAACATTAGAGGGAACTTTATTCTTAATCCAATGCTATACAGTTTAATGTCATATAGTAAGGTCAATTTTGGACTTTTAGTTTAATTTCGTGTGGTGAGGACACAATGTTGCTTAGTTTATAATCAAGTAGTGAGGATGATTATGTTTTCATAAAGATATTTAATAGTTTTGAGTTAATCGTAATCAGGATGCTCTGGAGTTACTTAGACATGAGTGATGATAGAAGGTGTAAACCACAGTCCCAGGGGAAACTTGAATCAGGAGAGATGACATGGTGCTTGGAAGCCATTGGGCATACTGAGATGGGAGATGACTCTCTTGGGGACAAATTTTCCTTTGATTGATGGTTTTCTTGTGTGAAACATATGAAGAGACACCGAGGTATGATGTGCATAGGAAAATAAAGGTTTCCGCAGGACACTAGCCTTCCATCTGAGATGGCCTTGAAGGATCATGGGGATCCAAGTATTCTTGGGGTATGGAGTTTGAAAAATGATAAAGATGTGTCTGGGAATGTTATAAATATACAGATTGTGATTACTCATGAACTACAAGAGCTTTCTCATAGATCTGACTCATATGTATAGGGGGAAGCATGATCTTTTGACTTATCATGAGTGGGGGGAATGTGCAGGATCTCATAACACCGAGGACTGGGTCATTCATAAATCTTGAAGAATTTCACAGTTTATCATCAAGCGATAAGGACCTTTCATGGACTCCCCGTACAAGTCTGACCTATGTATGGGGATAGGGGTATTATTTTTTTTTATGGTGGCTGGGTCGAGATAGAAAATCTGAGCATCACTACGTATCCTGTGAGGACAGGAATCAAGATTTATGTAGTTATGCATGTTCCCTATACGGATTTGGAATGGTCCATGTGTAAGGACATGTGAGGAAATTTTTTTATGATGGATGGGCTAGGATCCCAAATCTAGGTGTCACTACATATCCTGTGAGGGTAGAAATCAATTCTTATGTAGTTCTTCACATTCCCTATACCGATTTGGCTCGATACATGTGTAAGGAAATATGAGGGCGTTTTTTTATGATGGCTGGGATGGGATGCCAAATATGGGCATCACTACGTATCCTACACGAGAAAGAATCAATCCATACGTAGTTCTGAACATTCCTTGTACCAATCGGGCTCGGTATATGTGTAGGGTCATTTTTGTTTCATTTTCTACAGGTGTCAGGTCTATCATATCTCCCTATAATTTGTTTGCGTAAAGGAATCCTTACCACTTATCCTAAGCTCATGTGAGTTATGCTCGATTTGAGAAACAAGGAGTAAACATAGGGTTTCTTTTTCAAGTGTTTTGAGGTAGAGGATATAATGGAGGCATTTTTTTAGTGGTGGTTGGGCCAAGATCAAGGATCAAGGTGTTTCTACGTATCTTGCGAGGGCAGTAATCAAGTCATACGTAGTTCTGTGAGAGATCATATAGTTTATTGTCATGCGATTAGGATGCTTTGTGTTATTTAGTTTAACATCTTATAGTGAGGGCATGAGTCAAAGTTTAATGTCATGTTTCAAGGATGAGTTCCTTACAGTTTAATGTTATGTGTAAAGTAAAATGACTCATAGTTTAAGGTCTTAGAGTTTGTACCATGGCATGGAGGTATTATAACTCATAGTTTAGGGTTATAGAGCTTGTACCATGACATGGTCATGTTATAACTCATATTTTAGGGTCATAGAGTTTGGACCATGGGATGGAGGTATTATAACTCATATTTTAGGGTCATAGAGCTTGGAACATGCCATGGAGGTATTATAACTCATAGTTTAGGGTCATAGGTCTTGGACCATGACATAGGTGTGTTATAACTCATAGTTTAGGTCCATAGAGTTTGGACAATGACATGGCTAAATTTCATGTTTCATGGAATAATACTGTATAGTTTAACGTCATGTGGTCATGACAATAAGTCATAGTTTAGGGTCATAGAGTCTGGACCATGGCATGTCATTGATGTTACGTGATGTACTTCTTCAGAAATTTTGCATTTGTGGGAGCCATGATGAGTTGTTCATCCATTGATATAAGGGTGTATGATCTATTAAAATAGACCATGTGTATGACATATGGTCCTTCCCACTTTGGTTCAAGATTTTGGGGATTCTTCCCGAGTATCATTGGGGTTCTGAGGACTAACACCATTTCTACTTTGAGGAAAGATTGAAGGCGAACCTTTTTTTTGAAGTCTCGTGCAATCCGGTTTTTTTAGATTTCCAAATGGTGTAAAGTGTTCAACCTTTTTTCATCTAGATACTCCAACTCATAAAACCATCTCTGGGATTTCTCTTCCATGGACAGTTGATCAAAAATGAACACACAAAGTGATGGAACTTGGATTTCGATAGGCAAAACCGCCTCTGCCCCGTATACTACTGAGTATGGGGTTGCCTAGGTGGCAGTGCGGGTTGTGGTTCGGTAAGCCCACAAAGCATGAAGAATATTGTATTGCCATGATTTCTTATCCTTATCAACCATATTTTGGAGTATGTTGGATAGGGTTTTGTTTAAAGCCTCTATCTGTCCATTGGCCACAGTGTGGTAGTAGGATGAATTGTTGGATTTGATTCCATACTCCTTGTATAGCTTGTCCAACTCAGCAGAGCATAAGTTGGTGCCATTTTCAGTCAATATTGTATGAGGGACACCAAATTTGGTAATTATGTTGGCCTTCACAAAGCTAACATTTTTTTCTCCCTAACTTCTTCAAGGGTTGTGGCTTCAGCCCATTTAGAAAATAAGTCAGTCGTTTTGAGTATGAACTTGAATTGTGTGTCTGTGTTGGGAGGATATGGTCCCACAACATCCACCCCCTAGGAAGGAAATTTCTAGGAGTACTTGGATATATGAAGTAACTTCGGGGGTCAGTGTATGAAATCGGAATTAACTTGGTAGCAATGGAACTTCTTAGTGAATATGGTACAATCTTGTATCATAGTGGGCCAGTAATACCCAAGACTTCGAATTTGGTGAGAGAGATTAGTTTCTAATTGGTGTTCTCTACAAGCTCTGGCATGCACTTCTTTCATGATGGCAGTATTCTCTTCTCCATCAATGCAACTAATAAGGACTCTGTCAAGACCTCATTTGTAGAGAACCTTTTCTTGATTTACCCCATTGTACAAGACAAAGTTGGCTGTTCATCTTCGGACTTATTCCCTTCTTTCCCTATCTGGTGGGAGTTCCCCCTTCTGAAGGTAATTTGTAATGGGTGTCATCCAGCCATTGGTGTGACCATAAGGATCAAAAATGGGACTAATTTCATCGATTTCCTACATATTTCTATGGATAAATGGCAAGACCATCCGGCTGTAAGCAATGATAATGACTATTTTATTTCAATTTGGATTAGCCAAGGTTGTGGGTGTATTTTCCAAAGTGTCGCCTTGGGAATTTTGTGACCATGGGACATAAGTCAAAATTAGTTCTGATGGGAATTCTTCTATCTGTTCTTGAACATGGTTTATCAAGGGAACCAATAATTCTTTCTTAATGGCGTAGTCACCACTGGCCTGTTTGATGACTAGCTCTAAATCACCTTTTATTTTTAGGTGTTTGGATTGCACATGAAGTTTCTTTTCCATTCCTGCAATGAGGTCCTGATATTCTACTTAATTATTTGTACACCCTTCTGAAAACAGAAAAGAATAAGGCAGGTTGGCCTTTTAGGGGAATACGAGTATAATTCCTAGCCACGCCTTATTTAGATTAGTATACTCTATCCTTTTTTCTATCCTACTTTGAGAAGCACCATCTAAGTACATTTCCCATGTCTGGGGATCCTCCTGGATGGAGAACACTTCTTCATCTGGGAGTTCGGTATTCATCGGTGTTGTTTCCTATGAGGGGTGTTGTGATAGGAATTCTGCTAATGCCTGCCCTTTGATGGCCTTATATGGTACATAACATATGTTAAACTATTGTAGGATGACTTCCTATTGTGATAGGTATCCATTTAACATGGGACAGTTGATGATATATTTGATCGGGTTGCAACGGGAGACTAGTTGGACCTCATGGTGCTACAGGTAATGCCTGAGTTTCTGAACTGCAAAGATTAGGTCTAGGTAGTTCTTTTCAATTTTTTAGTACCTATTTTCAGCATCAATCATTGTTTAGATGAGGTAATAGAGGATTTTCTACCTTCCGACATCATTCTTCTGTATGAGGAAGGAGCCTAATGACCATTCCAGGGTGGTTACATACAAAAGGACCAGTCTCCCCTTGACTAGCAGCATCAGAACCTGTGAGATTAGGATATATCTTTTGAGATTGCTTAATGCTTCATGGAAATCATTATCCCACTCATACATAACTCCTTTATTCATCATCCTGGTGAAAGTTAATCATTTACCTGCCATGTTGGCTATGAAGCGCCGGATGTAGGGGAGGTACCCATGGAGACCTCTTAACTTGGTGAGGTTATGAGGTGGGGACATGTTGAGGATGGATTTTGTATTCTCAGGGTTGACTTAAATGTCATGATGGCATATGATAAAGCTGAGGAATTTTTTAGAGGTAACACCAAAGGCTCTCTTTAGGGGATTCATCTTTAAACTTTGCTGCTAAAATTTGTTGAAGACAATTTCAAGATCGGCTAGGTGGTTTGAGCACTGTCATGATTTAACCACCCGATCTTCTACATAAAACTTGATATATTTTCACAATAATGGATTGAATATGTGATTCATGGCATGCTGATATGTGGTGATGAAATTTTTTAGACCAAAGGGCATCACTTTATAACAAAAAAATCCCTGAGAGGCCCTAAAAGCAGTAGCCTCTTTATTTCCTCAGGTCATCCAGATTTGGTTGTATCCAGAATATTTTTCCATGAAAGAGAGAGCCTCATATCTAGCGGTTTAATCGATCAAAAATTATATGATCAGAACCAGGAAGTAGTCTTTTGGGGAATATCGATTAAGGTCCCTAAAGTCAATGCAGGTTCTAATCTATCTATTCTTCTTTTTCATAGGGACTATTTTATTCAGACATATCAGATACTGGAAATATCATATAAAGTTTTATTTCATTATCATATCCAATTCAGCCTCTATTTTGGTATCATGCATCGGGTGGGTCCATCTGGCCGCTTTCTTATAGCCTTGGTAATCTTCTGGTAAGACCAGATGATGAGTGGTGACCTTAGGATTGAGACCTGGCATTTTTGTGTAATTCCAGGCAAACACATATCTATTATTCTTTAGAAAGTAGGTATATGCCTCCTTCTCCTTGATAGGCATAGCCACACTGCTCAAAGTGGGCCTCAAGTCATCTTCAGCGCCCAGGTGTATCTCCTTAAGTTCATCAATTATGGCGAAGACAGCTTCTTCGAATGCAGGAGGGGTATCTTTGAAGTCTTCTTCCTCTTCTTATTCTTCTTCATCTTCATCTTCTTCCTCTTCTTATGGAGAGAGGAATTTTTGAGACTAAATCTCCAATGTTGGGAGAGAAATCATCTTTTTTCTTAGTGAGTAAGGCAAGGGCAGTTTGGTGTCCCAAGGACGGGTCAGGAGTATCTTTGGTATGGCTTTTCCTGACGTCATGCGAGTCAACCCACTCTTTCATGTCTTCAGACTCAGAGGCTGTAACGAAAATCATGCATACAATTTATTCTACATCCAAGCTTGCAATTATTCATTCAAATTGTTTGATGGGTAGTACATACTCCTCCCCAAGTTGGTGGAGGGGATTGGTGGGAGCCATTTACAATCCATTCGGGGTAGTAACCCAATCAATTTCATTGGAAGAAGGATATTTTTCTTCTCATTCATAGAACCCTACATCGATAGAATGCGACTCACAAGGATCAAATGATGATTTATTGGTATGTAATGTATCATTTTTCTTATTAGAGAAATATTTGACGCACTGATGGTATTATGATAGAATAGAAGCATAGTGATGTAGCCAGGGCCTCCCTAATAGAAAGTTGAAGGTTGTACTTTGTCATACTACCAAGAAATCAGAATCTAACATGTGGTATCCAAGGAAATTTTTAAGCTTGATTCGTACCAACAGTTTCTACTCACTTTTTTCATATCCCAGCAGATTTGTAGTGCAGGGTGTCAATCTATTTTCATAATAGCCCAACTAACAAAGCATTTGCAGTGGGAGTAGGTTGACTCCAGAGTCGTTATCGATGAACATCCTCTGGACATCAATTCTGTTTCTCTTTTCGGACATATATAAGGGTTTTATATTCCCTTGAATTATGGCATCTTCTTCCTTGTCTATAAAGGAGATGACAGACGTCCGTTGTATGGGGAATTAAGGTAAAACTGCCCCCATCCCTATGGGCTGGGGTTGCTCATGTTCTTTTGTTGATGCACTACGGCCTGGATTTGTTGGTCTTACAGGGGAATTTTGATTTTAAAATTCCCCCATCCCTATGGGATGGGGTTGTTCCTAAATTGCTGTGGAAGCCACCTCTATTTCCACCTTTTCAATTTCATGTACTACTGCGTGGGTGTGAGCCGAATATTCCATTGTGCCTGCACAGATTCTATGGTCTTTTGAAGACATGAGCACTGCTTTATGGTTGGATTACCTTGGGCGGGAAGCCTGCTAGATGTTCTTGGTTTCCTGACTCGGAATCTTTTTAATGTCTTGGTCTCTTCGTGCCTGATGCTTTTGAGACTTACTCTGGGACGTTTTCTGTTGAGTATCCCATATTTCCTGAGAAGGGGTTTCACTTTATTTCTACCTTTGGGTGATCACATTGTAGTATATCATTTCCAATGGGGTTTGCTGGACAATACTAGGGGTGAAGTATAGAGCTCCATGTTCTCCCTATCCCCGAATGTGAACTCTAGTCAGGGCATCTCCAATGAGACGACGCAACTTATACAGTGCATGGAGGCAAGCCAGTTCAAGGTTTTTATTTTTCCTCTTTTACTGTGGCTATCGTGTGGACAAGAGAGCTTCCAAGTCAATTAGATGGTGAAGATCCCCTATCGTGTTGATGTGGTCTGCATACCCTTTGTAGGGTAGGAATTTTTCTTTCAGCTGGCAAAGATTCTTCCATATATTGAGGTTAATTTCATGTGTGCATTCCCCATACAACTCTCTTAGTATGTCGATGTAAGAAGTGTTCATAGGACAATAAATCACTGGTATATTATACTTATCTAGTGTCTTCTCACGAGAAACATATCCTATTGTTTTTCTTACAGGGGCTCCTCTACTTGATATGCCCAGATCAACTGCTTATTAATGATTTCATTTGAAGAAAATGGGCTGGTGGGAGCCTTATTGATATACAGATGGCCCGTGGGTGTCTTGGAAGATGAGTGTGGCCCTAGGCCATCCTTTGGTTGAGAAAGAATATCACTCATTATAGATGGATTACCTAATGTTTTTGACTCCATCTTTCTAAGAACCTCAATATAGGATGGATTTCTCATATTTGTTCCAGCAATGGGAGGACCTTCTTTCCAGTATGAATTTTGGTTGTGGTGAGGACCTTTGCAATTGGTACTGCAATGGTGAGGGATACTATTGCAACATGATGCTTGACTGTGGGAAATGTTTTTATGGTGTATACCCTGGGGAGGACCTTCAGGGAAGGCTACAATAAGTGGAGGACCTTCTTTCTACTCGGTGTCACTAAGTGGAGGACCTTCTTGATGACTTTTGTGATGGTGAGGACTACTATTACAACTTGATACTTGGATGTAGGGATAATTTCTACAGTGTAAATCCTAGGGATGGATTTTAATATATACTGCAATGAGTGGATGATCTTCTCGTTTCATGAAATTTCAATGGGGAGGTCCTTCACAATAACTGCCATTGCAGGGAGGGCCTTTTCAATGGTTGTCATCTTGGCGAGGACTACCATCATGAATCGACATCTGACTGCAAGAAGAAGCATATCTGTAGCGTATACCCTGGGGAGGACCATCAAGGTGGACGACAGCAAGGGGAGGACATTATTTCTGTCTAATATTCAGGACAAGGGGCTGGCTACATCGATGTGCATTAGGAGATATACTCTCATGATCGATCATTACTATCCCACGAAGTGAGCCCCTGTGCGTGCTCTACAGAGGACCTTCAAAGTTGCTGGTAGCAACATTAAGGGGAGGGCCTTCACAACTGATACTACCACTTCAATAATTTGTTAATGGACTGACAGGGTCTTGATCCTTTATTGATATATGCTTGAGGGCGTCAAGAACCTCATCTTTTAGCAGAGCAGGATCATGTATGTGCTCTTCATTTTCCATTTGGGTTTGAAACATTTCATTTTTGAATGCTCTCTTGCGGGTAACTGGGGTTATCTTCTGTTGGTAAAGACCTTCAAGTATAGGTCCCTATCTTGAGGGGTTCCTTGATTCCACTGGGATATTATGACATACATCTTGAGTTTTTTTGGGAATATATGCCTGCCTTGTAGTGTCCACCACTTTAGACCGACATCCCCCAGTTGGAACGAGTATTTGTTCCATATCTGGTTGTCCGTGTATCATGGGATATTGATTTATACCCTCCTGAACTAGATTAGGGATGTATAAATACTCTGAAGTGACTAGCTCACTTTTCAAGTGAGTCATTCCGTTCGAGGAAACTGGGTCGTGGGCCCGGTTTCTCGCATTTTCCGCCGATGCAATAATTTCTTAACTTGTTTTGATGATATGTTCTGGGATCGACATCTGATCTTCCATCATTTCTAGGATGTGATGAGATACATCTTTGGCTAGAACATGTATGAAGGCCCATTCCGATGTCAGAACAAGAGTTTGTTCCTACTCCGGTCCTCCATAATTTTCCAGTAGATACTGGCAATTCTCCTGTGTCGGGGAATAAGAATGAGTCTTCCACCGGTTTTCTTCTTCAGTTTCCACTGTATTTGACTGGTGGACTTCATATTCATCAGAGGGGATTTTCATCTACTCGCTTTCCACTATATTTGTCTCATGGGCTTTGTATGCATCCAAATGAATTTGAATCCACTCATATTTTCTTGCCTTCCTATTTTTATGGAAGGCTTGATACACATTAGCATGTATTTGTGACCGTGTGTAGCTATTTGTCACCCTATTTAGTGGATAGGCTTGTTGTGCATCGACAGATATCTGCATCTGCCTTTAGTTTTCTGCTCTGTCTGCACTGCAAGACCAGAGAGTACTAGAAATAACGTGCATGTGCTTGTGTTGTGCCACCCTATTTTTTGGTGGGCTTGAGTGGAGGGGGAAGTGTCGTATGTCTTCCCATTGATACCACCACATTAGTATGACGAAGTTACTACTTGGGAACTAGAGTGATAGGGTGTTCCTGATTATATATTTGACACCCTTGATGAGTAGCCTAAGGGCCCTAGGTCTTTTGGACTTTATCAGGTGACCTCAGCATAAGGTCCTACTCAACGTAAGGAGGATCAGTCATCTGGTTCTAGTGGTGACGGTCTCTAGTAGGGGCCCATGAGTGGGACTCCTGTGCAGTTGAGTTGAAACTATGAGCATTTACTTCATCTTCCTACGTAAGATAAGGTAGGTACTTGTTATCACATTATGAGGATAGGCTTCTGAAATGGTTTGAGACGACCATCGGGGCTGCCTTTTGCTGGGGTGTTGGTCATGGATGAGGAGGTGACTGGTGGACCTTTGTAGACTGGAGGGCTTGTCTCGTGACCTCTAGTGTGGGGAGAGTACCATTTCGGTGATAATCCTTGATCAGCATGTTGGATACCCAGTGTTGAATATGCTGGGTAGGTGAGGGGTCATGTTCTTCATTGGGGACCTAGCCACCTATGGGATTGCTAATGTGTGTGTCTATATCGGTCTTCAGTATTTCATTTAGATTAAAGGTTTCTCTATGGGAACCTGCGACATACATGTATGACATATAGACCACAAAACCTCATCAAAGTTGAATTATTTTAAACATATGCATATCTAATGATTCAGCTTGTCCCCCTTCCCCATTTTTATTGTGGGGAGAAGGGGCTTGAGTGGGGTAAGACCGCCACCTTGATTAAGTATTCACATCAGGTTCACCATTTTTGTTCGGCCTCTAAGGTGGCGCATTTTGAGCATACCAAGGTGAAGAAACGGGGCCGATGTGAAATGTCATTTTTTCTTTTATCATTGGGGTAGAACCTCAGCCTTGGTTAAGGATTCATTTTGGGTTCACCAATTTTTGTTCCGCCTCTAAGGTGCCGTGTTTTGGGTGATGATGAAATGGTCTGATGAGGATCATTACCCGTCCCTCTTTTCGGAGATGGTTTCCTGTCAAATTCACCATTTCTTTTGTTTCAATCCATTATATGTAATTATCCTTTAAAATAAGGTTAGATTAACCCCATGGGTACTGGTAAATTCACCCCTTTCACATTGAGAAGGAGGTTCCACAGTCAATTGGTCCCAGCGAGAGATTGGGTGGGGTCAAGTACTTGTGCAATTAGTCCTCCTCAGATATAACTTCCTCGGATGGTCTCCAATGGCTTTATTTGAGGATCCAGAAACACCCAACAGCCCTAGTATCCATGATTCATGGACCTTCTTTCCAAAGGCATGTGTTCGTTGATTGATGATTTAGCCAACGACACTTGAGGGCTCCATTGGTCAAGAGGATGGGAAGTCAGGCTCCCCACACCCTTCTGGGGGAGGATTATTGCCTGTTTTAGGACTCTATTATAGATTTAAGTTGTGGTCATATGTTCTTGAATCCTTGGTTCATTCCTAAATAGTGTGTCCATAGGCTACCCTTGATTTTTAGGATCTTTGTAGGAAAGCATGTATCTAATGCTATAGAGGTAATAGTGACTTGAGCCATACAATAAGGTGCTCTAGAGTTTATCATCTTCCAGGGGGGCGAAAGGTGACTTGATGTTGGGATCAGACCTGTAAGATGGGTTTCCTACATATTCTCAGAAGAGGAATCATAAACCACGTAGTTTGGAATTATTTTGGGCTTATTCATGGAAGATTCCCATTTGAGGGGGGCATGGTTGGGTGAACCCTTTTGGATGGGAACCTTTTTGAGCTCGGGCCTTCAGGTAGGCGTCCTACTTATCCTGGTTTGATCAAGAATTAGAGTTCTCGTAGTTCAAAATTGTTAGGTAATACACATAGATGCTTCCCATTTGGGGATCATGATTGGGTGGACCCTTTTAGATGGACACCCTTTTAAGCTTGGGCCTTTAGGTAGGTGTCCTACGTATCCAGGTTTGATCAGGAATCAGAGTTCTCATAGTTTAGAATTCATGCATGTTTTAATCGTCACAAACCTCAAAGCCCACGTGAGTCATGCTCAGTGTGAGAAACAAGAGGATGTGATAGATCCAACCAACCACATGCCTCCTCTCCAGTTGGTGGGAGAGGGAGAGCCCATGGTGGAAAATTTCAGGGTGACGGTGGGCGAGGATGCTGAGAGATGAACCTTTCAATGTGAAATGACATTAAAGGTCATGTGGATCAGCCTCGAAGGATAGGGGTCTTACCTCAGTGGGAGTTCCCTAGAATACGTTCTCGAAAGGGGAGAATTTGTGTCCTCATCAAAAGGAGAAGTGAACATAACTCCTTTGACTGATCATTATTCCTCATTGAATAGAAAATCAAGTGATCACCCTTAATCCCTAGAATAGGGAGCTTCACGTCAGCATCCAAAGGTTGGACTCTGGGTTACCATGGGAATGTAGACCCATGGACATTACCAAATCCTTAACTTTTGTGGGGAGAGCCTATGTGAATCCGCTTACCATTGGTATGTAGACTCAAACGGGTGCACTGATGCACCCGATGGTCTGATCATATGGTCATGGTGGCTTTGGAGGAGGCTTTGTCTTAATGCCGGAGGACTGGTTCATAGAGGGACCATGGAGGACTGGACGGTAGTGGAAGGGTGAAGTTTGAAATAGAGGAAATAATACCTGAAAACACCCCATTTTGCATACAGATTTCTTATACGAGATGGGGGAGGCTCCACAAACCCTAGTGGTATGTGGGAAGAGGGGAAATCTGCATACCGATGTAGTATGTAGGCATGGGTATAGACCACCATGTACCATAGTGGTGCATGGCCCACCACACTGCTTTGGGTTCCATCTACATACTAATGCAGTACGCGACACCGGGTTCAGTCCGCGTAATGGTACACTACGAGGAGCACCATATTGAAGGAGGATCCAAGGGATTATCATTTTCCTTATCCATGAGAAGTATATGGTTCTTGATTTCACCATTTAGGTTCTTTTTTCTATTATTATTATTCAGTTCCCCCATTTTATGGTTCGTGGCCAACTGTACCTACAAGGAGTGTGGTTCACAATTCAGACTTTGTCAATGAATCAAGAATGAAGTTGGAATCTTCTCTGAACTCTTTCTTCCAACCTTTGAGTCCCCTTAAATCTTTCTTCGTCTGTCCTCCTCAATTCCTTCTTTTCTCCATTTTATAGACCATTGGAGTAGTCGAACCTATGTGCATGTGGCATCATTTATGGAGGCACATGAAGATATATCCTAATCCACAGAAGACTCGGTCAATTGGGGTTTGTGGAGGACACATTTTGTGATCTTGGTTCTTGGAACCCTACCCATTCAATTCATCCACGAACTAATGAGTTTGCGGGATGGTATGCAGATGGACTTCATGCACATGACTCCCTCAGCAATGTGGTTTGCAGTCCGCTGGGTTCACTAGACATCGCTATGCAGGCTAGCACCTCGTGGGTCATTCCACATACCTGGTGGTTCGTGATCTAAGTGGTTCGCAGACCCTTCCTAATGATGGTATGTGATATATTTGAAATTATTTGAAAACTTGAGTTCCATCAAATTTCTTCTAAAATTATCCACTCAATTTGATTCCATTCACCTTTCTAGACTTGTAAGAGTACTTACTTCCTTCTGCAAAGTGATTGTGGGAGTATTTCCTTCACTTGGAGGATTTTTTAGGACCCTACAGTAATATATCATCAATATATACTACTATGAAAACATCTGCACTCCCATTAAACCTCTTATAGACACAAGGATCATACTCATTCTTTGTGATACCAAATGTTGGATCATAGAAATGGTGAAACACACTGAGAGGGGGGTGAATCAGTGTGTATCCCAAATTTAAATCTCTTACACTCACATACTTTTTAAAAAATTCTCTTATAGATTCTCACCAATACAGAAAACAAATACACAATAGAATTTTTAATGAGGTTCATCTCCTTATGGGTGACTATGCCCCTAGAGTTTCATGGTTATTATCACATACACATATCTCCCTTTTTTTATCAAAAGGAACTCAAGGAAGGATATGAAATTGAACTCATACAATCATCTAGCATCAACCAATTGCACTTTCACATCAATAAAACAAATAATTCCTTTGATTAAGAATATTCACTATTGAGAATATAAGCCTCCACATGGACTTCATATGATGATCCTTTTCCCCTTCCTCTTACTTTAACAACAGTCTTGTATTGGTGTTATTGGATGATTTTTCTTTGATATTGCAGGGTATCATTTTACTCACACACACACACACTTCTTAAATATGAAAATATATTTATATATAATATTTTAAATAGCATCATAATTTTCTCAAACTCAAACTCCCTAAAATCTCAGCCTTCAATTCAAATAATCTTTTTTTCAAATCCACATTTAATTTTTTTCCTTAATGTTTGGCTCAAGAGTTGTCTCATTTTATTCCTAAAATATTTTAAATATAATGTGATACTTTTTTATTAAAAATTTCTAAAAGAACCATGAAAAAAATCACTAAATATTTCCATGTAGGCATAGTGATATTTCATATCATTATACGGTATGGGACTCATCTCAGAACACCATTATTTTCCTCCAATTGGAATTATTTTTATTTCAACAAGAATCCTGATCATGTGTTTGATCATGATATTTGGCCTATAAAGAAATGATCACTTTCATCATCTGATTAAAAAATATTTTTATTTTAATATTCAAGTTTGAATATATCTCATTTAACTTTACTCCATATATATGTTCATTCTGAATTCTCTAAATTTATCATAGAAAATCATTGTATGCCCTCAATGTAACTGAATTATATTACATAGCTCGATTTTTATTTTTCTTAGGATTAATTATATTATGGGAACCTAAAACCCCCAATGAATAATATGTATTACTTTTTAAATTTTGGCAGACATGGATTTCTTTTCATGTATTGAATTTTCTTATGCGATACTCAAAATATCTTATACGGTCCAAAATATATTATGTGCATAAGATAAATTCATTTTCCAAAAAGTTGAACTCATATTCCAGGTACACATAAAATAATTATATTAGTGTATATGAATTTAATTATATGGGTCACCAAAAGATAAATTCATTTTTCATTTTTCCACTTGAACAAATGAAATATCATAAGTGGCTCCGAAAAATCATATGCGGTCCCCTCCATAAGATAAATCCATTTTACATTTTTCAACTATAGAATAGTACTTTTTTATGGTATTCAAATCAAATAGGAACTTTTTGAAAACAATTCTAGGATTTTTAAAAAAATATCTCTTAGAATTTCTTGATCTCTTCAAAACAAAATTCAAATAATCTTCATAGAGTTATGCAAGTGAAACGAGACTTGGATAGATGTTCCAATACTTCAAATCACCTATATTTCATTAGGGATAACTTTTAATGATATAAGAAACAAATCTTAAAGATGTTCACAGTGGATGAATATCAGATTCCATTCTAAAATATTATAGACAATGTTATTATCTCCACAACACTTCATCATGTCTCCATTAATATCAGAACACTAATCATCACACTTAAACAAGTATTGTTGGAAAATACAACATCATCACCAAAGGTTAAACAATCTCCCCCACCTCCCCTTTGGATTTTTTGAAAATACCACTCATTATTCTCCCCCTTATTGATAATAAAACTAAAGTGAGTAACTATTGTAGATCAACATGGTTTCTTGAAAGCAAAATAATCAAGATTCAACCATCACTAAGTATTTGTGATCTAGATATTTATATAAAATAAGATATATTTAATCAGTCATCAATTTTTTCTTTGAAACACCACACACTAAACCACTAATTATAGAAGAATAAAAAAATGTAGATCTATTTCTTACACAACCCAAAACACACATCAAAATAGATCACAAATAGGGAGGAAAAATTTATCCCCATGCAAAAAACATCTCTACAAGAATGATCAAAGAAAAATATAGAAGAAAACTTAAATTATGCATACCTAAATGATAGGGAATGGGATTCAATCCCATGTGAAACCCTAGTTTCTCAAATTGTTTAGTTATGAGAGGTTTTGTGAGAATATTAGAAACCTGTTCTTTAGAGGGAAAAATTCCAGTATTAAGATTTCCTCTTCAACTTTCTCCTTCAAAAAATTGTACTAATCTCGATGTTCTTTGATTTTGAGTGCTACACTAGATTTTTTGATAGTTTTATAGAACTCTGGTTGTCACATCCTATAACCAAAGGATTGTTAGGTAGGAATGGTTATAATGAATACAAAGACACAATATGGGGGTGAATTTTGTTCTTTTAAAACATTGATAGATTCATAACTCCTATCTTGTTATGCAGTAAAACTTTCCAGAGCAGTGAGAAAAGGAAGAGGAAGAAGGTGATCCTCTCCACCATCAGTGAGCCAGAGAGAGAGAGAAACAGGGATTGACCCTTGGGAAAGTAGTGAGCTGACCCTAAACATTGTAAAGGCAGTGAACCTGGGAATAGAAGTGATCTATCCCAAAATTTGTAAACAGCAGTGCACTTTTATTGGATTTGGTACATCGGCACATCGTCGGTGTATGCTCCTTGGACGTATCCCAGTGAGGGTGAACCAAGTAAAAATCGTTGTGTCATGTCCATTCTTTAGTTTTTTTTTATACTTTGCTACAAGAAAGAGAGAGAAGAGAGTCTTTCTTAACAGCGAGACAATATCAATAGGGACATTTGTTTTAATATGTCATACCCTGATTCACCCCCCCCCCCCTCAGGGTATCTAACCTAGTGGACCTAAAAATTGGTATTAGAGGCAAAGGTTTATTTCAGTGGTTCTCTCTCAAATGGAGGTCACCAATCATAAAGGGATTCCAATCTTCGACGGGAACAATTTTCAACTATGGAATAATCAGATGCAACACTACTTACAATCTTTGGGAATGGATGCATTCACAGTAGCAATGCATGGTATAATAGCTGACATCAACAGTGGGGCATTATTGGAAGCCGAGCGAAGAGAATTGGATTCTGATGCCAAGGGAATAAATGCTTTAGGGGTATCCCTATCCAATTCTATCTATATGAAGGTGATGTAATGTAAAACACCACATTCCATGTGGGAAAATCTTTTGAACATATATGAAGGAGATAAAAAAGTTGGAGAGGCAAAGCTACAAGTACTATGGAATAAGTATGAAGATATGAAGGTGAACCTGAATGAGTCTATTGATGCATTCTTTGACAGGGTAAATATTGTTGTGGAAGATATGCGAGGCCTTGGAGAAGTCATTGAAGACATAAATATCGTAAAGCGAATCTTGAGGAAACTTCCACCTCAGTTCAATCTGAAAGTTTCAGTACTAGAAGATAAAGATCCAAAAGAGCTGACACTGGACAATTTGCACAGTACCTTGGTTGCATATGAAATGAGGAATGATGATAACAAGGTTGTGGAAAAGGGGAAATCCAAAGAGGTGGAATTTAAGGCCATGAAGAATCTCACCATTGAATATTCTCATAAAGAAGAAGAGACATATGAGTTAATGTCATTCCTCTCCTCAAATATTCAAAGATGAAAAGGAAAGTTTAAAGGGAAACTTCCACTTTATTGCTTTAGATGTTGAAAAGTTGGTCATCTTGCCGCAAGGTGTCCCAAAAATTTTCAAGAAGAAAATGATGAAGATGAAGTTGAAATTACCAAGAAGAAATCATTAGCCTATGTGAAAGGGAAAAAGTAGTTGAAGAGAAATTTCTTCAAGAAGAAGAATCTTCTTTCACAAGAAATAGATGCTCAGATGAGTCTGAGGTTGAAGAGGTTGAGGAGATTGAAAATTACAAAGATCATGGAGAAAATGCTATGGTGGAAGTCGTCGGTAGTTCTCAGGAGAAGAACAAAACCAAAGGTGATAATGAATAAGAATAAGTTGAAGGAAGAATAGATATGAAAGCTGAGTTAGAGGCTTCTCTTAAATAGATATATGTTTGGAGAGCCAAAACAAAGAAAGCTAACAAATTTCTTTATGATGTCAAACTCTATATGCAGCAGCGGGAAGAAGAGAAGTATGACTTGATGGAATAAATTGAGAAACTCAAGTTATCAGCACCATAGAACTCAGAATTAATTAGTGATCATAAGCTCAATATTGAATAACATAAAAGGGATATAAATGGATTGAAATGAAAAGTGAAATATCAAGTCAAGTGTATCGAATAACTTGAAGAAGAAGTGGTCAGTCTGCGACAAAAAATGAAGGATCAAGAAAAACTCTTGACAACCAATGTGATATCAGGAAAGAAGGTCATTTAGAGGACAGAAAAGATGAAAGATGAGGATAGTATTTTAGTAGGAAAGAAGCATCAATAGAGCTCAGAGTTAAGGCTGAATTAGGGCTTTATTGACCACAAAAATCTGTAAAAATTGAAGTCAGACCGCAAGTACCCATCCCGAGGTTGAAGGTTGATTTGGGCACAAAGCAGAATCAGAATATTCATAGATCCCAAGGGGAAACTCGTAGTGCATAAGTAACATGAAGGAATGCACCTTATATCAGGTGTTATTATTGTGGAATGATGGTACATTCACAGTATGTGTGTTCTATATCCAAGAGATATCAAAGGGAACAAGAACAAAGGTGGAATCCAAACAGAGAAAGGTTCTCCAAAACATATTTCGAAGGACACTATTTTTGGTGCGGTGGATTTGGGCACATGGCTAGGTACTACATTTTGACCATGCAAAGGAATGTGCCAAAGAAGAATCAAAATGTTCGCAAGCAACAAATAAATAAACCAACAGGTGAGTTAAAAATGCAGAATAGATTTGCATCTTTGCAAGATGAAGCTGGTCTATCATACTTTGAGAAATAACATAAGTCTCAATCCATGCCAAGTGTGAAGGCAAAAATATGGAACAAAAAGAAGAAGGATGAGAAGGCTGTGGTGGAAGAAATTTCCCTTAAAGCATCAGATCGCTCTGTTGTGTGGATACTTGATAGTGGTTGCACATCTCACATGACAGGTAATAAGGATCTTGTTACAGGCATAAAATATGATAAATAAGGAGTTGTCAAGTTTGAAAATGATGAAGGCCTGAATATTATTGGCACAGGAAAGGCTAAGTTTGGGGGCAAAGAGATGAGATGTGCTGATGTCTTAGTAGTAGAAGGACTCAGTCACAATTTGCTTAGTGGCAGTCAACTATGTGACTCAGGACATTCTATAAGGTTTAGTAAGAAGATGTGTGTTTTCAAAGGAAGAGACGGGGCAGTTGTTCTACATGGAAAAAGAACAAAGGGAAATCTCTAACTAGTAAGTGGAGAAGAAGATATGTGTTTTCTGTTTAGAGAGGAAGAAAACAAATTGTGGCATAAACTACTTAGTCATATTTTCCAAACATCCCTAGAATATCTGGTAAAGTGTGAAGCAGGATTATATTTCATTGAGTACATCAGAGGCTGAGTATATTGCGGCCACTCAAGCATGCACACAGTTAGTGTGGATGAAGCAGCAGCTTGAAGATATGGGAGTTGAAGTGAAGTCTCCGATCAGAATCCAGTGTGATAACTCAAGTGCTATCAATCTTATTAAAAATCTAGTTCATCATTCAAGGACAAAGCACATTGAGATCAAATATCATTTCATCAAGGAGAAGGTGGATCAAGGGCTTGTGAAGTTGGAGTATGTGCCTACAGAGCTATAGGTTGCAGATATTAAGACAAAGGCCTTACCCAAGGAAGCATTTGAAATGCATCGACTAGTTCTGGGAGTTCATTCGACTCCCCACACTTAAAAGAGTGTGGATGTGGAACCCCCTCTCCCTGAGGTATGATGTGTTTTTTCCTAATGTGCTGATATGTGTTCTCTACTCTGTTACAGATTGCAAAGGAGTGACCTTTGGGTTCGTTGAAAAAGGGGGAGAAAATAGTGATTGTTCAGGGGGAGACAGTGTGGCTATTTAAGAAATCATGAAAGATACGGGGAGAAGCTGATAGGTGGAGTAGGCAGATAGGGGGAGTTGAAGCTGGTTTAAAGTGCTTAACCAGAGCTTATCTTGGACAACACAAGAAATAGTGCTAAAGAAGATTTGTAGCTGAAAAGAGTTAAAGTTTTGAGTAGATAGGGGGAGCGTTTGAAACTTGACGATACTAGAAGTGATCGATAAAAGAATAGATACCATGATAGTCGAGGATCGTGATAAAAGCAGAAGAGTGGTGTTGGAATGCACTAAGAATATTTCCAAAAATTGGTATTTATTTGGTATCAACAGTGGGTGTCAGAGTTGAAGTGATTCATTGATGAACTTTTCATTTACTCTTGTTTCTCATGCCAATCATTACTCATGTGGACTTAGAGTATATGTTGAGTAAATCCTTGATCACTATCAGAATTGCAATAGGCGAATGGTGGATAAAGAATTAACGATGTATCTTTTTATGGAGGATTTGTCAAAAAACCCAAAGGGGGAGATTATTTGGAAAAAATACCTTAAGGAATCCTTAAAGCATTTTTGAGGTGATTTTGTTTGTTGAAAAAGTGTACATCTGTGTTGTGATTATTGACAAAGCAAACCATGACGTACAAATTTTTCGACAAAGGGGATTTCATGGTGGCATGTCGAGTTCAAGGGTTGTGGTTAACGATCCATGTTTTATTCAAGAATGTTGACAAAGGAATGGATGATGTGGAAGCGGTACAAAAAGAGAAGATACAAGGTGGTGTTGTTTTCTAGTGTTTGCCAAATTTTTGGGACTGAAAATCAACAAATGGAGAAAAGTGGTTTTGGAAAAGGGACTTGCGCGCCGTTGTCTTGAAGCAGAGACTTTCGCGTCGAGACTTGCGCGCTGAGGGGATACTTGCACGCCATCAAGTAGGGTATCCAAATGCCTATAAATAGAGGTCGACCCCTCCTCATTCAGTGTGAGTTCAACACTTAGAGAAAATCAGAGCTCCCATCGCACAGGTGTGGTGGTCGCGCAAGTGGTGGTGTGGTCGCACAAGTAGAAGTTGCGCACCAGTTGATTGTTGTGCATCCAGAGTGGTTTGGGAGAGAAAGGAAGGGAGTCGTCTAAGTTTTGAGTTGAAGAAGGGGGTGTCACGCAAGTGTTTTTTTGAAACTTGCGCGCTAGGTTTTGAAGAATCGTTATAGCTGATGGTTGCACGCCAAAATTAGTTTGGGCGTGTGAGTCGCGCAAGTTTGGAGTTGAAGAATCTAGTGTCGTGCAAGTTGTTTTGGTGAACTTGTGCGCCAGTTTTAACTTGCGCGTCGATACTTGCGCTCCATCTTGGAGAAGGGCGCCAGGTATGGTTGAAGCATGACAGTGATTCAGGGCTGCGTGAAAGATGGAAGATTGCCTGATACCTTCGGTGGAAAGTGAGATTCATCTACGGGTGAAAGTTGGAATTCAATAGAGCATCTACGTACAATAGAGGATGTATTCATTAGTGATAATAAAGAGACCTACAAGTGAATAAAATGTGAGTGGATCCTTTCCAGAGCAGTGAGCAAAGTAAGAGTAAGAAGGTGATCCTCTCCACTGGTGGTGAACCATAGAGAGAGAAACAAGGAGTGACCCTTGGGAAAGTAGTGAGCTGACCCTAAACATTGTAAAGGCAGTGAGCCTAGGAATTGAAGTGATTTATCCCAAACTTTGTAAACAACAATGCAATTTTAGTGGATTTGGTACATCGGCACATCACCAGTGTATGCTCCTTGGACATAGCCTAGTGAGGGTGAACCAAGTAAAAATTGTTGTGTCATGTCCATAATTTAGTTTCTTTTTATACTTTGATGTAAGAAAGAGATAGAATAGAGTCTTGCTTAACAGTGATACAAGATCAATAGGGATAGTTGTTTTAATCTGTTATACCCCGATTCACCCCCCCCTCTCAGGGTATCTAACCTGGTGGACCTAACACATAGTTGTATCATGGAGATAATATTTAGGGGATGGAAGTAGTGTCTTTTCATCAGTATCCTCCTCCTACATGAACAAAAACATAAAGGACATCAATTCAGTTTCAATGGAATCATGCCCTTTTAAACATAGCAGTGAAATCAGTCTTCCCACTACCTATATGGGATAGCCAAAATCGATCATGAACATTTGAAGTGAGCTGAGAACCACCAATCAGTGAACTAAATATGAATATAGAAACCGAACATTAAATAAATATGATGAAGGTATGCACATAATGTATCATTTGTTATAAAAAAAATATAAAGGTACAAGATTCAAAAGTGCATACCTGGGGATCAACTACCCAACCATGATACAAACCAATGTCCAGAAGATCGAATATTGCACACTCAAGAGTAAACTCGAAATCATCAATTCTGCAAGCATGGTGTATTCAAAGTAAATTTGACTAAAAACACAACAAATGGTTACTAATGTCTTGAAAAAAATGGTATAAAATAATCATTACCCCCTAAATTTTATATTCATGTCAATCCCAGTTGCAAGTCATGGGAGAAAATCAATCGCATCAGCTATGTTTTCTTGTTGGTTCTCTATATATCATGCATCGCTATCCTTAATATCAGTACAAGTAATCAAACTCACAATATGATCAGTTAAACTAATTGAGTGGCCACCTCAAGAAAAAAATAGAAAATTGGACTACATACCATCGGAGGTGTGCGAGAGGAGATAGAGGGGCCGCCTCAGAGCAGCATCATCGAGGAGGTATGAGAGTCGCATCAGAGGAGGATACAATTAAATATAATAATAATAAAACTTAACTATTACATAAACAAATGTACCTCATAATAGCATAATTCAATATATGTAGAAACAGTCAGAAACACCGTAATACAATTCAGTATTACAATAATCAAACCTCATTGCATAATAAAATTACACATATTAACAATCCAAAAATACAATTCACATCAACAGTGAGTCTCAATATTAGTATCATCAGATTCTTGATAACTCTCATCCACACCTCCTACAGAAACACCATCAGCACCTCTCACACCACCAGTATCATCATCGACATCAGCATTGGTACTGACACCGACACTTGGATCGGCTCCGGCTACAGCTCTGGCTCCAGCTCTAGCTCTGGCTCCAGAAGAAGAATATACATTTTCAGAAATCATCGACATCAAACATTTGTCAACTGTTGCAGCTGCTTCTGGTGAAAGTGTTGAAGAAATGGCAAACATAACTTTCTTCATATTTTCAAATATCACTTTTTTTTACTTTTTGAGTTGCTTCTTTGATTGTGGAATTCATCTATTCCACTGTGACCAAACCAAAACTGGTACTCAAAGAAACGTTTTTAGTAGGCCAGTATCGAGATGGTACAAACTTCTTCCTAGGTCGACAATGCACTCTGCCCTAATGCTCATCTCTTAATACCTGATGTAGATGATCATTCAGGCCCAATTTTTCAGGTTCTTTTTCTGCCAATGTCTCCAAAGCATTCTCTTCATTTGTATATAACATAAATTAAAATGATAAAATAATATAAGGAAATAAATTAATTCAAAATAAAATAATTGAAATATACTTACAATCGCCTTCTCAGTGTCAGTATTTGGCACAGTACCATCTTTCTTTTTTCTTCTTATACAAAACAAAGTAGAGTGAGGAATGTGACCCTCGATATTCAATTATTTTTTATGGAAAAACAAAGAAATAAATAAAAATTTTAAATCAAAAAATTACACTAAATGAGGCTAAATATTTTAAATATTAAATTACCTATCTTTTCTCAAGATTTGGGAGTGAAGTGTGTCCATGAGTATAAACATTTTTCATTACACTCTTATTTCTTTTATTTTTGTCTGATTTCTCCTATAAACAAATAATTATATAATTTCATTAACAGAAATAAAACTCATTTTCAAACAAATAAATGAATATATATATAAATTTAACAAATACCTTAAACTATTGACTCTTCCAATAGTCGATCATCTCTTTGTATTATAATATTGGACAATCATGAATCACTGGTACTACTTCAAGCTCCATGCCAACTCTCTTTTTCCAACCAAGATATAAGTCATACTCGTACGCTCGCCACATTTCAACTAAATCCATTAACCTTGCATCATTGGCATTTTTTCCATCAGGAAAATTATATCGGAGCTACAATGGAAAAAATATTTGTTAAGAAAATATTATAAATTAATATATATAAAAGTCGATTATCATTACTTACCCAAATCTCTGCCCAGGCATTGTCCTTTATTTGTTCTCCAACTTCCCTCCAACTTATTGGTTGAACCAGAATGATATTGTTGTGTCTAGCAAGTATTCCCATAAAAATTTTACATTCCGTACCTTTTTTTTAATAATAGCTCTGTCCTCATTATATTCAACCATGATTTCCATGTGTCGATTCCAAACCTCTTGCATTTTGGTGTGGACTCGTCGTCTGGTGGATACTAGAGCTAATCATGAAAAAAGTAAAAAAGGATAATAATATATATGAATTTATCATTAATCACTAACAGTAAGGTTTAAACACATACCAGTGGATGGGGGATCAGTTGACCCCTAAATTGAAGCATCTAGAGGGGGAGTAGCCTCTGTGGTAGGTGGGATATCTATAGTAGGAGTACTCTGTACGGTATATAGATAACCCTATACAGATAAGGGTGGATATGGATATAGATATAGTGGTGGGATATATGGGGGCACAGTGCCAAGTACAGTGGATTGTGGGAATGGAAAATAAGGAGGGATGTGAGTCTGAGAACTACCATCTGATATGGGTGCGGGCAGAAAAGGATATGGAAAATGTGGGTATGGATAATATGGAGGCATCATAATGGGAGTATGACCTTCTGGAGACTCAAGCGGCATAGAAGTAGGTTGAACTATAGAATCAATACCCCCCACCATACTATCAGCCTCTATGGTATAATCCAACCGTCTCCTCGACGAAGTAGCCTAAAATAACATAGATGATAAAATAAAAATAATGATAACAAGATAAATAATATGAAAGAACATAATATTCCAACATAAATTGTACTTACAGTGTTGGCCATATGAGACATATGTTGTTCATTTCTTCATATTGTTTTATTTTTTCTAATATCATCACATTCAGACATTTTGACCTGTAAATTTAAAATAATATTCTCAAGTAAATAGAAATAATTAAAAATGTTAAATAATACAATTGTATCATAAAACAATGAGATAAATTTTCATTGTGATATTTATATTGATAAAATATCAAGACTTTTCTATGTTTAAGAATTACTATAGATGTGCTTAAACAAAAATTGGTCAGACTATAAATAGTTTTATATTCGACAATGGTATAAAATATACTATTTAATTTGATATCATGTATGGAAGTTTAAAAAAACACATACAATATTACAATAATGTCAGGTAAATACATACAAATATGTCAACGCTCTATGTGATTTGTGACAATTTCTGGTTCACAATCTATTCTATCAATTGAGTCATCTGTGTCATCAAATGAAACATTTGAATAAATATTGACAGGTTCATCCACAACATCATTGTCATCTATGTATTCATCAAAAATATGTCTAGGAATGACATCAACAATAAAACCAAATTGTTTTTGTAATAGGTCAGTTACATAAAACACATGTCTAGCCTGTGATGCAAGAATATAAGGTTAATCAGTGTAAAGCTGGCGATTCATATCAATCACTCTAAATCCACAGTTATCAATATGCATTCCTTATTATGTCATTGAATCAAACCACTTATATTTCATCTTTGCGACATGACCATGTGCATAGTAATATAATAAAATGATTCTTTCAACAACACCATAATATGGTATATTTCCTGACCGAGGTTGTCTATCTAATGCACTCACATAACAATTTGTTGTGGTGCTTATCATGAAACTGTCATGATGTGTTGCCATTTTCTTATACAACTATTTATAACAAATTTAAATCCATTGACAAACATTTCTTTACAATCACATACCACATCATTTGGACCAAAGGATAATGCTCTTACTTCATCTAATAATTCATTCATTCGTAGAGTTAAAACCTAAAATATACCAACATTGAATATTAAACAGAGACATGTGATTATGTTATGAGAAGAAGAAAAATCTATTACCTTAGACATTAACCAAGAAGAAAATTATTTGATGTGCAACAGTTCCTTCCTCTTAATAGATAGAGAGCGATGTCTCTTTTTTATAATTTCTAAATGTTCTCTAAAAATATGAAAGCTTAAAAATATCAGAAGATATGAAGAAATAAAATAATGAAAAAATGCAGATTTTTTTTTTACTTACTTGATATAATCATCAAGCACGCCACAGTTGAATAATATTGTACGATGATCCATTTTCCCACTCTTCCCTGCTTAAAGTACACAATGAGTACGATCTAGATATCCCCCCTATTTGGGGTAGTGAAGGAAATTCAAGCTTAATGGGATCATATTTCTCATCTTCAGTTCTCATAAGTCGATTAGACCTCATGGTGACATTATCCAAGTACAATGAACATAAATCCATGCATTCTTTTTCTAAATAACATTTCATAATAGAGCCTTCATGGTGATATTTATTTCTCACATAAGATTTCAATGTAAACATCATTATTTTTGTAGGATACATCCACCGACTCAAAACATGACAAAAAAAAGGACTTTTGTGGGAAGATGCACAGTTAGATGTAACATACATGTGAAAAATGATGGTGGGAAAATTTTATCCACGCCGCAAAGAATAATCAGTGCATCTCTCTATAATTTATGAACAACACTTCTGCTCAGTCTTTTGGCACAAAGATCTCGATAAAAATGACATAACTTAATCACATAAACTCTAACATTATGTGAAAGTAAATTTCAATTGGCAATAGGAACCAAATCATGTAACAAGACATGGTAATCATGGTCTTTAAGAGATTTTAGTTTCACATCTTGTGTATTCACCCTTTTCGAAATATTACTTGAATAACCATCTTGAACCTTCAAACTTTCTAAGACCTGAAGAAATTTTTTGTTCTCCACATTTTTCATCGAATAATAGGAAATAGGGACTTTCCACTTATTTTGACCAATTAACTTAGGATGAAGTTTTTCTCTTATACCCCAATCCATCAAATCACAACGAGACTGCAAATCATCTTTTTTTTGCCTTTGAAATTTAAAATAGTAGCAATTAACATCTCACAAATGATTTTATCGATATGAATTACATCCAAACAATGATGTAATAAATTCAGTGACCAATATGGAAACTCAAAAAATATGCTTTTCTTTCTCCAATTGTTATGAGAATTTGAATTAACAAGTTTTCACTTTCTGATATTTGATTGAATTTTTCCAAGAACATAATTAAAATCATTAAGTTATTTAACAATGTAATTCCCTGACATTTGTTGAGGAGTATCATCTGTCTCGATGTAATTATCAAACTATCTTCTATTTTTCCTATATGGATGATTCATCGGTATAAATCTCTGATGCCCTATGAAGTTGAAAGTTCGTCGAAACTTTAATCTTCAGAAATTTTTATTTTTCATACAAATAGGGTAGGATAATTTCCCTTTAGTACTCCAACCAAACATCATTTCGTAGGTAGGAAAATCATTTATCATCTATAATAAAGTTGCACAAAACATAAAGTACTCCTTCTTGAATGCATCGTACACCCGTTCACCAACAATCCAAATCTCCTTTAACTCTTCTATTAATGGATGCAAGTATATATCAATATCATTTCTAGGATCACTGGGTCCAGATATCAATATACTCATGATAGTAAACGGCTTCTTCATACACATCCATGAAGGAAAGTTATAAATGTTAATGAAAATAGGCCAAGTATTGTGTGCAGTATGCATTTTGCGAAATGGGTTGAAACCATCACAAGATAATCCCAATCTAACATTTTGTGGGTCAGCTACAAAATTAGGATGTAACCTATCAAATTTCTTCCAAGACAACCCATCTACAGGATGCACTATTTTATCATTATCTTTATTTCTTTCATCTTCGTGACATATCATATTTTTTTCCATTTGTTTTGACATAAATTTATTTTGAAGCCTGGGAATTAAAGGGAAGTGCCACATCACTTTCTATGGTATGCGAGATTGCATTCTGTCTTTATTAGTCTTCCACCTTGATGTGCCACACTGTTTGCACTGACTTAACTCTATATTTTCCTTCCAGAACAGACAACAATATTTGGGGAAAGAATGAATCTTAATAGATGAAAGTCCAAATTTTCCAACCAACTTTGATTCCATGTAATCATTTTCTGGAATACATGCATCATCACGCATTAAATACTTAATAAATGTAAGGATATAGTCAACCACAATATTACTAAATCCATACATTGCTTTTCCATGATATAATCGCATTTAAAAACTCAAGTTTGCTCATTTTTTCACATGCCTGATATACTGAGGTATTTTCATCTTCCATCAACTTTCTAACACTCATGACATCATCATCCTAATTAATAGACAAAAACAGTGTTCTAGTATTCATTTCCTCTTGCACTGGTCTACATGAGGATCTGGATTTAGAAACAAAATAAAACCGATAGGAAATCAGATTTTTCATACCAATCCTTTCCACTGAATCGATGTAATTCGCCACTTTCACTTTTTCTCTATTGTGATACCACACATGATAATTTTTATATTAGTATTATTATAATTTTTATTTTTATTGTTATTAAATTTTATTATAATTATATTTATTATGTTTATTTTTTATTATTTTTATTTTTTGTATTATTATTATTATTATTATAAAATGAAAAAAAAAAGAATAGGAAACCCAAATCTCGCGGCGTCCCCCCCCCACCTGTTTCTTCGGTTCGGTGCACTACCCAGTAGCTGCTCTAGGAGCCCTCGTCCGCTATTCTTCACCCCTATCACCCTACCACCCTTGCCTTCTCCTACCCCATCCTCACACTCTCCCCCACAAGCCCACCGCACTCACCCTATCTGCCTCGGCTCTCGACCACCAGCCAACCTCCAATCCTTCTTCTCCCCACAGCATACGTCACTCCCAACTTGAATGCCTCCTATAGGTCTGTACTCACCCCCAGCTGCCTCCAACTCCTCTGCACTTTCCCCCTTCCACCTACAGCCCCTCTACAGTCTAACCCTCCACCTATCGTCCCCTTCGGATCCCCGACGCCCTCATCTCAGGCTCCCTGACCTCTCCCTTCTCCCCTGGCTCCCGACTGCCGGTCTGCCTTCCTATTTCACCCCTCCATGCACTTGGCCTCACCCCTTGATTCCCTCCCTCACCAATGTTGGGCTCTCCCATGCCCACTCCTCCTTACGCCGTCCTTTAATCTACATCACGACCCCCCCTTCCAGGTTACCCATGTGAGACCAGATCCCCCCTCTTCCCCTTCTCATGCATGTTGTACACTAGACCCGACCATCAACCTGTAGAGAATCGGCAAACCGAAGATGCACCCCTCTACTCTCTGTACTCCCAGACTTCCTCTCCCACTCCGTCCGATAGTGGTCTCCTATGGTATATTTATTTATTTATTTATTTATCTTTTTTCCTTTCATTTCATAAATGGTGTTTTTATTTAATTTGGCTAAATCCTAATACTGTGGGTTGTGTGTCGTGTGTTTTTTAACATTATTTAGGATGTGAGGTTAGTCCACTGGGTATGGTTCTACCTTCCTTAAAGTTTCATCGCTTTTTCACTGTCACTAACTAGGTTGGGTCTCCATCTGACCTGGCGCCTGACCCGGTCCGCGGCATGGCCCAAAGGGCGTTCCCGATCCCCACGGGCTGGCACAAGTGCCCGGGTATCAAAACTAACACATGGGAATGATTTACCCGAAATAGTAAACACAAAACAATAGATAATATGAATAAACCAAAACTGTAAATAGACAAACTAACTAAAATCAAGTTTAAAGGTTTACAACTAGAACCAACATCCAAAAATAAACGACAACAAAAGAAACTAAAACTCTAAATCAAACCTCCAAGCAACAAGAGAGGTGCAACATCCACACGCCACACCACCAACCTGCACGAGAAGACCATCAATGACCAAAACCACCATCATTGAGAACCATGCTTCAATCTGGAATACATAGAAAAAAAAAGGGTTTACATCCACCCAAAGGTGCATGTAAGGTGTGAGCCAAAATCTCAGTAGGATGTCACCCAATAAAAAGGTTCCACACAAAACTATTAAAAGACAAATACATTTGAAATTTTAATTAAATCAAAGAAGTAAAGTCTTGAACAGTTTTGAAGAAAACAGGATTAAGGAAAACAGTTTCAAATGGAACAACTTAAATTAAAAGAAAACACACACCCTTTTTAAAAATAACCAATGTGTCACACTGATGAGCGTAAAGTAACCAATGAGCACTAATATGGGAGAGGACGCATGGGTGTTAGCTAGCTTGGGTCCCTAGATCTTCATGTCTAGGTGAAACGTGGATTAGAATTCCATGGCCCTCAGAAAACAGGGCTTAGAAGGCCACAGCCCTCAGAAAAGCATATGTTTAGTTAGTTTTGCAATCGTCAAACCTGCCAGTGAAACCAGGTCGAGTCACCTTCGAAACACTAACTCACTAGTCTAGTCCACCCTCCTAGCTACCCGGGCTTCCTGGTTTGTGCTCAAACAAGTTTCAAGTTCATGCCACATGTCACACTAATGCATAAAATCCAAACAGGGTATTTACGCATGAAAAAACACCATTTTCACACCCAAACCCTCTTTTAAAACCATACGCACACCTAAATCTTTTCAAAACATAATCTGCATATGTTACATACCCAATTAAACCATTTGCGCAATAAAAAAACACTTATCATTAAACAAACCAACACTTACACATATAAATACCATTTTGAAATAAGATTCACACTAAAACATTTTCTTTCAATACATTTCACACAGTGGTCATGATTTAATAAACCATTTCGAAAGTTCATAAAACAATAGAAACAAAGTGTCACATGGATTTACACACACTAAAGTAACCATTTCTACATTCAAAACACATTCTAACATCACACGCACTCAAATACCATTTTAGAGTGTGACCTGCACCACAACAATAGTTTGATGGAAAACCTTACAACGTATGAAAAACACAATAGCATAACCCACATAATTTAATAGGCCATAAATAAAATCTTATAAAACAATTTAGAATAAATCGCTTGGAGTTAACCACTAAACTCAAGCAAAAAATTCTTTCATGACCAAACTCACACTACATCCTATCAAAAATACAGTTCGTACCACTTGCACAGCTTAATAAGATAACCGCACAATTCAAAAGTCACTAATAGAGTTCTTAGCAGAAAACACCCAATAATATGAAAAATCTACTAAATAATTTCAACGTAAATCAAACTTCAAATAAAACCAACCTCGTACAACAAAAATTAATTAAATAAAATGATAAACAAATTAAGCATTGCAAATTAATTCATCAAACAACAATTAGATGAGGAAACATCTACCTTGGTGTAGCAGACATCACAAATATGGTGTACAAGGACTGTCGCACACTAACTGAAACTCAAACAATCCCAAATTGAACCTAAATCAAACAATTTAACCAAAAACATCAAGAATTAACCCTAAAATTGGACACCCATCCTGCTGAAATCCTAAAACCCCCAAAACAATAACCAAAAACTAAGGAAATGAGAGGAGGAGGACCTTATCGGGTGGGGATTCGTCTGCGGAAGATGGTTTCGCTGGTCGAGTAGGGTAGTAGGGGAGAAACCGGTCTGGTGTGAGGTGGAAAAACAGTGTCGATGTGTGCTAGCCAGAAGGTCGGGTGGTAGTGCGAGCAGCCTGGTGAGGGGGGGTCGGGGAAACAACACAAATGGGGGAAGGCCGGCCGGAAGGGATGGTCTGGTGGCTAGCAAGGAGCAACGGCGCGGTGCAGCTGGAGGTGAGGATGAAGGGAGGAGGGAAGTCCGGTGGTGCTACAGGATCATGGCCAGGAAGCTTGATGTGCACCAGGTGGGAAGCTGGAGGGAGAGAGAAGGGGCTGGCCATGGGTCGCGTTAGTGTTGTCGAGCAGTGTGAGGGCGCCTGTACAAGGGGGGCGACGCCGACCATCCATGGGAGGGGGGTGCACACCATGGAAAAGTTGAGAGGGCCTGGTCACGATGGGAATAGGGTGAAGATGGTGAGCTAAAATATGGGGGGGGGGGGGGGGGTAAACCCTAACAATAGAAAGAAATGAAAAAAAACTAAAATAAAATAAAAATAAAACTAAAAGAAACAAAACTAATAAAAATATAAATATTAATAATAATAGTATTTATAAACTAAAAACTTAACAATAACAATAATTGTGTAAAAAAAATTATATCCACATAATGATAAGATTAATTAAAATGTCAACAATTTTAATGAGAATAATTAATGGTGATAATAATAATAATGTAAGTTGATAATAATAATAATGAAATTTATGATATTAGTATAAGTGGTAACAACCTAACATAATATTAACAATAATAATAAGTATTACCGTATTAATAACATAATAAATTTTATATTCTTAGTTAATAATAATATTATTATTAAACAATATTATTATTATTATCATTAAAACAATTTCTTAAATTTTATTAAACTTCTTATTTTCATTTATTTAAATTTCATTACTCATCATCATTTTTTTATTCCTTTATGTTTTAACTCATTTCTGAAAGTCGGGCAGACCGCGCGGTCTCAGAACCGTGCCCTGCCCGTACGTCCGGTGACGCAAAACCCAAAACACTCATAATAATAATAATAATAATAATAATAATAATAATAATAATAATAACAATAATAATAAGATAATAACAGACTTAATATACTAAATAGTAAACTATGCAATAATCAATTTAATAAAATGCTAATAATAAAAATAATACTCTCCATTAAATTAGTGTCCAAGATAATAATAATAACAATAATAATCTCAAGTGACCTTAGTATTATTATTATTATTATTAAAACCATTATTAATTAATTTAATTTCATTAATTTAACATCGGAAAGGCGTGCGGCGAATCGGGCGAGGTCACGCGGTGACCCAAGCGAGGCCACGCAGCTTCGACAGCGGCGCGCTGAACGTTGTCAAGGCCAAAATGTGTGTTTTTTGAATAAGCACTCAATATTTTAAACTGTCTCCAACCTGGATCCTGACGAAAAATTTACAAGGCCGAAAAAATAATAAAATAAAATAAATTTGAAGAATTCAGAGTGTGACAATTCTCCCCACCATAAAGCTTTCCATCCTTGAAAATTCAAAACTAGGACCAAACCCCAAAGTAGAAAACAACACCCCCTTGTAAGGCTCAAAGAATATCCCCACAAAAAACAAGAGAGAAGAGGCAAATGCGTTGTGCTTAGAGAAAGTGATTTAAAGTACAACCTCAAGAAACTCACAAAAGACTTCCTGATATGTGTTGCTCACCCCAAAGAGCTATAACACATCTAGTTGACTGATCAAGGAAATGAACCTAAACAAAATTCCATCATGGAAAATCTTGATGGGGCTCCCCACTATTAAGAGCCTACCAACGCCCAAGGTGAGACTGGAAAATTGACACGGGGCGGCCTGAGTATACTCTTGACCATTAAGAAGATGTCCAACACTAATTCATTCTAGAGACATTTGAACGAGACCTGTCGTGGGTCTCACCGCCATTAAAACTGACGAGAGATAAAAGAACTTAAAAAAAAATTTCTGACAGTGACCAAACACCCCACCACAAGGGGCAGGGAGAGTCGGGCCCAACTACTGGGCATCAAAACCACAACCCAAGATAACCCAATATCTCCACATCCCTATATGAGTACTATTAAACTTTGAGACTAATTTACCTAACATACCCCATAAGGACCGCTAAATAAATTACATCCTATGGGACGTAACCCTCCCAAGACTTTAAGGCAATGAGACGACAACACCTCCACATAGTCATGGAAACATTACGCAACCAGACGGTTCGTTTGGAACAGAACAACCACAAAAAACAATTTAAACTGTCTTTACTTTCAACACTGATGACAGAAATAAATTTGAGGTCCCATACACTCTTTGGGTTTCTGACCATGCACCAACTTCACTCCGAGACCTATGGATGGAGCCCTGATGTTTGAAGCATCTCCTACCTCACAGTCAAGTATTGAAGACTCCCGAACAGAGCTTCTCCTTTTGGTTTCATACGTAGCCATACCACAACTGAGACAACACCAGCAAACACAACACACCACGGCATCCAACTACTCACTCGCAGCACATCCACCAAACAGGGGTTCAAAGGATGCACATGCATCACCTTTCACCTTAACCAAGAAACTTAAGAAGAAAATACGCATAACAAATACTCCCCCTTGAATAGATAAATTAAAACTCCCTAAGAGTAGGGCATACTCCCAGGAAAACACAGATTCCTGAAGGACTCTATGAAATCTACCTTTGCTCTTCAAAGAGAACTCACACCACATGACGTCCCCAAACATGACCCTCACAGCCGATGAAAGTACTACAAGACTTTCAATACACCAGTCAACACCGCTCCAGATTTGAACCGCCTCCCTCACAACTGCGTCGTACCCACATCTCTACGCCCCTGCCTCCATACTCACCACGCTCCACTCCATCCCCTGTCCACACCTGAACCCCGCAAGGCCGTCAAAACACCATAAACCCAAATCGAACCCCCTCTCCTCATGCATTTTGAAGATGTCGGACTCCTCCTTACCGTGGGACCACCTGATTCGCTGCCTCCCCATTTCTGCATCCCCTGCTTACCAGAGAGCCACCTGAAGCCCGCGCCGAGACCTCCCCCTACTTTCCCCCTTTCTCCCCAACATCCTATGTCTAAACCCTCTCCCCCTTTACTTCTCCGAACAGACCCCCCGACTCTTCATTGTTTTTCATTTTGTTTTATATACTACAATATATAATAACATTTATATAATATATACTTAATATATTAACATATATATAATATAACTATTATAACATATAAAATAACACATTATATAATATATATATCTTATACTATACTATAATAATTATAGGTATATTAATAATAATATATAATCTTATATCTAATATCATTATGTCATAATAATTTATGTTATTAGATAAATATAATAAACATTAACATATAATAGTAATAATAATATTATGTACTATATATATATATATGTATGTATTTTTATTTACTAATCTAATTAATAATTTTAATATATAGTTATTTCAGTTTCTTTTTATTTGCTTAACTTGTTTCTGGTTTTTCTATTGTTCTGTACAGGGGGAACTACTGATAGAAGCAGGGATAAAAGAAGTCAATGGGAAAGACGCGAGACTATTGAAGAAATTCGATACTTGAGTGTTTAATTTATAGGCGATACTGGTCTGTGATCCAAGACATCGATCATGCACTGTGAAAAATTGATAATTGTTGATCAATTTCTTAAGTTGATCTAGGAAAGTGAGTAGGGGTGGATTAACCTGGGTCTGGCCTTTGTCTCCCTGACTATTGTCTTGACCTGGTATCATCTGTTTGTCATGTGCCTTGTGTTCTTTCCATGCCTACTTTCTTTCCATGGTTTTTCCATGTGTTTCTATGTTCTTCAATTTTTCATCACTGTTTCCCTCTCTACTGTGCTCTTTAACAGGAATTAGTAATTTCTTAGGAGTTGTGTTTTTCTGTTTTCAAAATATCTAAAAAAAATACAAAAAGGTTTTTGGAATGACCACTTAGGCTCTCGACACTACTTCCTTGAGAGTGACCCCAAGGTTAGCCACTGTCCTATATCTTGGGTCTTTATAAATGTAAACTTTACCGTCCTCACGACAAGGATGCCCATAAAATTTTAGCGCCGTTTCTGGGGAGGCAAGGTGTGTCTCATTGGTTTTCCAATTTTTATTTTATTTTAATACAAAAAAAACATATAAAAAAACACACAGGCACAACAGTGATGAACTCTAACGAAACTGGTATAGTGTCACTATTTGACCTGGTTCAAGAGCTTGAAGAGGTTGTTGCTAAGTTTCAATGTTGGATGCATGAAAGATAACATCGAGAACTTATTGATGAGGAGACAATTTATTCTCATGAGATCATCCAGTTGATGCAACAAGCCATGGATAAGTTTAAAGGCTACCAAGAAGAAAGTGAAGTACCACCACCTCTCATTGAAGCCCAACATTCTAGAAAACAGTTGAGAAAGAAAGAGAAAATAAATAGAAGAAAGAAAAAGTTGGAGTTTCCCAACTTTGGTATGGATTTGTTCCTGGAGTCAAAGATGGAAATTCTAGAACCAATTTCTGAGGATGTTTTCAAGGGCTAGCAGGAGATGGAACATTCAATGATTCATGATGCTGGGCATTTCTTTGATGATCATCTTTTCTATAATTTCCATTCTAATGATTTTTCTTGTAATAACTTTTTTAATGACTTCTCAATGCTTCAACAGGTGGATCCAAAACATGACATTATATCATTCTCCTTAGAAGATTCATCAAGTGAGGTGGTGTATTTTGAAGAGAGGCTGGAGGAGGTTGACTACCTCGCTCTTGCCCCGGACCCTATCCCAGGATCACTATTCCTTCATGAGGAGGAATAAGCATCACTGATAAAGGGAGTTGAAAATTTTATGAAAGAAACTGTATTTTTATTCAACTTGGATTGCATTGAAGATGATTTTAATTGTGTTTCTCCTTGTGCAGGTTTTGAAGATGCATCTCACTTTTTTGATTTCCTGGAGAGTGAGGAAGTTGCAGTTGCTTCTACTGAAGAGTTAATAGAACTCCCAATTCTGGATAACACTTCCACTTTGGGAGTTATTTTTGAAAAGGAATTTTTGGAGATGTGCACAAGTTTACAAGTGGATGATGACAAAGTCTGTTTTCCTCAAGATAAAATAATTTATTAGAATGTACAGGAATAAAAGTCACACCGAAGTTTTCCCACATTAATACCTATACACCCTCAACCTCTAGATGCATAAGAGGGGATGTACCCCTGCCTTTTGTGTTCCCCTCCACCATTCAACAAGAATTACTTCACTGTGAAGGAGGGGAATTTGGTTGAAGCAGCACATGGGTACTCCAAAGATGGAAAATAATTGAAGTTGGAAGGAATCACACCTGGTGGTTCCTGAGCATGAAGTTAAATCCCCCATCCGATTGGAATTGATCTGAGGACTGTCCAACTGTGGACAGTCAAACTACAGCACCCCCTGGGGGGTTATCCCAGGATTATCCTCTTTAATTTCCTACTTTAGTTTATTTTTTCATGTTGTTTTAATTTGATTGCTGTTTTATTAGGATAATAAACTGTCATTAGATTCCATGTGGCTATCATCCAAGTCTTAGGGGGACATCTCACTAGATTAATGGATAAAACTCCCAAACTCACACTTTGTAGCTGCTTTTTATTTGAACATAAAATTTGGAACACTAATGTTAAATTGTTTCATCATGTGGGTGGAAAACCGGAGCAGACAGAGTTCATGCTCAAGGTAATTAAAGGGAGACATTGAAAAAAATGAATTAAATATTCCATTCATGGAAGTAATGTTTTAATTCTACAAGTTGTTTCAATCTACTCATTCATTTTGTGTGTTGTTTTGAATTAAGTGTGGGGGAGTTTATATTGATTTTTGAAACTAGTGAATATGTTCGTTTTCATGGGTGTTTAGATTCTAATATCTACTTAGTTGAAAATGTATTTTGAGATGATTTGTATAACATACTTGCACCCACTACTTTCAATTTTATTGATTTGCTGCTACACATCATTGTTAATCATGCTACTATTTGAAGTAAACTGTTAAAATATTTTGTCTGCTCACAATGATTCAAAGCAGGAAAATTTTAGGAATAGAAATACACTTGGTTGTTGGAGATGTTTGGTGGGGTTGGATTCTTCTGTTTTTTTATTTGAAGTTTTCTTTTCTTTCTCTTTTTGTATGGAAAAGAAAACTTTTGAACCTCATTACGACCCCTCCATATCCTTTTTAAGATGAACTCCTCATCAATTTTGAACTTCCACTATCTTCCACCTTAGAATACAACATTGGGGACAATGTTGGGTTTTATGTGTGGGAGAGAGGGTTCATTCTGGTTTCATGTTGAATACCCCCTTATTGAACCTGAGTTTGTGGTTGTTTAAAAAAATGGTCAAATTTTTTCAAAACAATGTTTCAAAATTCCTTCAAAAAATTTTCAAATGCTTTCATCACATGATGGTCATTAGAGGTTCATTGGTACATAAATTATTTCTTGTTTAGTGGATAACTGTTTGATGGTTTTTGCAAGAGGAATTTACTCAAAAATTGTTAAGCATGAATGATTGCTTAGTGCAATTGTTCACTGTCTCTATGAACCTTTCTGTTTAGGAACTGAGGATGAGATTATGACAGGATAGGTTTTGTGGGATGATGATCATGACTTAGGGTAACTTGATGTTCTCACTCAAACCCAGGGGACTCACATTTTTATAAAATAATATTCAATTACTTTAGGAAGTCAATTCGAATGATTATTAATTAAGTAGTAAAATGGGAAAATGGGATCCCACGGTGAGTATTTGAGACAAGGTGCATTGGGTGTGTTTCTATGAATAAATAGAGCCAATTTCAATCTTAATAAGTGCTATTCACAGTGCTATGCACATGGAATATGGCTAGGAACAGGTAAAATAAAGTTCCCTTGTCAAAAATGAACTCATTAAGGTGAGGGGAATTTTGAACCCTGATGAAGAAGGGAGCAATTGACTTGGTTAATTTTCATTTGATTTGAGTCAATAAAGTGATGAAATTAATGGACTTTAATTTCTGAAACCTGGAGGAAGGTGAGAATGGAAGGTGCCCTTGGTTAAGTTTTGAGTTCCACTTCATCTGACCTATCAACACTCCTTGAATTAGAACTTGAATTGGAAGGTGAAGTAGGATAGTTAATGAGTACAAGTAGGAGTCATGACATACTTGACAGTGTATGAATTTGTGATTCTCTTGATTAACGGGGGGTTTTTGAAGCTAAGAAGGACATTATTTTTTAACACCTTTGGATACCCTGACCCATTGTTTGGTCCTGCTCCTCTTGATGTTTAAGTACAATCATGCACTTTTTGAACTGAAACTCACAAATCATATGTCTGTTTTAAATTCAAATACATGAATTTGTTTGAGGACAAACAAAGCTTTTAAGTATGGGGGAGTTTGATGTGGCAGTGTTTTCACACTCTTTTCCACATACTTTTTGTATTTTTTATTGATTTTTTTATATCAAAATGATGTTTTTTATTAAATAATTGATAATTAATGTGATTTTGTACTTTTCTATTTAAAATAATCAATGTTAGTTTAAATCAATTGTTTTTAATATTCATTATTGTCTTTTTAAATAATTCTTAAATTAATTTAGTCTTGCGAATTAGACTTTTATTTATTTATTTTTTTATTTTTATTCAAGTCAGTTTATTAATTTATTAATTAATTAATTATTCTTTAAATTGTAAATAAATAACTCATTTTAGTTTTTAATTCTTTTAATAATTTATTTTTTTTAACAATTTAAGTTTATTCAATTAATATTTTTTATTCTTTAATTAATTGGTTCATTAATTTATGTTAGTGACTTTTAATGTTTTAATTTGTTCTTTAATTAATTTGTTTATAATTTTTAATACAAATAAATTCATTTTTTTTAATAAAGCATAATTAATTTTGTCTTATTTATTTACTTTTTAATCTTTGTCTTGGTTTTATTAAAGTTTTAATTTATTTATTTTTTGTTTTGCCGATTACGGTGGCACGTCTCACCGTTCCACATCACTACCCATCCCACCATATCCCCCACTCATGGTGAGACCGTGAGCAACCATCACGGTGCCTGAGCCACCATTTCATCAACTGCGCTAGACTCCCCATCCCACTATTTCACCCCTCACAGTGCCATAGGTCCCCCCCCACACCGCCTAACTTACTGTCTCACATTTTTCTTCATGGTGCCACTGTATTCCCAGACTTACTGTCTCACCATTTCTCAACTGTCTCACCACCTCCACCCCTTTCCTCACGGTTCCACCTCTGCTGCTTTGACATCGTTCCCCCTCCAATCACTGTGGCACCATTTCAGAACCGGTGCCACCGTCTTTTACCCCCCAACGTCTCACCATCAAACCTCCAACCTCCAGCTTCTTCCCGGTGACACAGCAAACCTTCCCACCGGCAGCACCGCTCCTCTACTCCCATTCACGTAGCACCTCAACACTGCAAAAACCAACTAGTATTAGCAATCACACAATAATACATGAATTACAACAATAGAACAGCAGATAGAAATATCACCCAAAGAGCAGAAAATCAATTCAGCAGTAAACGAAACCCTGAACCAATTTCATTCTTGATCTACCTTAAGTCTCACCTCATCCTCCTACCAGCACGGTCTCAACCCCCATACTGCTTGTGCACCACCACTATCTGCCACACCATGCACACCAAAACTGAGCGGCGACCCAATCCCATGAAGCCGGCGCCATCAAAACCCAAGTCGATGTTTCCTTTTTCCACAAGCTCAGTGCCGCGCCAAATTTGAACCACCTCCCTCACAGTCACGTTATACCCACATCTCTGCGCCCCTGCCTCCATACTAAACATGCTCCACTCCATCCCCTGTCTGAATCTGAACCCCATGAGGCCGTATGAACACCATAAACCCTAATCGAACCCCATCTCCCTGCGCCTTTTGAAGCATTCAGACTCCTCCTTACCGCAGGACCACCCGATTCGCTGCCTCCCCATTTCTGCATCCCCTACTCGCCGAAGAGCCACACGAAGCTCATGTTGAGACCTCCCCCTGCTTTCCCCCTTTCTCCCCCGCATCCTACATCTAAACCTTCTCCCCCTTTACTTCGCTGGACAGACCCCCTCCCCCCTCTACATTGTTTTTCATTTTGTTTTATATACTATAATATATAATAAAATTTATATAATATATACTTAATATATTAACATATATATAATATAACTATTATAACATATAATATAACACATTATATAATATATATATCATATACAATACTATAATAATTATAGGTATATTAATAATAATATATAATCTTATATCTAATATCATTATGTCATAATAATTTATGTTATTAGATAAATATAATAAACATTAACATATAATAGTAATAATAATATTAGGTATTTTAAATATATATATATATTAATATGTATTTTTATTTACTAATCTAAGTAATAATTTTAATATATAGTTATTTCAGTTTCTTTTTATTTGTTTAACTTGTTTATAGTTTTTCTGTTGTTCTGTGTAGGGGGTGCTACTGGTAGAAGCAGGGATAAAAGAAGTTATTGGGAGAGACGTGAGAATATTCGCAAGTTTGTTGTAGGGGGTTGTTTTCACTTACATGGAGTTAAATTAAAAGCTGGTGATGTGCACATCAAAGACGCGCCATGTGGACAGACACTGCCTGTTAGTTTAGTTTTTTGTTTTCATCTCTAAATAAGAGGACGTGTAACTCCACTCTTCCAAAGGCATGAGGGAAACGGGCCAGGGGATGGAATAAGAATGGGGGAGGGAACCATTCCATGGGGGAGGGACGAGACTCCACCCGATTCACATATCCATTCCTTCCACATCTTATGGAATCAGATCGTCTTCGACCTCGAGACAGGACCTGCTCCTCCATTCTCCACCTCGCCCTCGTTGCTCTGTTCTAGTTTTAATTTCAATTGTGTCTGTAAATACATGTGTGTGTGTTTTTTTAATTGAATTGTGATGTTTGTTTTATTTGTCTTGTGTCGTTCATTCATCCTCATTTCGTGTCATGATCTCGAATCTCCAGAAATGGAGATCTAACTTGCGGGGCTAGATCCGGTTTATGAAACCCAACACAATATGGAGATCCACACATCAACACAATCACATTCTTTTTATTCTCCTTGGTAGATCGTGTCTACAGGTTAGATTAAGAGAGAGCAAGATCTTGCATAGGATGATTTTCCACTTTATTGTTTAATTCCTTCTCCCCTTCTTGTCTTGATTTCTCAAACTGAGAATCAAGATTGGTTGTGCGATGTGGTGGTATTAGTGGAATCATTCTGGATTGTGAGAAATTCTTTCTAGGATGACTTTGCTAAGTGAATCACCTTGCAGTCTGGAGGAACGTTTGAGTATTGAAGAAATTTGATGCTTGAGTGTTTAATTTCTAGGCGAGACTGGTGTGTGATACTAGACATCGATCATGCAATGTGAGAAATTGAGAATTGTTGATCCATTTCATAAGTTGATCTAGGAAAGTGAGTAGGGGGTGGATTAACCTGGGTTTGGCCTTTGTCTCTCTGACTATTATCTTGTCCTGGTGTCATATGTTTGTTATTTCCTTGTGTTCTGTCCGCGCCTGCTTTATTTCCCTGGGTTTTCCCTATGTTTCTATGTTCTTCACTTTTTCATCACTGTTTCCCTCTCCACTGTGCTCTTCAGCACTGATTAGTAATTTCTTAGGAGTTGTGTTTTTCTGTTTTCAAAATATCTAAAAAAATAAAAAAAGGTTTTCAGAATGACCACTTAGGCTCTCGACACAGCTTCCTTGCGAGCGACCCCGAGGTTAGACAATGTGTTATATCCTAGGTCTTTATAAATGTAAACTTGACCGTCCTTGTGACAAGGACACCCGTCAGACACCGACCAGCCATGGGAGGGGGGTGCGCACCATGGAGTAGTGGAGAGGGACTGGTCGTGATGGGAATAGGGGGAAGATGGTGTGCTAAAAAAATGGGGGGGTAAACCCTAACAAAAGAAAGAAATGAAAAAAAACTAAAATAAAATAAAAATAAAATTAAAAGAAACCAAACTAATATATTTTTTAATATTAATAATAATAATATTTATAAACTAAAACCTTAACAATAAAAATAAGAATGAGAATAACAATAATTGTGTAAAAGAAATTATATCCTCAGAATGATACCATTAAATAAAATGTCGACAATTTTAATGAGAATAATTAATGGTGATAATAATAATAATGTAAGGTCATAATAATAATGATGAAATTTATGATATTAGTATAAGTGGTAACAACCTAACATAATATTAACAATAATAATATGTATTTATGTATTAATAACTTAATAAATTTTATATTCTTAGTTAATAATAATATTATTATTAAATAATAATATTATTATTATCATTAAAACAATTTCTTAAATTTTATTAAACTTCTTATTTTCATTTATTTCAATTTCATTACTCATCGTCATTTTATTATTCCTTTCTGTTTTAACTCATTTCTGAAAGTCGGGCTAACCATGTGGTCTCAGAACCGTGCCCTATCCGTACGTCCGGTGACACAAAACCCAAAACACTCATAATAATAATAATAATAATAATAACAACAACAACAATAATAATAAGATAATTACAGACTTAATATACTAAATAGTAAACTATGCAATAATCAATTTAATAAAATTATAATAATAAAAATAATACTCTCAATTAAATTAGTGTCCAATATAATAACAATAACAATAATAATCTCAAGTGACATTAGTATTATTATTATTATTATTAAAACCACTCTTAATTCATTTAATTTCATTAATTGAACATTGACAAGGCACGCGGGGAACCGAGCGAGGCCGCGCGGTGACCCAAGCGAGGCCACGCGGCTTCGACAATGGCGCATTGAATGCTTTCAAGGCCAAAATGTGCATTTTTTGAATAAGCACTCAAAATTTTAAACTGTCTCCAACCCGGATCCTGACGAAACATTTACAAGGCCGAAAAAATAATAAAATAAAATAAATTTGAAGAAGTGAGAGTGTGACATGCACATGTTTTAGGTAGGTGAATTCAAGCATTTTCCTTTCCAAAGCATTCCATAAATACTTTATTTCTTTTAATTAATTTTTCTTTTAATGTGTTTCACACCTTAATTATGATTTCAACTAGTTTTTGGATAGTGTGTTCTATTGGTGAAATTTTCTAGAATTATTTTTTAAATCATGCTTGTGAGTGGTACTTTTAATTTTATTGATCAAATTTCAGTTTAGCTTTTAGAAGATAGAAATCTATTGATTTGTATGGTACTTTCACTTTGAAATTTTTTAGTAAACTCGTTAAGCCAATTGGTATCATTTCATGAATTGTGCGGGAGTTGTGAAACCTATTTTGGTAGGTCCTTGGTGTGTGTTTTCTTTCAAAAGAGCATTTCTATTGTTTAATTGGTTGGAATCCTTATTGTGCTACTTAGAAATGTTTTTTTATTATTTAAATGATTTATTAAAATTGTGTAGGTGATTGCAAATCATGTTTTGAAATATTTTTGGTGTGTGTTTTATTGGGTAATTTTATGGATTGGTAAGGTCATATCTCGGCATTTGTGTTAAAATGTTTTGGAAAGGTTTTAATAATTTTAGAGGGGCGTTCAAGTTTTTCTTAAATGATGTGAACAGTTAGTTTTGGTTTTAAAGTAGTTAGTTTTTGGTGGAAATGGATATGAGATATCTCATTGGTTGATTGTTGTGTCATTGGATGTTGGCACATCCATGGGTTCACTAGGTGCACACATGGATATGCTCACAAATTATAATGGCACCTTTGAAATGGTGTTTATTTAAATCCTTGATTTTTCAAATAATTCTTGTTTTCCTAAATGAGGTTTATTCTTTGGTGTGGTTCCCTTAAATGACTTTAAATGTACTTCTCAAGGAGTTGGCCCTTTTGGCCTTGAAAAATGGTTTGGTGTGTGTCTTGAAAGGATAAGGGCCCGTTTAAAAAATATGAAATGTTTGGGTGTGGTTGGTATCCAAGGGCCCATTTGGCACATTGAACTTAAAAGGTGATGTTGACTAAGATTTTATTAAAGGATGTGGTTTGTAAAATTGTGTGTCTGGTCGGAGTTTTAAAATGTTTTTAGAAAAATGGTTTCGACATGGATGTGGCGCAACAACCCGTTTGGCACTTTCAACTTTAGTGTAATGTTTGTGTTGATTCATTGAAAGGATAGAGTTTTGATCAATGTATGCCCATTTAATAAATTTAATATTTTGTAAAAGATATCAAATTGTTTTAATGATTTCATGGCATGAAGTCCCGGTTGGATCCTTTGATGATATGATGTATATATATTTTTGGGGCACCTCTATATGGGGGATATCCCTTATGGGTTATCGTATGGAGTGTCCATATTTGGGGTAGGCAAGTTCGGTGAGATGAGTCACTCGTGCGGGGGCCTCCTAATTACACAGTATTATTATAACCACCAAGGGTTCCTGGGTGACTTTTAGATGATCGAGTGACGGTTGTTGGCCAACCCTGATTAGACAGGTTGGTACCCCCTAGATTGGTGGTTAGGCTAGGCGGGCTTTACCACTAGATTGGTTAGTTTAGGGCGGCTAGTTGGTTATAGACTTATGAGCTTCACCATACACCGGCAGGTGGTTCTGAAACTGAGTACGTCCATGGGTCTTCTAGGGATGTTTAGGATCACCCATGGTTACTGCATTTTTTTCATTGCTTGTTTACTTTCCATTATATGAGTTTATTTCCAGCTTGCATTGTTTACTTGTTCTACTTTAGCTCAGCTTTGATATCTTTTGTTTTGAGTTTAGTTTATAAAAATACAAATTATTTTGGAAATTGTATGTCGCATGTGTTTGATTTTTAAATGAGAAAAGTATGTTACTTATTTTAAAATTTGAAAACCTTACTTTTATATTTGTATTTCAAACTTGTGTTAATGAATGGTTTTGGGGAAGGATACGTTGGATTATATGGTTTATCTTGGAAAACATAATGAGAATTTTTAATGCTCACACCTATTTTATAATTTTAGTTGCATGTTTCCTTTGATCGGGTTTTCTTGGTTGAGTTTCTCATTATTGGAGCAAGGTCAGCTTTTGGTTGGGAGGTGACCTGGAAGGTCACATGGAGGTATGTTGAGTTGTTCTGTTTATTTCTTTTCTGCTGCTAGAGTTCAGTTTTATTTTTATGTTTATTCTTGTTTATTTATTTATATTTTATGGTCTAAATCATTCCTAGCGATTAAATTTTGATGCTCGGCACTGGTTTCCAGCCCGTGGGGATCGTAAATGCCCCTAGAGACATGTCACAGACCAGCTCAAGTGACCGGTTCAGGGTTAACCCAGGTTGGTTCATGAAAAAATGGTATCAAAGGGGGGCCTTGTTATTTGGGGTGTCCGGTAGATGGATATTAGGACTCTCGGGACTCAGGATATAGGTACAAGAAGGACTTCATGAACCCTCGCTCGTTCTGAACCTCGAGTCGCTAGGGGTAGTTCGAGAATTGAGTCCTTCTCTCGTTCTGGTTTTTTTAGATTGAGGTATGACAACGAAGTCAAGCCGATGTTACATCATGATTTCACATGGAGTAATGACCCATGTGGAGTCTGAGTACACTATTTATGTTCCTTCTAGTTGTTGACGCTTACTTGGGGCATGGACCACTACCATGTCACTAGGCTAAGCATGATTACTAGTCCCTCACTCTGGTAGTATGCAAGTTGAGTGTCGTCTTGGTTCTGGTTAGTGTAAGTGCATTTTTAAAAGTGAAAAGGGTTTTTAAAATGAGAATGAATTCTTTTAAATTGATTTAAATTCGTGAAATGGGTTTTAAAACCAAAATCTCTTGGTCTAAAAATCTGGTGTTTTCTTGGAATTGGTTGAGAAATGGTTTGGGTGCAACTTCAGGTACTCGATGAACGTTTTCACGTGTTAGGAAATGCTTGGGAACTGTGTGTTGATGCATATGGATGAAAGTGGATAAAGACATGTGCAATAGTTCATGGGATTACTAGGGTGTGTACTTGGAATTAAAGGCTTGACCTTGTTTTTATAAAGTGATTTTAAAATGGGGAAATGATTTTTGGAAATTGAATTTGGTTTGAAAAGTGGGTTTGGTATTTGGAAAGTTCCCTTCAAAGAAGGTGGTTTTGAAATATAAAATGAAAAGGGGATTTTAAAAAGGGAATTTTTGGTTGTGTTTGTATTTTTTTGGTTTTTGAGACGGGTTTTTTGGATGAAAGCACTTTTAATGATGTTGCTTCGGCTTGATATTGGTTTGGGATCTTTGTTTTATATGTTATTCAGAAAATGTTACCTAGAAAGGTCCCCAAGGTTTCTGATAAGTCATGCCCAATTTTTTGTCCTTCTCGGACGTTGCCTCTCATTCATTGTGATCAGGGTCCGTTCGAGGTAGCATAGTGGCTTGAAGAGGTCGAGCACATCTTCAGGGTATCGGTAACTCCTGAAGCTATCAGAGTGTGTGTTGTTTTGGGTCTGTTTGAAGGTCCAGCTCTAGAAGAATGGGAGTTGTTCACCCCGCCATCAATGCAAGTCGAGATGACGTGAGATGTCTTTAAATATTTCTTCGTCTGATGGTTTATACATGAAGAGTTGAATACAAATAAAAGGGAAGATCTCATGCGTATTCAACAAGGCCAACGGACGGTGAAAGCATATGTTGACCATTTCAAGGAACTGGTTTCCTTTTCTCTAGAGGTAGTGTCACAAGATTTGATGAAGACTTCCCTCTTTTTTGAGGATTTTCATCCAGAGATCAAGGAGCAGGTCTTCCCTTCTAAATACCATCGTTTCGAGAAGTTGGTGGATGAGACGTTCCAAGCTGAGTTGGTCTCTGGAATGCAGATGGTTAGAAATCCAGCGTATCTAGTTGCTCGTGAAGGTTCCTCATCTGGTGAGTAGGGTGTGCCAGAGGGACCTGTTTCTAAAGAGTCCCCTCCAGTGGTTATGGCTTCCAGTTATTCAGACTGTTCAATGGTGTGCCACTAGTGTGGACGTTTAGGGCACACTAAACAATCATGTCACATCCCTCCGAAGACATGCCATCGTTGTGGGTTTCTGGGTCATCTAGAGAAGTTTTGCAGGAAGTGTCGCCTGAAGAAGACGTTGTGACCGGAAGAATTCAAGTGCCTGATTGTGAGGCAAGAGATGCTTCATCCATCAGAGCCCCAGCAATAGGTCATGGGGTGAAGCTCGCGCACATTCAAGAGTTTCCTGGGGTGTGAAGCCTTGGTCTGTGTTTTTTATTCCGTGTTGGTAGTAGAACAATTAAAGTCTTTCCACTCTTGTTTTTCTATTGTTAAAATTTTACTATTATTGAGAGTTCATCGTTCGATGGGGAAATTTTATGAACTTGTTCTATTATAATCCAAATAGTTCTGTTTATTTGATTATGGTTTTATGAATTGTTATTTTTTCTTAAAAGTGTGTTTGGCCCTTGTCTAGGTTGATCTTGGTTTAGCTGTGTTCGTTTGGAGATGTAAGCACCTCTGGAAGAATTAATGTTTGTGGTTATGCTCGGGTTTATTGCTTGGGATAAGTTCTGCTTGGAGGTTTTTCTTTAGTGTTGGGGGTTTTTGGTCTGGGTCGAGAGTTCCAGGTTTCGGTGAAGGTGTTGTTCGCTCGTGATGTAAAACATAGTTTGGATTGATTGAGAGTTCTTGCATCGCCCCCACCCCCTTCCTGGGGTGATATGTTTGGGTGTTAAAATTTCCACACTAGTTGAGTTCTTGTGGTGGGGAGAACCCTCTCGTGTTCTCCTACTCTCTTGTATTGTGGTTTCTTTCGGTTTCAATCGGGTGTAGATTCTTGTTTTGTCTATTGTTCGACTGGGTGACTTTCTGGGGGTAGAAAGTGTTTGTGGTGGGTAGAATTGTCACACCCGACTTTTAAAATTAATTTTTACTTTACTATTTATTGGTTGCAGGTTCCCGCGCAAAGGTTCAGGTTGGGTCCCGGTTTAAATTTTTTGTCATTTACCAATTCTGCTGGGTTTTGGACCCATGCATGGTCACTGCACGGTGGACGGTAGCTGCACAGTCGGCCCGGGTGCCTGTGCAAATGTCTAATGGTTGAAATAAACAAAGTTTTATGTGAGTAAGATGAGTTAAATATTTAAAACGTAATAATAATTTTATTATTGTGTAGAAAATAATATTGTTATAATTAAGGTTTGTTAATAATATTTTTATTATTTAAAAATTGTTTCTAATATAGTTAGTAATAAATTGTTGTTATTATTTCATTATTGTCATTGTTATTTATATTATTATTGTTATGACTATTATTTTTTATTGTTATTAATTATTATTATTATTATCTTTATTATGGTTATTTTTTATTATTTTTATTTCTCATTTTATTATTATTATTATTTTTATTATAAAATGAAAAAAAAGAATAGGAAACCCTAATCCCGCGGCATCCCCCCCCCACCCCTTGTTTCTTATATTCGGCGCACCACCCAGCAGCTACTCCATGCGCCCTCGTCCGCTCCTCCTTCGCCCCCGTCACCCCACCGCCCTCGCCTTCTCCTACCCCAGCCCCGTGCTCGCCCCCTCTGACCCTCCGCGCTCTCCCTAGCCGCGCTGGTTCCTGACCGCGATCCAACCCTCGATCCTTCTTCTTCTCTCCGTGGCGCACGACCCTTCGGACTCACACGCCTCCTGCAGGTTTCTCTCCCCCGGCCGCCTCTGGCTCCTCCGCGCTCGCCCCCCGCCGCCTACGGCCCCTCCACAATATGGCCCTCCACCTCTCGCCCCCTTCAGGTCCCCACCACCCTCGTCTCATGCTCCCCGAGGAAGTCTCGGTCTGGCAAAGCCTAAGACACCGACCCCCTTTATCAAGGCTTTTTTTAGTAGTGCTGATAAATTTGGGTCTTTATCAACGCTTTTTTTACTAGCACTGATAAAGGGTATATTTAAAAAAAGAAATATTTCATTAAAAACAATATATTAATTATTAAATATAATATATATGTATTAAATATGTTTTAGATAAGTATAAATAGATATTTACACTTAATATATAAGATATTTTGTGAAATTTGCTTATAAATAATTAAAAAAATATATTATTAATCAATAATTTTGCTAATTATTATCGACTAATAGTCATTTAATAACAATTTGAAGACATAAAAAATTAAAAAAAAATTATAAAAGATATAAAATAAGTCAAAAACGTAACTCAAACTTCAAGCGACATAACTTTTGATTCGGGTGTCCGTTTGAGCTCTACCACATATTAAATCAAATCTTGCGATGAGCTCTACGTGTTAGTGAATCAAGGGAAACTTTTGTCACATTTTTTTAGTCCAAAAAAGGTCGAGAAGGCCTCTAAAACTGAGTTTTTAGTTGGGATATCCAATTTTTTTAATATTCGATGGATTTTTAGCCTCGCTTGAGGGGTTCTTTTTTTTTTCCTTTTTTAGTGGGTAATGAATTTATTCCCAAAGATTACATTCATATTGATATTATGGATTTAAAATATTATCATTTTTCACAATCTATTGTTATTTATAATGAAATATATAACAATATATACATATTTTTTTATATATTCACACATAAAAAATTAATTTTATAAGTAAATAATTAAACATATTTGCATATAAAATATATTTCTCAATATATAAGGCTTATCTAAATAAAAACTAATATCCATTTTATTTAAAATACAAATATGTGAATATTTATATACCTACATAATGTGTGTGTGTGTGTCTATTTGTGTGTGTTTGTATTAACAAAGTGAGATATATTATCTATATATTCTAACATATGTATATACATATTAATATATAATACATGTATATATATATAAATATGTATAATTATACTTACAGATACACATATATAATATATGTGTGTGTGTGTGAGGGTGTTGTATATTTGTATGTATGTATTTATTTATTTATAAACACCAAAAAATATATTTTATAAATGTATTTAATACTGATCTTATAAATATATATTAATATACGAATCATATACAGATGAAATAATATAACTAAATACAAATAAATAAATAGATATAAATATATATTAATATACAAATAAATATATAAATATATAAATATAACTATATATGTGTATATATATATATTGAGCTAATTTTATGTCTTTAAATTCAGTCTTTCTCCTACCTCTTCTATTTTATGACTTTTGACATGAAATCAATGTCAAAACAATATTTAATAGCGATGAATGTAATTGAATCAGATTAAAAAAATCCAATTTATAGATTGAGGTTATTCTTAATGTGTATTTATTTAATCTCACACTCCTCTTTGAGATTTTAAGTCCATACGAATAAATTCAAATGAGATGGATTATATTTCTAGAATCTTTATTTTAAGAGATTTCAATAGACATATTATTTTTAATTTTTTGAATTCAAGTTCGGAAGAGAATTTAGAGCGAGGTTTTATCATTATTTTTTATTAACATTTTACACACATCAAAAAGTGAATACAAAAATTTAAAATAATATACGATTATTTATATTAAAAATAAATGAGTCCAATGAGACTATGAATGGAACGATCCCATGTAAAAAATTAAAGATATTAACAAGAGAAATATTTATGAATTATACTACCTCTCAGAATTTCTTGGCCCATAATAAATGATTTTGATACTGAATGTTATATTTTTTAAATCCTTGTATCAAGAAAAATCTAACAATTTTTTGGGAAAAAAAAGTCAAAGCGCCAATTGAATTGACGTTTGACCAACCCAGATTCCCAAATATAAAAACTTGAAACCCCTTTAACTAAAAAAAATTAAAAAAACCCACCTGCTAAAATTGTCTCTAAGATTTTAAGGCCATACAAATAAATTCAAATGAAATGGATTATATTTTTAGAATCTTTATTTCAAGAGATTTCACTAGACATATTATTTTTAATTTTTTGAATTCAAGTTCGGAAGATAATCTAGAGCGAGGTTTTATCATTATTTTTTATTAGCATTTTACACACATCAAAGAGTGAAGAATAGAATTTAAAATAATATATGATTATTTATATTAAAAATAAATGAGTCAAACAAGACTATGAATGGAACAATCCCATGTAAAAAATTAAAGATATTAACGGGAGAAATTTTTATGAATTATACTGTCTCTCAGAATTTTTTGGCCCATAATAAATGATTTTGATACTAAATGTTATATTTTTTAAATCCTTGTACCAAGAAAAATCTAAGAATTTATGATTTGTATCAATAAAACCATCAAAAATCTGTGATTTTTTAAAATCCTTGTATCAAGGAGAATCTAAAAGTCATACCGCCAAATGAATTGGTGGTTGACCAACCCAAATGCCCAACTATAAAAACCCGAGACCCGTTCCCCTTTAACTAAAAAAAAGTTAAAAACCCCCATCGACTAGAATTGCCTGCTTCGCTTCGATTACTTCGTCAATGTCAATGTATGCATCGACTGCCCCCATCGCCCCCAAGAGGAGCAGCATTGAGTTCCTGCCTAGAGAGTCCAGCGGCTTCGATGCTGACAAGTGTAGCTGCGGCAGGGATATGAAGAAGGGTGGTGGCGGTTCCGCTGTCTTGCGTCGCCGGAGCCGGAGGGTAAGTGCACGTTCTGAGAAGATGAGATGGCGAACCCTACTCTGCGTGTGCACGAATATTCTCTTGCTCCTCCTCCTGCTTCAAGGGTTCCAGACGGCGAAGATGTTGCAATTACAGGTGGGTTCGGTGGATAGGAAGTTTGTGAATGAAATTGGGGGTTTAAAGCAGGAGTTTAATAAGAAGATCGAGGAGATGAGCGTTGAATTGGCGAATGAGGTGCGGAGGCTGGATTCTAGGAGCGAAGGTCTGGAGAACGCTGTGACTGAAATGAATAATAATAGGATTACTTTGGATGATGTGAGAGGTGCAACAAAGATGGTTGTTGACGAGGAGATTGAGAGGCATGCTGCAGACGGGGTTGGGATGGTTGATTATGCATTGGCATCTGCTGGGGGCACGGTTGTTCTGCATTCAAAGCACCCGATCACCAGGAAGAGTGGTGCATGGTTTTACTTTAGAAAATCAAATGGGGTTCACAGTGACGCCGTGAAGATGCTGAAACCCAGCTTTGGTGAGCCGGCCGAGTGTTTTCCACTGAAAGGAAGCAGTGGGTTTGTCCAGATCAGGCTGAGGGCGGCTATAGTTCCTGAGGCTATTACCTTGGAGCACGTGAGGGAGAGCGTTGCTTATGACAGGTCAAGTGCGCCCAAGGAGTGCCGGATCTCGGGGTGGATGGAGGATCCCAACCCTAAGTCCCGGATCTGGGGGTGGATCAAGGGTCCCAACCCCAAGTCCACGGACGGTCCAGATGGAAAGATCCCGCTGGTTGAGTTCACTTATGACCTCCAGAAGAGCAATGCGCAGACCTTCAAGGTGGTGGATTCTGGTGACTCGGGCCCGGTGGACATGCTCCAGCTCGACATTGCGTCAAACCATGGGAACCCTGAGCACACCTGCATCTACCGGCTGCGAGTGCATGGCCGTGAACCGAGCTCCCTCCCGCCTTGACTTGGCCACACCGCTCCCGGTCTCTGCTTTTGGTTATCAATTTTCTATTAGTCATTCAGGTCCAAGTGACCGGTTGTATATAGGTCCCCCTCCGTTATTTCTCCTTTCATTTATCTCAATAAATTCCATTTCAAAAAAACCATACATGAAAAACCCAAAGCCGAAGCAGCGAGAGGGACGGGGTGGAGGGGAAGAACCATGTAAACATTTTGTGCTAGATTATTTTTTTTTCTTTTTGTTTTCTACCTAATTTTCATAAGGCAAGTAACCAAAATGTACGTACAAATCAAAATTAAATCTAAAACTGAATCATGTTTTTTAAATACCATGTTTTATAATATACCAAGAAAATTACAGCGTTTTATGATAAAATTTTAGTAATATACATGGTTTTTAAAAGGTGAGGGTCATGCCCACTTTATTAAAGAAAATAAAATAAAGAGACAATAGGAGGGGAAGAAATGACAGAAGCATGCTAAAACAAACTCAGGAACTCGACCAACTCAACTATCCTAACAATTTTTTATTAGTTTTTTTAATTAAGAAATATTAAAGATTCCATGACCTATTTTAACTAATTTTTTTAGAAGTGTGAAAAATAATAATACATTTATGAAACATGAATAATTATTGAATGATGAAATCTATAAAATTTTCCTATATTTAGTGGAATACAATTAAAAAAACAATATCAATTAATTATTACATCTAAAAAATATTTAATGATTCAATAAAAAAATAAAACTCATTCATTATAAAAATGTTATGTCAATAACCTGCATATTATTTTTCATGAAATCACATTATACGTAATTTTTTCTTTATTGAAAGACCCATACCTTATATTTATTGAAATCACAAAACAAGTAATTGAAGAACATATATCTGGTTTATTTTTCATTCAATCACAAAATAAGAATTTTTATCTTAATTCCAGGGAATGATTCTTATTTATTTTTTAAGAAATCGCATGACATATATTTTGTTCCTAATTGAAGAACTTAATTTCATCTTATTTTTCTTGTAATTACAATTCAAATATTATGTGTTTAATTGAAGCATGTTTCATTTTTTATAGCTTTTAAAATAATATTTTGATTAAATGAAACCTACCGACGACGTCGCCGTCCTATCACCACCGTCGAGGTCGCCGTCCGAACGCCACACCAGTCGTGGAAGCCCGTCTGAGCCCATCATAGTCGCAGCACATCGAACGGGTACCCATCGGACACCATAGTGTTGTGAACGACATCGATGACCGCCACAAAAACCATACATGAAAAACCCAAAGCAGAAGCAGCGAGAAAAACCCTAGAGGAAGGGGAGAAAAAATAATATAATTAATATAATAATTTAAATATATATATATATATATTATAATATATGTTCGTATCTGTCTAAATAAAATTATAAGTAGTGTGGTGGTATAGGTGTTAGAGTTTAATGGTAGAAAACTAGGATTGAATGTCACTGGCGACAAGTTTTCTTAATTTTCCAAGATTTATCGACACATGAAAGGTTCTTGTAGAAATAGATTCCACATGGACTAACCTACAACCATGTTATATTCCCATGGAGATAAGTTCCACATCAATTTCCTTATGACCATGATCATAACACCTATAGTCATAGTCAAGGTGGAAAAATCCCCAGAGACTTGTGTCATGGCTCAATTAGCCATAAACATCACACCCTTGGTCATATCCATTTTTTCTATTTTCGAATTATGGACTATAAGGATTATTTAATTGAGTTATCATCCCAATATCCCTTATAAAATCAATGAAATCATGGTTAGGATACTCCTTTCCTTGATTTGAGTATAGTTTCTTTATCTTCCTACCAAGACGATTATATAATTAATTTTTGAATTCATTAAATTTATCAAAGGAATTAATCTTATACCTCATTAAGTACACAATTCCTTATCAACAAAATCCACCGATAAAATTTAATAAGAGTATCCACCTCAGGCTTCAACTAGAAAATATCCACGCATGTATATATGAACTAATTCTAAAATATTTGTGTCCATTTCACCCTTTCCATTAAATAGAGATTTTGTCATTTTTACTTGTAAAAACATAACATATATCCAAGGGTTTTAGTTCAAAAGAATCTAAATATCCCTTCTAATATATCTTTGTCAAACAATTATTTTTTACATGAACATGTTGATAATGCCACAACTAGGTGTGATATGAGTCATGTGAACTTGATTCGTTATCGATTTACAACACTTGATTTTCATATTCTAATACATAAAGACCATTATTCAAATGTGGCATCCCATAACATATTCTCTATTTATAAAAGTAGTGACTCTTATTTCCAAAATTTAAAATGAAGACATTTGTGTCTAAAATGGACATGGATATTATGTTTTTTGTTACACTAGAAACATAATAACAATTATTTACAACTATAATTAAACTTATTGGTAAAGTGATATGGTAGTCTCTAATATCCAATGTAGTTAGTCTTTCCCTATTGGTAGCTCAAAGATCCACCTCACCTTTAATAAATTTCTAGAATCTACTTGGTTCTTGTATTTAGATACTTATTTGTGCACTAAAATTTATATCTAATATCTTACATTTGATAATTAATTCACTAGAAGATTCCCCCTACTTATTCACTAAGGAACAATTATTAATCTAATGGACCTTATGGACACATGAAAAACACATTTCATCTTTTTCCTTATCTTTTCCATTAACATGTATAACATGTGTAATTCCTATTGGTGGGTATGTTCTCATAACCTACCTTCTTGAAAAATATCAAGTGAAAACTTCATAAGAAGAATTATCAATGTCCTTTGATCCCCTTGAATCTAATATTCAAACATCATCTATTTCCCATCATACAGATTTCATCTAGACCATGGGAATAATGTTTAAGAATAATAGCATCTGTAGGTTACCATTATACTAGGGAACTGATATAACCTTACAATGATATAGATACTCTAAGGAAATTATTACATGAATTTCACACATAATAACAAGAATCGTGTGACAATATATTTATTAATACTCAAGTATCTTAATATAAAGTAAATCGAAAGTAAAGAGTTAGGTTTTTCTAGTGAACCAACTCCAATAAACTCTCCCTCGCACAAGATCCAAATGCTAACAACTTTTAATATGCTATCTCTCTTATGATATTTAAGCTTCTATTGAGATAAGGTTTTAGTCAATAGTTCTATAACATTATCTTCTATGGAAACTCTACTCACTATGAACTCAATCCTATGAGAAAAATATCTCAAGAGGTGATACTTACAAAGTATATGCTTTATCCATTGTTAGTCCCATGGATCCTTAGATAGGACCATCACTGCACTATTATCATAATAAAGTGTGATAGTATGTTTACTTTTATTTACCACATCAAGATCCTAGATAAATTTTCATATCTAAATTACTTATTTAGCTACATCAGAAGCAAAAATATACTTGAACTCTCCTATTTAATTGGTGAACACCTACAATTTAAAACTCTTCCAACTCACATATCCTCCACTAAGATAGAACACATTCCCTAACTATGATTTTAGATCATTTTGATCTTTATAAAAACTAGCATATGTGTATCTACTGATGGCTAGTTCCTTATATCCTCCATAAAATCATAACATATCCTTAGTATGCCTTAAAGATAATCTTTATATCCATCCAATTCATCTATAAAGGGTCTTCTTGATATCTGCCTACTATGATCAAGGTGTATGCAGCATCAAGTCTGTTATATAGAATTGTATCCATGATAGATCTTATTACTAATGCGTATGGAATCCTTCTCATTCTCTCTTTCTTATTTTATTTGAGGACACATTTTCTTTGAGAAATGTATACCATGTGACACGAGAAAAAAATCCCATATTGGATTGTTTCATATTAAATATGTTTAGTTACTTATCAACGTATGCACCTTGAATTAGTTCAAGTAGCATATTAGATATATAATGATGGATCTTGATCCATATAATTTAATGTAGGTTGATTCACTAAAGTCTTTCATGAAGAATCATTTATTGAATCACATCTTAACTGACTATAAGACTAGTATCTCATTTCCATCAGTAATTATTCCGCCTATGAGGTGGCACATTTTGGGTCATGATGAAATGGTCTGACAAGGATCATTACCCACCCCTCTTTCTAGAGATAGTTTCTGGTCAAATTCCCCATTTCTTTTGTTTTGACTGATTCTGCATCATTTTTCTTTAAAATAAGGTTGGATTAACCCCACAAGGACTGGTCAATTCACCCTTTTCGCATTGCAAGGGAGGTGCCACAGTCAGTCGGTCCCAGCGGGTGATTGTGTGGGGTCAAGTACTTGTGAAACCAGTCCTCCTTTGATATAAATTCCTTGGATGGTCTCCAATAGGTTTATTCATGGAGCCAGGAACACCCAATAGCCCTAGTATCCATGATTCATGGACCTGCTTTCCAAAGGAAGGTGCTCATTAATTGATGATTCAGCCAACGACACTTGAGGACTCCATTGGTCGAGAGGATGGGAAGTCAGGATCACTTTACCCTTCTAAGGGCAGATTATTGCCTGTTCTAGGACACTCTTATAGATTTATGTTGTTTTCATATGTTCGTGAATCCTTGGTTCATTCCCGAAGAGTGTGTCCATGGGATACCCTTGGTTTGAAAAATCATCTTAGGCATGAATATATCTAATGCTACAAAGGTGATGCTGTCTTGAGCCATACAATAAGGCTCTCTGGAGTTTATCGTCTTCCAGGGGGATGGAAGGTGACTTGATGTTGGGATCATACCCATAATATGGCTTTCCTATGTATCCTCAGGAGAGTAATAGAAACCCATGTAGTTAATAATTATCTAGGGCTTACGCATGGAAGATTCCCATTTGAGGGGCGCATGGTTGGGTGAACCCTTTTGGATAGGCACCCTTTTGATCTTCGACCTTCAGGTAGGTGTCCTACGTATCCTAGTTTGATCAGGAATCAGAGTTCTTATAGTTCCTAATTGTTGGGTATTACACATAGAATCTCCCCATTTGGGGATCATGATTGGGTGGACCCTTCGGGATGGGCACCTTTTTGAGCTCGGGCCTTTAGGTAGGCTTCCTACCTATCATAGTTTGATCAGGAATTAGAGTTATTGTAGTTTAGAATGTTTGGATGTTGTGATCGTCACAAACCTCTAATCTCACGTGAGTCATGATCAGTGTGAGAAACAAGAGGATGTGAGAGATCCAACCAACCACATTCTTCCTCTCCTGTTGGTGGGAGAGGGAGATCCCATGGAGGAAAAGGTTGGGGCGACGGTGGGTGAGGGTGCCGAGCGATGAACCTTTCAATGTGAAATGACATTAAAGGTCATGTGGCTCGACGTTGGAGGATGGGAGACTTACCTCAGTGGGAGTTCCCTAGAATACATCCCGGGAAGGGGAAGAGTTTCATCCTCATCAAAAGGATAAGTGAACATAACTCCTTTGACTAATCAATATTCCTTATTTAATGGAAAATCAAGTGATCACCCTTAATCCCTAGAACGTGGAGGTTCACATCGGCATACCAAGGTTGGACTCCGGGTTATTATGGGAATGTAGACCCATGGAAATTCATGAAGCCCGAAACATTGTGGGGAGAGCCTTCGTGACTTTTCTTACCATGGGTATGTAGAATCAAAGGGGTGCGCTGATGAACTTGATGGTCTAATCATATGGGTAATGTGGATTTAGAGGAGGCTTTGGCCTGATGTTAGTGGTCAAGTTCATAGAGGGACCATGGAGGACTGGACGGTATTAGAAGGGTGAAGTTGGAATCTGAGGAAATAATACCTGAAAACACCCCATTCTGCATACCGATTTCTTATACGTTATGGGGGAGGCTTTAGATACCATAGTGGTATGCGGGAAGAGGGGTAGTCCGTGTACCGATGCGGTACGCAGGCATGGGTATAGATCATTGCGTACCATAGTGGTACATGGCCCACCATGCCTCTTTGGATTCCATCCGCGTACTGATGCAGTACACAGCATGGGGTTCAGTCTGCGTAGTGGTACACTATGCAGAGCACCATATTGAAGGAGGGTCTGTGGGATTATCATTTACAGGAAGCTCATCTGTGAGTAGTATATGGTTCATGATTTTACCATTTAGGTTCATAGTTCTATTATTATTATTATTCAGTTCCCCCATTTTATAGTTTGTGGCCGGATGTACCTATGGGGAGTGTGTTTTGTGATTTAGGCTTTACTGATAAATCAAGACTGAAGTCAGAATCTTCTTCGAACTCTTTCTTCAAACCTTTGAGTCCCCTTCAAGCTTTCATCATTCATCCTCCTCAATTCATTATGTGCTCCATTTTATATATAATTAGGGAAATTGTATCTATGGACATGCGTCACCATTTGTGGAGGCCCATGAAGAGATATACTGATCCGCGGAAGACTCAGTAAATTGGGATTTTCAAAGGCTGCGGTTCGCGATCATGGTTCACAGAACCCTGCCTGTTCTCTTCATCCATGAACTAATGATTTTGCGGGATGGTACACGAATGGCCTTCACACGCATGAGTCCCTCGGTGACGTGGTTTGCGGTCCGTTGGGTTCATTCTCCTTCACTCTGTGCACCAGCGCCTTATAGATCATTCTATATACCTGATAATTCATGATCTAGGCGGTCCACATACCCTTCTCGGTGATGGTATACGGGGCATTTGAAATTCTTTCAAAACTTTAATTCTTTCAAGTTTCTTCTAACATTTTCAACTCAATTTGAGTCTATTCACCTTTTTAGACTTTTAGAAGTACTTTCTTCCTTCTACAAAGTGATTGTGGTGGTATTTCATTCCCTTGGAAGATTTTTCAGGACCCTACCAATGCCCCCATCAAAATGGGGTCTATTCAGAATGAAATGTAGACTATTATGATATAGAAGTGATTGAACTGAAACGGTTCGTGGTAAAACAGATAGGCCCAATATGAGGGGACCACGCCTATATATAAGGGCCCAAATCATTTGTCTTTTACTATTTCTCATGGAGAAAAGTGATCTCAACTTCCCCGGCTTCCTCTACTCTTTTGTACCATGTCCCTTGCGAAAATCCTTTTCAAGAACCACTTCATACGTTCTGTGAACCAAACTTTCCACCATTTTTATGTATGCGTGCCGAATTTTGGGTTTCGTTAATGGAATTGTGTATTTTTTAAGATCAAAATATGGATTCCGCATAGGATAATGTTATGCTTCTTGTTTGTCCACATTGTAGTGACTCGGGTTTTGGCCCTGTCATACTTTGGAATATTCCTATGAATAATTCCAGAGCTAGGCGCGAAGACGGCATGCGATTCCGATGCCCGGTGTGCCCGGAATAAATTTTATAAAAATATTAATTATTTCAGTATTATGCACATTGAGAGGGTGTGATATCTCATAAACGGTGGCTCCAAAAAAGAATCTGAGGTCACGTTTGCATCTGGAGCGTGCCGCTTACCCTAGGTGGGGTGTAAACTTTGCAGGCGCCGACCTGCCGTGGAGAAAAGCCACCAGTGGCGTTTTCGTAAATAAATGGAAAAGTTTATTTACGAGCATCGGCTCGAATAACTCCTGAAAAAAGTCTCAGATTGAAATTTTGAGTTCGTCGTTGCGTTCAGAACGCCATGTTTACCCTAGGCGCGACATAATTTTAGTCGGCGCTGGGTGCCGGGTCGGAGGCGTGTTGGCGGGGAGTGAAGATGAAGTTTTTATTTAAAAAAAATCAATCAAGCTTCTTCTCCCACAACCCCTACGCACAGGCAAAACAAACCCCTCCCCTACTCCTTCATTTCTTTTTCAATCGAGCCTCGGGTGTCCGTTTTCAGTGTTGATCGTCAGCGGATTGAGCTCCAGCACGTCGCAGGCGTCGTTCTGCACCCGAAGCTTCGGAGTTTCGCCCGTGAGGTAGCCGGTTTGAGTTTTAATCCCCCAATAAAATTTATGCTTCAAATTTCTTCATTTTTTTGTCGTAGTAGGGAATATCGGGTCCCGAGGGTCGTGTAAGAGGTTTCATATCGCAAAACGAACCACCGGGGTGCCCCCGGCGGTCCGTGGAAGTTCCGTCGGCGCAGCACCGGCGCAGCGGTGCCGGTGTCGGTGGATCCGAAGTGGTCCATAGCGGCCAGATTCCTGGGACGGTGTCCCGTCGGCCTCGCCGGCAGAGCGCGGTGTCACGGCGCACCACGCGGCGGAGGTCCGCTGGCCAGTGCGGGCCAGCGTCGGTGATGGCCGGTCCGGCCCTCTTTGAATACACGGGGGTTTTAAAACCCCCGTATTTTGCTCCCTGGAGGTCAGATTCACGTGAAGTCTATGGCGACGCGACCCTGGAGACGAGGAGAACTTTTTATAGTAGGTTTGGTAGTTTTAAGTTTCGAGATCGTGGCCCGGGATCTTGAAACGTCAAATAAAATAATAACATTTTATTATTATTCGACTTCGGGCCGCCGTATCTTCTACCCGGAGCGTCCGATTGGCGTGCCATCAGTGGAATTGAGACCCTGATTGTACAACGGACTTTTCTTGTTGGTTTTCAGGTGTTGGGACCAAGTTTGGGGTGCGGGCCCCATGAGGCCGGGTTTAGGGCGTTTACAGAGAAACACAACTTTCTCACCAGGAGTCCGATTTTGGTGGATGAATAGTCGATCCTGTGTGTTTTTCCAAGAGGACTGCAATGATGCAATCCATTCAATGGGTTTCGGGACCGAGGCGTGGGCCCCACCCAAGCTGGCTTCGGTGAATAATACCTTTTTCACCGGGGGTCCGTTTGGGACGAATGAGTAGTGGATCTCGTGTGTTTTTACAAGGGGATCGCAGTGGTATGATCCACTTGATGAGTTTCAGGATTGTTTTGTGGGCCCCGTACAGGCTAGCTATGGTGAATAGTGTCATTTTCACTGGTTGTCTTTTTTGGGTGAGTAAACAGCCTATCCTGCGTGTTTTTCTGCGTAGATTGTGATGGTGGCCTCAGTATTGGTCTTGGAGGTGCGTTGTGTGGAATTGTGGTGGGTCGCTCGGGTTAGAGACTTTTGGACCAACAGTGGTTGTGGGTACTCCCTTGGCTCATTCCTACGAGGTTTCACGTGACATCACAACCTTCTTATAAGTTTGGGATCCTCTCGATGGGATGTTTAATCTTTTAGAGTTGTGGCATCCCTCTGGTGGGCCTGGAGTGGGATCCTCTAGCATCGTTTCCCTAGATCGGGTTATTGGTATCGTTGTGACCGCTTATCCACGAGCGGAGATCCCCTATCTAGCAGGTTAACTCCGTAGGGTTTGTGGTATCATCAGGAATATGATCCCATACGTAGTGGTCCGTGCTCAGTAGGGTTGTGGCATAATTGGGTATATGATCCCCTACTCAGTATGGGGATTATAGTAGGGTTGTGGTATCGTCGGTTATACGATACCCTACTCAGCACGTGGTGTCGGTAGGGTTACGACATCGTTAGTTTGATCCCCTACAACGCGAGATATACTAGATAGGGTTTCAGTATTGTCCTGAACATCGTGACATGGGTGGCGATCCTCTATCTGAGTGATCTATTTCTGTTGAGCTCCAGATCGGGTTGTGGTATCCCCCAGCGGATCCTAGGAGTGATCCCCTATCCACGAGCTCTACGAATGCCAGATCAGGTTGTGGTATCCCCCAGTGGACCCTGGGAGTGATACCCTATCTGTGGGATCTTCGTATACTGGTGTGGGTTTTGGTATCCCCTAGAGGACCCAAGTAGCGATCCCCTATTCGAGGAGTTTGTAGTTTATGTTGTTTCAGCGATTTTTCCTCAGTGTCGATATCTGACGATCGTGATCTCTCAGGTGAGCGTCTGAGATATTTGTGTGGGACCCGATGGAGTGTATCTCTCGAATGAGTGTCATCTGGGATGACTATGATCATGGAGTGTGTTCTCCATGTTGTGAACCATTGCTGGTGATAAGGTCGGTACCTCATGTGGTTTGGTGCGTGAGCTGGGTATATCTGGATTGTTCATGGTGTATGTATGGGCATACACCTGATATGAGCTGACTAGTTGTGTTTAGCCGAGGATGGTCATGAGATGGAGTTTCTCTCATCTGGGTTCCCTCTGGATGAGATGAGCAGACTGTTTATTTTCAGTTTCACTCTTTTTTTTGGGTTTTTGGGGTGGCTACTGAGTATTGTTATACTCACTCATGTACAGGCTTTACCTGCACATGTTTGTCTCTTGTGCAGACCACAGGCCTTTCGACGGTGTCCTAGGAGGACCCAGAGCAGGTGGAGTTGAGTGAACGGGACTGACCATGGAGTCTTACCGGTGATGTGCCAAAGAGCTTTCCAGTGGTGGTTTTGGTAGTGTTTCCCTCCTTCTGAGTAGGTTGGAAGCTTCATAGTTTTCTTTTGGTGGGCCATATTTTTCCCTTTTGTACTTCTATTGTACTCTGGTTGTGGGATAGTTGTATGCATGAATTTACTTTTCAGTTTAATATATCTCTGCATTGTTTCATGGAGGTGTATGTGGGTGCATGTGTATAGGTACCTTAGGCTAATTCCTCCCTTGTGTGTGATAGCCTACTCAGTGCTAGACACCAGCCCCTGGCCAATTGGAGGTGGGCTTGGGGAGTCGCAGCTTGAGCCCCATTGGGTTGGGTCGTGATAGAGTGGTATCAAAGGAGGTTCCACCTTTGAGATCTCAGAGTGTAGCTGGTCTAGCTGTGAGTTTGGTTTGGGTTTCATAGCGGCAGTGTGAGGATGTTTCAGGTTTGGATTTTAGGCCAGGGACTCCAGTGTTAGGGCGGTGGCCGACATATCCATACATCAGGACTCTGATAACCAGCCTTTCGAATCAGGACCTTTGGACACTAGTCGTAGGGACATAACAGTTCATGCATCTTTTAGGACTAGGTTTTTGGGTTTCCCTTGTTCTTATTGGGTCATCTATCCAGATATACCCTTTGACTATGAAGAATCTTGAATGTATTTCAGGATGCCTCCACGACGACAGCCAGTGAGGGTTCTGTAGCAGGATTGTGGTGATGATCCACCCCGTGTAGAGGCTATAGACCAGGGAGCAGGTTCTGAGGCTTGACCTCTAGGTGGTCTGCCAGTTGAGCCACCACCTGTCGAGCAGCTGGTTGTGCCGGCAGTGCAGGATGAGGTTGCGCATAGGCTGAGTGCGCTATAGGAGTTCCAGAGGCAATGACCTCTGAGGTTCTGAGGTGATCCAGACCCTCAGGTAGTTAATGACTAGCTCAAAGCAGTCACCCAAGTTTTCCGCCTAGTGAGGACACCTTCAGATAAGATGGTGGTCCTAGAAGCGAGCCTTCTACATGGTTTGGTCGGGCGATGGTGGAGTTTGGTGATGCAGTCCCATGACGAGGAGATGCTCACATGGGCAGAGTTTGAGCGGCTCTTCAGGAAAGATTTCTATCCAGTGACGCTGAGGTCAGTGCGGATTCAGGAGCTTCTACAACTTTGAAAAAAGGTCATGACTGTGTCGGAGTACTCAGTGGGGTTTACAGACTTGTCATGCTACTCCCTGGATATGGTTTGAGAACTGTTCTTTAGGACACGGACCTTTGATCAGGGCCTACGTAGAGACATACGGGCATTTGTGGTTTCTTTGTGGCTTCCCACCTATGTTGGAGTGCTGGAGTGATCCTTGGTTGTGGAGATCTTTCTGGATAAGTAGATTCAGCCCATCAGTGTTCGGCGCATGGCAGCTGAGACATCGACGACTGGTAGCTGGCGGCAGGCGTAAGGGTCTAGACGTGGCCGATGTTTTAGTAGGTGACCCCAGGGCTTTCAGGCCAGTTTTGGTCAGCCATCGGAGAGGCGGTGTTATGCTTGCGGTGGTCGGGGACATCATGATAGAGATTTTCTGACCTGCCGTGTTGCTAAGAGGGAGCCAATTGACGGACCACCTTGGGAGAGGCTGCGTCTCGAGCAAGGAGGTCTGCAGGGCGGCAGACATGGCGACAGATCTAGTGCAGCAGGAGGTAGTAGGCGGAATCAGTTTCCACCACCCCACCCCTAGGTGGTCCACGCCGGGCTCAGGGAGCTGGTGGCAGAGGGTGAGGACAGCTGCAAGCCTTAGAGGCTATTAACCCAGAGGCTCTGTGGATGGATAGAGGTATGCCTTGTGTCCTTTATACTTTCTGAAGTAGTTTGATAGACACTGTTTAGCGGTACCCTTCCCCTTCGTTGCTTGCTCATGTTTTGTTTAGGGAGTTGGTAAGACCATGTGTGGGTGTTGTTCAACGTGCTTCGAATGTGTGAGGAAGAGGGATCCTTGCCCCACTGAGACACGTTTTTGTGACGTGATCAAAACTATATGGGTGAGTCAGTGCTGCCCAAAGCGGATAATGTTGAGGTATGGTGGATGAGTCCCTCTAACTTATGTGTTCGGGCATGAGTGTTTTTTGGCGAAATCGCTGGCGTGGGAGACCCAGTTGAGAGTCCAGTTGTTTTCCTTGTGCTTATGGATTTTCGGAGACAAAAAGTTTGAAGGTGGGGATGATGTAGCGACTCGGTTTTTGGTCTTGTCAGACTTTGGAATATTCCTATGAATAATTCCAGAGCTATGCGTGAAGACGGCATGCGATTCTGAGGCCCGGTGTGCCCGGAATAAATTTTATAAAAATATTAAGTATTTTTGTACTATACACATGGTGTGGGTGTGATATCTCATAAACAGTGTATCGTAACAGGAATCTGAGGGAAAATTTACATCTGGAGCGTGCCGTTTACTCTAGGCGGGGTGTAAACTTTGCGGGCGCAGGCCTGCCGTGGAGAAAACCACCTGGAGTATTTTTCGTAAATAAATGGAAAAGTTTATTTACGAGCGTCGGCTCAAATAAATCCTGAAAGGAGACTCAGATCGTAATTCTGAGTTTGCCGTTGCATTCAGAATGTCGTGTTTACCCTAAGCGCGACATAATTTTAATCGGTGCCTGGTGCTGGGTCGGAGGCGTGTTGGCGGGGAGTGAAGATGAAGTTTTTATTTAAAAAAAAATCTATCAAGCTTCTTCTCCTCCAACCCCTACGTGCAGGAGGAACAAACCCCTCCCCTCCTCCTCCGTTTCTTTGTTGATCGAGCCCTGAGCATCTGTTTTTAGCGCTGATCATCAGCGGATCGAGCTCCAGCACGTCGCAGGTGTTGTTCTGCACCTGAAGCTTCGGCATTTCACCCGCGAGGTAGGCGGTTTGAGTTTTAATCCCCCGATCCTATTTTTGCTTCAAATTTATTCTTTTTTTTGTCGTAGAAGGGAAGATCGAGTCCCGAGATTTGCACAGGAGGTTGCAGATCACAAAACGGACCACCAGGGTGCACCTGGTGGTCCACGGAAGATTCGCCGGCGTGGCGGCGCCGGTGCCGGCGGACCCGCGGCGGTCCGCGGCGGAGCGCGGCGGCCAGCCGCCCGGAACGACGGCACGCTGGCCTTGCCAGCGGAGCGCAGTGGTGTGGGGTGCCGCGTGGGGGAGGTCCGCTGACCCGCCCGGCCGGCGTGGGCCGGCCCAAGCCAGTCCGACCCTCTTTTAATACATCCGGGTTTTAAAACCCCCGTGTTTTACTCCCTGGAGGTCGGATTTGCGTGCCGTCTGCAGAGACGTGAGCCTGGAGAAGAGGTGAACCCTTTGGTGTGGGTTCGGGAGTTTTATGTTTTGGGATCGTGGCCCGGGATCTTGAAACGTCAAATATAATAATAATATTTTATTATTATTCGACTTCGAGCCATCTAATATTCTACTCGGAGCGTCCGATTGATGTGACGTCCATGGCATTGAGACCCAGATGATACGACAAACTTTTCTTGTTGGTTTTTGGGTGTTGGGACCGAGTTTGGGGTGCGGGCCCCACAAGGCTAGGTTTGGGGCGTTTACGGAGAAACACAAATTTCTCACCAGGAGTCCGATTTTGGTGGATGAATAGTTGATCCTATGTGTTTTTTTGAGAGGATCACGGTGATGTGATCTGTTCGACGGGTTTCAGGATCAAGGTTATAGCATCCCGCCTTTTTATCACATAAACTTTCATTACATTTTACAAAACCGAGGATCTTTAAGGTTTAGTGTCTTGGAAACCAGGAACATAATAAATGAAACAAAAAAAAACATTCTTCTTAAACACTTGCAAGGCTTCTCCTCAAGTTCATCCTATGTTCATTACTGCATCTCATAACCTGGGAACATACATCAAAAGAAAGGATGAGCAAAAAGCCCAGTAAGGGAACAAGAGAAACATTTTATATGTGAACTTGAGATACTTCAATAAGGTCATGAAAAGAACTTTAAGGCATGAGAATGAAATCACGAGGCATATCATAATAAAAATAAATTTTCATAACTTGAAGATGTGGCTGCAACATTTAATATTGACAATCGTTTCGTTTCACCAAGGTCCATCCCCAAGGTGTCGTTAAAAATTACCAAGGTTATTCACCAAGGCGTCGTTAAAATGGTCATCTCTAGAGATTAAGTCTTTACCCAATGCATTGGAGCGCTATCAGGGCGCACCCTTAAATTTTCCTTTATTATCATGTCAGCCACATATATCATCATCAAACATTTCATAAATAACCCATATAGCATAAAATAAATGGGTTTCATTTCATAATCATGACGTTTTAAAAACTGCTTTAAAGACATGATCTTTACGTCACTTTAAACCCACGGAAGGGGAGAGCGGGTCTCATGTATGTAAATCCCAGAATTTAAAATAGAACATTTTGATATATGTGTGAATACCCCTATAGAAATAAGAGCTTTGAGTATTCACTTTATAACATAAAATAATTTTTAGAAAAGAGAGAGAGGCACTTTGAGACGAAAATTCTGCAGCATAACAGCTATGTTACAAGATTTTAAAAACATTGAGAAGAGAGGGGACATGGGTCAAACATTCATAAATGACCCATCAAACAGTAGAGGGACAAAATATAAGGGATTTAAGAACATGGTAATGAAATTTGAAAATATACCATATGAAATGAAGAACATGAAAGGAAGGAAAAAAACAAGATTTCTCTTGTGAAAATTCGGCAGCCTAACGGCGTCACTTAAACTTCAACAAAATTGAATTGACAAGGTCAAATAGGGTCTCTCATCATATGAACATAAGAGTCCAGTATGATAGATATAGAGATCATACCCCAACATAATAGAAAGGAACTTGAAATAATTGACATGAAAGTAGAACTTCAAAACGAGAAGGGTGAAGAACCACTTAAAAATTCGGCAGCCTAACGACGCCACTTAAAACTTCAAAATACTGAATTGAAAAGATCAAATGGGGTCTCTCATAATATGATCATAAAAGATCAGTATGATAAATATAGAGATCATACCCCAACATAATTAAAATGAACTTGAAAGACTTGACATGAAAGTAGAACTTCAAAACGAGAAGGGTGAAGAACCACTTAAAAATTCGGCAGCCTAACGGCGCCACTTAAAACTTCAAAATACTGAATTGAAAAGATCAAATGGGGTCTCTCATCATATGATCATAAAAGATCAGTATGATAAATATAGAGATCATACCCCAACATAATTAAAATGAACTTGAAAGACTTGACATGAAAGTAGAACTTTGAAAAAGAGAAAGGTGAATGAATCCCTTGAAAATTCGGCAGCCTAACGGCGCCACTTAAACATTCTTAAAACGAAATGATGAGAGTAAGAGGGGGTATCTCATCATATGAACATAAAAATGGCAGTAAGAGGAGTATAAAATAACATCCTCCAACATAAGAACATGGAGCATAAAAGGATTGACATAAAAGAGATCACTTGAAAAGAAAGAGAGGGTTCAGATCCCTTACCTTAAAATGTAACTCTTAAACCTCAAAGGTTGGGACCTTGAGGGCTTGAGGGCACCTTGGGAGGACTCCTTGGGAGGTAATGAGACCAGAAATTCGTTGGGAATGAGTGGGGAGTCGAATGGATGAGAGGAGGGCTTGGTATTTATAGGGAAAGTGAGGGGACAAGGCATTAATGGCCAAGGGACACCTCACTAGTGGTTTTGGCAAAACCATGGGCTTGCCCATGGTATTTGCCCATGGTATTGGCCACTTGGGACACCTCACACCTTATCTTACTATTCATAATTCTACCATATTGAATATATACTTAATACATCATTTAATGATGTCATTAAAAACCCGTAACTTAAAAACTATACTTTCACTATTCACCAAAAATTCAACTTTCTCAGAATAATCCCAAAATTTCACCTTAACCAAATATCAATGCTATGATTTCAAAAATGAACTCCATTTTATAAAAATAATTTTCTAAATATTTTTAATTTTATTTTTAAATAAATACACTATTCATCGAAAATTCATTTTTTTCAGAAAAATCCCCAAAAATTACCATAACATAATATCAATGCTCTGAGTTCAAAAATAAAGTCATTTTTATAAAAATAATTTTCTAATTATTTTTAATTAAATTTTTAATTAAAAAACACTATTCATCCGAAAAAACTAATACTTGAATAATAATTTATGAAACCGTTATTTAACCATTTTATTGAATCACATTACTTAATCAAGGTGCCTAGATTATTTTAAAACTTTATTTAAGTGAGATTACTAATCCATTTGGTCATATTACTAATCCTAATCATAAAATCACTATTCATAATTTACTATTCATCAAAAATCATGTTGATCTTATTAGACTCTAAATTTCGTACTGAACATAATTGTAGAAGACCATTTTTCGAGAATCATTACACATTTTAAATTATTTAAGGTTTACACAAACATTTTTTTTTAAAATATCCTTTCGAAAATTCATCAAAAATATGCATACTATTTTTATCCAGTCATTTGAAAATTCATAAACTTCATCATAAGAAGAAATCCCAATTTTTATTTAAAACAAGGACTACACAAGGCAATTACGGTCTCGTTACATAACCCCTTATAATACCAGCATAGGACCTAAGAGTAAGGTGTGCTAGGGTGATAGAATCTTGGGGCGGCTCGGTCAACATTGCCCGAGTAGTAATTTCTATCAGTTTGAACTTCTCGCGAAGGCGATTCCGTTCTAGCTTCACATGATGAAGTTCGGCTTGGGTTTGGTCCAGAGCAAAGGCCAATGGTGCTACCTCCTTCCCAAGCTCTGTTAGATGGGCTTCGATCGGTCCATGACTACTAGGTGAGGCCATCAAATCTTCTTTCTATAATAATTAACCAAGATTACTTATATTTAGAGACAATAATCAAAACATTTTGTTCACGGCGGTCATATTGACCGATGGTAATATAACACTCAAAAACCAATGGTATTATTTTAATTATAATAATGTTTATCAAATAAAACATTTTTGTTGAGTATAAAAATAAAATAAAATAACACATGAAATCAGGAAACAAGATTTATTCAAAAATTTCGGGCTGTTACAAAGGTGTTGGCCCCACCCGAGCTGGCTTCGGTGAATAATACATTTTTGCACCGGGGGTCCAGTTGGAATGAACGAGTAGTGGATCCCATGTTTTTTTCTGAGGGGATCGTAGTGGTATGATCCGCTTGATGAGTTTCCGGATCATTGTGTGGGCCCTGCACAGGCTAGCTATGGTGAATAGTTCCTTTTTCACCGGTTGTCCGTTTTGGGTGAGTAAATAGCCTATACTGCGTGTTTTTTCATGTAGATTGTGATGGTGGCCTCAGTATCGGTCTTGGAGGTGCGTGGTGTGGTGTTGTGTAGGGTCTCTCGGGTTAGCGATGTTTGGACCAGCAGTGGTTGAGGGTACTCCCTTGGTTTGTTCCTACGAGGGTTCGCGTGGCATCACAACCTTTGTATAGGTTTTTTATCCTCTCGATGGAATGTTATATCTGTTGGAGTTGTGGAATCCCTCTGGTGGGCCCAGAGTGGGATCCTCTAGCATCATTTCCCTAGATCAGGTTCTTAGAATCGATGTGACCGCTTATCCATGGGCGATGATCCCCTACCTAGTAGGTTAACTCTATAGGGTTTGTGGAATCATTGAGAATATTATCCCCTACACAGTGGGTCGTGCTCAGTAGAGTTGTGGAATCATTGGGTATACGATCACCTACTCAGCATGAGGATTATAGTTGGGTTGCAATATTGTTGGTTATACGATCCCCTACTCAGCGCGTGGTGTTGGTAGGGTTGCGGCATCATCAGTTCGATCCCCCACAGTGGGAGATATACCATATAGGGTTTCAGTATCATCGTGACCATCGTGACACAGGTGATGATCCTCTATCTGATTGACATGTTTCTGTCGAGCTCCAGATCGGGTTGTGGTATCCCCCAGTGGATCCTGGGAGTGATCCCCTATCCATGAGCTCTACAAATACCAGATCAGGTTATGGTATCCCCCAGCGTACCCTAGGTGTGATCCCCTATATGTGACATCTTTTTATACCAGTGTGGGTTCTGGTATCCCCTAGCGGACCCTAGGAGCACTCCCCTATCCGAGGAGTTTGGTGTTTATGTTGTTTCAGCGAGTTTTCCTCAGTGTCGATATTCGACGAGCGTGATCTCTTGTGTGAGCGTCTAAGATGTTTGTGTGCGATTTGATAGAGTGTATCTCTTAGACGATTGTAATCTGGGATGATGGTGATCATGGATTGTGTTCTCCTAGTTGTGAACCGTTGCAGGTGATAAGGTCGGTACCTCATGTGGTTCGGTGCGTAAGTAGGGTATATCTGGATTGTTCATGGGGTATTTATGGGCATACACCTGAGTTGAGATTACTAGTTGTGTTTAGACGAGGATGGTCATGAGATGGAGTTTCTCTCATCTGGGTTCCCTCTGGCTAGGATGAGCGGACTATTTCCTTTCAGTTTCTCTATTTTGTTTTGGGTTTTTGGGGTGCCTACTGAGTATTGTTATACTCACCCATGCACGGGATTTTCCTGCACATGTTTCTGTCTTGTACAGACCACAGGCCTTTTGACGATGTCCCAGGAGGACCTGAAGCAGGCCGAGTTGAGTGAGCGGGACTGACCGTGGAGTCTTACCGAAGTTGTGCCGAGGAGCTTTCCAGTGGTGCTTTTGGCAGTGTTTCCCTCCTTCTGAGTAGGTTGGATGATTTTTAGTTTTCTTTCAGTGGGACATATTTTCCCCATTTATACTTCTACTATACTCTAGTTGTGTGATAGTTGTATGCATGCATTTACTTTTCAGTTTTATATATATATGCACTGTTTCGTGGAGGTGTATATGGGTGTGTGTGTACATGTACCTTAGGATAATGCCTCCCATGTGTGTGATAGCCTACTCGGCACTAGAAACTATCCCCTAGCCTATTGGAGGTGGACTTGGGGAGTCACGGATTGAGACCCGTTGGGTCGGGTCGTGACACACACACCGAGCTTGAACCAGAGAACCGAACTTTAAGAACTAATAAGCCGAACATAAAATTTTTATCCATGATCTTTGAAAATAATATTGCAGGGGCCTAGTTTCGTAGTATCCACTTTCCATGAACCATTATGTTCACCGTCCAATTATCTGTAGGCTAATGCATCATGGATGGTTCATGTACCATGGTTGTATGCGGTGAAATGCATCTGCATACCATAGATATAGGCGGTGTTTCTACTGCATATCATGCAGTACACGGAGACCTGTGTGGATATATTTTAAATCCTTTGGACATTCTTCAATAGCCTTTATCCAACAATTTTTATCAGACTGGCTTTTTATCGGCTTTTGGATCTTCTTGTGCAGGTTACAATGGTTTCTTCATAGGCTGTGATAAAATTGACGAAGACAAGGGTGAACATGGTGGGGAATAGTGAGGATCATCTATGATCCTACATTATTCCTCATGACAGCTTCTTAAAGGATTTCTTGACGTCGGAGATCCTAGCTTACCCACTATTTGTACAGCTACCACTTTACAAATTTGGTATCCCTGACGACGTTCCTCTGTCATTGGATGACCCTGACACCCCTTTCATCCTCTTGGAGGCACTGTAAGGAAATGATCGCGCCAACATTTCCCCATTAGGAGAAGTCATCGCTACTCTGATTCAGGAGAACATATTCATACTTGGAGGCTCGTCATGGACTTAGGGCAACTGTAGATGATACGATGGTGTCCCGAGACTAGGTGCCCGAGAGTACCCATCCATTATCAACATCTCCCAAGAAAATCCCAATGGCGGGTGGATCTCCAAGTGGGATATACGGGCCAGAGGATGTTTCTCTAATGAATGGGCCTGGGAATTCTGGGTACATTAGATATATTTGGAGTCCCCTGACCAGTTGGAGGTGGTGGGCTTGTATCAGTCAACCTAGGTTTCTAAATTTTTAGTTTTCTCCCCAAGTTAAATCCTACCTGTGTTGCTGAGCCACTGGTGTTCAAGCACCAAAACCTTCCACTTATTATATAGGGAGGTGGGAATTAGGTTATGTGATATCCACCAGCTTGGAGGACTCCCCATACTTGGAGAGATGTACGATGAGTTTCTCCCAACAGTCACTACATAGAACGACACTGACCACGTGTCCCCTTTGATAAAGAGTTTACTGGTCATGGAAGAGGGATTACTCGATCATCCCTTCCAGGCTCGCTCTCTTATCCCATTCAAGGCATGATTAAGGTTATTATTGCACGTGAATGGACCTAGGCTAAGGTATTTCTGTAGTCGAACTCATCCATCCTATCAGTCCCACCAGACTCCAGGTTCATATTGTGTTACCCTTGAAGAGGGATGATATACCACATGGGGATATGAGCTTCAACTAGACGTATCACCTACACTTAGATTAGCAAGTTTCTTTTCCTTTTTTTTAGTGGATAGATTTTCCCATCCCGCAATTTATATACTAGGGTTCAATCTTGTACCTTTATGATGTCATACATTCTAGGAGAGGGTTAACCTATTAATTTTTCCATTTCCACGCTTGCTCGGCTTTATGAGTTGTTAGGATAGATACAAGAAGGTAGGACCCCATATCTTCCCAACATACCATTTCAATTTTTGTATGGGTGGATGGTAGAACACTTCCCCTGTTATGAATATCAGCATACTACAATGGTTCCTTATTCTGAATTTCAACCCACCATTCTCAACATTTTCGTTTTTCATCCTAAAACTCTAAGGGTTATTGATGCGGTTGGGATGTTAAACGATGCTTCTCGCTTCTAATTTGCACCGCATCCTACCCCTAATGGGTCATTAAGATGTGACAGGGATGTTTATTTAGAGGAATGTTCATATCTCATTGTGATTTGGGATGGTATGCTTACTACTCATATAGATCGAGTAGTGGTTTGTGAGCCATACCTTTCTTACCGATTTTCCAGGAAATTTGGATGCCTCCAACAGACTATGCTACTTATGGCTGTTCAATTTAGGGGAGAGTCTCATCCCGTAATTCTTCACTAGTTATGGATTATGATGATGCATGAAGGTGACACTATGGAGGTTATCATTCCTAACACAACGGGATCCACCTTTCTGTCACTGGATTATGACCAACTTTGGACAGCCTATTACCCTAATGGAGTGCTGAGAGAACCAGTTCAGAGGGTGCAGAAAAATTTAACCATTACTTGCCCCATCCTCACCCCAACGACAATGCCACATATTCCTTCTACTATGAAGAGTATAATAACTATGCCTTATACTTCTATCCCTACAGCAGCCATGATGGATACACCGCATGTTCATTCCCTTGTGGTAATAATATGCTCAGTTAGCCGTCAAAAGCATCTGGGAGGGGCTTCATTGGTACAACCTATCTTAGTGGGGAGTGATTCAGACTGCTCCCCTCCTGTAGATACATCCTAATACCTTAAAGAGGCTAGAACCATTAGAGTATCACTGATCACCCTGAAAGTCGTGGCTAGTCCTCCGCATCCTGCTCCAACGGTTGATCCATCTGAGGTCAAGGAGAGTCCCCCATCATGGGTGACCTATCTTAGGTCCCTTCCCACTCTTGTGACGCCACTTCCTTATTGTAGACATGTTTCGGTGGAGGAGGATCAAGGTACCGGTTCCATAGGGAGGCACCAGATAGTGATAAAGTAGGCATGGCGCAAGTTATGTTCTCTTTCCATGGAGACACCTATGGAAAATTTTGCTGATGAGACTAACAATTTTCAGCTATTATTCACTGAGCTGGGTTCTAGTGGCTTTGATTATTGGCACTTACACCTCCTCATATACCAAATCATCATTGCCTGAGAAGAATTTTCATCCTATGAGGACAATCTTGACAAGTTCAACTCTTTCCATCACCAGGTGGCGACCTTTCGAGATGTTTCGTAAGAATTTGATCATCTAATGATCGAGGAGGTGAAGGATCCTGATTTGATGGGAACCCAAAAGGAAGATCTGTGGGAGTGTGAGTCACGCTAAGAAAGTTTGAGGGATCAACTATCCTCTTCACGTGATAACTATAAAGCCATCCAGAAGAAAGGGTGGGACCTTAAAGTTGGTTTGGAGTGGGTGCATCCGACAGTCAACGCTGAAATGGAGGAGATAGATTATTTGGAGAAAACTATTGACAAACCATGGAAATCACTTTCCATCCTTTTGGAAAGGGTGAATTGAACCTTGTTGTAGCTCTATCCTGTGTCATGATATGTACTCCTCTTTTTTTGATACTTTGGAGAGACTCTGAATTGGGGATGCTCCTCCATTTTTTTGAACTCAATAAGGCTGATTTTCCTTTAAATATTTCTTCTTTCCATTTTCATGTAATGTTAATTTATCATAATCATATAAACATCATTTAAATCATGTATTATTTTTAATACATAATTTGAAACCACTAAATTGAAATAATTGAATTGTGCTCTAATTTTTTCCTGAGTCGTAGGGCTCAGCAAGTGTAGTTCGACTATTGCTGAGGTTTTATGAAACACCTCATGAAGTTTTATGTATTTTTCATTATTACCCCATTTTTTTCCTAAGCCTGCTTGACATAGGCTTATCAGGCATAACTTGACATTTTCTTAGGCTGCCCTTTGCGGGTTTTCGACCTAACAAGATTTACATATCTTTTGATGGGTCAACGTTTTTAATGGACCAACACTCAAATTTTTACCAGAGGTGCCTTTCGTGGATTTTACCTCAGGTGAGTATGGCATCTTTTTTGCTGGCAGTTCACAGTCCTTTCAATCATACTTACTACTGATGTTTTAGGTCAAAAAACGTTGACCAAACTTAACGAGATAAGGCCCTAATTAGAGATCGTCAGTGGGGAATGTTCTAATATCCTTAATAAATGGATTATTGATTTTTATTGACCCTATAATTGTACATTTTGGACATGCATGAGGCTTGGAATCTATTTTAGGCATACAAAGGTAGGAAATGACTCTCCTGGGGATCAATTTTCCTTTGATTGATGAAAGTTTTTTTTGGGAAACATATATAAAGCCACAGGGGCATAATGTTCATAGTCAATAAAAGTTATCTGCAGGACACTATTCTTCCATCTCCATTGGCCTTGGTAGGATTTACAACACTTTGAATTTATTTTGATGTTGGTAGCCACAGTGGGTGGATGGATTGAGTAATGGTGTCTAAAAATATTAGGGGCATTCATATCAGCTTTGAGTAGTAAATTGTTCCTTCATGGTTCTTACTTGCGTGAGGGAGAGCTTTTGAATGGATAGTTTAGTTGGAAGTATTTTTTATGTCAAGGGCATTTGGAAAGAGGAAGGTATGTAAGTTGTTATCCATAATTTTTCCAAATCCGGGGGTGTGTTGGGACATGAATGTCATTTGAGGGTACAAAAGCTAGAAAATAATTTCCTATGGACAAATTTTCCTTTTATTGATAACCATTTTGAAGGTAACATATGTATATCCTCTGGGGAATGATGTTTATATTCCAAGAAAAGGTGTCTAGAGGACACTGGCCTTCCATATCTGATGGATATTAGGAATTTTCTAGATACGGTATGTGACCTTCGACAAGGGGTGCACCTAAACATGAAAAGGAGAATTTTAAATGAAATTCTCCTAGAAATGAGTGGGGGCACTCTTCTTTTTATATAGATCAACTTCACTCATATGGATGGGGTATCCTGAGAAACCTCAAAAGAGACCAGAGATGAATCAGGCTCATATGTTTTGATATATCGAGGATGTGTATAGGGAGGAAAAATGTAAACCATAACTTTGAGGTCCCCTAAATCATGAGGTATGGAATGAGTCTTGGAATCCATTGGGTGTATTGAAATAGAAGATGAATCTCCTAGGGATGAATTTTCCTTTGATTGATGGCCATTTTTTTGGGAAATATATGCAGAGCCTCTGTGGCATGATGTGCATAGTCAAACAAAGGTGTCTGCAAGACAGTGTACTTCTATCGCAGATGGCCTTGAATGATTATGAGGATTCAAGATCACTCAGATCATGGAGTTTGAGGTATGGAAGAAGTGTATCCAGATATATTGGAAACATTTGGGCTGCGATTTACTCATAGAATTAGGCATACCTTAGATCTGTTTCACACGCAGGGTGAGGTGTTCATCCCATCTTTGGGGTACCTGGTTATTTAACGTCACATGGCTAGGACGTGGGGTTCCTCACGAGGGAGGGAACCATGACATGCCTTTTAGGGTCGTGCTTCTAGGACCAAATTCCTATTTTTTTTCCATAATGTCATAGTGGATCTCTCTCTAATATCCTTAAGCTCACTTGAGTTATTATTAGTGTGAAAACAAGGGATTACGAGGATTCCAGGTCATTACCTAAGAACAGAAAAATCAACATTAGAGGGCACTTTATTCTTAATCCAATGCTATGCAGTTTAATGTCATATAGTAAGGTCAATTTTGGACTTTTAGTTTAATTTCGTGTGTTGAGGACACAATGTTGCTTAGTTTATAATCAAGTAGTGAGGATGATTATGTTTTCATAAAGATATTTAATAGTTTTGAGTTAATCGCAATCAGGATGCTCTAGAGTTACTTAGACATGAGTGATGATAGAAGGTGTAAACCACAGTCCCAGGGGAAACTTGAATCAGGAGAGATGACATGGGGCTTGGAAGCCATTGGGCATACTGAGATGGGAGATGACTCTCTTGGGGACGAATTTTCCTTTGATTGATGGTTTTCTTGTGTGAAACATATGAAGAGACACCGAGGTATGATGTGCATAGGAAAATAAAGGTTTCCGCAGGACACTAGCCTTCCATCTGAGATGGCCTTGAAGGATCATGGGGATCCAAGTATTCTTGGGGTATGGAGTTTGAAAAATGATAAAGATGTGTCTGGGAATGTTATAAATATACAGATTGTGATTACTCATGAACTACAAGAGCTTTCTCATAGATCTGACTCATATGTATAGGGGGAAGCATGATCTTTTGACTTATCATGAGTGGGGGGAATGTACATGATCTCATAACACCGAGGACTGGGTCATTCATAAATCTTGAAGAATTTCACAGTTTATCATCAAGCGATAAGGACCTTTCATGGACTCCCCGTACAAGTCTGACCTATGTATGGGGATAGGGGTATTTTTTTTATGGTGGCTGGGTCGAGATAGAAAATCTGAGCATCACTACGTATCCTGTGAGGACAGGAATCAAGATTTATGTAGTTATGCATGTTCCCTATACCGATTTGGCATGGTCCATGTGTAAGGACATGTGAGGAAATTTTTTTATGATGGATGGGCTAGGATCCCAAATTTAGGTGTCACTACATATCCTGTGAGGGTAGAAATCAATTCTTATGTAGTTCTTCACATTCCCTATACCGATTTGGCTCGATACATGTGTAAGGAAATATGAGGGCGTTTTTTTATGATGGCTAGGACGGGATACCAAATCTGGGCATCACTACGTATCCTGCACGAGAAAGAATCAATCCATACATAGTTCTGAACATTCCTTGTACCAATCGGGCTCGGTCCATGTGTAGGGTCATTTTTGTTTCATTTTCTACAGGTGTCAGGTCTATCATATCTCCCTATAATTTGTTTGCGTAAAGGAATCCTTACCACTTATCCTAAGCTCATGTGAGTTATGCTCGATTTGAGAAACAAGGAGTAAACATAGGGTTTCCTTTTCAAGTGTTTTGAGGTAGAGGATATAATGGAGGCATTTTTTTAGTGGTGGTTGGGCCAAGATCAAGGATCAAGGTGTTTCTACGTATCTTGCGAGGGCAGGAATCAAGTCATACATAGTTCTGTGAGAGATCATAAAGTTTATTGTCATGTGATTAGGATGCTTTGTGTTATTTAGTTTAACATCTTATAGTGAGGGCATGAGTCAAAGTTTAATGTCATGTTTCAAGGATGAGTTCCTTACAGTTTAATGTTATGTGTAAAGTAAAATGACTCATAGTTTAAGGTCTTAGAGTTTGTACCATGGCATGGAGGTATTATAACTCATAGTTTAGGGTTATAGAGCTTGGACCATGACATGGTCATGTTATAACTCATACTTTAGGGTCATAGAGTTTGGACCATGGGATGGAGGTATTATAACTCATATTTTAGGGTCATAGAGCTTGGAACATGCCATGGAGGTATTATAACTCATAGTTTAGGGTCATAGATCTTGGACCATGACATAGGTGTGTTATAACTCATAGTTTAGGGCCATAGAGTTTGGACAATGACATGGCTAAATGTCATGTTTCATGGAATAATACTGTACAGTTTAACGTCATGTGGTCAGGACAATAAGTCATAGTTTAGGGTCATAGAGTCTGGACCATGGCATGTCATTGATGTTACGTGATGTACTTCTTCAGAAATTTTGCATTTGTGGGAGCCATGATGAGTTGTTCGTCCATTGATATAAGGGTGTATGATCTATTAAAATAGACCATATGTATGACATATGGTCCTTCCCACTTTGGTTCAAGATTTTGGGGATTCTTCCCGAGTATCATTGGGGTTCTGAGGACTAACACCATTTCTACTTTGAGGAAAGATTGAAGGCGAACCTTTTTTTTGAAGGCTCGTGCAATCCGGTTTTTTTAGATTTCCAAATGGTGTAAAGTGTTGAACCTTTTTTCATCTAGATGCTCCAACTCATCAAACCATCTCTGGGATTTCTCTTCCATGGACAGTTGATCAAAAATGAACACACAAAGTGATGGAACTTGGATTTCGATAGGCAAAACCACCTCTGCCCCGTATACTACTGAGTATGGGGTTGCCTAGGTGGCAGTGCGGGTTGTGGTTCGGTAAGCCCACAAATCATGAAGAATATTGTATTGCCATGATTTCTTATCCTTATCAACCATATTTTGGAGTAAGTTGGATAGGGTTTTGTTTAAAGCCTCTATCTGTCCATTGGCCACAGTGTGGTAGTAGGATGAATTGTTGGATTTGATTCCATACTCCTTGTATAGCTTGTCCAACTCAGCAGAGCATAAGTTGGTGCCATTTTCAGTCAATATTGTATGAGGGACACCAAATTTGGTAATTATGTTGGCCTTCACAAAGCTAACATTTTTTTCTCCCTAACTTCTTCAAGGGTTGTGGCTTCAGCCCATTTAGAAAATAAGTCAGTCGTTTTGAGTATGAACTTGAATTGTGTGTCTGTTTTGGGAGGATATGGTCCCACAACATCCATCCCCTAGGAAGGAAATTTCTAGGAGTACTTGGCTATATGAAGTAACTTCGGGGGTCAGTGTATGAAATCGGAATTAACTTGGTAGCAATGGAACTTCTTAGAGAATATGGTACAATCTTGTATCATAGTGGGCCAGTAATACCCAAGACTTCGAATTTGGTGAGAGAGATTAGTTTCTAATTGGTGTTCTCTACAAGCTCTGGCATGCACTTCTTTCATGATGGCAGTATTCTCTTCTCCATCAATGCAACTAATAAGGACTCTGTCAAGACCTCATTTGTAGAGAACCTTTTCTTGATTTACCCCATTGTACAAGACAAAGTTGGCTGGTCATCTTCGGACTTATTCCCTTCTTTCCCTATCTGGTGGGAGTTCCCCCTTCTGAAGGTAATTTGTAATGGGTGTCATCCAGCCATTGGTGTGACCATAAGGATCAAAAATGGGACTAATTTCATCGATTTCCTACATATTTCTATGGATAAATGGCAAGACCATCCGGCGGTAAGCAATGATAATGACTATTTTATTTCAATCTGGATTATCCAAGGTTGTGGGTGTAATTTCCAAAGTGTCACCTTGGGAATTTTGTGACCATGGGACATAAGTCAAAATTAGTTCTGATGGGAATTCTTCTATCTGTTCTTGAACATGGTTTATCAAGGGAACCAATACTTCTTTCTTAATGGCGTAGTCACCACTGGCCTGTTTGATGACTATCTCTAAATCACCTTTTATTTTTAGGTGTTTGGATTGCACGTGAAGTTTCTTTTCCATTCCTGCAATGAGGTCCTGATATTCTACTTAATTATTTGTACACCCTTCTGAAAACAGAAAAGAATAAGGCAGGTTGGCCTTTTGGGGGAATACGAGTATAATTCCTAGCCACGCCTTATTTAGATTAGTATACTCTATCCTTTTTTCTATCGTACTTTGAGAAGCACCATCTAAGTACATTTCCCATGCCTGGGGATCCTCCTGGATGGAGAACACTTCTTCATCTGGGAGTTCGGTATTCATCGGTGTTGTTTCCTATGAGGGGTGTTGTGATAGGAATTCTGCTAATGTCTGTCCTTTGATGGCCTTCTATGGTACATAACATATGTTAAACTATTGTAGGATGACTTCCTATTGTGATAGGTATCCATTTAACATGGGACGGTTGATGATATATTTGATCAGGTTGCAACGGGAGACCAGTTGGACCTCATGGTGCTACAGGTAATGCCTGAGTTTCTGAACTGCAAAGATTAGGTCTAGGTAGTTCTTTCCAATTTTTGAGTACCTATTTTCAGCATCAATCATTGTTTAGATGAGGTAATAGAGGATTTTCTACCTTCCGACATCATTCTTCTGTATGAGGAAGGAGCCTAATGACCATTCCAGGGTGGTTACATACAAAATGACCAGTCTCCCCTTGACTAGCAGCATCAGAACCTGTGAGATTAGGATATATCTTTTGAGATTGTTTAATGCTTCATGGAAATCATTATCCCACTCATACATAACTCCTTTCTTCATCATCCTGGTGAAAGTTAATCATTTACCTGCCATGTTGGCTATGAAGCACCGGATGTAGGGGAGGTACCCATGGAGACCTCTTAACTTGGTGAGGTTATGAGGTGGGGACATGTTGAGGATGGATTTTGTATTCTCAGGGTTGACTTAAATGTCATGATGGAATATGATAAAGCTGAGGAATTTTTTAGAGGTAACACCAAAGGCTCTCTTTAGGGGATTCATCTTTAAACGTTGCTGCTGAAATTTGTTGAAGACAATTTCAAGACCGGCTAGGTGGTTTGAGCACTGTCATGATTTAACCACCCGATCTTCTACATAAAACTTGATATATTTTCACAATAATGGATTGAATATGTGATTCATGGCATGCTGATATGTGGTGATGAAATTTTTTAGACCAAAGGGCATCACTTTATAACAAAAAAATCCCTGAGAGGCCCTAAAAGCAGTAGCCTCTTTATCTCCTCAGGTCATCCAGATTTGGTTGTGTCTAGAATATTTTTCCATGAAAGAGAGAGCCTCATATCTAGCGGTTTAATCGATCAAAAATTATATGATCAGAACCAGGAAGTAGTCTTTTGGGGAATATCGATTAAGGTCCCTAAAGTCAATGCAGGTTCTAATCTATCTATTCTTCTTTTTGATAGGGACTATTTTCTTCAGACATATCAGATACTGGAAATATCATATAAAGTTTTATTTCATTATCATATCCAATTCAGCCTCTATTTTCGTATCATGCATCGGGTGGGTCCATCTGGCCGCTTTCTTATAGCCCCGGTAATCTTCTGGTAAGACCAGATGATGAGTGGTGACCTTAGGATTGAGACCTGGCATTTTTGTGTAATTCCAGGCAAACACATATCTATTATTCTTTAGAAAGTAGGTATATGCCTCCTTCTCCTTGATAGGCATAGCCACACTGCTCAAAGTGGGCCTCAAGTCATCTTCAGTGCCCAGGTGTATCTCCTTAAGTTCATCAATTATGGCGAAGACAGCTTCTTCGAATGCAGGAGGGGTATCTTTGAGGTCTTCTTCCTCTTCTTATTCTTCTTCATCTTCATCTTCTTCCTATTCTTATGGAGAGAGGAATTTTTGAGACTAAATCTCCAATGTTGGGAGAGAAATCATCTTTTTTCTTAGTGAGTAAGGCAAGGGCAGTTTGGTGTCCCAAGGACGGGTCAGGAGTATCTTTGGTATGGCTTTTCCTGACGTCATGGGAGTCAAACCACTCTTTCATGTCTTCAGACTCGGAGGCTGTAAAGAAAATCATGCATACAATTTATTCTACATCCAAGCCTGCAATTATTCATTCAAATTGTTTGATGGGTAGTACATACTCCTCCCCAAGTTGGTGGAGGGGATTGGTGGGAGCCATTTACAATCCATTCGGGGCAGTAACCCAATCAATTTCATTGGAAGAAGGATATTTTTCTTCTGATTCATAGAACCCTACATCGATAGAATGCGACTCACAAGGCTCAAATGATGATTTATTGGTATGTAATGTATCATTTTTCTTATTAGAGAAATATTTGACGCACTGATGGTATTATGATGGAATAGAAGCATAGTGATATAGCCAGGGCCTCCCTAATAGAAAGTTGAAGGTTGTACTTTGTCATACTACCAAGAAATCAGAATCTAACATGTGGTATCCAAGGAAATTTTTAAGCTTGATTCGTACCAACAGTTTCTACTCACTTTTTTCATATCCCAGCAGATTTGTAGTGCAGGGTGTCAATCTATTTTCATAATAGCCCAACTAACAAAGCATTTGCAGTGGGAGTAGGTTGACTCCAGAGTCGTTATCGATGAACATCCTCTGGACATCAATTATGTTTCTCTTTTCGGACATATATAAGGGTTTGATATGCCCTTGAATTATGGCATCTTCTTCCTTGTCTATAAAGGAGATGACAGACGTCCGTTGTATGGGGAATTAAGGTAAAAATGCCCCCATCCCTATGGGCTGGGGTTGCTCATGTTCTTTTGTTGATGCACTACGGCCTGGATTTTTTGGTCTTACAGGGGAATTTTGATTTTAAAATTCCCCCATCCCTATGGGATGGGGTTGTTCCTACATTGCTGTGGAAGCCACCTCTATTTCCACCTTTTCAATTTCATGTACTACTGCGTGGGTGTGATCCGAATATTCCATTGTGCCTGCACAGATTCTATGGTCTTTTGAAGACATGAGCACTGCTTTCTGGTTGGATTACCTTGGGCAGGAAGCCTGCTAGATGTTCTTGGTTTCCTGACTCGGAATCTTTTTAATGTCTTGGTCTCTTAGTGCCTGATGCTTTTGAGACTTACTCTGGGACGTTTTCTGTTGAGTATCCCACATTTCCTGAGAAGGGGTTTCACTTTATTTCTACCTTTGGGTGATCACATTGTAGTATATCATTTCCAATGGGGTTTGCTGGACAATACTAGGGGTGAAGTATAGAGCTCCATGTTCTCCCTATCCCCGAATGTGAACTCTAGTCAGGGAATCTCCAATGAGGCGACGCAACTTATACAGTGCATGGAGGCAAGCTAGTTCAAGGTTTTTATTTTTCCTCTTTGACTGTGGCTATCGTGTGGACAAGAGAGCTTCCAAGTCAATTAGATGGTGAATATCCCCTATCGTGTTGATGTGGTCTGCATACCCTTTGTAGGGTAGGAATTTTTCTTTCAGCTGGAAAAGATTCTTCCATATATTGAGGTTAATTTCATGTGTGCATTCCCCATACAACTCTCTTAGTATGTCGATGTGAGAAGTGGTCATAGGACAATAAATCACTGGTATATTATCCTTATCTAGTTGTCTTCTCACGAGAAACATATCCTATTGTTTTTCTTACAGGGGCTCCTCTACTTGATATGCCCAGATCAACTGCTTATTAATGATTTCATTTGAAGAAAATGGGCTGGTGGGAGCCTTATTGATATACAGATGGCTCGTGGGTGTCTTGGAAGATGAGTGTGGCCCTAGGCCATCCTTTGGTTGAGAAAGAATATCACTCATTATAGAGGGATTACCTAATGTTTTTGACTCCATCTTTCTAAGAACCTCAATATAGGATGGATTTCTCATATTTGTTCCAGCAATGGGAGGACCTTCTTTCCAGTATGAATTTTGGTTGTGGTGAGGACCTTTGCAATTGGTACTGCAATGGTGAGGGCTACTATTGCAACATGATGCTTGACTGTGGGAAATGTTTTTATGGTGTATACCCTGGGGAGGACCTTCAGGGCAGGCTACAATAAGTGGAGGACCTTCTTTCTACTTGGTGTCACTAAGTGGAGGACCTTCTTGATGACTTTTGTGATGGTGAGGACTACTATTACAACTTGATACTTGGATGTAGGGATAATTTCTACAGTGTAAATCCTAGGGATGGATTTTAATATATACTGCAATGAGTGGATGATCTTCTCGTTTCATGAAATTTCAATGGGGAGGTCCTTCACAATAACTGCCATTGCAGGGAGGGCCTTTTCAATGGTTGTCATCTTGGCGAGGACTACCATCATGAATCGACATCTGACTGCAAGAAGAATCATATCTGTAGCGTATACCCTGGGGAGGACCATCAAGGTGGACGACAGCAAGGGGAGGACATTATTTCTGTCTAATATTCAGGACAAGGGGTTGGCTACATCGATGTGCATTAGGAGATATACTCTCATGATCGATCATTACTATCCCACGAAGTGAGCCCCTGTGGGTGCTCTACAGAGGACCTTCAAAGTTGCTGGTAGCAACATTAAGGGGAGGGCCTTCACAACTGATACTACCACTTCAATAATTTGTTAATGGACTGACAGGGTCTTGATCCTTTATTGATATATGCTTGAGGGCGTCAAGAACCTCATCTTTTAGCAGAGTAGGATCATGTATGTGCTCTTCATTTTCCATTTGGGTTTGACACATTTCATTTTTGAATGCTCTCTTGCGGGTAACTGGGGTTATCTTCTGTTGGTAAAGACCTTCAAGTATAGGTCCCTATCTTGAGGGGTTCCTTGATTCCACTGGGATATTATGACATACATCTTGAGTTTTTTTGGGAATATATGCCTGCCTTGTAGTGTCCACCACTTTAGACCGACATCCCCCAGTTGGAACGAGTATTTGTTCCATATCTGGTTGTCCGTGTATCATGGGATATTGATTTCTACCCTCCTGGACTATATTAGGGATGTATAAATACTCTGAAGTGACTAGCTCACTTTTCAAGTGAGTCATTCTGTTTGAGGAAACTGGGTCGTGGGCCCAGTTTCTCGCATTTTCTGCCGATGCAATAATTTCTTAACTTGTTTTGATGATATGTTCTGGGATCGACATCTGATCTTCCATCATTTCTAGGATGTGATGAGATACATCTTTGGCTAGAACATGTATGAAGGCCCATTCCGATGTCAGAACAAGAGTTTGTTCCTACTCCGGTCCTCCATAATTTTCCAGTAGATACTGGCAGTTCTCCTGTGTCGGGGAATAAGAATGAGTCTTCCACCGGTTTTCTTCTTCAGTTTCCACTGTATTTGACTGGTGGACTTCATATTCATGAGAGGGGATTTTCATCTACTCGCTTTCCACTATATTTGTCTCATGGGCTTTGTATGCATCCAAATGAATTTGAATCCACTCATATTTTCTTGCCTTCCTATTTTTATGGAAGGCTTGATACACATTAGCATGTATTTGTGACCGTGTGTAGCTATTTGTCACCCTATTTAGTGGATAGTCTTGTTGTGCATCGACAGATATCTGCATCTTCCTGTAGTTTTCTGCTCTGTCTGCACTGCAAGACCAGAGAGTACTAGAAATAACGTCCATGTGCTTGTGTTGTGCCACCCTATTTTTTGGTGGGCTTGAGTGGAGGGGGAAGAGTCGTATGTCTTCCCATTGATACCACCACATTAGTATGACGAAGTTACTACTTGGGAACTAGAGTGATAGGGTGTTCCTGATTATATATTTGACACCCTTGATGAGTAGCCTAAGGGCCCTAGGTCTTTTGGACTTTATCAGGTGCCCTCAGCATAAGGTCCTACTCAACGTAAGGAGGATCAGTCATATGGTGCTAGTGGTGACGGTCTCTAGTAGGGGCCCATGAGTGGGACTCCTGTGCAGTTGAGTTGAAACTATGACCATTGACTTCATCTTCCTACCTAAGATAAGGTAGGTACTTGTTATCACATTATGAGGATAGGCTTCTGAAATGGTTTGAGACGACCATCGGGGCTGCCTTTTGCTGGGGTGTTGGTCATGGATGAGGAGGTGACTGGTGGACCTTTGTAGACTGGAGGGCTTGTCTCGTGACCTCTAGTGTGGGGAGAGTACCATTTCGGTGTTAATCCTTGATCAGCATGTTGGATACCCAGTGTTGAAGATGCTGGGTAGGTGAGGGGTCATGTTCTTCATTGGGGACCTAGCCACCTATGGGATTGCTAATGTGTGTGTCTATATCGGTCTTCAGTATTTCATTTAGATTAAAGGTTTATCTATGGGAACCTGCGACATACATGTATGACATATAGACCACAAAACCTCATAAAAGTAGAATTATTTTAAACATATGCATATCTAATGATTCAGCTTGTCCCCCTTCCCCATTTTTATTGTGGGGAGAAGGGGCTTGAGTGGGGTAAGACCGCCACCTTGATTAAGTATTCACATCAGGTTCACCATTTTTGTTCGGCCTCTAAGGTGGCGCATTTTGAGCATACCAAGGTGAAGAAACGGGGCCGATGTGAAATGTCCTTTTTTCTTTTATCATTGGGGTAGAACCTCAGCCTTGGTTAAGGATTCATTTTGGGTTCACCACTTTTTGTTCTGCCTCTAAGGTGCTGTGTTTTGGGTGATGATGAAATGGTCTGATGAGGATCATTACCCGTCCCTCTTTTCGGAGATGGTTTCCTGTCAAATTCACCATTTCTTTTGTTTCAATCCATTATATGTCATTATACATTAAAATAAGGTTAGATTAACCCCATGGGTACTGGGAAATTCACCCCTTTCACATTGAGAAGGAGGTTCCACAGTCAATTGGTCCCAGCGAGAGATTGGGTGGGGTCAAGTACTTGTGCAATTAGTCCTCCTCAGATATAACTTCCTCGGATGGTCTCCAATGGCTTTATTTGTGGATCCAGAAACACCCAACAGCCCTAGTATCCATGATTCATGGACCTTCTTTCCAAAGGCATGTGTTCGTTGATTGATGATTTAGCCAACGACACTTGAGGGCTCCATTGGTCAAGAGGATGGGAAGTCAGGCTCCCCACACCCTTCTGGGGGAGGATTATTGCCTGTTTTAGGACTCTATTATAGATTTAAGTTGTGTTCATATGTTCTTGAATCCTTGGTTCATTCCTAAATAGTGTGTCCATAGGCTACCCTTGATTTTTAGGATCTTTGTAGGAAAGCATGTATCTAATGCTATAGAGGTAATAGTGACTTGAGCCATACAATAAGGTGCTCTAGAGTTTATCATCATCCAGGGGGGCGAAAGGTGACTTGATGTTGGGATCAGACCTGTAAGATGGGTTTCCTACATATTCTCAGAAGAGGAATCATAACCCACGTAGTTTGGAATTATTTTGGTCTTATGCATGGAAGATTCCCATTTGAGGGGGGCATGGTTGGGTGAACCCTTTTGGATGGGAACCTTTTTGAGCTCGGGCCTTCAGGTAGGCATCCTACTTATCCTGGTTTGATCAAGAATTAGAGTTCTCGTAGTTCAAAATTGTTAGGGAATACACATAGATGCTGCCCATTTGGGGATCATGATTGGGTGGACCCTTTTAGATGGACACCCTTTTAAGCTTGGGCCTTTAGGTAGGTGTCCTATGTATCTAGGTTTGATCAGGAATCAGAGTTCTCATAGTTTAGAATTCATGGATTTTGTAATCGTCACAAACCTCAAAGCCCACATGAGTCATACTCAGTGTGAGAAACAAGAGGATGTGATAGATACAACCAACCACATGCTTCCTCTCCAGTTGGTGGGAGAGGGAGAGCCCATGGAGGAAAATTTCAGGGTGACGGTGGGCGAGGATGCTGAGAGATGAACCTTTCAATGTGAAATGACATTAAAGGTCATGTGGCTCAGCCTCGAAGGATAGGGGTCTTACCTCAGTGGGAGTTCCCTAGAATACGTTCTCGGAAGGGGAGAATTTGTGTCCTCATCAAAAGGAGAAGTGAACATAACTCCTTTGACTGATCATTATTCCTCATTGAATAGAAAATCAAGTGATCACCCTTAATCCCTAGAATAGGGAGCTTCACGTCAGCATCCAAAGGTTGGACTCTGGGTTACCATGGGAATGTAGACCCATGGACATTACCAAATCCTTAACTTTTGTGGGGAGAGCCTATGTGAATCCGCTTACCATTGGCATGTAGACTCAAACGGGTGCACTGATGCACCCGATGGTCTGATCATATGCTCATGGTGGCTTTGGAGGAGGCTTTGTCCTAATGTCGGAGGACTGGTTCATAGAGGGACCATGGAGGACTGGATGGTAGTGGAAGGGTGAAGTTTGAAATAGAGGAAATAATACCTGAAAACACCCCATTTTGCATACAGATTTCTTATACGAGATGGGGGAGGCTCCACAAACCCTAGTGGTATGTGGGAAGAGGGGAAATCTGCATACCGATGTAGTATGTAGGCATGGGTATAGACCACCGTGTACCATATTGGTGCATGGCCCACCACACCGCTTTGGGTTCCATCTACATACTAATGCAGTACGCGACACCGGGTTCAGTCCGCGTAATGGTACACTACGAGGAGCACCATATTGAAGGAGGATCCAAGGGATTATCATTTTCCTTATCCATGAGAAGTATATGGTTCTTGATTTCACCATTTAGGTTCTTTTTTCTATTATTATTATTCAGTTCCCCCATTTTATGGTTCGTGGCCAACTGTACCTACAAGGAGTGTGGTTCGCAATTCAGACTTTGTCAATGAATCAAGAATGAAGTTGGAATCTTCTCTGAACTCTTTCTTCCAACCTTTGAGTCCCCTTAAATCTTTCTTCGTCTGTCCTCCTCAATTCCTTCTTTTCTCCATTTTATAGACCATTGGAGTAGTCGAACCTATGTGCATGTGGCATCATTTATGGAGGCACATGAAGATATATCCTAATCCACAGAAGAATCGGTCAATTGGGGTTTGTGGAGGACACATTTTGTGATCTTGGTTCTTGGAACCCTACCCATTCAATTCATCCACGAACTAATGAGTTCGCGGGATGGTATGCGGATGGACTTCATGCACATGACTCCCTCAGCAATGTGGTTTGCAGTCCGCTGGGTTCACTAGACATTGCTATGCAGGCTAGCACCTCGTGGGTCATTCCACGTACCTGGTGGTTCATGATCTAAGTGGTTCGCAGACCCTTCCTAATGATGGTATGTGATATATTTGAAATTATTTGAAAACTTGAGTTCCATCAAATTTCTTATAAAATTATCCACTCAATTTGATTCCATTCACCTTTCTAGACTTGTAAGAGTACTTACTTCCTTCTGCAAAGTGATTGTGGGAGTATTTCCTTCACTTGGAGGATTTTTTAGGACCCTACAGTAATATATCATCAATATATACTACTATGAAAACATCTGCACTCCCATTAAACCTCTTATAGACACAAGGATCATACTCATTCTTTGTGATACCAAATGTTGGATCATAGAAATGGTGAAACACACTGAGAGGGGGGTGAATCAGTGTGTATCCCAAATTTAAATCTCTTACACTCACATACTTTTTAAAAAATTCTCTTATAGATTCTCACCAATACAGAAAACAAATACACAATAGAATTTTTAATGAGGTTCATCTCCTTATGGGTAACTATGCCCCTAGAGTTTCATGGTTATTATCACATACACATATCTCCCTTTTTATTATCAAAAGGAACTCAAGGAAGGATATGAAATTGAACTCATACAATCATCTAGCATCAACCAATTGCACTTTCACATAAATAAAACAAATAATTCCTTTGATTAAGAATATTCACTATTGAGAATATAAGCCTCCACATGGACTTCATATGATGATCCTTTTCCCCTTCCTCTTACTTTAACAACAGTCTTGTATAGGTGTTCTTGGATGATTTTTCTTTGATATTGCAGGGTATCATTTTACTCACACACACACACACTTCTTAAATATGAAAATATATTTATATATAATATTTTAAATAGCATCATAATTTTCTCAAACTCAAACTCCCTAAAATCTCAGCCTTCAATTCAAATAATCTTTTTTTCAAATCCACATTTAATTTTTTTCCTTAATGTTTGGCTCAAGAGTTGTCTCATTTTATTCCTAAAATATTTTAAATATAATGTGATACTTTTTTATTAAAAATTTATAAAATAACCATGAAAAAAATCACTAAATATTTCCATGTAGGCATAGTGATATTTCATATCATTATACGGTATGGGACTCATCTCAGAACACCATTATTTTCCTCCAATTGGAATTATTTTTATTTCAACAAGAATCCTGATCATGTGTTTGATCATGATATTTGGCCTATAAATAAATGATCACTTTCATCATCTGATTAAAAATTATTTTTATTTTAATATTCAAGTTTGAATATATCTCATTTAACTTTACTCCATATATATGTTCATTCTGAATTCTCTAAATTTATCATAGAAAATCATTGTATGCCCTCAATGTAACTGAATTATATTACATAGCTCGATTTTTATTTTTCTTAGGATTAATTATATTATGGGAACCTAAAACCCCCAATGAATAATATGTATTACTTTTTAAATTTTGGCAGACTTGGATTTCTTTTCATGTATTGAATTTTCTTATGCGATACTCAAAATATCTTATACGGTCCAAAATATATTATGTGCATAAGATAAATTCATTTTTCAAAAAATTGAACTCATATTCCAGGTACACATAAAATAATTATATTATTGTATATGAATTTAATTATATGGGTCACCAAAAGATAAATTCATTTTTCATTTTTCCACTTGAACAAATGAAATATCATAAGTGGCTCCGAAAAATCATATGCGGTCCCCTCCATAAGATAAATCCATTTTAAATTTTTCAACTATAGAATAGTACTTTTTTATGGTATTCAAATCAAATAGGAACTTTTTGAAAACAATTCTAGGATTTTTAAAAAAATATCTCTTAGAATTTCTTGATCTCTTCAAAACAAAATTCAAATAATCTTCATAGAGTTATGCAAGTGAAACGAGACTTGGATAGATGTTCCAATACTTCAAATCACCTATATTTCATTAGGGATAACTTTTAATGATATAAGAAACAACTCTTAAAGATGTTCACAGTGGATGAATATCAGATTCCATTCTAAAATATTATAGACAATGTTATTATCTCCACAACACTTCATCATGTCTCCATTAATATCAGAACACTAATCATCACACTTAAACAAGTATTGTTGGAAAATACAACATCATCACCAAAGGTTAAACAATCTTCCCCACCTCCCCTTTGGATTTTTTGAAAATACCACTCATTATTCTCCCCCTTATTGATAATAAAACTAAAGTGAGTAACTATTGTAGATCAACATGGTTTCTTGAAAGCAAAATAATCAAGATTCAACCATCACTAAGTATTTGTGATCTAGATCTTTATATAAAACAAGATATATTTAATCAGTCATCAATTTTTTCTTTGAAACACCACACACTAAACCACTAATTATAGAAGAATAAAAAAATGTAGATCTATTTCTTACACAACCCAAAACACACATCAAAATAGATCACAAATAGGGAGGAAAAATTTCTCCCCATGCAAAAAACATCTCTACAAGAATGATCAAAGAAAAATATAGAAGAAAACTTAAATTATGCATACCTAAATGATAGGGAATGGGATTCAATCCCATGTGAAACCCTAGTTTCTCAAATTGTTTAGTTATGAGAGGTTTTGTGAGAATATTAGAAACCTGTTCTTTAGAGGGAAAAATTCCAGTATTAAGATTTCCTCTTCAACTTTCTCCTTCAAAAAATTGTACTAATCTCGATGTTCTTTGATTTTGAGTGCTACACTAGATTTTTTGATAGTTTTATAGAACTCTGGTTGTCACATCCTATAACCAAAGGATTGTTAGGTAGGAATGGTTATGATGAATACAAAGACACAATATGGGGGTGAATTTTGTTCTTTTAAAACATTAATAGATTCATAACTCCTATCTTGTTATGCAGTAAAACTTTCCAGAGCAGTGAGAAAAGGAAGAGGAAGAAGGTGATCCTCTCCACCATTAGTGAGCCAGAGAGAGAGAAACAGGGATTGACCCTTGGGAAAGTAGTGAGCTGACCCTAAACATTGTAAAGGCAGTGAACCTGGGAATAGAAGTGATCTATCCCAAAATTTGTAAACAGCAGTGCACTTTTATTGGATTTGGTACATCGGCACATCGTCGGTGTATGCTCCTTGGACGTATCCCAGTGAGGGTGAACCAAGTAAAAATCGTTGTGTCATGTCCATTCTTTAGTTTTTGTTTATACTTTTCTACAAGAAAGAGAGAGAATAGAGTCTTCCTTAACAGCGAGACAAGATCAATAGGGACATTTGTTTTAATATGTCATACCCTGATTCACCCCCCCCCCTTAGGGTATCTAACCTAGTGGACCTAAAAATTGGTATCAGAGGCAAAGGTTTATTTCAGTGGTTCTCTCTCAAATGGAGGTCACCAATCATAAAGGGATTCCAATCTTTGACGGGAACAATTTTCAACTATGGAATAATCAGATGCAACACTACTTAAAATCTTTGGGAATGGATGCATTCACAGCAGCAATGCATGGTATAATAGCTGACATCAACAGTGGGGCATTATTGGAAGTCGAGCGAAGAGAATTGGATTCTGACGCCAAGGGAATAAATGCTTTAGGGGTATCCCTATCCAATTCTATCTATATGAAGGTGATGTAATGTAAAACATCACATTCCATGTGGGAAAATCTTTTGAACATATATGAAGGAGATACAAAAGTTGGAGAGGCAAAGATACAAGTACTATGGAATAAGTATAAAGATCTGAAGATGAACCCGAATGAGTCTATTGATGCATTCTTTGACAGGGTAAATATTGTTGTAGAAGATATGCGAGGCCTTGGAGAAGTCATTGAAGACATAAATATCGTAAAGCGCATCTTGAGGAAACTTCCGCCTCAGTTCAATCTGAAAGTTTCAGTACTAGAAGATAAAGATCCAAAAGAGCTGACACTGGACAATTTGCACAGTACCTTGGTTGCATATGAAATGATGAATGATGATAATGAGGTTGTGGAAAATGGGAAATCCAAAGAGGTGGAATTTAAGGCCATGAAGAATCTCACCATTGAATATTCTCATAAAGAAGAAGAGACTTATGAGTTAATGTCATTCCTCTCCTCAAATATTCAAAGATGAAAAGGAAAGTTCAAAGGGAAACTTCCACTTTATTGCTTTAGATGTTGAAAAGTTGGTCATCTTTCCACAAGGTGTCCCAAAAATTTTCAAGAAGAAAATGATGAAGATGAAGTTGAAATTACCAAGAAGAAATCATTAGCCTATGTGAAAGGGAAAAAGTAGTTGAAGAGAAATTTCTTCAAGAAGAAGAATCTTCTTTCACAAGAAATAGATGCTCAGATGAGTCTGAGGTTGAAGAGGTTGAGGAGATTGAAAATTACAAAGATCATGGAGAAAATGCTATGGTGGAAGTCGTCGGTAGTTCTCAGGAGAAGAACAAAACCAAAGGTGATAATGAATAAGAATAAGTTGAAGGAAGAATAGATATGAAAGCTGAGTTAGAGGCTTCTCTTAAATAGATATATGTTTGGAGAGCCAAAACAAAGAAAGCTAACAAATTTTTTTATGATGTCAAACTCTATATGCAGCAGCGGGAAGAAGAGAAGTATGACTTGATGGAATAAATTGAGAAACTCAAGTTATCAGCACCATAGAACTCAGAATTAATTAGTGATCATAAGCTCAATATTGAATAACAGAAAAGGGATATAAATGGCTTGAAATGAAAAGTGAAATATCAAGTCAAGTGTATCGAATAACTTGAAGAAGAAGTGGTCAGTCTGCGACAAATGAAGGATCAAGAAAAACTCTTGACAACCAATGTGATATCAGGAAAGAAGGTCATTTAGAGGACAGAAAAGATGAAAGATGAGGATAGTATTTTAGTAGGAAATAAGCATCAATAGAGCTCAGAGTTAAGGCTGAATTAGGGCTTGATTGACCACAAAAATCTGTAAAAATTGAAGTCAGACCGCAAGTACCCATCCCGAGGTTGAAGGTTGATTTGGGCACAAAGCAGAATCAGAATATTCATAGATCCCAAGGGGAAACTCATAGTGCATAAGTAACATGAAGGAATTCACCTTATATTAGGTGTTATTATTGTGGAATGATGGTACATTCACAGTATGTGTGTTCTATATCCAAGAGATATCAAAGGGAACAAGAACAAAGGTGGAATCCAAACAGAGAAAGGTTCTCCAAAACATATTTCGAAGGACACTATTTTTGGTGCGGTGGATTTGGGCACATGGATAGGTACTACATTTTGACCATGCAAAGGAATGTGCCAAAGAAGAATCAAAATGTTTGCAAGAAACAAATAAATAAACCAACAGGTGAGTTAAAAATACAGAATAGATTTGCATCTTTGCAAGATGAAGCTGGTCTATCATACTCTGAGAAATAACATAAGTCTCAATCCATGCCAAGTGTGAAAGCAAAAATATGGAACAAAAAGAAGAAGGATGAGAAGGCTGTGGTGGAAGAAATTTCCCTTAAAGCATCAGATCGCTCTGTTGTGTGGATACTTGATAGTGGTTGCACATCTCACATGACAGGTAATAAGGATATTGTTACAGGCATAAAATATGATAAATAAGGAGTTGTCAAGTTTGAAAATGATGAAGGCCTGAATATTATTGGCACAGGAAAGGCTAAGTTTGGGGGCAAAGAGATGAGATGTGCTGATGTCTTAGTAGTAGAAGGACTCAGTCACAATTTGCTTAGTGGCAGTCAACTATGTAACTCAGGACATTCTATAAGGTTTAGTAAGAAGATGTGTGTTGTCAAAGGAAGAGATGGGGCAGTTGTTCTACATGGAAAAAGAACAAAGGGAAATCTCTAACTAGTAAGTGGAGAAGAAGATATGTGTTTTCTGTCTAGAGAGGAAGAAAACAAATTGTGGCATAAACGACTTAGTCATATTTTCCAAACATCCCTAGAATATTTTGTAAAGTGTGAAGCAGCAAGAGACCTCCCTAAGATATCAGGTGATCATTCACATATGTGTGACGCCTTTCAACAAGGGAAGATCATCAGAAATACGTACAAATCGAAGGAAAAGAATTTGACAAGAGTGATTGAATTGGTTCATGATGATGTCTATGGACCTATTTCACTAAGATCCATTGAAGGGAATAGGTACTATGTTCTTTTCATTGATTACTATAGCCTAATGGCATGGGAATTTGTTATTTCCCATAAGTCTGATGTGTTTAGCTGCTTAAAATAGTATCGAAGGGAATCTTAAAGGGTACTTGGACCGAAAATTCTGAAGTTTTGTACAGACAATGGTACGGAATTCACAAATAGTCAGGTGGAAGAGTATCTCAAGAAACATGGGATAAGGCATCAAGTTTCTTCAGTAAGAACTCCCCAACATAATGAAGTGGTTGAAAGGAGAAATTGGATCATCAAAAACATGGTCATAACAATGCTTATAGAAAAAGACCTACCAGAGAAGTTTTGGAAGGAATCAGTATTGACATCAATCTACATTTCTAATAGGGCTCTGTTGTGTCTGAAGGAAGGAAAGACCATGTATGAAATGTGGTACGGAAAGAATCCAACAGTGAAATACTTTTGAATATTTGCAAGTAAGTGATTCATTATCAACAAAGAAAAGAATAGGAAGTTTGAATCATGTGGAGATTTGGGAATATTTCTGGGCTACTCAGGAAAAATCAAATCATACCAATGCTTTAACAAAAGGCTGGGAAAAGTAGTTGAGAGTAATGATGTCACTATTGTGGAAAATGAAGAGAATATTCAACAGCACATTGAACACTTTCTTGATGAAAGTGATGAAGAGGAAAGTAACATAGGAGGAGCAGAAGTGGCAGATGCTGACTCAGAAGAAGACATTGATGGCGAACAAGAAAGTGTCAAGTTTGTGTCTGTAAGGAATCCAAGGAGTGGAGATGAAATTGATAGGTAGAATATCATTGGTGATCAGGAAGATCCAGTTTAGACAAGAAGAATGAAGTCACTACAACAGACATCTTTCCTATCTCAGGTAGAGCCTAAAAGCATTGAAATTGCAGCTAAAGATGAAAAGTGGGTTCAGGATATGAATAAAGAGATTGATCAGATTGAGAAGAACCAGACCTGGGAGATTATTTCGAGACCAGCATATAAGAATGTCATCGGAACTAAATGGGTCTATTGCAACAAGATGAATCAAGATGGTGCAGTGGTTCAAAACAAAGAACGAATAGTGTGCAAAGGATACTCCCAGATATAGGGAATATATGTTGATGAGACATTTGCACTGGTTGCAAGGCTGGAGACAATCAGATTATTCCTAGCCATTGTAGTGAAACGGAAGTTCAAAGTGTTCCAGATGGATATCAAATCTGCATTCTTGAATGGGGTTCTAGAGTAGGAATTTTATATTGAGTAGCCAAATGGTTTTCTCATTCATGAATATGAGAATAAGGTTTGCAGACTGAAGAAGGCATTGTATGGACTGAAACAAGCACCAAGAGCATGGTACTCAAGGCTTGATTAGTACTTAAAGAAGCTTGGTTTCCAGTGTGGGGGAGTTGATTGAAATCTCTATTTCAGCAATGAAATTAATAAAAGGATGATGGTGTGGGTTTATGTTGATGAAATAATATTTGGCAAATCAAACGAATCCCAGTTCAGATAGTTTTCCGAATTCATGAAAAATGAGTTTGAAATGTCAATGATTGGAGAGATAACATTTTTCCTTGGTCTACAGGTAACACAAGGAAGGAATGGAACATTCATTTCTCAATCCAAATATTCCAAGGAGGTTTTGAAAAGGTTTGGAATGGAAAATTCCAAGGAAATGAAGACTCCAATTTCTACTTGGACGAAACTATCCAAAGATGAGGATGACAAGGAAGTTAATATCACAGAATACAGGCAAATTATTGGAAGTTTGTTGTACTTGACCGCAACAAGGCCTGACATTGTATTCGCCACATGTAGTGAGATATCAGAGTAATCCTAAGGAAATCCACATGCTTGTAGTGAAAAGAATACTTTGGTATATCAAGGGCACGGTGGACTTTGGCTTGACATATACTGATAAATCTCAGACAGAGTTATTGGGATATACTAATGCAGACTGGGCCGGTTCAGCGGATGATAGGAAATCAATGTCAGGTGGTTCTTTCTATCTTGGTGGATTGTGTATTTCTTGGCTAATCAAGAAGCAAGATTATATTTCATTGAGTACCTCAGAGGCTGAGTATATTGCGTCCACTCAAGCATGCACACAGTTAGTGTGGATGAAGCAGCAGCTTGAAGATATGGGAGTTGAAGTGAAGTCTCCGATCAGAATCCAGTGTGATAACTCAAGTGCTATCAATCTTATTAAAAATCTAGTTCATCATTCAAGGACAAAGCACATTGAGATCAAATATCATTTCATCAAGGAGAAGGTGGATCAAGGGCTTGTGAAGTTGGAGTATGTGCCTACAGAGCTACAGGTTGCAGAAATTTAGACAAAGGCCTTACCCAAGGAAGCATTTGAAATGCATCGACTAGTTCTGGGAGTTCATTCGACTCCCCACACTTAAAAGAGTGTGGACGTGGAACCCCCTCTCCTTGAGGTATGATGTGTTTTTTCCTAATGTGCTGATATGTGTTCTCTACTCTGTTACAGATTGCGAAGGAGTGACCTTTGGGTTCGTTGACAAAGGGGGAGAAAATAGTGATTGTTCAGGGGGAGACAGTGTGGCTATTTAAGAAATCATGAAAGATACGGGGAGAAGCTGACAGGTGGAGTAGGCAGATAGGGGGAGTTGAAGCTGGTTTAAAGTTCTTAACCAGAGCTTATCTTGGACAACACAATCAATAGTGCTAAAGAAGATTTTTAGCTGACAAGAGTTAAAGTTTTGAGTAGATAGGGGGAGCGTTTGAAACTTGACGATACTAGAAGTGATCTATAAAAGAATAGATACCATGACAGTCGAGGATCGTGATAAAAGCAGAAGAGTGGTGTTGGAATGCACTAAGAATATTTCCAAAAATTGGTATTTATTTGGTATCAACAGTGGGTGTCAGAGTTGAAGTGATTCATTGATGAACTTTTCATTTACTCTTGTTTCTCATGCCAATCATTACTCATGTGGACTTAGAGTATATGTTGAGTAAATCCTTGATCGCTATCAGAATTGCAATAGGCGAATGATGGATAAAGAATTAACGATGTATCTTTTTATGGAGGATTTGTCAAAAAACCCAAAGGGGGAGATTATTTGGAAAAAATACCTTAAGGAATCCTTAAAGCATTTTTGAGGTGATTGTGTTTGTTGAAAAAGTGTACATCTGTGTTGTGATTATTGACAAAGCAAACCATGACGTACAAATTTTTCGACAAAGGAGATTTCATGGTGGCATGTCGAGTTCAAGGGTTGTGGTTAACGATCCATGTTTTATTCAAGAATGTTGACAAAGGAATGGATGATCTGGAAGCGGTACAAAAAGAGAAGATACAAGGTGGTGTTGTTTTCTAGTGTTTGCCAAATTTTTGGGACTGAAAATCAACAAATGGAGAAAAGTGGTTTTGGCAAAGGGACTTGCGCGCCGTTGTCTTGAAGCAGAGACTTTCGCGTCGAGACTTGCGCGCTGAGGGGAGACTTGCACGCCATCAAGTAGGGTATCCAAATGCCTATAAATAGAGGTCGACCCCTCCTCATTCAGTGTGAGTTCAACACTTAGAGAAAATCAGAGCTCCCATCGCACAGGTGTGGTGGTCGCGCAAGTGGTGGTGTGGTCGCACAAGTAGAAGTTGCGCACCAGTTGATTGTTGTGCATCCAGAGTGGTTTGGGAGAGAAAGGAAGGGAGTCGTCTAAGTTTTGAGTTGAAGAAGGGGGTGTCACGCAAGTGTTTTTTTTGAAACTTGCGCGCTAGGTTTTGAAGAATCGTTACAGCTGATGGTTTCACGCCAAAATTAGTTTGGGCGTGTGAGTCGCGCAAGTTTGGAGTTGAAGAATCTAGTGTCGTGCAAGTTGTTTTGGTGAACTTGTGCGCCAGTTTTAACTTGCGCGTCGATACTTGCGCTCCATCTTGGAGAAGGGCGCCAGGTATGGTTGAAGCATGACAGTGATTCAGGGCTGCGTGAAAGATGGAAGATTGCCTGATACCTTCGGTGGAAAGTGAGATTCATCTACGGGTGAAAGTTGGAATTCAATAGAGCATCTACGTACAATAGAGGATGTATTCATTAGTGATAATAAAGAGACCTACAAGTGAATAAAATGTGAGTGGATCCTTTCCAGAGCAGTGAGAAAAGTAAGAGTAAGAAGGTGATCCTCTCCACTGGTGGTGAACCATATAGAGAGAAATAAGGAGTGACCCTTGGGAAAGTAGTGAGCTGACCCTAAACATTGTAAAGGCAGTGAGCCTAGGAATTGAAGTGATTTATCCCAAACTTTGTAAATAGCAATGCACTTTTAGTGGATTTGGTACATCGGCACATCACCAGTGTATGCTCCTTGGACGTAGCCTAGTGAGGGTGAACCAAGTAAAAATTGTTGTGTCATGTCCATAATTTAGTTTCTTTTTATACTTTGCTGTAAGAAAGAGATAGAATAGAGTCTTTCTTAACAGTGATACAAGATCAATAGGGATAGTTGTTTTAATCTGTTATACCCCAATTCACCCCCCCCCCCCTCTCAGGGTATCTAACCTGGTGGACCTAACACATAGTTGTATCATGGAGATAATATTTAGGGGATGGAAGTAGTGTCTTTTCATCAGTATCCTCCTCCTACATGAACAAAAACATAAAGGACATCAATTCAGTTTCAATGGAATCATGCCCTTTTAAACATAGCAGTGAAATCAGTCTTCCCACTACCTATATGGGATAGCCAAAATCGATCATGAACATTTGAAGTGAGCTGAGAACCACCAATCAGTGAACTAAATATGAATATAGAAACCGAACATTAAATAAATATGATGAAGGTATTCACATAATGTATCATTTGTTATAAAAAAAATATAAAGGTACAAGATTCAAAAGTGCATACATGGGGATCAACTACCCAACCATGATACAAACCAATGTCCAGAAGATCGAATATTGCACACTCAAGAGTAAACTCGAAATCATCAATTCTGCAAGCATGGTGTATTCAAAGTAAATTTGACTAAAAACACAACAAATGGTTACTAATGTCTTGAAAAAAATGGTATAAAATAATCATTACCCCCTAAATTTTATATTCATGTCAATCCCAGTTGCAAGTCATGGGAGAAAATCAATCGCATCAGCTATGTTTTATTGTTGGTTCTCTATATATCATGCATCGCTATCCTTCATATCAGTACAAGTAATCAAACTCACAATATGATCAGTTAAACTAATTGAGTGGCCACCTCAAGAAAAAAATAGAAAATTGGACTACATACCATCGGAGGTGTGCGAGAGGAGATAGAGGGGCCGCCTCAGAGCAGCATCATCGAGGAGGTATGAGAGTCGCATCAGAGGAGGATACAATTAAATATAATAATAATAAAACTTAACTATTACATAAACAAATGTACCTCATAATAGCATAATTCAATATATGTAGAAACAGTCAGAAACACCGTAATACAATTCAGTATTACAATAATCAAACCTCATTGCATAATAAAATTACACATATTAACAATCCAAAAATACAATTCACATCAATAGTGAGTCTCAATATTAGTATCATCAGATTCTTGATAACTCTCATCCACACCTCCTACAGAAACACCATCAGCACCTCTCACACCACCAGTATCATCATCGACATCAGCATTGGTACTGACACCGACACTTGGATCGGCTCCGGCTACAGCTCTGGCTCCAGCTCTAGCTCTAGCTCCAGAAGAAGAATCTACATTTGCAGAAATCATCAACATCAAACATTTGTCAACTGTTGCAGCTGCTTCTGGTGAAAGTGTTGAAGAAATGGCAAACATAACTTTCTTCATATTTTCAAATATCACCTTTTTTTACTTTTTGAGTTGCTTCTTTGATTGTGGAATTCATCTATTCCACTGTGACCAAACCAAAACTGGTACTCAAAGAAACGTTTTTAGTAGGCCAGTATCGAGATGGTACAAACTTCTTCCTAGGTCGACAATGCACTCTTCCCTAATGCTCATCTCTTAATACCTGATGTAGATGATCATTCGGGCCCAATTTTTCAGGTTCTTTTTCTGCCAATGTCTCCAAAGCATTCTGTTCATTTGTATATAACATAAATTAAAATGATAAAATAATATAAGGAAATAAATTAATTCAAAATAAAATAAATTGAAATATACTTACAATCGCCTTCTCAGTGTCAGTATTTGGCACAGTACCATCTTTCTTTTTTCTTCTTATACAAAAAAAAGTAGAGTGAGGAATGTGACCCTCAATATTCAATTATTTTTTCTGGAAAAACAAAGAAATAAATAAAAATTTGAAATCAAAAAATTACACTAAATGAGGCTAAATATTTTAAATATTAAATTACCTATCTTTTCTCAAGATTTGGGAGTAAAGTGTGTCCATGAGTATAAACATTTTTCATTACACTCTTATTTCTTTTATTTTTGTCTGATTTCTCCTATAAACAAATAATTATATAATTTCATTAACATAAATAAAACTCATTTTCAAACAAATAAATGAATATATATATAAATTTAACAAATACCTTAAACTATTGACTCTTCCAATAGCTGATCATCTCTTTGTATTATAATATTGGACAATCATGAATCACTGGTACTACTTCAAGCTCCATGCCAAATCTCTTTTTCCAACCAAGATATAAGTCATACTCGTACGCTCGCCACATTTCAACTATATCCATTAACCTTGCATCATTGGAATTTTTTCCATCAGGAAAATTATATCGGAGCTACAATGTAAAAAATATTTGTTAAGAAAATATTATAAATTAATATATATAAAAGTCGATTAGCATTACTTACCCAAATCTCTGCCCAGGCATTGTCCTTTATTTGTTCTCCAACTTCCCTCCAACTTATTGGTTGAACCAGAATGATATTGTTGTGTCTAGCAAGTATTCCCATAAAAATTTTACATTCCATACCTTTTTTTTAATAATAGCTCTGTCCTCATTATATTCAACCATGATTTCCATGTGTTGATTCCAAACCTCTTGCATTTTTGTGTGGACTCGTCGTCTGGTGGATACTAGATATAATCATGAAAAAAGAAAAAAGGATAATAATATATATGAATTTATCATTAATCACTAACAGTAAGGTTTAAACACATACCAGTGGATGGGGGATCAACTGACCCCTAAATTGAAGCATCTAGAGGGGGAGTAGCCTCTGTGGTAGGTGGGATATCTATAGTAGGAGTACTCTGTACGGTATATAGATAACCCTATACAGATAAGGGTGGATATGGATATAGATATAGTGGTGGGATATATGGGGGCACAGTGCCAAGTACAGTGGATTGTGGGAATAGAAAATAAGGAGGGATGTGAGTCTGAGAACTACCATCTGATATGGGTGCGAGCAGAAAAGGATATGGAAAATGTGGGTATGGATAATATGGAGGCAGCATAATGGGAGTATGACCTTCTGGAGACTCAAGCGGCATAGAAGTAGGTTGAACTATAGAATCAATACCTCCCGCCATACTATCAGCCTCTATGGTATAATTCAACTGTCTCCTCGACGAAGTAGCCTAAAATAACATAGATGATAAAATAAAAATAATGATAACAAGATAAATAATATGAAAGAACATAATATTCCAACATAAATTTTACTTACAGTGTTGGCCATATGAGACATATGTTGTTCATTTCTTCATATTGTTTTATTTCTTCTAATATCATCATATTCAGACATTTTGACCTGTAAATTTAAAATAATATTCTCAAGTAAATAGAAATAATTAAAAATGTTAAATAATACAATTGTATCATAAAACAATGAGATAAATTTTCATTGTGATATTTATATTGATAAAATATCAAGACTTTTCTATGTTTAAGAATTACTATAGATGTGCTTAAACAAAAATTGGTCACACTATAAATAGTTTTATATTCAACAATGGTATAAAATATACTATTTAATTTGATATCATGTATTGAAGTTTAAAAAAACACATACAATATTACAATAATGTCAAGTAAATACATACAAATATGTCAACGCTCTATGTGATTTGTGACAACTTCTGGTTCACAATCTATTCTATCAATTGAGTCATCTGTGTCATCAAATGAAACATTTGAATAAATATTGACAGGTTCATCCACAACATCATTGTCATCTATGTATTCATCAAAAATATGTCTAGGAATGACATCAACAATAAAACCAAATTGTTTTTGTAATAGGTCAGTTACATAAAACACATGTCTAGCCTGTGACGCAAGAATATAAGGTTAATCAGTGTAAAGCTGGCGATTCATATCAATCACTCTAAATCCACAATTATCAATATGCATTCCTTATTATGTCATTGAATCAAACCACTTATATTTCATCTTTGCGACAGGACCATGTGCATATTAATATAATAAAATGATTCTTTCAACAACACCATAATATGGTATATTTCCTGACTGAGGTTGTCTATCTAATGCTCTCACATAACAATTTTTTGTGGTGCTTATCATGAAACTGTCATGATGTGTTGCCATTTTCTTATACAGCTATTTATAACAAATTTAAATCCGTTGACTAACATTTCCTTACAATCACATACCACATCATTTGGACCAAAGGATAATGCTCTTACTTCATCTAATAATTCATTCATTCGTAGAGTTAAAACCTAAAATATACCAACATTGAATATTAAATAGAGACATGTGATTATGTTATGAGAAGAAGAAAAATCTATTACCTTAGACTTTAACCAAGAAGAAAATTATTTGATGTGCAACAGTTCCTTCCTCTTAATAGATAGAGAGCGATGTCTCTTTTTTATAATTTCTAAATGTTCTCTAAAAATATGAAAGATTAAAAATATCAGAAGATATGAAGAAATAAAATAATGAAAAAATGCAGATTTATTTTTTTTACTTACTTGATATAATCATCAAGCACGCCACAGTTGAATAATATTGTACGATGATCCATTTTCCCACTCTTCCCTGCTTAAAGTACACAACGAGTACGATCTAGATATCCCCCCTATTTGGGGTAGTGAAGGAAATGTAGGCTTAATGGGATCATATTTCTCATCTTCAGTTCTCATAATTCGATTAGACCTCATGGTGACATTATCCAAGTACAATGAACATAAATCCATGCATTCTTTTTCTAAATAACATTTCATAATAGAGCCTTCATGGTGATATTTATTTCTCACATAAGATTTCAATGTAAACATCATTATTTTTGTAGGATACATCCACTGACTCAAAACATGACCACAAAAAAGGACTTTTGTGGGAAGATGCACAGTTAGATGTAACATACATGTGAAAAATGATGGTGGAAAAATTTTATCCAGGCCGCAAAGAATAATCAGTGCATCTCTCTATAATTTATGAACAACACTTCTGCTCAGTCTTTTGGCACAAAGATCTCGATAAAAATGACATAACTTAATCACATAAACTCTAACATTATGTGAAAGTAAATTTCAATTGGCAATAGGAACCAAATCATGTAACAAGACATGGTAATCATGGGCTTTAAGAGATTTTAGTTTCACATCTTGTGTATTCACCCTTTTCGAAATATTACTTGAATAACCATCTTGAACCTTCAAACTTTCCAAGACCTGAAGAAATTTTTTGTTCTCCACATTTTTCATCAAATAATAGGCAATAGGGACTTTCCACTTATTTTGACCAATTAACTTAGGATGAAGTTTTTCTCTTATACCCCAATCCATCAAATCACAACGAGACCGCAAATCATCTTTTTTTTGCCTTTGAAATTTAAAATAGTAGCAATTAACATCTCACAAATGATTTTATCGATATGAATTACATCCAAACAATGATGTAATAAATTCAGTGACCAATATGGAAACTCAAAAAATATGATTTTCTTTCTCCAATTGTTATGAGACTTTGAATTAACAAGTTTTCACTTTCTGATATTTGATTGAATTTTTCCAAGAACATAATTAAAATCATTAAGTTATTTAACAATGTAATTCCCTGACATTTGTTGAGGAGTATCATCTGTCTCGATGTAATTATCAAACTGTCTTCTATTTTTCCTATATGGATGATTCATCGGTATAAATATCTGATGCCCTATGAAGTTGAAAGTTTGTCGAAACTTTAATCTTCAGAAATTTGTATTTTTCATACAAATAGGGTAGGATAATTTCCCTTTAGTACTCCAACCAAACATCATTCCGTAGGCAGGAAAATCATTTATCATCTATAATAAAGTTGCACAAAACATAAAGTACTCCTTCTTGAATGCATCGTACACCCGTTCACCAACAATCCAAATCTCCTTTAACTCTTCTATTAATGGATGCAAGTATATATCAATATCATTTCTAGGATCACTGGGTCCAGATATCAATATACTCATGATAGTAAACGGATTCTTCATACACATCCATGAAGGAAAGTTATAAATGTTAATGAAAACAGGCCAAGTATTGTGTGCAGTATGCATTTTGCGAAATGGGTTGAAACCATCACAAGATAATCCCAATCTAACATTTTGTGGGTCAGCTACAAAATTAGGATGTAACCTATCAAATTTCTTCCAAGACAACCCATCTACAGGATGCACTATTTTATCATTATCTTTATTTCTTTCATCTTCATTCCATATCATATTTTTTTCCATTTGTTTTGACATAAATTTATTTTGAAGCCTGGGAATTAAAGGGAAGTGCCACATCACTTTCTATGGTATGCGAGATTGCATTCTGTCTTTATTAGTCTTCCACCTTGATGTGCCACACTGTTTGCACTGACTTAACTCTGTATTTTCCTTCCAGAACAGACAACAATATTTGGGGAAAGAATGAATCTTAATAGATGAAAATCCAAATTTTCCAACCAACTTTGATTCCATGTAATCATTTTCTGGAATACATGCATCATCACGCATTAAATACTTAATAAATGTAAGGATATAGTCAACCACAATATTACTAAATCCATACATTGCTTTTCCATGATATAATCGCATTTAAAAACTCAAGTTTGCTCATTTTTTCACATGCCTGATATACTGAGGTATTTTCATCTTCCATCAACTTTCTAACACTCATGACATCATCATCCTAATTAATAGACAAAAACGGTGTTCCAGTATTCATTTCCTCTTGCACTGGTCTACATGAGGATCTGGATTTAGAAACAAAAGAAAACCGATAGGAAATCAGATTTTTCATACCAATCCTTTCCACTGAATCGATGTAATTCGCCACTTTCACTTTTTCTCCATTGTGATACCACACATGATAATTTTTATATTAGTATTATTATAATTTTTATTTTTATTGTTATTAATTTTTATTATAATTATATTTATTATGGTTATTTTTTATTATTTTTATTTTTTGTATTATTATTATTATTATTATAAAATGAAAAAAAAAGAATAGGAAACCCAAATCTCGCGGCGTCCCCCCCCCACCTGTTTCTTCGGTTCGGTGCACCACCCAGTAGCTGCTCTAGGAGCCCTCGTCCGCTATTATTCACCCCTATCACCCTACCACCCTTGCCTTCTCCTACCCCATCCTCACACTCTCCCCCACAAGCCCACCGCACTCACCCTATCCGCCTCGGCTCCCGACCACCAACCAACCTCCAATCCTTCTTCTCCCCAGAGCATACGTCACTCCCAACTTGAATGACTCCTATAGGTCTGTGCTCACCCCCAGCTGCCTCCAACTCCTATGCACTTTCCCCCTTCCACCTACATCCCCTCTACAATCTAACCCTCCACCTATCGTCCCCTTCGGATCCCCGACGCCCTCATCTCAGGCTCCCTGACCTCTCCCTTCTCCCCTGGCTCCCGACTGCCGGTCTGCCTTCCTATTTCACCCCTCCATGCACTTGGCCTCACCCCTTGATTCCCTCCCTCACCAATGTTGGGCTCGCCCACGCCCACTCCTCCTTACGCCGTCCTTTAAGCTACATCACGACCCCCCCTTCCTGGTTACCCATGTGAGACCAGATCCCCCCTCTTCCCCTTCTCATGCGTGTTGTACACTAGACCCGGCCATCAACCTGTAGAGAATCGGCAAACCGAAGATGCACCCCTCTACTCTCTGTACTCCCAGACTTCCTCTCCCACTCCGTCCGATAGTGGTCTCCTATGGTATATTTATTTATTTATTTATTTATCTTTTTTTCCTTTCATTTCATAAATGGTGTTTTTATTTAATTTGGCTAAATCCTAATACTGTGGGTTGTGTGTCGTGTGTTTTTTCACATTATTTAGGATGTGAGGTTAGTCCACTGGGTATGGTTCTACCTTCCTTAAAGTTTCATCGCTTTTTCACTATCACGAACTAGGCTGGGTCTCCATCTGACCTGGCGCCTGATCCGGTCCGCGGCATGGCCCAAAGGGCGTTCCCGATCCCCACGGGCTGGCACAAGTGCCCGGGTATCAAAACTAACACATGGGAATGATTTACCCGAAATAGTAAACACAAAACAATAGATAATATGAATAAACCAAAACTGTAAATAGACAAACTAACTAAAATCAAATTTAAAGGTTTACAACTAGAACCAACATCCAAAAATAAACGACAACAAAAGAAACTAAAACTCTAAATCAAATCTCCAAGCAACAAGAGAGGTGCAACATCCACACGCCACACCACCAACCTGCACGAGAAGACCATCAATGACCAAAACCACCATCATTGAGAACCATGCTTCAATCTGGAATACATAGAAAAAAAGGGTTTACATCCACCCAAAGATGCATGTAAGGTGTGAGCCAAAATCTCAGTAGGACGTCACCCAATAAAAAGGCTCCACACAAAACTATTAAAAGACAAATACATTTGAAATTTTAATTAAATCAAAGAAGTAAAGTCTTGAACAGTTTTGAAGAAAACAGGATTAAGGAAAACAGTTTCAAATGGAACAACTTAAATTAAAAGAAAACACACACCCTTTTTAAAAATAACCAATGTGTCACACTGATGAGCGTAAAGTAACCAATGAGCACTAATATGGGAGAGGACGCATGGGTGTTAGCTATCTTGGGTCCCTAGATCTTCATGTCTAGGTGAAACATGGATTAGAATTCCATGGCCCTCAGAAAACAGGGCTTAGAAGGCCACAGCCCTCAGAAAAGCATATGTTTAGTTAGTTTTGCAATCGTCAAACCTGCCAGTGAAACCAGGTCGAGTCACCTTCGGAACACTAACTCACTAGTCTAGTCCACCCTCCTAGCTACCCGGGCTTCCTGGTTTGTGCTCAAACAAGTTTCAAGTTCATGCCACATGTCACACTAATGCATAAAATCCAAACAGGGTATTTACGCATGAAAAAACACCATTTGCACACCCAAACCCTCTTTTAAAACCATACGCACACCTAAATCTTTTCAAAACATAATCTGCATATGTTACATACTCAATTAAACCATTTGCGCAATAAAAAAACACTTATCATTAAACAAACCAACACTTACACATATAAATACCATTTTGAAATAAGATGCACACTAAAACATTTTCTTTCAATACATTTCACACTGTGGTCATGATTTAATAAACCATTTTGAAAGTTCATAAAACAATAGAAACAAAGTGTCACATGGATTTACACACACTAAAGTAACCATTTCTACATTCAAAACACATTCTAACATCACACGCACTCAAATACCATTTTAGAGTGTGACCTGCACCACAACAATAGTTTGATGGAAAACCTTACAACGTATGAAAAACACAATAGCATAACCCACATAATTTAATAGGCCATAAATAAAATCTTATAAAAAATTTAGAATAAATCGCTTGGAGTTAACCACTAAACTCAAGCAAAAACTTCTTTCATGACCAAACTCACACTACATCCTATAAAAAATACAGTTCGTACCACTTGCACAGCTTAATAAGATAACCGCACAATTCAAAAGTCACTAATAGAGTTCTTAGCAGAAAACACCCAATAATATGAAAAATCTAATAAATAATTTCAACGTAAATCAAACTTCAAATAAAACCAACCTTATACAACAAAAATTAATTAAATAAAATGATAAAAAAATTAAGCATTGCAAATTAATTCATCAAACAACAATTAGATGAGGAAACACCTACCATGGTGTAGCAGACATCACAAATATGGTGTACAAGGACTGTCGCACACTAACTAAAACTCAAACAAACCCAAATTGAACCTAAATCAAACAATTTAACCAAAAACATCAAGAATTAACCCTAAAATTGGACACCCATCCTGCTGAAATCCTAAAACCCCCAAAACAATAACCAAACACTAAGGAAATGAGAGGAGGAGGACCTTATTAGGTGGGGATTCGTCTGCGGAAGATGGTTGTACTGGTCGAGTAGGGGAGTAGGGGAGAAACTGGTCTGGTGTGAGGTGGAAAAACAGTGTTGATGTGTGCTAGCCAGAAGGTCGGGCGGTAGTGCGAGCAGCCTGGTGAGGGGGGGTCGGGGCAACAACACAAATGGGGGAAGGCCGGCCGGAAGGGATGGTCTGGTGGCTAGCAAGGAGAAACGGCGCGGTGCGGCTGGAGGTGAGGATGAAGGGAGGAGGGAAGTCCGGTGGTGCTACAGGATCATGGCCAGGAAGCTTGATGTGCACTAGGTGGGAAGCTGGAGGGAGAGAGAAGGGGCTGGCCATGGGTCGTGTTAGTGTTTTCGAGCAGTGTGAGGGCGCCTGTACAAGGGGGGCGACGCCGACCATCCATGGGAGGGGGGTGCACACCATGGAAAAGTTGAGAGGGCCTGGTCACGACGGGAATAGGGGGAAGATGGTGAGCTAAAATATGGGGGGGGGGTAAACCCTAACAAAAGAAAGAAATGAAAAAAAACTAAAATAAAATAAAAATAAAACTAAAAGAAACAAAACTAATAAAAATATAATTATTAATAATAATAGTATTTATAAACTAAAAACTTAACAATAACAATAATTGTGTAAAAAAAATTATATCCACAGAATGATAAGATTAATTAAAATGTCAACAATTTTAATGAGAATAATTAATGGTGATAATAATAATAATGTAAGTTGATAATAATAATAATGAAATTTATGATATTAGTATAAGTGGTAACAACCTAACATAATATTAACAATAATAATAAGTATTACCGTATTAATAACATAATAAATTTTATATTCTTAGTTAATAATAATAATATTATTAAACAATATTATTATTATTATCATTAAAACAATTTATTAAATTTTATTAAACTTCTTATATTCATTTATTTAAATTTCATTACTCATCATCATTTTTTTATTCCTTTATGTTTTAACTCATTTCTGAAAGTCGGGCAGACCGCGCGGTCTCAGAACCGTGCCCTGCCCGTACGTCCGGTGACGCAAAACCCAAAACACTCATAATAATAATAATAATAATAATAATAATAATAATAATAACAATAATAATAAGATAATAACAGACTTAATATACTAAATAGTAAACTATGCAATAATCAATTTAATAAAATGCTAATAATAAAAATAATACTCTCCATTAAATTAGTGTCCAAGATAATAATAATAACAATAATAATCTCAAGTGACCTTAGTATTATTATTATTATTATTAAAACCATTATTAATTAATTTAATTTCATTAACTTAACATCGGAAAGGCGTGCAGGGAATCGGGCGAGGTCACGCGGTGACCCAAGCGAGGCCACGCAGCTTCGACAGCGGCGCGCTGAACGTTGTCAAGGCCAAAATGTGTGTTTTTTGAATAAGCACTCAATATTTTAAACTGTCTCCAACCCGGATCCTGACGAAAAATTTACAAGGCCGAAAAAATAATAAAATAAAATAAATTTGAAGAATTCAGAGTGTGACAATTCTCCCCACCATAAAGCTTTCCATCCTCGAAAATTCAAAACTAGGACCGAACCCCAAAGTAGAAAACAACACCCCCTTATAAGGCTCAAAGAATATCCCCACAAAAAACAAAAGAGAAGAGGCAAATGCGTTGTGCTTAGAGAAAGTGATTTAAAGTACAACCTCAAGAAACTCACAAAAGACTTCCTGATATGTGTTGCTCACCCCAAAGAGCTATAACACATCTAGTTGACTGATCAAGGAAAGGAACCTAAACAAAATTCCATCATGGAAAATCTTGATGGGGCTCCCCACTATTAAGAGCCTACCAACGCCCAAGGCGAGACTGGAAAATTGACACGGGGCGGCCTGAGTAGACTCTTGACCATTAAGAAGATGGCCAACACTAATTCATTCTAGAGACATTTGAACGAGACCTGTCGTGGGTCTCACCACCATTAAAACTGACGAGAGATAAAAGAACTTCAAAAAAATTTCCTGACAGTGACCAAACACCCCACCACAAGGGGCAGGGAGAGTCGGGCCCAACTACTGGGCATCAAAACCACAACCCAAGACAACCCAATATCTCCACATCCCTATATGAGTACTATTAAACTTTGAGACTAATTTACCTAACATACCCCATAAGGACCGCTAAATAAATTACATCCTATGGGACGTAACCCTCCCAAGACTTTAAGGCAATGAGACGACAACGCCTCCACATAGTCACGGAAACATTACACAACCAGATGGTTCGTTTGGAACGGAACAACCACAAAAAACAATTTAAACTGTCTTTACTTTCAACACTGATGACAGAAATAAATTTGAGGTCCCATACACTCTTTGGGTTTCTGACCATGCACCAACTTCACTCCGAGACCTATGGATGGAGCCCTGATGTTTGAAGCATCTCCTACCTCACAGTCAAGTATTGAAGACTCCCGAACAGAGCTTCTCCTTTTGGTTTCATACGTAGCCATACCACAACTGAGACAACACCAGCAAACACAACACACCACGACATCCAACTACTCACTCGCAGCACATCCACCAAACAGGGGTTCAAAGGATGCACATGCATCACCTTTCACCTTAACCAAGAAACTTAAGAAGAAAATACGCATAACAAATACTCCCCCTTGAATAGATAAATTAAAACTCCATAAGAGTAGGGCATACTCCCCGGAAAACATAGATTCCTGAAGGACTCTATGAAATCTACCTTTGCTCTTAAAAGAGAACTCACACCACATGACGTCCCCAAACATGACCCTCGCAGCCGATGAAAGTACTACAAGACTTTCAATACACCAGTCAACACCGATGACTCTGAATTGCCTTCACCCTTCCCCACTGGAATTCCTTTCACTGTTTCCAGGGGAACATTCAAACACAACAATGTCAAACTTCATACCCGATGACTGAGACAACTCAAAGGGACCAAAACTCTATTCAACTCCCCCCACGGTTGTCATTCCACTACGAGAGGATCCGATTAACCGAAAAGAAAAGGGAATAGACTTATCACTATCACTCAAAAGGAAGAGTGATTGGTTTAATCAACTGGAGGGTCATCCAATGACGAATTACCCATATCCGCACTTCAATTTCATGTTAATACTTTATGTGGGGCATGCACTAGTCAAGAAATAAAACCATAGACCCAATCAAACTGGTCCATTGTCTAATACATACTACAAGCGAACACTAAACGTGTAGGGAGAACCGCTGCAAGGGCTCCCCAAAGCACTTTTCAAAAGAAACCATTAACCACACACTTGCACACCAACTTATAGATAAAATTCAAAATGAGACACAAATCAGTCAAAAAGGGTTATCAGCTCGAAACACCTCACATACTACATTTCCAAAACACAAGGACACACCACAAAAACACCAGTTATTTAAAAACACCAAATTTTTCCTTTAAAAAATCCTTTTGAAAGAGAACAATGTTGGTGTGTTATGAAAACATCAACGGTGTTCCATGGGCCTCACACATGCATGTTCTCGTGCCACACTGGAACCCACCTCATGTCCATCCAAACACTCATCTTCTTATTCCATTAACCATTTCTCTTTCCATATACACTCATGCATGTGGTTGCCCATGAGAGCACCATGAATCAGAACCAAACCTTTCCATTTTTCAAAACCAAAACATTCAACCCATGCTTTTAAAACCTTACAAATCATTTTATTTTTAAAACACTTCATTTAAAAAAACTTTTCAAGACCAAATCATTTTTACTTAAAAACCAAATTTTCATGAATCCAAAACAAAGAGACAAGAGACGATAGGAGGAAACTAGTGTCAACATGTGATTGGGACGTATGTTTGGCGGCTATATGCCAATCAAACCACTGCCACAGAGGGTATTCCAGGAAAGATTCCTTGGCTCCACATGGCTTTCCAGACCCTGCGAGATCACAGGGACCACTGACCCTACTCCCTTTTCATTTCCCCTAGACAAGATTAACCGCAAGGACCAAAAACTCAGACAAACCTCAACATACTTCGGTAACTTGAGTCCTGCCACGAGGTGTGCTAGCCAGGAACCTTACTCATAGCCAGGACGTCGAGTCCCGAAAACCTTAAATCCAGCCTACCGTGACTCTATCCCAAAAGAACATGACCCAAGAGAGAAAACCTCCTCTCATACCATTTTATCACAAACCAAGTTGGGTCATCATCCGACCAGGCACCCAACCCGGTCCACAGCATAGTCCGAAGGGCGTTCCTGGTCCCCACGGGCTGTCACAAGTGCCTGGGTATCAAAACTAACACATGGGAACAATTTACCCAAAATAGTAAACACAAAACAAAAGATAAGATGAATAAACCAAAACTGGAAACAGACAACCAAACTAAAATCAAATTTAAAGGTTTACAACTAGAACCAACATCAAAAAATAAATGACAAAAAAAGAAACTAAAACTCTAACTCAAACCTCCAAGCGACAAGAGAGGTGAAACACACACACGCCACACCACCAACATGCACGACAAGACCATCAACGACCAAAACCACCATCATTGAGCACCATTCCTCAACCTAGAATGCATAGAAAAAAGGTCTACATACACCCAAAGGTGCATGTAGGGTGTGAGCCAAAATTCTAGTAGGACGTAACCCAATAAAAAGGTTCCACGCAAAACTATTAAATGACAAATACATTTGCAATTTTAAATAAAGCAAATAAGTAAACGCTTGAACAGTTTTGAAGAAAATGGGATTAAGGAAAAAAGTTTCAAATGGAACAAATTAAATTAAAATAAAACGCACACCCTTTTTAAAAATAACCAATATGTCACACTGATGAGCGTAAAGTAACCAATGAGCACTAATATGGGAGAGGCCGCGTGGGTGTTAGCTAGCTGGGGTCCCTAGATCTTCATGTCTCAGTGAAACGTGGATTAGAAGGCCACGACCCTCATAAAGCGTGGTTTAGAAGGCCACGACTCTCAGAAAAGAATATGTTTAGTTAATGTTTCAATCGTCAGTCCTGCAAGTGAAACAGGGTCGAGTCACCTTTGGAACACTAACCCACTAGTCTAGTCCACCCTCCTAGATACCTGGGCTTCCCGGTTTGTGCTCAAACAAGTTTCAAGTTCATGCCACATGTCACACTAATGCATAAAATCCAAACAGGGTATTTACGCATGGAAAACCACCATTTTCACACCCAAACCATCTTTTAAAACCATACACACACCAAAATATTTTCAAAACATAATTTTCATATTTGAAATACTCAATTAAACCATTTTCACAATAGAAAAAACACTTATCATTAATCAAACCACCACTTATACATATAAATACCATTTTGAAATAAGACACACACTAAAACATTCTCTTTCAAGACGTTTCACACCATGGCCATGATTTAATAAACCATTTTGAAAGTTCATAAAACAATAGCAACAGATTGTCACATGTCTTTACACACACTAAAGTAACCATTTCTACATTCAAAACACATTCTAACATCACATGTACTCAAATACCATTTTATAGTGTGACCTGCACCACACCAACAGTTTGATGGAAAACCTTACACCGTATGAAAAACACAATAGCATAACCCACATAATTTAATAGGCCAGAAATAAAAGCTTATAAAACAATTTAGAATAAATCACTTAGCGTTAACCACTAAACTCAAGCAAAAACTTCTTTCACGACCAAACACACACGATGTCCTATCAAAAATACAATTCGTACCACTTTCACAGCCTAATAAGATAACCGCACAATTCCAAAGTCACTAATAGAGACACCCAATAATATGAACAATCTACTAAACAATTTCAATGTAAATTAAACTTCAAATAAAATAGACTTCACACAATAAAAATTAATTAAATAAAAAGCTAAACAAATTAATCATTGCAAATTAATTCATCATATAACAATTAGACGAGGAACCACCTACCTTGGTCTAGCAGACTTCAAAAATATGGTGCACAAGGACCGTCACACACCAACTGCAACTCAAAAAAACCCAAATTGACTCTAAATTAAACAATTGAACCAAAAATTTCAAGAACTAACCCTAAAATTGGACACCCATCCTGCTGAAATCATAAAACCCCAAAAACAAGAACCAAACACTGAGGAAATGAGAGGAGGAGGACCTTACCGGGAGGGGATTCGTATGCAGAAGAGGGTTGCGCCAGTCGAGTAGGGGAGCAGGGGTTCGACTGGTCTGGTGTGAGGTGGACAAATAGCACCGACGCGAGCTGGCCAGGAGGTCGGGAGGCGGTGTGTGCAGCCTGGTGAGGGGGGGTCGGGGCGACAACACGAATGGGGGAAGGCTGACCGGAAGGGATTGTCTGGCGGCTGGTAGGGAGCAACGACGCGGTGCAGCTGAAGGTAAGGATGAAGGGAGGAGGGAAGTTCGGCGGTGCTACAGGATCTCGGCCGGGAAGCTTGATGCGCACCAGGTGGGAAGCCGGAGGGAGAAATAAGGGGCTAGCCGTGGGTCGTGTGAGTGTTGCCAAGCAGTGTGAGGGTGCCTGGGCAGGTGGGGAGACACTGATGTGGCAGTTTTTTTACACTCTTTTCCACATCCTTTTTGTATTTTTATTGATTTTTTTTATATCAAAACGTTATTTTTTATTAAATAATTGATAATTAATTTGATTGGTACTTTGTTGTGTAAAATAATCTATTTTAGTTTAAATCAATTGTTTTTAATATTAATTATTGTCTTTTTAAATAATTATTAAATTAATTTAGTCTTTCGAATTAGACTTTTATTTATTTATTCTTTTATTTTTATTCTAGTCAGTTTATTAATTTATTAATTTAATTAATTAATTTTTTATTCTTTAAATTGTAAAAAAATAACTCATTTTAGTTTTTAATTATTTTAATAATTTAATTAGTTTTAATAATTTAAGTTTAGTCAATTAATATTTTTTATTCGTTAATTTACTTTATTAATTCTTTAATTAATTTGTTAATTAATTTAAGTTAGTGACTTTTAATTTTTTAATTTGTTCTTTAATTAATTTGTTTATAATTTTTAATACAAATAAATTCATTTTTTAATAAAGCATAATTAATTTTGTCTTATTTATTTAATTTTTAATCTTTGTCTTGGTTTTATTAAAGTTTTAATTAATTTAATTTTTGTTTTGCAGATTATGGTGGCACGTCTCACCGTTCCACATCACTGCCCATCCCACTGTATCCCCCACTCACGGTGAGACTGTGAGCAACCATCAGGAAGCCTGTGCCACTGTTTCATCAACTGTGCCAGACTCCCCATCCTACTGTTTCACCCCTCACAGTGCCACCGGTCTCCACACACACCGCCTCACTTACTGTCTCACATTTTTCTTCACGGTGTCACCGTATTCCCAGACTTACTGTCTCACCGTTTATCAACTGTCTCACCACCTCCACCCCTTTCCTCATGGTTCCTCCTCTACTGATTTGACACCATTCAACCTCCAATCACTATGGCACCATTTTAGAATCGGTGCCACCATCTTTTACCCCCCCCCCCAACGTCTCACCGTCAAACCTCCAACCTCCAGTATCTTCCTGGTGACACAGAAAACCTTCCCACCGATGGCACCGATCCTCTACTCCTGTTCACGCAGCACCTTAACACAGCACAACCAACCAGTAGCAGTAATCACGCAGCAAGATATGAATTAAAACAATAGGACAACAGATAAAAATATCACCCAAAGAGAATAAAATCAATTCAGCAGTAAACGAAACCCTGAACCAATTTCATTCTTGATCTACCTTAAGTCTCACGTCATCCTCCTACTTGCATGGTCTCAACCCCCATCTTGCTTGTGCACCACTACTATCCACCACACCCTGCACACCAGAACCGAGCGGTGACCCAATCCCACGAAGCTGACACCATCCAAACCCAAGCCGATGTTGCCTTCTTCCACAAGCTCAGTACCGCTCCAGATTTGAACCGCCTCCCTCACAACTGCGTCGTACCCACATCTCTACGCCCCTGCCTCCATACTCACCACGCTCCACTCCATCCCCTGTCCACACCTGAACCCCGCAAGGCCGTCAAAACACCATAAACCCTAATCGAACCCCCTCTCCTCATGCCTTTTGAAGATGTCAGACTCCTCCTTACCGTGGGACCACCTGATTTGCTGCCTCCCCATTTCTGCATCCCCTGCTTGCCAGAGAGCCACCTGAAGCCCGCGCCGAGACCTCCCCCTACTTTCCCCCTTTCTCCCCAACATCCTATGTCTAAACCCTCTCCCCATTTACTTCTCCGAACAGACCCCCCGCCTCTTCATTGTTTTTCATTTTGTTTTATATACTACAATATATAATAACATTTATATAATATATACTTAATATATTAACATATATATAATATAACTATTATAACATATAAAATAACACATTATATAATATATATATCATATACTATACTATAATAATTATAGGTATATTAATAATAATATATAATCTTATATCTAATATCATTATGTCATAATAATTTATGTTATTAGATAAATATAATAAACATTAACATATAATAGTAATAATAATATTATGTACTATATATATATATATGTATGTATTTTTATTTACTAATCTAATTAATAATTTTAATATATAGTTATTTCAGTTTCTTTTTATTTGCTTAACTTGTTTCTGGTTTTTCTATTGTTCTGTGCAGGGGGAGCTACTGATAGAAGCAGGGATAAAAGAAGTCAGTGGGAAAGACGCGAGACTATTGAAGAAATTCGATACTTGAGTGTTTAATTTATAGGCGATACTGGTCTGTGATCCGAGACATCGATCATGCACTGTGAAAAATTGATAATTGTTGATCAATTTCTTAAGTTGATCTAGGAAAGTGAGTAGGGGTGGATTAACCTGGGTCTGGCCTTTGTCTCTCTGACTATTGTCTTGACCTGGCATCATCTATTTGTCATGTGCCTTGTGTTCTGTCCATGCCTACTTTCTTTCCATGGTTTTTCCATGTGTTTCTGTGTTCTTCAATTTTTCATCACCGTTTCCCTCTCTACTGTGCTCTTTAACAGGAATTAGTAATTTCTTAGGAGTTGTGTTTTTCTGTTTTCAAAATATCTAAAAAAAATACAAAAAGGTTTTTGGAACGACCACTTAGGCTCTCGACACTACTTCCTTGAGAGTGACCCCAAGGTTAGCCACTGTCCTATATCTTGGGTCTTTATAAATGTAAACTTTACCGTCCTCACGACAAGGATGCCCATAAAATTTTAGCGCCGTTTCCGGGGAGGCAAGGAGTGTCTCATTGGTTTTCCAATTTTTATTTTATTTTAATACAAAAAAAAACATATATAAAAACACACAGGCACAACAGTGATGAACTCTAACGAAACTGGTATAGTGTCACTATTTGACCTGGTTCAAGAGCTTGAAGAGGTTGTTGCTAAGTTTCAATGTTGGATGCATGAAAGATAGCATCGAGAACTTATTGATGAGGAGACAATTTATTCTCATGAGATCATCCAGTTGATGCAACAAGCCATGGATAAGTTTAAAGGATACCAAGAAGAAAGTGAAGTACCACCACCTCTCATTGAAGCCCAACATTCTAGAAAACAGTTGAGAAGGAAAGAGAAAATAAATAGAAGAAAGAAAAAGTTGGAGTTTCCCAACTTTGGTATGGATTTGTTCCTGGAGTCAAAGATGGAAATTCTAGAACCAATTTCTGAGGATGTTTTCAAGGGCTAGCAGGAGATGGAACGTTCAATGATTCATGATGCTGGGCATTTCTTTGATGATCATCTTTTCTCTAATTTCCATTCTAATGATTTTTCTTGTAATAACTTTTTTAATGACTTCTCAATGCTTCAACAGGTGGAGCCAACACATGAAATTATATCATTCTCCTTAGAAGATTCATCAAGTGAGGTGGTGTATTTTGAAGAGAGGCTGGAGGAGGTTGACTACCACGCTCTTGCCCCGGACCCTATCCCAGGATCACTATTCCTTCATGAGGAGGAATAAGCATCACTGATAAAGGGGGTTGAAAATTTTATGAAAGAAAATGTATTTTTATTCAACTTGGATTGCATTGAAGATGATTTTAATTGTGTTTCTCCTTGTGCAGGTTTTGAAGATGCATCTCACTTTTTTGATTTCCTAGAGAGTGAGGAAGTTGCAGTTGCTTCTACTGAAGAGTTAATAGAACTCCCAATTCTGGATAACACTTCCACCTTGGGAGTTATTTTTGAAAAGGAATTTTTGGAGATGTGCACAAGTTTACAATTGGATGATGACAAAGTCTGTTTTCCTCAAGATAAAATAATTTATTAGAATGTACCGGAATACAAGTCACACCGAATTTTTCCCACATTAATACCTATACACCCTCAACCTCTAGATGCATAAGAGGGGATGTACCCCTACCTTTTGTGTTCCCCTCCACCATTCAACAAGAATTACTTCACTGTGAAGGAGGGGAATTTGGTTGAAGCAGCACATGGGTACTCCAAAGATGGAAAATAATTGAAGTTGGAAGGAATCACACCTGGTGGTTCCTGAGCATGAAGTTAAATCCCCCATCCGATTGGAATTGATCCGAGGACTGTCCAACTGTGGACAGTCAAACTACAGCACCCCCTGGGGGGTTATCCCAGGATTATCCTCTTTAATTTCCTACTTTAGTTTATTTTTTCATGTTGTTTTAATTTGATTGTTGTTTTCTTAGGATAATAAACTGTCATTAGATTCCATGTGGCTATCATCCAAGTCTTATGGGGACATCTCACTAGATTAATGGATAAAACTCCCAAACTCACACTTTGTAGCTGCTTTTTATTTGAACATAAAATTTGGAACACTAATGTTAAATTGTTTCATCATGTGGGTGGAAAACCGGAGCAGACAGAGTTCATTCTCAAGGTAATTAAAGGGAGACATTGAAAAAAATGAATTAAATATTCCATTCATGGAAGTAATGTTTTAATTCTACAAGTTGTTTCAATCTACTCATTCATTTTGTGTGTTGTTTTGAATTATGTGTGGGGGAGTTTATATTGATTTTTGAAACTAGTGAATATGTTCGTTTTCATGGGTGTTTAGATTCTAATATCTACTTAGTTGAAAATGTATTTTGAGATGATTTGTATAACATACTTGCACCCACTACTTTCAATTTTATTGATTTGCTGCTACACATCATTGTTAATCATGCTACTATTTGAAGTAAATTGTTAAAATATTTTGTCTGCTCACAATGATTCAAAGCAGGAAAATTTTAGGAATAGAAATACACTTGGTTGTTGGAGATGTTTGGTGGGGTTGGATTCTTCTGTTTTTTTATTTGAAGTTTTCTTTTCTTTCTCTTTTTGTATGGAAAAGAAAACTTTTGAACCTCATTACTACCCCTCCATATCCTTTTTAAGATGAACTCCTCATCAATTTTGAAATTCCACTATCTTCCACCTTAGAATACAACATTGGGGACAATGTTGGGTTTTATGTGTGGGAGAGAGGGTTCATTCTGGTTTCATGTTGAATACCCCCTTATTGAACCTGAGTTTGTGGTTGTTTAAAAAAATGGTCAAATTTTTTCAAAAAAATGTTTCAAAATTCCTTCAAAAAATTTTCAAATGCTTTCATCACATGATGGTCATTAGAGGTTCATTGGTACATAAATTATGTCTTGTTTAGTGGATAACTGTTTGATGGTTTTTGCAAGAGGCATTTACTCAAAAATTGTTAAGCATGAATGATTGCTTAGTGCAATTGTTCACTGTCTCTATGAACCTTTCTGTTTAGGAACTGAGGATGAGATTATGACAGGATAGGTTTTGTGGGATGATGATCATGACTTAGGGTAACTTGATGTTCTCACTCAAACCCAGGGGACTCACATTTTTATAAAATAATATTCAATCACTTTAGGAAGTCAATTCGAATGATTATTAATTAAGTAGTAAAATGGGAAAATGGGATCCCACGGTGAGTATTTGAGACAAGGTGCATTGGGTGTGTTTCTATGAATAAATAGAGCCAATTTCAATCTTAATAAGTGCTATTCACAGTGCTATGCACATGGAATATGGCTAGGAAAAGGTAAAATAAAGTTCCCTTGTCAAAAATGAACTCATTAAGGTGAGGGGAATTTTGAACCCTGATGAAGAAGGGAGCAATTGACTTGGTTAATTTTCATTTGATTTGAGTCAATAAAGTGATGAAATTAATGGACTTTAATTTCTGAAACCTGGAGGAAGGTGAGAATGGAAGGTGCCCTTGGTTAAGTTTTGAGTTCCACTTCATCTGACCTATCAACACTCCTTGAATTAGAACTTGAATTGGAAGGTGAAGTAGGATAGTTAATGAGTACAAGTAGGAGTCATGACATACTTGACAGTGTATGAATTTGTGATTCTCTTGATTAACGGGGGGTTTTTGAAGCTAAGAAGGACATTATTTTTTAACACCTTTGGATACCCTGACCCATTGTTTGGTCCTGCTCCTCTTGATGTTTAAGTATAATCATGCACTTTTTGAACTGAAACTCACAAATCATATGTCTGTTTTAAATTCAAATACATGCATTTGTTTGAGGACAAACAAAGCTTTTAAGTATGGGGGAGTTTGATGTGGCAGTGTTTTCACACTCTTTTCCACATACTTTTTGTATTTTTTATTGATTTTTTTTATATCAAAATGATGTTTTTTATTAAATAATTGATAATTAATGTGATTTTGTACTTTTCTATTTAAAATAATCAATGTTAGTTTAAATCAATTGTTTTTAATATTCATTATTGTCTTTTTAAATAATTCTTAAATTAATTTAGTCTTGCGAATTAGACTTTTATTTATTTATTTTTTTTATTTTTATTCTAGTCAGTTTATTAATTTATTAATTAATTAATTATTCTTTAAATTGTAAATAAATAACTCATTTTAGTTTTTAATTCTTTTAATAATTTAATTTTTTTTAACAATTTAAGTTTATTCAATTAATATTTTTTATTCTTTAATTAATTGGTTCATTAATTTATGTTAGTGACTTTTAATGTTTTAATTTGTTCTTTAATTAATTTGTTTATAATTTTTAATACAAATAAATTCATTTTTTTTAATAAAGCATAATTAATTTTGTCTTATTTATTTACTTTTTAATCTTTGTCTTGGTTTTATTAAAGTTTTAATTTATTTATTTTTTGTTTTGCCGATTACGGTGGCACGTCTCACAGTTCCACATCACTACCCATCCCACCATATCCCCCACTCATGGTGAGACCATGAGCAACCATCACGGTGCCTGAGCCACCATTTCATCAACTGTGCTAGACTCCCCATCCCACTGTTTCACCCCTCACAGTGCCACAGGTCCCCCCACACACCGCCTAACTTACTGTCTCACATTTTTCTTCATGGTGCCACTGTATTCCCAGACTTACTGTCTCACCATTTCTCAACTGTCTCACCACCTCCACCCCTTTCCTCACGGTGCCACCTCTACTGCTTTGAAATCGTTCCCCCTCCAATCACTGTGGCACCATTTCAGAACCGGTGCCACCGTCTTTTACCCCCCAACGTCTCACCATCAAACCTCCAACCTATAGCTTCTTCCCGGTGACACAGAAAACCTTCCCACCGGCAGCACCGCTCCTCTACTCCCATTCACGTAGCACCTCAACACTGCAAAAACCAACTAGTATTATCAATCACACAATAATACATGAATTACAACAATAGAACACGAGATAGAAATATCACCCAAAGAGCAGAAAATCAATTCAGCAGTAAACGAAACCCTGAACCAATTTCATTCTTGATCTACCTTAAGTCTCACCTCATCCTCCTACCTGAACGGTCTCAACCCCCATACTGCTTGTGCACCACCACTATCCGCCACACCATGCACACCAAAACTGAGCGGCGACCCAATCCCACGAAGCCGGCGCCATCAAAACCCAAGTCGATGTTTCCTTTTTCCACAAGCTCAGTGTCGCGCCAAATTTGAACCACCTCCCTCACAGTCACGCCATACCCACATCTCTGCGCCCCTGCCTCCATACTCACCATGCTCCACTCCATCCCCTGTCTGAATCTGAACCCCATGAGGCTGTATGAACACCATAAACCCTAATCAAACCCCATCTCCCTGCGCCTTTTGAAGCAACCGGACTCCTCCTTACCGCAGGACCACCCGATTCGCTGCCTCCCCATTTCTGCATCCCCTACTCGCCGAAGAGCCACCCGAAGCTCATGTTGAGACCTCCCCCTGCTTTCCCCCTTTCTCCCCCGCATCCTACATCTAAACCATCTCCCCCTTTACTTCGCTGGACAGACCCCCTCCCCCCTCTACATTGTTTTTCATTTTGTTTTATATACTATAATATATAATAAAATTTATATAATATATACTTAATATATTAACATATATATAATATAACTATTATAACATATAATATAACACATTATATAATATATATATCATATACAATTCTATAATAATTATAGGTATATTAATAATAATATATAATCTTATATCTAATATCATTATGTCATAATAATTTATGTTATTAGATAAATATAATAAACATTAACATATAATAGTAATAATAATATTAGGTATTTTAAATATATATATATATTAATATGTATTTTTATTTACTAATCTAAGTAATAATTTTAATATATAGTTATTTCAGTTTCTTTTTATTTGTTTAACTTGTTTCTAGTTTTTCTGTTGTTCTGTGTAGGGGGTGCTACTGGTAGAAGCAGGGATAAAAGAAGTTATTGGGAGAGACGTGAGAATATTCGCAAGTTTGTTGTAGGGGGTTGTTTTCACTTACATGGAGTTAAATTAAAATCTGGTGATGTGCACATCAAAGACGCGCCATGTGGACAGACACTGCCTGTTAGTTTAGTTTTCTATTTTCATCTCTAAATAAGAGGACGTGTAACTCCACTCTTCCAAAGGCATGAGGGCAACGGGCCAGGGGATGGAATAAGAATGGGGGAGGGAACCATTCCATGGGGGAGGGACGAGACTCCACCCGATTCACATATCCATTCCTTCCACATCTTATGGAATCAGATCGTCTTCGACCTGGAGACAGGACCTGCTCCTCCATTCTCCACCTCGCCCTCGTTGCTCTGTTCTAGTTTTAATTTCAATTGTGTCTGTAAATACATGTGTGTGTGTGTGTTTTTAATTGAATTGTGATGTTTGTTTTATTTGTCTTGTGTCGTTCATTCATCCTCATTTCGTGTCATGATCTCGAATCTCCAGAAATGGAGATCTAACTTGCGGGGCTAGATCCGGTTTATGAAACCCAACACAATATGGAGATCCACACATCAACACAATCACATTCTTTTTATTCTCCTTGGTAGATCGTGTCTATAGGTTAGATTAAGCGAGAGAAAGATCTTGCATAGGATGATTTTCCACTTTATTGTTTAATTCCTTCTCCCCTTCTTGTCTTGATTTCTCAAACTGAGAATCAAGATTGGTTGTGCGATGTGGTGGTATTAGTGGAATCATTCTGGATTGTGAGAAATTCTTTCCAGGATGACTTTGCTAAGTGAATCACCTTGCAGTCTGGAGGAACGTTTGAGTATTGAAGAAATTTGATGCTTGAGTGTTTAATTTCTAGGCGAGACTGGTGTGTGATACTAGACATCGATCATGAAATGTGAGAAATTGAGAATTGTTGATCCATTTCATAAGTTGATCTAGGAAAGTGAGTAGGGGGTGGATTAACCTGGGTCTGGCCTTTGTCTCTCTGACTATTATCTTGTCCTGGTGTCATATGTTTGTTATTTCCTTGTGTTCTGTCCGCGCCTGCTTTATTTCCCTGGGTTTTCCCTATGTTTCTGTGTTCTTCACTTTTTCATCACTATTTCCCTCTCCACTGTGCTCTTCAGCACTGATTAGTAATTTCTTAGGAGTTGTGTTTTTCTGTTTTCAAAATATCTAAAAAAATAAAAAAAGGTTTTCAGAATGACCACTTAGGCTCTCGACACAGCTTCCTTGCGAGCGACCCCGAGGTTAGACAATGTGCTATATCCTATGTCTTTATAAATGTAAACTTGACCGTCCTTGTGACAAGGACACCCGTCAGACACCGACCAGCCATGGGAGGGGGGTGCGCACCATGGAGTAGTGGAGAGGGCCTGGTCGTGATGGGAATAGGGGGAAGATGGTGTGCTAAAAAAATGGGGGGGTAAACCCTAACAAAAGAAAGAAATGAAAAAAAACTAAAATAAAATAAAATTAAAATTAAAAGAAACCAAACTAATAAATTTTTTAATATTAATAATAATAATATTTATAAACTAAAACCTTAACAATAAAAATAAGAATGAGAATAACAATAATTGTGTAAAAGAAATTATATCCTCAGAATGATACCATTAAATAAAATGTCGACAATTTTAATGAGAATAATTAATGGTGATAATAATAATAATGTAAGGTCATAATAATAATGATGAAATTTATGATATTAGTATAAGTGGTAACAACCTAACATAATATTAACAATAATAATATGTATTTATGTATTAATAACTTAATAAATTTTATATTCTTAGTTAATAATATTATTATTATTAAATAATATTATTATTATTATCATTAAAACAATTTCGAAAATTTTATTAAACTTCTTATTTTCATTTATTTCAATTTCATTACTCATCGTCATTTTATTATTCCTTTCTGTTTTAACTCATTTCTGAAAGTCGGGCTAACCATGTGGTCTCAGAACCGTGCCCTGTCCGTACGTCCGGTGACGCAAAACCCAAAACACTCATAATAATAATAATAATCATAATCATAATAACAACAACAATAATAATAAGATAATTACAGACTTAATATACTAAATAGTAAAATATGCAATAATCAATTTAATAAAATTCTAATAATAAAAATAATACTCTCAATTAAATTAGTGTCCAATATAATAACAATAACAATAATAATATCAAGTGACATTAGTATTATTATTATTATTATTAAAACCACTCTTAATTCATTTAATTTCATTAATTGAACATTGACAAGGCACGCGGGGAACCGAGCGAGGTCGCGCGGTGACCCAAGCGAGGCCGCGCGGCTTCGACAATGGCGCATTGAATGCTTTCAAGGCCAAAATGTGCATTTTTTGAATAAGCACTCAAAATTTTAAACTGTCTCCAACCCGGATCCTGACGAAACATTTACAAGGCCGAAAAAATAATAAAATAAAATAAATTTGAAGAAGTGAGAGTGTGACATGCACATGTTTTAGGTAGGTGAATTCAATCATTTTCCTTTCCAAAGCATTCCATAAATACTTTATTTCTTTTAATTAATTTTTCTTTTAATGTGTTTCACACCTTAATTATGATTTCAACTAGTTTTTGGATAGTGTGTTCTATTGGTGAAATTTTCTAGAATTATTTTTTAAATCATGCTTGTGAGTGGTACTTTTAATTTTATTGATCAAATTTCAGTTTAGCTTTTAGAAGATAGAAATCTATTGATTTGTATGGTACTTTCACTTTGAAATTTTTTAGTAAACTCGTTAAGCCAATTGGTAGCATTTCATGAATTGTGCGGGAGTTGTGAAACCTATTTTGGTAGGTCCTTGGTGTGTTTTTTCTTTCAAAAGAGTATTTCTATTGTTTAATTGGTTGGAATCCTTATTGTGCTACTTAGAAATGTTTTTTTATTATTTAAATGATTTATTAAAATTGTGTAAGTGATTGCAAATCATGTTTTGAAATATTTTTGGTGTGTGTTTTATTGGGTAATTTTATGGATTGGTAAGGTCATATCTCGGCATTTGTGTTAAAATGTTTTGGAAAGGTTTTAATAATTTTATAGGGGCGTTCAAGTTTTTCTTAAATGATGTGAACAGTTAGTTTTGGTTTAAAGTAGTTAGTTTTTGGTGGAAATGGATCTGAGATATCTCATTGGTTGTTTATTGTGTCATTGGATGTTGGCACATCCATGGGTTCACTAGGTGCACACATGGATATGCTCACAAATTATAATGGCACCTTTGAAATGGTGTTTATTTAAATCCTTGATTTTTCAAATAATTCTTGTTTTCCTAAATGAGGTTTATTCTTTGGTGTGGTTCCCTTAAATGACTTTAAATGTACTTCTCAAGGAGTTGGCCCTTTTGGCCTTGAAAAATGGTTTGGTGTGTGTCTTGAAAGGATAAGGGCCCGTTTAAAAAATATGAAATGTTTGGGTGTGGTTGGTATCCAAGGGCCCATTTGGCACATTGAACTTAAAAGGTGATGTTGACTAAGATTTTATTAAAGGATGTGGTTTGTAAAATTGTGTGTCTGGTCAGAGTTTTAAAATGTTTTTAGAAAAATGGTTTCGACATGGATGTGGCGCAACAACCCGTTTGGAACTTTCAACTTTAGTGTAATGTTTGTGTTGATTCATTGAAAGGATAGAGTTTTTATCAATGTATGCCCATTTAATAACTTTAATATTTTGTAAAAGATATCAAATTGTTTTAATGATTTCATGGCATGAAGTCCCGGTCGGAACCTTTGATGATATGATGTATATATATTTTTGGGGCACCTCTATATGGGTAATATCCCTTATGGGTTATCGTATGGAGTGTCCATATTTGGGGTAGGCAAGTGCGGTGAGATGATTCACTCGTGCGAGGGCCTCCTAATTACACAGTATTATTATAACCACCAAGGGTTCCTGGGTGACTTTTAGATGATCGAGTGACGGTTGTTGGTCAACCCCGATTAGACAGGTTGGTACCCCCTAGATTGGTGGTTAGGCTAGGCGGGCTTTACCACTAGATTGGTCAGTTTAGGGAGGCTAGTTGGTTATAGACTTATGAGCTTCACCATACACCGACAGGTGGTTCTGAAACTGAGTACGTCCATGGGTCTTCTAGGGATGTTTAGGATCACCCATGGTTACTGCATTTTTTTCATTGCTTGTTTACTTTCCATTATATGAGTTTATTTCCAGCTTGCATTGTTTACTTGTTCTACTTTAGCTCAGCTTTGATATCTTTTTTTTTGAGTTTAGTTTATAAAAATACAAATTATTTTGGAAATTGTATGTCGCATGTGTTTGATTTTTAAATGATAAAAGTATGTTACTTATTTTAAAATTTTAAAACCATACTTTTATATTTGTATTTCAAACTTGTGTTAATGAATGGTTTTGGGGAAGGATACGTTGGATTATATGGTTTATCTTGGAAAAAATAATGAGAATTTTTAATGCTCACACCTATTTTATAATTTTAGTTGCATGTTTCCTTTTCTCGGGTTTTCTTGGTTGAGTTTCTCATTATTGGATCAAGGTCAGCTTTTGGTTGGGAGGTGACCTGGAAGGTCACATGGAGGTATGTTGAGTTGTTCTGTTTATTTCTTTTCTGCTGCTAGAGTTCAGTTTTATTTTTATGTTTATTCTTGTTTATTTATTTATATTTTATGGTCTAAATCATTCCTAGCGATTAAATTTTGATGCTCGACACTGGTTTCCAGCCCGTGGGGATCGTAAATGCCCCTCGAGACATGTCACGAACCAGCTCAAGTGACCGGTTCAGGGTTGACCCAGGTTGGTTCATGAAAAAATGGTATCAAAGGGGGGCCTTGTTATTTGGGGTGTCCGGTAGATGGATATTAGGACTCTCAGGACTCGGGATATAGGTACAAGAAGTACTTCATGAACCCTCGCTCGTTCTGAACCTCGAGTCGCCAGGGTTAGTTCGAGAATTGAGTCCTTCTCTCGTTCTAGTTTGTTTTAGATTGAGGTATGACAACGAAGTCAAGCCGATGTTACATCATGATTTCACATGGAGTAATGACCCATGTGGAGTCTGAGTCCACTATTTATGTTCCTTCTAGTTGTTGACGCTTACTTGGGGCATGGACCACTACCATGTCACTAGGCTAAGCATGATTACTAGTCCCTCACTCTGGTAGTATGCAAGTTGAGTGTCGTCTTGGTTCTGGTTAGTGTAAGTGCATTTTTAAAAGTGAAAAGGGTTTTTAAAATGAGAATGAATTCTTTTAAATTGATTTAAATTCGTGAAATGGGTTTTAAAACCAAAATCTCTTGGTCTAAAAATCTGGTGTTTTCTTGGAATTGGTTGAGAAATGGTTTGGGTGAAACTTCAGGTACTCGATGAACGTTTTCACATGTTAGGAAATGCTTGGGAACTGTGTGTTGATGCGTATGGATGAAAGTGGATAAAGACATGTGCAATAGGTCATGGGATTACTAGGGTGTGTACTTGGAATTAAAGGCTTGACCTTGTTTTTATAAAGTGATTTTAAAATGGGGAAATGATTTTTGGAAATTGAATTTGGTTTGAAAAGTGGGTTTGGTATTTGGAAAGTTCCCTTCAAAGAAGGTGGTTTTGAAATATAAAATGAAAAGGGGATTTTAAAAAGGGAATTTTGGGTTGTGTTTGTATTTTTTTGGTTTTTGAGACGGGTTTTTTGGATGAAAGCACTTTTAATGATGTTGCTTCGACTTGATATTGGTTTGGGATCTTTGTTTTATATGTTATTCAGAAAATGTTACCTAGAAAGGTCCCCAAGGTTTCTGATAAGTCATGCCCAATTTTTTGTCCTTCTCGGACGTTGCCTCTCATTCATTGTGATCAGGGTCCGTTCGAGGTAGCATAGTGGCTTGAAGAGGTCGAGCACATCTTCAGGGTATCGGGAACTCCTGAAGCTATCAGAGTGTGTGTTGTTTTGGGTCTGTTTGAAGGTCCAGCTCTAGAAGAATGGGAGTTGTTCACCCCGCCATCAATGCAAGTCGAGATGACGTGAGATTTTTTTAAATATTTCTTCGTCTGATGGTTTATACAAGAAGAGTTAAATACAAAGAAAAGGGAAGATCTCATGCGTATTCAACAAGGCCAACGGACGGTGAAAGAATATGTTGACCATTTCAAGGAACTAGTTTCCTTTTCTCTAGAGGTAGTGTCACAAGATTTGATGAAGACTTCCCTCTTTTTTGAGGATTTTCATCCAGAGATCAAGGAGCAGGTCTTCCCTTCTAAATACCATCGTTTCGAGAAGCTGGTGGAAGAGACGTTCCAAGCTGAGTTGGTCTCTGGAATGCAGATGGTTAGAAATCCAGCGTATCTAGTTGCTTGTGAAGGTTCCTCATCTGGTGAGTAGGGTGTGCCAGAGGGACCTGTTTCTAAAGAGTCCCCTCCAATGGTTATGGCTTCCAGTTATTCAGACTGTTCAATGGTGTGCCACTAGTGTGGACGTTTAGGGCACACTAAACAATCATGTCACATCCCTCCGAAGACATGCCATCGTTGTGGGTTTCTGGGTCATCTAGAGAAGTTTTGCAGGAAGTGTCGCCTGAAGAAGACGTTGTGACCGGAAGAATTCAAGTGCCTGATTGTGAGGCAAGAGATGCTTCATCCATCAGAGCCCCAGCAACAGGTCATGGGATGAAGCTCGCGCACATTCAAGAGTTTCCTGGGGTGTGAAGCCTTGGTCTGTGTTTTGTATTCCGTGTTGGTAGTAGAACAATTAAAGTCTTTCCACTCTTGTTTTTCTATTGTTAAAATTTTACTATTATTGAGAGTTCATCGTTCGATGGGGAAATTTTATGAACTTGTTCTATTATAATCCAAATAGTTCTGTTTATTTGATTATGGTTTTATGAATTGTTCTTTTTTCTTAAAAGTGTGTTTGGCCCTTGTCTAGGTTGATCTTGGTTTAGCTGTGTTCGTTTGGAGATGTAAGCACCTATGGAAGAATTAATGTTTGTGGTTATGCTCGGGTTTATTGCTTGGGATAAGTTCTGCTTGGAGGTTTTTCTTTAGTGTTGGGGGTTTTTGGTCAGGGTCGAGAGTTCCAGGTTTCAGTGAAGGTGTTGTTCGCTCGTGATGTAAAACATAGTTTGGATCGATTGAGAGTTCTTGCATCGCCCCCACCCCCTTCCTGGGGTGATATGTTTGGGTGTTAAAATTTCCACACTAGTTGAGTTCTTGTGGTGGGGAGAACCCTCTCGTGTTCTCCTACTCTCTTGTATTGTGGTTTCTTTCGGTTTCAATCGGGTGTAGATTCTTGTTTTGTCTATTGTTCAACTGGGTGACTTTCTGGGGGTAGAAAGTGTTTGTGGTGGGTAGAATTGTCACACCCGACTTTTAAAATTAATTTTTACTTTACTATTTATTGGTTGCAGGTTCCCGCGCAAAGGTTCAGGTTGGGTCCCGGTTTAAATTTTTTTTCATTTACCAATTCTGGTGGGTTTTGGACCCATGCACGGTCACTGCACGGTGGACGGTAGCTGCACAGTCGGCCCGGGTGCCTGTGCAAATGTCTAATGGTTGAAATAAACAAAGTTTTATGTGAGTAAGATGAGTTAAATATTTAAAACGTAATAATAATGTTATTATTGTGTAGAAAATAATATTGTTATAATTAAGGTTTGTTAATAATATTTTTATTATTTAAAAATTGTTTCTAATATAGTTAGTAATAAATTGTTGTTATTCTTTCATTATTGTCATTGTTATTTATATTATTATTGTTATGACTATTATTTTTTATTGTTATTAATTATTATTATTATTATCTTTCTTATGGTTATTTTTTATTATTTTTATTTCTCATTTTATTATTATTATTATTTTTATTATAAAATGAAAAAAAAGAATAGGAAACCCTAATCCCGCGGCATCCCCCCCACCCCTTGTTTCTTATATTCGGCGCACCACCCAGCATCCACTCCATGCGCCCTCGTCCGCTCCTCCTTCGCCCCCGTCACCCCACCGCCCTCGCCTTCTCTTACCCCAGCCCCGCGCTCGCCCCCTCTGACCCTCCGCGCTCGCCCTAGCCGCGCTGGTTCCTGACCGCGAGCCAACCCTCGATCCTTCTTCTTCTCTCCGTGGCGCGCGACCCTTCGGACTCACACGCCTCCTGCAGGTCGCTCTCCCCTGGCCGCCTCTGGCTCCTCCGCGCTCGCCCCCCGCCGCCTACGGCCCCTCCACGATATGGCCCTCCACCTCTCGCCCCCTTCAGGTCCCCACCACCCTCGTCTCATGCTCCCTGAGGAAGTCTCAGTCTGGAAAAACCTAAGACATCGACCCCCTTTATCAGGGCTTTTTTTAGTAGTGCTGATAAATTTGGGTCTTTATCAACGCTTTTTTTACTAGCACTGATAAAGGGTATATTTAAAAAAAGAAATATTTCATTAAAAACAATATATTAATTATTAAATATAATATATATGTATTAAATATGTTTTAGATAAGTATAAATAGATATTTACACTTAATATATAAGATATTTTGTGAAATTTGCTTATAAATAATTAAAAAAATATATTATTAATCAATAATTTTGCTAATTATTATCGACTAATAGTCATTTAATAACAATTTGAAGACATAAAAAATTAAAAAAAAATTATAAAAGATATAAAATAAGTCAAAAACGTAACTCAAACTTCAAGCGATCATAACTTTTGATTCGGGTGTCCGTTTGAGCTCTACCACATATTAAATCAAATCTTGCGATGAGCTCTACGTGTTAGTGAATCAAGGGAACCTTTTGTCACATTTTTTTAGTCCAAAAAAGGCCGAGAAGGCCTCTAAAACTGAGTTTTTAGTTGGGATATCCAAATTTTTTAATATTTGATGGATTTTTAGCCTCGCTTGAGGGGGTCTTTTTTTCCTTTTTTAGTGGGTAATGAATTTATTCCCAAAGATTACATTCATATTGATATTATGGATTTAAAATATTATCATTTTTCACAATCTATTGTAATTTATAATGAAATATATAACAATATATACATATTTTTTTATATATTCACACATAAAAAATTAATTTTATAAATAAATAATTAAACATATTTGCATATAAAATATATTTCTCAATATATAAGGCTTATCTAAATAAAAACTAATATCCATTTTATTTAAAATACAAATATGTGAATATTTATATACCTACATAATGTGTGTGTGTGTGTCTATTTGTGTGTGTTTGTATTAACAAAGTGAGATATATTATCTATATATTCTAACATATGTATATACATATTAATATATAATACATGTATATATATAAATATGTATAATTATACTTACAGATACACATATATAATATATGTGTGTGTGTGTGAGGGTGTTGTATATTTGTATGTATGTATTTATTTATTTATAAACACCAAAAAATATATTTTATAAATGTATTTAATACTGATCTTATAAATATATATTAATATACGAATCATATACAGATGAAATAATATAACTAAATATAAACAAATAAATAGATATAAATATATATTAATATACAAATAAATATATAAATATATAAATATAACTATATATGTGTATATATATATATATATTGAGCTAATTTTATGTCTTTAAATTCAGTCTTTCTCCTACCTCTTCTATTTTATGACTTTTGACATGAAATCAATGTCAAAACAATATTTAATAGTGATGAATGTAATTGAATCAGATTAAAAAAATCCAATTTATAGATTGAGGTTATTCTTAATGTGTATTTATTTAATCTCACACTCCTCTTTGAGATTTTAAGTCCATACAAATAAATTCAAATGAGATGGATTATATTTCTAGAATCTTTATTTTAAGAGATTTCAATAGACATATTATTTTTAATTTTTTGAATTCAAGTTCGGAAGAGAATTTAGAGCGAGGTTTTATCATTATTTTTTATTAACATTTTACACACATCAAAAAGTGAATACAAAAATTTAAAATAATATACGATTATTTATATTAAAAATAAATGAGTCCAACAGGATTATGAATGGAACGATCCCATGTAAAAAATTAAAGATATTAACAAGAGAAATTTTTATGAATTATACTGCCTCTCAGAATTTCTTGGCCCATAATAAATGATTTTGATACTGAATCTTATATTTTTTAAATCCGTGTATCAAGAAAAATCTAAAATTTTTTTGGAAAAAAAAAGTCAAAGCGCCAATTGAATTGACTTTTGACCAACCCAGATTCCCAAATATAAAAACTCAACACCCCTTTAACTAAAAAAAATTAAAAAAACCCACCTGCTAAAATTGTCTCTAAGATTTTAAGGCCATAAAAATAAACTCAAATGAAATGGATTATATTTTTAGAATCTTTATTTCAAGAGATTTCATTAGACATATTATTTTTAATTTTTTGAATTCAAGTTCGGAAGATAATCTAGAGCGAGGTTTTATCATTATTTTTTATTAGCATTTTACACACATCAAAGAGTGAAGAATAGAATTTAAAATAATATATGATTATTTATATTAAAAATAAATGAGTCAAACAAGACTATGAATGGAACAATCCCATGTAAAAAATTAAAGATATTAACGGGAGAAAATTTTATGAATTATACTGTCTCTCAGAATTTTTTGGCCCATAATAAATGATTTTGATACTAAATGTTATATTTTTTAAATCCTTGTACCAAGAAAAATCTAAGAATTTATGATTTGTATCAATAAAACCAACAAAAATCTGTGATTTTTTAAAATCCTTGTATCAAGGAGAATCTAAAAGTCATACCGCCGAATGAATTGGCGGTTGACCAACCCAAATTCCCAACTATAAAAACTCGAGACTCGTTCCCCTTTAACTAAAAAAAAGTTAAAAACCCCCCATCAGCTAGAATTGCCTGCTTCGCTTCGATTACTTCGTCAATGTCAATGTCTGCATCGACTGCCCCCAGCGCCCCCAAGAGGAGCGGCATTGAGTTCCTGCCTAGAGAGTCCAGCGGCTTCGATGTCGACAAGTGTAGCTGCGGTAGGGATATGAAGAAGGGTGGTGGCGGTTCTGCTGTCTTGCGTTGCCGGAGCCGGAGGGTAAGTGCGCGTTCTGAGAAGATGAGATGGCGAACCCTACTCTGCGTGTGCACGAATATTCTCTTGCTCCTCCTCCTGCTTCAAGGGTTCCAGACGGCGAAGATGTTGCAATTACAGGTGGGTTCGGTGGATAGGAAGTTTGTGAATGAAATTGGGGGTTTAAAGCAGGAATTTAATAAGAAGATCGAGGAGATGAGCGTTGAATTGGCGAATGAGGTGCGGAGGCTGGATTCTAGGAGCGAAGGTCTGGAGAACGTTGTGACCGAAATGAATAATAATAGGATTACTTTGGATGATGTGAGAGGTGCAACAAAGATGGTTGTTGACGAGGAGATTGAGAGGCATGCTGCAGACGGGGTTGGGATGGTTGATTATGCATTGGCATCTGCTGGGGGCACGGTTGTTCTGCATTCAAAGCACCAGATCACCAGGAATAGTGGTGCATGGTTTTACTTTAGAAAATCAAAGGGGGTTCACAGTGACGCCGTCAAGATGTTGAAACCCAGCTTTGGTGAGCCGGGCGAGTGTTTTCCACTGAAAGGAAGCAGTGGGTTTGTCCAGATCAGGCTGAGGGCGGCTATAGTTCCTGAGGCTATTACCTTGGAGCACGTGAGGGAGAGCGTTGCTTATGACAGGTCAAGTGCACCCAAGGAGTGCCGAATCTCGGGGTGGATGGAGGATCCCAACCCTAAGTCCCGGATCTGGGGGTGGATCAAGGGTCCCAACCCCAAGTCCACAGACGGTCCAGATGGAAAGATCCTGCTGGTTGAGTTCACTTATGACCTCCAGAAGAGCAATGCGCAGACCTTCAAGGTGGTGGATTCTGGTGACTCGGGCCCGGTGGACATGCTCCAGCTCGACATTGCGTCAAACCATGGGAACCCTGAGCACACCTGCATCTACCGGCTGCGAGTGCATGGCCGTGAACCGAGCTCCCTCCCGCCTTGACTTGGCCACACCGCTCCCGGTCTCTGCTTTTGGTTATCAATTTTCTATTAGTCATTCAGGTCCAAGTGACCGGTTGTATATAGGTCCCCCTCCGTTATTTCTCCTTTCATTTATCTCAATAAATTCCATTTCAAAAAAACCATACATGAAAAACCCAAAGCCGAAGCAGCGAGAGGGACGGGGTGGAGGGGAAGAACCATGTAAACATTTTTTGCTAGATTATTTTTTTTCTTTTTGTTTTCTACCTAATTTTCATAAGTCAAGTAACCAAAATGTACGTACAAATCAAAATTAAATCTAAAACTGAATCATGTTTTTTAAATACCATGTTTTATAATATACCAAGAAAATTATAGCGTTTTATGATAAAATTTTAGTAATATACAAGGTTTTTAAAAGGTGAGGGTCATGCCCACTTTATTAAAGAAAATAAAATAAAGAGACAATAGGAGGGGAAGAAATGACAGAAGCATGCTAAAACAAACTCAGGAACTCGACCAACTCAACTATCCTAACAATTTTTTATTAGTTTTTTTAATTAAGATATATTAAAGATTCCATGACCTATTTTAACTAATTTTTTTAGAAGTGTGAAAAATAATAATACATTTATGAAACATGAATAATTATTCAATGATGAAATCTATAAAATTTTCCTATATTTAGTGGAATACAATTTAAAAAACAATATCAATTAATTATTACATCTAAAAAATATTTAATGATTCAATAAAAAAATAAAACTCATTCATTATAAAAATGTTATGTCAATAACCTGCATATTATTTTTCATGAAATCACATTATACGTAATTTTTTCTTTATTGAAAGACGCATACCTTATATTTATTGAAATCACAAAACAAGTAATTGAAGAACATATATGTGGTTTATTTTTCATTCAATCACAAAATAAGCATTTTTATCTTAATTTCAGGGAATGATTCTTATTCATTTTTTAAAAAATCGCATGACATATATTTTGTTCCTAATTGAATAACTTAATTTCATCTTATTTTTCTTGTAATTACAATTCAAATATTATGTGTTTAATTGAAGCATGTGTCATTTTTTATAGCTTTTAAAATAATATTTTGATTAAATGAAACCTACCGACGACGTCGCCGTCCTATCACCACCGTCGAGCTCGCCGTCGGAACGCCACACCAGTCGTGGAAGCCCGTCTGAGCCCATCATAGTCGCAGCACATCGAACGGGTACCCATCGGACACCATAGTGTTGTGAACGACATCGATGACCGCCACAAAAACCATACATGAAAAACCCAAAGCAGAAGCAGCGAGAAAAACCCTAGAGGAAGGGGAGAAGAAGAGAGTGCCCTTGTTACGTATACACGCAAACCTGTTACCAGAAGAGAGTGCCCTTGAATGCAGCACGAACCACATAATCTCATGTTTTGTTCATGTGCCTTGTTTATTTTGGATTCTTTCAATTGATAGTTCTTGTCTGAGTCTTCTAAAGGTACTTGGTTTTTGTGAGGTGACATGTGTTCTCAATTTACGTCCAAGTTCCAATTTTATTCATGTGGGGTTCATTCCAAATCTTTCATTTTTTGTGATAAGTTACAGTGGTGTGTCTTCTAGTGGTTTACTAAAAAAAATTAGGACCCAACAAATGGAAGATAAATTAGTGGAATAAAAATTATAACATGAGGAAACTGGGATTTTGAATTTAGCCTTAGGTAAATTATCTATTTTAAATTATTAAAACCTCAGGGAGCCTCCCTAAATTATATTTGGGAAACTCATGTGAACTAAGGAAATATAAGGATACGGGAACTGATATTAAAATATTCTTAAGTCAACAAAGCATGTGTGTGTGTGTGATTTTTCCATTAAATAATTGTTTTGGAGTCCTAATAGTCAACTGCCTAAGTTTTTATTTTAATATCCAACTATTTAAATTATTATTAGGGGATACCTGCTATCTTGGGATGGTTTAGTTCTAGGTTTAGTTTCACTCGCCTAATAAGTTCTTTTCATAATACATGGTTGGGAAAATCCAATAAATTCTGGTTGATAAAGGAGGCAAAAAGGTTTGTGGAATTCTGAACTTGGATAAAGAAGGGCTAGATGATATATTTGAATTCCATATAGGAAGTATCAAGTATGTGTGAAAATAATCAATAGAATGATAAGCTTAGAGAAGAGGAATTAATGAAAGTGAAACATGCTAAAATTTTAATCTCACTTAATTCTATTATATTTATAATCCTAGAACTAGGGATCTTTCTTGATAGGAAGTGGGGCCCTTTTTAACTTGAGATAAGGTTCCTCATTAAGTGCGGGGGAGTGATCACACCATAATTTTTGAAATTTTATTTTAGAATTTTATATAATTTTCACTTTGTAATTATATTAATTCTGAATAAATGTGTTTAAATAAAATATTTGAAGTTTATTATAAACATGATTTATAGTTGTGATTTTGTAATGATTTAATCATTTTAGAATTAATTTGAAATAACCTACACTAGAATATTTATTTTACATCAATTTTAAGTAATTTATAGAAAATGAATATAGCATGAGCAAACTTATAGAAAATGGAAGAAGATTGAAATTTGGAATAGGATTGGGGATGCATAGAAGTAATTGACATCATGTGTAAAAGTCATTGACTTGGACAATGAAGAAAATTTTTTAGGAAGTATGTAATTTATAATGTAAATAATCTTACATTGGAAACATAAGATTCATTATTTGTTTTTTAAATGTTATAAATCCCCTAGGGAAAAGTAACCCTGAAATGTAAGAGTCATCTTAAAGTCACAGTAGAAAAATAGAAAAGTATCAGAGTGTAAGAGTCATTGCTTTGAAATGTAAGAGTCATTATTATTAAAACATAAGAGTTATTTTGAGTCATTAGGCTAGGAATTTGTCTAAATCATCAACATGTAAAAGTAAAAAAATGTTGGTTCATAAGGGTCACCCCCATGAAACCCTGATGATCATAAAGCTTGTCAACCACAATTTGTAAGGGTCATTACTTTGATAAGGGACAAACATTTTCTTTTAATAAGATTCATTTACAATACTCGCTGAAAAAAATTCAAAGTAAAAGAATCTTATGTGAAATTTTAAGATACATTTTTCCTTTTTTAAGGGTTATTTGAAGTTACAGAGTAGAATTTTTAAAAAGCATGGATTATGTGAGGGTAAATTTTCCCAGTATATGTATAACTTCTAATCCATCCAAAATTTAAGGTTTGGACACTTATAAGAATTTTCTTCTCTGTTGTAGTAGGAGAACCCTCATAGAATTTTGGCCATGGAGATCATCTTTAGTCTATGTGGAGCTCATTCGAGGCACTAGGAGATTAATGAAATATTTTTTTACACTACATGGATAAATTGGTAAAAAATGGGATGTGAAATAATGGAAGGGTCATGATCCAAGGGAAGAAAATGAAATCTTATAGCATCAAGGGAATACTATATTCAATCAAGCATGAAGAAGAAAATCATTCCATCTACATGGGGGGATCGAGCATTACCCATTCCCATAAAGATCATCTTAGCTTAATGAGAGTTACAAAACATTCAAACTTACACATAAAAGGAATCACAACTCATCATCAAAAGGGTGTGTTATTGACTAGAGTTTTCTTTTCATTTCTTTACTACATGTAATTCCTCCAGTGGTGGCGCACTAGACCTGTAGTGGTCGAGCTAAGGAGACATCCCCCACCCCTTTGTTATATGAATTCTTAAAATTAATGGTAATTTATCTTCTATTTTATCTTACTAGAATTGTTTTAGTGTTGTATATGGTAGTATATTTCTATTATTTATTATGATTTTATTCTTATTTATTCTCCTCATTTTAGTTTTCACACACAGGTACCCAATATTATCTTCATTTCTCATGTGATGGAGGGAAGTGGGGATTGATTCAAGAGTAATTGGAATTTTCTAATTACTTATCTAGGTAATGTAAGAGAGTTCAGTGATCATTGCACATACCAGTTTAAGCTGAACATACTAGGTGAGGAAAATTAGTTGAGGTTTTAGCTGGTTAGTGAAAGAGTAGGAGAGTTCCATTTAATTGAATTATGATTGATCAAGTTTGGTGAGGGAATATTTAAGGGGAGACTAATATTCTCAAAAATATTTCAACACTCATTTACTTTCATTAAATCAAAGACATTATTTTTTTTTTCTAACACAATTTGAACCCAAACGCATAACAAAAAGAGCGCATTGAAAATGGCACCTCTCTAGAAAAAACCTCACTCACACTATATTTCATTTCTTGGGTATATATTTCTTTGACCCCTATACCCTGAAACCATGGTATAGGGAGGAGGAATATTGTCCCTTGTTCTTGAGAGTGTTATTGAGAAGTTATCTCTAGGGCCTTTTGAGAATATATATGGAGAATGTGTTGTGTAAAAATCTCACATCCTCTAATATGATATAACTTGGATTATATACTTAGGGATAAAAAATTAGTAATTGTACAGAGTCCCTTAACAAATTCTTTTTTCTAAGTAAACCTCATGTCAAATATTATTATTATTATTATTATTATATTCCATGTCATGCACTAACTAATGAATATTTAAATATCATTTATTAAATAAATAAATCAAAATTTATTTAAATAGTATTAAGTAAAATATATCATTTCCATTGGTCACTTAACTCGACCCACCAATCCTCATGGACATTTATCAAAAATAAAATAATAAATATTTATTAAAATAAATAAATATCATTATGTTATTCATTTAATAAATAAATACATATTATATTCACTAACTAGAAAATAAATATTTATTTAATATTTAACTCATATATATTTTTATCTCAAATAACAGGCGATGGAATTTATATGATCAACTAAACCTAGAAAATTATTAAACAACAATACATGAATGATATTCATTGAAACTATCAAATTCAAATAGAATTTAACTGAGATTTTGGATACACTTAGTGTGTGAGCCTATAGACCTCTTTCTAAGTGGAATTGGGTGAACTAGACTAAATTTCAAGATTTGCATCTAGAAACATGTCAAGGAACCCATAGAGAAATAATTTGATGTCACAATGACAAAAACCTCATATGAACACTTACTGTGTAATATAATCATGTTGTCTTGATATCTCATCGAGAAGGTTTCATACTTGTGTCATCAACCTATATGCTTGATATATATTTATTTGAATATCTAAAATTAAATCATCCATAAACTTTCAAAACCGAATAATTAATCAAATGGTTCTATTTTAATCAAAGGTTCTGAGATATCATCTTCCATAACTCAGAAGGGGAAAATGATTTCTTGACTTATTTTATCAATGTAATATCACTTATGGAGTTCACAACATGTTTTACTTATCCATGAGAATATTTCATCGTTATTTTTTAAAATAAATCAAAGTACACAATACATGATATACATTAATAATAATATCATGTCTAAGACCAATACACACATCCAAATATAGAAATTTATAATGACACATATAACATGTTTAATTCAAATTGATGGGTATGTGCTAATAAACTCACTTCTTGGATATTATGAAGTAAAAAATTCATGAGAATAAGTCTCAATGTCTTATGAGCCATCAAAACCTAATAATAAAATTTCATTTTTGTCCTATTATATAGATTTAATCTACTCCATGGGACTAATGTTTAAAAATATTATCATAATATCTATAGGTTCACATTATAGTAGGAAACTACTATAACCTTTTGATGTGATAGATACTCTAAAGAATATATTATATTAATTTTACACATAAAAATCATCATGGGATAATATATTTGTTAATATTAAATTATTTGAATATATAGGTAATTAAAAGTAAAGAGTTGGTTGGTTCTAAGGTGTAAACTCTAAAAACTTTTAGTCTGCTATCTCTCATATGATATTCATCCTTTTATTAAGATAATGATTTAGTCAAAGGGCCTTTCGTGTTATTTTATATGAAAATATTATCACTGTGAACTCACCCCTCAAATAAAAATCCCTCAATAGGTGATATTTCCAATGTATATGCTTTTTCCATTGATATTCTCTTGGATAATTTGATAGGACTATCAATGTAGTATTATAAAAATATAGTGTGATATTATCTTTACTTTTAGGAACCACATCAATCTCCTGGATAAAGATTCATATCAAAATTAATTCTTTAGATGCATCAAAATCCACAATATACTTGAAATCTATAGTAGAATTTGAAACCATCTATTATTTAAAACTCTTACAGATCACAGATCCTCCATTAAGGAAGAACACATTTCCCAAATATGATTTTAGATCATTCTGATCTTTATAGAAATTGGAATATGTGTATCTCCTAATAACTAGTTCTTCAACTCTTCCATAAACCATGAATATATCCTTAATACTCCTTCAATATAATCTTTACAGCCATCCAATGTGACTAATAAGGGACTTCTTGATATCTACCTACCATAATCAAAGCATAAGAAAAAACAAGCATTGTATATAGCATAATATACATGAAATATTCTTTCATTGATATGTAAGGGACCTACTCATTCTTTCTCTCCACTTTTATATGAGGAAACATTTTATTAGAGAGAGATGTATACCATGTGACACTAGTAATAATCACCTCTCAGATTCTTTCATATTTATTCTCTTCAATACTATGCCAATATATATACCTTAACTTAGTTCAAGTAGTTTATTATATCTACCATGATTAATCTTGATCCCTGGAATGTAGGTTGCTTCACCAAATTCTTTTAAGAAGACGATTTTTTTAACTACATCTTAACTGACTATAATACTAATATCACATTTCCATCAATAAAATATCACCAACATATATTATCAGTAAAAAAACACACTCCCACTAAACCTATTATAGACATAGGGATCACACTCATTATTTATGAAAACAAATTATTTTGGATTCATAAAAATGAATGTTCTATGATCTTGATGCTTTCTTTAACCTATAAATGTGTCTTTAAAATTTTCATACCTTATTGGAATCCTTTGGATTCACAAATCCTTATGGTTCTGTCATATAAAAATCATCCACAAGGTTCCCATTAAGGAAATATATTTTTAAATCCTTTAAAAAAATTAATAAACATGGTAATATACTATTTAAAGCATAATTATAATGAATTTCAATATAGGAACTAGTGAAAAGGTTTCATCATATTATATTCCTTATCATTGCCTAAATACTTTATCCAACAGTCATGCTTTATAGGTATTGAATTTACTTTTCTTGTTCAGCTTCTTCTTAAATACCCATTTTCACCCAATAAGATTTATATCAAGTGGAGGAACTACTAAAACCCATACTTGTTTCGATTATATGGAATACTTTTTAGAATTTATGGATTCTTACCACCTTAAAACTTCTACATCACTCACAACTTCCTTGTAGGAAAAATGTTCATCATTATCAACTAATAATGTGTCACCATACTCAATGACTTTAAAACTATATGTCTCTAGTTCTCTAACCTCTCTGGTTCTCCTATGAAGTACTTTTATCTGTATAAAAAATTATTACATGGATTTTTGTGGAATTTTTTCAGGTTCTAACTCTTATGTATCTTCAACCTCAACTTTATCAAAGTTGATCTTTTTCCGACCATCACATTTGAAGATGTGATCCCTCTCAAGTAATATGGCTTGTATTTCCACTATTACCATTTTTTGAGGATTCATATAGATAATATCCACCTGTATCCTTGGTATGTCTTATAAAGATATTATTTGTTCCTTGGAATGTAAGTTTGTTACCAATGATATCATTAAAAAATTATCTACATCCCCATGCACATGTATATGAAAAAATGGGATTTTTCTCACACCATAACTCAAATAATTTTTTTTTGCTTTTTTCAGCACTTGTTTTAGTGTGTATATTTTAGTTTTTAATTTATATCCCCAAAAGGATAGTGTAATAGTTTCATAAATCATCATCAATGTCACCATGTCCAATAAGGTGTGGTTACTCCTCTCACTTACATCATTCTACCACTACTAAAAAACACCTACAGACATGGGGCTATAGGAATGGGTAGCCTTCCCATATTTGAAAGTCGGAATAAGTTCATGGATTAATTATTTATATGGTCGTGGGTGGTATGCCTCCATGGGAATTGGTGGTCTGGGTCATAGGTTGTGCAAGAACAAGAACAAGATCTTTATTTAGTATTGGATGGACATGGGAAATCCTATTTCCATGGGAACGAGAGATCATGGAAGTATAAGTATCATGTTCAAGGCCTACTTCCATGGGAATGGGAGCCCATGGCAGTAGGGGTCTCCTAGGAAAGGGTGCCTCCATGGTAACAGGAGCATGTGACATTAGTGGTGTCTCGACTGAGGTTAGTGGGGATCCCCCTAGTGAGGGTATTTCCATGAGCATGGGTTCTTATGGTAGTAAGGGTGGAATGGATTATGGTATTTTTATTTCCATGGTAACCCATAGTATTGTTATCTCCATGGTAACCCATGGTATTAAGGGTGGAATGAGTGAGGTTAATTCCATATGAACCTTGCTTGTGGTTGTAGAGGTATACTTTCATGGGCATAAGCACGTGGCAGTAGGACTTTACCCCATAGATCTAATTAAAAAATAATATAATTAATATAATAATTTAAATATATATATAAATTATAATGTATGTTCTTATCTATGTAAATAAAATTATAAGTAGTGTGGTGGTATAGGTGTTAGAGTTTAATCATAGAAAACTAGGATTGAATGTCACTGGGGACAAGTTTTCTAAATTTTCCAAGATTTACCGACACATGAAAGGTTCTTGTGGAAATAGATTCCACATGGACCAACCTAAAACCATGGTATATGCCCATGGAGATAAGGTCCACATCAATTTCTTTATGACCATGATCATAACACCTATAGTCATAGTCAAGGTGGTAAATCCCCAAAGACTAGTGTCATGGCTCAATCAGCCATAAACATCACACCCTTGGTCATATCCATTTTTTCTATTTGCAAATTATGGATTATAAGGATTATTTAATTGAGTTATCATCCCAATATCCCTTATAAAATCAATGAAATATTGGTTATGATACTACTTTCCATGATTTGAGTATAGTTTCTTTATCTTATTACCAAGATGATTATATAATTCATTTTTGAATTCATTAAATTTATCAAAGGAATTAAACTTATACCTCATTAAGTAGACAATTCCTTATCAACTAAATCCACCGGTAAAATTTAATAAGAGTATCCACCTCTGGCTTCAACTAGAAAATATCCACGCATGTATATATGAACTAATTCTAAAATATTTGTGTCCATTTTACTCTTTCCATAAAATAGAGATTTTGTCATTTTTACTTGTAAAAAACATGACATATATCCAAGGGTTTTAGTTCAAAAGAATCTAAATATCCCTACTAATATATCTTTACCAAACACTTCTTTTTTACATGAACATGTTGATGATGCCACAACTGGGTGTGATATGAGTCATGTGAACTTGATTCGTTATCTATTTACAACACTTTATTTTCATATTCAAATACATAAAGACCATTATTCAAATGTGGCATCCCATAACATATTCTATATTTATAAAAGTAGTGACTCTTATTTCCAAAATTTAAAATGAATACATCCGTGTCTAAAATGGACATGGATATTATGTTTTTTGTTACACTAGAAGCATAATAACAATTCTTTACAACTATAATTAAACTTATTGGTAAAGTGAGATGGTAGTCTCTAATATCCAATGTAGTCAGTCTTTCCCTATTGGTAGCTCAAAGATCCACCTCACCTTTAATAAATTTCTAGAATCTACTTGGTTCTTGCATTTAGATACTTATTTTTACACTAAAAGATATATCTAACATCTTACATTTGATAATTAATGCACTAGAATATTCCCCCTACTTATTCATGAAGGAACAATTATTAATCTAATGGACCTTATGGACACATGAAAAACATATTTCATCATTTTCCTTATCTTTTCCATTAACATGTATAACATGTGTAATTCCTATTGGTGGGTATGTTCTCATAACCTACCTCCTTGAAAACTATCAAGTGAAAACTTCATAAGAAGAAGTCTCAATGTCCTATGATCCCCTTGAATCTAATATTCAAACATCATCTATTTCCCATCATATAGATTTCATCTAGACCATGGGAATAATGTTTAATAATAATAGCATCTGTAGGTTCTCATTATACTAGGGAACTGATATAACCTTCTAATGATATAGATACTCTAAGGAAATTATCACATGAATTTCACACATAATAACAAGAATCGTGTGATAATATATTTATTAAAATTCAAGTATCTTAATATAAAGTAAATTGAAAGTAAAGAGTTAGGTTTTTCTAGTGAACCAACTCCAATAAACTCTCCCTTTCACAAGATCCAAATGCTAACAACTTTTAATATGCTATCTCTCTTATGATATTTATGCTTCTGTTGAGATAAGGTTTTAGTAAATGGTTCTATCACATTATCTTCTATGGAAACTCTACTCACTATGAACTCAATCCTATGAGAAAAATCTCTCAAGAGGTGATACTTACAAAGTATATGCTTTATCCATTGTTAGTCCCATGGATCCTTCGATAGGACCATCGCTGCAGTATTATCATAATAAAGTGTGATAGTATCTTTACTTTTAGGCACCACATAAAGATCCTAGATAAATTTTAATATCTAAATTACTTATTTAGCTACATTAGAAGCAAAAATATACTTGAACTCTCCTATTTAATTGGTGGACACCTACAATTTAAAACTCTTCCAACTCACATATCCTCCACTAAGATAGAACAAATTCCCTAACTATGATTTTAGATCATTTTGATCTTTATAAAAACTATCATATGTGTATCTACTGATGACTAGTTCCTTATATCCTCCATAAAATCAGAACATATCCTTAGTATGCCTTAAAGATAATCTTTATAGCCATCCAATGCATCTATCAAGGGTCTTCTTGATATCTACCTACTATGATCAAGGTGTATGCAACATCAAGTCTGTTATATAGAATTGTATCCATGATAGATATTATCACTAATGCGTATGGAATCCTTCTCATTCTCCCTTTATTATTTTATTTGAGGACACATTTTCTTAGATAAATGTATACCATGTGACACTAGAAATAATCCCATATTGTATTGTTTCATATTAAATATGTTTAGTAACTTATCAATGTATGTACCTTGAATTAGTTCAAGTAGCATATTAGAACTATAATGATGGATCTTGATCCCTATAATTTAATGTAGGTTAATTCAATAAATTCTTTCATGGAGAATCATTTATTTAATCACATATTAACAGACTATAAGACTAGTATCTCATTTCCATCAGTAATTATTTCACCTCTGAGGTGGCGCATTTCGGGTGATAATGAAATGTTCTGATGAGGATCATTACCCGACCCTCTTTCTAGAGATATTTTCTGGTCAAATTCAGAATTTCTTTTGTTTTTACTAATTATTCATCATTTTACTTTTAAAGAAGGTTGGATTAACCCCACAGGGACTGGTCAATTCACCCCTTTTGCATTACAAAGGAGGTGCCACAGTCAGTCGGTCCCAGCAGGTGATTGTGTGGGGTTAAGTACTTGTGAAATCAGTCCTCCTTGGATATAAATTCCTTGTATGGTCTCCAACGGGTTTATTCATGGATCCAGGAACACCCAAGAACCCTGGTATCCATGATTCATGGACCTGATTTCCAAAGGAAGGTGCTCGTTGATTGATGATTCAGCCAACGACACTTGAGGACTCCATTGGTCGAGAGGATGGGAAGTCGGGCTCAATGCACCCTTCTAAGGGAGGATTATTGCATGTTCCAGGATTCTCTTATAGATTTAAGTTGTTTTCATATGTTCCTGAATCCTTGGATCATTATCTAAGAGTATTTACATGGGCTACCCTAGGTTTGAAAGATCGTCATAGGCATGCATATATCTAATGTTATGAAGGTGATGTTTTCTTGAGCCATACAATAAGGCTCTCTGAAGTTTATCATCTTCTAGGGGGATTGAAGGTGACTTGATGTTGGGATCAGACCCGTAATATGGCTTTACTATGTATCCTTGAGAGAGGAATAAAAATCTGCGTAGTTAGGAATTATGTGGGGCTTACGCATGGAAGATTCCCATTTGAGGGGGGCATGATTGGGTGAACCCTTTTGTATGGGAACCCTTTTGATCTTAGAACTTTAGGTAGGTGTCCTATATATCTTGGTTTGATCAGGAATCAGAGTTCTTGTAGTTCATAATTGTTGGGTATTACACACAGAAGCTTCCCATTTGAGGATCATGATTGGGTGGACCCTTTTGGATGGGCACCTTTTTGAGCTCAGGCCTTTAGGTAGCCTTCCTACTTATCCTAGTTTGATTAGGAATCAGAGTTCTCGTAGTTCAGAATGTTTGGATGTTGTGATCATCACAAACCTCTAATCCCACGTGAGTTATGATCGGTGTGAGAAACAAGAGGATGTGAGAGATCGAACCAACCACATTCTTCCTCTCCTGTTGGTGGAGAGGGAGAGCCAATGGAGGAAAAGGTTGGGGCGATGGTGGGTGAGGGTGTAGAGCGATGAAACTTTCAATGTGAAATGACATTAAAGGTCATGTGGATCAACCTTGGAGGATGGGGGACTTACCTCAGTGGGAGTTCCCTAGAATACGTCCTGGGAAGGGGAAGAGTTTCCTCCTCATCAAAAGGATAAGTGAACATAACTCCTTTAACTAATCACTATTCCTCATTTAATGGAAAATCAAGTGATCACCCTTAATCCATTGAATGGGGATGTTCATGTTGTCATCCCAAGGTTATACTCTGGGTTATTATGGGAATGTAGACCCATGGACATTCCCAAAGCTTGAACAATTGTGGGGATATCCTTCGTGACTTTGCTTACCATGGGTATGTAAACTCCAAGGGGCGCACTGATGCACCTGATGGTCTAATCATACAGGTCATGTGGATTTGAAGGAGGCTTTGTCCTGATGTTAGAGGACTAGTTCACAGAGGGACCATGGAGGACTGGACGGTAATGGAAGGGTGAAGTTGGAATCGGAGGAAATAATACCCAAAACACCCCATTATGCATACTGATTTCTTATGCATTATGGGGAGGCTTCACATACCATAGTGGTATGCGGGTAGAGGGTTATTCTATGTACCTATGTGGTACGTCGGCATGGGTATAGATCACTACATACCATAGTGGTACATGGACCACCATGCCTCTTTGGGTTCCATCCGCTTACTGATGCAGTACACGTCACCGGGTTCAGTCTGCATAGTGGTACACTATGCAGAGCACCATATTGAAGGAGGGTCTGTGGGATTATCATTTGTGGGAAGATCATATGTGAGAATTATATGGTTCACGATTTTACCATTTAGGTTCGCAGTTCTATTATTATTATTCAGTTCCCCCATTTTATGGTTTGTGGCCGGATGTACCTATGGGGAGTGTGGTTCATGATTTAGGCTTCGCTGATGAATCAAGACTGAATTTGGAATCTTCTTCGAACTCTTTCTTCCAACCTTTGAGTCCCCTTCAAGCTTTCATCATTCATCTTCCTCAATTCATTATGTGGTCCCTTTTATATAGAATTAGGGCAATCATATCTATGGGTATGCGACACCATTTGTGGAGGCCCATGAAGAGATATCCTGATCGACAGAAGACTCGGTCAATTGGGGTTTTTAGAGGCTGTGGTTCATGATCATGGTTCACGGAACCCTGCATGTTCTCTTCATCCATGAACTAATGAGTTCGCGGGATGGTACACAGAAGGCCTTCACATGCATGAGTCCCTCGGTGACGTGGTTCGCAGTCTGCTGGGTTCATTATCCTTCGCTCTACGCACCAGCACCTCACAGATCATTCTGCATACCTGGTAATTCATGATCCAGGTGGTCCACAGACCCTTCTTGGTGATGGTATGCGGGGCATTTGAAATTCTTTGAAAACTTGAATTATTTCAAGTTTCCTCTAAAATTTTCAACTCAATTTGAGTCTATTCGCCTTTTTATACTTGTAGAAGTACCTTCTTCCTTATGAAAAGTGATTGTTGGAGTATTTACCTCCCTTGGAAGATTTTTCAGGACCCTATAAATGCCTCCCATCAAAATGAGGTTCGTTCAGAATGAAAAGTGGATTATTCTGATGTAGAAGCGATCCTGAACTGAAATGGTTCGCGGTAGAACAGATAGGCCCAGTAGGAGGGGACCACACCTATATATAAGGTCCAAAATCATTTGTCTTTTACTGTTTCTCATGGAGAAAAGTTATCTCAACTTCCTCGGCTACCTCTTCTCTTGCATACCGCGTCCCTTGCGAAAATCCTTTTCATGAACTACTTCATACGTTCCGTGAACCGAACTTTCCACCATTTCTATGTCTGCGTACCGAATTTTGGGTTTTGTTAATGGCATTGTGGAATTTTTAAGATCAAAATATGGATTCCGCATAGGATAACGCTACACTGCTTGTCTTTCCACATTGTAGTGACTTGGGTTTTGGCCCTATCAAACTTTGTAATATTCCTATGAATAATTCCAGAGCTAGGAGCGAAGACGGCATGTGATTACGAGGCTCGGTGTGTCGGAATAAATTTTATAAAAATATTAAGTATTTTTATACTATACATATGGATAGGGTGTGATATCTCCTAAATGGTGGCTCATAATGGGAATCTGAGGGTACAGTTGCGTCCGGAGCGTGCCATTTACCCTAGGTGGGGTGTAAACTTTGCGGGCGCGGGCCTACCGTGGTGAAAAGCCACCAAGGGTGTTTTCGTAAAGAAATGGAAAAGTTTATTTACAAGCATCATCTCGAATAACTCCTGAACGGAGTATCAGATTGAAATTCTGAGTTCTCCTTTTTGTTCAGAATGTCGTATTTACCCTAGGCGCGACATAATTTTAGTCGGCGTCGGGTGCCGGGTTGGAGGCTTGTTGGCGGGGAGTGAAGATGAAGTTTTTATTTAAAAAAAATCAATCAAGCTTCTTCTCCCCCAACCCCTACGCACATGAATAATGAACCCTCCCCTCCTCTTCCATTTCTTCACCGATAGAGCCTCGGATGTCCATTTTCAGTGCTGATCGTCAGCAGATCGAGCTCCAGCGCGTCGCAGGCGTCGTTCTGCACCCGAAGCTTCGGCGTTTCGCCCGCGAGGTAGCCGGTTTGAGTTTTAATCCCCCGATCCTATTTTGCTTCAAATTTCTTCATTTTGTTATCGTAGTAGGGAATATGAGGTCCTGAGGGTCATGTAGGAGGTTTCAGATCGCAAAACGGACCACCGGGGTGCCCCTGGCGGTCCGCGGAAGTTCCACCGGCGCGGCAGTGCCGGCGCCGGCGGAGCCGCGACGGTCCGCAGTGGCTGGCCACCCAGAATGGCGGTGTGCCAGCAGAGCGCAGAGGTGCAGGGCACTGCGCGGCGGAGGTCCACCGGCCAGTGCGGGCCGCCGCCGCCGGCGACCGGTCCTGCCCTCTTTTAATACACGGGGGTTTTAAAACCCCCGTATTTTCCTCCCTGTAGGTCAGATTCACGTGCCATCTACGGCGATGCGACCCTGGCGATGAGGCAAACCCTTTGGTGTGGGTTTGGTAGTTTTAAGTTTCAGGATCATGGCCTGGGATCTTGAAACGTCGAATAAAATAATAATATTTTATTATTATTCGACTTCGGGCCGTCGTATCTTCTACCCAGAACGTCTGATTGACGTGTCGTCAGTGGCATTGAGAGCCTGATGGTACGACAGACTTTTCTTGTTTGTTTTTGAGTGTTGGGACCGAGTTTGGGGTGCGGGCCCTATGAGGCCGGGTTTGGGGCATTTACAGAGAAACACAACTTTCTCACCAAGAGTCCGATTTTGGTGGATGAATAGTCAATCATGTGTGTTTTTCCGAGAGGATCGCAATGGTGTAATCCATTCGATGGGTTTTAGGATTGAGGAACGGGCCCTACCTGAGCTGGCTTCGGTGAATAATACCTTTTTCACCAGGGGTCCATTTGGGACGAACGAGTAGAGGATCCTGTGTGTTTTTTCGAGGGGATCACAGTGGTATGATCCGCTTGATGAGTTTCAGGATCGTTGTGTGGACCCCGCACGGGCCAGCTATAGTGAATAGTGAATTTTTCACTAGTTGTCCATTTTAGGTGAGTAAACAGCCTATCCTGCATGTTTTTCTATGTAGATCGCGATGGTGGCCTCGGTATTGATCTTGGAGGTGCATGGTGTGGCATTGTGGCGGGTCGCTCGGGTTAGCGATGTTTAGACCAACAATGGTTGAGGGTACTCCCTTGGTTCGTTCCTACGAGGGTTCGTGTGGCATCACAACCTTCGTATAAGTTTTTGATCCTCTCGATGGGATGTTTAATCTGTTAGAGTTGTGGCATCCCTCTGGTGGGCCCGGAGTGGGATCCTCTAGCATCGTTTCCCTAGATCAGGTTCTTGGTATCGTTGTGACCGCTTATCCATAGGCGGTGATCCCCTATCTAGCAGGTTAACTTTGTTGGGTTTGTGGCATCATCGGGAATATGATCCCCTACATAGTGGTCCGTTCTCAGTAGGGTTGTGGTCTCATTGGGTATACAATCCCCTACTCCATGCGTGGTGTCGGTAGGGTTGCGACATCATCAGTTTGATCCCCTACAGCGTGAGATATACCAGATAAGGTTTCAGTATCGTCGTGACCATCATGACACGGGTGATGATCCTCTATCTGAGTGACATGTTTCTATTGAGCGCCAGATCGGGTTGTGGTATCCCCCAGTAGATCCTGGGAGTGATCCCCTATCCATGAGCTCTATGAATGCCAGACCAGGTTTTGGTATCCCCCGGCAGACCCTAGGAGTGATCCCCTATCTGTGAGATCTTCATATACCGGTGTCGATTCTGGTATCCCCTAGCGGACCCTAGGACTGATCCCCTATCCGAGGAGTTTGGTGTTTATGTTGTTTTAGAGAGTTTTCCTCAGTGTCAATATCCGACGAGCGTGATCTCTTGGGTGAGCGTCTGAGATGTTTGTGTGAGTCCTGATGGAGTGTATCTCTCAGAAGAGTGTCATCTGGAATGATGGTGATCATGGAGTGTGTTCTCCTGGTTTTGAACCATTGCTGGTGATGAGGTCGGTACCTCATGTGGTTTGGTGCGTGAGATGGGTATATCTGGATTGTTCATGGTGTATGTATGGGAATACACCTGAGCTGAGCTTACTAGTTGTGTTTAGCCGAGGATGGTCATGAGATAGAATTTCTATCGTCTGGGTTCCCTCTGGCTGAGATGAATAGACTATTGCTTTTCAGTTGCACTCTTTTGTTTTGGGTTTTGGGGTGGCTACTAAGTATTATTATACTCACCCTTGAATGGGATTTTCCCGCACATGTTTGTGTCTTGTGCAGACCACAGGCCTTTCGATGGTGTCCCAGGAGGACCCGGAGCAGGAAGAGTTGAGTGAGTGGGACTGATCGTGGAGTCTTACCGGAGCTGTGCTGAGGAGCTTTCTGGTGGTTCTTTTGGCAGTGTTTCCCTCATTCTGAGCAGGTTTGATGCTTTGTAGTTTTCTTTTAGTGGGCCCTATTTTTTCCTTTTTTACTTCTGCTGTACTTTGGTTGTGGGATAGTTGTATGCATGCATTTACTTTTCAATTTTATATATCTCTTCACTATTTCATGGAGGTGTATGTGGGTGCATGTGTATAGGTACCTTAGGCTAATGCCTCCCTTGTGTCTGATAGCCTAATTAGCACTAGATGCCAAACCCTGGCCTATTGGAGGCTATCTTGGGGAGATGGGGCTTGATCCCCATTGGGTCGGGTCATGACAGAGTGGTATCAAAGGAGGTTACGCCTTTGGGATCTCCGAGCATAACTGGTCTAGCTGTGAGTTTGGTTTGGGTTTCATAGTGGTAGTATGAGGATGTTTCGAGTTCGGCTTTCTGGCTAGGGACTCTAGTGTTGGTGCGGCGGACAACGTATCCATACAACAGGACTCTGATAAACTGTCTTTCGACTCGGGACGTTTGGACACTAGTTGCAGGGACATAACGATACATGCATCTTTTAGGACTGGGTTTTTGGGTTTCCCTTTTTCTTCTTGGGTCAGCTCTCTAGATATAATCTTTGACTATGGGGCGTCTTGATTGTATTTTAGGATGCCTCCATGACAACAGCCATCGAGGGTTCCGTAGTAGTATTGTGGTGACGATCCGCCCCATGTAGAGGTTGTGGACCAGGGTGCAGTTTCTGAGGCTGGACCTCCAAGTGGTCCGCCAGTTGAGCCACCACCTGTCAAGTAGCTGGTTGTGGAGGTAGTGCAGGATGAGGTTGTGCGTAGGCTGAGTGTGCTACATGATTTCCAGAGGCAGCTACCTCTATGGTTTTGGGGTGATCCAGACCCTTAGGAAGTTGATGACTGGCTCAAAGCAGTCACCCGAGTTTTCCGCCTAGTGAGGACACCTTCAGATCAGATGGTGGTCCTAGCGGCGATCCTTCTGCATGGTTCGTTCAGGCGATGGTGGGGTTTAGTGATGCAGTACCATGATAAGGAGATGCTCATGTGGGCAGAGTTTGAGCGGCTCTTCAAGGAAGATTTCTATCCAGTGACGCTGAGGTCAGTGCGGATTCAGGAGCTTCTGCAACTTCGGCAGGAGGGCATGACAGTGTGGGATTACTCAGCGAGGTTTACAGAACTGTTGCGCTACTCTCTGAATATGGTTCGAGACCCGTTCTTTAGGGCACAGACCTTCGAGCAGGGCCTACGCAGAGACATCCGGGCAGGTGTGGTTTCTTTGTGTCTACCGACCTATGCTGGAGTGCTGGAGTGAGCCTTGGTGGTGGAGGGCTTTCTGGCTGAGCAGATTCAGCCCGTCAACGTTGGGCGCGTGACAGTTGAGATGTCAACAACTGATAGCCACCGGCAGGTGCAAGGGTCTGGACATGGTCGATGTTTCAGGAGGCGACCTCAGGATGGAGGTTTAGAGGCCCAGGGCTTGGAGTCCAGTTTTGGTCAACCGCCGGAGAGGCGGTGTTATGCTTGCAACGGTCAGGTACATCTTGCTAGAGATTTTCCAACCTTCCGTGCTGCTGAGAGGGATCTGGTCGACAGACCGCCTTGGCAGAGGCAGCATCTCGAGCAAGAAGTTCCGCAGGGTGGCAGACGTGGCAACGGATCTGGTGTAGCAGGAGGTGGTAGGCGGTATCAGTTTCCACCACCCCCACCCCCAGGTGGTCCACGCCGGGCTCTGAGATCTGGTGGCTGAGGGTGAGGATAGTTGCAAGCCTTAGAGGCAGCTGACCCATAGGCTCCGCAGATGGGTAGAGGTACACCTTGTGTCCTTTCTACTTTCTGCATTAGTTTGATAGACATTGTTTAGCGATACCCTTCCTCTCTGTTTCTTGCTCGGGTTTTGTTTAGGGCGTTGGTAAGACCCGGTATGGGTGTTGTTCTATGTGCTTCGAATGCGTGAGGAAGAGGGATCATTCCCCCACTGAGACGCGTTTTTGTGACATGATCAAAACCGTGTGGGTGAGTCAGTTCCGCCCAAAGCGGATAGTGTTGAGGTGTGGTGGATGAGTCCCTCTGACTTATGTGTTCAGGCATGAGTGTTTATTGGCAAACTCGCTGGCATGGGAGACCCAGTTGAGAGTCCAGTTGCTTTCCTTGTGCATATGGATTTTCAGGGATGAAAAGTTCAAATGTGGGGAGGATATAGTGACTCGGGTTTTGGTCTTTTCAGACTTTGTAATATTCCTATGAATAATTCCAGAGCTAGGTGCGAAAACGGCGTGCTATTCCGAGGCCCAGTATGCCCGGAATAAATTTTATAAAAATATTAAGTATTTTTATACTATGCACATGGAGGGGGTGTGATATATCCTAAATGGTGGCTTAAAATGGGAATCTGAGGGCACGGTTGCATCCGAAGCATTTCTTTTACCCTAGGAGGGGTGTAAACTTTGCGGGCACGGGCCTACCGTGGAGAAAAGCCACCAGGGGCGTTTATGTAAATAAATGGAAAAGTTTATTTACGAGTGTCGGCGCGAATAACTCCTGAATGGAGTCTCGGATTGTAATTCTTAGTCCGATGTTGAGTTTAAAATGCTGTGTTTACCCTAGGTGCGACAAAATTTTAGTCGGCGCCGGGTGCCGGGTCGGAGGCGTGTTGGCGGGGAGTGAAGATGAAGTTTTTATTTAAAAAAAAAATCAATCAAACTTCTTCTCCCCCAACCCCTACGCGTAGGCGGAATGAACCCCTCCCCTACTCCTCCGTTTCTTCGTTGATCGAGCCCCGAGCATCCATTTTTAGTGCCGATCATTAGCAGATCGAGCTCCAGCGCGTCGCAGGCATCGTTCTGCACCTGAAGCTTCGACATTTCTCCCGCGAGGTAGGAGGTTTGATTTTTAATCCCCCGATCTAGTTTTGCTTCGAATTTCTTCATTTTCTATCGTAGTAGAGAATATCGGGTCCCAAGGGTTGCACAGAAGGTTGAAGATCACAAAACGTTCCACCGGGGTGCCCTCGGCTGTCCACGGAAGCTCCGCCGGTGCGGCACCGGCGGGGCGACGCCGGTGCCGGTGGACCCGCGGCGGTCTGCGCTAGTCCGCAGTGGAGCGTGGCGGCCGGCCGCCCGGGACAACTGCACGCCAGCCTTACTGGTGGAACGCGGTGACACGGGGCACCACATGGCGAAGGGCCGTTGACCCACCCGGCCGGCGCGGGCCGGCCCATGCCGGTCGGCCGGTTCAGGCCAGTCCGACCCTCTTTTAATATACGGGGGTTTTAAACCCCCCGTATTTTTCTCCCCGGAGGTCAGATTTTCATGCCATCTACGGAGACGTGGACCTGATGACGAGGTTAACCCTTTGGTGTGCGTTTTGGAGTTTTAAGTTTCGGGATCGTGGCCCGGTATCTTGAAACGTCGAATATAATAATAATATTTTATTATTATTCGACTTCGGGCCATCGTATCTTCTACCCGAAGCATCTAATTGATGTGCCGTCAGTGGCGTTGAGACCCTGATGGTATGTAGGGATTTTCTTATTAGTTTTTGGGTTTAGGGACTGAGTTTGGGGTGCGGGCCCCATGAGACCGTGTTTGGGGCGTTTACGGAGAAACGCAACTTTGTCACCGGGAGTTCGATTTTGGTGGATGAATAGTCGATCCTGTGTGTTTTTTCGAGAGGATCACAGTGGTTCAATATGTTCAACGGGTTTTGGAATCGAGGTGTGGGCCCCACCCAATATCACTTCGGTGAATAATACCTTTTTTCACCGGGGGTCTGTTTGGGACGAACGAGTAGTGGATCCCGAGACTAGGTGCCTGAGAGTACCCATACCTTATCAACATCTCCCAAGAAAATCCCAATGGCAGGTGGATCACCAAGTGGGATATGCGGGCCAGAGGATGTTTCTCTAATGAATGGTCCTGGGAATTCTGGGTATATCAAATCTATTTGGAGTCCTCTGACCAGTTGGAGGTGGTGGGCTTGTATCAGTCAACCTAGGTTTCTCAATTTGTAGTTTTCTCCCCAAGAGAAATCCCACCTGTGTTGTTGAGCCACTGGTGTTCAAGAACCAACACCTTACACTTATTATATAGGAAGGTGGGAATTAGGTTATGCGATATCCACCAACTTGGAGGACTCCCCATACATGGAGAGATGTACGATGAGTTTCTCACAATAGTCACAACATGGAACGACACTAGCCACATGTCCCCTTTGAAAAAGAGTTTACTGGTCATGGCAGAGGGATTACTCGATCATACCTTCTAGGCTCGCTCACTTATCCCATTCGAGGCATGATTAGGGTTATTCTTGCAGGTGAATGGACCTAAGATGAGGTCTTTCTGTAGCCGAACTCATCCATCCTGTCAGTCCCACCAGACTCCAGGGTCATATTGTGTTACCCTTGAAGCGGGATGATATACCACATGGGGATATGATCTTCAAACAGACGTATCACCTACACTTAGATTAGTAGGTTTCTTTTCCATGTTTTTAGTGGATGGTTTTTCCCATCCCGCAATGTATATGTTGGGGTTTGATCCTATACCTTGATGATGTCAGCCATGCTAACAGAGGGTTAACCTATTAATTTGGCCATTTCCACTCTCTCTTGGATTTATGAGTTGTTTAGACAGATACAAAAAGTTAAGACCCCATATCTTTCCAACATACCATTTCAATTTCTATACGGGTGGATGGTAGAACACTTCCCCTGTTATGAATATCAGCATACTTCAATGGTTCCTCATTCTGAATTTCAACCCACCATTCTCAACATTTTCATTTTTCGTCCTAAAACTCTAAGGGTTATTGATGCGGTTGAGATGCTAAATGATGCTTCTCGCTTCTCATTTGCACTGCATCCTACCCCTGATGGGTCATTAATATGTGACATGGATGGTTATTTAGAGGAATTTTCATATCTCATTGCGCTTTGGGGCGGTATGCTTACTACTCGTATAGATCGAGTAGTTGTTTGTGAGCCATACCTTTCTTAACGGTTTTCTAGGAAATTTGGATGCCTCCAACAGACTACCCTACTTATGGTTGTTCAATTTAGGGGAGAGTCTCATCCTATAATTCTTCACCAGTTATGGATTATGATGATGCATGAAGGTGACACTATGGAGGTTATCATTCCTGACACAATGGGATCCACCTTTCTGTCACTAGATTATGACCAACTTTGGACAACCTATTACCCCAATGTAGTGCTAAGAGAACTAGTTTAGAGGGTGAAGAAACCTTTAACCATTCCTTGACCCATCCTCACCCCAACGAAAATTCCACACATTCCTTCTACTATGAAGAGTACGATAGCTATGCCTTGTACTTCTGTCCCTGCAGCATCCATGATGGATACACTGCCTGTTCATTCCCTTATGGTAATAATACAATCAGTTAGTTGTCAAAAGCATCCAGGAGGGGCTTCATCGGTACAACCTATCTCAGTGGGGAGTGATTCAGACTGCTCCCCTTCTGTAGATACTTCCCAATACCTTAAAGAGTCTAGCACCATCAGAGTATCACTCATCACCATGAAAGTCACGGCTAGTCCTCTGTATCCTGCTCCAGTGGTTGATCCATCTGAGGTCAAGGAGAGTCCCCCATCTTGGGTGACCTATATTAGGTCCCTTCCCACTCCTATGATGCCACTTACTTCTTATAGACATGTTTCGGTGGAGGAGGATCAAGGTACCGGTTCCGAAGGGAGGCACCAGATAGTAAGAAAGTAGGCATGGTGCAAGTTATGTGATCTTTCCATGGAGAAACCTATGGACAATTTTTCTAACGAGACTAACAATTTTCAGAGATTATTCACCAATCTGGGTTCCGGTGGCTTTAATTATCGACACTTACACCTCCTCATCTACCAAATCGTCATTGCCCGGGAAGACTTTTCCTCCTATGTGGACAATCTTGCCAAGTTCAATTCTTTCCATCACTAGGTGGCGACCTTCCGAGATGTTTCATAAGAATTTTATCATCTAATGAACAAGGAGGTGAAGGCTCGTGATTTTATGGGCACCCAAAAGGAAGAGCTGTGGGAGTTCAAGGCCTGCTAAGAAATTTTGAGGGATCAACTATCCTCTTCATGTGCTAACTATAAAGCCATCCATAAGAAAGGGTGGGACCTTAAAGTTGTTTTGGAGTGGGTACGTCTGACAGTCAAGGCCAAAATGGTGGAGAGAGATTATTTGGAGAAAACTATTGACAGCCCTTGGAAATCACTTTCCATCCTTCTGGAAAGGGCGAGCTGAACCTTGTTGTAGCTCTATCCTACATCATGATATGTACTCCCCTTTTTTGATACTTTGAAGAGACTCTAAACTGGGGATGCTCCTCCATTTTTTTTGAACTCAATGAAGCTAATTTTACTTTAAATATTTTTTCTTTCCATTTTCATGTCATGTCAATTGATCATAATCATATAAAAATCATTTAAATCAGGTATTATTTTTAATACATAATTTGAAAACAGTAAATTGAAATAATTGAATTTTGCTCTAATTTTTTCCTGATTCGTAGGGCTCAGCAAGTGTAGTTCGACTATTTCTAAGGTTTTATGAAACACCTCATGAACGTTTATGTTTTTTCATTATTACCCTAATTTTTTCCTAAGCCTGCTTGACATAGGCTTATCGGGCATAACTTGACATTTTCTTAGGCTTCCCTTTGCGGGTTTTCAACCTAACAAGCTTTACATATATTTTGATGGGTCAACATTTTTAATGAACCAACACTCAAATTTTTCCCAGAGGTGCCTTTCGTGGATTTTACCTTAGGTGAGTATGGCATCTTTTTCGCTGGCAGTTCACAGTCCTGTCAATCATACTTACTACTGATGTTTTAGGTCAAAAAACATTGACCAAACTTAACGAGAAAAGTCCCTAATTAGAGATCGTTAGTGGGTAATGTTCTAATATCCTTAATACATGGATTAGGGATTTTTATTGACCCTATATTTTTACATTTTGGACATGCATGAGGCTTGGAATACATTTTAGGCATACAGAGGCAGGAAAGGACTCTCCTGGGGATTAATTTTCCTTTGATTGATGAAAGTTTTTTGTGGGAAACATATACAGATCCATATGGGCATAATGTTCATAGTCAATAAAAGGTATCTACAGGACACTATTCTTCCTTCTTAATTGGCCTTGGTAGGATTTACAACACTTTGAATTTATTTTTGATGTTGGGAGCCACAGTGGGTGGCTGGTCTGAGTAATGGTGTCTGAAAATATTAGGGACATTCATATCCACTTTGATTAGTAAATTGGCATGGTTCTTACTTGCGTGTGGGAGAGCTGTTGAATGGATAGTTTAGTTGGAAGTCTTTTTTATGTCAAGGGAATTTGGAAAGAGGAAGGTATGTAAGTTGTTATCCAGAAGTTTTCCAAATTCGTGGGTGTGATGAGACATGAATGTCATTTGAGGGTACAGAAGATGGAAAAGACTTTCCTAGGGACAAATTTTCCTTTTATTGACAATCATTTTGTAGGTGAAATATGTAGATCCTCTAGGGCATGATGTGTATAGTCCAAAAAAAGGTGTCCGCAGGACACTGGCCTTCCATATCTGATGGATATTGGGAATTTTCTGGATACGGTATGTGACCTTCGACAAGGGGTGCACCTAAACACGAAAAGGAGCATTTTAAATGAAATTATCCTAAAAATGAGTGGGGGAACTCTTATTTTTATATAGATCAACTTCATGCATATGGTCGAGGTATCCTCAGAAACCTCAAAAGAGACCAGAGATGAATCGGGAACGTATGTTCTGATATATCCAGGATGTGTATAGGGAGAAAAAATGTAAACCATGACTTTGAGTTCCCTTGAATCAGGAGGTATGGAATGAGTCTTGGAATCCATTGGGTGTATTGAGATAGAAGATGACTCTCCTAGGGACGAATTTTCCTTTGATTGATGGTCATTTTTGTGGGAAAAATATGCAGAGCCTCTGAGGCATGATTTTCATAGTGAAACAAAGGTGTCCAAAAGACACTATATTTATATCATAGATGGACTTGAATGATTATGAGGATTAAAGATCACTCAGATCATGGAGTTTGAGGTATAGAAGAAGTGTATCCAGAAATATTGGAAACATTTGGGCTACAATTTACTCATAGAATTAGGCATCCCTTATATAGATCTGGTTCACACGTAGGGTGAGGTGTTCATCCCATCTTTGGGGTACCTGGTCATTTAACATCACATAGCCAGGACATGGGGTTCCTCATGGGGGAGGGAACCGTGACATGCCTTTTAGAGTCGTGCTTCTAGGACCAAATCCCTGGTTTTTTTTCATAATGTCATGGTGGATCTCTCGCTAATATCCCTAAGATCGCGTGAGTTATTATCAGTGTGAGAAACAAGGGATTACAAGGATTCCAGGTCATTACCTAAGAATATAAAAATAAACATTAGAGGGCACTTTAGGCTTAATACAATGCTATACAGTTTAACGTCATATAGCAAGGACAATTTTGGACTTGTAGTTTAATTTCGTGTGGTGAGGACATGATGTTATTCAGTTTAGAATCAAGCAGTGAGGATGATTATGTTTTCATAAAGATATTTAACAGTTTTGAGTTAATCACAATCGGGATGCTCTGGAATTCCTTATATGTGAGTGATGATATAAGGTGTAAACCATAGTCCCAGGGGAAACTTGAATCAGGAGATATGACATGGGGCTTGGAAGCCATTGGGAATACTGAGATGGGAGAGGACTCTCTTGGGGACGAATTTGCCTTTGATTGATGTTGTTTTTGTGGGAAACATATAAAGAGCCACTGAGGTATGATGTTCATAGTCAAATAAAGGTTTCCACAGGACACTGACCTTCCGTCTCAGATGGCCTTGAAGGATCATGGGGATCCAAGTTTTCTTGGGGTATGGAGTTTGAAAAATGGGAAAGATGTGTCTGGGAATGTGAGAAATATCCAGATTGTGATTACTCATGAACTACATGAGCTTTCGCATAGATCTGACTCATATGTATAGGGGGAAGCATGATCTTTTGACTTATCATGAGTGGGGGGAATGTGTAGGATATCATAACACTAAGGACTGGGTCATGCATAAATCTTGAAGAATTTCACAGTTTATCATCATGCGATAAGGACCTTTCATGGACTCCCCACACAAGTCTGACCTATGCACAGTGATAGGGGTATTATTTTTTTTTATGGTGGTTGGGTCAGGATAGAAAATCTAAGCATCACTACGTATCCTGTGAGGACAGGAATCAAGACGTATGTAGTTATGCATTTTCCCTATACTGATTTGGCTCAGTCCATGTGTAAGGACATGTGAGGACACTTTTTTATGATGGATGGGCTAGGATTCCAAATTCGGGTGTCACTACATATCATGTGAGGGTAGAAATCAATTCGTACGTAGTTCTTCACATTCCCTATACCGATTTGGCTCGGTACATGTGTAAGGAAATATGAGGTCTTTTTTTATGATGTCTAGAATGGGATGCCAAATCCGGGCATCACTACGTATCCTGCACGAGAAAGAATCAAGCCATACATAGTTCTGAAAATTCCCTGTACCAATCGGGCTCAGTCCATGTGTAGGGTCATTTTTGTTTCATTTTCTATGGGTGTTAGTTCTATCATATCTCCCTATAATTTGTTTGCGTAAATGAATCCTTACCACTTATCCTAATCTCATGTGAGTTATGCTCGATTTTGAGAAACAAGGAGTAAACATAGGGTTTCCTTTGCAAGTGTTAGGAGGTAGAGGATATAATGGAGGCATTTTTTTGGTAGGGGTTGGGCCAAGATTGAGGATCAAGGTGTTGCTACATATCCTGTGAGGGAAGGAATCAATTCATACGTAGTTCTGTGAGAGATCATATAGTTTATTGTCATGAAATTAGGATGATTTGTGCTATGTAGTTTAACATCTTATAGTGAGGAAATGAGTCACATTTTAATGTCATATTTCAAGGATGAGTTCCTTACAGTTTAACGTTATGTGTAAAGGAAAATGACTCATAGTTTAAGGCCTTGGAGTTTTTACCATGGCATGGGGGTATTATAACTCATAGTTTAGGGTTATAGAGCTTGGACCATGACATGGGCATGTTATAACTCATAGTTTAGGGTCATAGAGTTTGGACCATGGCATGGAGGTATTATAACTCATATTTTAGGGTCATAGAGCTTGGAACATGGCATGGAGGAATTATAACTCGTAGTTTAGGGTCATATATCTTGGACCATGACATATGTGTGTTATAACTCATAGTTTAGGGTCATAGAGTTTGGACCATGACATGGTTAAATGTCATGTTGCATGGAATAATAGCGTATAGTTTAACATCATGTGGTCAGGACAATAATTCATAGTTTAGGGTCATAGAGTTTAGACCATGGCATGTCGTTGATGTTACGCGAAGTACTTCTTTAGAAATTTTGCATTTGTGGGAGTTGTGATGAGTTGTCCGTCCATTGATATAAGGGCGTATGATCTATTGGAATAGACCTTATGTATGAAATATGGTCCTTCCCACTTTGGTTAAAGATTTTGGGGCTTCTTTCTGAGTATAATTGGGGTTCTGAGGACTAACACCATTTCTACTTTTAGGAAAGATTGAAGGCGAACCTTTTTGTTAAAGGCTTGTGCGATCTGGTTTTTGTAGATTTCCAAATGGTGTAAAGTGTGCAACCTTTTTTCATCTAGCTGATCCAACTCATCAAACCATCTCTGGGATTTCTCTTCCATGGATAGTTGATCAAATATGGCCACACAAAGTGATGGAACTTGGATTTTGATAGGCAAAACCGCCTCTGCCCCGTATACTACCGAGTATGGGGTTGCCTGGGTGGCAGTGTGGGTTGTGGTTTGGTAAGCCCACAAAGAACGAAGAATATTGTATTTACATGATTTCTTATCCTTATCAACCATATTTTAGAGTATGTTAGATAGGGTTTTGTTGAAAGCCTCTATCTGTCCATTGGTCGCAGTGTGGTAGCAAGATGAATTGTTGGATTTGATTCCATACTCCTGGTATAGCTTGTCCAACTCATAAGAGCATAAGTTGGTGTCGTTGTCTATCAATATTGTATTAGGGACACCAAATATGGTAATTATGTTGGAATTCACAAAGCTAACAATGTTTTTCTCCCTGACTTCTTCAAGGGTTATGGCTTCAGCCCATTTAGAAAATAAGTTGATCATTGTGAGTATGAAATTGAATTGTCTATCTGTGTTAGGAGGATATGGTCCCATTACATCCATCCCCTAGGCAGGAAATGGTTGGGAGTAATTGGATATATAAAGTAACTTCAGGGGTCGGTGTATGAAATTGGAATGAACTTGGTAGGAATGGAAATTCTTAGCGAATATGGTACAATCTTGTATCATAGTGGGCCAGTAATACCCAAGAATTCGAATTTGGTGAGAGATCTTAGTTGCTGATTGGTGTGCTCCACAAGCTCTGGCATGCACTTCTTTCATGATGGCATTATTCTCTTCTCCATCAATGCAACTAATAAGGACTCTGTAAAGACCTCATTTGTAGAGAACCTTTTCTTGATTTACCCCATTGTACAAGACAAAGTTGACTGGTCGTCTTTAGACCTATTCCCTTCCAGCCCTATCTGGTGGGAGTTCACCCTTATTAAGGTAATTTGTAATGGGTGTCATCCAGCCAGTGGTGTGACCATAAGGATAAAAAATGGGACTAATTTCATCGATTTCCTCCGTATTGCTCTGGATAAATGGAAAGACCATCTGGTGGTAAGAAATGATAATGAATATTTTATTTCAATCTGGATTGGCCAAGGCTGTGGCTGTATTTTCCAAAGTGTCGCCTTGGGAATTTTGTGATCAGGGGACATAAGTCATCATTAGTTCTGATGGGAATTCTTCTATCAGTTCTTGAACATGGTTTATCAAGGTAACCAATACTTCTTTCTTAATGGAGTAGTCACCACTGGCATGTTTCATGACTAGCTCTAAATCACCTTTTATTTTTAGGTGTTCGGATTGCACATGAATTTTCAGTTCCATGCCAACAATGAGGGCCTGGTATTCTACTTCATTATTTGTACACCCTTCTGAAAACAGAAAAGAATAAGGCAGGATGGCCTTTTTGGGGGATACGAGTATAATTCCTAGTCCCACCTTATTTATCTTAGGATCCTCTATCCTTTTCCCTATCGGACTTTGAGAAGAACCATAAAATTACATTTCCCATGTCTGGGGATCCTCCTGGATGGAGAACACTTCTTCATCTGGGAGTTCGATATTCATCATTGTTGTTTCCTATGAGGGGTGTTGTGCTAGGAAGTCTGATAATTCCTAGACTTTGATGGCCTTATGGGGTACATACCATATGTTAAACTATTGTAGGATGACTGCCTATTGTTATAGGCATCCATTTAACATGGGACAGTTGATGATATATTTGATCGGGTTGCAACGGGAGACCAGTTGGACCTCATGGTGCTACAGGTAATGTCTGAGTTTCTAAACTACAAAGATTAGGTCTAGGTAGTTCTTTTCAATTTTTTAATACCTATTTTCAGAATCAATCATTGTTTGGATGAGGTAATATAGGATGTTCTCCCTGTCGACATCATTCTTCTGCGTGAGGAAGGAGCCTAATGACCGTTCCAGGGTGGTTACATACAAAATGAGCAGTCTCCCCTCGACTAGCAGCATCAGCACCGGTGATCTTAGGAGATATCTTTTGAGATTGTTGAATGATTCTTGGAAATAATTATCCCACTCATATGTAACTCCTTTCTTCATCATCCTGGTGAAAGGTAATCATTTACCCGCCATGTTGGCTATGAAGCACTGGATGTAGGTGAGGTACCCCTGGAGACCTCTTAACTCGGTGAGGTGAGGTGGGGACATGTCGAGGATGGATTTTGTCTTATTAGGGTTGACATCAATGTAGTGATGGCGTCTGATGAAGCTGAGGAATTTTCCAGAGGTAACACCAAAGGCGCACTTTAGTGGATTCATCTTTAAACTTTGCTGCCGAAATTTGTTGAAGACAGTTTCAAGATCGGCTAGGTGGTTTGAGCACTGTCGTGATTTAACCACCCGATATTCTACATAAAACTCGATGAATTTTCCCAATAAGGGATTGAATATGTGATGCATGGCACACTGATATGTGGTGTCGACATTGTTTAGACCAAAGGGCGTCACTTTATAATAGAACAATCCCTGAGAGGCCCTAAAATCAGTAGCTTCTTTATCTCCTCAGGTCATCTGGATTTGGTTGTATCCAGAATATTTTTCCATGAAAGAGAGAGCCTCATATCTATCATTTACATCGATCAACAATTATATGATCATAACCGAGAAGTCTTCTTTTGGGGAATATCGATTAAGGTCCCTAAAGTCAATGCAGACTCTAATCTATCTATTATTCTTTTTGACAGGGACTATTTTTTCCATCCATATCGGATACTATAAATCTCGTATAAAGTTTTATTCCATCAAGTGAATGAAATTAATGTAACTAAATATTAGTTCTTGATAGAACAATGTTTCTATCTGGATGTATCCTTCTAATGGTGTCATTTGGAAGGGTGGTTCCCATTGTACCATTTGGTGGGGCAAGGCCCACTGTACCAAGTTTGTTTGCATGAAGTCTGATAGCATTATCACTGACTTCATATTTGGTGTCAACTCATCTTCTTTCTCTTTCTTTCTGCCCTTCTAGCCTTTAGAGGACCGCACATCTGAGGAGGATGGTTGTGTTGTATTAGGAGTTTTTGGGGGTACAGTTGGTTATTTCAACTGCGCCTAGAGGAATCGGTTGATGGTATTCCAGGTCATCCAATTGTCAAACTTTTTCTCCTTCTTACTAGAAACTATTTTCCATTCATCTTACTCTCTTGGGTATGAGGTGGAAACATACGCCACTTGTGTTGGTGGCAGGCCAAACTTGACTTTCCCAAAATCCACCATCTTTTGTAGGAGATCCTAGAAAATGAAGCATTCTTGGATGGTATGTCCCAGTATTTGGTGACAGGGACAGTAATTTAGATGGTTGTCGAGACCCACTTCATCAGCTCTCTTTGGCTCTGGTATCCAGAGTAAGTTTCAATTCATGGCGGCTGTGAAATGGCTATGGACCTGGTCATCTCAGAACGAGTAGACTTTGTTTCTTCATTCTTCAAACTGATTTATTTTAGAACCCCGCCACTCATATTGCTGAGGTGGGGGTGTTTATTGGAGTCCAGGAGGTCCAGCACGATTTGGTGGGGGCCTCGCAACTAGAGCTAGTGTCAAGGGTGTCTTAAGAATGATAGAATCCGATTCATATTTTCCCATTATTTTCCTAGGGTATGATGAGGCCACTCGAGACTTGATATTGTTATGTTGTAAGGATTATTATATTCTTTGGGAGAAGTCAGAGAAATCTATAAACCCACTTGTTTACTTCATCGAGATGAGTGGTGCTCGCAATTCATCCTGGAGGTTATCGATGCACATGGCTAGCATTTCATCCTAGGGAAGAGGTTGGTTCAGGGAATAAGTCAGGCCTTTCCATTTGGAAATGAAGTCTGAGACTCTTATATTCTCTCACTATTTTCAGTTCATGAGATCACTGAACATCTTCTTAGGTTGTGTTGAACTGAACAGGAAGAGAAACTGTTGCTGAAGGTCCTCCCATCCTGTGATTGAATTGGATGGCAAGCTAGTATACCATGTAAAAGTCGAGCCCTACAGGGTACGTATGAAGCATCTAAGTTTTACTACTTCTTGTTGCTCCAGAGTTCCCATCATGGGGTCACAATAAGAGTCATACTTCATTAAATGCTATTCAGGGTCCCCTAAGCCATTGAATGCTGGGAATATGGGGTTTCTGAAGTTTGGCAGTGGTGGAACATTGCTTACCCAATCATGGTAGGGTTTGTGATCTGGTTATATCATAGTGATCCTCCCTTCCATGTCATCTATTCGAGTTGTTAATTACTTGATAGTGTTCAAGAGAACTTAATACATATCCTGTCGGGCTTGAGATTGGTCTGGTGCGACAGTGGACAAAACTGGGTGTGCCAGTGCTGCTGGAATTTGGGGTGGATAACTAGCTGAAGATATAATTTGTGGGTTTACCTAAATATATTCTGGTTGCCTTCCCAGTGGGGGGAAGTTTTGATGTCCTTCCAAGGTTAGGTTTAAGTAGGTTGTCGGTCTCGATGTTGGATTGAATGGGAATCTGAGATTGGCTTCATTTTTTGGGATGAGTACATGTGGTAAAGGAACCTCTTTTAGGAGAACCTTCTGAAGTTTCGCAGGGGGAACACATCCGGTGAGGTAGCTCCCTCAACGTAGCTCAGCATTAATTCACCTAAGCTCTTTCATTTATTCCTTTAGGTTGGTGAACCTTTCCTCGAGGGTGAGTGACACATTCTTAAGGGGAGGAGGAGGCGGGTCATAAATGACCTTGGATTTATTCTTCTCCTTGTTAGGGTTTCGCATGGGATGTAAGGATGGATTAACAGAGGGGGATCCCAAATTTAGGACCACTCTCTGGTTCTGGGTATGAACACCATCAGGCTCAGTGTGGGATGCCTCTTGGAGGGAACTATCTTCTTTCGTGTCCTCTCCCTCTACATTATTTCCTATGAGATCTTTGGGGTTGATGTTTACCACATTCACTAAGGCATACCACATTGGGGGTAGAGTACCCGGTGCTGAATGATAGGAAGTATTTTTTTATCCTTTATTGGACTTTATCCTTCCATTCTATGGTATTCTTCAGGTTTCTTGGTGAATATTGACCTGAAGGGAGCCCTGTTATGACCTCATAATGCACCTTTGTCTCGAAGGGTGCGAACCACGAGAAGGGGTGGAACGGGTGACTCATTTGTCCATCATTCTTCCTAGATGGGAGAAGACGGATGTCCGTTATGTGGGGAATTTAGGTAAAAATTCCCCCATCCCTATGGTCTGGGGTTGTTTCTATTCTTTCATTGATTCACTATGGCATGGATTTGTTGGTCTTACGGGGGAATTTTGATTTAAAAATGCCACTATCCCAATGGGATGGGGTTGTTCCTACATTGCGGTGGAAACCACCGCTATTTCCACCTTTTCAATTTCATGTACTACTGCATGGGTGTGAGCCGAATATGGCATTGTGCCTGCACGGAATCTATGGTCTTTTAGAGACATGAGCACTGCTTACTGGTTGGATTACCTTAGGTGGGAAGCCTGCTAGATGTTCTTGGTTGCCTGACTCAGAATCTTTTCAATGGCTTGATATCTTCATGCCTAACGCTTTTGAGACTTACTCTGGGCCGGTTTTTGTTGAGTATCCCATATTTCCTGAGCAGGGGTTTCACTTTATTTCTACCTTTGGGTGATGAAATTTCAAGATATCATTTCCAATGGGGTTTGCTGGACAGGACAAGGTGTGAATTATAGAGCTCCATGTTCTCCCCATCCCCAAATGTGAACTCTAGTTAGGGAATCTCCAATGAGGCAATGCAACTTATGCAGTGCATGGAGGCAATATAGTTCAAGGTTTTTATTTTTCCTCTTTGATTGTGGCTGTCATGCAGACAGGTGAGCTTCGAGGTCAATTAGATGGCGAAGATCCCCTATTGTGTTGATGCGGTATACATACCCTTTGTAGGGTAGGAATTTTTCTATCAGCTGACAAAGATTATTCCATATATTGAGGTGAATTTCATGTGTGCATTCCCCATACAAATATCCTAGTATGTCGAAGTGATAAGTGGTTGTAGGAAAATAAATCACTAGTATATTATCCTTAGCTAGTTGTCTTCTCATGAGCAACATATCCTATTGATTTTCTTCCAGGGGATCCTCTACTTGATATGCCTAGATCAACTGCTTCTTAATGATTTCATTCGAAGAAAATGGGATGGTGGGAGCCCTATTGATATGCGGATGGCACGAGAGTGGCTTGGAAGATGAGTGTGGTCCCAGGATATCCTTGGGTTGAGAAAGAATATCACTCATTATAGATGGAGTAACTAATGTTTTTGACTTAATCTTTCTTAGCACCTCAGCATAGGAGGAATTTCACATATTTGTTCCAGTAAGGGGAAGACCTTCTTTACAGTATGAATTTTGGTTGTGGTGAGGACCTTTTCAATTGGTGCTGTAATGGCAAGGGATACTATTGCAACTAGATGATCGACTGTGGGAAATGTTTTTATGGTGTATACCCTGGGGAGGACCTTCAGGGTGGGCTACAGTGAGGGGGGGACCTTCTTTCTACTTGGTGTCACTGAGTGGATGACCTTCTTGATGACTTCTATGATGGAGAGGACTACTATTACAGCTTGATACCCTGATGTAGTGATAATTTCTATAGTGTACATCCTAGGTAGGTATTTTAATATGTACTGAAATGAGTGGATGACATTCTCATTTCTTGAAATTTCTATGGGGAGGTCCTTCACAACAACTGCCATTGTGGGGAGGGCCTTTGAAATGGTTGTCATCTTAGCGAGGACTACCATCATGAATCGACATCTGAATTCAAGAAGAATCATATCTACAACGTATACCCTGGGGAGGACCATTAGGGCAGACAATAGTAAGGAGAGGACCTTATTACTGTCTAATATTCAGGCTGAGGGGATGGCTACACCGATGTGCATTAGGATATAGACTCTCATGATCGATCATTAATATCCCACAAACTGATCCCCTGTAGGTGCTCTACAGAGGACATTCAAAATTGCTGGTAGCGACATTAAGGGGAGGGCCTTCACAACTGATACTTCCAATTAAATAATTTGTTAATGGACTGATGGGGTCTTGATCCTTTATTGATATACGCTTGAGGGCATTAAGAACCCCAGATTATAGCAGAGCAGGATCATGTATGTGCTCTTCATTTTCTATTTGACTTTGACACATTTCATTTTTGAGCGCTCTCTTGCGGGTAACTGGGGTCATATTCCGTTGGTAACGACGTTCATGTACAAGTCCCTATCTTGAGGGGTCCCTTGATTCCACTGGGATATTCTGATAGACATCTTCAGTTTTGGCAGGAATATATGTCTGCCCTAGAGTGGCCACCATGTTAGACCGACGTCCCCTAGTTGGAACGAGTATTTGTTCCCTATCTGGTTGTCCGTGTATCATGGGATATTGATTTCTACCCTCCTAGACTGGAGTAGGGATGCATAAATTCTCTGAAGTGACTAACTCATGTTTCAAGTGAGTCATTTCGTTTGAGGAAACCGGGTCGTGGGCCCGGTTTCTCACATTTTCCACCGATGCAATAATTTCTTAGCATGTTTTGATGATATGTTCTAGTATTGACATATGATATTCCATCATTTCCAGGATGTGCTGAGATACATCTTTAGCTAGAACAGGTTTGAAGGCCCATTCCGATGTCAGAATAGGAGTTTGTGCCTACTCTGGTCCTCCATAGGTTTCCAGTAGATACTGGCAGTTCTCCTGTGTCGGGGCATAAGAATGAGTCTTCCACCGGTTTTCTTCTTCGGTTTGCACTGTATTTGATTGGTGGACTACATATTCACAAGATGGAATTTTCATCTACTTACTTTCCGCTGTATTTGTCTCATGGGCTTTGTATGCATCCAAAGAAATTTAACTCTACTCATATTTTCTTGCCTTCCTATTTGTATGGAAGGATTGATACACATTAGCTTGTATTTGTGCCCATGTGTAGCTATTTTCCACCCTATTTGGTGGGCAGGCTTGTTGTGAATCGGTAGATATCTACATCTGCCTATAGTTTTCTGATCTGTTTGCACAGTAAGACCAGAGAGTACTAGAAGGAACGTGCATGTGCTCGTGTTATGCCACCCTATTTCTTTGGTGGGCTTGAGTGGAGGGGGAAGAGTCGTATGTCTTCCCATTGATTCCACCCCATTAGTACGACATAGTTACTCCTTGAGAACTAGAGTGATAGGGTGTTCCTGATTATATATTTGACACCCTTGATGAGTATCATGAGGGTCCCAGGTCTTCTGGACTTTAGCAAGTGCCCTCAACATAAGGTCCTACTCAACGTAAGGAGGCTCAGTCATCCGATGCTAGTGGTGACGGTCTCTAGTAGGGGCCCATGAGTGGGACTCCTGTGCAGTTGATTTGAAAATATGAGCATTGAATTCATCTTCCTACCTAAGATAAGGGAGGTACTTGTTATCACATTCTGAGGACAGGCTTTTGAAATGGTTTGAGATGACCATTGGGGATGCCTTTTGCTGGGGTGTTGGTCATGGTTGAGGAGGTGAATGGTGGACCTTTGTAGACCAGAGGGCTTGTCTCGCGACCTCTAGTGTGGGGAGAGTACCATTTCGGTGTTACTCCTTGATCGGCATGTTGGATACCCCATGTTGAATACACTGGGTAGGTGAGGGGGTCATGTTCTTCATTGGGGCCCTAGCCACCTATGGGATCACTGATGTGTGTGTCTACATCGGTCGTCAGGGTTTCATTTAGATTAAAGGTTTCTCTATGGGAACCTGTGACATACATATATGACATATAGACCACAAAACCTCATCAAAGTAGCATTATTTTAAACATATTCATATCTAACGATTCAGCTTGTCCCCCTTCCCTGTTTTTGTTGTGGGGCGAAGGGGATTGAGTGGGGTAAGACCGCAACCTTGGTTAAGTATTCACATCAGGTTCACCATTTTTTTTCAGACTACGAGGTGGTGAATTTTGAGCATACCGAGGTGAACAAAATGGGCCAATGTGAAATGTCCTTTTTTCTTTTATCATTGGGGTAGAACCTCCGCCTTGGTTAAGGATTCATTTTGGGTTCACCATTTTTGTTTTGCCTCCGAGGTGCTGCATTTTGGGTGATGATGAAATGGTCCGATGAGGATCATTACCCATCCCTCTTTTCGGAGACAGTTTCCTATCAAATTCACCATTTCTTTTATTTTTATCCATTATATGTCATTATCCTTTAAATTAAGGTTGGATTAACCCCTTGGGTATTGGGAAATTCACCCCTTTCACATTACGAAGGAGGTTCCACAGTCAATCGGTCCCAGTGGGCGATTGTGTGGGGTCAAGTACTTGTGTAATTACTCCTCCGTAGATATAAATTCCTCGAATGGTCTCCAATGGGTTTATTCGTGGATCCAGAAACACCCAACGGCCCTGGTATCCATGATTCATGGACCTTCTTTCTAAATTCATGCATTCGTTGATTGATGATTTAGCCAACGACACTTGAGGACTCCATTGGTCAAGAGGATGATAATTCAGGCTCACCAAACCCTTCTGGGGGAGGATTATTTCCTGTTTCAGGACTCTATTATAGATTTAAGTTGTGGTCATATGTTTGTGAATCCTTGGTTCATTCCTGAAGAGTGTGTCCATAGGCTACCCTTGTTTTGTAGGATCGTCATAGGCATGCATATATCTAATGCTCAGAGGTAATACTGACTTGAGCCATTCAATAAGGTGCTCTAGATTTTATCATCATCCAGGGGGGCAGAAGGTGACTTGATGTTGGGATCGGACCCGTAAGATGGGTTTCCTACATATCCTCAGGATAGGAATCATAACCCACGTAGTTTGTAATTATTTTGGGCTTATGCATGGAAGATTCCCATTTGAGGGGGGCATGGTTGGGTGAACCCTTTTGGATGGTAACCATTTTGAGCTCGGTCCTTCAGGTAGGTGTCCTACATATCCTAGTTTGATCTGGAATCAGATTTATCGTAGTTCAAAATTGTTGGGGCATACACATAGATGCTTCCCATTTGGGGATCATGATCGGGTGGACCCTTTTGTATAGACACCCTTTTGAGCTCGGGCCTTTAGGTAGGTGTCCTACGTATCCTGGTTTGATCGGGAATCAGAGTTCTCATAATTTAGAATTTGTGGATGTTGTAATCGTCACAAACCTCTAAGACCACGCGAGTCATTCTCGATGTGAGAAACAAGAGGATATGATAGATCCAACCAACCACATGCTTCCTCTCCAGTTGGTGGGAGAGGGAGAGCCCATGGAGGAAAAGTTCAGGTTGATGGTGGGTGAGTACGTTGAGTGATGAACCTTTCAATGTGAAATGACATTAAAGGTCATGTGGCTCATCCTCGGAGGATTTGGGACTTACCTCGGTGGGAGTTCCCTGGAATACATTCTGGGAAGGGGATAAGTTGTGTCCTCATCAAAAGGAGAAGTGAACACAACTCCTTTGACTGATCATTATTCCTCATTGAATAGAAAAGCAAGTGATCGCCCTTAATCCCTAGAACAGGGAGGTTCACGTTAGCATCCCAAGGTTGGACTCTGAATTAACATGATAATGTAGACCCATGGACATTACCGAATCCTAAACTGTTGTGGGGAGAGCCTTCGTGAATCTGCTTACCATGGGTATGTAGACTCAAAGTGGTGCACTGATGCACCTGATAGTCTAATCATACAGGCCTAGTGGATTTGGAAGAGGCCTTGTTCTAATGATGGAGGATTGTTTTGTAGAGGGACCATTGAGGACTGGATGGTAGTGGAAGGGTGAAGTTGGAACCGGAGGAAATAATACCCAAAACACCCCATTCTGCGTACTGATTTCTTATACGAGATGGGGGAGGCTCCACAAACCCTAGTGGTATGTGGGAAGAGGGGAAATCTGTGTACCAATGCAGTATATAGGCATGGGTATAGACCACCGTGTACCATAGTGGTGTGTGGCCCACCACACCGCTTTGGGTTCCATTTGCGTACTAATGTAGTACGCGGCGCCGGGTTCAGTCCGCGTAATGGTACACTGTTCGGAGCACCATATTGAAGGAGGATCCGAGGGATTATCATTTGTATTATCCATGAGAAGTATATGGTTCTTGATTTCACCATTTAGGTTCTTTGTTCTATTATTATTATTCAGTTCCCCCATTTTATGGTTCTCAGCTAGCTGTACCTACAAGGAGTGTGGTTCGCAATTCAGACTTCATCAATGAATCAAGAATGAAGTTGGAATCTTCTCTGAACTCTTTCTTCCAACCTTTGAGTCCCCTTAAATCATTCTTCGTCCATCCTCATCAATTACTTATTTTCTCCCTTTTATAGAGCATTAGATAAATCTTATCGATGTGCATGTGGCACCATTTATGGAGGCACATAAAGATATATCCTAATCCATAGAAGAATCAGTCAATTGGGGATTGCGGAGGCCACAGTTTGCGATCATGGTTCTTGGAACCCTTCCCTTCACTTCATCCATGAACTAATGAGTTTGTGGGATGGTATGTGGATGAAATTCATGCACATGAGTCCCTCATCAACATGGTTTGCAGTCCATTGGGTTCACTGGACATCGCTCTGTGGTCCAGCATCTCGCGGATCGTTCCACGTACCTGGTGGTTCTTGATCTAAGCGGTCCGCAGACCCTTCCTAGTGATGGTACGTGGTCTATTTGAAATTATTTGAAAACTTTAATTCCTTCAAGTTTATTCTAAAATTCTCTACTCAATTTAAGTCCATTCACCTTTTTAGACTTTTAAGAGTACTTACTTCCTTCTGCAAAGTTATTTTGGGAGTATTTCCTTCACTTGGAGGATATTTCAGGACCCTACAGTAATATATCATTAATATATACTACTAGGAAAACATCTTCACTCCTATTAAACCTCTTATAGACACAAGGATCACACTCATTCTTTGTGATACCAAATGTTGGATCACAGAAATGGTGAAACACACTAAGAGGGGGTGAATCAGTGTGTATCCCAAATTTAAATCTCTTACACTCACATAATGTTTCAAAAATTATCTTATAGATTCTCACCAATACAGAAAAAAATACACAATATAATTGTTAATGAGGTTTATCTATTTATGGGTGACTATGCCCCTAGTGTTTCATGGTTATTATCCCATACACATATCCCCCTTTTTATTATCAAAAGGAACTCAAGAAAGGATATGAAATTGAACTTATACAATCTTCTAGCATCAACCAATTTCACTTTCACATAAATAAAACAAATAATTCATTTGATGAAGAATAGTCACTATTGAGAATATAAGCCTCTACATGGACTTCATATGATGATCCTCTTCCCCTTCCTCTTACTTTAACAACAGTCTTATATAGCTGTTCTTGGATGATTTTTCTTTGATATTGCAGGGTATCATTTTACTCTCACACACACACACTTCTTCAGCCTAAAAATATATTTATATATAATATTTTAAATAGAATCATAATTTTCTCAAACTCAAACTCCCTAAAATATCAGCCTTCAATTTAAAGAATATTTTTTTTCAAATCCACATTTAATTTTTTTCCTTAATGTTTGGCTCAAGAGTTGTCTCATTTTATTCCTGAAATATTTTAAATATTATGTGATACTTTTTTATTATAAATTTCTAAAATAATCACGCAAAAAATCACTAAATATTTCCATGTAGGCATAGTGATATTTCATCTCATTATACGATGTGGGACTCATCTCAGCACACCATTATTTTCCTCCAATTGGAATTATTTTTATTTCAACAAGAATCCTGATCATGTGTTTGATCATGATGTTTGTCCTATAAAGAAATGATCACTTGCACCATCTAATTAAAAAATATTTTTATTTTAATATTAAAGTTTGAATATATCTCATTTAACTTCACTCCATATATATGTTCATTCTGGATTCTCTGAATTTATCATAGAAAATCATTGTATGCAGTCAATGTAACCGAATTATATTACATAGCTCAATTTTTATTTTTCTTAGGATTAATTATATTATAGGAACATAAAACACCCAATGAATAATATGTATTAATTTTTAAATTTTGGAAGACTTGGATTTATCCTCATGTATTTAATTTTATTACGCGATACTCAAAATATCTTATACTGTCCAAAATATATTATGTGCGTAAGATAAATTCATTTTCCAAAAAATTGAACTCTTACTCCAGGTACACATAAAATGATTATATTAGTGTATATGAATTTACTTATATGGGTCACTATAAGATAAATTCATTTTCCATTTTTCCACTTGAACAAATGAAATATCATAAGTGGCTCAAAAAAATCATATGCGGGCCCCTCCATAAGATAAATCCGTTTTACATTTTTAAACTCTAGGATAGTACTTTTGTGAGGTATTCAAATCAAATATGAACTTTTTGAAAACAATTCTAGGATTTTAAAAAAAATATCTCTTATAATTTCTTAGTATCTTCAAAACAAAATTCAAATAATCTTCATAGAGTTATGCAAGTGCAACGGGGATTGGATAGATGTTCCAATGCTTCAAATCACCTATATTTCATTAGGGATAACTTTCAATGATATAAGAAACAAATCTTAAAGTTTTTCACAGTGGATGCATATCAAATTCCATTATAAAATATTATAGATAGTGTTATTATCTCCACAACACTTCATCATGTCTCCATTAAGATCAGAACACTAATCATCACACTTAAACAAGTATTTTTGGAAAATACAACATCATCACCAAAGGTTTAGCAATCCCCCCCCCCACCCGCCTTTGGATTTTTTGAAAATACCACTCATTATTCTCCCCCTTATTGATAATAAAACTAAAGTGAGTAACTATTGTAGATCAACATGGTTTCTTGAAAGAAAAATAATCAAGATTCAACCATCACTAAGTCTATGTGATCTAGATATTTATATAAAATAAGATATATTTAATCAGTCATCAATGTTTTCTTTGAAACACCACACACTAAACCACTGATTCTATAAGAATTAAAAAATGCAGATTTGTTTCTTACACAACCCAAAACACACATCAAAATAGATCACAAATAGGGAGGAAAAATTTCTCCCCATGCAAACAACATCTCTACAAGAATGATCAAAGATAAATATAGAAGAAAACTTAAATTATGCATACCTCAATGAAAATGAATGGGATTCAATCCCATGTGAAAACCTAGTTTCTCAAATTGTTTAGTTATGAGAGGTTTGGTGAGAATATCAGCAACCTATTCTTTAGAGGGAAAAATTCCAGTATTAAGATTCCCTCTTCAACTTTCTCCTTCAAAAAATGGTATTAATCTCAATGTTCTTTGATTTTGAGTGTTACACTAAATTTTTTGATAGTTTTATGGAAATCTGATTGTCACATCCTATAACCAAAGGATTTTTAGGTAGGAATGGTTATGATAAAGACAAATACACAATATGGGGGTGAATTTTGTTCTTTTAAAACATTGATAGATTTATAACTCTTATCTTGTTATGCAGCAAACCTTTCCTTCTCACTTAAAGATGAGCGAGTGGTGGAAATAAATAAAGAAAAAGAACATGGTGATGTATAATGGTTCAGGGAACAAATATCTATTAGTATAATCCATCAATTCTCAACTCCATAAGCTTAGTGATTTTCACTAACATGTCCTATTATCCTAATACCTTAACAACTGAGTTCAGGTAGTTAACACCTTACAAATATTGTATAGGTCCTTATGGTTCTTTTATAAGGAACAAAAAATCTACAGCTTTGTACAATAAGCTGAAACTTCATCATGGTTGTGTATGAGTATTCAAAACTCCACCAAATCAAAAGAGTTTTATTTTTTTAAGAATTAATGTTAAACTTTATAGTTTCAGCAGCAACCAACAGATGTAATTGATCTTCAATTACACACAGTAGCAGATAGATCTTCAATGTTGCATAGTATTTCTTCAAATAGAGATAGAGAAAACCCTAGAAAGATGTATAAACATGAATTACAATAAAGTTTATTTTTGAAAAATGCTTCACTGGACTTTTAGAATAATATATAACAATGAAAGTAGTAGTATTGATAGAAATAACAGTGAGTTGACCAGACATATGAAAAAATATATGTCTCCAAAGTGTAGCTAATAAGGAAACAACACACTTGTTTTATTCCAATCACATATTTTCCTTTTTTTTATCTCCTATCATATCTTATATATCCTAATCAATAATGTCTCAATATTTATACAGTATGTTTAATAGCACCATGTCAAAACAACTCCAGAAATATCAAACAATAAATCATGAATATTTAAATTCAAAATCATTGAAGAGAGTTATAACTTCCCATAATAATACTAATGATTTACTATTTGAATATTATATTTTAAAACAATCATAATGAGACCTTAAATTGGTGATAAAATAGATTTGAATAATTATTTACTTTCATTGATACCGTTGTATAAATCTTGGATAATATCATAGATTTATAACTCTATAAATGGGGGTCCCTTATGGCATGGGATCCCCTTCACAGCCCTAGATGGTGATGGAAACTGTTCCACCCCCCCCCCTGGCGGGGGAGGGAGGACCTTTTACATCCTTTGAGGAAGCTTAGAGACACCCATTAACTCCATTCAATGACCCTGATCTACTTCCTCCTTCTCCTCATATTTCACTCTGCTATAAGGTATCCAATTTTTTTAAGGTAAAACTACATATTTACCTCTCGTTATTGGAGTTCAATGAGGATTTATATCTTATTCACTTGACATTGATTTCTAGATTCAAGAATCATCACCATTTCATGGATTCTTTTGACTGGTTTATTTTCAGATCCTGGGGTTCTCAGAAATGATCTACAGTGGTTCTAATCGATAGCCAACACATCATGATTTGGTTTTCTTTGAAAGAGGATCTGATCCAAGCATGGTTCAATACCCCTCGCATCTTCAACAGATCCAAAATCTATTTATTTAGGTAGGGTTATGATTTTCATTTGAAGTGTGACTCCCCATCTATGGCTCTCTAGGCGAGATTTCCTGAATTGACTCTCCCTTTTCAAAATAAATCTATTATCTGAATGTTATGGAATCTATTAGGATGATAATTGTGCTCAGATAGTAGAACTCAGTCTGTCTATCACCCAATTTCTCCAACAGTCTGTATTCAGGTTGATGTGTCTAGAAGGCCAATTGATTTTGTGTGGATTGTGGTTGGAGAAAAATTATGTTATAGGAAATCGGTTGTCTTTGAGTCATGGGTGGATTATTTCTCTTCCTGTAAGAAATTGGGGAATAAAAGGACTGTGTGTAGGCACGGGGGGTATGAGTAGGCCAGATGCGGGACTAGAACGAGGGGTGCTTGCTTCCAGCACAGATTTGAAGGAACGGGCTCTGATCAGTGACCCTTATAAAGTTGGAAATATTGTGAATGGTGAGCCTGCAGGTACTACCACCCCTATGGGGCTTCTTTCTAAGCAGTTATTTACAATAGGAGATTTCATCCTTCCAAAGGATGCTCAACGGTTTCCATTAGACCCCAAGGTGAGTTCAGTCTTTGAATGGTTGAAATTTGACCAGAATATAGGGTGTAATACTGGTCTTATGGATAAATTGAATATATATTAAACATAAATTCTTAAGGAGGTAGTGGAATCTAAAAAGTTTGTTATGGTCATGGTGGCGCCTACATCCTATACAGATGTAGTTCTTACAGTGTTAGGCTCTAATGAAAGAGGGGGGTAAGGAGACTAATCCCTTGCAGGACCTCATGAAAATGTCTAATGCAGTAAGGGAGGGTGTTTTATAAAGTGGAAAGGGTCAATAGTATCTTATAGGGGATGAGTCTCTGAGTAGGTCATACCTGAGGAAATAATTGTTAGTTATTAATCTTGGAAACATATTTGAAGGATTGGAGTGTGAAGGGTTGGTCCAAGAAGCTTGGGAAGAGCAATCCAATGATGAGTATAGAAGCCACAAGGATGAATATAATGATGAGTCTTACAATCAGTTCTTAAGAGATAATGAAAAAGGTATTCACGGAAGAGGGATTCTTAGTCTAAGGAAGAGGAAGGGTCAGAAAGGCAATAGGAAGGTTCAAAAGGAATATTCCTACTTACCTCTTCCAATGGAGACAAGATCCTCTAAAAGTTCCAAATCCAAGGTAATGGAGAATTATTCCATGGATCTTGGGAATGATAATAGAGAAAAGGAAATATATTATGGGGTAGTTCCTCTTAAGATTTATTCCACCATATTAGTAGTGGGAGATATTTACAGCTTCTGAGAAAACTCTGGAGTTACTTATGAACCCATAAGAAGAAATATTAGAAGAGGTTCTTCTGATTAATGCCACAACAGAGCAAGAAAATAATATGATGGGAAGACTATTACGTGTGAACACTAACAGTGAACAGAGTGCATGGATTGACAAGCAGGAACAAGTAGAAATTTTACCTATTTCCATATCCATGGCAATAGCCTGTGGTCACAGTTTTCCAAAACCGTGGCTGCTAGAGCTGCTACAATAGGTCTTACTTATAACCATGGTTTCGGAGCTATTACCATGGTTGTACACTATGGAAATAGGTCTCATAGTTATCCAACATGGCAGTTGGTATATAGACATGGTTTAAACCATGACTATATGTGTTTTTTCCATAATGGAAAATTGTGGATATAGTTTTAATAAACCGTGGTTGTAGCCCAAAAATAATATGTCCTCGGCCAGATTCAATCTTTGCACCTCACCTATGGGACTCATCCACCTAAACACTACACCACAAAGAACTTCAGATATATATATATATTGTTATATATATTATTAAAAATCATGGTTATAGCATAAAGCCCATGGAAATAGAGCTTCCCACTATTTTTTGTGGGAAAATTTTTCTCCCACAAAAATGTGGGATACCTATAGCTGCGGTTTTATAGAACTATGGCTATAGACTTTGAAAAAAAATCCTACATACACAATTTTCAAAACCATGGCTATAGGTCCGCGGCTATAGCCTGATTTTCTAGTTATGAGGATCTTATACTGATAATATGTTTCAATTATGGGAGGATCAATGTAGAGGAGTACATGCAAACTTGAGATAAACTAGAATGACACTTTGAAGACATTATAAAGGATGATCCAGACATATAGGTAACCACTATCTCCTAGAAATTAATTAGGGAGAATTCCTCCAGTAGGATTAAGATTTATTTTAACAATTATGTGGTTTATTTTAGCGTTGTATCCAGGTGAACCTTTTGGTTTCTCACTTTCCCCTTAAAAGTGTTTTATTAATAAAAATTTAATTTTTGGTCAGTTAAACTCTGTCTTTGAATATTTGATTGTAAGGTTCCTTTATGTGATGACAAAACTCCAATGTAGGGTTGACAACATACGGTTGATTACAAAAATAGGGTTGATGTACCATACATTTGATTACTCAAATGTAGGGTTGATTCCAAACATAGGGTTGATTATCCTTACTTTTCCAACATCGTAGGGTACATGATCCATATGTACTGTTTTAAATGTAGGGTATGAACAATGTTTCTTGAATACATTTAAACACCTCTAGAATATTTCAAAAAATATTTCCTGTGGATTGGTGCCTTGAATATATTTCCAGAATAAATATTTCAATGAATATTAATTTCTATAAATTTACTTAAAACCGAATTCATTAATAAAATAAATGTGTTCATTTATGAGCATCAAAACCAAAAATAAATTAACAAAATTATGGAATAAATATATACCACTGATCAGTTGAATTCCATGAAATTGATGATTGATGATGAGTTGGAGACACTTTTGATGTTGAGTTACTTACCAAAGATGTAAAAAACACTAGTTATGTCAGTCAACAATTCAACTCCATATGGAACTCTCATCGTGGATAAGGTGAAAGATAGAATGCTGAATAAATAGTCTCAAAGGATAAGGGATGTGAACCTGAATTAGAATATCTTGTCATTGAAAGACAAGGGAAACAGAAATGGCAGGGAAGAACTAGAGGAATAAAACCCCATGACAGTCTGTAAAGAAGGAAGTGATCAAAATCCTAATTGATATATTTCATGAAGTTCCACCACTATGGAAATCTCAGACACTTAATCTGGGAGTGTAGAAGTTTTAAAGTAGAGTAGAGTAATCAAGAAGGTAAGACCAAAAATAACGATGTTGTAGTTGTTAATGAAGAAATAGTTATTGTTCAAGAAGATAATCAGGTTAATATTGCAAGCCAATACTCGACATGGGTATTCTATTCTAGTTCCTCCTAATATGTCACTACCAGAACAGATTTCTTATCATCTTACACTTTAGGGAGTTTTAAACATGTGAATAAGGGAAATGATGGTGCATCCAAAATTACTGATATTGGTAATATTTTTTTTGAAAATAATATTGGATGTAGGTTATTTTTTAAGGATGTGAGGCATGTTCCTGATATTTTTCTCAATATGATATCCACTGGAATGCTTGACGATGATGGATATGTTATTTCCTTCTGTGATGGGAAATGGAATCTTACCAAAGGTAACTTGGTAATTGATAATTGTGAGAAAGATACTTCTCTTTATCTCATAGATTCCAAACCATATGGAGGAGAAGTCAATGCAGCTAGAAAAGATGTTCCTACATAATTTTGGCACATACGGCTTGGTCACATGAGAGTAAGAGGAATCAAAATTCTCTCTAGAAATGATCTTTTTTCAGAAATAAAAGGTACACCTTTGGATACTTGTGTTGATTGCATCATGGAAAAATAACATAGAGTATCATTTTGTGGTTATATAACATCCAGAAAATCAAATTTTTTAGATTTGATTCACTAATTTATGTGTGATAAGCACTAAGTCAATGGGGGTGCTATTTATTTTTTTTACCTCTATAGATGATAATTCTTGAAAAGTTTGGTCCTTTGATTTGAGAACTAAAGATCAATTACATGATGTTTTCAAGAAGTTTCATGTAAAGGTAGAAAGAGATATAGAAAGAAAGTTAAAGTGCATGTGAGCAGACAATGGAGGAGAGTACCATGGTCTATTTGAGGAGTACTGCAGGAGTTCTAGCATCAGTCTGGAAAAGTCAATACCAAATACACCTTAGCATAATGGTGTTGCTGATATGATGAAAAGAATAATTTTCAAGAGATTCATATGTATTCTCTCAAATGTAAAGCTATAAAACACCTTTTAGGGGGAGGAAATAAGGACCTCAGTTGATATTATCAACCTTTCTTCATCAGTTCCACTAAAATAAAATGTTTTAAAAAGTATCTATATAGGTAAAGAAGTTTCATACAAACACCTGAGAGTATTTGGATGTAGGTCATTCGTTCATATCCTGAAAGATGAGTGGGTGAAGTTGGATGGAAAAGGAAAGTAGTGTATCCTTTTGGGATACACTCATTAAGAGTTTGGATACCGATTACAGGATCCTATTAGTAGGAGGATATTCAGAATCAGAGATTTGGTGTTTCTTGAGGATTAGATGATTGAAGATGTTGAGAATCTAAAAAAAGTATAGAATTTACAGTCTGAGGAAATTCTAGTCAATCTAGAACTATTATCACTACCATCAGTACCAGATAGTGAGAGAAAGATATGAGACACTGATGATACATCACTACTAGGTAATATATATCCATATACTTATATTTCTTTATCATATGATATTCTAGAATAGATTCCCCCTGAAGCACAGTTGAGGAGATCCACCATAGAATGACAATCGGGTCATAAATACTCACCACATGAGTATGCGATGCTTACTAATGGGGGAGAGCCATGCAGTTATGATGATATGATTAAGAGTCATCGGAATATGGAATGGAAGAAGGACATGAAAGAGGATATGAGATACTTGCACAAGAACCATACATTTGATTTAGTGGAGTTACCAAAAGTAAAGAAGGCACTCAAGAACAAGTGGGTGTATAGAATAAAAGGAGAATATGGAATCTCATAGCCATGCTATAGATCCAGAATGGTTGTGAAGGGATTCGGTCAGAAGAAAGGTATTAACATTGATTGCATTTTTTCTCTTGTAGTAAAAATGTCTTCTATTAGAGTTGTTCTTGGATTGGTAGCTAGTCTGAACCTGGAGGTTCAACAACTAGATGTAAAGACAGAATTATTGCATGGTGATATTGATGAGGAGATATACATGGATTATCCAGAGGTATTTTAGGTGAAAATAAAATAACACCTTGTATGAAAGATTAAGAAAATTTTATATGGTTTGAAATAGGCACTGATGCAATGGTGCAAAAAATTCGACTCATTTATAGAGAAAAATGAGTATAGGAGGATGATTGTTGATCACTTCATTTTTATCAAATAGTTTTCTTATGTTGATTTCATTATCTTTTTGTTTTATGTTTATTATTGTAATAAATATCATCAAGATTGAAAATTTCAAGAAATATTTGAACATGTCTTTTGAAATGAAGGATTTCAGAGACGCTACTGAGATTCTTGGTATGACGAATACTCATGACAGGAGGAATCACAAAATTTGGCTATCTCAGGAGTGGTACATTGAGAAAGTTCTTGAAATATTTTACATGATAAATGAGAAACTAGATAGTAAACCACTTTTGATTCATTTTAGGATCACAACAAGTCAGAGTCCATCAACAAAGGATGGGAAAGCAGAGATGGAAAAAGTTCCTAATCAGTCAGTAGTTGACAGTCTTATGTATGCCATAGTGTGCACCAAAACAGAAATTACTCACATTTTTGGTGTTGTGAGTATATTCTTATCAAATCTAGGATAGGATCATTGGACATTGGTCAAAAGTATATTGAGGTATCTCCTAGGTGCATCTAGTCATTGTTTATGTTTTGGAAGTGATAAACTTGTTTTATAAGGATACACAAATGAAAATATGGTTGGAGATATAGACATGAGGAAATCCATATCTGGGTACCTGGTATAATTTACAGGGGGATCAGTCTCATGGAAATCATGAATTCAGAAGTGTGTTGCCATATCTAATATAGAAGTAGAGTATATCGTGGTAATTGAGGAATGTAAGGAGATGTTGTGGATGAAGAAGTTTTTATAGGATATGGGACAGAATCAAGAGAATTATATTCTCTATTGTGATAGTCAAAGCGTTATTCATCTTAGCAAAAACCCAATATTTCATTCCAGGTCCAAACACATTGACGTGCTATATGATTGGATCTGAAATGTGTAGGAAGAAAGATTGTTGAAAGTTGAGAAAATACACACCAATGAAAATGGGACAGACATGATGACCAAGGTTCTACCAAAAGAGAAGTTGGATGCCTATAAGAAGACTTCAGGTCGAGATTCTACCCCAAATTAGTCATGAGGGGGAGATTTGTGGGGACCACTCCCAATTAGGGAGAATTTTTTGGAGGATATTTTTTCATATTATGTTGAAGTATTCTCTGTTTTGGTAGCCAACCCAGCAACACCTACCATTGAAGTAAAAAATGCGGAACACAACCGGTGGTGGGAGAAACTTCAAGGGTTGATGAACCATCCCTTGATGTTATATAATATATTCTATATAAAATGGGATTAAAATCCCATGAATTGTAATATGTATATGTGATCCTCTGAAAAATTTATCCAGAGAGAAACAATTAAGAAAGGCCCCCTTCTCCCGTGGACATAGGAAATCCTTGAAGAACCACATTAAATCTATTATGTTCTTTCCATTTATCTTCTATTTGTGTTTTTTTTCATCTTCATGAATCTATGCTACCCAAACATACTCAAACCAGATTCGTTGGAGCTGTATCTGAAGGAGATCAACCAAGATTAAGTTAAATATTGAAGATCTCGTTCCACCTTGTTGAAGAATCCTTGAACCCATAAAATACGAATGTGTCATCGCCTGAAAAAGATATATACCTTAATGGATACATCTAAAATCCATTGAGTCTATTGAGGAGGAGGATTCCCTGTGTCGTGATAAGGATTCTCGAGCTGATCACATCGTCACGATGATGATGACTAGTTAAAGATTCCTTTCTAGATCTATGGAATTTTAACCTCATCAAACCTAACTACCTTACTGAGGAATTCATTTCATGAGGTGGATGCCTGAGTCATGTCTCCCCACTAAATCCCACCCTCATAAAGAATAAAAGGAAGAAACAAAAAATAAAAAACCAAAAAAAATATATGATAATTATAAAATTAAAATAAACAAAATATTTAAAATAAGAAAATGAATATGGATCATAGAAGGATAAAAAAATAAAATGAATTTGGACCATAGAAGGATAACTGAATCTCACTATGAAGGAAATGACCCCAATTCCATACTAAAAATTTTAATCATTTTCAGTATTTTTTTATCCCTGTACAAGAATTCCAAAACTGGAAGAGACCCCCCATCTCTCCCAATATTATGGCTACAACTTTGAGAAAAAACATAAATTATGTGTGATGGATAATCCATGAAAATTCAATAATAACTACCTCAAAATTGGAAAATTGACATCACAGAACCCAATTTGGCCTTTCAATGCACTTCGAACTTTGATTTGAGATTTTAAAGCACATCAAAAACCTCATCTAAGATAACATGATTGATTTTGGTGTCGATTTCAACCTAATAAATCTAGAATCAATTTTAATTACTTTAATATTTTAATTAATTTTTTTATCATTTCTGTTTATTGGTTCAAAATCAAAGACACTAAGCCCAGGTCAAAAAAAATGAAATCCTAGACCCAAGCCTGGTCTACCTTTTTCAATCCACTAGAATCCAAATCCAATTTCAATTCATTCATCTTCTTCTTTGGAGAAAATTATTATTTCCACTATGTTGTGAAGTACTTAAGCACTACGAATCCAAATTATATGAAGCTTGATCATGGTAGGAGTGCATATCAGTTGGGGAATATTCTTGATGCCAAGAAAAAACCATCCAAACCCAAGAATTGTAAATCATTCCATGGATGCCTAAGAATTATTCTATAAATATCACACTATTTCACCATGATTGGAATTGCTCATTCTTTCTCATTATTATAGTATCACTCAATACTAATATTTATCGTTTATTTTATTTCTCATAGTAATAACTCCGATGATAGCATACTAAGCCCTTAGTGGATGAGCCAAGGAGACTCCCTTATCCCCTTGTTAATGAATTATATGTTTTAACTATTTAACTTATTTTTTAATCTCTAGATTTATTCAAACTTTTTAGTAAATAATAGATCTATTATTTCTTTCATTTTGAATTAATCTTCTCTTCTTCAATGGATCATATAAAGGAGCCTCTTAGGTTTTCTTCATTTCTTGTGATCATCAGTAGTGGGTTGATCTAAGGGTAGTCGTGGATATTTTATTTCTGGGATAGGGAATATTATAAGTTTTAGTGATCATTTCATCCCTCTATTTAAACCTAAAATTCCAAGAGAGAGTAATAGAGTGGTATCTCACTCAATTAAATAGAAAATAAGAGAGAAAAAAATGGAACAATGATTTAATAAGGACGTAAATCCACTTATTCTAAATTGATTTTAAAATCAATCAAACACAATATTACATTAAATTTTTCAATAATTGAACCCACAAAAAAATTGAAACACACTCATATCTCTATCCTCTCTGGATACAAACCTGAGTCCCACTAATACTACATTTTAATCAGGTTCAGAATTTATTTTGTTGACCCATGACAGCTGCCTCATCAAACCCAGAACCATTGATAGTGAGGTTAGTGTTTTTGTTTTATTTTTTTAATGATTTCAAAATACCAAATACAAATCATCTCACCTCGTTTGTTTTGATCATGATTTTGATTAAAATTTTCTTGCGATACTTTAAACTTTTAAAATCATAGAAGAAGTAGAAAGGGAGTTTTTCACTATTCCATTAACTGAATCCTTATCCCCTTCTTATACTTCCACCAAATTCACATTAGGACACCAAAATCTAGAATATAATCAATCCCAACTGAATAGAACTTTAAGATAACTGTATACACTTAATTTCAACTACAGAAATTGGCAGTTACAAATGAATAACTAATAAGATTTTGAGCTTAAAACCGAAATACTAAATCACCTGCCTAAGTTCCATGATTTGTTAGGAGAAGACCCCAATAGGAATTTTTGAGAATTTTTGGAAATTTGTAATGGATTTAAACCTATAGTATCCACTAAGGCTCATATCATCTGGAAGTAATTTCCCTTCTCTCTTAAAGGATCTTCCAGGGTGTGGTTGTACTATATCCAACCTAGAGAGATCACCATCTGGGATGAACTACATCGAGCCTTCATCCAAAATTATTTCTCTGTATTGAGGAGTGTACATATAAGGAAGTAGATTTATGAAATCAAACAAGAAATTTGAAAGACCCTGTAAGAGTATTGGGAGATATTTAAAGGATTAATAAACTCCTACCCACACCAACCCTGTGAAGAGAACCATTTCAAGGTATTCTTTTACCAAGGATTGATGGATTGTGATAAGAACCTTTTGGATAATTCCTCTAGAGGGGAACTTGTAACATCTCACCACAACTAATTTGATTTATAGGTGATAGAGTTCCACAAACCTTAAGTGACATCCCAAAGATAGAAAAGGTGAACAATAAATTCCAAGGGATTAGGAAACAATTGGGGGGTGATTTTCCCTATAAAATGTAATAACCTAACCACATACAATACAAAAATACAATACACTATATGATGAATGAGTATAAAGAAGTAAACCCAAAACGTAATCTAGAATAATAACAATATTAGAATGAAAACATAAGATGGAAATTCAAAATACAAAACCAAAAGACAACATGAATCCAATACATCATGTGACATAATCCCCAGTACCACCCAAACCATATTTAATCTCTATACCCACCTACAATGCCCATAGTATCAAGATGTATCACTAGAGAAATAATATATTTTCCCTTTCACTATATCCCAGTATATGAAATCTACAAACACACCAAAGTACCCATGTAGTGGGTGATTATAAACTCAATAGACATTACCCAAAGAATTCCTAACACATGCCACCAAGAAAATAACTAGTTAGAACATTTTATATAAAATAGTTGAAAATTGGTTAAACCATTTATATAAAGTCATAAGATAAATCCATGTGATAGAACTATAAACAATCTTACTTCTATCTATTCACATTTTTCATAACCTTTACTGTGTTCAAAGACACACACTCATCAATATACACACAACCATACACTCAAGCTTGGTGTTATCATTGACGGTGGTACTCCATGACCATAACATGTCCAACCTTGACAGAGGCACTTCTAACCATACCCATACTCTTTGAAAACAAGCCAATAAAATCATTCTAAATTCCATGCCAAATCATTTTCTAAAAAATAACCTTCCTTTTAAAAAACTAGTGGAAAAAGAGGTCATACCAAAGGACCTATAAAAATGGTTTTCAGAAACCATTGTATAGGTCCTTCTACACCAATGGTTTGTAATAAACATTGGTATATGGTAATTTACTGAATTATATACCAACTATTTCCTAAAACTGTTGTAATATCCCATGAATATACCAAAGGTTATACATAATTGTTGGTATAGGGTGTGCATTTTAATGGTATTTCAATGGTTATTTAAAACTGTTGCTATAAATTCTCTATACCAACAATTTTAAAAAACCATTGGTATAAAGTTCCCCTAAATTCCACTATGGGGTGTACCTCCCCATATCTGAAATCCATCCACATTGTTCCCTATAAGTGGTTTCATATTTTTCCCCAGGCATGTTGATCCATATTTGGTTTCTATTTTCATTCAATTATTCTTTAACATCAAATTAGTTAGTTCCAAATCATTCATATCTTTTACCAAGAATCATTTTCCTTTTTTATCTACATATAAAACACTAACCTGTGGTATTCTGTTTTCTTCCCTATCTGTAGAAATCTATCATCCCTTTAGGTTTTTATTTGATTCTTCTTAAATATAAAATTGGTAAGTTCCAAATACTTTATCTCTTCTATCAACCATCATTTGCATTTATTTTATAGGTATGAAATAATAACAATTTTTTTTTTCAGATATCAGATTCATTGAAGAAGGTTCATTTTAATTATATTTGTTATTGAATTTCATAATAAATCTGATTGAGTGTGGTGTATTTTTTTAATTCAGATACTCTCTACTTCTATATAAATCTAATATGAACCTATTATTTGTGTGATATGTGTGTGTGTGTGTGTTTCAATGTGAGGTAACTATGTAATTATTTATTTTATTACTTTTTTTTGTGAATATATTATAGGGTTATGAAATTATTAATTTCAATGTTTTATTTTAAAAATTGAAATTATTTATTTCAAAGTATTGATTTTTATATGACAATTATTTTATATTTTTATATTCTTCTCACTAAATATCAAATGACTTTTTATATCACTATTCATCCTTTATTTGGTTTAACAATTGGTATTCCTTAATTAATTCATGTCCCATATTCTTTTTGGTTTGTCTTATACATTAGTTATTAATTAATAATTAATTACATATTTGTTTTAAGAAATAGGAAATGAAAAACATTGAAGAGATAGGAAGGAAAAGGATGACAGACAATAATCATTGAATGAAGAGATGGGAGTCCCTACTTTAGTGCCTATATCAATAACATATAATGTAATGTGGTTAATTTTTCTTTTAACTTTTAACCATAATACACCACCTAGGATACAATTATTCTCCAACAAGACTAGTGGTATCAGTGCTCATCCAGACGATATGGGGGGTACTAGAGCTATGTGCACCACTCGGCGTACCCGATCACATTATGTCCCTTCTTCTGATATAACATCTAGAAAACCTTCTTATCCCATTGTGTCATTAGATTAACCCAATATATTTAAGTCACCTATGTTTTTTTTCACCATTTTCATCTGATCCTCCTCACCTTTCTTTACCTTATCCAATAATGGATCTTTCTCCCCATCTGTATTATACATTTCCACAAATTTCTATTCAATATTATTTTCTGTATACTTTCTTATCCTTGAGATTCTATATTCATGCTCCTTCGAATTCTACTCTAAAAATTTTTGAGCCTTCAGAGAAGATATTGGGTCCCACACTTGTAATGGCTGAAGATCTTTTAGAACCTAGGGATCCAGATTGTAATGAATCAGATTTTTCTCCAAATTATTTTTATAAATTAATTGATAAAATTATGAGACCATGAATTGAGATGGCATAAAATTATGAGGCTCGGTGTGCCCAAAATAAATATTTGAATAAAATTCAATTTTTAATTAAAAGTGCTCAGGATGCTAACTTTGAACTTTAATATCTTTTAAATAGTTTCCCAGATCAAAAATCCAAGGGCACCATTGCGTTTGGAACAATGACTTTACTTTAGGAAAGGCTTAACCTCAACCAGCACAAGTCGAGGGTAAAATTTAATTTTTGGACATTTTAAAAGAAAATAAAATAAGCTTAAAAAAAGTTTATTTCATTTCTTCCAACATTTCTCAGCGATGCAGCGATACTATGATCCCACAACAAAGCAGTCATTTTCTTTCACAAATTAAATAGTGTGGAGATACTACAACAAAGTGAAACAGTGGTGCTGAAACGTGTTTCTTCTTTTAACCGCTTGATAGGGAATATGAGATCACATGGAGAATCCTCAAAAAACTCCCTTAAGGATCTAAAAAATAAAAGGGCATTGGCGAACAATGAGATGATGGATCAAGATCGCTTGAGGACAGATCACTGACAACAACAGACATTATTCACCAACCGATCCAAACTTTAGTTAGGGGTTTTATTTCAGAGTTATTTCTTTCATATTCTTTCTTTCAAATGACGAATTTGGATTAACCCATGAATAGTTTGATCCTTTAATCGATCGTTCTTTTAGGATGGGGTCTTCTATTGTGGGGTTTTAAATATATAATAATCTATGTGAATAATTTTGTTTAGTTCACCTTTTTCTAACGGGACGAATGATGGTCGAACAAACAAGGTTGACATTCATTATTTGGGAATTCTTGGTGAATTATACTATCCTTGTTCTTTCATTATTTGTCGATGAACTACCACGGTCACGACACATTTTTTCAGGAGGTTCTGAATGTGGTCAGACCTCCAAATTAGCGGTGAGAAGGATCTAAGGCCAAAGCAGTGGAGCTTGCGACCCGAGGGTTGCAACAGTGATTCTATCTTGAAAAATGAAGCAGAAGGGTGATGGTGGTGGCCTGCATAAGGGGATCAACCGATGGTGGCATGGCGCAGCATCAGCAGTGGCTCGTGGTGGTGCAACCATTTGGCAGCAGGCTGTCGCCGGCTCAACGGCCGACGGCGGAGGAGCCCGTGGCAGTATGACTGCGGGTGGCAATAGGATTTGCGGTAAGGATGGGACACTAAAATAAGGATCGGAAACACTGTAGAGAAGTGCATCAACCGGCAGGCATGCGGTCCTATATACTGCGTGTGGGAGGATCAACCAGCTCGACGGACGATCGCGTTGACCAGGCGGGGATGCGGTTCCAACCATGTCCTGGACAGACATACTTTCCTGCTCGAGTGGGTCAGGTTGGAGCCAACAGTCTGGGCCTAGCGGGTCGGGTTGACCCAATGGGTCGGGTTGGGTCAGACCAAACCCAGACCCCACTGGACCCTTTTTACTTAAATTTTCATAAATTCCAAACAGTAAGTCCATTTGACGAGTCATTTGTGGTTTTGGGACCCTTGCGACGAGGTAGTTATTTTTTAGATACTCTAAGTGAGTGTTTGTGGAAGTTGACTTATAACCTTAGGATTGAGGAGTAAGTTCTCCCAAAAAAAGTACGCTACGTACAAACTAAATCCTATGGCTAGTAGAGACTCAGTGACTATATGACTTGGTGGCTTTGTAACTTGGAGTCTACGTGACTTACCAAGACTAGGTGTCTCATTGGGACTGAGTGTCTCATTGGTACTGGGTGTCTCATTGGGACTATATGTCTCATGGATACTAGGTATTTTGTGTACTACGTTCGATAATCTTACTTTTAGTTCCATATACTTATAACTATTTGAGCTGACAATACTTTATATGTACCTTTATTTTTTGGTCTTTCCTTTGTAATTTCGAGGTGACCTACTGAGTACTGTTTTACTCACCCCTACACGAGATTTTTCTTCACATGTTGTTTCTTGTGCAGATGACCAAAAATTTAACAGAGAACTAGGTGGGCTAGGACCATGTGGTGCTTAGAGTGATCAGGCAGACAAGGTGAGCTTCTACATCTTCTAACAGATGACATGCACCTACCCTTAAGGTAGGGTTGTCTACCGATGAGTTTTTAGAAACTTGGGTACTTTCTTGTGTTCAGTCTTCCTTTTCAGTGGGCTTGTATACTGGCCCAATTTACCTTTTTTACTTTACTTCTTAATGTACCTTGTGTTTGGTTTTAGTGTTTGCATGCATGGTGGTCAGTGGTTTCTTTCCTAATTGTGTGCGTGTGTACAAGTACTTAGGCAAAGGCCTCCCATTTATAAGATATTCTTACTCGGTGATAGTCACCAATCCCTGGCCTATTAGATGCGGGATTAGGTTAGTCATGGCATGGGCACCACTGGGACAGGTCATGACACAGTTTTACCCACTAATTAGACTACCTTGGGTATATTTATAGGTAAATTTTTTTAACCAAAATTTATTTTCATTATAAGATGTATTGATATAATATTTGTTTTTTTTTCTTTAATAGATGGATATGATACTAGGTAACATGGGTGTACACACATGTGTGTGGTGTGAAACTGCCCCACACAGCTGATGATTGAGTAAAATGAGGATAATCAAATGATTGAAAAAATAGGGTGATACTGTAGGAGTTTTATGGAGATGCTTTCTAAATACTCTGACATCATTACCATCAGGACACTCACCTAGATACTCCTTCCAAATTAAGTAAAAGATAATTCTTGGGCACAAATACGGGTAAGAAAATTCATTGTATTTAATGTTATATTATTATTTTATTTATATGAATTAATATTTTGGTGTCAGCTTCGTTATAATTGTCCTGATGACGAGGCTGTGAGGATAGCGTGGCTCATGGAATTATGTGATTTGTGGAGAGAATGTAATTATGAGTTGTATAGTGGATAGAATTATATATTTGGTATGGATTTAGAGGTCATTACTATCATGAATGATTGTCTAGTAACACATTATTAGGAAATGATAGCTTATTGTAAGAGTGCCAATTTTAAGGTATTAATCAATTTTGAGTTTTTTGAATGAAAATTATTATTATTTTCATTAATATTTTGTTTTGTATTATTTAATTTTTGTTTAGGAAGTGTTATAAAGAAATAAAAAAACAAGGATGCTATAAAATACCTCCACAATTTGGGTCATTCTACAATTATGGAACATGAGAGTCTTGTTTATAATTCTTCTATTTAAATAAATTATGGAAATAAAAATTCTTGAATTTTAAATTATATAGATTCATTAGAATTTTTTCAAAACAACTATATTGAATAGTTATATAGTTTGGGATTTTTTAAAGTTATAATTATTATAGGGAACTATAAACTAGGGTTTAACATAGAATATTTTCTTTTGAAATCCAATATAACCTATTAATCATGTGTGAATGTTATATTTGTTAGTTAGGATAATATGGGAAAAGAGAGTGGTGTGCCTCTTATGAGGTAATGGGAAAGTGGTTGGTAGGGGAATGGTTATGATATATTTCAATGATATCAAACATGTCTAAAAATTTTAGAAACTTAAAACCAATTAGAAAGATAATTTTTTATAAGAATAGAAAATAAACATGATGAAAATAAATACAATATGCCTTCTATCCATTAATCATTAACTTAGATGATTGATTATGATCAGTTAAAAGTAACCAATATGTTCTTGCTTTATAAGGTAATCCAACAACTTTGAAATATTAAAATAACATTATAAGGATCACCTATTGTAAGATTCATCTTATTTATAATCTCTTTTTGGGATGGCAGTATGTTCAAACAGTCCTTTGAAATATGTATAGCCAGCTTACACCTCCCATACATAGTCTCATGAGTTTTTGGGACATCCTCTCTTGAAAACCTCTCATAAAATTAAATTTATTATTCATGTAGAATCCATTGTTTTTCTTTATGAATTTTAATTTCTTTTGTTTTATCCATATTTCATTCCATCTATAATTGGTCTAAATAAATGATCATGTATTCTTTAGTAGCATGGTCATCTTTCTTGGAACTTTCACATGGATTCTCATGAATTCCCTCCAACAAACCAATCCCCCTTTTTCTTTATTGGATTTATTATTTATTTTTAATCAATATAATTCCATCATTACAATAATTTGAGGCTTGTTTAAAATATTTTAGATCATTTCTTATTCTTTCATAATACAACTATCTTATTATTTTTGGTGAAAATTCTTATTAGGCTTCTTGGGTGTGTTATGCATAATAAATTGCTTTTATACATAACCCTTGGAATCCTTACCTTCACTTATTCTAATATTATTATTTTTTGTCTTATCTTCTCTAAATTTTTTGTCACATTCTTGTAAGAATGTAAAAAACATGAATTTTAAAAAAAACTACCTTGATTTCGTTTTCTACAAAATTTCTCCAAGCATCAAAAAATTGTTTGAGGAAAACATATTTTTATCCTTCTTCTATGTAATTTGCTTTATATTATCCTTTCTTCCCATTTTTTTAAGATTTAATTGAACTATACAGGTTTATATATTATTCCAAAAATCATCTATTATGTGGCCAAATTTTTACAGCTCCATAAGTAGCCAAAAAATCTTGTTCTTATTTTAATTAAAATATAGACATATTTGATTAAATGATGTTTTTTTAATACTAAGACTTTTATTTTGGGTAATAATTAGGGAATAGATTCTAATACACTTGATCACATCTACCATGAATGAAATTATAGGTTCCCCATCAAATTTAATCATCCACCTCTATATTGTTTTGAATCTTACACTATACATAAAACTATAATTATCATAAACATAATTTTCTAGGATGGATGGTACCTTTTTCTTTGAGATTTCTAGATATTGATCATTAGATGATCTCATACTATTTTTTCATAGGATAGATGTATTTAAATCAAAAATTAAAACAAAACACACATCATAGAAATTCACAACAAACTCACATCACACATCACACAGACACATCATTAAATCCTCTAGTTAATTAAGTGTGTTTTCTCTTAAACCATTCTTTTCATGTAATAATATACTCATTATAGTGGAAATAATTGTTTTTAAACAAAAACATAAAAAACCATCCTAATAATAAACTAAAATCCATAAACATATATTATTAATTTTTATCATGATTATTAACACTTAACACACCCAATTACTAATTTAAACATCAATTCTAGTCCTTGTTTATTCACCTAAATCATTTCATCAATGATTAAATAATTTATATATTTTATTTTACCATTATTGTCTTTAATCCATCACTTTAAACATGGTTATCTATAATTAAAGCACTCAGAAACAACATTAAAATGTGAATTTCACAAAAAATATATAATATTAATATTTAACATAAGAACTAGTTTTCCATGCTAAAAACTCACATGAATTTATTTAATCATTAAATACTGAACATATAATATATAATCATAAGTTAAACACCAAGTAAAATAAATAAGTTACAAACATCAAACAATAAACAAAATCTATATAGGGAAGGGGGTTATAGATCCTCTAAGAACATAAAGAATAAATAATCCACCAAACTATAATTAGAAGATAGAATATTAGAATTTTAAAGGGGCCAAAGCTCGTCACATTCTTAGAAAATGATAGGTTTATTGAATCTATCACAGAGATAGAACTAATATTACCAATGGATTACAAATTTGATTTGAAATACAATATAATTAAATATATGAATATTATGAGAGAAATATAGAGTTTATGAGACTCAAAGTTTATAAAAAATAATCACAATAAAAAAAATCATGAGTTAATTTCCAAAATCCATTATAGAAAGTGCATGATGTACACAAGTTATTCAACCCAACAAGAAAGTACATCATGTAAAATACCTTTTACATGTCAATATGCCACATGATTATTTAAACAAATCATTATAGATAATTAATGATCACTCACCACACAAAAAACACAATTAAAATGAAAACTTCCAACACATCAATATGATTTAGTGTTATTAATTTAAAAATTTACACCTTTATCACCTTTAAACACTATTCCATAAATTTACCCATTTAAATCACATTTAATGATTATTAAATACCAGATAATTAAATTTTCACATCAAATTAATTAAAATAAAACATCATAAAAAATATATTCCACTTAAGGTATCTATTAAAAAACACAACTCATTTTATTTCATAACATACTTAATTCCCTAAAATATTATAAGATAAACACAATATAATTTCACATGTTTTCTCATTATTAATCTATAAAAAATCATATTAGTACATCCCTATTTGAATTATTAGCTAATGTCATATCAAACAATCAAAAAACAACTAAATTCAATTATCAGATTAACCATAATACACTATAGTAGTGAATTATAATCTCAAATAATTTCACAACCACTTACATCAAGGTATGTTACCATTACTCATAAGTATTAGAAGCCTAATTCTCACTCTAATTCCCAAATATCAAAAATCCACTAAGAACTAAAATGAAAACTAGAATTAAAACATAAAATAAACTAACCCTTTTTCCTTTTACCTAAACCATAAGGAAAACAATATATACACCATTTCAACACAACAAATAGATTGTTAATATTCCTAGAACAAAAATTTTTAATTTTACATACTCTCATGCTAACTAAACATTAACATTTTTTAACCAAATAAACAATAAACCCAATTCCTTTATGTGTCTTTTTAGAAAAAAATAAACAGAAATATTGAATATATGTTGTCATCAATATCCATCATTGAAAATTTTTCCTTTATTTTCCCTATTTTAACCCCTTTCAAATTAAATCATAGAAACATAGAAAACAAAATATGAACAAAACTAGCACATATTTCACCTTTCAATTTTACCATATTATACATGTATTTAATCTTGATTAGTTTTTTTCAACAAAGACATTCTATTTATATTATTCTATAGTAACATTGCCCTTATATTCATGGAAATAATACATACAAACAAGAATCCTTAAATTCAACTTTAATTTAATTTATCAAATCATTATTTAATCTTTTTATCAATTCTCCCAATTTATTATATAAAATTTCTTTTGTTAAGTAACTCATAGCATACTAACACAAAGTAATCAATCATTATAGAAAATCATATTTCATTATCAAGTATATCATTTTGATTTTAGTTATGAAATTAATTATTAATAACCAATTTTTAATTATGGTTTTCTACATTTAATGTCACTGTAGAAGGAGGTTTTGAATATTGAAGGATGTATGCCTCAAGAAAAATTATTTTTCTCGAGTAGAAAGAAGAATGATGGAAGTGCAGTAAAAAAATTGATACAACAATATATTATAAGTTTTACTTTGATGATTTCAAATTTTAATATCTATTTTGTAACTAAATAATCCATTTATATTTGTAACAGTGTGCTTTGGAGGCTCTTGAAGAGTAGGAAGTTGACAGCTTTGAGCCAAATGATCATTTACATCAGGTTTTGAGAGATGAGCATCATGGAAGAGTATATTGTCGACCATGGAAGATTATTATGCCAACTAGATATTGGCCCACTTAAAGTTCTATTTTTGGTAACATTGAGTTGTAAACAGATAATGCATGGGTAGTATAGGCTCAGGCTAAGGCAGAAGAAGCCAAAAAATGGTCATACCGGAGCATGAATGGAATCAAAGGACCAATGATGAATTTATAAAATTTATGGAAGTATTATTTCCATCACTTATACCAAATAAAAAAATAGATTATGATGCATATATTTTGACGACATGTGCATTATATAGTGCATCAGGTGGTGGTTCTAGTGGTGGTCAAGAAGAAAACGTTCCTAGATATGGTGATGGAGATGGTGATAGAGATGGCAATAGTGATGGAGATGGAAATGGAAATAGAAATGGAAATGGAAATGGTGATGGAAATGGTGATTGAAAGGGTGATAGTGAGGAAGATAGTAAGGATGAAATTGGGTATTATAGAGAGTATGGTGATGTGGATAATGGTAGTGATGGTGATGGTGATGAGGGAGAGATTGATTTGTTACATTTTTACTGATATTTAGGACATTTTTTGTTTGATGATTGGTTTTTAATGAATATATGTGATGTTTTGAATGTGTATTATGATTGGTTAAATGAATTAATTAGTTTCTTAGGTTATCATTTTTTTTATATTGGTTGGTGGTGTTTGGTACAATTGTTTGGTGATTTCTATAGGTGATTAACCAAGGTGGGGGTGCTTCTATGATTTCCAAAATGTTTTTATTTCTTGTGTGGTATTTTTTTCATAAGTATATCATGAATAATTGGATATAGATGAATTTTAAATAGGTGAATTAATCATATGTTATTCTTTATATGGCTTGTATTAGTTTTTTTAATTCTTTATATTGTATTATAGTGTATTTTCAGGTGTTTCATTAGTTTTTTGAAATTTTTATATGGTATTTAGTGTCTTTCCATGTACCAGTGATTTGGGAAAAGGAGGGGTGGTTGTTGTGTGTAATATTGGAGGTTATTTGGGAAAAGGAGTGGGGGGATCATTTCTAAAATGGTGGAGTACTCTATACCAATTGATTACCATTGGTATAGATCCATACCAACAATTTAGATAAACATTTGGTATATTGTACTTTCATTTAACCTATACCAATAGTTTTTAATAAACTATTGGTATAGTCATATGCCCACACCATAACTCCCAATGATTTGGAAAACCATTAGTATAGGTTATACTAATAGTTTTCCAACTTTTACCAATTGTTTAAAACTGTTTGTATAGCCTAAGTTTCCAGTAGTAAAACATTTTTATCAAACACTTTTCTTACATAAAAACAATTTCATAATTCTAAAATAATCATTTTAAAATTATAATCAAAGAGGGGTTTTCCTATAGCCATGAGATTTTCCACAATATTCAAAACACATCCAAAATGTTTTTCTTAAATAAATCACCCAATGAGACCATAGAAAATCCAAGAAAATATATTTGAGAAAACTAATTCTTCAATTTTTAGAATAGTATAGATAATAAAGAAGAAAACTACCTCTCAATGGATGATGGGAATGAGAAAACACTAAAGTCTTTTATATCTAGGTTCACAACACCTTATCTTCAATCAATTCAACAAGATATCACTAATATAAATATCCTAATATATAGATCTATCTATAAAAAAATAAATATGTGGCTCAGAGATAGAGGTAAAGAGTATATCTAAGAAGAACAGGGAATGAGAAGCACTTTCCAATGATTGTGAATCACAAACACACTTTGATTTTCTAAAAACTTATTTCTGAATCGAAGGGAATCACCTTGTGAGCCTAGGAGGGGTGAGTAAATTTAGACCCTAGAATAATAAGGGAAAGTGAGGGGTATGAGGCCTTAAATTGAATTAAAGTATAAAATGGTTAATGATGAAAAACAACACACCACAACATATCCTTCATCACCATAGTATAGAAGTTTTGGCACAAGACAGACTACAGTGCAAGTCAAGAGACCATGTTGTAGCCTACCTGGTCAACTTCGTGTCTAAGAAACACAATACATGTTGTAAATAACTAGACTTAAACATTACATATTCTAGTTATTTTAAACTATAATTCAAATTATTACATTTCTTAGGATCTTTTAGGCTTAGAGTTTTAGATAATTAGGTCATATACCTAACAACTCAAATATTAAAAAGTAGACGCACCTACTCAATATCAATTTTTTCACATAAAAAATATTTTAAAATAAAACATGGTTTCTTTTCATGATCATTATTCACAGTTTTCCCCTTGTTCTCATCATTTTCTCTATTCTTCCTTAACTCCCATAAAAACATTTTAAAACTTGGGATGAGCACAAAATCTTAGTAAGGGAGATAAAGGAAGGTAAAACGTTAGTTCGGTGAAAATCCATAAAAACATTTTCATAAAACATAACTTTTTATTCGTAAAAATGAATAATATTTTCAAAAAGATCAATATATTACCTTTTGAAAATCAATAGATTTTCATGAAGAATCATTAGAAAGAATATAAAATAAAAGTAGGTAACTTAGGTCATAATTTTCCATATCAATCTTTCAAATATTATATCTCTCTCGTCTATAAAGTGAGTAACAATCATAGTTATATTTGGAATAATCATCATAGCATTATTCCTAAAATCTCTTAGGAGAAACCTAACTTGTTAACTCGGTCCCATTACCCAATGCATAGGAAAGATATAATGGGCTCACCTTCCCTTGGTTTATCCTGGAATCACCTATCCTCATAAACAATTAACAATAACCATAACATTATCATAACACGTAAATCTTTCATAAAAGAAACATTCTTTTTGAAAAAGTAACTTTAAAAGAGGAAAAGAAAGTCCTTTATAAATATCATATCAATGAATTGAGAATTAATACAATAAATAGAATATGTTTATTCACTATAAATAAACATAAAACAAGTGTAAATACATCATAATATATTCAAAAGTCATTTTATACATAATATTATCCTGTCATAATTAAGAAGTACAAGTTTAAACCAAAGAATAGAAATTAGGTTAAGAATTCCATTACTTTACGTTCGAATTTATTCAAAAGTGTTAAAAAATATTGTATAATGGTTTAAATAATGTTATTAAATCATTAAAAAACTATATTCATATTTATAATACCTTATGTGATGATTTTATAACAACTTATAACACATTAATTAATAATATTTCATTATTTTTGTGGTTTTGGGTGCGTTTGTTTCATGGTTTCATGATTGGTTCATTTGTGTATAATTATGGATGTTTTTGTAAAATAAAATTAAAACTCTTGAAGTGAAATTAAATAGTATTAATTAACTTTCATAATTATAAATGGTTTCTTATATCATTTTTATTTCTTACATTAGGATGATTCATTAGATAAAACATTAATGATTAATAACTAGTTTCATACTATTTAATATTATGTGTCTATATTAGCTAAAAAACCTGAAATAGGTTATAATATACCTATTTAAATCTTATTTAACCATAATTACACTTTTATAACCAACCATTAAGGTAGTAAAAAAATGAAAAATCATTATTCACTGAGACGGTAAACCGACATAATTTGGACAATAGTTTCATTTCTTGGAATAAAAGGAGATGAGAAATAAAATGGATATGATTTATTACATTATAAACATTAAATTAAAGTATATACATGATTCTAGAGTTATCATGCATTTATGGATGAAGTAGGTGAGGATAAAGTATAAGAAGAAAATAAATTAAGAGAGGTACTTTGAGAAAATTACCTCTTGAATATCACATACTTAAGAGACCCTTGAGGACCTTGGGTTTGGTATTTTGGTAAGACAATCAGAACTTGTACATGGGAAGAGTGAGGAGGAAATTTTTGGGTATATATTTGAGGATATTCAAGTATTTTTATTCTAAATGGGTTGGTAAGAGGTGGTATTTATACTTAAGGAGAGGTGGGTTTAAGTGATTAAAATAATGATTATTTTATATTTAAAGATTACCACAAAAATGTGGAATTAATTTAAATGAATTATATAGTTAATTTATGTTTTTGAGTACGGTTAGGGTCTAAAAATACCTCAAATAACCATTAAAGTTTTTAATTTTTAGGTATGTTATGATTTTACCATTTAACTTTAACACTTGACACTATTTTACTTATATTGCGGTAAATAATTTTTTTACCACATTAAATTTTTTATACCTAAAAATTAAATTGAAGTTAAAACATAATTTGGAAATTTTTATTCAAAATATGAAATATAATTTATCAAATTCAATTCATGTAACTGGAAAAATTAGATTTAAAATCAATCCCATAGACACAATGAAAACGCGGGTTTTTAAAGTGAAAAGTTAAAAAGTTCTAAATGTTTTTATATAAAATTTAAATGTTAAATTGATTAAAATAACCTAAATTGGATTTATTTATGTATAATTGAACTAATTATACTTTAAAATCAATTTCAAGTATAATTTAACTATATAAATAAATTGGATGAAAACACGGTTTTCAATTAAAATGTAGTATTTTTCACCATTCATAAAAAAATAAAACTTGTCATAAAAATACCAAAAATTAATTCTAAGATGATTTTGATATAACAATTTCAAAAATCAAGTTTATTTTTTCATATAAAATTTATAAAATTTATAAAATTTTATTTTAAAAATAGGTGTGTCGTTAAAAGGTGACAAAATTTTCTTTTAGAAAAATATAACATTTTGTGCTTAAAATTGAATTTATTATTATCTTAAGACTATATAAACAATTGGATGAATTTAGCTTAATTTACTAGAATATATAACATATAAATTTTATTAATATATTTTGATAAAATTAATAAAATTAATTTAAGAATACTTATAAATTTGAAAACAAAACATTCTATTGCTAACTAGGTTGTCACATTCTCCCCCATTACTAAAAATTGAATCCTTGCAATTTTATTCACTTACTAAACAAGTGGGGATATTTTTACATCATATAATTTTTATATTCCCATGTTTCCTCTTCAACCATATGGTTTTTCCATAAAACTTTCACCTAATGAATCACCTTATTCCGCAACACTTTCTCTCTACGGTCAAGAATCTGAATAGGTTGTTCCTCGTATGAAAGGTTCTCTTCCAACTGAACTACTTAAGGGCTCAAAAAATGAGATTAATCTAGAACATATATCTTTAACATTGAAACATGAAATACATTATGTATTAGGGATAAACTCAAAGGAAAAGTCACTCAGTAATCAATTGATTAAACTTTATCTAGAATTTCATATGGTCCAATGAACCTCAGATTTAACTTCCCATTCTTACCAAAATGCATCACACTTTTTTATAGAGAAACTTTGAGAAATAAATGATCACCTACCTTGAAATAAATATTTCCCTCCAGTTATATGCATATATTTTATTCCTTCTCTGAGCTAACTTCATGTGTTGCTGAATTATATTCACCTTCTCCACCATTTACTCTACTAGTTTTAGTCCCAACAACTTTCTTTCACCTACCTCATCCCAAAATGATGGAGTTTGACACTAATTTCCATATAATTACTCAAAAGGTGCCATCTTTATACTAGAATTAAAATTGTTATTATAAGAAAACTTAACCAAAGAAATATATTTATCCTAACTTCCCTGGTAATCCACCGAACAAGTTCAAAACATATCCTCCAATGTCTGAATTGTTCACTTGGACTATCCATTAGATTGAGGATGAAAATTAATGCTGAGATTTAATTCCATTACCAAATAATGTTTTAGTCCTTTCCCAAAAATTATATATAAATCTAGGGTCTCATTCAAATACAATGGAGATATGGACTCCATGTAACCTGAAAATATCATTGACATGCATTCAAGAAAGTTGATCTAAAGTCATATTATCTCAAATAAGAATGAAATGTGTAGATTTATTCAATTGATCAATAATAACCCAAATTATATTGATATATCAACGAGTATTTGGTAATACCACTATGAAATCCATGGATATATTCTCTCATTTCCACTTTGGTACTAGAAAAGTTTGAATCGTCCCCTTTGATAATTGTCATTCTTCTTTAACCTATAGACAAGTCAAACACTTCATAGAAAATTCAGAAATATATCTTTTAATTCTATCCCACCAATAATACCTTTTAAGGTCTTTTTACATCTTAGTTTTTACTATATGAATTGAAAATGGAGAACTTTGAGCTTCAGTTAACAAATTTTTCAACAAATCGGAATCACAAGGAACGCATAATCTTTTTCCAAATCGTAAAACACATTTTTCATCAATATTAAAATCAGGAAACATAACCTTTTTAATGGATTCTATATTTTTCCTACAAGTATTTATCCTCCTTATGATCTTTCTTAATCCTTTATGAAAAAGTTGATTGTACTGACACTTGAAACAAAATAGAGGAATTATATGCATCTAGAACTTCTAATCCACAATTCATCAAATCAATAACCAAAGGGTCATGTTCCAAACATAACATGATTAATATATCATTATTTTTTCAACTCAAAGCATCAACCACCTTGTTTTCTTTTCTTGGATGATAATGAATCATGCAATCATAATCCTTGATCAGATCTAGCTATCTTATCTATCCCATGTTTAATTATTTTTAAGTGAATTTATACTTCAAACTTTTGTGATCAATATATATTTCACAATTTACTCCATAAAAATGAAGCCTCCAAATTTTTAATTCAAAAAAATAATAGATAATTCCAAATCATGTGTAGGGTAATTTAACTCATAGTTTTTCAACTGATGTGAAGCATAATAAATTACAAAATAATACTATATTGGGACACAACCAAATCCTTTTAATAAAGTATCACTATAGATGATAAATTCACCATTTATATAAGGAAGATCCAAAACTGGATCATTTACCATTCTTATTTTCAATTCCCGAAAACAATCATCACATTCTTTTTTCCAAATAAATTTAACTCCTTTTCATGTTAACTTAATTAGTGGGCTAGATAACTGTGAAATTTTTTCAAAAAACTGTCGGTAATAGCTTTATAATTAATGAAAACTATAAATCTCGATAACATTTTTAGGTCTTTTCTATTCATAAAACACTTTTTTTGGTAGGATCAACTATTATACTATCTTTAGAAACAATATGTCCAAGGAATGAAATTTTTTCTAACCAAAATTCACTCTTACTAATTTTTCCATATAGTTTCTTTTCTTTTAATATTTTCAAAAAAATCCTTAAGTTCCTTTCATGTTCCTCTTAAATTTTAGAATATACCAAAATATCATTTATAAACACAACCACAAACTGATCCAAAAATTTATGGAATAATCTATTCAAAATATTCATAAATATAGCAGGTGCATTAGTTAACCCAAAGAGAATAACTACAAATTCATAATACTCATATCTTGTCTGAAATGCTATCCTCATTCAACTTTAGCTAATGGTACCCAAACCTTAAGTCGACCTTAAAAAGATACTGAACTCCCTAAAGCTAATCAAACAAATCATTGATATGAGGCAATTGATATTTATTCTTAATAGTAATGATATTAAAATCTCTACAATCAATAAAAATCATCATAGAATCATCTTTCTTTTTAACAAATAAAATAGGAGATCCCCAAGGTGAAGTACTAGGTCAAATAAAACCTTTATATAGAAACTCCTGTAACTACCTTTTTAATTTTAAAAGTTCACTTGATCTATTGAATAAGGGGGTTTTGAAATTATCTTAACATTAGGAAATAATTAAATAGTAAATTAAACATATCGATCATGTATAATACCAGTAAACTCATCAAGAAAAACATCCAAATACTCATTTACCACTATCACATCATTAATCTAAACAGTTCCCTTGTTTTCAATAATATGTGCAAGATAACTTTCATTTTCATATTTTAACAGCTTCTTGACTTCATGAAATATTATCAATGGTATTTGTTCATTCTTGTATACAAATTGAAACTCTTTATAAAATAAAATTTATTTAGCTTAAAATCTATCTTAGGATGGTAAATAGAAATCCAATCCATACCCAAAATAATATAAAACTCCACTAGTGGAAAAACAACAAGTTTTTTAGGTAAATTCCTTCCACGGAAAAAAATGGGAATATTCTTATAATTTATTTTTTACTTAATATCTCCCTTATGTGTTTTTATTGTAAGTTCTAGATTCATTTATATAGGTGGAATTTCCAATTTAATATAAAATTTATTTGAAAGGAAATAATGTGTAGACCTCTTATCAAAAAATACATCAAAAAAATGTGAATAAACAAACAATGTACCTGATACCACTTCATTTGATGGACCAAAATCTTCTGAATTAGTTTCAAAGGATTTCACCACACCTTTCTGCTTATAGTCTTGCTATTTCCCATTATTTTTTTCCTCTTTGGAAACTCATATTCATAATGACTTATCTCATTACATTTAAAACATTTTATTGACTGTATATCAGAATCAGTCTTACTACTACCATGATATTTTTCATTACAATTATGGTCCATATTCCCAAACTTACCACATTGGAAACACTTACTAGACTTCAAAAGGAATTTTTTAATATATTTTTTACCTTAATTATCATAGACTAAAAACTTAATTTTCTTACTGTCAAACTTCTTGGATACATTCTTCCTTTTTTCCTACCACCTTGGCCCCTTTTCTACTAATTTTCAAAAAATAAATGATCATCTGTAAACTCTATTTCCTTCTTCTCCACACATTGAACAAGTTTTTCATAACTTTTGAATTCACTAGAATCCAATTCCCTTTGATATTTTGGATTCAATCCCAAGTAAAAAATGATTTATTTTACTATCAAGATCTTAAATAAAATTTGGGGCATACCTTGCCAAATGAGTGAATTTTGATTCATATGCTACCATAGAATCCTCCTCTGGCCTCAATTATAAAAAAAATCATCCTAAGTCGAATCACCTTAGGAAAATACTTCTCAAGAAAAATATTTTTGAATTCATCCCATTACAAAGCATCAATGTCATCAATATACCTGATATTTTTTACCATAAAATATCATTGGTCAACTTCACCTTCAAAAAAGTAAATAAAAAGACTAACCTTTTGATGGTATAAACACCCCATTACATCAAAAATATTTTATAAGGATTTAATCCACCCTTCAGTAACCACTAGGCTAGAATATCCACTAAAATATGGAGTATGTTTCCTTATCAAATGATCCACTACTGAAAATTTACTTTTTGGTTGATCTGGATGATCTCATTCGTGGATAACACCATCATTTATAGATAGTTTTAACTAATATATGAAAACAAAAACTATTAATTTTTTATTCTGACCATCTCAATGTGATGATTTGAAAGGTTTTTTTCCTCTTCATGTCGTCCCATCACATCTTCCCTATTTCCTCTATGGTAAACCATTCTAAAAAAACATATCTTAGATGAAGAAACATGGTAATATTCAAATTCTATATAATTTAAACTTAACCATAAAGTAAAAATAATTTATGGTTACTTTATTAACATTATCCTAACCCCTAAAGTTATATAAATTTTCCTTTGATACTAACTATAAAGACCCATCCTTTTTTTAAACAGGAAAGGCAACACCATTTTTAATAAAAGTAAAAGAAAAGACAAAGAAAGATGGACAGGGCCACACAAGAAGTTATTCCCTCATTCCAAGGGAAAATAAAAATTAAGAAGCATTAAATATCATAATGAAATTGATAAGAAGAATCATAGTCATCATACCAATATGATTCTGAATCTAAGGGTCGATGAGACCTGTTAACCATAGTTGGATTAAGATATGAGTAGTCTTTCCTACATCTTGATTTATAAATTAGACTATAAATATCCATTTTTTACCTTATAAGACTTTTAAAAATTTATATATATATATATATATATTTCCATAGCTAGTCTTGGAGACAATATGTTATTTTGAGTCCTGGTGTGCTCGAATTAATTTTATAAAAATATTAAATATATTTTATATTGTGCATGAACATCTTCTTAAAGAAAATAGGATAACTCCTAAAAAGTTGATCAGATCAAAAATATGAGACCACAGTTGAGTCAGGAACATGGTGTTTACCCTAGGAACGACATAAAATGAGTTGACATGGGACGTTCGGATCCCTCACTCGGTTGTGGTACGTTAAGTGGATTTATTTAATTATTTAATGAATTAAATTATTCATTTAACCTAAACTAAAGTGTTTATAAATATATCACTATGGATTTTTTTCTAGGGTTGGTCTCAAAACCCTAGAATCGCCAAAAAATCTCTCCCGTACTCCTTTAATTAGTGAATCAAACCCAAACAATGATGAAACTCCAGAATCGAGAAGATCAGGAGTTAATGAATGCATCAACTCCTCTCAAACTATTGGAGAATGCGTTCTTCATCAATGATCAATCTTAAATTGATGTAAGACTCATAATTTGGTGTTTTTACACCCTTTTATTAAATTATTGATAATATCCATTCTCTTTCTTAAATCTACGTCACTGGTGGCCTTTACATGTGCCTATGTATTGGATTTAAGTTGTTTAATCAATGTTTTTTAAACCGGATATGCACGTTCTTGATCATTATCCAATAACGCTTGGCTAATGATGTTTAAACCTAGTTTTTTCATACTTTCCTCCCTTTTTTCTTCACATTCTTCACCAGCTAGATCCCCATGGTCCCGACTTGACTTTGTGGAGTGGTGCCAAACTCGATCGGCCCCCCATATTCACAGCGAATTTATGGAACAAAAATGGATCGACAAGACATATATCTAGGATTTTTTAGAGGAGAGGAAGACCAATTCAGTTGTTAAACATCAATATCTTGATGAACATAGGTGTGACGGCATGTGGAACATGCTGTGAAACCCTCTCGACAAACTAGAGCTAATTTTCAACGAATGATGTATGGTAAGCATGAATCATGTCCAGATCTATGAGTTTCTAGATGAATCAAGGTGGAATATATGGCGGTGTGGCCGGATTTGAGGCATGAAGACTGAATCTGGAGATCTGATATTTCTGTCAAAATCCTGACTACATGTTGTGTTCAAGGATGAACACAAGTCATGTAGCCTTTCAACACTAGTGACTAGGTTTTTGGAATCCCATAAGGATGGCATTGCATGTACATGTCCAATACTTCTTGTACCGCATTCCTGTGTTGGTAATCTATGTGATGGGTTGCACATCCAGGCACACATATATGAGGTCTGGTACACTGAAATAGAAAACAACACATGGCCTGGTCTCCGGGTAGCTTGTACATGCTGTGCATTCCACCTATATGGCATGTACTTCTGCATAGTTGGGATCTATATATCATCTAGGAACATGTATAGGTTTTGAAGCAGGACCACACACCATGTGGGTCCCCTCACATGTCGTGTACCCCTTGATCTCTTCTAAGAAAACTTCGAATGTTCGTATCTCCTTTGTTTGAACTCGTATTTTGTTCCGCGAGTAGCCTATAATGAGTTTTTTACATATAATGTGATGGTCAAATTAATTGTGGATTTAAAGATATTATGTGAAATATTCTAGGAACAACACCTTCTGAGGTGACCCATATGATGGCAGTGATCAGGCAAGATCACCAAATGTTGACTCCCAATTAGAACCCTACAGCTAGGCTGGGCATGGGTCCTCGATGGATTTTGAAGTGGAACCCTATAGCTTGGATGGGAATGTATCTTCTATAGACTTCCGAGTAGAACCCTCTAACTTGGCTGGACATGGGTCCTCAACAACTATTATATTGGAACCCTCCAGATGGGTTGGGCATGGGTCCTAGACTTCCCGATTAGAACCCTCATGTAGTATCAGGGCATGGTTCCTCATTGACTCAGAGTGGAACCCTCTAGCTAGGCTTGGTATGGGTCCTCCATCGACTATAAAAGTGGAATACTCCAACTGTGTTGGGCATGGGTCCACCATCGAATATCAAAGTGGAACCCTCCAGTTGGTATGGGCATGGGTCCTCCATCGACTATCAGAGTGGACCCATCCTATTGTACCAGAGCATGGGCCCTCTACCTAGAATTTGTGGCCCCTCGATAGTGTGGCATAGTGATGAGACACAGTTTTTCATAGCTTTGGACTCACGAGGAAGAGGAACGCTTTCCTCAATGATATGTGTTATTGTAATGCAACCTAAAACCATGTGGGTAATTCAATTCCACCCAAATAATATAGTATCAAGGTGTGGTGATTGAGTTCCTTATACTTGTATGTTCGGGGCAGATGTGTGGGATGTTGGGCATCATTGATGGATCTTTAGAATTATTGGCTAATCTTCTTCTTGGGTTGAGTAGTGAGATGTATATCATCTTACTCTCTCATTTGGGCTTCTTTGATTGAGCATATATATATATATATATATATATATCCTTTTACTGTATCCACTCATTGAATTTTGTTACTCTTCTTTTGGGATAGGTGAAATTGTGTGGGTTATTCCATGTGATTTTTGTGTCTAGCTTCTCATGGTTGGATGAGTCCACTCTCTTAATATAGGTGGCCAAGGATTGATGGGTACTTCATCTAATCACCGTGTTTATCCCCTTATGCTTAGATGATCTTACTTTCACTATTTTTGGGTTAAGATGTACTATTTCACTATAGTTGGTACATCTACTATATTTCTCTTCTATTTTATCTCTTACTCCCCCCCCCTTAGCTTTCAGGGTGTCCTATTGGGTATGTTTACACTCACCTCTTCATGGGATTTTCCCACATGTGTCATGTCTTACGAATATGATAGACAGGTTACCATGACTACGGAGGAACTTAGGGATATTGGGTGCTAGGACTGTGTACGGTGTTCATAGCTTGGGATTTAGGAGTAAGGTTCTCTTTTTGCTGCTTAATTTTCCATTTTTTTGTCGGGTTGGGACACATTTTGGTTAGGTGTGTATTTTTTCCCTTTACTTTTCAATTTACACTACCTTACTTTTGTACTTTCTAGAGGTTCATGTATGTTGGGTTTAATTTATAGCAGTGTTGTATCTTTTCTTCTTTTCTTATGCACTTTTTCATTGAGTTGATGGTGTGTGTGTGTATAGGTTCTTAGGAAAGGGTCTCCCTAAGTTAGTTGTGTCTTTGGTGCTTGTCACCGCCCACTGCCCTATGGAGGCGGTCTTGGGGTAGTTGCAGCTCGAGCCCCAGCCCGGGTTGGGTCATGACAGATCAGTATCAGAACAATTTCATTCCTTGGGATGTTGTTCAGATGTATCCCCTTAAAGAGTATTGGTTGGTTTTAGAAAAATAGTTTCAAATTTTCTTGAGTGTGACTCTTAGACCAAGGAATCCAGTAATGGTGTATCGGCCAAAGTATCCATTCATTGGGACCTTAACTACCTTCTTGTCGACTCGGCATGCTAAGACATTTGTTGTAGGGATAATGGTACATGCATCATATAGGATTCAATATTTGACTTTCCTTCTTGATTCATCTCCCCATTGTTGTTGATATATATATATATATGCTCATCTGACAATGGTACTCATTGATAACTTTTGGGATGCCTCTACGATAACAACCATCTCTAGTTTGTTACGACGACCCTAAGAGTGAAGAGGCCTTAGTTCAGGGTCCATCCCATGACCCCCTTCCTCCAGGTGGGCAAGTAGTAGCTCCTCCCCTTGTAGAGTAGCAGATCATCCCAGAAGAGTAGGCTGAAGATGTGTGCAGGCTTTGCGTGCTCTGTGATTTCTAGTGTTAGAAACTGTTAAGGTTACACGGTGAGTCAGATCCTCAGGAAGTAGAGGATTAACTAGAGTTGGTGCTCTGTGATTTCAAGATCATCCATACATCGATTGAATAGGTGGTTTCTCTGGTAGCTTGCCTCTTCCACAGAGCAGATGGGCATTAGTGGAGCCTCATCACACATATCCATGGAAAAGGTGGGCATTGGTGGTAGCTATCCTCTTACATGATGTTTCATGAGGAGTAATACCCCTCCTACTTATGCTCATTCTGGATCTAGGAGCTTTTGGAGCTACAATAGGGAGGGATGACAGTGGATGACTATGCATTGAGGTTTACAGACCTTACTCGTTACTCTCTTGATATGATCTGGGATGGATAATTCTGAGAATGGGAGATTGAGTGGGGAATCTGTAGAGAGATCTAAGATAGCATTGTACCCTTGTGCATCCCCACCTATGATGGGGTGCTGGAGAGGTAACTAGAGATATAGAGATTTCTGTCAAAGGGATGCCAGACAGCTGGAGCTGGCAGTGGGCACCACAAATCTAATTTGTCTACAGCAGCTAGTAGATGTCAGGCACCAAGATCTCGGCACAGGAGATCCTTCCATGATCATACTCAAGCATGTTTTCAGTGGCAGCATAGAGTGTCAGGGAATCCCAGAGAGGGGAGGTGATTTACTTATGATGGGTGAGGTCACATGGCACGAAACTATCCGATCAAGCTTAAAGAGAAACCCAGGAAGATAGATGATGAACCATCGTGGAAGAGGTATAATCGTGATCATAGATCTCCCAGGAACAGACTAGGTAGCCCCTAGGTATGGGGGGCTATCAGAGGAGAAGTATGAGCTATGAGTGTTGGAATCTGTTATGAGTCCTTTCCACCACCACCACTAGGTGTCCCACAATAGGCTCAGGGAGCTGGTGGTCAAGGTCGCAAACAGTTGTAGGCTTTAGAGTCTTATGACCCCGTAGTGCACGAGATGATTTTAGGTATGATATATGTTTATTATAATATTTCCTTAGTATTAGTAGACATAGGTTCCAGCCATTCATTCATCTCTTGTCTCATGGTGTGAGTGCAATGACCCGAATTTTGAATAATTTTTTTTCCTAATTTTGTGTGTTATTTTATTTTATACTCAACAAAACAATTTCATTTATTTAATGAAATGAGTATAATTAAAATGATACCATTGGGTTTCGAATTTTATATAATTGTTGGTCAATATGATCGTTGGAAGCTAAACTCTTAACGTTACTATTTTAGTTTATAAATACAAGCGATCTTGGTTAATTAACATAGAAAGAAGATTGATGGCCTCATCCAGTAGACTCGGGCCATTTGAAGCCCATCTGACAGAACTTGGGAAAAAGGTAGCACCACTGGGCTTTGCTCTGGACCAAGCCCAATCCGAACTTCATCATGTGAAACTTGAACGGAATCACCTATAGAAGAAGTTCAAGCTGATAAAGGTCACCACTCGGGAAATATTGGCCAAGTCTCCCCAAGATTCTATCACCTTAGCACACCTTACACTTAGGTCCTATGTTGGTGTTATAAGGGGATATGTAACGAGACCTTAGCTAATTTATGTAATCCTTTGATATAAATAAAAAAATTATTTCTTATTATGGTGAGGTTTGTGAATTTCAAATGTCCGGATAAATATAGGATGCATATTATTGGTGTTTTTTGGAAAAAAGGATATTTTAAAATATTTATGTAAACCTTAAATAATTAATAATGTGTAATGATTTTCAAAAAATGTTCTTCTATAGTTATGTTCAGTAAGAAATTTTGAGTCTAATAAGATCAACTTAATTTTTGATGAATAATAAATTATGAATAGTAATTTTACGCTTATGAATAGTAATATGACCAAATGGATTAGTAACCTCACTTAAGAAAGTATTAATATAATTTAGGCACTTTGATTAAGTAATGTGATTCAATAAAATAAGTAAATAACTGTTTTAGAAATTATTAGTTAAGTATTAGTTTTTTTAGGTGAAAAGTATTTTTATTTAAAAATTAAATAAAAATTATTTAGAAAATTATTTTCTTAAAATGGAGTTCATTTTTGAATTCAGAGCATCTGTTTCCGATGATTTCCATCGGGGCGTGTGCGCGCGCGTCCGTCACGCAGAGGACGCGCGACTTTTTGCCCTGCATTCCCACTTTCCAAAGGCGGGCGACATATGCTCCTTATTCAGGGACGTCTTCTCCTTTATAGAAACCGGGATGATGGGATGTTGGATCTTCCTTTCGTGGATTCCTCCTCGGAGCTCGTCACCTAGTCCGGGTCTCCCTCATAGATTTAAGACGTAGTTCGTGAATCTCGTTCCTGGTGCCATATCTTCATGGACACTAGTTAATTACGCTGCTTCCGTCGAGACTCTCCAAGGGGTCCAGTTGAGGCAGCAAACTTCGGTTAGGATAGTAGTCACATTGAGGCATCGTTTTCATGTCTTGATGCTGGGGGATTGGCATGTCTGTCTTATGTCCCTTATTATAGGGCTTCTCAAGGGCGCAGAAGCCCGAGGCATCCCACATCGAACGCGGGAAATTGTATTCCATAGGTATGTATCTGAGGGTTTCTTCAGCTTCCCATGTTTAACACAGGGTATGCCATGAGTTTAACATCCAGTGGAGATGGATCGGACTGATCAGAACACTATCTAGAGTAGATCATATTACAGAACCCCATGGAGGGAACACAGATGTTGGGGTCGACATGTGGGTGGCTTCCTGAATGTTGTGGAGTGGAACGAGGTGGCATGCTCCCACCGGGATGTGGCGGCCCGGGTAAGAATCAGGATGGGTGATGGAGTAAAGGGGCTTGAAACTTGCGGAGGCTTCCTACGTATCCCCATGGCAGAGAATCAAAGTTCGCATAGTTCGGGATGATACGGTGGGACACCTAAAAGGGCGACTTGTGAGAATGAACACATGAATGGGACCCAGAGGGATTAAGACCTCTAGGTTAGGGCATGAGCTTCCCGAGGCACGTGGGCTTGAGGGTTATGTCAGGATGAGACATGGGTGTCGGGCTTGGACCACATGGAGGATTCCTACGTATCCCCATGGCGTGGAATCAAAGTTCGCGTAGTTCGATGAAATGCAGTTTAATGTCATGCGGGACGGGGCATTTGGGGCCTACATTCTAAGATGGCCAAAGGATATGGGGTCGGTGAGCCGACATGAAGAGGGACCTGGGGTCCAGATGGATGGGGTTTATGCTCTGAGATGTCCCATATTGGTGGGGCTTGAATCTCGTGAAGGCTTCCTACGTACCATGCCTTGACATGGATCAAAGTCCTTGTAGTTCAGGTTGGATGGGGCTTACACTCTGAGGCAGCCCACAGTGGTGGATGGATGCAGCTTATGCTCTGAGGTGGCCCACAATGGTTGGTGAACTGACGTGAAGAGGTCGGAATGACCGGGTGGTGGGATTGAACCTCATGGAGGCTTCCTATGTATCCCTGTGGCAGGGAATCAAAGTCCACGTAGTTCGGGTGTACAGTTTAACGTCATGCGGGACGGGGCACACAGTTTAACGTCATGTTGGATGGGGGAATTTTCATGGTCGATGCCTACTCTAAGACCACGTGAGTCATGCTTGGTGTGAGAAACAAGAGGCGGCAGAGACCTGACGATCACGTTGTGAAGGGTGTGTCCGTGGGAAGCGAAGAGGGGCTTACGCATTGGGTGGCCCATGGTGCCGGGACTTACTCCAGGATGGAGGCCCGTAGGGAAAAAAAGTGCAGAGGTAGAGGGATTTGGGACTAAAGAAAGGAGGATTCCCACTTCCCATCATGCTCCCCACTGGCCCTGGCGCCGGGGAATTACGGAGGTGCATGGGTGATACCTTCTGCAATAGGGGCTAGGTGCTTATACCAAGGAGGCTGCCCTTCCCTGCAGAAAAACGCCACTCTGAGAAGGAGGATATCATCCCATGTGGGGGGTGATCCCATCCTCGTGGAGACGAGCGGTGTAAATAATGTCCGAGATGGGGGGAACCTATGTGTGAGGCACGGGGCCAGATCACAGTTTAACGTCATGTGTTGAGGACAATGTGCTTGACAGTTTAACGTCCTACAGCTCGGACGAGGTGGGTTTACTCCACACCCCTAGGACTTACATGACCGGTACCCTCTACTCCTTATGGGAGGGAAGGTATCTGCAAGGTCGTCGTAAATGGGGGTCGCAAAGTGAACCATCGATGGGTCCATGTTAGCATGGCTATGTGAAGAAGCAGTAGTCATTAGCGTGCCTATGAGAAGAAGCATGAGGCAAAGCAACGCAATGGGAAAAACTGCCCAAGGGACCTTGAGGTTACTTCGTACGAGCCTGGAAGGTCATACGGGAAAACAGCGCATGGTGTGTATGCCTGGTGTGTGTGCTCGGGGCACTTAGAAGGAGTACATCGGGCGCCTACGCAGGGAGGCACCCGGGGAGCATCAAGGTGATGGGTCTCGGGGGTTGCGCGCGAAGAAATGGTCGGCGCGCAAAACACCGGGATGGCGTGTAATCGGGGTAGAAGGCTTGCACGCGGCTAGTATGATCGCGCACAAGGGATATGAATTGTGCATGAGTGGAAAAGGCCGCACCCAAAGGTAAGACCGCACCTAGTGAAAGGGATTGCGTGCAATTGGACCGTTTTACATGCAATGGAAGGAATTGCGTGCAAGGGAGGAACCCTGAAGGGTTTAGAATTCTGTTTAAGCCAGTGGGATCGCGTGCAAAGGTGGATCTCGGGGCAAGGTGGCACGAAAAGGATCAGTACCTGAAGGCCATATTGCACGCGCAGAAGTCCGATTTTGTGCACGAGAGACGGTTCAAATTCCTTAACCCTGAAACGGAAGGGCTCTCCTTCTATTTATAAGCATCCGGCGGCGCAGAATTCAGGGTGGCATGCAAAAATTTCATGCCAGAAACGGCAGCACGAAATGTTAACTATGCGGGTGCGGGCGCGTAATTATTGCGCGCCAGCACCGGGGACCCTTCTCGAATCTCGGACCCCTTCTGTGGGGAACAATTTTTTCGCGCGCATTCCCCTTTTTTTTGTGCAACACTTCCAGGCCCTCCGGACTAGGCCTCCAGGTCCGAATATGACTTCACTTTGTCACTTCGAAACTTCCTTCAGTAATTATGGACTTTTCTGCGTCTACTTCATCGATATTAGTTTAGCATAATTTTTTGGGATTTTTCTAAAATAGTTGAATTTTCGGTGAATAGTAAAATTTCAGATTTAAGTTTTGGGTGTTTAATGACATCATTAATGATGTAATAATTATGTAATCAATCTGGTATAATTATGAATAGTAATATATTATATGAGGTGTCCCAAGTGGCCAATACCATGGGAAAATACTATGGGAAAGCCCATGGTTTTTCCAATACCACCGATGAGGTGTCCCTTGGAAATTGATAATTTATTCCCTCACTTATCCTATAAATACCAAGCCATTCCTTCACCCATTTCATTCCAAAATCCTCCTAAATGAAGTTCTGGTATCTTTACCTCCCAAGGAGTCCTCCCAAGGTTCCCTCAAGCCTCCCAAGGTCCCGACCTTCAAACATTCAAAGTTACTTTTCAAGATAAGGGGTTTCTTATCTCACTTTTAATTCTATGGGATTTCCATTGTTCGCCACTAATTTATTTCATGTGGTGTATTTTGTACTTAAATTTGATATATATTATCATTATTCTATTTATATTCATGTTATTCTCTGAATAATTTGGTGGTTATTAACATTTGTTCATGCGACTCGATTGATTACAATGTGGTAAGGGATTCTTATCTCACTTTTAATTCTATGAGATTTCCATTGTTCGCCACTTATTTATAGCATGTGGTGTATTGTGTACTACCATTAGATATATATTGTCATTATTCTCTTTATATTCATGGTATTCTATGATTGTTTTGGTGGTTAGTAATTTTTGGTCATACGATTCGATTGAATACAGCTTGGTAAGGGATTTTAATATCACTCCTTATTCCTGTGAGATTCATGGTATATTTACCACTATTTCCTTTTTTGTGGTGTATTTACTGCCCATGATTGTACTCTTTGTGTAATATAATTTAATTTATGGGTATTTACATATTTTTTATATGATCATTCTTTCATGGGGTGTACATTTCTAAAGTTGTTAAATCGGTAAGGGAACCTTTCACACTCCTCTCTTAAGTCATGACTTCCTTTATGTTATGTCTTCTAGTTTCCATATTATTATGTTGGGGTATATTCTTATATATCCTTATCAATTTCCATTTTATTTCCAAATGATGATATACCCTCTCCACTCTCATCAATTGATTTTCTGAATTTTTAAGTGACGCTGTTAGGCTGTCGAATTTTCATAAAAGAAATTGCATCTTCTCTTTTCTTTCAAGTTTCCTTTCCATGTGGTATGTCATTAAAATATTCATACCATATTATTATTTATATTTTATTCTATCCCTATAATGTATTATAAGTTATTTCTGAGTGTTTTAACATAATCCCATCTCTTTTTATTGTTTTCTAAAACCATGCTATATAACCTTATGTTGCATAAATTTCGTCTCAAATTTTCTCTCTCTTTCTCTCAATAAATTCTCTTATCTTATTTATGTGAATACCCAGAACTATTTAGTCTTTATGTGTGTTCATAAATACATCAAAATTATATTCTTGACTCTGGAATTGACATACATATAACCCTCCCTCCCTTTCCATGGGTTATAAATGACATAATGGTCTTATTTTTAAGCACTTTTAAAACTTCATGATTTTGAAGTGAAATCCATTTATTTTACTCTCTTTGGGTTATTTATGAAATGTTTGATTATGATATATGTGGATCACATGAAAATAAATACATATTAAGGGTTTTCCCTAATAGCTCTCCAATGCATTGGGTAAATAATTAATCTCTAGAGATGATAAGTTTCACGATACCTTGGTGAATAACCTTGATAATTTTTATGACACCTCGAGGATAAACCTTGGTGATATGTTCATGAATGTCTAAATGAAATGTTTTAGCCACATATTCAAGTTGTGTTTCAAGTTATTTTCATTATGATATGCTTATACTTCCATTGCTCATGTCCTTATGTTTTTATTCAAGTTCTTATTGATATCACAAGTAAAATGATTCCCTTGTTTACCCTTACTGGGCCTTCTGCTCACCCTTTACTTTGATGTATGTATCCAGGATATGAGATGTAGTAATTTTACATAGGATAAACACATGATGAATCCTTAAAAGTGGATTAGAAGAATGTTTTATGTTGTTTTCATGTTTTATGTCCCAGATTTCCAAGACACTAGACTTTAAAGATCCTCTGTTTGTAAAATGTAATGAAAAGTTATATATTAAAAAGGCGGGATGCCATAGTTGTTATCAAAGGATTATTTAGTTATTTATGGAAATTAGGCTATTAAAACATTAGGAAGAATCCTATAGAAAAGTTTAAATATAGGAAAACTTTCTGGTATTTTATGAGTATTGAGTAAGTGGTTTATCAAGAAAATACACCCATGTCTGGATATGAACAGGTAGACGTGGCTCTGGCACAGATGTACCTAGGAGTGAAAAATATGACAAAGAGTTTCAGGCTTGACCCAGGGTATCCTGGTACACAAAAACGGGCCTTTCTATACTCTTGGTTATGACACTCCTGGGGTATATGTTTGGTTAATCACAAGTTTTTTATGAATCATTATGAAGGAATTATAGAGAAATGTAATTATTTAAGCATGGGGTTTTGATACATAAAATTCTTTATAGTTAAAAGATTCATAAATGAAATAAGTTTCTCACTAAGGATTTATTATTTTAGAAAATGGAGGGAAATAGGAGGAACCATGCAAATGGTGACTGCAATGGACCAAGCACTGACGCCCCTCTGATGGAATCCGGAATGGAAACATTCATGCGAATGATGATCCAACTGACTCAAGTTAGGGGAAATAACTTGAATCAAGATGAGAGACCGATCTCACCGTGAAGGGAACAACATTATATTGAGTCTTTTATGCGTCAACGACCACCAAACTTCAGTGGATCGACCAAACCATTTATTTCTGAACAATGGATCAGATCTATAGAGAAGATATTTTATGTGCTTCATTGTTCAGAGAAAGAGAAGGTTACCTTGGCTATTTATCATTTAGAGGGAGAAGCTAGTCAATGGTGGGAACTGATTAAAAACAAAATTCCAAGAGTGGAAGTTGAAGCTATGGAGTGGGAAGAGTTCATAGGGATATTATTCAACAATTATTTCCCTCGATCGATAAGAACAATAATGGAGAAGGAGTTTCTTGAGATGAAGTAGAAGGAGAATGAATCTGTCGAAAGCTATGAGATGAACTTCACCCAAATTTCACGAATACCTCTAGTTTTTTCATGGATCCAAATGTTAAGGTTAATAGATTATTCGGTGGACTGATACCTCATCTGCGGAAGAATCTACCCAACTGAGACTATGATAGTTATGAGAAGATTGTGCAGAGTGCGATGAAAGTCAAGATGGAGTTTGGTGAGATGCAGTGGTCTCATAAATCCAATTACAAGAAGAGATCAATGGATCCAATCTTAGGGAGGAACTTCGATCAAGGAAGAGGAGGCAAGAAAGTACAACTTCCCATGTATAATAAATGAGGGAAGAAGCATTTGGGGAACTGCCTGCTCGGGAGCGAGAAATGCTACAAGTGTGGAAGAGATGGTCATATTGCAAGGAATTATTGTAGTGAGGTGAAACATAAACTTCCAAACACTAAAGACAAGGGGAAGATAGTGCAGTCACTACCTGATGTCCAGTGCTTTAAGTGTTGGCAATGTGGGCACTTTTCCAATCACTGTCCAAATCTGAGGGCAGTGGAGGGGAACCGCCATCAGCCTCAGAAAAGTCCAAGGGATCAAGGTTATGCTTTTTATATCATGATATATGAAGTTAAAGCTATAAATGATGTGGTAGTAGCTACTCTTGTTGTCCTCTAAAATTTTTCAAGTACTTTGTTTGATTCTGGTTCTATGCATTCCTTTATTTCCTCCAAGTTTGTAAAGAATTTAGATTCAACCCCTGATTTTCTAAAAGTAGAGTTATCAGTCAATACTCCTGGTGGGATTATCCAAGCATCATCAGTGTTTATAAACTCTAGTATTTACTTTAGTGAGCAGAATCTTATCTCAAATCTAGTAGTCATTCCCATGTTGGAATTCGACATTATACTAGGGATGGACTGGCTCTCAAAGTATAATGCTAGGATCAATTGAAGAAGTAAGGAAATATTAGTAGTCTTGAATTTAAAACCTACAGTTATCTTCCAAGGAGAGATATATCAACCTGATCTTTGTCTAAAAGAACCCCTATATCCTTATTTATAGAGTTGATCAGTGAAGAAGAAGAAGGATATGAGAGTTTAAAGATAGAAAGTGACCCCATCATCCAGGAATACATTGACGTATTTCTTGAGGAGTTACCTGGACCTCCCCTAGAAAGAGAGTTATAGTTCTCAATTGAACTCGTACTTGGATCTCATCCGATATCAAAGACCCCGTATAGGATGGCAAATGTGGAGCCGGAGGAATTAAAGAAAAAACTCCAAGAACTTTTCAAGAAGGGGTTTATCCAACAAAGTGTGTCTCCTTGGGGAGAACTAGTTCTATATGTGAATAAGAAGGATAGATCGATGTGGCTATGTATTGATTATAGAGAAATGAACGGGATCACAGTGAAGAAAAAATACCCTCTTCCAAGAATTGATGACTTATTTGACCAACTTCATGGGGATCAATTATTCTCTAAGATTTATCTTCATTCTGGTTATCATCAATTAAGGGTGAAGAAAGAAGATATTCCAAAAACATCCTTCCGATCAAGATATAGGCATTATGATTTTGTTGTTATTCCCTTCGGACTGACTAATGCACCCGCTATTTTTATGGATTTGATGAATAGATTCTCTAAGTACTACCTTGATAACTTTGTGGTAGTTTTTATTGATGATATTCTGATATATTCTAAAATTATTGAGGAGAATGAAGATCATCTAAGGGTTATTTTACTAACTATACGGAAGGAGAGTCTTTTTTGTAAGTTTAGTAAATTTTAATTTTGGTTACAACAAGTTGCTTTCTTGGGGAACATTGTTACCAATGAAGAAATCACAGTTGACCCTGCAAAGACAAAATTTGTAGAGGAGTGGACTCATCCTAAAACAATAACTGAGATTCGAAGTTTCCTTGGATTAGTAGGATATTATAGGAGGTTTTTGAAAAACTTTTCATGACTTTCTAATCCATTAACCAAGTTAACTCGAAAAGGGGTCAGGTTCCTCTGGACAAAGGAGTGTGAGGAAAGTTTCCAATAGCTGAAGAATAGATTGATTACTACACTCGTGTTAACCCTGCCCTCAAGTAGAGAAGGATTCTTTATTTTTAGCGATGCATCTCTCAAAGGGATTAGGTGAGTCCTCATGAAAAATGACAAATTCATTGATTATGTATTTCGACAGTTGAAGATTCGTGAGAAAAACTATCCTACGCATGATCTAGAGTTGGCTGCGGTCGTTTTTTCTATAAATATATGGAGGCACTATCTTTATGGGGATAAATGTGATATATACACAGACCATCAAAGTTTGAAGTATATTTTCACACAAAAGGAATTGAACATGAGACAAAGGAGATGGTTGTAACTTCTCAAAGACTATGATTGTTCAATACACTATCATCCTGGAAGATCAAACAAAGTTGCTGATGCATTAAGAAGGAAAGACCCAGTTGTTCTTTCCATGATGAGGATTCAAATAGATCCTTTGATCAATGACCTAGTAAATCTAGACATGGGAATTATAAGGGAAGGGAAATCATCAACCCTAACCCAAATTATTTCTCAACCATCATTACTAGAGAAGATCAAGAAATCTCAGAAAGAAGATCCTTTGTTATAGAATAAGTTTGAGGCTATAAAGGATGGGAAGTTTCTAAAGTTTAATATTGATCAAGAAGGTATACTGAAATTTCATAAAAGATTTTGTGTTCCATATATTCTGGAAATAAAGAAGGAGCTGATGGATGAAGCTTATAAATATACTTTCTCTATACATCCTAGAAGCACAAAAATGTATAGGGACCTTTGTGATCATTTTTGGTGGGATAATATGAAAAGAAATATTGTTGACTACACTACAAGGTGCCTAGTATATCAGTAAGTGAAGGTAGAGCAATAACTTCCTAAAGGGGTATTGCAACCACTACCCATACCAGCATGGAAGTGGGACAATATCACTATGGACTTTGTCACTGGTCTCCTGAGAACTTCCAAAGGAAACAATGCAATATGAGTTATTGTGGACCATCTCACTAGGACTTCCAATTTTATCTCCATTCAGGAAGATTTCTCTCTTGATCAACTTTCTAGGATTTATGTGAAGGAAGTGGTAAGGCTGCATGGAGTTCCACTTTCTATCGTATCTGATCATGATTCAAGGTTCACATAAAAATTCTAGAGAAGTCTTCAATATTCTCTGAGCACTGAATTGAATTTTAGTACAGCCCATCACCTCCAAACTGATGGCCAATCTGAAAGGACTATTCAAACACTCGAGGACATGCCGAGAACATGCTCAATGGAATTTAAAGGTGGATGGGATCAACATCTCCCTTTAGTTGAGTTCTCTTACAATAATAGTTTCCACTCGAGCATTAAAATGGCACCCTATGAAGATCTATATGGGAAGCAATGTAGAACTCATACTTGTTGGGATAAAGCTGGTGATAGAAAGCTTCTTGGGCCTGATCTTTTGCAAGAGATGATAGAAAAAGTCCATGCCATCCAGCAACACATTAAGGTTGCTCAGAGTCAGCAAAAGAGCTATGATGACAACCATCGAAGGGACTTGGATTTTGATGTTGGTGACAAGGTATTTATTCAAATTTCACCTTGGAATAGAGTCATGAGGTTTGGGAATAAAGGGAAGCTCAGCCCTAGGTACATTGGCCCTTATGAAATCCTGGATCACGTAGGAGTAGTGGCCTATTGGCTTGCACTTCCTCTAAATCTATCAAAAGTCCGTGATGTTTTCCATGTATCCCTCTTGAGGAAGTACATACCTTCCCTTCACATGTACTAAACCCAGAGGTGGTACAACTAGAACATGACCTCTCTTATGAGGATCAGCTGGTGGAGATCTTGGATCGTAGGGACAAGGTTCTATGAAACAAGACTACCCACCTTGTTAAGGTGTTGTAGAGGAACCACAAATATAAAGAAGCCACATGGGAACCAGAGGAGTCTATGAGGTAGAAGTACCCACAAATTTTATCTTCTTAGGGTACGAGTTAAAATTTTGGGGACAAAATTTCTTAATGGGGGGAGAATGTAACGACCCGAATTTTGAATAATTTTTTTCCTAATTTTGTGTGTTATTTTATTTTATACTCAACAAAACTATTTAATTTATTTAATGAAATGAGTATAATTAAAATGATACCATTGGGTTTCGACTATTATATGATCGTTAGTCAATATGACCATTGGAAGCTAAAATCTTAACATTACTATTTTAGTTTATAAATACAAGTGATCTTGGTTAATTAACACAGAAGGAAGATTCGATGGCCTCATCCAGTAGACTCGGACCGTTCAAAGCCCATATGATGGAACTTGGGAAGGAGGTAGAACCATTGGGCTTTTCTCTAGACCAAGCCCAAGTTGAACTTCATCATGTGAAGCTTGAATGGAATCGCCTACGGGAGAAGTTCAAGTTGATAGAGGTCACCACTCAGACAATGTTGGTCGAGCCACCCCAAGATTCTATCACCTTAGCACACCTTACACTTAGGTCATATACTGGTGTTATAAGGGGCTATGTAACGAGACCTTAGCTGCTTTATGTAATCCTTTGATATAAATAAAAATTAATTTTCTTATTATGGCGAAGTTTGTGAATTTCAAATGTCTGAATAAATATAGGATGTATATTACTGGTGATTTTGGAAAAATGTTATTTTAAAATATTTATGTAAACTTTAAATAATTAATAATGTGTAATGATTTTTAAAAAATGGTCTTCTACGGTTATGTTCATTAAGAAATTTAGAGTCTAATAAGATCAACTTAATTTTTGATGAATAGTAAATTATGAATAGTAATTTTACGCTTATGAATAGTAATATGACCAAATGGATTAGTAACCTCACTTAATAAAGTATTAATATAATTTAGGAACCTTTATTAAGTAATGTGATTCAATAAAATAATTAAATAACAGTTTCAGAGATTATTAGTTAAGTATTAGTTTTTTTCCAGATGAATAGTGTTTTTATTTAAAAATTAAATAAAAATTATTTAGAAAATTATTTTCATAAAATGGAGTTCATTTTTGAATTCAGATCATCGATATTAGGTTAGGGTAATTTTTTGGGATTTTTTTGAAATAGTTGAATTTTTGGTGAATAGTAAAATTTCATATTTAAGTTTCGTGTGTTTAATGACATCATTAATGATATAATAATTATGTAATAAATCTGGTATAGTTATAAATAGTATTATATTCTATGAGGTCTCCCAGGTGGCCAATACCATGGGAAAATACCATGGGCAAGCCCATGGTTTTGCCAATACCACTGATGAGGTGTCCCTTGGAAATTAATAATTTATTCCCTCACTTCTCCTATAAATACCAAGACATTCCTCCACCCATTTCATTCCAAAATCCTAATCAAAGAAGTTCTGGTCTCCTTACCTACCAATAAGTCCTCCCAAGGTTCCCTCAAGCCTCCCAAGTTCCTGAACTTCAAGCTTTCGAAGTTACTTTTCAAGGTAAGGGGTTTCTTATCTCACTTTTAATTCTGTGGGATTTCCATTGTTCGCCACTAATTTATTGCATGTGTTGTATTGTGTACTTCCATTTGATATATATTATCATTATTCTCTTTATATTAATTTTATTATCTGAATCATTTGGTGGTTATTAACTTTTGGTCATACGACTCAATTGATTACAACGTGGTAAGGGATTCTTATCTCACTTTTAATTCCGTGAGATTTCCATTGTTTGCCACTTATTTATAGCATGTGGTGTATTGTGTACTTACATTGGATATATATTATAATTATTCTCTTTATATTCATGTTATTATGTTATTATTTTGGTGGTTAGTAATTTTTGGTCGTACGATTCGATTGAATACAACATGGTAAGGGATTTTCATCTCACTTCTTATTCCTGTGAGATTCATGGTATATTTGCCACTATTTACTTTTTTTATGGTGTATTTACTACCCATGATTGTACTCTTTGTGTAATATACTTTAATTTATGGGTATTTACATATTCTTTATATGATCCTTCTTTCATGGTGTGTACGTTTCGAAAGTTACCAAATCGGTAAGGGAACCTTTCACCCGCCACTCTTAAGTTATGACTTCCTTTATGTTATGTCTTCTAGTTTCCATCTTATTATGTTGGGTTATATTCTTATATATCCTTAACACTATCCATTTCATTTTCAAAGGATGATATACCCTCTCCACTCTCATCAATTTATTTTCTTAATTTTTAAGTGACGCTGTTAGGCTACCGAATTTTCATAAAAGAAATTGCATCTTCTCTTTTCTTTCAAGTTTCCTTTCCATGTGGTATGTCATTAAAATATTCATAACATATTCTTATTTATATTTTATTCTGTCCCTATACTATATTATAAGTTATTTCTGAGTGTTTTAACCTTGTCCCCTCTCTTTTTATTGTTTTCTAAAACCATGTTATATAACTGTTATGTTGCAGAAATTTCATCTCAAAATTTCTATCTCTTTCTCTCAATAAATTCTCTTATCTTATTTATGTGAATAACTAGACTTATGTTGTCTCTATGGGGGTTCATAAATACATAAAAATTAAATTCTTGACTCTGGAATTGACATACATATAACCCTCCCTCCCTTTCCATGGGTTATAAATGACATAATGGTCTTATTTTTAAGCACTTTTAAAACGTCACGATTTTGAAGTGAAACCCATTTATTTTACTCTCTTTGGGTTATTTATGAAATGTTTGTTTCTGATCTATGTGTATCACATGAAAATAAAGACATATTAAGGGTGTGCCCTGATAGCGCTCCAATGCATTGGGTAAAGAATTAATCTTTAGAGATGACAAGTTTCATGATACCATGGTGAATAACCTTGGTAATTTTTATAACACCGTGAGGATAAAACTTGGTGATATGTTCATGAGTGTCTAAATGAAATTTTTTATCCACATATTCAAGTTATGTTTCAAGTTCTTTTCATTATGATATTCCTATACTTCCATTGCTCATGTCTTTATGTTTTTATCCAAGTTCTTATTGATATCACAAGTAAACTGATTCCCTTGTTTACCCTTACTGGGCCTTCTGCTCACCCTTTACTTTGATGTATGTCTCCAGGATATGAGATGCAGTAATTGTACATAGTATGAACACATGATGAAGCCTTAAATGTAGATTAGAAGAATGTTTTATGTTGTTTTCATGTTTTATGTCCCTGATTTCCAAGACACTAGACTTTAAAGATCCTCTGTTTATAAAATGTAATGAAAAGTTATGTATTAAAAAGGTGGGATGCCATAGTGAGAGATGAATCTCCCAGTTGAGATGCCAGTACAGCGCCTTCATCTTGAGGTTCCTATAGGTAACGCTTCTTTTTTATCTTTTATCTTCTAGTAGTGTTATCTATTACTTGCTGTAGAGAGGTTCACGTTGAACCTATTGGTTGTCAATATAGAACCCTATGACATCATCTTGTGCATGGATATACTTTCCATTCTCTGACCACAAATTGATTGTCACTGCAAACAAGTCAGATGCCTACGCATTGATGGGATGGGATTCTCCTTTTATAGATAGAGAGATCTCATAGATGGGAAAGTGAGTTCTGTAATCATAAGTTTGCATCCTATCACCCATCGTATAGTGAGTATAACCCTTGGATTATAAGGTTCAGTAGGCATCTAGATTCCTTTAGTTGTGGAGGATTATATGGACGTCTTCCCCGAAGATTTTTTTGGATTACCTCTGAGGTGGGAGATGAAGTTTTTAATTGAATTGCATCCTGTTACTACCCCGATATATTTTTAGGCATATCATATGGAACCTACCAAGATTATGGAGTGGTTGTAGTTGTAGGACCTTCATGATAAAGGTTTCATCATACCTAGTGTGTCCCCCTAGGCGGCTCCAGTCTTATTTGTGAAAAAGGTGGATAGGAGCTTATGGATTTGTGTGAATTATCATCACCTAAACTAGGACACAATAAAGAAAAATGATTGATGAAATCCTTGACCATTTATGGGGTGTGAGATGGTTCTTGAAGATCGATCTCAGGTTCGGATACCACCAGCTACATGTTCGTGAGGCTAATATTCCAAAGTTGGATTTCTGATGTCTCTGTGTACACTATGAGTTCATAGTGATGCCCTTTGGTGTGATGAATGCCCTTGATGTGTTTATGGATTTAATGAACCATGTTTTCTATCCATACTTGGACCTGTTAGTTGTTGTTTTCATAGACGGCATACTCGTCTACTCTATATCAGATGAGGATCATGAGGAGCACTTGATAATGGTTCTTAAATTACTTCGTGAGAACCAAATTTAAAGAAATATCTCAAATTTTCAGTTCTAGATACATGAGGTTCACTTTATAAGAAATTTAATTATTAAACATGTTTTATCCATGGATCTAGAAATGATTGAATCATTTCTTTTTTGGGAGCCACCCAAGAATAAGTCATTGGTTTAGAGCTTACTTGGATTAACATGGTACTACAAGAGATTTTTGGAAGACTTCTCCAGGATTGAAACCCCTTTGACTACCCTGATGCAGAAAGGGTAGTTGTTTAACTAGTTTGAGTAGTTTCAAAGGTCCTTTAAAGAGTTGAGGTAGAGGCTGATAAGTGATCCAGTGTTGAGACTACCCAAGGAAGGTGTTGGGTTCATAATGTATTATGATGACTCAGGAGATGGACTCAGTTGTGTGTTGATGTAGCAGTAGGCATTATCATATATAGGTTAAGGTAGTTGATACCCCATGAGCAGAACTACACAACTCATAAATTAGATAAGTTAGTGGTAGTCTTAACCTTGAGTATGTGGAGACACTACCATATGGGGGATCACTTTGTGGTTTACTCAGACCACCAGAGTATCCAGTAATTCTTCACTCAAAGAGACCTAAACTAAAGAAAACGGCACTGGTTGGAGTTCTTAAAGGACTATGACTTTGATATATTATAAACTCTAAGGAAGGGAAATATTTTACCAGATTCCCTTAGCAGTAATTCTCTGGATTTTTTAGTTTAGAAAGCTTCGGATTAGTTAGCTTCCATGTAGTTGACCCCAGTAGAGCGGGAGGGTACAAATTTTCTGTAGTCGATGGTGATGAATCCTTCACTCCTCGAGTGTGTGAGAGAGCCACAGCTAGGAGACATTGATTTTGAGATCTTACGTGATTATATATCCATAGGTGACTCACGAGATGGATATTCTAAATGAGTGAATCACGCCATCTTGTTCCATGGGTGAACAATGATTCCAATCATGTTACAGGAGGAGGTGATGTGGGAATTCCACACTTATCCCCTATTTATACATCTTGGTGTGGGGAAGATGTATAGATACCTTCATAGGTAGTTTTTGGTGGTCCAGCATGAGATGAATCATAGATTAGTTCATTTATTAGTGCCTCATATCTTAGTAGGTAAAAGATGATCATCGGGTTTTGGCAGGTTTTTTGAATCCCCTTGAGATCCCACAATGGAAGGTAATATCCATGGACTTTTTTATAGGGATTTCATGCACAGAAAAGAGCCACAACACCATCTGGGTGATATTTGACCGACTCAAAAATTCTATGCACCTCATTTCTATCAAGGAGTAGAGTTTTGTGTATATTATGGGGTATTTATACATAATTTATATTTTTTTCCTTCATGGGGTACCCTCTAACATTGTCTTCAATCATAATCCATAGTTTACATCATGGTTGTGAAGAGTCATTTAGGAGGAATTCGGGACCCAATTGTATATGAGTATAGACTTTCACCCCTAGATTGATGGGAAGATCAAGCCCACTATCTGGGTGTTGGAGAATATTCTAATGGTGTGTGTGTTATACTTTGTTCAGTGATGGTATGATTACCTACCTTTGGTAGATTTTTCATACAAAAATAGCTACCACTCTACCATCAGCATGACACATTTTGAGGCCTTGTATTAGAGACCCTGTAGGTCACCCTTATGTTAGACATAGATTGGAAATTCATCTCTTATGGGCCCATAGTGGTGCAGTTGATGATGGAGAAAGTCCAGGTTATCCATGAGTGGATGAGGACGACCCAAAGAATATATAAATATTACACAGATCATTTTGTAGTCCCTTGGAGTTTGAGCAGGGAGACCACATCTTTTTTAGAGTCTCCCCATGATGAGTATTAGGGAGTTTCAATCAGGGATTCAAGCTATCCCTGAGTTTCATCAGACCGTTCGAGATCATGTAGAGGGTTGGTGAGGTCACTACTAGAAATTAAGGCTATATCCAAGGTTTTAAATCGTGGCTATAAGTTATAGCCATGGTTCAATGGATCATGGTTGGTATTGGCATGGCTATAGGGAAAGAACTATAGCCACAGTTTCAAACCATGGAAGAACCTTAATCCACACAAGGACTATAGCTACAGTTTAAAATCATGACTATAGGTCTTACAATTTCATAAAAGAAACACCCCTACACCCCCACCCTCCACCCCCACTCCCCCTGCAACCCCTCCCTCTCCCCTGTACATACACCCCCATCACACCCCCTCCCCCTTGGACACCCCCCACTCTTCCCCTGGATAGACCCCCTTGCACCCCCCAGACACCTCGTGGACACCCCCCCCCCCCGCCTTGGACACCCTCTTTACACCTAGACACCCCCCTTAGACACCCTCTGGACACCTAAACACCCCCCACTGGACCACCCCCCCCCCCCCGGACACCCCCACCCCCTAGACACTCCACTAGACACCCCCCACTAGAAAACCCCTAGACACCCCCCACTGGACACCCCCCCTGGACACACCCTGGACACCCCCTGGACACCTAGACACCCCCCCCCCCCCGGACAACCCCTAGACACCCCCATCCCCCCTAAACACCCCCTGGACACCCCCACCCCCCGGACACCCCCTAGACACCCCAAGACACCCCCTCCCCCTAGACACCCCCTGGACACCCCCCCCCTCGGACACCCCCTCCCCCCTAGACACCCCCCACTGGACACCCCCCACTGAACACCCCCCAAACACCCCCCCACTGGACCCCCCCCCCCCGGACCCCCCCCCCCCAGACACCCTCTAGACACTCCCCCCCCCCTTGGACACCCCCTCCCCCCTAGACACCCCCTGGACCCCCCCCCCCCCCCCAGAACACCCCTTGGACACCCCCATGCATGCATATAAGTGAAAACATACATATTAAGAAAAGTCAAGAAGAAAAAAAGAAAAATTAAAACTATAAACTGATATAATGTATAAAATATTTTTTATAAAAAAAAATATAATGGTATAGGATTCAAAAGTGCATACCTGGGGATCAACTATCCAACCATGATATAGAGAAATGTCCAGAAGATCAAATATTTCACACTCAGGAGTAAACTCAAAATCATCAATTATATAATCATGGTGTATGCCAAGTCAATTTGATTAAAAACACAACAAATGGTTACTAATGTATTGAAAAAAAATGGTATAAAATTACCATTACCTCATGAATTTTATATTCATGTCAATCCCGGTTGCAAGTCATGGAAGAAAATCAATTCCATCAGCTATGTTTTGTTGTTGGTTCTCTGCATAGCATGCATCCTTATCCTTCATACTAATACAAGTCATAAAAATCACCAAATGATCGAAAAGGAAAATCTATTAGGAATCCAAAAATAGGGAAATCACTTTGACATTACTATTTGAATTGATTAATAATTCTATAACCAGGGAGATAGATTTTTCCTATTACACCTCCACTATTTTGGAGTTCAAGTTCAAGTTGTTTCTCATTGATAGAACTTTGCCTATCACAAATCACAGGAAAGTAATTAAAATGTAGAAACAGTAACATTTTCATCATATGCAAGACCAGACCAACTCTATAGTGATATATTTATTTATATATTCTTCGAGATTAATATAATATGTTTGATCAGATTCCAATTCAAGAACAAAAGTGTGGTTAATCAGGTGGAAAACTATCATATCTTATTGGAGGGAAACATGATAATTTAAAAAATAAATTAATCATGCAATTAAAAAGATATTGAAAATTAGAAGAGAAATCAAGATCCCTAAAAATGGATAAAGTGGGAGAGGAGGGGTTTACAGATTGTGATTAGACACCCACTAGACACCCCCCCCCCCCGAACACCCCTCCCCTAGACACCCAACCCCTAGACATCCCCCTTGGACACCCCCCCCCCCCTCGGACACCCCCTCCCCCCTAGACACCCCCTTGGACACCCCCCCCTCGAACACCCCCATGGAAACCCCCCTTAACACCCCCCTTGGACACCCCCCCCTCCCCCTCAACACCCCCCCTAGACACCCCCTCCCCACTAGATACCCCCCTGGACACCCTCCCCCCCCCCCCGGACATCCCCCCCAGGACACCCCCCCCCCCACTGGACACCCCCCCCACTGGACACCCCCCCACCCCCGTGGACACCCCCCTAGACACCCCCTCCCTCTAGATACCCCCCCTAACACCCCCTCCCCCACTAGACACCCCCCCTGGACACCCCCCTCCCCCTAGACACACCTTCCCCCTAGACACCCCCCAGACACCCCCCCCCCTTTGTACACCCCCTAGACACCCCCCCTACCAGACACCCCCTGGACACCCACATGCATGCGTATACGTGAAAATGTGCATATTAAGAAAAGGAAAGAAGAAAACGGAAAACAAAAAACTTTAAACTAAGAGAATATATAAAATATTTTTTCTAAAAAAATATAAAGGTACATGATTCAAAAGTGCATACTTGGGGATCAACTATCCAAGCATAATACAAAGAAATGACCATAAGATTGAATATTTCACACTCAGGAGTAAACTTGAAATCATCAATTCTGCAATAATAGTGTATGACAAGTCAATTTGATTAAAAACACAACAAATGGTACTAAAGTATTCAAAAAAATGGTATAAAATAACCATTACCTCCTAAATTTTATATTCACATCAATCCCAGTTGCAAGTCGTGGAAGCCAATCAATTGAAACTGCTATATTTTGTTGTTGGTTCTCTATATAGCATTCATCCCTATCCTTTATATCAATACAAGTCATCAAAATAAAAAAATTCTCGAAAAGGAAAAGCCATCAGGAATCCAAAAAACAATGAAATTACTTTGACATTACTGTTAGAATCGGTTAAGCGTTCTACAACTAGGGAGAGAAATTTTTTCTGTGACACCTCCATTGTGTCAGAGTTAAAATTCAAGTTGTTTATCAATAGTAGAACATTTCCTATCACAAATCACAAGAAATTAATTAAAATGAATAAGTGGTAAAATTTTCATTATACGCAAGACCATGACAACTCGGTAGTGATATATTTATTTGCATATTCTTCAAGGTTAATATAATACGTTTGATTAGAGTACAATTCAAGAATAAAATCATGGTAATCAGGTGGAAAACTACCATATCTGATGGTAGGAAAACAAGATAATTTCAAAAATAAAGTAATAACACAATTAAGAATATAATATAAATTAGAAGATAAATCAAGATCCCTGTACACCCCTATACACCCCCTCCCTCCTGGACACCCCTCCCCCCTCCCTTTTGGACACCTTCCCCCTTCTTGGACCCCCTCCCCCGGACACCCCCTCCCTCCTGGACACCCCCTCGAACACCCCCCCCCCCTCCCTCCTAGATAGCCACCTGAACACCCCCCCCCCATCCTGGACATCCCCCTCCCCCTACACCCCTACCCCACTCCCTACCCCCTACACACTGCCCCCCAACCCCCTTCACCCCCCCCCCCCGGACACCACCCTCTTGTACAGCCTCCCTCCCCCTACACACCCACAACCCCTACCCCCCTCCCTACCCCATGCCCTCCCTCCCTCTAGGACACCCCTCCCCCTCCCTCCTAGACACCTTCCTTTTTGGACACCCCACCCCCGGACACCCCCTCCCTCCTGAACACCCCCCCTTGGACACCCCCCCCCCTCCTTCTGAATACCCCCCCTCCCGACCCCCCCCCCTCCTAGACCTCCCCCTCTCCCTGCCCCCCTCCCTTGCCCTTACACGCTTCCCCCCCAGCCCCCTTCACCCCCTGGACACCCCCCTCCTGAACAACCCCCCACCCCCTGCACCCCCACAACCCCTACCCCTCTCCCTACCCCTACCCCCCTCCCCTCCCCTCCCCTTCACCCCCAGTTCCCTTAACCAACCCCTAGACATCCCCTACCCTCCCCCCTCTGCACCCCCACACCCCCTGCACAATCCCCCCATCCCCCTTCACCCCCCCTGGACACCCCTTGGACATCCCCCCTCCCTCTGCACCCCCTGCCCCCTTCACACTACCCCCCATTCACCTTAACCCCCCCCCCCCCCGGACCCCCCCAGACCCCCCCTCCTGGACACCCCCCCTGGACCCCCTCCCCCTTCACCCCCCCTGGACACCCCTTGGACATCCCCCCTCCCTCTGCACCCCCTGCCCCCTTCACACTACCCCCCATTCACCTTAACCCCCCCCCCCCCAGACCCCCCCTCCTGGACACCCCTCCCCCCTGGACCCCCCCCCCCCCCTCCCCCCTAGACACCCCCTCTGCACCCCCACACCCCCTTCCCCCCTCCTTTCCCCCTACCCCCCCCCCCTCCTTCACCCCCACTACCCCCTGCACACTGCCCCCCCCCCCCCCCACCCTCCCTTCTGGACACCCCCCACACACACACACCCCCACACCCCCTCCCCCCTACACACTCCCCCCCCCCCTCACCCCCAGAACCCCCTACACACTCCCCCCCCACCCCATTCACCCCAACTAGCCCACAAACCTTCACCCCCCACCCACCTACACCCACACTCCCCCCCCCACCTGCACCCCTCTATATAGTAATCATTATAAGAAAAATCCTATTGAAATTACATTAATGAATAGAAAGGTAATACAAATGTATAAGGGGAAAAATAATTTCCCTAACATAAAGGAAATGGAGGCCTGAACCTAAGAACTACTATTAAGAAAATATAAGTGTAGAGATTGGCTCAAGTTACCAAGATCTGACCACCAAACATGTTCAATACCACCATGAACAGCTGAGCTCCACTAATACCAGGTTCACTAAATTCAAATCCAATCTTTCTACCATCTGTAAAAGACATAAAATGTATAGGAAAATACCATGTAGGTATGTGTATATATATACCCCATACAACAACCAAATAAGGAAGAGGGAAGCAACAAAATAAAATGGTTGGCTCAACCCATAAGGTAAGATGGTAATAAAACCCAATTCCAATAGTTATCCAACACATAAAATCCAATGCCTAAATGATAACAATAATATATCATGAATCCCATCACTAAGACTTACTCAACCCTCTCATAAATAATCACACATATCTCTTAATGTCTTACAAACCTCATATTAAGACACATATAATGGAATTACCCTAAAAAGAAACATTTGGCCCTCTCTTCTTCCCTCAAACTTCTCTCTACCCAACCCAAAACTGAAGGACATCGTTCTAGGGGAGGAAAATGGATTGAAAAGTAATGAATACTATCAAGTGACTAATAAAAACTCTTAATATCACATAAATATGATAATTATACCTCATCTAAAATAACCTTTTTAAAAGTTAATGAAGGAACTGTCATTCTAAGCATGAACCAGCCCTCAAATTCATCTCAAGAGAACGAGCCTTAGAAAAACATTTCCATGTTATTGAAACTATAGTTCCTGTATTTATTTTAATTTACATTAAATTACCATCATTAAATTAATTCTTATTACACATATGATTAAACATAATATCATCAACGCAACATTGAATCATATATTCAATGAAAAATAACTGAATATAGTATAATGAAGAATCTAGTTAAAATGTCATATTTCCATACACTTCATCGTCATTATGGATTTTAGTTCTTCAATTATTTTTAAAAAATACTTTCCATTTCCCATAGGATAAAACATAGTATTGGTAGTATATATATTCATCATTTTATTATAATATATTGGTATAAGGATATCATGATTTTAAAGAAAAATTTAAATTAAGAAAACATTATAACAATAAAGGAATGATAAAACTAATAATGTGGAATTAAAAAGAATCATAAACATACAACATCCATTACCCTCAAACCAAACTCACAACACCAAACCCAAGATAAGTTAGTTATACATGGAATATAAAAAAGAATAAAAATAATACCATCCCCCATACCAAAACAAAAATATTAGGCCCCAAAGAATATTATGGTAATATAAATGAATAAATTAAATAGAAACCCCTCCCCTCATAATAAACCATATCCAATGAGCTTGAGATAACAGTGTGATATTACCATTTCATAAGAAATTTTAGAAGCTAGGTGAAGTGGTAGATTACCAAAGGTTAAAGTGGAATAAGAATTCATGTATTATAAGGTTTAATGGGAGGATTCCAATCTAAGAATCATTGTTATCTGAGACATTTTCCTCTTTTAAAAATTCATTCAATTCATTTTTAATTTCTATTTAACCAACAATGATGATTTTTGTCAGATCACAATGAAAATACAACTTTGAATTTGGGTTAGAGATTCTAAGTTTGTATGATAACATATGTGACATCTCAAATCATGGAGGTTTCTATAACATTTATGGAAATGATATTCATGTGGGAATTAGAGAAGAGAAAATCTGAAAAATGAAAGATTATGTTCTAAGAATTCATGAGGGGAGAATTTTGAGAAGTAGAAATGATACACTATAGTATCAAAGAAGAATTAATATGAATAACCATGTGAGTTTTATATGATAGGAATAAGAATAAGATCATCATATTGAGTCTATGTTTAATATCATATACTCATATATGATTATTCTACTAAAGGAGTGCTTTGTTCTAGTTTATATGATGATCCATGTAACATTGAAAAAATATGAAAATATAAAGGTGAGTTGAACCAAAACCTTTGATGCATTCTTAAATCATCTTAATGATTTTGATGAACACATTAAATTTTTTGGGAATATATTTTTGACACCAAGATACTGAAATGAATAATGAGGAGACTTCAATGATGGTTTAATCCCAAAGTGACTATACTTGAAGACAAGGATCCAAATTTTTTATTTCTTTATATACCTCAAAGCACACATGTCAAATATAAAATAGGAAATGATGATAATGATACCATAGCAAATAAAAAATCATAGGAATTTTTATTCAAGGAAATTGATACATTCTTTATTAAATTTGTTCTAGAAGAAGATGAGGAAAAATATGTGATATAATTTTTTCCAAAAACCCGAAGAGGGGAAGATGAAAATTTTAAGGTAATATTCCATTTGATTGTTTCTGATGTTTCAAGGCAGTTCACCTCATTTATAAGTGTTTTAAAAACCTTCAAGATGATTATGATGAGGTGTTCATGAATATTTTTTATTAAAAGTGATAAAACCAGGAGATAACCGAAATGAAAATTCAACAGGAAGAAAAATATTTTGTCTCATGAATATGGAAGTTAAGATGAGTCTAAAGTGGAATAAGTTGATAATTGTAGGTACCGTGGTTAAGATTCATTATTGAATTTTATCGATATAACATTAATTGACAATAGTGACAGTAATAACAATGATTTATTGGGGTGAGTTGATCTGAAAGTGTTGTTTGAGGTATCCCTTGAATAACATCACAAATAGAAGGATAAAACCATGAAATAAAATATATTATTTCCTAACCCAAATATCTATATACAACAATAAGAAGTTTATAAATCAGAAATGATATCATAGATTAAAAATTTGAAAAATGGAATTTTTGGTAACTTAGAAAAGGAGTGGATCTTAATCTCAATGTGGAGGATTGAGCATGAATCAATGATGGTTTGGACAATAATGTAAAATAATAGGTTAGGAGTGATGAAGAACATTATGTAGAAGTCAGGTTTTGGTGGTTTAAGTGTAATAAGTGACAATGAATCTGTACACCTGACATGAAATTTGGTTACTCAAAGAAACAAGTTCTAGTTAAAGAAAAATATATCCCATGAGTTTTTGCTAAAGTGAGTATTTCCATTCCAAAGGTGTGTCACCATAATAACAAAGGGAAATATAATAAGTAATGTGATAAAATGGAGTATAAAAATACACCTCATGCTAGAAAATGGGCCTAAAATATCTAGAGTAAAGCAAAATTGGGATAATCTTAATATCCTAAATATAAAGAGTTTAGAAATGGGATAATGACACAAAATACTAGGTGTTTTTATTGTAAAAAAATTACACAAATACAATATGATTTCTACATGTATAATGATTTTTTAGAGAGAAATAAAACCAAAAAATAGGCAATATTTTTTCCATCATAGTCTTATTATTTTAACGATTATTGTTTTTGGTGTGATGGATATAGATACAAGAATGCCTATTATTCCATTAGGGTACAACTAGAGGTGACTCCTGATACCCATAAATGAGGATATCAGTAGATTAAAACATCTTCTAACACATATAAAAAAATTATTTTTTCATGATGAAAGGGAGTGTTCTGAAAAACAAATATCCTCATAAGTATCAAACATCAGAATAAGTTCCTCAATGGTCATAGAATAAGATGAAATAGTATCATAAGGAAAATGTATCTAATATTTCTTTGAATGATATATACATTCCCAATTTTTGGTTTTTGGATAGAAGATGTACCTCATGCAAGACCTGGAATAAAAATCTTATTACAGATATCAAATATGATAAAGGTGGGTTGGTTCTGTTTTCCAGTGATGAATAAATCATGATCATTTGGTCTAAAGAGGCCAAATTTAGTGTAATGGATCTTTGGAAGACAATATTGTGATTTAAATCGTGATTGTTTAGCCTATAGTGATCTATTTTGACAACAAGAGTGTAATTGAAATCATAAATAAACCAATAAAATACCGTGGATGGTGGCGATGATTGGAAGCGTTGGGGAGGAGGGTGTCACGGTGACATAGGTTGTCGGGTAGGAGGGCACCATAGTGAGAGAGGTCTTCAGGGAGGAGGGTTCCGCTGTGAGAGAGTTCGTCGAGGAGGATGGCACCACTATGAGAGAGGTTGTTGGGGAGGAGGGTGCCGCTGTGAGAGAGGTTGTTAGGGAGAAGGAGAGGTCTTCAGGGAGTAGGATAATTCATCAAGGAGGAGGAGAGATTGTTAGGGAGGAGGGTTGTGCGGTGATAGGGTTGCTGGTCGAGGGAGGAGGAGGATCCCGATATAGATTGGGAGAAAAAATTTACAGTTGTGATATACCCAAGAAGGTTTAATTAAATCATGGAAATAAAAAAGATATATCCACAGACCTATAAAACTGTGGCTATAGCCTAAATTTCTAGTAGTGGGTTTCTTACCACCTAACCCTAACCCCATAGTTAGAGTGGGTTCACAACATCTTCCACGTGTCATAGTTGAGGAGATACGTGCATGACCCTATACACGTCATCGACTGAGGTGAGATGGACATCAAGGATGGATCCACCTTTATAGAGCACCTGGTAGTGATCGAGGATTGGAAAGAGAGTACCCTTTGTGGATGGAACATCCCTCTGGTTTGTGTGTTGTGGCAGAATGGAAACATGCAGGAGAGTTCCTAAGAGCGGGAGATCCAATTGTGAGCTTAGTATCCTAAGTTATTTTCCTAGTTTTTCTTTTTAGGGATGAAAATATTGAAAGAGGTAATGATTTAGAGATCCATTTTTTACCTTGTAAGAATTTGAAATATTTTTATTTATATTTCCAAAGCTAAGAGTGGAGACAGTGTGCGATTCTGAGGCCCGGTGTACCCAGAATTAATTTTATAAAAATATTAAATATATTTTATATTTAACACACATAGCTTCTTAATAAAATGGGATAACTCCTAAATAATTGATCAGATCATAAATATGATACCATGGTTGAGTCTGGAACATGGTTTTTACCCTAGGCGCAACATAAAATGAGTTGTTGTGGGATATTCGGACCCCTTTCTCATTGATGGTGTGTTAAGTGGATTTATTTAATTATTTAATAAATTAAATAATTAATTTAACCTAAAATAAAGTGTTTATAAATATATCATTATTTAATTTTGCCCAAGGTTGGTCTCATAACCCTAGAATTTCTAGTGAGCTATCTCATGCTCCTTCCATTAGTGAATCGAACCTGAACGATGATGAAACTCCGGAATCAAGAAGATAAGAATGCAACAAACACAATAGCTCCTCTAAAACTATTGGTGGATGATTTCTTCATAAATGATCAATCTGAAATTTATTTAGGACTCATCATTTTATTTTATTTTTATGTTCTTTGATTAAATGATTGAGCAGATCCACTCTTGTTCTTGGACCTGCGCCACCTGTGGCCTTTACATGAGCCTATGTACTGGATTTAAGTTGTTTAATCAATGTTTTATAACATTGGTATGCCCATTATTTATCATTGGACAATAACTCTTGTATAATGATGTTTAAACCTTGGTTTTTGGTGCTTTCATCCCTAATTTATTTGCATTCTTCACTGGTTAGATCCCTGCGGTCCCATCTTGACTTTGTTGGGCGGTGCCGAGCTCGATTGGGCCCCCATATTCACAGCAGATCGATAGAACAACAATAGATCAAGAAACAAGGTATAGATATGTGATCATTGTGAGGTGAGTATGATCAATCTGGTTCTTAGACATCAATATCTTTACGAACAGAGGTGCGGCGACATGTGGAACGTGTGGAAAACCCTCCTGATGAACCGGAGCTGATATATGGCGAACAATGGCTGGTAAGAATGAATCACATTTAGATCCATGAGTTTCAGGAGGAATCAAGGTGGAATATATGGTGGTGTGTCCTAATTTGTGGTATGAAGACCGGATCTAGAGATCTGGGATTTCTATCAAAATTTAGACGACACATCATGTTCAAGGATGAACACACGCCGTGTAGCCTTTTAGTAGAGGTGACTGGGGTTTTGGAAACCCATAAAGATGGAAAAATTTGTACATGTACAACACACCATTTACCACCTTCCTGTGTGGGTAAGTTTTGTGGTGGGTCACACGGTTAAGCATACGGACATGGGGTCCAGTACACGAACACGGTGAGCAACACACGGACCGTCTCGAGGTAGTTTGGACATTCCATGTGGTCCACATGCACGGAATTTACTCCTACATGGTCAGGAATCATGTTCCAGCCTAGGACATGGCTAATCTATGAAGTAGTACCACACACTGTGTGGTTCCCCTCACTCTCTATGTACCCCTTGATATCCTCTGATCAAACTTCAAACTTTTGTATATCCTTCCTTTGAACTTGGATTTTGGCCCATGAGTAGCCTATCCTGAGTGTTTTTCCATGTAAAATGTGATGGTGCTCTCAGTTGTGTATTTTGAGATATGATATTAAATATTCTAGGAATGAAACCTTTTGAGGTGACCATGATGATGATAGTGATTGGGTAGGATCACTTGATGCTTACTACTAAGTGGAACCCTCTATCTGGGTTGGGAATGGGTCCTCAATGGATTATAGAGTGGGACCATCCATCTAGGATAGAAATTTTTCCTCTATAGACTCCTGAGTGGAACCCTCTAGTTGGGATGGGCATGGGTCCTTGATGACTATTAGAGTGGAACCCTCCAATTGGTCTGGGCAAGGGTCCTCGACTTCCCGAGTGGAACCCTCATGTGGTATCAGGGCATGGGTCCTCATTGACTTGGAGTATAACCCTCCATCTAGGTTGGGCATGAGTTATCCATTGACTATCAGAGTGGAACCCTCCAGTTGGGCTGGGCATGGGTCCTCTATCAACTATCAGATTGTAACCCTCCTATTATACCAGGTCATGGGTCCTCCACTTAGAATTTTTGGCCCCTCGATTATGCATCACAATTATGAGATGTTGTTTGATGTAGCATCGTACTCATGAGGAAGAGGAATGATTTTCCCAATGAGACGCATTTTTGTGATGTGACCTAAAACCATGCAATACATTCATTGTCACCAAAATAGGATAGTATCAAGGTGTGGTGATTGAGTTCCATATACTTGTGTGTTCAGGGTAGATGTGTGGGATGCTGTGAATAATTGATGGATATTTGGAATTATTGGAAACTATTATTCTTGGGATAATCTATGAGATAGATATCCCCTTAATCTTTTATTTGGGATTCTTTGTATGAGAATATATATCTCCTTTTACCATATCCACTCCTTGTATTTTGTTTCTATCCTTCTAAGATAGGTGAAGGTGCGTGGGGTATGCCATGTTCTTTTTGTGTCTAGCTTCTCATGATTGTATGATTATACTCTCCTTCTATAGGTTTCAAAGTCTTGATGGGTAGTTCATCTACTCATTTTTTTATCCCTTTATGCTTGGATGAGCTTAATTTCACTCTTTTTGGGTTGATATGTACTCTTTAATTGTACCTTGTGTGTCTACTATCTTTCTCTTCTATTGTATCTCTTATTTCTTCCCCTTTAGCTTTCGGGGCTTCCTACTAGTTATGTTTATACTCACCCCTACATGGGATTTTCTCGCACATGTCATGTATTATACAGATGATGCATAGATTAACCATTACTATATAGGATATTAGGGATACTGGGTTCTTGGACCATATACGGTGGTCATAGCTTGGGATTTAGGAGCGATCCTCTCTTTTAATTGCTTACTTTTCTAGTTTTCTGTCAGGTTTGGATGCATTTTGGTTGGGCATGTATTTTTTCCCTTTACTTTTCAGTTTACACTACCATACTTTTTTACTTTATAGAGTTTCATACATTTTTGGTTTAATTTATATCATTTTTTCATCTTTTCTTATTTCCCTCTGCACTTTTTCATTGAGTTGATTGTGTGTGTACAGGTTCTTAGGCAAATGCCTCCCTGAGTTAGTTGTGCCTTCGGTGCTTGTCACCACCCCCTAGAATATAGAGGTGTGCTTGGGGTTTTTTCATCTTGATCCTCAGAATGGGTTGGTTTGTGACCTAGAATCATCTACTAAATATCCTTTTTTGCATAAACAAAACATTTAAAAAAACATGGCTTCTTTTCATGCTCAATATTCACATTTTTCCCTTGTTCTCATCCTTCTATATTCTCACTTAAATCCTGTGAAAAATATTTTAAAACTTGGTGTGAGAAAAAAAGATCAGTAAGGGATATAAATTAAGAAAAAATGTTAGTCTAATGAAAATCTATAAAATCATTTTCATAAAAACATGCCTTTCTATTCAGAAAAAGGAATAATCTTTTCAAAAATATCAATATCTTACCTTTTAAAAATCAATAAATTTTCATAAATAATCATTAGAAAGAATATAAAATAATAGTAGGTAACTTAATCAATAATTTTCTATATCATTATTACAAATATTTTGTCTCTCTCTTCTATAAAGGGAGTAACCATCGTATTTATATTTGTAATAATCACCACAACATTATTCCTAAAATATCTTAGGAGAAACCTAACCGATTAAATCCACCCTTTAATCAATGAATTGGAGATATATAATGGGATCACCCTCCCTCGGTTTATCAATAAATCCCCATACTCATAAATAATTCCCAATAACCATAACATAATAATAACACGTAAATCTTGCATAAAAACATTCTTTTTGAAAAATTAACTTTAAAAGAGAAAAAGAAAGTCCTTTATAAATATCATATCAATGAAGTGAGCATTAATATAATAAATATATTGTGTGTATTCACTATAAATTAACATAAAACAAGTTTAAATACATCATAATATATTCAAAAGTCATTTAAAATATAATATTAGCATGATATAATCAAGAATTTGAAGTTTAACCCAAAGAATGGAAATTGGATTAAGAATTCCCATACCATATGTTCGACTTTCTTCAAAAGTGATCAAACCTCCTGTATAATGGTTTAAAGAATTTTATTAATTAATTAAATAATTAGATTAATATTTATAATACCTTATGTGGTGATTTTATAACACCTTATAACCCATTCATTAAAAATATTTCATTATTTTTATGGTTTCATGTGTGTTTGTTTCATGGTTTCATGATCGACTCATTTGTGTATAATTATGAATGTTCTTGTGAAATGGAACTACAACCCCAGAATTGGAATTAAATTGTATTAATTAAATTACATAATTATTAATGGTTCCATATATCATTTTTATTTCTTACATGAGGAATATTTATTAGATAAAACGTTAATGATTAATGTTTAGTTTATTTTGGCGGTTTTTTCGAACATCACAAACTAGTTTCATATTATTTAATATTATGTATGTATATTAGTTAAATAACCTTAGATAGGTTATAATATACCTATTTAAATCTTATTTAACCTTAATTATGCTTTCATGACCATCCATGAAGGTGGTAAAGGTAAATGAAAAATCATTAATCATGGAGACGGTAAGCCAACATAATTTGAACAATAGTTTCATTTATTTGAATAAGAGGAGATGATAAATGAAATGGATATGATATATTACATTAGAAACATAAAAATCCAGTATATACATGAGCCTGGACTTATAATTACTTTATAGATGAAGTAGGTGAAGAAAAAGTAGAAGAGAAAATAAATTAAGAGAGGTACTTTGAGAAAATTACCTTTTGAATATCACCTCCTTGAGAGACCCTTGCGGACCATGGGTTTGACCTTTTGGTAATAATATCAGCACATGGACGTGGTAAGATTAATGAGGAGATTTTAAGGTAGATATTTTAGGATATTCAAGGCTTTTGAGCCGAAATTTTGTGGTGAGGGGTGGTATTTATACTTGAGGAGAGGTGGGTTTAAGTTATTAAAATAATGATTATTTTATATTTAAATCCAACCACATTGAGGTGGAATTAATTTCAAAAAAAAATATTGTTAATTAATTTTGTTTAGGATGTTTAGGTTCAATAAATAACTCATAAAATCATTAAATATTTTATTTTTTAGGTATATTAAGCTTTTACCTTTTAACTTTAACTCTTGTCCCTATTTTACTTATATTGTGGTAAATAATTTTTTTTACCACGGAAATTTTTTTATACCTAAAAATGAAATTGAAATTAAAAACTAATTTGGACCATTTTATTCCAAATATTAAATCTATTTTACCAAATTTAATTCACATAATTTTGAAAATTACATTTAAAATTAATCCTATTGACACAACGAAAAAGTGGGGTTTTAAAGTGAAAGGTTCAAAAGTTCTAAATGTTTTTATATCCAATTTCAATGTAAAATTTATTCCAATTACCTAAATTGGATTTATTGATGTATAATTTAACTAATTATACATTAAAACAAATTTCAATTATAATTTAACTATATGAATAAATTATATGAAAAAGAAGTTTTCAATTAAAATGCAGTAGTTTTCATCATTCATCAAAAAATGAAACTTGTCTAAAAAAAATCCGAAAATTTATCCTAAGATAATTTTGATTTCCCAATTTAAAAAATGAAGTTTATTTTTTCATATAATATTTCTAAAAGTTTCAAAATTTATTTTTAAATGAGGTATTTTGTTAAAGGAGGAAAATTTTCCTTTTAGAAAAATATAACATTTTATGCTTAAAATTGAATTTATTATTATCTTAATACTATATAACTCATTAGATGAATTTAACATAATTTACTTAAATATATAACATATAAATTTCATTAATATATTTCAATAAAATTAATTAATTTAATTTAATAATACTTATAAATTCGAAAACAAAATATTCTATTGGTACATGGGTTGTTACACAAGCTACACCATATATCCTATTTTTCAAGAGAGTGACTATAGAGCATCCCATTACACCATGGTGAATTTAAAAAGATCCTATGCTACAGCATAACCATTACACCATAGGGGTGTCAAAATTAGAAAAACCACCCAAAATCATTCCCCTAGACCTTGCGCCACAGCCAGACTCTCTACACTACAGAGCTAGACTAGGATACATCATAGCCTTGCTCCATGAAAAAACCATGATGAAAATGGAAGTGGATCATAATTTCCATTATCGACCCCTATTTTGTAGATGGTTTACTCCATGTTGTAGCCACCACTCTTACAGCACAACACAGATCTCCAGGACACAGAAGTGTTATTTTTACCTACCTCTTCTAAATAGCTTTTAGAAAATCATCCCCTAAATCAAACATAAAGACACAAGGCATAAAACGATAGTGTAACTCAAGATGGTCTTGCTATATTCTCCCCACCATTGATGTTTCTGCCCTCAAAAAGTTGAAAATCAATGTTTATTTGGAAGAGCTCGAGCCACTACTCCAAAATTTCTTTTTCACACTCCCATGTTTCTTCCTAAATCGGATCATACTACCATAAAACCTATACTAAACTGATGATTTTACCATGAAATATGTTCTCTTGAATATCCACAATCTATATCGATACATAAACCAATTTAGCATCTGATTCAATATCAACATGGTCCCATCAAATCACATAGTCAAGATTAGTTTGGTACTTCTTACACTGAGATACAAGAAACTTGTTATGTATGGAACTAAACCTTGGTGGTAAATAAAAAAGATAAGTCACATCACCCACCCATTAAAGTATCTCCATAAGATCTTTGAAAACTCTGAGCAGTCTCTATTCTCTTCCTGGTCATCTAAATCTTCTCTATCATCTTATGCACTAGGTTGGGTTTGATAAGTGAAGACTCATCAGTTTCCACCCAAAAATTGGATAACAATAAAGAAAATCATACAATGATTTTAATGGATCCATATATATAAAATATTGATAACAATTATTGTATGATAACTCTACTAATGGTATGTACTTCTCCCATGAGCCTCCAAAATCAATGAAACAAGCTATCAACATGACTTCTAATTTTTGTATTGTCCTTTCATAATCTCCATCCATTTGAGGATGATAAGTTATGCTCATAGTCAACTAGGTTCCATAAACTTAGTGCAAGGACTTCTAAAACCAAGATGTAAACCTAGGTTCCCTGTCAAACACAATTGAAATAGGAATTTCATGCATCTTTACAACATCCTAAATGTAAAGTAAAAAAATATTCCACAAATTTATATTCATGAATAGGGATGAAGTGATCTGAATTTGTGATTTGATCTATAAACCAATATTTCATTGTGTTTATGAAATGTTCTTGGTAACAAAATACATAGATATTTGATCCCATTTCGATATAAGAATTATTAAAGAGTGTAACATTCCTGATGGTAGTTGTTATTATGCCTTGACTTTCTAGCATGTGAGGCATCTTGAAAAAAACTTTTCCACTCTCCACTTCATTCCATTTCACTATAACTATTCTATCAACACTTTATATGTCTTATAGATTCTAGGATTAATGGCCCATCTCAAATAGTGGTAAGTATAAAGAATTCATTTCTGATAATCCAAAGATACCATGATCTAATCTCTAAAACATATCATAGATCTTTTATCTAGCGTTCATCCCTCAATGGCCTCCCCACCATTGAGTTTTGAAATCATGGTTAAACATTCTATGTAAAGACCCGTAAAATTCAAGGGAAATTTTTTCTTAATTTTCTTTAGAATTTTACAAGAGCCAGGTTTCAGACGGCACCTGATTCCGAGGCCCGGAGTGCCCAGAATTAATTTCCGAAGTTTGGCTCGGGTACGTTCAGTGAACGAACGAGCGGGTTTTTCTAACTTTTGATACGGTGCTCGGAATTGAAATCCGAGGGCACCGATGAACTCGCAGCGCCGATATTCTCTTAAAGAGACCTTTTCGGGAGTTCCGTTTGTTTCGGGTTGAAAGTTAGTTTTTGGGAGATTTATAAAAAAGTTGAATAAAAAGTGTGAATTCTTTTTATTTTACTTTTTGTAGGTTAACTCCTCTCAAAGGGAGTTAGGGGTGGGACCCACACCCACTTAACCTCCCTTGAGAGGATTAAGTGTGGTGGGGCCCACACGAAACCTAAACCTCTCATCTTCCCTCAAACTCCCTTAACTCCTCTTTAATTAACATGACAACTAGTTAATAAATGTGGAGTTATCTTTTTTTTTTTTTGAATTTCAAACCTTTGAAATTCTTTTTGTGAATAAAATAAGACTTTGTCTTATTTTGTTGGGTTAGAACTCTTAGCCATCTTGGAGTGGTTGAGAGCTTTTCTTTCTTCTTCAACCTTGACGAAGAACACGAAGAACGTCGTTCTTCAACGAAGAACTTCTTCGCCGAAGAACACGGTCTTTCCGCGACGCCATATCCGCGACGTGACGTTCTTCTTCTGCATCATCTTTTCCGCGACGAACGCCATCGACAACGACTCTTCCTCCTACGTCAAAGGAATCGACACCGATATTCCACGACTCCGTCAACGTGCGACTATCGAGGTAGGGGTTCTTGAGTTCGTTGTTTCCTTTTTATTTGACTTTCCTCAAGACTTGACGTAGAACGCTCAAGTTCCGACGAAGAACGCCGCTCCGCTCTTCTTCGTCTTCGGTGTCAACGAGGGAGAACACCGCACCTTCCTCGGACAACCTTCGTCGGCGTACAAGGATTCGCCAACGACGTGCTTCTTCGGACGTGCCTCTTCGTCGTTGAATTTGACGAACGACGACCGTGTCGCCCGACCTCCGCGACGTCGTCTTCCGCGGAACGTAGAACAATCTTCGAACCTTATACCAAGGTAGGGGTTGTTGTTTCATTATTTATTTATTCCATTTCTTGAACGTGGATCTCGCATGTCTAACTTGAGGCTTGAATGTTTAAGTTGAGTTATTTATTTAACGTGAGGGGGGGGTCGGACCGCATGAACACGGCCGAACCCCCTCCATCGTTCATGTTGATTATTCTTGCGTGAGGAAGCAAGTGGCGTGGTGCCGTCGCACCATGCGGTTGATCGTGCAAATATTTTACGCGGCGCCGTCGCGCTACGTCGAGGAAGAATCTTCAAGAACGCGACGTCGTCGCGCCGCGTTGAAAAGAATCATGGCACGGCGAAAGGGGCGCGGTGCCGTCGCACCGCGCCGGACGACGAACACCGCGGCCGGTTCCGGGCCGCGGCGGAACGAGGAGACCGCGGCCGGATCCGGGCCGCGGCGGAATGTGAAGACCGGCGGTCGGGCCGCCGGCGTCGGAAGTCGAAGGCGGGACCGGAATTTCCGGTCCCGTTGGTAAAAACCGGCCGGCCAGTTGGCCGGCCGGATGACATAAAACCGGGGGAATAAAACCCCCGGCCGGTTCAACAAAACCCCCCTCTTAATGAGGGGGACGGTTCTTTAAAGGAGGGGGGGCAGCAGCCCCCCGGTTCGTTTCCAGCAAGCCCCCCACGTGTGGGGGGCGTTTTAAAATTTTGGGCGCGGCATATAGCCGCGCCGTCCATGAAGAAGCGGGGGCTGAGCCCCCCGCGTGCCACCCTCGTGCGGCGCCAGGCGCTCGCCGCCGCCGCCGCCACCGCGCCGCCCCAGGGGGGGTCGGGCCGGGTCGGCCCGGACCCGGACCCCCCCGTTTCGAACCAGATTTGGTTTTTGGCCCATAACTTGAGCCTCGGACCTCCGAATGACGAACCGTCTGCGGCAACGCGATCCTTGGATCGAGACGGTCGTTTCGGTATATCGCACTCAAGGTTTTGGATTACTTTGAGTTCGGCCGGGTTGGTTCGTTCACGAAACCAACCGGGCCTTCGGAGCGGAAACGCTCATATCTTGAGCCACGAACGTCCGATTGATGCGCCGTCAGTCGCGTTGCGTTCCTCTTAGTGAGACGGATCTTTTGGCATACTCCGCCCGAGGTTTGGACGCAGGTGGAGTACGGTCGGGTTGGTTTTGCCTTAAAAACCAACCGGGCCCCGGAGACGAAAAAGCCAATAACTAACAGACCGGGCGTCCGATTGACGCGCCGTCTGTTTCGTTGACTTCCTCTTGATGAGACGGAACTTTTGACATACTCCGCCCGAGTTTTGGATGCTGTCGGAGTATGGCCGGGTTGGATTGTACCCGAAATCCAACCGGGCCCCTGGAACGGGAAAGCTGATATCTTTCAGACAGGACGTCCGTTTGACGAACCGTCAGCGGCGTTGGTGTTTACGTTTAGTAACGGTCCCTATGAGTATACCCTATGAGTATACCCTATGGGAGTTCGGGGTACTGTTGAGATACGGCCGGGATTGGTTCGCACTCGAAACCAACCGGGCCCCTGGGACGAAAAGGCTAATAACTCACAGACCGGGCGTCCGATCGACGCGCCGTCTGTTGCGTTGAGACCCCTGTGACGAGACGGACTTTTGAGATACTTCTTTGCGGGACTTTGTGATACTTGGAGTATCGACCAGTAGCTCGTGGGGCGGACCCTCCCGGAGACGAGCGTGCAGAGTACGGAGACCGTGTAGCCGGCTGAGACCTGACGACTGCTTGACCGACTCGACTTGGAGTGAGTCGACTAGCCCAGTGGATGGAGCGCCCGGTATTTGGCGGCAGACCCACGGCGGACGGAGCGCCTGGTAGTTGGCAGCAGACCCGCGGTACTCGACAGGAGGAGTACCTCAGTAGGCTATCTGGGTAGCGCCCGGTATTTGGCAGCAGACCCTCAGCGGACGGAGCGCCTGGTAGTTGGCAGCAGACCCGCAGTACTCGACAGGAGGAGTACTTCAGCAGTCTTAGGTTAGTGAGCAGTACCTCGGAGTCGTGACAGGACCACTGTACACTCTAGAGAGGGAGCTCTTCAGCAGTTACGGTTTCGATAATGAAAATCCTGGTTTGAGCTGAGACTTTTGACCTTTGTGTTTCCTCATGATTGAGATGGGTTACTTGATAACTTAGGTATATGTATGGGCATATACCTGGGTAGTGGTTATCCGTTGATCTCATGATCCTTGTGTTTCCTCATGACTGAGATGGGTTACTTGATAACTTAGGTATATGTATGGGCATATACCTAAGTAGAGTTTAACTGTTGAGATCTTCTTGTGTTTATCCTTGTTGGTTTTAGTGAGACCTTGAGGGTCTCGGGGTCCCTACTGAGTATCGTTATACTCACCCCTGCACGGGCTATGCCCGCACCTCGTTGTGTTGGTTGCAGACGACGACCAGTACTGGCAGAGGCCGAGTGTTCGAGGACTGGACGGTACCTGGAGGTGGACTATACGACGAGGCGGTACCCAGAGGCAGACCACTGGGCGGGACATACTCGGAGCAGACGGCGGGACCCGAGGAGCAGAGGAGCTATCTGTACCCACCCTTCAGGTGGGATTTCCAGTGGACAGCTCGGCGTAGCAGCTTTACTTTTCAGTTGTTGTTTTCCCTTTCGAGTTGTACTTTACAGTTGGGCTTGTATTCCGGCCCCTTTTTACTTTCCGCACTTTTAGTTGTACTCTGTTTTTGCTTAGTGTTACTTTCCGCTTGCTAACTCTGTGGTGTTTGTTTACTTTACAAAGGCAATGCCTTCCCTTTTTACCGGGAATTACGCCTTGGTGCTAGTCGCCAGCCCCTGGCCTATGGAAGGCGGGCTTGGGGTAGTCACGGCACGGACCCCGAGGGCGGGTCGTGACAAATTGGTATCAGAGGTGGTCGGTTCTACCGCAGACTCTGATCTTTCTTTCTGTGAAGCAATAGTGTTAAGGGTACCGAGTGTGGTTTTCAGTTCAGGGAGTCCAGTGTTGGTGCGGGCGGCCGACGTATCCATACACTAGGACCCTGACAACTGATTTCCGACTTTGTGCACGAAAACACTGATTGCGTGTGTGTTTTCAAAGGTTTTTCCCCTTAAAACAGCTCAAACCAGGTCAGCTCACCAGGTATAATCGTTTGATCGTGTTACGTTGTTTCTTTCAGGATGGCCCCACGACGGCAGCCAGCTAGGGTTCCGAGAATCGAACGTGACGACAGCCCACCGAGCGACGAGGCCTCGGTGCAGGGCCCTTTGTCAGCAGTGGCACCGGCGGTAGCTCTACCCGCCGAGCCCCCGATGCTTCCAGCAGCAGCCGCTGACGATGCACGTCGCCTCAACGCACTGCATGAGTTTCAGCGCCAGCGACCGCCCAGGTTTCACGGGGAGACGGATCCCCAGGCTGCAGAGGACTGGCTGGAGGCAGTGGTACGAGTGTTTAGGCTAGTGAGGACACCAGCAGACCTCATGGTGATCCTCGCTGCGAGCCTACTACACGCAGCAGCAGGTAGGTGGTGGAGCCACTTGTTTCAGTTTTGCGATGAGATGAACTTCGCATGGGAAGACTTCGAGACCTTCTTCAGGGTGGAGTTTGTGCCAGTATCTCTACACCCCGAGCGTGTACAGGAGATTCTGCCTTTGCCGCGTGTTTTTCGATCAGAAGCTGAGTCATCTGTGGGCAGTAGACAGATGATGCAGAGGTCCAGGAGGACCAGACCAGCAGTTGGGCAATCTCGGGTTTTAGGACCGGTGGTTCAGGGCACCCGGAGTGGGAACAGAGCTAGCCGTGCAAGGAGCAGGTTGTGTTACTCATGCCGCGGAAAGGGTCACCTGGCTCGTGACTGCCCGACCCGCCATGCGGAGGAGCAGCAGACGGTTGAGGAACCACCTAGGCAGAGGCAGAGGTTCGACCGTGGCGGTCCGCAGGGAGGAGGCGGACGAGGCAGAGGAGCTGGCCGAGCAGCAGGTGGTGGACGACGCTTTGAGGCTCTGCCACCACCACCACCAGGAGGTCCACCCCGACCACAGGGAGTAGGTGAACATGCGAGAGCACAGCTTCAGGCAGCTGAAGCTTACGATCATGGAGCTCTGGGAGCAGGTGGACAGGGGAGGAACTAGTGGATACGTCTTTTGTACTTCTAGTTCCATGTTGATGTTGCTTTTGTGTAGCGTCTTGTATTATGAGCTGCAATAATAAAAGACGCATCCTTTGTGATGTTTTCATTCCTGTCCTCTTTTGTGATGTTACTAAGAGGTTCCAGTTGACTGTTGACTTGACCCTCACTTGTGAGACATCTACTGGAGGAGACCAGTTACCACACACTGATGACGACAGTGTGACTCAACCCTTGGAGGCGAGAGTAACGGTTGGATCTCTTAGTAGTAGCGTCGAGGCCTTACGACGTCATCCTTGGTATGGATTAGTATCATCCATGTTAGGATTTACTGTTTTAGGCAAAGAATGTGGTTCATCCAGGGGATGAGACCAGGTTTCTCTTATCGGCAAAGAAGAAATCTTGCAGCTCTTGTGGGACCAGAGATGGTCCGGGCCACGTCAGAGGAGGTCCATGTCATCCAGGAGCGGATGAGGACAGCACAGAGCCGGCAGAAGTCATAGGCTGACAGGAGGCGGAGGCCACTAGAGTTCGAGGATGGTGACCACGTCTTCTTGCGGGTCTCACCTCGACGTGGTATTCGGAGATTTGGCCGAGGCGACAAGTTATCTCCGCGCTTCATCGGACCCTTCCAGGTCCTCAGCAGGGTTGTTGAGGTGGCTTATCGCCTGGCTCTACCACCTCAGTTACACCGGGTGCACGACGTCTTCCACGTGTCTCAGCTGAGGAGATACGTGCACGACCCGACGCACATCTTTGACCATGGGGAGCTTGACGTTGACGATGGGGCGACTTTTACGGAGGTCCCGGTGGAGATAGAGGATCGACAGGAGCGGGTCCTACTTGGGCGATCGATTCCTCTTGTGCGCAACAGATGGCGGCACGAGAATCTCCAGGAGAGCACATGGGAGCGGGAGGCTCAGATGCGTGCTCAGTACCCTCTTTTGTTTCCCTAGTTTTTGATGTATCTTTACGGGGACGTAAAGCCCTGAGGTGGGAGTAATGTAAAGACCCGTAAAATTCAAGGGAAATTTTTTCTTAATTTTCTTTAGAATTTTACAAGAGCGCGGTTTCAGACGGCACCTGATTCCGAGGCCCGGAGTGCCCAGAATTAATTTCCGAAGTTTGGCTCGGGTACGTTCAGTGAACGAATGAGCGGGTTTTTCTAACTTTTGATACGGTGCTCGGAATTGAAATCCGAGGTCACCGATGAACTCGCAGCGCCGATATTCTCTTAAAGAGACCTTTTCAGGAGTTGCGTTTGTTTCGGGTTGAAAGTTAGTTTTTGGGAGATTTATAAAAAAGTTGAATAAAAAGTGTGAATTCTTTTTATTTTACTTTTTGTAGGTTAACTCCTCTCAAAGGGAGTTAGGGGTGGGACCCACACCCACTTAACCTCCCTTGAGAGGATTAAGTGTGGGGGGGCCCACACGAAACCTAAACCTCTCATCTTCCCTCAAACTCCCTTAACTCCTCTTTAATTAACATGACAACTAGTTAATAAATGTGGAGTTATCTTTTTTTTTTTTGAATTTCAAACCTTTGAAATTCTTTTTGTGAATAAAATAAGACTTTGTCTTATTTTGTTGGGTTAGAACTCTTAGCCATCTTGGAGTGGTTGAGAGCTTTTCTTTCTTCTTCAACCTTGACGAAGAACACGAAGAACGCCGTTCTTCAACGAAGAACTTCTTCGCCGAAGAACACGGTCTTTCCGCGACGCCATATCCGCGACGTGACGTTCTTCTTCCGCATCATCTTTTCCGCGACGAACGCCATCGACAACGACTCTTCCTCCGACGTCAAAGGAATCGACACCGATATTCCACGACTCCGTCAACGTGCGACTATCGAGGTAGGGGTTCTTGAGTTCGTTGTTTCCTTTTTATTTGACTTTCCTCAAGACTTGACGTAGAACGCTCAAGTTCCGACGAAGAACACCGCTCCGCTCTTCTTCGTCTTCGGTGTCAACGAGGGAGAACACCGCACCTTCCTCGGACAACCTTCGTCGGCGTACAAGGATTCGCCAACGACGTGCCTCTTCGGACGTGCCTCTTCGTCGTTGAATTTGACGAACGACGACCGCGTCGCCCGACCTCCGCGACGTCGTCTTCCGCGGAACGTAGAACAATCTTCGAACCTTATACCAAGGTAGGGGTTGTTGTTTCATTATTTATTTATTCCATTTCTTGAACGTGGATCTCGCATGTCTAACTTGAGGCTTGAATGTTTAAGTTGAGTTATTTATTTAACGTGAGGGGGGGGGGACCGCATGAACACGGCCGAACCCCCTCCATCGTTCATGTTGATTATTCTTGCGTGAGGAAGCAAGTGGCGTGGTGCCGTCGCACCACGCGGTTGATCGTGCAAATATTTTACGCGGCGCCGTCGCGCTACGTCGAGGAAGAATCTTCAAGAACGCGACGCCGTCGCGCCGCGTTGAAAAGAATCATGGCACGGCGAAAGGGGCGCGGTGCCGTCGCACCGCGCCGGACGACGAACACCGCGGCCGGTTCCGGGCCGCGGCGGAACGAGGAGACCGCGGCCGGATCCGGGCCGCGGCGGAATGTGAAGACCGGCGGCCGGGCCGCCGGCGTCGGAAGTCGAAGGCGGGACCGGAATTTCCGGTCCCGTTGGTAAAAACCGGCCGGCCAGTTGGCCGGCCGGATGACATAAAACCGGGGGAATAAAACCCCCGGCCGGTTCAACAAAACCCCCCTCTTAATGAGGGGGGAGGTTCTTTAAAGGAGGGGGGGGGGGGGGCAGCCCCCTGGTTCGTTTCCAGCAAGCCCCCCACGTGTGGGGGGCGTTTTAAAATTTTGGGCGCGGCATATAGCCGCGCCGTCCATGAAGAAGCGGGGGCTGAGCCCCCCGCGTGCCACCCTCGTGTGGCGCCAGGCGCCCGCCGCCGCGGCCCGCCGCTGCCGCGCCGCCCCAGGGGGGGGTCGGGCCGGGTCGGCCCGGACCTGGACCCCCCCGTTTCGAACCAGATTTGGTTTTTGGCCCATAACTTGAGCCTCGGACCTCCGAATGACGAACCGTCTGCGGAAACGCGATCCTTGGATCGAGACGGTCGTTTCGGTATATCGCACTCAAGGTTTTGGATTACTTTGAGTTCGGCCGGGTTGGTTCGTTCACGAAACCAACCGGGCCTTCGGAGCGGAAACGCTCATATCTTGAGCCACGAACGTCCGATTGACGCGCCGTCAGTCGCGTTGCGTTCCTCTTAGTGAGACGGATCTTTTGGCATACTCCGCCCGAGGTTTGGACGCAGGTGGAGTACGGTCGGGTTGGTTTTGCCTTAAAAACCAACCGGGCCCCGGAGACGAAAAAGCCAATAACTCACAGACCGGGCGTCCGATTGACGCGCCGTCTGTTTCGTTGACTTCCTCTTGATGAGACGGAACTTTTGACATACTCCGCCCGAGTTTTGGATGCTGTTGGAGTATGGCCCGGTTGGATTGTACCCGAAATCTAACCGGGCCCCTGGAACGGGAAAGCTGATATCTTTCAGACAGGACGTCCGTTTGACGAACCGTCAGCGGCGTTGGTGTTTACGTTTAGTAACGGTCCCTATGAGTATACCCTATGGGAGTTCGGGGTACAGTTGAGATACGGCCGGGATTGGTTCGCACTCGAAACCAACCGGGCCCCTGGGACGAAAAGGCTAATAACTCACAGACCGGGCGTCCGATCGACGCGCCGTCTGTTGCGTTGAGACCCCTGTGACGAGACGGACTTTTGAGATACTTCTTTGCGGGACTTTGTGATACTTGGAGTATCGACCAGTAGCTCGTGGAGCGGACCCTCCCGGAGACGAGCGTGCAGAGTACGGAGACCGTGTAGCCGGCTGAGACCTGACGACTGCTTGACCGACTCGACTTGGAGTGAGTCGACTAGCCCAGTGGATGGAGCGCCCGGTATTTGGCGGCAGACCCACGGCGGACGGAGCGCCTGGTAGTTGGCAGCTGACCCGCGGTACTCGACAGGAGGAGTACCTCAGTAGGCTATCTGGGTAGCGCCCGGTATTTGGCAGCAGACCCTCAGCGGATGGAGCGCCTGGTAGTTGGCAGCAGACCCGCAGTACTCGACAGGAGGAGTACTTCAGCAGTCTTAGGTTAGTGAGCAGTACCTCGGAGTCGTGACAGGACCACTGTACACTCTAGAGACGGAGCTCTTCAACAGTTACGGTTTCGATAATGAAAATCCTGGTTTGAGCTGAGACTTTTGACCTTTGTGTTTCCTCATGATTGAGATGGGTTACTTGATAACTTAGGTATATGTATGGGCATATACCTGGGTAGTGGTTATCCGTTGATCTCATGATCCTTGTGTTTCCTCATGACTGAGATGGGTTACTTGATAACTTAGGTATATGTATGGGCATATACCTAAGTAGAGTTTAACTGTTGAGATCTTCTTGTGGTTATCCTTGTTGGTTTTAGTGAGACCTTGAGGGTCTCGGGGTCCCTACTGAGTATCGTTATACTCACCCCTGCACGGGCTATGCATGCACCTCGTTGTGTTGGTTGCAGACGACGGCCAGTACTGGCAGAGGCCGAGTGTTCGAGGACTGGACGGTACCTGGAGGTGGACTATACGACGAGGCGGTACCCAGAGGCAGACCACTGGGCGGGACATACTCGGAGCAGACGACGGGACCCGAGGAGCAGAGGAGCTATCTGTACCCACCCTTCAGGTGGGATTTCCAGTGGACAGCTCGGCGTAGCAGCTTTACTTTTCAGTTGCTGTTTTCCCTTTCGAGTTGTACTTTACAGTTGGGCTTGTATTCCGGCCCCTTTTTACTTTCCGCACTTTTAGTTGTACTCTGTTTTTGCTTAGTGTTACTTTCCGCTTGCTTACTCTGTGGTGTTTGTTTACTTTACAAAGGCAATGCCTTCCCTTTTTACCGGGAATTACGCCTTGGTGCTAGTCGCCAGCCCCTGGCCTATGGAAGGCGGGCTTGGGGTAGTCACGGCACGGACCCCGGGGGCGGGTCGTGACATTCTATATTAGATGTCTGGGTGTGTCTAACCTTCTCAATAAAATTTGTAATAAGAGAAACTGGAAAGAAAATATTGACATCACCTTTCTTAACACAATCTAAATGCATATCATCTATAACCGAAATTAGCTATCATTCATCCAAATCCTTTTTAGATAACTGATTATATGACTTTCTGCTCAATGAATCCACTATAGAGTTTCCTTTTCCCATTGTATACATAAATTTGAAGTAAAAAATCTATAGATATTCCATCTATCTAAATTTCCTTATATTCAAATCCCTTTTTGATAAAATGTGATTCAAGCTCTTATATCCTATGAACACTATAAATTTCTCACCAAAAAGATAATGGAACCAAGTGTTTAAGGAATGTACTACATAATTCAATTATAAATTATGTTTTGGATAGTTATTCTCATTCACTTGTAACTATCATAGTCTATAAGCAACAACTTGATCTCCCTGGATGAGAAAACAACCCAACCCAGATCCTGAGGCATCATAATTGATGACATACTCTTGTCCTGAATCTCACAACGTAAGGATAGATGCTAATATAAGATGAACTTTAATCCCTTGGAAATATTTTTTCACTCATCATTCCATTTTAAAGGTACATTTTTTCTTTTCAAATCTATAATTGGTGAGTAAAGGCATGAAAAATCACTAAAAACATCGGTAGTGTCCTGATAAACCAAGGAAACTGCATAACTCAAAAAGTTTCTCCGGTTATTTCTAAGAGATGATAGATTATATATTTTTAGGATATGCAGAAACTCTTTTTCAAAAAATGACATGATCAAGGAAACGTACATCTTGTATCTAGAAATCAAACTTTGAAAACTTATAATAAATTTGGTGTTCCCACAAGATGTCCAACACTATAGACAAGTGTTCCTCATGACCCACTTTAGTCCTAGAGTACACTAGAATATTATCAACAAACACCAACAAAAAGGAATCAAGATACATTTAAAATATTTGATTCATTAATGCCATAAACATCAATGGTGCATTTGTAAGACCAAAGGGCATAACCATGTATTTATAATGGTTATAATGTGGCGACCTCAAACTTCTCATACAAATATATTAAATCCTTTGATATGAATATCCATTACATTAAAAAAATACATGCCTGAGGATCATAAAGGTATAGTGACTTTGGAAACTTGGACACATAATCAACTATTCCAAGTGATCTACATCATCACCCACTAAGTTATTCATAACTAAAACCCTTCTTAGACATATCATACATAATATCTTTCATCATAACATGGGGAAAGGAAACATAATAAAGGGTATGATCATATGATCAATAAGGATAAACAAGGGATATATCAATATAACATGAGCATATGGGTATAAAAACATGATAATAACATTTGAAAACCATACCCTACATATCATAGGTCATAAACGTGAGTCATTCCATAAATCTTGTAAGTTTATAAGACATGGATCATAATGGGATCAAAGAACATGAGGCATGAGAGTATAACATTGGTATAAGAAATAAATTTTTGGCATACACATGAGCATAGAAAATCATTTCCTTAGTAGTTTAATGGATATTACCAAGACTATCATATTGGAATGGGTTCACTCCACAAACCATCATAGTAGTCAAGGTTGACTCCCAAGATTATCATAGTGGACAACGTCTCTTACAAAACTGGGTTCACTTTCCATTCCATTGTTGTTTATCTCATAATATATCAATATTTACCCAATGCATTGGATGGATATATAGGCCCCACCCATCACATAATGAAAATCATACATATGTGTTCCATAAGAACATAAAACATTCATCATATTAGAACCCATGAAAATAAATTGGTTTCATAAGAATTACATCATAGAATAACCCATGGAAATGAAATTATTTTCATATAAATTTCATCATTTTATCATATCATAACCCATGAAAAAAAGAAGAAGGTTTCATAATAATTTTATCATGGTACAAACTATGTAAAAGAAATAGGATTCATAAACTCCTTATCATCATAAACATAAACCATTCAGAGAAATAATGAGAAAGGTATCACTGGATCATATCCCTAATAAAACAAAAGTAACATAAAAGGATGTAATATTAGGTGCAAAATGATTTTGAAAAGACACTTGGAACATTTATTGAGGAAAATAACTTTTATTTTAAAAACACTCTTTAAAATTAAAAATTCGTAAAACATTTTAGAAATCCATTTCTTGGAAAATAAACTTTGAAACTTATAAAGGAAGATTTAAAATCATTTAAAACATTTCTTGAGTACAATATCCTTTCCAATTTGAAAAAACATTTTAAAAAATAATGCATTTTTAAAATCCATTTTTTAAAAATAAACTTGGAAAATTATAATGAAATCTTTAAAAGATCATTTAAATAATTTCTTGAGAAAATAACCTTTTTACATTAAAAAAAAATAAAACATAAAAAAATTTCAAAATAATTTTATTTTAAATTCACCTTGGAAAATTATAAAGGATTATTTAAAAAAATTATTTATCACAATGGTGGAAAATATCGTTCATACTCTGCAATTTAAAATAAATATTCATTTCATGTTTTTGAAAAAAGTAAAATGGGCATTATTTGGAAAATGAAATGAAGATTTCTTTCAAAACATTTTGAAAAAAATGGGAAAAATATCTTCAATAAATCATTTGGATAATTTTAAATTTATTTTTTAAAACATTTTTAGAAAAAATGATTTTGGAAGAAAAAGGGTTTTTGGCCAAAGAGATAAATAAGGTTAATTTTATTTAAAAAATATTTTGAACTATTGAGTGCATAAAGAGATAAAAATTAAGGGAAAATATATATTCACATGAAATAACCATATTATAAGAAAATTAATAGGTTTCTATAGTAATTATTCAAAATATTTCATCATCAGAAGTATAAGCATAAACAATCCCGATAAACAATAAGATTGTATTATAAAACCATTGCCACTTTAGTAAATTTAAATCATAATCCCCATGAAGGAATAACATTAAATGAAACTTAAAATATAATTAGAATAACTAAATTCATAATATTACATGTCAAAGGGACTATATATACACCTCATAAAAGAAGATATATGTATAATATAACATATGTCTCAAGGAAGGAAAAAAGAGACAAAAATATATTACCGCTTTGGTAAATTTTGAACCCCAAATCCCATGAAATAGATATCATAAAATGGATATAAAAATGCCTATAATTTTCAGGATTATCATAATAAAATACATCCATGCGTATTATATACTACAAGGACCCAGCTTTAAAACATTACATAATATTGAATTAAATGAATAATTCACATTGAGGATCTTTTCAAGTTTAGAGTTTTAGAGAATTTGGACATAACTATTACATCTCAAAAGATTACAAAGTAGAAACTTCTACTCAGTTTCCATTTTCCCATAAAACAAAAACTCATAAAAAGAAACATGTCTAGTTACATGTTTTAGATAGCATGTCTTTCCTTGATCCCATCTTGACCCTATTCATCTTTAAGTCCTGTGGAAAACATTTCAAAAACTTGGGATGAGCATAAAAAGCTCAGTAAGGGATATAAAAATACGGGAAGAAAACATTAGTCCATGTATACATAAAAATCAATGAAATCATTATTTACTCATAAAACATAATCACTTTAACATACCTCATGAAATCATAAGATTTATGAATAACTCATAGAAATCATAAGACATAAAGGTAACTTTAGGCATTCATAACATTCTTACATAGGGAGTAACCCTCATGGTTATGTTTGGAATACCCATCACAGTATATTCCCTAAATATCTTTGGAGAAACCTTCGCGTTTAACTCCTTCGCGTTACCCAATGCATTGGAGAGATATATCGAGCTCACCCACCCTTAGTTTATCACAGAACCACCCAATTTCATAAACATTTCCCAAGAACCATAACATAATCATAACACTTAAAACATGCATAAAATAAACATAAAATTTCCACATTTCAATCACAATAGATCACATCATGATATTATCATAAATAAAAACATCTAATAAAATCATTAAAACTCTATGAGATAAAAATCCCTTTATACTTTGAAAATATTAAAAGAAGACATTTAAAAGAGATTTTAGAATCAAAGTGTCCCATACCACTTCAAAACTTTTGAAAGGGTTTTAAAACATTAATTTACCTATAAAAAAATCCTTAAAACCATTTTTAAAACATGGACATGGATGATAAATGTTTAAAAGAATAAATCTTTAAAACCATTTAAAACAATGTTTTAATAAAAGAGTCCTTTTCCATTTTGAACATTTAAATTATAATCCACAAGAAAGTAGACCACTTTAAAATCATTTAAATGAATTTAGTATAGACATAATATGGATATGGAATGTCAAAGGGACTTTATATACACTTTATAAAATAATAAAAATGCATATCATTAAGAAATGTCCCAATGAGAAGAAATTGAGTTGTAATCCCAATCATGGATCATGCCATTAGAGCAAGGATAAATAAATGACATAATTATGTGTGAAAAATATAAATACACCAAATATAAGTGGATACTCAGTGTAGAACAATCAGATTTCATCCACACATATTCATAGCACGACATAATCAAGAAGTAGTGGTTTAACCCAAAGAATTGAAATTGGGTTAAGAAGTTCCCCGACAGAAATTCGACAGCCTAACGGCGTCACTTTAAAGTTCAGAAAATGAGTTGATGAGACAAAAAGGGTATCTCAACACTTGGAAATAAATTTTACATCAATAAGGATATAGAAGAACATATCCCAACATAATAAGATGTAAATTAAAATACATAACAAAATAAGTCTTTTAAAAAGAGGAGTGTGAAAGGTTCCCTTACCGACTTGGGTAACTTTCGAAACGTACACCCCATGAAAGAAGGACTATACAACATTGATGTAAATACTCATAAACTAAATTATATTACACAAAGAGTAGAATAATGGGCAGTACATATACCACTCAAAGGAAATAGTGGAAAATGTAGCATAAATCTCATGGGAATAAAAGTGAGACGAAAAACCCCTTACGAAAAATCAGCAGCCTAACGACGCCGCTTAAAACTTCAAAAAATGGATTTATGAGATCAAATAGGGTCTCTAATAATATGAACCAAAAATTTACAGAATGAGGAATATAAAATAACATCCCCAAACATAATAAATAGCATCTTAGAATAAGTGACATAAAAGAGAGTACTTAAAAAGAAAGAGAGAGGTAGGATCCCTTACCTCAAGTTCGACTTGTCTTGTTCATTTCTTTATATTCCTGAATAATAAACTTTGGTCAATTAATAATTTATTAAGTAGCTCCTTTAATTTTTATTATTCAATTCATGTCACATATTATAATTTTATAATAATTAGTTAATAATGTGAGTTCATATAAGATGTTTTTGTCGATGTTCGGTACATGAGTCAAAAATGAACTTGTTTGAAAAGAATTTCCCATGTAGTTATAATTACCCCATATCCAGAATAGTATTAATGATTTAAATATCATATATATCCATTATATATTAATTTTATAATATTTCATTACATTCGGAGATAAGAAATGAAATGCACCGTTCATGGAGACGGTAGGTCGTACGTACGCATGAACGCTACTTTCATTTCTTTGTCACATTAATGGAATTAAAAATAAATGAGATATATATATATATATATATATATTATAATTCTAGTATAATATATATGTTATATAGGTCACATATGTTCATTAATTTAATTCTTTACACATTCTATATATTGCATGAACGAGTCACGTCACTTAAGGGGGAGGTAGTCCACACTTCCTCAAATGAAATTATCGCATTCGCACAACATGCAAAGAATAAAGGTATGTTTTAAATGTAAAATAAAAAAAGAATAGATAAGAAAAAAATATAATATATATCATAAATAAATATAGTTCCATCATAATGTCCACCATGAGAGGTGGTAGGAGAAGATATAACAATCATCGTTTCGTGAGGTAGTAATTCACCATCCACGGAAATAGTATGTTCTTTAACCATTAGACGGAGGTGTGTGTAAGTGTAGCTCAAATAATTCTCATAAAAACATCCTAGTATATTTAATATACTGTTATTGTGACAAAATAAAGGAATAAAAAGATTTTATGGGTTTGGAGAAGCAAAATAAAACAAAAGAACATAAGAGAGGACATTACCTTTAAACCGGGTAACTCCCTTTGGTTTGAACCAAAAGGGTTTCTTGTAGAGCTTTATGCCTAAGGTAAGGCTTCTAGGATTAAGATAGGGATGTGTAGAGATAAAAGGATCAGATTTTGGCTGATCAAAATGCTTGAGAGGTGTGTGTAAGGAGGTAGAGGTGGGGGCCTTTTATAAGAGGGAGGAGGGGCGCTCTTGGAAGGTCTTGAAAAGTTACTTTATTATAAAATGATTTTCGGATATTAAAGGTCCCACAATTATATATTTAGAGTATAAGGTGATAAGGTTTCTAAATCCACCCATCCAATAGGTTTTTGACAAGTGTAGGTATTATATTTTACCTTATCTTCTCATTTTATTTAAATTGTTCATTACTGAGGTAATCACTGCATCATCATGGTGTCATAAATAAATTTATCTATTTAATGTATAAAAATTAAAAAAAAAGTGTCATGATGTAGGAAATATTTTTATCTTTCTAATGAATATTTATAGTCAAAAATATGACTTGTATAACCTCATGTAAAAATTGTTTTAGTAAAACAATACATGTTTGTGACACTTTTATTTTAACTTTAAATAAAAAGTTATTAATTTCATTTTCCTACCAAAGTGGCTCCATGGGGTCCCCAAGTTGACCCATGGATTGTCTTGGTCAGCCATGACTCGTCCAATAAGGGTAGTACATGTGTCAAGGGCATTTCATATTATTATAACATTATCTATACCTTAAATTACACTAATTACCTTTAATCGCGATTAATAAAACTTAAAAGTTACTGTTCACGAAAAAATTATTTTAATCCCATTGAACCACATTTTAGATCCTAATGAAAACTATGTATGACGGATTTTTGAAATTCAAATCACATAAGTGGTAAAGTTTCATTTAAACAAAAAATCAGTTTTTTAACTACCACTTAGTGGTTTCACTATTCACCAAAAATTGAAGTTTTTCAGAAAAATACCAAAAATTAACCCTAAGCTATATTTGATATTCCGAATTCAAAAATAATTTCTATTTTACAAAATTCAGAACATAAAAGTTTCATTAATTATTTTTATAATCAATTCTCACTGTCAAAACAAATAGTGTGTTTTTAAGAAACAATATCTATTAAAAGATTGACACTTGTTTATGTACAATTTCAAAGTGAAATTAATTATAATGACCACCATTGGATTAAATGGTAAAAATAAATTTTAATTAAACTTTAAAACCAATTAAAAAGATAATCTAACCTTATAAATAAATTATATTAAAAAATAATTTTGAAATAAAATACAGTATTTTCACTATTCATTAAAAAATGAATTTTATCAGAAAAATACCAAAAATCTACCCAAAGTAAATTTTGATGATACGAATCTAAAGAAATTTTTTTTGAAAAAAGTAACATATGAAAGTGACCAAACTATATTTAAATAGGGTTCGCCATCAAAAGGCGGTAAATCGGCCTTTTAATGTAAATTATGCTTAAAATCAGATTCATTTACATTTTAAGCCTCTAAATTTTATTGAATAAAATTAAATACATTTAAAAAACATCTATAATCATATTGTTGTTAGTTTTATTCATTACCTCCAATACAAAGGCTAGGTGTCAACTACCATTTAAAATAATTATATTATTAGTGTGCAACGTAAGATTTCAAAGAAACGCATTCTTGCGTATTGGGTACGCCATCGAACTTAGAATATCCTTTAAAGTAATATTAATATTTTATTCACAAATATTAATAAATATAAAAATGTAATATTCTTTATTTACCTGGGATGTTACATCCTTCCCCCCTTTTGGGAATTGCATCCTCGCAATTTTATAAAAAAAATTGGGCTCAGAAACTTCATTGAAAGACCCACATCGGAACATGAGTCAATTAAACTGTCACTTTAAAATAAAGAAAGGGAAGTAAAAAGGTTACCCGAGTTAACCCATACTAGGATTCCATGTAGGAAAACATGGATATGGAAGAAAAAAAATGGGTCATGTTCTGATGGAGAGTGATAGAAAAGAAGTTTAGGAGAAAGTTAACCACCAGAAAATCACAAACTTGTGATGGGTTAAATGGCATTTGATTACCCAGTGGGAAAAATTAATAGAAAACGTTTTTGTTTTAAATTACTTTTAGTTGAGGAATTTATTTATGAGCTTAACTAAATCATAAGGAAACATACTTACTTGTTGTGTAGACTTTCATCTCTTACAAGATTTCTTACACAAACTCATATTTTCTCCAAAAGATGAGTATTTAGGATGACTTGTTCACATTAAGAGTGTTATAATCAGCTTCTATAGAATCACCTAATCCAAAAAAGAGAAATATATATTTCCCATGTATTTAGACCAAAACCAAAACCAAAAACAATTGTTAGTACGAGATCAGATAATACCCAAAAAGGATAATCCTTTATAAAAAGAAAATATATTCTTAATCTCTAAAATCTGCCCAACAAAACCCAAAGTTCAACAAAGACCATTTGATAAACAATTGTCCATAAAATTCTACAATGTAAACCAAACTAATATTGAAACCCAAATATTTGAAGGATTTAATCACATAGTCTTCCAAGATAAATATTAACATTTATCTCCAAATAACATCAGTTTCTCTTAAAGTCTCATATTGAAAAGTAATTAACCTAATCATATATCCTCTATGATAGGTCTATAATTTCCTAGATAACCCAAAATCAACTTATTATTGATTTATAAAATCATATAACTAAAAAGAATTTGTCATACTAACCAGGGACTTCACGTAGTCTAGTGGTAGGCGATAAATACCAGTCGCACTTTGGTTGTGGGTTTGATTCCCGCAACTTCGTTCGACGCGAGGGGTTATCACACAGTCTGCGTGTTGTCCTTTTTCCAAAACTACATAATTTTATAAAATTCCTCAAAAAGAGAAGAAATCATCAAAAATAACCATAACATAATTTAACCTCAATTTTATCTCAAGCCTTTCATTTTCCATCATATATTAACCCATAATTACCTCAAAAGTAAGGATCATATAAACCCTAATGGTTACCATTATAATTATTACCTGAACTTCCACATCGAGTTGGTTCTCTCATACATGATGCATTAGGGAACTCACCAAGGTTCAAGTGGTTAATCATGACTCCTTGATAGTTGGTTTATAACAACCACGAGATTCCTCATTGAATCCCCTATTTCATCTAGTCTCCTGATCAGAGAACCACCACAGTTTCCTTCATACCCATTGTCACTTTGGGGCCTGCTAGATCCATCCATTTACTAAAACAAAAAATGTCAGTGTGAGTATATCAGCAAAATCATCATGTACTAATGAGGAAGATAAACACTAAGATATACTTATCCAAGTTATCTCACACTCATAACAACTTTCAAAAAAAGTAACAATGACTCCATCTAATATACTAACCATTGTGGTTATACACAACTTGTCACTTATGCTTAATTAATACCCTAACCTCTAAAGTTATCTAAACCGACCTTTGATACCAACTATAAGGACCCAGCCTTAAAACATTACATAATATTGAATTAAATGAATAGTTCACATTAAGGATCTTTTCAGGTTTAGAGTTTTAGAGAATTTGGATATAACTATTACATCTCAAAAGATTAAAAAGTAGACACTTCTACTCAGTTTCCATTTTTTTCATAAAATAAAAACTCATAAAAAGAAACATTTCTAGTTCCATGTTTTAGATAGCATGTCGTTCCTTGATCCCATCCTTGACCATATTCATCTTTAAGTCATGTGGAAAACATTTCAAAAACTTGGGATGAGCATAAAAATCTCAGTAAGGGATATAAAAATACAGGAAGAAAACATTAGTCCATGTATACATAAAAATAAATGAAATCACTCTTTACTCATAAAACATAAGCACTTTAACATACCTCATGAAATCATAAGATTTATGAATAACTCATAGAAATCATAAGACCTAAAGGTAACTTGATGCATTCATAACATTCTTACATAGGGAGTAACCCTCATGGTTACGTTTAGAATACCCATCACAGTATATTCCCTAAATATCTTCAGAGAAACCTTTGTGTTTAACTCCTTCACCTTACCCAATGCATTGGAGAGCTATATCGGGCTCACCCGCCCTTAGTTTATCACAGAACCACCCGATTTCATAAACATTTCCCAAGAACCATTAAATAATCATAACACTTAAAACATGCATAAAAGAAACATAAAATTTCCACATTTCAATCACAAGAGATCACATCATGATATTATCATAAATAAAAACATCTAATAAAATCATTAAAACTCTATGAGAGAAAAATCCCTTTATATATTGAAAATATTAAAAGAATAAATTTAAAAGAGATTTTAGAATCAAAGTGTCCCATACCACTTTGAAACTTTTGAAAGGGTTTTAAAACATTCATGTACCTATAAAAAATACTTAAAAACATTTTTAAAACATGTACATGGATTATAAATGTTTAAAAGAATAAATCTTTAAAACCATTTAAAACAATGTTTTAATAAAAGAGTCATTTTCCATTTTGAACATTTAAATTATAAGACACAAGAAAGTTGACCACTTTAAAATCATTTAAATTACTTTAGTATAGACATAATATGGATATGGAATTTCAAAGGGGTTTTATATACACTTTATAAAAGAATAAAAGTATATATCATTAAGAAATGTCCCAATGAGAAGAAATTGAGATGTAATCCCAATCAAGGATCATGCCATTAGAGCAAGGATAAAGAAATGACATAATTCTGTGTGAAAAATATAAATACACCAAATATAAGTGGATACTCAGTGTAAAACAATCAGATGTCATCCACACATATTCATAGCAGGATATAATCAAGAAGTATAGGTTTAACCCAAAGAATTTAAATTTGGTTAAGAAGTTCCCTTACAAAAATTCGACAGCCTAACGGCGTCACTTTAAAGTTCAGAAAATGAGTTGATGAGAGAAAAAGGGTATCTCATTACTTGGAAATAAATTTTACATAAATAAGGATATAGAAGAACATATCCCAATATAATAATATGTAAATTAAAAGACATAACAAAAGAAGTCTTTTCAAAATAAGAGTGTGAAAGGTTCCCTTACCGACAAGGGTAACTTTCGAAACGTACACCCCATGAAAGAAGGACTATAAAACATTGATGTAAATAATCATAAATGAAATTATATTACACAAAGAGTATAATAATGTTCAGTACATATACCACTCAAAGGAAATGGTGTAAAATGTAGTATAAATCTCATGGGAATAAAAGTGAGATGAAAAACCCCTTACGAAAACTCGGCAGCCTAACGGCGCCGCTTAAAACTTCCAAAAATGGATTTATGAGATCAAATAGGGTCTCTCATAATATGAACATAAAATTTACAGAATTAGGAATATAAAAGAACATCCCCAAACATAATAAATAGGATCTTAGAAGAGGTAACATAAGAGAGAGTACTTAAAGAGGAAGAGAGAGGTAGGATCCCTTACCTCAAGTTCGACTTGTCTTGTTCATTTCTTTATATTACTAAATAATCAACTTTGGTCAATTAGTAATTTCTTAAGTAACTCTTTTAAAGTTTACTATTCAATTCATGTCACATATTATAACTTTATAATAATTAGTTAATCATGTGAGTTAATATCAGACGTTTTTGTCGATGTTCGGTACATTAGTCAAAAATGAACTTGTTTGAAAAGAATTTCCCATGTAGTTATAATTATCCCATCTCCAGAATAGTATTAATGATTTAAATATCATATATATCCACTATATATTCATTTTATAATATTCCATAACATTCAGGGAAAAGAAAATGAAATGCACCGTTCATGGAGACGGTAGGTCGTACGTACGCATGAACGCTACTTTCATTTCTTTGTCACATTAATGGAATTAAAAATAAATGAGATATATATATATATATATTATAGTTCCAGTAGAATATATATGTTATATAGGTCACAAAATTTCATTAATTTCATTCTTTACACATTCCATGTATTGCATGAACGAGTCACATAACTTGAGGGGGCGGTAGTCCACACTTCCTCAAATGAAATTGTCGCATTTTCACAACATGAAAAGCATAAAGTTATGTTTTAAATGTAAAATACAGAAGAATATAGAGTAAATAAATATAATATATATCATAAATAAATATAGTTCCATCATAATTTCCACCATGAGAGGTGATAGGAGAAGATAGAACAATCATCGTTTCGTGAGGCACTAATTCACCACCCACGGAAACAGTATGTTCTTTAAAAATTTGACAGAGGTGTGTGTAAGTGTAGCTCGAATACTTCTCATAAAAATATCCTAGTATATTGAATATACTGGTATTGTTACAAAAGAAATTAATAAAAAGAATTTAGGGGGTTGGAGAAGCAAAATAAAACAAAAGAACATAAGAGAGGACATTACCTTTAAATCAGGTAACTCCCTTTGGTTTGAACCAAAAGGGTTTCTTGAAGAGCTTTCTGACAGAGGTATGGATTCTAGGATGAATATAGGGATGTGGAGAGATAAAAGGTTCAGATTCTGACTGAGAAAAAGGATTGAGAGGTGTGGGTAAGGAGGTAGAGGTGGGGGCCTTTTATAAGAGGGAGGAGGGGCACTCTTGGAAAGTCTTGAAAAGTTACTTTATTATAAAATGATTTTCGAATATTAAAGGTCCCAAAATTATATATTTCTATGGTAAGGTGATAAGGTTTAGAAATCCACCCATCCAATAGTTTTTTGACAAGTTTAGGTCTTATAGTTTACCTTATCTTCTCATTTTAGTTAAATTGTTCATTAATGAGGTAATCACTACATCATCATGGTGTCATAAATAAATTTATTTATTTAATGTCTAAAAATTATAAAAAAAGTTTCATGATGTATTAAATCTTTTTATCTTTATAATTAATATTTATAGTGAAAAATATGACTTGTATAACCCCATATAAAAATTATTTTTGTAAAACAATACATGTTTGTGACACTTTTATTTTAACTTTAAATAAAAAGTTATTAATGTCATTTTCCTACCAAAGTGGCTCTATGGGGTCCCCAAGTTGACCCATGTATTGTCTTTGTCGGCCATGACTCATCCAATAAGGGTAGGACATTGCCAAGGTCATTTCATATTATTATAACATTATCTTTACCTTAAATTACACTAATTACCTTTAATCGCGATTAATAAAACTTAAAAGTTACTATTCACTAAAAAATTATTTTAATCCCATTGAACCAAATTTTACATCCTAATGAAAACCATATATATCAGATTTTTGAAATTAAAATCACAGAAGTGGTAAAGTTTCATTTAAACGAAAAATCAGTTTTTTAACTACCACTTAGTGGTTTCACTATTCATCAAAAATTGAAGTTTTTCAGAAAAATACCAAAAATTCACCCTAAGATATATTTGATATTCTGAATTCAAAAATGATGTCTATTTTAAAAAATTCAGAACATAAAAGTTTCATTAATTATTTTTATAATCAATTCCCGTTGTCAAAACAAATAGAGTGTTTTTAAGAAACAATATCTATTAATAGATTGACACTCGTTTATGTACAATTTCAAAGTGAAATTAATTCTAATGACCAGCATTGAATCAAATGGTAAAAATATATTTTAATTAAACTTTAAAACCAATTAAAACGATAATCTAACCTTATAAATATATTATATTAAAAATCACTTTTGAAATAAAATACAGTATTTTCACTATTCATTAAAAAATGAATTTTATCAGAAAAATACCAAGAATCTAACCAGAGTAAATTTTGATGATACTAATCTAAATAAGAATTTTATTTTGTCAAAAGGAACATATGAAAGTGACCAAAACTAGATTTAAATAGGGTTCTCCATCAAAAGGCGGTAAATCATCCTTTTAATGTAAATTATGCTTAAAATCAGATTCATTTACATTTTAAGCCTCTAAATTTTATTGGATAAAAGTAAATACATATAAAAAACATATATAATCATATTTTTGTTAGTTATATTCATTCACTCCAATACAAAGGCTATGTTTCAACTACCATTTAAAATAATTATATTATTAGTGTGCAACGTAAGATTTCAAAGAAACGCATTGTTGCGTATTGGGTACGCCATCGAACTTAAAATATCCTTTAAGGTAATATTAATATTTTATTCAAAAATATTAATAAATATGAAAATGTAATATTCTTTATTTACCTGGGATGTTACATCCTTCCCCCCTTTTGGGAATTGCGTCCTTGCAATTTTATAAAAAAAATTGGCTCGAAAACTTCATTGAAAGACCCACATCGGAACAGGAGTCAATTAAACTGTCACTTTAAAAGAAAGAAAGGGAAGTACAAAGGTTACCTGAGTTAACCCATACTAGGATTCCATGTAGGAAAACATGGATATGGAAGAAAAAACAAAGGGTCATGTTCTGATGAAGAGTGATAGAAAACATGTTTAGGAGAAAGTTAACCACCAGAAAATCACAAACTTATGATGGGTTATACGGTATTTGATTCCCCAGTAGGAAAAATTAAAAGACAAAATTTTTGTTTTAAATTACTTTTCATTGAGGAATTTATTTATGAGCTCAACTAAATCATAAGTAAACGTACTTACTTGTCGTGTAGACTTTCATCTCTTACTAGATTTCTTACACAAACACATATTTTCTCTAAAAGACGAGTATTTAGGACGACTTGTTCACATTAAGAGCGCTATAATCAACTTCTAGAGAATCACCTAATCTAAAAAAGAGAAATATATATTTCCCATGTCTTTAGACCAAAACCAAAACCAAAAAAAAAATTAGTACGAGATCAGATAATACCCAAAAAGTATAATCCTTTATAAAAAGAAAATATATTCTTAATCTCCAAAATTTTCCCAACAAAACCCAAAGTTCAACAAAGACCATTTGATAAACAATTGTCCATAAAATTCTTCAATGTAAACCAAACTAATATTTAAACCTAAATCTTTGAAGGATTTAATCACATAGTCTTCCAAAGTAAATATTAACATTTATCTTCAAATAACATCAGTTTCTCTTAAAGTCTCATATTGAAAAGTAATTAACCTAATCATATATCCTCTATGATAGGTCGATAATTTCCTAGATAACCCAAAATAAACTTATTATTGATTCATAAAACCATATAACTAAAAAGAATTTGTCATACTAACCAGGGACTTCACGTAGTCCAGTGATAGGCGATAAATACCAGTCGCACTTTGGTTGTGGGTTTGATTCCTGCAGCTTCGTCCGACGCGACGGGTTGTCACACGGTCTGTGTGTTATCCTTTTTCCAAAACTATATAATTTTATAACATTCCCCAAAAAGAGAAAAAATCTTCAAAAATAACCACTACATAATTTAACCGCAATTTTATCTCATGCCTTTCATTTTCCATCATATAGTAACCCATAATTACCTCAAAAGTAAGGATCATATAAACCCTAATGGTTACCATTATAATTATTACCTGAACTTCCACATCGAGTTGGTACTCTCATACATGATGCATTAGGGAACTCACCAAGGTTCAAGTGGTTAATCATGAATCCTTGATAGTTGGTTTAGAACAACCACAATATTCCTCATTGAATCCCCCATTTCATCCAGTCTCCTGATCAGAGAACCACCACAGTTTCCCTGATACCCATTGTCACTTTGGGGCCTGCTAGATCCATCCATTTACTAAAACCAAAAATGTCAGTGTGAGTATATCAGCAAAATCATCATGTACTAATGAGGAAGATAAACACTAAGATATACTTATCCAAGTTATCTCAAACTCATAACAACTTTCAAAAAAAATTAACAATGACTCCATCTAATATACTAACCATTGTGGTTATACACAACTTGTCACTTATGCTTAATGAATACCCTAACCTCTAAATTTATCTAAACTGACCTTTGATACCAACTATAACGACCCAGCCTTAAAACATTACATAATATTTAATTAAATGAATAATTCACATTCAGGATCTTTTCAGGTTTAGAGTTTTAGAGAATTTGGACATAACTATTACATCTCAAAAGATTACAAAGTAGACACTTCTACTCAGTTTCCATTTTTTTCATAAAACAAAAACTCATAAAAAGAAACATGTCTAGTTCCATGTTTTAGATAGCATGTCTTTCCTTGATCCCATCCTTGACCCTATTCATCTTTAATTCCTATGGAAAACATTTCAAAAACTTGGGATGAGCATAAAAAGCTCAGTAAGGGATATACAAATATGGGAAGAAAACATTAGTCTATGTATACATAAAAATCAATGAAATCATTTTTTACTCATAAAACATAAGCACTTTAACATACCTCGTGAAATCATAAGATTTATGAATAACTCATAGAAATCATAAGACATAAAGGTAACTTGATGCATTCATAACATTCTTACGTAGGGAGTAACCCTTATGGTTACGTTTGGAATACCCATCACAGTATATTCCCTAAATCTCTTCGGAGAAACCTTAGCATTTAATTCCTTCGCATTACCCAATGCATTGGAGAGCTATATGGGGCTCACCCGCCCTTATTTTATCACATAACCAGCCGATTTCAAAAACATTACCCAAGAACCATAACATAATCATAACACTTAAAGCATGCATAAAAGAAACATAAAATTTCAACATTTCAATCACAAGAGATCACATCATGATATTATCATAAATAAAAACATCTAATAAAATCCTTAAAACTCTATGAGAGAAAAATCACTTTATACTTTGAAAATATTAAAATAATACATTTAAATGAGATTTTAGAAACAAAGTGTCCCATACCACTTCAATACTTTTGAAAGGGTTTTAAAACATTCATGTACCTATAAAAAATCCTTAAAACGATTTTTAAAACATGGACATGGATGATAAATCTTTAAAAGGATAAATCTTTAAAACCATTTAAAACAATGTTTTAATAAAATAGTCCTTTTCTATTTTGAACAATTAAATTATAAGCCACAAGAAAGTAGACCACTTTAAAATAATTTAAATGACTTTAGTATAGACATAATATGTATATGGAATGTCAAAGGGGATTTATATACACTTTATAAAAGAATAAAAGTGCATACCATTAAGAAATATCCCAATGAGAAGAAATTGGGATGTAATCCCAATCAAGGATCATGTCATTAGAGCAAGGATAAAGAAATGACATAATTATGTGTAAAAAATAAAAATACACCAAATATTAGTGGATACTCAGTGTAAAAAAATCATATTTCATCCACACATATTCATAGCACGACATAATCAATAAGTAGAGGTTTAACCCAAAGAATTGAAATTGGGTTAAGAAGTTCCCCTACAGAAATTCGACAGCCTAACGGCATCACTTTAAGCTTCAGAAAATGAGTTCATGAGACAAAAAGGGTATCTCATCACTTGGAAATAAATTTTACATCAATAAGGATATAGAAGAACATATCCCAACATAATAATATGTAAATTAAAATACATAACAAAATGTGTCTTTTAAAAAGAGGAGTGTGAAAGGTTCCCTTACCGTCTTGGGTAACTTTCGAAACGTACACCCCATGAAAGAAGGACTATACAACATTGATGTAAATACTCATAAATGAAAGTATATTACATAAAGAGTAGAATAATGGGAAGTACATATACCACTAAAATGAAATATTGGAAAATTTATCATAAATCTCATGGGAATAAAAGTGAGATGAAAAAACCCTTACGAAAACTCGGCAGCCTAACGGCGCTGCTTAAAACTTCCAAAAATGGATTAATGAGATCAAATAGGGTCTCTCATAATATGAACATAAAATTTACAGAATGAGTAATATAAAATAACATCCCCAAACATAATAAACAGGATCTTAGAAAAATTGACAAAAAAGAGAGTACTTAAAAAGAAAGAGAGAGGTAGGATCCCTTACCTCAAGTTTGACTTGTCTTGTTCATTACTTTATATTCTTGAATAATAAACCTTGGTCCGTTAATAATTTCTTAATTAAATCCTTTAAATTTTATTATTCAATTAATTTCACATATTATAATGTTATAATAATTAGTTAATAATGTGAGTTCATATCAGACGTTTTTGTCGATGTTCGGTATATGAGTCAAAAATGAACTTGTTTGAAAAGAATTTATCATGTAGTTATAATTACCCAATCTACAGAATAGTATTAATGATTTAAATATCATATATATACATTATATATTCATTTTATAATATTCCATAATATTTGGAGATAAGAAAATGAAATGTACCGTTCATGGAGATGGTAGGCCATACGTACGCATTAAAGCTACTTTCATTTATTTTTCACATTAATGGAATTAAAAATAAATGAGATATATATATATATATATTAATTACAGTATAATATATATGTTATATAAGTCACATAAGTTCATTAATTTCATTCTTTACACATTCCATGTATTGCATGGACGATTCACATCACTTGAGGGGGCGGTAGTCCACACTTCCTCAAATGAAATTATCGCATTTGCACAACATGAAAAGCATAAAGGCATGTTTTAAATGTAAAATACAGAATCATAGAGAGAAAATAAATATAATATATATAATAAATAAATATATTTCCATCATAATTGCCACCATGAGAGGTGGTAGGAGAATATAGAACAATCATCGTTTCGTGAGGCAGTAATTCACCATCTACAGAAATAGTATATTCTTTAACCATTAGACGGAGGTGTGTATAATTGTAGCTATAATACTTCTCATAAAAAAATCCTGGTATATTTAAGATACTGGTATTGTTACAAAAGAAAGGAATAAAAAGAGTTTAGGGGGGTTGGAGAAGCAAAATAAAACAGAAGAACATAAGAGAGGACATTACCTTTAAATCGGGTAACTCCCTTTGGTTTGAACCAAAAGGGTTTCTTGGAGATCTTTCTGCATAAGGTAAGGCTTTGGGATAAAGATAGGGATGTGTAGAGATAAAAGGATCATATTTTGGCCGATCCAAAGGCTTGAGAGGTGTGGGTAAGGAGGTAGAGGTGGGGGCCTTTTATAAGAGGAAGGAGGTGCACTCTTGGAAAGTCTTGAAAAGTTACTTTATTATAAAATGATTTTCGGATATTAAAGGTCCCACAATTATATATTTCGAGGATATGGTGATAAGGGTTCGAAATCCACCCATCTAATAGGTTTTTGACAAGTGTAGGTCTTATATTTTACCTTATCTTCTCATTTTATTTAAATTGTTCATTACTGAGGTAATCACCGCATCATCATGGTGTCATAAATAATTTTATTTATTTAATGTATAAAAACTGTAAAAAAAGTGTCATGATTCAGGAAATATTTTTATCTTTCTAATGAATATTTATAGTCAAAAATATGACTTGTATAACCCCATGTAAAAATTGTTTTAGAAAAATAATACATGTTTGTGACACTTTTATTTTAACTTTAAATAAAAATTTATTAATGTCATTTTCCTACCAAAGTGGATCCATGGGGTCCCCAAGTTGAGACATGGATTGTCTTGGTCATCCATGACTCATCCAATAAGGGTAGTACATGTGTCAAGGTCATTTCATATTATTATGACATTATTTTTACCTTAAATTACACTAATTACCTTTAATCGCGATTAATAAAACTTAAAAGTTACTATTCACCAAAAAATTTATTTTAATCACATTGAACCAAATTTTACATCCTAATGACATCCATTTATGTCAGATTTTTTAAATTCAAATCACAGAAGTGGTAAAGTTTCATTTAAATGAAAAATCAGTTTTTTAACTACCACTTAGTGGTTTCACTATTCATCAAAAATTGATGTTTTTCAAAAAAATACCAAAAATTCACCCTAAGCTATATTTGATATTAATAATTCAAAAATGATTTCTATTTTAAAAAATTAAGAACATAAAATTTGCATTAATTATTTTTATAATCAATTCTCGTTGTCAAAACAAATAGCGTGTTTTTAAGAAAAACAATATCTATTAAAAGATTGACACTTGTTTATGTACAATTTCAAAGTGAAATTAATTCCAATGACCACCATTGGATTAAATGGTAAAAATATATTTTAATTAAACTTTAAAACCAATTAAAAATATAATCTAACCTTATAAATAAATTAGATTAAAAAACACTTTTGAAATAAAATACAGTATTTTCACTATTCATTAAAAAATGAATTTTATTAGAAAAATACCAAAAATCTGCCCAAAGTAAATTTTGATGATACGAATCTAAAGAAGAATTTTATTTTTTCAAAATAAACATATGAAAGTGACCAAAACTAGATTTAAATAGGGTTCACCGTCAAAAGGTGGTAAATCGGCCTTTTAATGTAAATTATGCTTAAAATCAGATTCATTTACATTTTAAGCCTCTAAATTTTATTGGATAAAAGTAAATACATTTAACAAACATATATAATCATTTTTTAGTTAGTTGTATTCATTCCCTACAATACAAATTCTAGGTGTCAACTACCATTTAAAATAATTATATTATTAGTGTGCAACGTAAGATTTCAAAGAAACGCATTGTTGCGTATTGGGTACGCTATCGAAATTAGAATATCATTTAAAGTAATATTAATATTTTATTCAAAAATATTAATAAATATGAAAATTTAATATTCTTTATTTACCTAGGATGTTACATATACTCCACATAAAATAAATACGTGGTGAATATGGCATGTGTCTCATAGAAGATAAAAGTGAGACAAAAATCTATTACCTTAAATCTCAACTTCAATTGTATACCTTTTAAACTCATATTTAATAAATATAACTTCATTATAAACCTATTAAATAACCATAATAATATTTATCATAACATATATGATTTACTTATGACTTTTTATTACCTGTTTATCAACAATTCCTTGTTAAAATCACATTTTTGGTAATAACTACTTTGTTTTTCGTGTATGTTTTAATTTATTGTTATTTTTTTCCAATTAATTTTATCATGGTTCCATAATATAAATAATTATAACCATTATATAAATATCATATGTATTCATTATAAATTTATTTATATTATTTCAAAAAGTTAGAGATAGAAAATGAAACACATCGTTCATGTAGATGGTAGGTCGTACGTACGCATGAATGTTGTTTGCGTTTTCTCTATGGATTGAAAGAAATAAAGGTAAATAATATATTAAAATTAAAGAATAATTTTTATTTCATATATATCACATATTTTTATTAAATGTATCCTTATTACCTTCCATGTAAAACGTGAATGAATCACATCGCTTCACGAGGTGATAGTCCGCTCTACACACGAGCGGCATTGTTGTATTCCCACAGAATAGAAAATGAGAAGGTATATATAGATATAATAATACCAAAAGTATAATAATATAAAAAATATCATATATAAACATTTAATATATCATTATATCCATCTGTGATAGGTGGTAATGGAAAAATGAATAACATCGGTTCGTGAGGTGGTAGTCTACCGAACACACGAATGATGATTTCATAACTCTTTTGATAGAAGAGGAGAAATATTTTGGTTATTCTATTAACATAATAATATATTAGTATATTTAAGATAATTAGGTTATTATATTATTATTTTTTAATAATAATTTAATGAGTTGAAGGAAGAAATAAAATAAAACGCTCTGTTAGGGACGTTACCTCTTCTTCGAACAAATTATTTTGGTTTTCACCAAAAGGATTATTAAGTTGGATTTATGATAAAACCAAGGATTGTATAATTATAGTAGGTAATTAATTAAGTTATTTGGGTAGTTATTGGACAAAACAATGTGTTTTTAAAGTGTGAAGAGGAGGGTATAGGGGGTATCCTTTTATAAGTGAGGTGAGTGGAACACCTGTACTTTTTTAAAATAAAAAGGTGTAACCATGTTTTCCACATGAAAAAAGGATAAAAAATAATTCATTATCAAAAATATAATATAAAATGTCTAAATATTTCCATAAATGGGTTTTTTTTAGTTTTTTTTTTATTTTTAACCCTTATCTTTTTAGTTTAACCCCCCAATAAACTCATTTTTACTTTAACCGCATTAAATAATTTTTATTTCTTTTACTATTAATTATGGTGAAAACTTAATTTGACCTTATTATATAATATAAATTATTATTGTTAAAAATATTAAATATATATTTCCAAATTTCATTCACATAAATATCAAATTTTAATTTAAAATTAATCCCACAGTCGTGATGAGAAAGTAGTTTTCCAAAGGGAAAATGTTCAAAAGTTTAAAAGTATTTTATATAAAAATATTATATTAATTTGATTCTAAAGACAAAAATTGAATTAATATATATATAATTTTACTAATTTTACTTTTAAAACCATCTTGAAACAATTTTTATGTGTTTAAATATTTTAAAAGAAATAAAAATTATTAATAAAAACCAATATTTTTTACTATTCATCGAAGAATTTGTCTTTTTAGAAAATTATCAAAAATTTACTCCAAGATAATTATAAAATTATGATTTAAAAAATAAGTTTATTTTTTCAAATAAATTTTATAAAATTGGAAAAAAATTAATTTTAAAATAAGTATGCAAAAGGCGACAAAACTTATTTTTAGAAAAATATAGTTTTTAAGCATGATATTGGTTTTATTCTTATATATTGTATAGAATACACATAAGGTGAATTTTATAAATTGTATTGAATATATAGTATATAAATTTCATTAAAATAATTAACCCAAATTTGTTTTTTCAATTTATTAAGGTAAAACATGTTTGTGCGCATAAAAATAGTTTTTTTTTAAATACTTTCTTTGTTTTCAAATGGTTTTTATTTTCATTTATAATTAATTGGTCACCAATGAATTCATTATATATAAATTTTTAAACCATATTTTTTCATAATTTAGTTAATCCTATTCATACATATCATTATAAAAGTTAGGTGATAACTATCATATTTAATAACAATATTTTAAAAGTATGTCGTGTTTCGTTTAAACTAGGTGTTGCATGTAATTAAATATATACTCAATGTTGTGTATAATACAATCTAAACTCAGTGTTTTGTGTAAAAAAAATATAAAAAATATTAAATTTATTTGAAAAATATATATTTCAAAAATATTGGGGTGTTACATTCTACCACTAAATAAATTATATCCTAGTAATTTGAACTTGTGCTCAGTAAACATGAATTTGAAATTAGAAAATCCATTTTTGGGAAACCCACATCATAAAAATGGTTAATAAAAATTTCTCTTAAAAATAGAGAAAGGAATGTGTGAATATCATCTGTAATAACATATACTAGGTTTCTAAATAAGAGAACATAGGTGTGAAGTAAAAACATGGACATAGAATTGAAAAATAACACCCAAATACCGATAGAGAGTGATGGAGAACATTTTCAGGAGAAAGTTAACGACCAAAAAAACATAGATCCATGATACTTGAAAATATCATTCATTTATCATAAATTTATTTAAAATGTTAAAATTTTATTTCAAGTTCCTTTTCCTAAATTCAAAGAATTCTCGTGAGAATATATACATAATTTAATTCCATTTCATAAGAACAATCGCATCCTTTAGTTGTTCCTTGATCAATTTCCACTTTACTCTTTACTCTAAGAGATGAATTTTTCATTACTGATTCACTAAAAAATAATAATATCCATAATAGAATGTTAATTCATTCCTTCTATCTCTAAATATTATCAAAAAAAATTGTTATCACGGGTTACCCAATAACATCCAAAGTTCAACTTAATATGTTCCATGAATAGTTAACCATAAGGAAACATACTTACTTGTTGTGTAGACTTTCATCTCTTACAAGATTTCTTACACAAACTCATATTTTCTCCAAAAGATGAGTATTTAGGGTGACTTGTTCACATTAATAGTGCTATAATCAGCTTCTATAGAATCACCTAATCCAAAAAAGAGAAATATATATTTCCCATGTATTTAGACCAAAACCAAAACCAAAAAAAAAATTTAGTACGAGATCAGATAATACCCAAAAAGGATAATCCTTTATAAAAAGAAAATATATTCTTAATCTCCAAAATCTGCCCAACAAAACCCAAAGTTCAACAAAGACCATTTGATAAACAATTGTCCATAAAATTCTACAATGTAAACCAAACTAAGATTGAAACCCAAATATTTGAAGGATTTAATCACATAGTCTTACAAGATAAATATTAACATTTATCTCCAAATAACATCAGTTTCTCTTAAAGTCTCATATTGAAAAGTAATTAACATAATCATATATCCTCTATGATAGGTCTATAATTTCCTAGATAACCCAAAAATAAACTTATTATTGATTTATAAAATCATATAACTAAAAATAATTTTTCATAATAACCAGGGACTCCACGTAGTCTAGTGGTAGGCAATAAATACCAGTCGCACTTTGGTTGTGGGTTTGATTCCCGCAACTTCATCCGACGCGACGGGTTATCACACAGTCTGTGTGTTGTCCTTTTTCCAAAACTATATAATTTTATAAAATTCCTCAAAAAGAGAAAAAATCATCAAAAATAACCATAACATAATTTAACCTCAATTTTATCTCAAGCCTTTCATTTTCCATCATATAGTAACCCATAATTACCTCAAAAGTAAGGATCATATAAACCCAAATGGTTACCATTATAATTATTACCTGAACTTCCACATCGAGTTGGTTCTCTCATACATGATGCATTAGGGAACTCACCAAGGTTCAAGTGGTTAATCATGACTCCTTGATAGTTGGTTTAGAACAACCACGAGATTCCTCATTGAATCCCCTATTTCATCTAGTCTCCTGATCAGAGAACCACCATAGTTTCCTTCATACCCATTGTCACTTTGGGGCCTACTAGATCCATCCATTTACTAAAACAAAAAATGTCAGTGTGAGTATATCAGCAAAATCATCATGTACTAATGAGGAAGATAAACACTAAGATATACTTATCCAAGTTATCTCAAACTCATAACAACTTTCAAAAAAAGTAACAATGACTCCATCTAATATACTAACCATTGTGGTTATACACAACTTTTCACTTATGCTTAATTAATACCCTAACCTCTAAAGTTATCTAAACCGACCTTTGATACCAACTATAAGGACCCAGCCTTAAAACATTACATAATATTGAATTAAATGAATAGTTCACATTAAGGATCTTTTCAGGTTTAGAGTTTTATAGAATTTGGATATAACTATTACATCTCAAAAGATTAAAAAGTAGACACTTCTACTTAGTTTCCATTTTTTTCATAAAACAAAAACTCATAAAAAGAAACATGTCTAGTTCCATGTTTTAGATAGCATGTCTTTCCTTGATCCCATCCTTGACCATATTCATCTTTAAGTCCTGTGGAAAACATTTCAAAAACTTGGGATGAGCATAAAAAGCTCAGTAAGGGATATAAAAATACGGGAAGAAAACATTAGTCCATGTATACATAAAAATAAATGAAATCACTCTTTACTCATAAAACATAAGCACTTTAACATACCTCATGAAATCATAAGATTTATGAATAACTCATAGAAATCATAAGACCTAAAGGTAACTTGATGCATTCATAACATTCTTACGTAGGGAGTAACCCTCATGGTTACGTTTGGAATACCCATCACAGTATATTCCCTAAATATCTTCAGAGAAACCTTCGCGTTTAACTCCTTCGCATTACCCAATGCATTGGAGAGCTATATCGGTCTCACCCGCCCTTAGTTTATCACAGAACCACCCGATTTCATAAACATTTCCCAAGAACCATTAAATAATCATAACACTTAAAACATGAATAAAAGAAATATAAAATTTCCACATTTCAATCACAAGAGATCACATCATGATATTATCATAAATAAAAACATCTAATAAAATCATTAAAACTCTATGAGAGAAAAATCCCTTTATATATTGAAAATATTAAAAGAATAAATTTAAAAGAGATTTTAGAATCAAAGTGTCCCATACCACTTTGAAACTTTTGAAAGGGTTTTAAAACATTTATGTACCTATAAAAAAATACTTAAAACAATTTTTAAAACATGTACATAGATTATAAATGTTTAAAAGAATAAATCTTTAAAACCATTTAAAACAATGTTTTAATAAAAGAGTCATTTTCCATTTTGAACATTTAAATTATAAGCCACAAGAAATTTGACCACTTTAAAATCATTTAAATTACTTTAGTATAGACATAATATGGATATGGAATTTCAAAGGGGTTGTATATACACTTTATAAAAGAATAAAAGTGTATATCATTAAGAAATGTCCCAATGAGAAGAAATTGAGATGTAATCCCAATCAAGGATCATGCCATTAGAGCAAGGATAAAGAAATGACATAATTATGTGTGAAAAATATAAATACACCAAATATAAGTAGATACTCAGTGTAAAACAATCATATTTCATCCACACATATTCATATCAGGATATAATCAAGAAGTAGAGGTTTAACCCAAAGAATTGAAATTTGGTTAAGAAGTTCCCTTACAAAAATTCGACAGCCTAACGGCGTCACTTTAAAGTTCAGAAAATGAGTTGATGAGAGAAAAAGGGTATCTCATTACTTGGAAATAAATTTTACATCAATAAGGATATATAATAACATATCCCAATATAATAATATGTAAATTAAAAGACATAACAAAAGAAGTCTTTTAAAAAGAGGAGTGTGAAAGGTTCCCTTACCGACATGGGTAACTTTCGAAACGTACACCCCATGAAAGAAGGACTATACAACATTGATGTAAATAATCATAAACGAAATTATATTACACAAAGAGTATAATAATGTGCAGTACATATACCACTCAAAGGAAATGTTGTAAAATTTAGCATAAATCTCATGGGAATAAAAGTGAGATGAAAAACCCCTTACGAAAACTCGGCAGCCTAACGGCGCCACTTAAAACTTCCAAAAATAGATTTATGAGATCAAATAGGGTATCTCATAATATGAACATAAAATTTAAAGAATTAGGAATATAAAAGAACATCCCCAAACATAATAAATAGGATCTTAGAAGAGGTAACATAAGAGAGAGTACTTAAAGAGGAAGAGAGAGGTAGGATCCCTTACCTCAAGTTCGACTTGTCTTGTTCATTTCTTTATATTACTGAATAATAAACTTTGGTCAATTGTTAATTTATTAAGTAACTCCTTTAAAGTTTAGTATTCAATTCATGTCACATATTATAACTTTATAATAATTAGTTAATCATGTGAGTTAATATCAGACATTTTTGTCGATGTTCGGTACATGAGTCAAAAATGAACTTTTTTGAAAAGAATTTCCCATGTAGTTATAATTACCCCATCTCCAGAATAGTATTAATGATTTAAATATCATATATATCCACTATATATTCATTTTATAATATTCCATAACATTCAGAGAAAAGAAAATGAAATGCACTGTTCATGGAGACGGTAGGCCGTACGTACGCATGAACGCTACTTTCATTTCTTTGTCACATTAATGGAATTAAAAATAAATGAGATATATATATATATATTATAGTTCCAGTAGAATATATATGTTATATAGGTCACATAATTTCATTAATTTTATTCTTTACACATTCCATGTATTGCATGAACGAGTCACATCACTTGAGGGGCGGTAGTCCACACTTCCTCAAATGAAATTGTCGCATTTTCACAACATGAAAAGCATAAAGTTGTGTTTTAAATGTAAAATACAGAAGCATAGAGAGTAAATAAATATAATATATATCATAAATAAATATAGTTCCATCATAATTTCAACCATGAGAGGTGGTAGGAGAAGATAGAACAATCATCGTTTCGTGAGGCACTAATTCACCACCCACGGAAACAGTATGTTCTTTAAAAATTAGATAGAGGTGTGTGTAAGTGTAGCTCGAATAATTCTCATAAAAAGATCCTAGTATATTGAATATACTGTTATTGTTACAAAATAAATGAATAAAAAGAGTTTAGGGGGTTGGAGAAGCAAAATAAAACAAAAGAACATAAGAGAGGACATTACCTTTAAATCGGGTAACTCCCTTTAGTTTGAACCAAAAGGGTTTCTTGAAGAGCTTTATGACTGAGGTATGGATTCTAGGATGAAGATAGGGATGTGGAGAGATAAAAGGATCAGATTCTAACTAATACAAAGGCTTGAGAGATGTGGGTAAGGAGGTAGAGGTGGGGGCCTTTTATAAGAGGGAGGTGGGGCACTCTTGGAAAGTCTTGAAAAGTTGCTTTATTATAAAATGATTTTTGGATATTAAAGGTCCCAAAATTATATATTTCTAGGATAAGGTGATAAGGGTTATAAATCCACCAATCCAATAGGTTTTTGACAAGTGTAGGTTTTTCATTTTACCTTATCTTCTCATTTAATTTAAATTGTTCATTAATGAAGCAATCACTACATCATCATGGTGTCATAAATAAATTTATTTATTTAATGTCTAAAAATTATAAAAAAAGTTTCATGATGTATTAAATCTTTTTATCTTTCTAATGAATATTTATAGTGAAAAATATTACTTTTATAACCCCATGTAAAAATTATTTTTGTAAAACAATACATGTTTGTGACACTTTTATTTTAACTTTAAATAAAAAGTTATTAATGTCATTTTCCTACCAAAGTGGCTCCATGGGGTCCCCAAGTTGACCCATGTATTGTCTTGGTCGGCCATGACTCATCCAATAAGGGTAGGACATTTCCAAGGTCATTTCATATTATTATAACATTATCTTTACCTTAAATTACACTAATTACCTTTAATCGCGATTAATAAAACTTAAAAGTTACTATTCACCAAAAAATTATTTTAATCCCATTGAACCACATTTTACATCCTAATGACAACCATATATATCGGATTTTTGAAATTCAAATCACAGAAGTGGTAAAGTTTCATTTAAACGAAAAATCGGTTTTTTAACTACCACTTAGTGGTTTCACTATTCATCAAAATTTGAAATTTTTCAGAAAAATACCAAAAATTCACCCTAAGCTATATTTGATATTCCGAATTCAAAAATGATGTCTATTTTAAAAAATTCAGAACATAAAAGTTGCATTAATTATTTTTATAATCAATTCCCGCTGTCAAAACAAATAGAGTGTTTTTAAGAAACAATATCTATTAAAAGATTGACACTCATTTGTGTACAATTTCAAAGTGAAATTAATTCTAATGACCACCATTGAATCAAATGGTAAAAATGTATTTTAATTAAACTTTAAAACCAATTAAAAAGATAATCTAACCTTATAAATATATTATATTAAAAATCACTTTTGAAATAAAATACAGTATTTTCACTATTCATTAAAAAATGAATTTTATCAGAAAAATACCAAGAATCTAACCAGAGTAAATTTTGGTGATACTAATCTAAAGAAGAATTTTATTTTGTCAAAAGGAACATATGAAAGTGACCAAAACTAGATTTAAATAGGGTTCTCCATCAAAAGGCGGTAAATCGGCCTTTTGATATAAATTGTGCTTAAAATCAGATTCATTTACATTTTAAGCCTCTAAATTTTATTGGATAAAAGTAAATACATTTAAAAAACATCTATAATAATATTGTTGTTAGTTTTATTCATTCCCTCCAATACAAAGTCTAGGTGTCAACTTCCATTTAAAATAATTATATTATTAGTGTGCAACGTAGGATTTCAAAGAAACTTATTGTTGCGTATTGGGTACGCCATCGAACTTAGAATATCCTTTAAAGTAATATTAATATTTTATTCACAAATATTAATAAATATGAAAATTTAATATTCTTTATTTACCTGGGATGTTACATCCTTCCCCCCTTTTGGGAATTGCGTCCTCGCAATTTTATAAAAAAAAATTGGGCTCGGAAACTTCATTGAAAGACCCACATCAGAATAGGAGTCAATTAAACTGTCACTTTAAAAGAAAGAAAGGGAAGTAAAAAGGTTACCAGAGTTAACCCATAATAGGATTATATGTAATAAAACATGGATATGGAATAAAAAACAAAGGTTCATGTTCTGATGGAGAGTGATAGAAAACAAGTTTAGGAGAAAGTTAACCACCAGAAAATCACAAACTTGTGATGGGTTAAACAGTATTTGATTCCCCAGTAGGAAAAATTAACTGACAATGTTTTTGTTTTAAATTACTTTTCATTGAGGAATTTATTTATGAGCTTAACTAAATCATAAGGAAACATACTTACTTGTTGTGTAGACTTTCATCTCTTACTATATTTCTTACACAAACTCATATTTTCTCCAAAAGACGAGTACTTAGGATGACTTGTTCACATTAAGAGCGTTATAATCAGCTTCTAGAGAATCACCTAATCCAAAAAAGAGAAATATATATTTCCCATGTCTTTAGACCAAAAGAAAAACCAAAAAAAATTGTTAGTATGAGATCAAATAACACCCAAAAAGGATAATCCTTTATAAAAAGAAAATATATTATTAATCTCCAAAATTTTCCCAACAAAACCCAAAGTTCAACAAAGACCATTTGATAAAAAATTGTCCATAAAATTCTTCAATGTATACCAAACTAAGATTGAAACCCAAATCTTTGAAGGATTTAATCACATAGTCTTCCAAGGTAAATATTAACATTTATCTCCAAATAACATTAGTTTTTCTTAAAGTCTCGTATTGAAAAGTAATTAACCTAATCATATATCCTCTATGATAGGTCGATAATTTCCTAGATAACCCAAAATCAACTTATTATTGATTCATAAAATCATCTAACTTAAAATAATTTTTCATACTAACCAGGGACTTCACATAGTCTAGTGTTAGGTAATAAATACCAGTCGCACATTGGTTGTGGGTTTGATTCCCGCAGCATCGTTTGACGTGACGGGTTATCACACGGTCTACGTGTTGTCCTTTTTTCTAAAACTATATAACTTAATAACATTCCTCAGAAAGAGAAAAAATCTTCCAAAATAACCATAACATAATTTAACCTCAATTTTATCTCATGCCTTTCATTTTCCATCATATAGTAACCCATAATTACCTCACAAGTAAGGATCATATAAACCCTAATGGTTACCATTATAATTATTACCTGAAATTCCACATCGAGGTGGTTCTCTCATACATGTTGAATTAGGAAACTCACCAAGATTCAAGTGGTTAATCATGACTCCTTGATAGTTGGTTTAGAACAACCATGAGATTCCTCATTGAATCCCCCATTTAATCCAGTATCCTGATCAGAGAACCACCACAGTTTCCTTCATACCCATTATCACTTTGGGTCCTTCTAGATCCATCCATTTACTAAAACCAAAAATTTCAGTGTGAGTATATCAGAAAAATCATCATGTGCTAATGAGGAAGATAAACACTAAGATATACTTGTCCAAGTTATCTCGAACTCATAACAACTTTCAAAAAAATTAACAATGACTCCATCTAATATACTAACCATTGTAGTTATACACAACTTGTCACTTATTCTTAATGAATACCCTAACCTCTAAAGTTATCTAAACCGACCTTTGATACCAACTATAAGGACCTAGCCTTAAAACATTACATAATATTGAATTAAATGAATAATTCACATTGAGGATATTTTAAGGTTTAGAGTTTTAGAGAATTTGGACATAACTATTACATCTCAAAAGATTACAAAGTAGACACTTCTACTCAGTTTCCATTTTTTTCATAAAACAAAAACTCATAAAAAGAAACATGTCTATTTCCATGTTTTAGATAGCATGTCTTTCCTTTATCCCATCCTTGACCCAATTCATCTTTAAGTCCTGTGGAAAACATTTCAAAAACTTGGGATGAGCATAAAAAGCTCAGTAAGGGATATAAAAATACGGGAAGAAAACATTAGTACATGTATACATAAAAATCAATGAAATCATTCTTTACTCATAAAACATAAGCACTTTAACATACCTCATGAAATCATAAGATTTATGAATAACTCATAGAAATCATAAGACATAAAGGTAACCTGATGCATTCATAACATTTTTACATAGGGAGTAACCCTCGTAGTTACGTTTGAAATACCCATCACAGTATATTCCCTAAATCTCTTCGGAGAAACCTTAGCGTTTAATTCCTTCACATTACCCAATGCATTGGAGAGCTATATCAGGCTCACCCGCCCTTAGTTTATCACAGAACCACCCGATTTCATAAACATTTCCCAAGAACCATAACATAATCATAACACTTAAAACATGCATAAAAGAAACATAAAATTTCCAAATTTCAATCACAAGAGATCACGTCATGATATTATCATAAATAAAAACATCTAATAAAATCATTAAAACTCTATGAGATAAAAATCCCTTTATACTTTGAAAATATTAAAAGAAGATATTTAAAAGAGATTTTAGAATCAAAGTGTCCCATACCACTTAGAAACTTTTGAAAGGGTTTTAAAATAGTCATGTACCTATAAAAAAATCCTTAAAACCATTTTTAAAACATGTAGATGGATGATAAATGTTTAAAAGAATAAATCTTTAAAACCATTTAAAACATTGTTTTAATAAAAGAGTCATTTTCCATTTTGAACATTTAAATTATAAGCCACAAGAAATTAGACCACTTTAAAATCGTTTAAATGACTTCAGTATAGACATAATATGGATATGGAATGTCAAAGGGGCTGCATATACACTTTATAAAATAATAAAAGTGCATATCATTAAGAAATGTCCCAATGAGAAGAAATTGAGATGTAATCCCAATCATGGATCATAACATTAGAGCAAGGATAAAGAAATGACATAATTATGTGTGAAAAATATAAATACACCAAATATTAGTGGATACTCAGTGTAAAACAATCAGATGTAATCCACACATATTCATATCACGACAAAATCAAGAAGTAGAGGTTTAACCCAAAGAATTGAAATTGGGTTAAGAAGTTCCCCTACAGAAATTCGACAGCCTAACGGCGTCACTTTAAAGTTCAGAAAATGAGTTGATGAGACAAAAAGGGTATCTCATCACTTGGAAATAAATTTTACATCAATAAGGATATAGAATAACATGTCCCAACATAATAAGATGTAAATTAAAAGACATAACAAAAGAAGTCTTTTAAAAATAGGAGTGTGAAAGTTTCCCTTACCGACTTGGGTAGCTTTCGAAACGTACACCCCATGAAAGAAGGACTATACAACATTGATGTAAATACTCATAAAACAAATTATATTACAAAAAGAGTAGAATAATGGGTAGTACATATACCACTCAAAGTAAATGGTGGAAAATGTAGCATAAATATCATGGGAATAAAAGTGACATGAAAAACCCCCTTACGAAAACTCGGCAGCCTAACGGCGCCGCTTAAAACTTCCAAAAATGGATTTATAGAGATCAAATAGGGTCTCTCATAATATGAACATAAAATTTACAGAATTATTAATATAAAATAACATCCCCAAACATAATAAATAGGAACTTATAATGTGTGACATAAAAGAGAGTACTTAAAAAGAAAGAGAGAGGTAGGATCCGTTACCTCAAGTTCGACTTGTCTTGTTCATTTCTTTATATTACTAAATAATAAACTTTGGTGAATTAATAATTTCTTAAGTAACTCCTTTAAATTTTATTATAAAATTCATGTCACATATTATAATTTTATAATAATTAGTTAATAATGTGAGTTCATATCAGACGTTTTTGTCGATGTTCGGAACATGAGTCAAAAATGAACTTGTTTGAAAAGAATTTCCCATGTAGTTATAATTACCCCATATCCAGAATAGTATTAATGATTTAAATATCATATATATACATTATATATTCATTTTATAATATTCCATAACATTCGTAGATAAGAAAATGAAATGCACCGTTCATGGAGACGGTAGGTCGTACGTACGCATGAACGCTTCTTTCATTTCTTTGTCACATTAATGGAATTAAAATTAAATGAGATATATATATATTATAATTACAGTATAATATATATTTTATATAGGTCACATAATTTCGTTAATTTCATTCTTTACACATTCCATATATTGCATGAACGAGTCACATCACTTGAGGGGGCGGTAATCCTCACTTCCTCAAATGAAATTATCGCATTTGCACAACATGCAAAGCATAAAGGTATGTTTTAAATGTAAAATACAGAAGAATAGAGATGAAATAAATATAATATATATCATAAATAAATATAGTTCCATCATAATGTCTACCATGAGATGTGGTAGGAGAAGATAGAACAATCATCGTTTCGTGAGGTAGTAATTCACCATCCACGGAAACAGTAAGTACTTTAACCATTAGACGGAGGTGTGTGTAAGTGTAGCTCAAATAATTCTCATAAAAACATCCTAGTATATTGAAGATACTTTTATTGTTACAAAATAAATGAATAAAAATATTTTAGGGGGTTGGAGAAGCAAAATAAAACAAAAGAACATAAGAGAGGACATTACATTTAAACCGGGTAACTCCCTTTGGTTTGAACCAAAAGGGTTTCTTTAAGAGCTTTCTTCCTAAGGTAAGGCTTCTAGGATGAATAGAGGGATGTGGAGAGATAAAATGAGTATATTTTGGCTGATCCAAATGCTTGAGAGGTGTGGGTAAGGAGGTAGAGGTGGGGTCCATTTATAAGAGGGAGGAGGGGCACTCTTGGAAAGTCTTGAAAAGTTACTTTATTATAAAATTATTTTCAGATATTAAAGGTCCCACAATTATATATTTCGAGGATAAGGTGATAAGGGTTCTAAAACTACACATACAATAGGTTTTTGACAAGTTTAGGTCTTATATTTTACCTTATCTTCTCATTTTATTTAAATTGTTCATTACTGAGGTAATCACTGCATCATCATGGTGTCATAAATAAATTTATTTAATTAATGTCTAAAAATTATAAAAAAAGTTTCATGATGTAGGAAATATTTTTATCTTTCTAATGAATATTTATAGTAAAAAATATGACTTGTATAAACCCATGTAAAAATTGTTTTAGTAAAACAATACATGTTTGTGACACTTTTATTTTAACTTTAAATAAAAATTTATTAATGTCATTTTCCTACCAAAGTGGCTCCATGGGGTCCCCAAGTTGACCCATGAATTGTCTTGGTTGGCCATGACTCATCCAATAATGGTATTACATGTGTCAAGTTCATTTCATATTATTATAACATTATCTTTACCTTAAATTACACTAATTACCTTTAATCGCGATTAATAAAACTTAAAAGTTACTATTCACCAAAAAATTATTTTAATCCCATTGAACCAAATTTTACATCCTAATGACAACCATGTATGTCGGATTTTTGAAATTCAAATCACAGAAGTGGTAAAGTTTCATTTAAACGAAAAATCAGTTTTTTAACTACCACTTAGTGGTTTCACTATTCATCAAAAATTGATGTTTTTCAGAAAAATACCAAAAATTCACCCTAAGCTATATTTGATTTTCCGAATTCAAAAATAATGTCTATTTTAAAAAATTCAGAACATAAAGGTTTCATTAATTATTTTTATAATCAATTCTCGCTGTCAAAACAAATAGCGTGTTTTTAAGAAAGAATATCTATTAAAAGATTGACACTTGTTTATGTACAATTTCAAAGTGAAATTAATTCTAATGACCACCATTGGATTAAATGGTAAAAATATATTTTAATTAAACTTTAAAACCTATAAAAAAGATAATCTAACCTTATAAATAAATTATATTAAAAAACACTTTTGAAATAAAATACAGTATTTTCACTATTCATTAAAAAAATGAATTTTATCAGAAAAATACCAAAAATCTACCCAAAGTAAATTTTGATGATACGAATCTAAAGAAAAAATTTATTTTGTCAAAAGTAACATATGAAAGTGACCAAAACTATATTTAAATAGGGTTTGCCATCAAAAGGCGGTAAATCGGCCTTTTAATGTAAATTATGCTTAAAATCAGATTCATTTAAATTTTAAGCCTCTAAATTTTATTGGATAAAAGTAAATACATTTAAAAAACATCTATAATCATATAGTTGTTAGTTGTATTCATTCCATCCAATACAAAGTCTAGGTGTCAACTGCCATTTAAAATAATTATATTATTAGTGTGCAACGTAAGATTTCAAAGAAACGCATTCTTGCGTATTGGGTACGCCATCGAACTTAGAATATCCTTTAAAGTAATATTAATATTTTATTAATAAATATTAATAAATATGAAAATTTAATATTCTTTATTTACCTGGGATGTTACATCCTTCCCAAGTTTTGGGAATTGCGTCCTCGCAATTTTATAAAAAAAAAATTGGGCTCAGAAACTTCATTGAAAGACCCACATCAGAACAGGAGTCAATTAAACTGTCACTTTAAAAGAAAGAAAGGGAAGTAAAAATGTTACCCGAGTTAACCCATACTAGTATTCCATGTAGGAAAACATGGATATGGAAGAAAAAACAAAGGGTCATGTTCTTATGGAGAGTGATAGAAAACATGTTTAGGAGAAATTTAACCACCAAAAAATCACAAACTTGTGATGGGTTAAACGGTATTTGATTCCCCAGTAGGAAAAATTAACAGACAAAGTTTTTGTTTTAAATTACTTTTCATTGAGGAATTTATTTATGAGCTTAACTAAATCATAAGGAAACATACTTACTTGTCGTGTAGACTTTCATCTCTTACTAGATTTCTTACACAAACTCATATTTTCTCCAAAAGACGAGTATTTAGGATGACTTGTTCACATTAAGAGCACTATAATCAGCTTATAGAGAATCACCTAATCCAAAAAAGAGAAATATATATTTCCCATGTCTTTAGACCAAAACCAAAACCAAAAAAAAATTGTTAGTACGAGATCAGATAATACCCAAAAAGGATAATCCTTTATAAAAAGAAAATATATTCTTAATCTCCAAAATTTGTCCAACAAAACCCAAAGTTCAACAAAGACCATTTGATAAACAATTGTACATAAAATTCTTCAATGTAAACCAAACTAAGATTGAAACCCAAATCTTTGAAGGATTTAATCACATAGTCTTCCAAAGTAAATATTAACATTTATCTCCAAATAACATCAGTTTCTCTTAAAGTCTCATATTGAAAAGTGATTAACCTAATCATATATCCTCTATGATAGGTCGATAATTTCCTAGATAACCCAAAATAAACTTATTATTGATTCATAAAATCATCTAACTAAAAATAATTTTTCATACTAAGCAGGTACTTCACGTAGTCTAGTGGAAGGCGATAAATACCAGTCCCACTTTGGTTGTGGGTTTGATTCCCGCAGCTTCGTCTGACGCGACGGGTTGTCACACGGTCTGCGTGTTGTCATTTTTCCAAAACTATATAATTTTATAACATTCCTCAAAAAGATAAAAATTCTTTAAAAATAACCATAAGATAATTTAACCTCAATTTTATCTCATGCCTTTCATTTTCCATCATATAGTAACCCATAATTACCTCAAAAGTAAGGATCATATAAACCCTAATGGTTACCATTATAATTATTAACTGAACTTCCACATCAAGTTGGTTCTCGCATACATTATGCATTAGGGAAATCACCAAGGTTCAAGTGGTTAATCATGACTCCTTGATAGTTGGTTTAGAACAACCATGAGATTCCTCATTGAATCCCCCATTTCATCCAGTCTCCTGATCAGAGAACCACCACAGTTTCCTTCATACCCATTGTCACTTTGGGGCCTGCTAGATCCATCCATTTACTAAAACCAAAAATGTCAGTGTGAGTATATCATCAAAATCATCATGTACTAATGAAGAAGATAAACACTAATATATACTTATCCAAGTTATCTCGAACTCATAACAACTTTCAAAAAAACTAACATTGACTCCATCTAATATACTAACCATTATGGTTATACACAACTTTTCACTTATGTTTAATGAATACCCTAACCTATAAAGTTATCTAAACCAATATTTGATACCAACTATAAGGACCCAGCCTTAAAACATTACATAATATTGAATTAAATGAATAATTCACATTGATGATATTTTCATGTTTAGAGTTTTAGAGAATTTAGACATAACTATTACATCTCAAAAGATTACAAAGTAGACACTTCTACTCAGTTTCCATTTTTTTCATAAAACAAAAACTCATAAAAAGAAACATGTCTAGTTCCATGTTTTAAATAGCATGTATTTCCTTAATTCCATCCTTGACCCTATTCATCTTTAAGTCTTGTGGAAAACGTTTCAAAAACTTGGGATGAGCATAAAAAGCTCAGTAAGGGATATAAAAATACGGGAAGAAAACATTAGTCCATGTATACATAAAAATCAATGAAATCATTCTTTACTCATAAAACATAAGCACTTTAACATACCTCATGAAATCATAAGATTTATGAATAACTCATAGAAATCATAAGACATAAAGGTAACTTGATGCATTTATAACATTCTTACGTAGGGAGTAACCCTCATGGTTACGTTTGGAATACCCATCACAATATATTCCCTAAATATCTTCTGAGAAACCTTAGAGTTTAATTCCTTCGCATTACCCAATGCATTGGAGAGCTATATCGGGCTCACCCTCCCTTAGTTTATCACCGAACCACCCGATTTCATAAACATTTCCCAAGAACCATAACATAATCATAACACATAAAACATGCATAAAAGAAACATAAAATTTCCACATTTCAATCACAAGAGATCACATCATGATATTATCATAAATAAAAATATCTAATGAAATCATAAAAACTCTATGAGAGAAAAATCCCTTTATACTTTGAAAATATTAAAAGAATACATTTAAAAGAGATTTTAAAATCAAAGTGTCCCATACCACTTAAAAACTTTTTAAAGGGTTTTAAAACATTCATGTACCTATAAAAAAATCCTTAAAACCATTTTTAAAACATAGACATGGATGATAAATGTTTAAAAGAATAAATCATTAAAACCATTTAAAACAATGTTTTAATAAAAGGGTCATTCTCCATTTTGAACATTTAAATTATAAGACACAAGAAAGTAGACCACTTTAAAATCAGTTAAATGAATTTAGTATAGACATAATATGGATATGTAATGTCAAAGGGGCTGTATATACACTTTATAAAATAATAAAAGTGTATATCATTAAGAAATGTCCCAATGAGAAGAAATTGAGATGTAATCCCAATCAAGGATCATGCCATTAGAGTAAGGATAAAGAAATGACATAATTATGTGTAAAAAATATAAATACACCAAATATAAGTGGATACTCAGTGTAAAACAATCAGATGTCATCCACACATATTCATAGCATGACCTAATCAAGAATTAGAGGTTTAACCCAAAGAATTGAAATTGGTTTAAGAGGTTCCCCTACAGAAATTCGACAGCCTAACGACGTCACATTAAAGTTCAGAAAATGAGTTGATGAGACAAAAAGGGTATCTCATAAATTGGAAATAAATTTTACATAAATAAGGATATAGAAGAACATATCCCAACATAATAAGTTGTAAATTAAAAGACATAGCAAAATAAGTCTTTTAAAAAGAGGAGCGTGAAAGGTTCCATTACCGACTAGGGTAACTTTCGAAATGTACACCCCATGAAAGAAGGAATATAAAAAATTGATGTAAATACTCATAAAAGAAATTATATTAAAAAAAAGAGTATAATAATGTGCATAACATGTAACACTCAAAGGAAATGGTGGAAAATGTAGCATAAATCTCATGGGAATAAAAGTGAGATGAAAAACCCCTTACGAAAACTCGGCAGCCTAACGGCGCCACTTAAAACTTCCAAAAATGGATTTATGAGATCAAATAGGGTCTCTCATAATATGAACATAAAATTTACAGAATTAGGGATATAAAAGAACATCCCCAAACATAATAAATATAATCTTATAAGAAGTGACATAAGAGAGAGTACTTAAAAAGAAAGAGAGAGGTAGGATACCTTACCTCAAGCTCGACTTGTCTTGTTCATTTCTTTATATTCCTGAATAATAAACTTTGGTAAATTAATAATTTATTAAGTAAATCCTTTAAAGTTTATTATTCAATTCATTTCACATATTAAAATTTTATAATAATTAGTTAATAATGTGAGTTCATATCAGAAGTTTTTGTCGATGTTCGGTACATGAGTCAAAAATGAACTTGTTTGAAAAGAATTTCCCATGTAGTTATAATTACCCCATATAAAGAATATTATTAATGATTTAAATATAATATATATCCAGTATATATTCATTTTATAATATTCCATAACATTCAGAGATAAGAAAATGAAATGCACCGTTCATGGAGACGGTAGGCCGTACGTACGCATGAACGCTACTTTCATTTCTTGGTCATATTAATGGAATTAAAAATAAATTAGATATATATATATTATAATTACATTATAATATATATGTTATATAGGTCACATAAGTTCATTAATTTCATTCTTTACACATTCCATGTATTGCATGAACGAGTCACATCACTTGAGGTGGCGGTAGTCCACACTTCCTCAAATGAAATTATCGCATTTGCACAATATGCAAAGCATAAAGGTATGTTTTAAATATAAAATAAAGAAGCATGGAGAGTAAATAAATATAATATATATCATAAATAAATATATTTCCATCATAATGTACACCATGAGAGGTTGTAGGAGAAGATAGAACAATCATCGTTTCGTGAGGCAGTAATTCACCATCCACGGAAAGAGAATGTTCTTTAACCATTAAACAAAGGTGTGTGTAAGTTTAGCTCTAATAATTCTCATAAAAATATCCTAGTATATTTAAGATACTGTTATTGTTACAAAATAAAGTAATAAAAAGAGTTTAGGGGGTTGGAGAAGCAAAATAAAACAAAAGAACATTAGAGAGGACATTACCTTTAAATCGGGTAACTCCCTTTGGTTTGAACCAAAAGGGTTTCTTGAAGAGCTTTATACCTAAGGTAAGGATTATAGGATGAAGATAGGGATGTGGAGAGATAGAAGGAGCAGATTTTGGCTGAGAAAAAGGCTTGAGATGTGTGGGTAAGGAGGTAGAGGTGGGGGCCTTTTATAAGAGGGAGGAGGGGCACTCTTGGAAAGTCCTGAAACGTTACTTTATTATAAAATGATTTTCGGATATTAAAGGTCCCAAAATTATATATTTCTAGGATATGGTTATAAGGGATCTAAATACACCCATAAAATACATTTTTGACAAGTTCAGTTCTTATATTTTACCTTATCTTCTCATTTTATTTAAATTGTTCATTACTGAGGTAATCACTGCATCATCATGGTGTCATAAATAAATTTATTTATTTAATGTCTAAAAATTATAAAAAAAGTTTAATGATGTATGAAATATTTTTATCTTTCTAACGAATATTTATAGTCAAAAATATGACTTGTATAACTCCATGTAAAAATTGTTTTAGTAAAACAATATATATTTGTGACACTTTTATTTTAACTTTAAATAAAAAGTTATTAATGTCATTTTCCTACCAAAGTGGCTCCATGGGGTCCCCAAGTTGACCCATGGATTGTCTTTGTCGGCCATGACTCATCCAATAAGGGTAGGACATGTTTCAAAGTCATTTCATATTATTATAACATTATCTTTACCTTAAATTACACTAATTACCTTTAATCGCGATTAATAAAACTTAAAAGTTACTATTCACCAAAAAATTATTTTAATCTCATTGAACCACATTTTACATCCTAATGACAACCATGTATGTAGGATTTTTGAAATTCAAATCACAGAAGTGGTAAAGTTTCATTTAAACGAAAAATGAGTTTTTTAACTACCACTTAGTGGTTTCACTATTCATCAAAAATTGAAGTTTTTCAGAAAAATACAAAAAATTCACCCTAAGATATATTTGATATTCCAAATTAAAAAATGATGCCTATTTTACAAAATTCAGAACATAAAAGTTGCATTAATTATTTTTATAATCAATTCCCGTTGTCAAAACAAATAGCGTGTTTTCAAGAAAACATATCTATTAAAAGATTAACACTTGTTTATGTACAATTTCAAAGTGAAATTAATTCTAATGACCACCATTGGATTAAATGGTAAAAATATATTTTAATTAAACTTTAAAACCAATTAAAAAGATAATCTAACCTTATAAATAAATTATATTAAAAATCACTTTTGAAATAAAATACAGTATTTTCACTGTTCATTAAAAAATGAATTTTATCAGAAAAATACCAAAAATATACCCAAAGTAAATTTTGATGATATGAATCTAAAGAAGAATTTTATTTTGTCAAAAGGAACATATGAAAGTGACCAAAACTAGATTTAAATAGGGTTCTCCATCAAAAGGCGGTAAATCAGCCTTTTAATGTAAATTATGCTTAAAATCATATTCATTTACATTTTAAGCCTTTAAATTTTATTGGATAAAAGTAAATACATTTAAAAAACATATATAATCATATTTTTGTTATTTATATTCATTCCCTCCAATACAAAGGCTATGTTTCAACTACCATTTAAAATAATTATATTATTAGTGTGCAACGTAAGATTTCAAAGAAACGCATTGTTGCGTATTGGGTACGCCATCGAACTTAGAATATCCTTTAAAGTAATATTAATATTTTATTCAAAAATATTAATAAATATGAAAATGTAATATTCTTTATTTACCTGGGATGTTACATCCTTCCCCCCTTTTGGGAATTGCGTCCTCACAATTTTATAAAAAAAATTGGCTCGAAAACTTCATTGAAAGACCCACATCGGAACAGGAGTCAATTAAACTGTCACTTTAAAAGAAAGAAAGGGAAGTAAAAAGGTTACCTGAGTTAACCCATACTAGGATTCCATGTAGGAAAACATGAATATGGAAGAAAAAACAAAGGTTCATGTTCGTATTAAGAGTAATAGAAAACATGTTTAGGAGAAAGTTAACCACCAGAAAATCACAAACTTGTGATGGGTTATACGGTATTTGATTCCCCAATAGGAAAAATTAAAAGACAACATTTTTGTTTTAAATTACTTTTCATTGAGGAATTTATTTATGATCTCAACTAAATCATAAGGAAACGTACTTACTTGTCGTGTAGACTTTCATCTCTTACTAGATTTCTTACACAAACTCATATTTTCTCTAAAAGACGAGTTTAGGATGACTCGTTCACATTAAGAGCACTATAATCAACTTCTAGAGAATCACCTAATCTAAAAAAGAGAAATATATATTTTCCATGTCCTTATACCAAAACCAAAACCAAAAAAAAATTAGTACGAGATCAGATAATACCCAAAAAGTATAATCCTTTATAAAAAGAAAATATATTCTTAATCTCCAAAATTTGCCCAACAAAACCCAAAGTTCAACAAAGACCATTTGATAAACAATTGTCCATAAAATTCTTCAATGTAAACCAAACTAATATTGAAACTTAAATCTTTGAAGGATTTAATCACATAGTCTTCCAAAGTAAATATTAACATTTATCTCCAAATAACATCAGTTTCTCTTAAAGTCTCATATTGAAAAGTAATTAACCTAATCATATATCCTCTATGATAGGTCAATAATTTCCTAGATAACCCAAAATCAACTTATTATTGATTCATAAAATCCTATAACTAAAAAGAATTTTTCATACTAACCAGGGACTTCACGTAGTCCAGTGATAGGCGATAAATACCAGTCGCACTTTGGTCGTGGGTTTGATTCCCGCAGCTTCGTTCGACGCGACGGGTTGTCATACGGTCTGCGTGTTGTCCTTTTTCCAAAACTATATAATTTTATAACATTCCTCAAAAAGAGAAAAAATCTTCAAAAATAACCACTACATAATTTAACCTCAATTTTATCTCATGCCTTTCATTTTCCATCATATAGTAACCCATAATTACCTTAAAAGTAAGGATCATATAAACCCTAATGGTTACCATTATAATTATTACCTGAACTTCCACATCGAGTTGGTACTCTCATACATGATGCATTAGGGAACTCACCAAGGTTCAAGTGGTTAATCATGACTCCTTGATAGTTGGTTTAGAACAACCACAATATTCCTCATTGAATCTCCCATTTCATCCAGTCTCCTGATCAGAGAACCACCACAGTTTCCTTGATACCCATTGTCACTTTGGGGCCTACTAGATCCATCCATTAACTAAAACAAAAAATGTCAGTGTGAGTATATCAGCAAAATCATCATGTACTAATGAGGAAGATAAACACTAAGATATACTTATCCAAGTTATCTCAAAATCATAACAACTTTCAAAAAAATTAACAATGACTCCATCTAATATACTAACCATTGTGGTTATACACAACTTGTCACCTATGCTTAATGAATACCCTAACCTCTAAAGTTATCTAAACCGACCTTTGATACCAACTATAAGGACCCAGCCTTAAAACATTACATAATATTTAATTAAATGAATAATTCACATTGAGGATCTTTTTAGGTTTAGAGTTTTAGATAATTTGGACATAACTATTACATCTCAAAAGATTACAAAGTAGACACTTCTACTCAGTTTCCATTTTTTTCATAAAACAAAAACTCATAAAAAGAAACATGTCTAGTTCCATGTTTTAGATAGAATGTCTTTCCTTGATCCCATCCTTGACCCTATTCATCTTTAATTCCTATGGAAAACATTTTAAAAACTTGGGATGAGCATAAAAATCTCAGTAAGGGATATAAAACTACGGGAAGAAAACATTAGTCTATGTATACATAAAAATCAATGAAATAATTCTTTACTCATAAAACATAATCACTTTAACATACCTCATAAAATCATAAGATTTATGAATAACTCATAGAAATCATAAGACATAAAGGTAATTGATGCATTCATAACATTCTTACGTAGGGAGTAACCCTTATGGTTACGTTTGGAATACCCATCACAGTATATTCCCTAAATCTCTTCGGAGAAACCTTAGCATTTAATTCCTTCACGTTGCCCAATGCATTGGAGAGCTATATGGGGCTCACCCGCCCTTATTTTATCACAGAACCACCCGATTTCAAAAACATTACCCAAGAACCATAACATAATCATAACACTTAAAACATGCATAAAAGAAACATAAAATTTCAACATTTCAATCACAAGAGATCACATCATGATATTATCATAAATAAAAACATCTAATAAAATCCTTAAAACTCTATGAGAAAAAAATCACTTTATACTTTGAAAATATTAAAATAATACATTTAAATGAGATTTTAGAAACAAAGTGTCCCATACCACTTCAAAACTTTTGAAAGGGTTTTAAAACATTCATGTACATATAAAAAATCCTTAAAACCATTTTTAAAACATGGACATGGATGATAAATCTTTAAAAGGATAAATCTTTAAAACCATTTAAAATAATGTTTTAATAAAATAGTCCTTTTCCATTTTGAATAATTAAATTATAAGCCACAAGAAAGTAGACCACTTTAAAATAATTTAAATGACTTTAGTATAGACATAATATGTATATAGAATGTCAAAGGGGCTGTATATACACTTTATAAAAGAATAAAAGTGCATATCATTAAGAAATATCCCAATGAGAAGAAATTGGGATGTAATCCCAATCAAGGATCATGCCATTAGAGTAAGGATAAAGAAATGACATAATTATGTGTAAAAAATATAAATACACCAAATATTAGTGGATAATCAGTGTAAAATAGTCATATTTCATCCACACATATTCATAGCACGACATAATCAAGAAGTAGAGGTTTAACCCAAAGAATTGAAATTGGGTTAAGAAGTTCCCCTATAGAAATTCGACAGCCTAACGGCGTCACTTTAAGCTTCAGAAAATGAGTTGATGAGACAAAAAGGGTATCTCATCACTTGGAAATAAATTTTACATCAATAAGGATATAGAATAACATATCCCAAAATAATAATATGTAAATTAAAATACATAACAAAATAAGTCTTTTAAAAAGAGGAGTGTGAAAGGTTTCCTTACCGTCTTGGGTAACTTTCAAAACGTACACCCTATGAAAGAAGGACTATACAACATTGATGTAAATACTCATAAATTAAATTATATTACATAAATAGTGGAATAATTGGAAATACATATACCACTAAAAGGAAATGGTGGAAAATTTAGCATAAATCTCATGGGAATAAAAGTCAGATGAAAAAACCCTTACGAAAACTCGGCAGCCTAACGGCGCTGCTTAAAACTTCCAAAAATGGATTAATGAGATCAAATAGGGTCTCTCATAATATGAACATAAAATTTACATAATGAGTAATATAAAAGAACATACCCAAACATAATAAATAGGATCTTAGAAAAATTGACATAAAAGAGAGTACTTAAAAAGAAAGAGAGAGGTAGGATCCCTTACCTCAAGTTCGACTTGTCTTGTTCATTTCTTTATATTCCTGAATAATAAACCTTGGTCCGTTAATAATTGCTTAAGTACCTCCTTTAAATTTTATTATTCAATTCATTTCACATATTATAATGTTATAATAATTAGTTAATAATGTGAGTTCATATCAGACGTTTTTGTCAATGTTCGGTATATGAGTCAAAAATGAACTTGTTTGAAAAGAATTTATCATGTAGTTATAATTACCCCATCTCCAGAATAGTATTAATGATTTAAATATCATATATATCCAGTATATATTCATTTTATAATATTACATAATATTTGGAGATAAGAAAATGAAATGCACCGTTCATGGAGATGGTAGGCCATACGTACGCATTAAAGCTACTTTCATTTATTTGTCACATTAATGGAATTAAAAATAAATGAGATATATATATATATATTATAATTAAAGTATAATATATATGTTATATAGTTCAAATAAGTTCATTAATTTCATTCTTTACACATTCCATGTATTGCATGAACGATTCACATCACTTGAGGGGACGGTAGTCCACACTTCCTCAAATGAAATTATCGCATTTGCACAACATGAAAAGAATAAAGGCATGTTTTAAATGTAAAATACAGAATCATAGAGAGAAAATAAATATAATATATATAATAAATAAATATAGTTCCATCATAATGGCCACCATGAGAGGTGGTAGGAGAAGATAGAACAATCATCGTTTCGTGAGGCAGTAATTCACCATCTACGGAAACAGTATATTCTTTAACCATTAGACGAAGGTGTGTATAATTGTAGCTCTAATAATTCTCATAAAAACATCCTGGTATATTTAAGATACTGTTATTGTTACAAAATAAAGTAATAAAAAGAGTTTAGGGGGGTTGGAGAAGCAAAATAGAACAGAAGAACATAAGAGAGGACATTACCTTTAAATCGGGTAACTCCCTTTGGTTTGAACCAAAAGGGTTTCTTGGAGATCTTTATGCATAAGTTAAGGCTTTGGGATGAAGATAGGGATGTGGAGAGATAAAAGGATCAGATTTTGGCCGATCCAAAGGCTTGAGAGGTGTGGGTAAGGAGGTAGAGGTGGGGGTCTTCTATAAGAGGAAGGAGGGGCACTCTTGGAAAGTCTTGAAAATTTACTTTATTATAAAATGATTTTCGGATATTAAAGGTCCCACAATTATATATTTCAAGTATATGGTGATAAGGGTTCTAAATCCACCCATCTAATAGGTTTTTGACAAGTGTAGGTCTTATATTTTACCTTATCTTCTCATTTTATTTAAATTGTTCATTACTGAGGTAATCACCGCATCATCATGGTGTCATAAATAAATTTATTTATTTAATGTATAAAAACTATAAAAAAAGTGTCATGATTCAGTAAATCGTTTTATCTTTCTAATGAATATTTATAGTCAAAAATATGACTTGTATAACCCCATGTAAAAATTGTTTTAGTAAAACAATACATGTTTGTGACACTTTTATTTTAACTTTAAATAAAAAGTTATTAATGTCATTTTCCTACCAAAGTGGCTCCATGGGGTCCCCAAGTTGAGCCATGGATTTTCTTGGTCGTCCATGACTCATCCAATAAGGGTAGGACATGTGTCAAGGTCATTTCATATTATTATGACATTATGTTTACCTTAAATTACACTAATTACCTTTAATCGCGATTAATAAAACTTAAAAGTTACTATTCACCAAAAAAATCATTTTAATCCCATTGAACCACATTTTACATCCTAATGACATCCATTTATGTCGTATTTTTGAAATTCAAATCACATAAGTGGTAAAGTTTCATTTAAATGAAAAATCAGTTTTTTAACTACCACTTGTGGTTTCACTATTCATCAAAAATTGATGTTTTTCAAAAAAATACCAAAAATTCACCCTAAGCTATATTTGATATTAATAATTCAACAATGATTTATATTTTAAAAAATTAAGAACATAAAATTTTCATTAATTATTTTTATAATCAATTCTCGTTGTCAAAACAAATAGCGTGTTTTTAAGAAACAATATCTATTAAAAGATTGACACTTGTTTATGTACAATTTCAAAGTGAAATTAATTCCAATGACCACCATTGGATTAAATGGTAAAAATATATTTTAATTAAACTTTAAAACCAATTAAAAATATAATCTAACCTTATAAATAAATTAGATTAAAAAACACTTTTGAAATAAAATACAGTATTTTCACTATTCATTAAAAAATGAATTTTATCAGAAAAATACCAAAAATCTGCCCAAAGTAAATTTTGATGATACGAATCTAAAGAAGAATTTTATTTTTTCAAAATAAACATATGAAAGTGACCAAAACTAGATTTAAATAGGGTTCTCCGTCAAAAGGCGGTAAATCGGCCTTTTAATGTAAATTATGCTTAAAATCATATTCATTTACATTTTAAGCCTCTAAATTTTATTGGATAAAAATAAATACATTTAACAAACATATATAATCATATTTTAGTTAGTTGTATTCATTCCCTACAATACAAATTCTAGGTGTCAACTACCATTTAAAATAATTATATTATTAGTGTGCAACGTAAGATTTCAAAGAAACACATTGTTGCGTATTGGGTACGCTATCAAAATTAGAATATCCTTTAAAGTAATATTAATATTTTATTCAAAAATATTAATAAATATGAAAATTTAATATTCTTTATTTACCTAGGATGTTACATATACTCCACATAAAATAAATACGTGGTGAATATGGCATGTGTCTCATAGAAGATAAAAGTGAGACAAAAATCTATTACCTTAAATCTCAACTTCATTTGTATACCTTTTAAACTCATATTTAATAAATATAACTTCATTATAAACCTATTAAATAACCATAATAATATTTATCATAACATATATGATTTACTTATGACTTTTTATTACCTGTTTATCAACAATTCCTTGTTAAAATCACATTTGAGGTAATAACTACTTTTTTTTCGTGTATGTTTTAATTTATTGTTATTTTTTTACAATTAATTTTATCATGGTTCCATAATATAAATAATTATAACCATTATATAAATATCATATGTATTCATTATAAATTTATTTATATTATTTCAAAAAGTTAGAGATAGAAAATGAAACACATCGTTCATGGAGATGGTAGGTCGTACGTACGCATGAATGTTGTTTGCATTTTCTATATGGATTGAAAGAAATAAAGGTAAATAATATATTAACATTAAATAATAATTTTTATTTCATATATATCACATATTTTTATTAAACTTATCCTTATTACCTTCCATGTAAAACGTGAATGAATCACATCGCTACACGAGGTGATAGTCCGCCCTACACACGAGCGGCGTTGTTGTATTCCCACAGAATAGAAAATGAGAAGGTATATATAGATATAATAATACCAAAAGTATAATAATATAAAAAATATCATATATAAACATTTAATATATCATTATATCCATTTGTGATAGGTGGTAATGGAAAAATGAATAACATCGGTTCGTGAGGTGGTAGTCTACCGAACACACGAATGATGATTTCATAACTCTTTTGATATAAGAGGAGAAATATTTTGGTTATTCTATTAACATAATAATATATTAGTATATTTAAGATAATTAGGTTATTATATTAGTATTTTTTAATAATAATTGAATGAGTTTAAGGAAGAAATAAAATAAAACGCTCTGTTAGGGACGTTACCTCTTCTTCGAACAAATTATTTTGGTTTTCACCAAAAGGATTATTAAGTTGGATTTATGATAAAACCAAGGATTATATAATTATATGAGGTAATTAATTAAGTTATTTGGGTAGTTATTGGACAAAACAATGTGTTTTTAAAGTGTGAAGAGGAGGGTATAGGGGGTATCCTTTTATAAGTGAGGTGAGTGGAACACCTGTACTTTTTTAAAATAAAAAGGTGTAACCATGTTTTCCACATGAAAAAAGGATAAAAAATAATTCATTATCAAAAATATAATATAAAATGTCTAAATATTTCCATAAATGGGTTTTTTTTAGTTTTTTTTATTTTTAACCCTTATCTTTTTAGTTTAACCCCCCAATAAACTCATTTTTACTTTATCCGCATTAAATAATTTTTATTGCTTTTACTATTAATTATGGTGAAAACTTAATTTGACCTTATTAGATAATATAAATTATTATTGTTAAAAATATTAAATATATTTTTCCAAATTTCATTCACATAAATATCAAATTTTAATTTAAAATTAATCCCACAGTCGCGATGAGAAAGTAGTTTTCCAAAGGGAAAATGTTCAAAAGTTTAAAAGTATTTTATATAAAAATTCTATATGAATTTGATTCTAAAGAAAAAAATTGAATTAATATATATATAATTTTACTAATTTTACTTTTAAAACCATCTTGAAACAATTTTTATGTGTTTAAATATTTTAAAAGAAATAAAAATTATTAATAAAAACCAATATTTTTTACTATTCATTGAAGAATTTGTCTTTTTAGAAAATTATCAAAAATTTACTCCAAGATAATTTTAAAATTATGATTTAAAAAAATAAGTTTATTTTTTCAAATAAATTTTATAAAATTGGAAGAAATTAATTTTAAAATAAGTATGCAAAAGGTGACAAAACTTATTTTTAGAAAAATATAGTTTTTAAGCATGATATTGGTTTTATTCTTATATCTTGTATAGAAAACACATAAGGTGAATTTTATAAATTGTATTGAATATATAGTATATAAATTTCATTAAAATAATTAACCCAAATTTATTTTTTCAATTTATTAAGGTAAAACATGTTTGTGCGCATAAAAATAGTTTTTTTTAAATACTTTCTTTGTTTTCAAATGGTTTTTATTTTCATTTATAATTAATTGGTCACCAATGAATTCATTATATATAAATTTTTAAACCATATTTTTTCATAATTTAGTTAATCCTATTCATACATATCATTATAACAGTTAGGTGATAACTATCATATTTAATAACAATATTTTAAAAGTATGTCGTGTTTCGTTTAAACTCGGTGTTGCATGTAATGCAAGATATACTCAATGTTGTGTATAATACAATCTAAACTCGGTGTTTTGTGTAAAAAAATATAAAAAATATTAAATTTATTTGAAAAATATATATTTCAAAAATCTTGGGGTGTTACATTCTACCACTAAATAAATTACATCCTAGTAATTTGAACTTGTGCTCAGTAAACATGAATTTGAAATTAGAAAATCCATTTTTGGGAAACCCACATCATAAAAATGGTTAATAAAAATTTCTCTTAAAAATAGAGAAAGGAATGTGTGAATATTATCTGTAATAACATATACTAGGTTTCTAAATAAGAGAACATAGGTGGGAAGTAAAAACATGGACATAGAATTGAAAAATAACACCCAAATACCGATAGAGAGTGATGGAGAACATTTTCAGGAGAAAGTTAACGACCAAAAAGACATAGATCCATGATACTTGAAAATATCATTCATTTATCATAAATTTATTTAAAATGTTAAAATTTTATTTCAAGTTCCTTTTCCTAAATTCAAAAAATTCTCGTGAGAATATGTACATAATTTAATTCAATTTCATAAGAACAATCGCATTCTTAGTTGTTCCTTGATCAATTTACACTTTACTCTTTACTCTAAGAGATGAATTTTTCATTACTGATTCACTAAAAAATAATAATATCAATAATAGAATGTTAATTCATTCCTTCTATCTCTAAATATTATCAAAAAAATTATTATCACGGGTTACCCAATAACATCCAAAGTTCAACTTAATATGTTCTTTGAATAGTTAACCATAAGGCTCCTCGAGGTCTATCCAAAATTGAAATCTAAAAATTTAGAAAGAAGGTCACTAAATTTATAAAATAAATTTATCATTAATCCCCCAAACAACATTAAGTAGCTCTTATTGTCACATACCAAATACATGAATATATTGATCGTATATTCTCTTGAAACATGGTAATATCTTGAATTACCATAAAACCTTAATGAAAACATACCTTCTTTCAAATATTAACTCTTTCCTCATTCCTAAAAAAATCACAGATTATTTAATATATTCTATAAATCCAAAAATGTTGTAAAATCCATCAATTATGACATAAAACACTTTTTCATCAAGTCATTAATTAGCTCAAATGTAATCAATACTATCCAATTTACTTTATCCATATAAATCAAGTGTGGGCGGCCTCTGAGCGGTGTCGCCTCCCTTTTTCGTGGCGTCTAGGGTTTCCTCTGTTCCCGCGACCCTTCCCTCTCCGACCTTTTCCTCCTGAGTCCCCTTTCGGTGACTTGCTCGGCTCGACGTGTCGTTCGTCTTGGTTGGAAGGCGGTCGAGGCTGGTTTCCATTGAAGGTCGACGACAGATATGGAGCGGCTCAGGGAGGGGAGGCCTTGTTTCCTTTTCTTTTTGTTGTTTTTTCAGTGGTGAAGGATTTCTTTTGGGGGTAATCGTTCGATTTTGAAGGGATTACTATGTTAGGGTTCATCCTATTGACACCCCCTCCCTGTGGTTGGCTTCTTCAATGCCTCTGGTGCCTTTCTGGTGGTTGCGCGACTCCTCCAGTGGCGATGCGCTTCGGGCTTCTGCGGCGTTGCTGGTCGGATCTAGGGTGTAAGACTGTTTCCACCGGCATACTCTCTGGAGCATTATGGGTTCTTCTCGGTAGCACGTCGTCGTCCAGCGGTGAGTCTCCCGGGGGTCGCCTTCTACAGCGGGTGTGTACCTGAGGTTTCATTTTGGCCTTCTTTGGCGGTAGGCGTGGCGGCATTGAATGTCTACCGAGTTGGATTCCAATTTTCTGCTGAAAGTTCATTGTGCTTTGCTGGATTTCTTCCATTTTTTTGATGGATTTTCTTTGTGTTGATGGATGATCTCGGCCTGGTTGCTCGCGGACCATGGCGGAGTTCAAGCTTCGGAGTCGACGACGGTGGATGGCTCCTCTAGCGTCCTCCTGTGAAAGGTGGTGCGTGGATGGATGTCCGGTGATTCGAAGGTCACCGGTGATGCTCACCGGCGGGTTTGTGTGATGTTGATTGGTCTGGCCGGTCCAGCGAGTCTCACCGGTGGCGTGATTGGTGGCGCGGTGGTTTTCACGGTTCGAGGTGGCATGTGGCTCGAGGCATGATGATGGGTGACATGTGATGATGGGTGTGCGGCTCGAGGTGGGGCACGTGATGATGGGCGCGGATCGGTATAACTTGGTTGGTTTGAATTTTGAATCTTGATTTTCAATGAATTTTGTATGAGGATGGGAAGTTTTGTACTGTTGTTGGTTTTCCTTAAACCGGTTTGGGGTACTGGTTCCCTTAAACCGGCTTCAGAAAATGGAAAAAAATGATTGGCAGGCCATATAAATCATCTCTTTATCCAAACTAAACACCATTTCCTAGACATTAATAACATATTAAGTGTTATCTTAACTTAATCAAAATATCACATTTACATTAAATCACTTTTCTAATCCATCAGTACCATTTAACATATTCTTTCAACTCCTTAATGAAAAACTATTGTGGAACAATCCATTGATGTTTCGTGATTCTAATAACCAAAATACCACTGATAAAAAATATGATTATTTGAATATAAATATATAAATACATAAATCATTCCACTTTCTTTATACACCATTAATCAGGCTTCATCATCTTATTCCTTAACACTTCTTTCCTTTCACATATCATTTGTAGTCTATTAATTAGCAGCAATATAACCATTATACATACAACCTTGTGGATTTTATTCATGAGATTTCCATTTAGGACATATATTTACATTATGTCCATACTTTACACATTTGAAACATCCAATCATCAATGATATCTTAGGGAGACCATTATTCTCATCCATTTAATTAACCAAAATTTTCATTTTTCCTCTGTAATTACTTGCTTTGTGTCCTTTTCCACAATCAAAACATCTTTATTTTCCTCTAAGACATCCACTTGGGTGATTCTTCCCACATTCTCAACATATAGGAAACTGAATATTCTTTCTTTCATGGTCTCCACCACCTAAACTCTTAATAAACTCTATCATTCTCTTCTTTGGTGAGTCTGAGAGTTGTTTAAGGTGTAATTTGTTAATCATATATAGTTTATTCTAGTTTATTCTAGCTCCCTTCATTTAATAAAACCAAAAATCATAGTGTGAGTTAAAATATTCATAGTGGTAAACCACATAATCATGAAAAAACACTTATAGGATCTCTAATTAATGACACATTCTTTTCATCTATGAAACCTTAGGCTTAACCTAGGTCATTCATGAAAATTGTTCAAATATTTCATGATGGTTCATAAAGAGTTCATAAATTTACAAAGCATATCCCATGAGAGTGTCAAACCAGGTGTGCAGAAATCCTATTTTCATGCACTGGTGATGATTGAGTCCATCTCAATGCACCCTTTTGAGTTATTACCCCTAAGTACCTTTGTTCCAGAGCCACATCCACTTATAGTTTCCATACAGGGATTAATTTCTTAAAAAGCACTCACTCTATCCTTTACCAAAATTATAGGACATTTTCCAAGACTTTGAATCATCATTAGACTTATCCTTAGATGAATCACAAGTCATATCCTTATAAATATATCTAGGGATATCACTAAAGTTTTCTTATCCTAGTTTCCAAAGGATAACTAAACATTTCCTCTGATACCAACTATAGTGACCCCAGTCTTCTCATGCATAGATATTACATCTTTTTATATGAATATTCATTACGTTACAAAAACACACACCTAATGATCATAAAGGTATAGTGACTTTGGAAACATGGACACATAAACAACTGGTCCAAGTGATCTACATCATCTCTTAGTAAGTGATTAATAATTAACACCCTTCTTAGACATATCATACATAATATCTTTCATCGTAACGTGGGGAAAGGAAGCATAAGAAAGGTTGAGATAAAATGCTCAGTAAGGGTAAACAAGGGAGATACAAATATAACATGAGAATATGGGTATGATAACATTATATTAACATTTAAAAATAATAACCTTCATATCATAGATCATAAACATAAGTCATGGCATAAATCTAGGTTATTCATAAGACATGGATCGTGATGGGATCAAAGAACATGATTCATGAGAGCATAACATTAGAATAAGACATAGATTTATGGCATAAAAATAATCATATAAAATCATTTCCTTATTATTTCAAGGATTATTTTCCAAGACTATAGTAGTGTAATGGGTTCACTCCTCAAACCATCATAGTAGTCAAGGTTTACTCCCAAGACTATCATAGTAGACAAATTCCCCTACTAAACTGGGTTTACTCCCCATTCCATCCCTGTTTATCTCATGATATATCAATATGTACCCAATTCATTAGAGGTTTATATAGTTCCCACCCATAATATAATGAAAACCATACATATGTGTACCATAAGATCATAAAGCATTCATCATATCAGAACCCATGAAAAGAAATTGGTTTCATAAGCATTACATTATAGAATAAACCATGGAAATGAAATGGGTTTCATATAAATTTCATCATTTCATCATTTCATCTTTCATCATATCATAAACCATGTAAAAAAGAACTGGGTTTCATAATCATTTTATCATGGTATAACCCATGGAAAAGAAATGGGTTTTATAAACTTCTTTTCACCATAAACATAACCCATTCAGAGAAATAAAAAGAACGGTATACTAGGATCATATCCTTAGTAAAGAAAAAGTAACATCAAAGGATGTCATCTTAGGTGTAAAAATTTTTTGAAAATAAACTTGGAATATTTATTAAGGAAAATAACTTTTCTTTAAAAATCACTTTTTAAAACTAAAAATTCATAAAACATTTTAAAATAATTTTCTTTGAAAATATACATTGAAACTTATAAAGGAATATATAAAAATCACTTAAAAATTTTCTTGAGGAAAATATCATTTCAACTTTGAAAAATATATATATATAATTTTAAAATATTTTTTTAAACAAGCCTGGAAACTTATAAATGAAGATTTAAAAGATCATTTAACACATTTCATAATAAAATATCCTTTTCACTTTAAAAAAATTAAAACATAAAACATTTTAAAAATAATTTTATTTGAAAATAACCTTATAAACTTATAAAGTAATCTTTAAAAAAATTATTGCTCATGATGGTGGAAAATACCGTTCATGTCTTACACTTTAAAACAAATATTTCTTTCATATTTTTTGTAAAATCCAAATGAGCATTATTTAGAAACAACATAATGATTCCTTTTAAAAAATTTAGTAAAAAAATAAAACATGGGTAAAAATATCTTTAATAAATCATTTGGATAATTTTAAAAACATTTTTGAAAACATTTTTAGAAAACATGATTTTGGAAGAAAAAGGGTTTTCGATTGAAGGGAGAAATAAGGTCGGTTTTATTTAAAACATTATTTTAGTAACTTGAGTACATAAAGAGAGAAAATTGAATGGAAAAAATTTATTTTCATGTCATAACCATAGGATAATAAAATTAATGAGTTTCTTATGTGATTTTTCATAATATTTCTTCATCATAAGTATAAATATAAACAATCTTGATAAGTGATGAGATTGTATTATAAAACCCTTACCACTTTGGTAAATTTAAATTGTAATACCCATAAAGGAATAACATTAAATGAAACTTAAAATATCATGATAATAATTAAATTCATTATATTACATTTCAAATGGGTTATATATACACCTCATAAAAGAAGATAGTTTCATAACATAACATATGTCTCAAGGGAGGTAAATTGAGACAAAAATCCCTTACAATTTTGGTAACTTTTAAATTGTAAACCCAATGAAATAGATATCATAAAATGGATATGTAAATCCCCATAATTTTTATGATAATAATAATAAAATATATTCATGTGTTTTATATACACCTCATAAAAGAAATAAGTGTTGAATATGGCATGTGTCTCACAGAAGATAAAAGTGAGACAGAAATCTCTTACCTTAAATCTCGGCTTCCTTCATATACGTTCAAAAATCTTGTATAATAAATATAATTTTATTATAAATCAATTAAATAACCATAATCATATTTATCATAGCATATATTATTTACTTATGATCTTTTATTACTCGTTTATCAACAATTCCTTGTTAAAATCATGTTTCAGGTAATAACTGCTTTGTTTTTTGTGTATGCTTTAATTTGTTATTTTTTTGTACTATTATATTAATCATGGTTACATAATATAAATAATTTTAACCATGATATAAATATAATATATATTAATTATATATTTATTTATAGTATCCCATAAAAGTTAGATATAAAAAATGAAATACACAGTTTATAGAGACAGTAGGTTGTATGTACGTGTGAATGCTATTTACATTTTCTTAAAGTATTGAAATAAAGATAGTTAAATTTTATATTACCATTAAATAATAGTTTTTATGTCATATATATCACATATTTTCATTAAAATATTCCTTATTACCTTCCATGTAAAGTCTGAACAAATCACATCGCTTCGTGAGGCGGTAGTCGACCGTACACACAAGAGACATTATTGTATTCCCCCAAAATGGAAAGTAAGAAGGTATATGTGATATAATAATTATAAAAGTATAATAATATCAAAAATATAATATATAAATATTAAATATATCATTATATCTATCTATGAGAGGTGTTAATGGAAAAATGAATAACATCGGTTCACCAGGCAGTAGTCCGCCGTACACACGAATGATGATTTCGTAACCCATTTGATGGAGGAGGAGAAATATTTAGGCTTTTAAATTAACATAATAACATATAATTATATATAATATACTTATTTTATTATATTATCATGTTTTAATAATAATTTAATGAGGTGGATGAAGAAATAAATCAAAACGCTCGGTTACGGATGTAACCTCTTCTTTGAATAACTTCTTTTAGTTTGCACCAAATAGCTTCTTAGGTTGTCTTTATGACCAAACTAAGTATTCTATGATTATATGAGGTAATTAAGTAATTTATTTGGTAAATTGTTTTCTACACCAATGGGTTTTTTAAGTTTTAATAGAAGAGGAGATGGGGTTTCCTTTTATAAGTGTGGTGAGTGGGACACTTGTAATTATTGAAAAGAAAAATGTGTACTCATATTTTCCACATTACAAAAGGCACCATAACGGTCCATTATAGAACCCAAAATATATAAGTTATAAATATGGTCATATAATAATTTTTTTATAAGTTTTGGGTCATTTTTAACCCTTACCATTTTAGTTTAACCCCCTCGTAAACCCATTTTTACCTTAATGGTCAAAAATTAATTTGACCTTATTAGATAATATAAATTAATATTATTACTAATATAGAATAATTTTTTCTAAATTTAATTCACATAAGTGTAAAATTTTAATTTAAAATTAATCCCGCAGTTGCGATGAGAAAACGGTTTTCCAAAGAGAAAATGTTCAAAAGTTTAAAAGGTTTTTATATCAAAATTCAATATGAAATTTAATATAATAAACTAAATTGGATTAATAGATATATAATTTTACTAATTTTACTTTTAAAAATATAATAAAATAATTTTTATTTGTTTAAATGTTTTAAAATAAATGACAATTCTTAATAAGAACCAGTATTTTTTTACTATTCATCGAAAAATTTATCGTTTTAAAAAATTCACAAAAATTAACTCCAAGATAATTTTGAAATGATAATTTCAAAAATAATTTTTATTTTTTAAAATAAATTTTCTAAAATTATAAAATTTTAATTTTAAAAAAAGTGCACAAAAGGTGACAAAACTTTTTTTTAGAAAAATACAATTTTTAAGCATAAAATTGGTTTTATTCTTATCACTTATATAGAAAACACATAAGATGTATTTTATAAAATGTATTGAATATATAATATATCAATTTAATTAAAATAATTCAAAAAAATCGATTTTTTTAATTTATTGAGGCAAAACGTGTTTGTGCACATAATAGTTTTTCAAAAAAATATTTCCTTTATTTTCAAATGGTTTTTATTTTTATTTCTAATTAATTGATAACCAAATAATTTATTATATATAAGTGTTTAAACTATATATTTTTATAATTTAGTTAATATTATTCATACCCACTATTCCAGCAACTAGGTTATAACTAACATATTAAATAATAATATTTTAAAAGTATGTCACATTTCATTTTAACTCGGCGTTGCATGTAAAGTATTCTACACTTAGTGTTGTGTGTAATGTAAGATAAACTCGTTATTGTGTGTAATTAAAAATATTAAAAATATTATATTTCTTTGAAAATATATATATTTCAAAAAATCTCGGGATATTTCACATAATGCCTTTGAAAATTTTTCTTCAGAATATCCTCTTTCTGAACTCACAATTGGTGATGTCCTATTCATAAGTCAATTTTAGAGAATAGTTGGTCCCCCGAAATTTTTCAAAATAAAAATTAATGCATTTAAGGGGGTATTGATTCTTTATTACAACTTGGTTAATATTATGATAATCTATAAAAAACCTAAGAGTTTCATCTTCCTTCTTTATAAAAAAATAACTAGTGTTACCTACAGGGATATGCTCTGTTGAATGAAACCTTTTTTCTAACTATTATATTTGAAATTTCAATTCCCTAAATTCCATCAATATCATCCTATAATATATAAGTGAAATGGTACTGGTCTCTGGTGGGAGATCAATCATAAATTCCGTTTTTCTTTTAAGTGGAAACCCAAATAAATTATCAGGAAAAAGTCAGAAAATTGGTCAATGATGGTTGAAAAATATCAATGTATAATCTCATACACATATAACAAGGTAACCACTTCCAACTGATAATAAATATTCTCAACCATTGGTACCAAATGTCTTATTGTTCTTGTATTTACATCTCAATCTCCTTTAAATAGATACTTAACACCATTAAAATATGTGAAAATGACTTTTCATGCATAATAGTGAATATAAGCCTTGAATATTGTTTACCAATCCATTCCCAAAATCAGTTCATATATTTCCATTTCCAAAATAGGGAAATACCAAACCAACTTAGTCCCATCAATTTTTATATCACATGCTTCACACTTAAATGATCTACACTCTCACTACCCAAGAGGTGTTTGAAGTTTCAAGATAGAAGGAATCATCTCAACATGTAAACCCATATAATCAACTAGATGAGAATCAATAAAATAATGTGATGAAATCATATCATAGAAGGCTTTCATATGGGTAGAATTTAAAAGAATCATACCTCACACCATCAAAGGAACATATTGATTATCCATAATCATATGCTCAATTCCATAAAGTTTCTTATTATCTCCTCCATGATCCTTGCTTCCCTACTCAGGTTGCATAACTGGAGGAGTTGTAGAGTTCTTGGAATAACCTTGACTTTCTCAGTTTTGGGGATAAGAATTATTTTGACGAGATAACCCCTTTTAAGCATAGGATTTCTAAGAAACATAATACATATCTCATGCACCAGATTTTAGATTGCTATGACAATAACACTGAAGATGTCAAAACTGATTATAGTTGTGAAAAGATCTAGGCAGTGTCATATGGTCTCACTAATTATTGGAAGTACATCCATATTAAAAACAACCAAGTTTTATGTTGGGTCGATGAGGTAAGTTAACTGATCCTGTGATCTGATTTTGAGACCCTCCACCACCTTGGAGGTAGGTGTCTCTCATCTGTTTATTCTTAGTATTTTATTTCCCACATGTTATTATGGTGATAAACATACTCCCTCCATATGGATTTCCATAAATATATCTTTCTATCATTGTTTCTCTATTTAACATTTCTATATAGTTTTCAATACACATAATAGCTATCTTAGATCAAATATCTAGTTTCAGTCCAAACTCAAAGATGTGTTCCTTCAAGGATGAACTAGTATAAACTTCTAGGGTAATTTAGAGTAAATTCGTAAACTTAGTCATGTACTATGTGATGGATATATTATCTTACCTTAAACTAAATAAATCAGTTAATCTTGTAATTCTAAATGTGTGAGGATAGAATTTTTTGTTTAATAATTCTTCAAATTCCTCCCACATATTTCCTTGGTAAACTTTATATTGATCACCTAAATCTAACCAATGGTTTGAAATATATTATAGTACATATGTTACCAAATTTAATTTTAGCTCAACTGGTGTGCCCAGGAATTCAAAATTTTGGTTCACTAGATTCAGCCACACCTCTACTCTTCCTCCAAATGGCCCAAAGGCCTTCTTTTTATTTTTATTATAGATAATCCCCCTTTTAAGGGTTTAAGGGGAACCCGTACATGACCCATAAGCACAAGGCACAAGGCCCAACATGACCCACAATACATGACCCGAAGTCCCAGAGGCATACCATGCCCATACATAACCCGTAGGCCCATCCCACTAGAACTGACCCTCCCCGGCGTCTTGCATCATTGATCGCCTTAGCTCCCCACCATGCATTGTTGATCAGCTAGCATTGCCCCGTACAAAGATGCACAGTGTCTGGTCCCTATGGTGGTTGTCATACCCTCTCATTATTCCAATCCGGTTAGCTCTTCATCTGGTGGTTGCTACTCCTGCTGCTCTGATCCTCTTCTGAGGCCTGTTCTATGTGAACTGGGCTACGCCATGGTCTATGTGACCCAAAGGCCTTGTGGCCCGAAGGCCTTTGATGACCCGAAGGCCCTGGAGACCCGTAGGCCCAAACCGGTGGCCCAAAGGCCCAAATCGGGTGAATAGTTTTGGCTGCTACAGTATCGAATAGTAACTGCTATAGTACTAATTTCTGGCTCACTTATGGGTCAAGTGAAACCGCATTTTCAGTAACTTCATTATGTTGATTCAAATGGAATCTACCCATACCATTTTATATAACTAGAATAAAACTTCATTTAGTCATCACTCAACTAGAAACTGAAGGCTTATAAAAATTTCCAAATTATCCTAAGAGATAATAAATAACCATTCTTTTCAAAAAGTGACCAGTTTTATCATTTTTATAAGTCATTAAACTGAAAATGAATAATTCAGTCCTAGTGGGAAGTCTCGCTAAAAATGCATGATATGAAACACTCATTGGATAAAGCCATGATAATGAGATGAAAATATACCTAGAAGTGAATTAGAACACTTTTGTACCTAGACACCCTGGTAACTCGAATTTTAGTATAAAAGGTTAGATTTTTTTTTAAGCTTTATATTTTAAGTTCCAACATTAATATCTCCTTACTACCATCCCAAAAGAAAAGACAGACTGACCATGACTAATACCATTTTTAACATCCCAATCAACTCATTTTCTTGAGAGGATATAGAGTGAAACTAACCTTAGGTGACATCCCCAAGACACCAAAGGCCATCAATATATTCCAAGGTCTTAGGAAACAATTAGGGGATGATTTTCCCTATAAAATGTAACAATATGAACACATAAAACATAAACATCCAAACCACTATATGATTCATGATTATAAAGAAGTACAACCCAAAATTAATCCAACGTAAAAAAAATATCATAGTTATAGTAGAAGATATAAATTAAAAAGAAAAAACCAAAATACAACATGACTCAAAGACATTATGTGACATGATCCTCAGTACCACCCAAACCATCTCCAAGCTCCAACCCTACCTTCCATTCCCACGATATCAAGATGCATAATTAGAAAAAAATTAGAAAATTTTATATAAACTTGGTAGGAATTCTCTGAATAATTCCCAAAACATAACACTAGGATAAGAAATAGTTATCAAATTTTATATAAAATAGTTTAAAAGAAGTTAAACAGATTATATAAATCCATGAGATAAATCTATGTGAGAGAACTATAAACAAGATTACTTTTAACCATTCACATTTGGAATAACATTTTAAATTTTCACACACACACACACACATCCACATACACAAAAACATATATTCAAGATTATTGTTACTATTGGCAGTGGTACTTCATGACCATAACCCATCCAACCTTGATGAAGGCACTTCCGACCATACTCATTCACTTTGAACACACGCCAACCCAATCATACTAAATTCCATGCCAAATAATTTTCCAAAAAAACTTTCCTTTGAATACGTTTTTATCAAACATTTTTCTTGCATTAAAAATATTTCATAATTCTAAAATCATCATTTTAAAATTATAAGAAAAGAGGGGTTTTCCAAAAGCCAGGAAATTTTCCACGATTTCCAAAACACATCCAAAATAGTTTCCTTCACAAAATAACCTAATGATACAATAAAAAATAAAATAAAATCAAATTAATAAAAATAATTTTCTATGTTCTAAAATATTGGAGATGAGAGAGATAAGCCACATACCTCTCAACAAGTGATGGAAACAAATAATGGAAATAAAATATTCTAGATATGGGTTCACAACACCTTCCCTTCAATTGATTCAACAAGATCCTATCAAGATACACATCCTATCACATAGATATATCTATAACAGAATAGATATGTGGCTCTAAGATAAAGGATAAGAGTATATCTAAGAAGGATGAGTAAGGATAAGGATTTAGTGATGATTCTTGATTTTCGACACACTTTGATTTGGCTAAAACTTGTTTTGGATCTAAGGGAATCACCTTGGGAGACTAGGAGGGGAGAGAAACTTGAGACCCTAGAAGAATAAGGAAAAAATTAGGGCTTCATGGACTTAAACCAAATTAAATTATAAAAAAATGCATGCAAGAAACACCACACCACAGTGCAACCTTCATCACTGCGGTGTAGAAGTGCTAGCACAAAATAGACTACAGCGCAGGGAAATAGATCACACTACAGCCTTTATAGTCAAATCCATGTTTGAAAAACATGATAAAATATATAACTTAGATATTTTTTTTAGGATAGGTAATATAGTGCATCCCCCTACACCACATCATATCCAAAAATAGCCTACGAAGTAGCCTAACAATTACATTATAGGGCCATAAAAATTATAAGAAACACCCAAAATCCTTTCCCTGGAACATGAACTATAGATAGAATATCCATGATGTAGATCCAAACTATGATGTTCCCTATACCTTCTTCATAATGTATTCATGCCAAAAATGTCGATGGATCAGAATTTCCATTATCGATCCCCTATGTTGCAATCAGTTTGGTCCATGCTGCAGCCAATGCTCCTATGGTGCAGCATAGAGCTCCATGCCACAGAAGTGATACTATTTCCATATTACACCTACCCCCTCTAAATAAATTCTATAAAATTATCCCATATCTCAAACATAAATGAATAAGTCATAAAATAACAATGTACCTCAAACTACAGGTGTTGCGAAACTGATCAATATGTCACCTGGTGAAGGTAGGGAGATGATTGAAAGGATCTCCCAAAATTCACAACAATTTGGTATGAGAAATCCCACAAGGGGATTAGATGAGGTGAAAGTTTTTAACACTATTTTTTTTATAAAATTTATGAACTAACCTTAATTTTAAAAAATATAGTTGTGAACAAAGTGCAGGATACATCACCCATAATACCCCATTAGGTCTGTTAGCTATGTTTCTCTTAGGAAAAATTCACTGATAGTTGTCCTCAAGTTCAAGAAAAACATGAATCCTTATACCAAAGACCATACCATCAATATTCCAGATACAATCAAGGAATTAAAGAGTTATATAACATTCAGAATGGATCCATAAATAAATAATTTTAGAGACCTCCATTTTAACAGGGTTTCCAACAAAATTTTCATCCCCCACCATTTCAAAGATAGAATTATCAACCCTCTACCATATATAAACTGAGGAAATATCAAGAACACTCATTGGGGGACCTGCTAAAAGAAGTTATTAAGAACAATGGACAAATCCTAACTATTATTAATGAAATGAATAATAAAATCTTAGGTAATATTTATTCCCAATCCATTCCTAACCCCAAATGAAATGTTATCTCTATTACACTAAGGAGTGTCAAGGAGTTGGGAGACAATGAAGAATCACCATATGGAGAAGAATTTGGAAGTGAAAGGCTATATGTGCCTGAATAATTTACCCATGTGAATGAAACTAAATAATAAGTACCTATAGAAACACCCCATATAAAGAAGGATAAAGGGAAAGAAAAGATAGAAGGTCCACTTCAACACTAACCACACTTCCTTAAAATAATCTAAGAACCCAATAAATCCAATGAAGAGTCATTAAAGCAATACTAAAAAATATTTTTTTATTTTCCATAAATCCTATTTATGGTTGAGTGGTAACTAAAAAACCAGTGGGATCTGAAAAACAATAGGATGCTAGATTCAAAATTCAAAATTCAAAAAACATACAAAATCACAGACACAGAACCTAAGGGGATCTCAAGCCTTGATCATGAACATTAGGAAAATTCATATCACCATCCTTCATCATCATGAGATCACCACTATTTCCACTATTTTCGCCCTAACATCACTGGAGCTGATAACTAGATAAATTTTGCTGAGAAACAAAACTAGGATACAACCCATTACTGTCAAATACACCTTTACCCTCATCTTCATCAAAACACTATAGATATCACCAATTGAAAACACCATGTGAGATCACCACCAAACGAGACAAACACCTTCACACAAATCTGAAACAAAACATGGTCTTCATTGATGGTCACTTTCCTCGACACCACATCTTCATCGCACACATCTTCCTCCATCACTACGCACCAATGATCGAAGGTATCACCTCCTGGAACACCATTAGCCACTTGAAAAACACATCCCAAAGATTCCTTGATAACCACCACACTAGAATGAACTAGGGAGGAGAGATAGAACATGAAGCCAGGGTAGATTTGATGCAGCTTAAAGCCTCCATAGAGAGTCGTGACCTTCACCAAGAATGATCCCAGCAACACGTTGACCAAATCTAGACAACAATCTTCAATAGTGACCATCCAAACAAAACTGTAACAGCCGAAATTCCAAGATCTGAGTATCTTTTCTATCCCCTACACCATAGGTGAGATTAAATTTTCTAGTGAACTTTGTGATTTAGGATTATTAATAAATTTCATGACTTATTCATTTTTTTCATCTCTGTAGATAAGAGAACTCAAACCCACCCAAAGAATTTTGAAACTTTCCAATAGAGTTATTTCCAACTCAGTATATGTTTTAGAAGATGTTATGGTAAGTGTATAAGTTTATCCATTCCCTGCTGACTTCTACATCCTAAGTATGGAGGAAGAAAAGGGTAAAAATCTTTCCCCCCTCATCTTAGGTAGGCTATTTCTCAATACTTCCAAAACAATAATCAATGTTAATGAAGGAAAAATTTCCATGACCTTTGGTAAATAAATAGTGTATTTTAACATATTGGATTTAATGAAAGACCCACATGAGGAATAATATGCACTATAAACCACTTTGATTTTCCCAATTTTAGGGAATTTGCTTGAATTTGATACTAAAATCTCTAACTCACTTTTGCATACTATAACGAATAATGACATGTCTGTTGACATATAGAAAAAATCTTGTTGGGATTCCAAAAGAGTAAACTTGAAGTTTGGGAAAGTTGGAAAACCAAAGAATCTACAGATGATAGAGGTGGAGAAAAAAGGATCAGAATCCCATGAGAACACCCTAATGTGCAAGGAAAGGGCTAGTTTTTTCCATTATAGAACCACCTAGAAGATATATTTTCAAGTAGGAGACAAAGTGAAGCTATAATATTCAAAGAAGAAGTTAATTCCTGGTAATAATTGTTCCAAATTTAATAGACCATATACAGTAACTAACATTTTTTCATTTGGTGTAGTTGAAATAAAGAGTGTTGAATCATAGATCCCCTTCAAAGTGTTGGGGGAAAGGCTAAATAATTTCTATTAATATTCTTGTAAAGATACCATAGAGGAGTCCAAACTCTTTCATATTGTCATTGACTAAAGGAATTCAGGTTACTTATTTCCTTTTCATTTATCTAACACTCATTTTTTTTAATTTTTAATTTCTTTAAAATATGCATGTTTCACTTTACTGGAATGGTGTATGCACTAAGTGTGGGGAGAGGGACACAGTAGTTTTAAGATGTAAATGTCATTTTTTTCTATTTTACATTTAAAAAAACAAAACAAAAAAAATCTCAATTCATTTTTAGGAACCTGTACATAGTTTTTGTAGGTTTCAATTTTTGGATTTTTTTGGAGAGTAAATAAATAAATCAAAAAAAAGGAAAAGGAAAGGAATAAATGGAAAATAAAAAAATTATGAAAATTTAACTTCAATGTGTTCTGTCTAATTAAAATACCATGCCAAATTTTGAGGAGTCCAATGATTCTAAAATTACTGAATGAGAATGGATGTTGAGTAAACATAAACTCTGTTGGATGGAAATTATGTTTGAAGGCTATAGAAATATAGTAAAAAATAAAAATATCATTGGGGGATAATAATTACAGCATGTGGTCACTAGAATTTCAAACTCAATCTCGAGTGACCTGGCCTTAGTAATTTAATATCATCTCAAGGAGCCTCCATAAAAAAATCATATAATTACTTTGAACCTAGATTAAAATGGGTAATTGGGATCCTATAATGAATCTCTGAGATAATAAAACTAGGTGTATGAGTATCCCTTTTTCCATATTAATAGGTTCTTTTTTATAGCACTCTCCATATACATGATTGGGAAAATTTAAAAAAAAAATAAAAAAAAAGTGCCCATTTTTCACAAATGAATTCATTTAGGTGGGTGAATATTTAACCCATGAAGGGGGTAATTGTCTTCTAAAAAAATTATTTAGGGATTATCAATGAAGTTTTAAAATGAACTTTGGTTTAGGAATCTTAGGAATGAGTGAAATATGGAGGTGCTACTTGATGAAATTTTAATTCCACTTAAATCTATGACATTCACTCATGGAATTAGAATTTGAATTTGAATGATGTAGAACATTGTGTGAAAGTATCATAGGATGCATGAACATTTAATGGTTGAATTTTTTTTATTTCTTTCAATTCTATCTTGTGTAATTGAAGTTCGGCTGACAATCAAAATAAATTGGAATTTAATGATAAAATTGTTAAGGAGTGCAATAGTTCAAGTGTGTGGTAATGATGTGAACCCAAATTTTTGAAATTTTTAATTGATTTTAATTGATAATAACTCGTTATTACTTCAAATACAAGGTAATTCATTCATTTTTCACACTATGAAATTTTAAAATTTCTTTAAAATTGGGTTAAAACAAGGTTTTATAGATATATTCATTTTTAAATTTAATATTGAATCCATATATTAATTTTGAACTTTGAAATAAAATTGATCAATTTCAATCTGGAATTAAAATTCTATAATGGATTAATTTTTTGTTTTTTTAATGTTTTAACATTTTTAAAATTAAATGAAAATCCATAAATTAAAATTATTTTAAAAGGGAATTGTGAATTTTTATTTTCAATTTGGGTTAGAGTGTGATTTTAAAATATGGAATTAATCTTGTGATTTTCAAAATCAGATGTTTAATTGATTGATTTAATTTTGGAATTAATTGTTTGAAGGTGGAATCATGATTGTATTTATCATTATTGAAATTTTTTTGAAAAAAAAATACTACACTAGAAAATTTAATTTTTTTTATTGATTTTCATGTTGAAAAAAATTCAAAGGCCATAAGTTATCGTAAGATTAATTTTTTGAAGTGACCATGCACTGAAAAAATCAACTGACCATGCAAATACAACTGATTGCACTTGGATATTTTGAAGTGATGGTAGAAGTTCCACTGCATATTCATGGTAGGGTGTCCATGGTCGGTGAACCCAAACAACCTACCGTGAACCCAATCTCCACTGACATCCACCTCCAACCTACCATGTTCTATTCTCATGGTAAATTCTCCTGTGGAACTCCATGAAAACTTTTCCCCTATCCATGATCGCTTGCAGAACCTACCATGAGTTATTCTCACAATATATTCTATTCTAAACCTACCGCAAGTTGAAGGAGATGAATACCTACACCGCACTGATAAAATCATATCTGACCATGCCACCTTCAATCTGCAGTTGCACTGCCACTTCCATCCAAAACCACACTCACCCAAAGGGATGAAGAAGGTCAACACCTGCAAAAAACAAGCCCCCTGTCAAAGATGATCACTTCGTTGTGAGGATGATGATCAGTCAAAGATTCATCGCTCGATCTATGGAATTCAAAGCTCATCGTGCCTACCTGGCTTGCTGAGGAAACCATTTCATGGGGAGGATGCCTAAGCCGTACTACCACCCCTTGTCAAAGCCAAATCCCACCCTCACCATAGAATAAAAATAGAAAAAAATAATAGTAATATTTGAAAAAAATATGATGATAAAATTAAAAAAACACAAGATTTAATAGAAGAAAATGAGGTTGTCCATGGAGGGATAATTGAAGCTCACTGCGAGGGAAACGAACCCAATTCCAGATTGAAAATTTTAATTGTTTGTAGTATTTTTTCCCTTATTCGGGAATTCCAAGACTGGAAGAGACCCACGCCTCTCCTAATGTTGTGGTTTTAGCTTTGAAAAAACACATACATTGTGCATCATAGTGAACCCAATAAAATTTAGTAACAATTGCCTCAAAATTCGCAACTCGACATCACATTCCCCAAGTCAGCCTTGCAATGCAGCCTGAATATTTATTTGATATTTCAAGTACATTACCAACATCATATTAGCTAACATGATCAATTTATGTGTAGATTTAAACCTTGGATCCAGCACCACTTTTAATTTCATTAATATTTTAATTAACTTTTTCACTCATTTTTGTTTGTAGGTTCGAATTCAAAGACACTAATCCCAGGCCAAATTCTAGGGTCATCCCAGGCCCAATCCTGGTCTACCTTTTTCAATACACTGGAATCCAAAACCAAGTCCAATTCATTCATCTTCTTCCTCAGAGAAGATTATGAAATCCACTACGTTGTGAAGTACTAAAGCACTGTGACTTCGAATTATATGGATCTTGATCTTGGGTGGAGCATGTATTAGTTGTGGAAGATTCTCGATGCCAAGAATAAATTGTCCAAACCCCCAAATTTGGACATGTGTCATTGATCCAAAAGTCATTTCTCAATAATGAAATTGAGGAACATTATCGAAGAAGTTAAAGATGTTTGTGTTGCTCATATAGATAATTTTAAAGCGTGCCAAGGATGCCTGAGCATTATTATATAAATATCGCATTATTTCACTATGCTCAGGATTTCTTATTCTCTATAATTATCATAGGATCAATCATTATTGATTTTTATTGTTTCTTTTATTTCTCATTGTAATAAATCTGATGATGGAACACTAATCCCTTATGGCTAAGTCGAGGAGACTCCCCCTATCCCCTCTATAAATTAATTCTTCATTTTAACTATTTTAACTTCTTATGTTAATATTTGAATTGATTTGAACTATTTAAGAAATAAGATATATCTTATTTATTTAATTTTGAATTAATCCTCTCTTCTTCACCAGATCATACACAAAATATTCTTAGGTCTTCACCATTGCTTATGATCATGAGCAGTGGGTTGATTTAAGGTTAATTAGAGATCTATGATTATTGGTCTAGGCTATATTGGAGATTGTGGTGATCATTTCATCCCTCCAGTTAAACTAAAAATTCTAGGAGAGATTAATTGAGTGGGATCTCACTCGATTAGAGATAACACTAGAGAGTAAAATGGAATAATGATTTAATAGGGTAGGTGAGGGGATGTCTGAGGTAAATCCACTTCTTCTAAATTGATTTTAAAACTAATAAAACTCAATATTTCATTATTGTTTTCAATAATTGAACCCACAAAATTAAATTGAAACACACTCATATTTCTTTCCTCTATGGAGAAAAACCTAAGTCCCACTAAAAATACATTTTAATCGGGTTCAAATTTTGTTTTGTTGAGCGCCCCACAACAGGTGAATCATTATAAGTTTTCAACTGCATAATACTTCTGAATTGTTTGTCATTAACATATTTCCCTTCATCATTCTTTCTCAACTTCATGCCCACATTAATTGTTGTGGACACTCCTCTAGCCTCCTGCATGTTAACCCTATTCAATATCTCTCTTGTATATTTCTCTTCTGATATAAGGATATGGCATGTTGTTTGCACAATTTTCAACCCCAAGAAAAATCTCATTTCTCCTAGAATTGACATTTCAAACCTTAATTTTATATTCCTAGATAATTCCTCTCATAAACATTCTTTATTACAAGAAAATATTATATCATCAAAATATATAATCACAAAGAGTGGTGAGGTGTTGATCTTATTTATATATAGATTGTTGTCCACCTACCCTTTCTGAGACTTCGTGTATTTTAGATACTCATAAAGGTTAAAATACCAAAATATTATATTCTTATTTGATCCATAGAGATATTTCTTCAACTTACATACATTTCTGTCATCTAAATCTAGTATAAAGCCTTTAGGATATTCCATGTACACTTACTCATCAAGTTCGCTATTTAGAAAAGATGATGTAATATCCATCTAAAATATCTTGAAGCTTCTATAGGCTGTTATGGAAAGGAATATTCTAATATATTCAATTCTAAATATTGTAGAAAATGTTTCATCAAATTTAACCCCTTCAATACATGAGTATCCTTTGCACACTATCCTAGCTTTTTTTCTAGTCACTTCACCATTCTCATCAAGTTTTTTTTTGAAAACCCATTTAAATCCAATCACATTATTTTCTATGGGTCTAGGAACAAGTTCATAGACATTATTATTTTCAATCTGATTCAGTTCTTTATTCATGGTCTAAATACACTTTTATGTTCAAAGGATTTCTTAACTGTCTATGGTTTAACCTTTGATAAAAGATGGGTATGACTAGTTTCCATAATATTTCTTCTTGTCTATATTCATTGATTCTGATCTAAAATAATATTTTTAATATAAAAATGTTTTCTCAGTCTATTATTCATCACTTTAGGATTCACTTATCCATATTAATCACTATAAAAATAAATAATTTGTATTTTTGTTATAATTATATGTATTACGTGTATTTTCTTTAATAGGTTTTGGAATGAATACATCATCCTCATCATCCAAAAATATAGTTTGTCCATTACCTTTCTAATTTTCAAGGACTATCATATAATCACTATCAATAATCCTTTTGAATGTATTATTGTAACACCTATAAGATTTTCCATTTGGGGTGTACCTAAGAAAAAAATCTATCTTCATCCTTATCATTAAACTTTCCTCCACTTTTTTCATTTCTCTTAATCATACATGGTCTTCTAAATACCCTAAAATGTTTGAAATTTTGATTTATTTTAAACCAAATCTCATATGGAGTCATGTAATAGTTTAACATTATGAGACGCCTATTATGAATTATTCCTGCAGTTGTGATGACCTAGATCAAATAATACCTTAACATGTTAGGCTCAGCCAACATAGTTCTGGCCATGTCAACTAGGATCATATTCTTTCTTTCAACCACTCCATTTTGTTAAGAGTATAAGAAGAACTAAATTCATGTATGATTATATGATTGTTAAGATATTCAGTGAACTATTTATTGGCATATTCAGTTCCATTATCTGACCTTAACCTCTTTGTGTTCATGCTTGTTTTCTTTTCCATAAGTCTTCTGAAGCTCTTGAATCTGTATAGAGCCTCAGATTTATAATCCATGAAAATAATGCAAGCCATCCTTGTGAATTCATCTATAAATGTGATAAAATACTTCTCTAAACTTATTTTTTATAAGTCCATGGAAATAAGAATCAATTAATTCAAGAGGCTTTGAGGTTTAAAATTCAACCCCCATGTGAGTTTTACTCACCATTTTCCCTTTTTTGAAAGTTTTATAAATTATATAACTTTCCTCTTTCAGTAATGGTAAATTTGTCATAACTTCTTCCCGAATCAATATTTTCATATTTTTTCCAAGGTGGACCATCCTTCTATCCACAAATAACATAATATTCAAAATGATTTGACTTTTAATAATGATTATCATTTCAATATCTTTGATCTTAAGAGAACTATCATTACCAAATGTCACAACTACTCCTTTAAAATTTTTTAACATTTTTCAATTTTTTCAAATCACTTTTCATGTGAGATGAACATTCACCATCCATAATACAAGTTTTTCAAATTTGAAATCTATAAAAGCACATTTATAAAAAAAATCATGTTTCTTGATTTGGATTTGATTCTAATCATTCCCAAACCATTGAAAATACTCAACTGAGATGGAATAAAATAAATGCATGCATATAAAGTATTCCCTTCTTGATCACATCTTCCATATGGTTTTTTAATCATTCAAAAATATTTATTACTTCAACCCTCTTTTAAAGTTATTGATTTCTTGGTTGAGTTCTCACCTATACTTGTTATCTTCCCATTGATTATAACTCTCTTATCTATCTAAGAAGAGACATGTTATGTTGGTAGTTATAATCCATGTGTATGAACATTCTACAGCACCAGTAATACCCCTGAAATCTTCTTCTCTATTAAAAATTCTATTGTTGAATGGATTGTTGTTTTACTCTATTTTCTACTCTTAAATGAGTATATCTCTCGAGATTCTATTATGGTGTTATTCCTTGAATATTTTTAACTAGTGAAGACCCTTTTTATAAATTTCTTTCTTTCTATATTTGAGTATAATTGATTCTCTATTTAGAGAATTCATCCATTCCAGATCACAATTTTTAATGAATTTCTTTAGTAGGAGTAATATCATTTTGTAGTGGAACCTCTATAGACTTTACTTTTTCATATCTTACATCTTGGTTAGAGTAGCTATTTTCTTTATCGTGATTAGAACATCCACTTATTTCTTTACTAAACTTATTCTTGTCACATTTTATTTTTTCATTATGCTTGTTTGTTTTTTCATTTTGTCTCCTAAGTTTATCAATTTAATTATTTAATATAATAATAGTAGAGGTCATATCTTTAATGGTTTTGGGATTCTTTGAACTATCAAGTTTCAGCATCTCGATTTCTTTTAAAGGATTTCCTTTTTTCTTCTAGAAGTTTTCTTTGCTTTTGTGACCCTTTTCTTCTAATTATTATCTTCTATCAGTGAATCAATTTCTTTTAGACACATTTTGACCTCCATTATTATGGTGTATTCTTTAGCAGTCTCTCCTTCCTCAGCTGCATACACACCATTGTATTGTGATTCATATTCATATTGGTTTACTTCTTATTCCTCTTATGTTATGTGTACTCTTTGATCTAGGAGCTTCCTTATCACTACTTTCTTCATTATCATACGCACCTTATTTTATTTAAAAAAATCCTTCTAAAGGAACTTTGTGAAAACTTATTCCTTTTTTATTAAGTTTTTGAGAATTATAAGGAAATGGTTTTCCTAGAAGATTCCTCATTGTAATTTTCTTTTTCAAATCTTATAGGAAAGTTAGAAGAGAAATGGTCAACCTTTCCACAATTAAAACATTTAAAATGAATATTACCTCTATACTTATATCTTGATCTTTTTACAAAGTTTCTTAACATGAGAGAAATAGTCATAGCATAGTCTTTCATGCTTTCTTCTTCATTTTAGGAGTCTTTTTTTCTTCAATCTTAACACCTTGAATGGATTTAAAGGTAATTTTCTTACCTTCTTAACTTTTCTTTTAATAAAAAATCCTCTTATCATATCATAATTAATGAGGGTGTTGTAAAGTTAATAAATGGTAAAGTCATCAAGATCCCTATCTTTAAGAGCTGATATCTTGGAATAAATTTTATCTAAGAGGATTCTTATCAACTTTTTTACAACATTATAATCTTTCAGAGTTTCTCCAAAGCCTCTAATAGCACTTACAATCAAATTTATATAGGTAAATAATTCATCAATAGTTTCATCCTTATGCATTCTAACATCTTAAAGTTGTAATTGAATAATATTTAGCTTTACTTCTTTTGCCTTTTTATTTTCTTCATAGAATCTATGAAGCTTCTTCCAAATAGCATTAGTAGTTTTTCAGCCCATAAACTTTATCAGTTTCTTTTTAGATAATGGAGATAAAAGGGAATTCCTATATTTTCCATTATTTCCAATTTTTCTTCTATCTATCAAATACCATGATAAGTTTTCATCTGGAAAAGTGAATTTTTACTGAACAAAATCAAGAACATCAAGCCCAAGTAAAAGAATGTAGGGTAAAATTCTTTCTTTCTAATAGTGAAACTCTTTGCCATCAAACATTGGGATTCCTTTACTGTTAATCAAATTTTTTTGATCCATATCCAGTACTTGGGAGAAATAGAGTGAACATGTTCTCTGATACCAATTATTGGATCACACAAAGGCTGAAACACGCTGTAAGGTAGGTGAATTAGTGTGTATCCCAAATTCAAATCCCTTATAATCTCACTCTTCTTTATCACCTCTCTTTAAGATTCTCACTGATGTAGAAAGACATAGAAAAATTATTAATGTGGTTAATCTCTTTATGGATGACTACATCCCTAGTGTTTCATGGTTATTATCACATGCACATAGTCTCCTTCTTATTATCAAAAGGAACTCAAGTAAGGGTGTTACTTTGAACTTTTACTATTAGAATCAACCAGTTAAACTTTCACATCAATAGAAAAAATAAAACTTTCAATGAATAACGATCACTATTGAAGATATGATCCTCCAAATAGACTCCAAATAATGATCTTATTTCCCTTAATCTTCCTTGCACAGCAGTCTTCTATGGTTGTTCTTAGAGTATTTTTCTTTAATGCCGCAGATTAAGAGTTTACTTTCAAAAATACACCCTTCTTCAACCTGAAAATATATTTATATATAATAGTTATAAAATCATAAAATATTTATAAAATTTAAACTCCCTCAAATCTCAGCCTTCAATTAAAAAAATTCAAAGCCTCATTCTAATTTTTCCATAAAGTTCAACTCAAGACTTGACTTATTTTCTTCTTATGATATTTGAAATATCATACACTTCTTTTTCATTCAAATTTTTCACAAGAACCACATAAACAAATCACTAGATATTTACACATAGGTATGGTGATGTGGAATCTCATTATATGGCATGGAAATAATCTTATTACTCTATCATTTTCCTCTAGCTGGCATTCTTTTAATTTTAAGAAGAATCGTGATCATGTGTTTGATCATGATGTTTGATCTATGAAAAACAAAACATTTGCATCATCTAATTAAAACACTTTTTATTTGAATATTCAGGTTTGAATATATCCCATTTAATTTCACTCCATAGATATCTAGATTCTATATTCTTGGAATTTCTCAAAGAAAATCATCATATGTTCTCAGTGTAACTAAATTACCTTACATAGATCAATTTTTCTTTTATGTAGGATGAATTATCTAACAGGATACTCAAACCTCCAATGCATAACATAAATTCCTTTATCTATTTTGGAAGACTCGTATTTTTCCTCACATAATTGGATTTTCTTACACTAAACTCAAATTATCTTACTCGGTCTAAAATTTATTGCCTTCATAAGATAAATTCCTTTGCCAAAAAAATGAACCCCTACTCCAAGTATACATAAAAGAATTATCTGATGAAATAAATGAATATACTTATTTGTTTCACCATATGATAAATTTATTTTCCATTTTTCTTCTTTCATGTATGAAATACCATATATGGATAAAAAATATCATACATGGACCTCTTCATAAAATAAATCCATTTTCCTTTTTTCAGCTCTGGTATAGTACTTCCAAAAGGTCCTCAAATCAACTTTGAGCTTCTTGAAAACCATTTTGGCATTTTAAAAAAACATCTCTTAGACTTTCTTGGTCTCTTTAAATCATCATTAAATATTCATATTATTCTTCAAGAACAATAGGTCTTGGATGGATACTAAAATGATTTATATCACCTATCTTTTATTTGGGATAGCTTTCAATGATATAACTAACAACTCTCAAATTTTTTCATAGTATCCACACATAAAATCCAATTATAAAGAGTTATATATAGTGCTCTCAACTCCAAAAAAACTTATTCATATCTTCATTAAGATCATCACATTAATCTTCACACTTAAATAGGTATTTTTGAAAAATACAAAATCATCACCAAAGTTTCAACACCAAATTGTATTATAGATTCATCAAAATGAATGTTCTATGATCTTGATGCTTGTTTAAAACCATAAATGGATATATGAAATTTACATACCTTATCAGCATCCTTTGGATTCAAAAACTCTTCTAGTTGTGTCATGTAGACATCTTCCATAAGGTTACCATTAAGGAAATATTTTTTGACATCCATTTAAAAAAAATTATAATCATGGTATTTTGTTATGGAAAGTATAATTATAATTAATTTCAACATAGAAACTAGTGAAAATGTTTTATCATGGTAAATGCATGGATGTTTCTTAAACCCTTTATCCACCAGTAAAGATTTATAGGTACTGAATTTACTATCCATGTCTAGATTCTTCTTGAATAATCATTTTAACACAACAATATTTATATCAACTGAATGAACTACCAAAACCCAAACTTCATTCTGGTGCATGGAATACTTTTCATAATTCATAGATTTTTACCACCTTGAAACTTATGAGCTTATGAATACTTCCTTGTAGAATAAAGGTTCATAATTATTAAATAATAATTTTTCACCACACTTTATGACTTTAAAACCATATCTATCTAGTTCTCTAACCCTTCCAGTGCTCTTATGAAGTACTTATCTTGAGTCTCAACTTCATCAAAGTTGATCTTGCTCTCACTATCTATTTTTGAATATGTTCTCCATATCAAATAATATGGATTTTATTTCCACTATTACCATTTTTTATGAGGGTTCATATAGATAACATCCCATTATATCCTTGGGATATCCTATAAAGATGCACTTTGTGCCTCTGGGTGAAAGTTTTTTACCATAGATAGCCTTAACAAACACTCCACATCCTCATGCACGTGTGTGTGATAAAATAGGATTCTTCACACTCCATAAATTGAATGGAATTCTATTTTACACTTTATTCAGCACTTGTTTTAGTATATATGTTGTGGTCTATAATTTGTATCCCTAAAAGGATAATGGAATACTTTCATGACTCATCATCGATCTCACCATGTTCAATGAGGTGTGGTTCATCCTCTCACTTACATAATTCTACCACTACTAGAAAAAAAACCTATGATGATGGGGTTATATCCATGGGAAGCCTACCTATGGTCATAGGACAACATAAGTCCATGGTCTAATTATGTCTATCTCCATAGGTGGGATACTTTCACAGGCATTTTTTCTCATGGTCATGGGTTTCCCGAGAACAAGTATGGGAGATTTATTTAGTGTGGGATAGGCATGGGAAAGCTTATTTACATGGGAATAGGATCTCATTACAGAAGAGGTGTCATGATTGAGGCCTACTACCATGATAATGGGATCCCTTGGAAATAGGGATCTCATTGGCAATAGTACTTTCATGGGAACAGGAGCTCATGGCATTAGAGGAGTCTTGACTGAGATGAGTAGGGGTCTCCCTAGTGAGGGTATTTCTATGGGAATGGGTGCCTATGGTAGTAGGGGTGGTTCTAATGATGGTATTACCACGACCATGGGAAACCATGGAAGTATGGGTGGTGTGAGAAAGGGTACTACCATGGGCCCCTTGCCTATGGTTGTAGAGGTATACTACCATGGGAACAATCCCATGGTAGTAGGAATTCTCCATATGGATCTAATTAAAAAATAATATAATTATTTAAAAATATAAATATTTTTTTAAAAAATTTATGTGTGTGTGTGCATAAAAATCTAATTAGTGTAGTGGTGTAGGCGTTAGAGTTTAATGGTGGAAACCTAGGATTAAAAGTCAATGAAGGTAATTTTTCTTAATTTTCCAAGCTCTAGAACTATAAAAAAGGTGTTCATGGCAATAGATTCCACATAGACTAGCCTACAACCATAAGAATGCGCCCATAGAAATATATTCCATATCGACCGGCTTATAGCCATGAGCATAACACCTACAGTCATAGTCAAAGTGGAGAGAGCAACAGAGGCTATTTTCTTGGATTTAACAGCCATAAAATTCATGCTTATGGTCTCAAGACTTTTTTATACTTATTAACTATGACATATAAGGTTGATTGATTTGAGATAGTATCCCAAGATCCCTTATAAAATTGATGAACTCTTGGTTGGGATACTCTCTTTCATGCTTTGAGTAGTGTTTCTTTATCTTCTTACCAAGATGATTCTCCACTTCATTATTGAATTCCTTAAATTTATCAAATGAATCAAACGTGTACCTCATTAAGTAGACAAAACTATATATTCTAAATTCATCAGTAAAAGTTATGAAGTAAGATTATCCACCTCTATCTTCAACTAGATAAGGTTCGAGCACATCAATTTGAACTAATTCTAAAATATTTGTGTCCCCTTCACCCTTTATACTAAATAGATATTTGGTTATTTTTATTATAAACAAGAATGACATATCTACAAGGGTTTTAGTTCAAAATAATCTAAATATCCCTCCTAATATATATTTTTCAAACACTTGTCTTTTACATGACCAAGCTAGTGATGCCACGATTAGGTGTAATATGATTAATGTGAACTTGATATCGATTCCCTAAACTTGATTTTCATGTTATAGTATGTAAAGATTTTTATTCAAATGTTTCATCCCATAACATATGTTATCTTTATAAAAGTAAAATCCCTTGTTTTCAAACTTGAAAATAAAGACATCAATGTCTAAACAGGACATAGATATTATGTTTTTGGTTACATCGGGCACATAATAACAATTATTTAAAACTATAATTAAACTCATTGGAAAAGTGATATAGTAGTCTCTGATAGCCAGTGTATCTAATCTTGCTTTGTTGGTAGCTCAAAGATCCACCTCACCTCTAAAAACCTTTTGGAATATACTTGGTTCTTGTATTTGGATAAAAATGTGAGCACCAAAAGCAATATCTAACTCCTAATTTTTATAAATATAGAGATTACATTTGATAATGAATGCACCTAAATCTTCCCCTTACTTATTTACTTAGGTTTAGTTCTTATTCTAATGGACCATCTTACCACATGAAAAACACATTTCATCTTGTTCTATATCTTGTCCCTTGATCTTCCTTTTCTTGGAAGGGTGGTGCAAAGGTTCCTTAGACTTGGAATTATTCTTAGACCTTATCATTTAACCTTTCATCTTGTTCACTTTAAGGACATAAGGTTTTTCATTCTTCATATCCTTGTCCACCTGGAAAATTAGATTCAGGATATCTAGGAGAATCTTCTTAATATTGTTCTTGTTTAAATTCACAATAAAACTATAGAAGCTATAAGTAAGTGATGTGATCATGTGTTTTTTGTAAAATTAATTGGGTAGCTTGAAATTTATAATCTACAAATTCTCTATATATCTTATCATCTTGACTACATGATACCAATCCAGTGCACCTTCTCTAAGATTTCACATAAAGAGTTCCTCGTACCTCTCTTGTTTTTCTTTTTTTCTAATAAAGGTCGTAGAGATGAGACAACATGGTGTATAATTTCATGTCTTCATGAAGCTTATGGACATCACTAGTCATATATTAAAACATGAGTTATTGGATATCCAGTGCATCATCCATGTGTTTCCATAAGATAGAATTCTCCTCATCACTTACCTCCTTAGATGGATCAGTAGGAATTGGGGACTCTAGCATGTAAAAAAATTTCTCTTAGTGTAGTATGATGCATAAGCACCTGTACCACTCCTGGAAGTTAACACCGGTGAGGATATTTTATTTATCTAATATAGATCATGGTTTAATTTTGTGGTTGAATTAATTTTCATTTTATACGACAAATGGAAGTATATTTTAGTCATTTATCTTGATTAGAAAGTGTTCCATGATGAATTTTATTTTATTATTCACCCACTTATTTATCAAATCTCAATAGAAATTTCCATTATATTTAGAATATATTTTTTTGTGGATATTCTAGTGGAAAGGATCCATATTCTACTTCTCAGAATCTAGACTTTTCCTGAAAAAATATTCAAAGGTATTTAGGTAGGCAGTATTGTTAGTTGCATTAACTCGTAGTTTCTTGATCCATTGAGTGGACTCCTCAATCCTAAAATCCCAGGCTCATAATTCATTAACACTTGCCTCCAAGTTACACTAAGTATTTCTTAAAAAATAAATCCATGATAATATCTTAATTAATTTGACCCAAGAATTTAGTTAGAACTCTCTAATAATTGAAATCATCCCTTCTTGGGCCAGCCAAGTACTTCAAAGTACGTTCAAATTCTAAATCAAGTGATAGAAGGATTTTCTACATTAATATTTTCACAAGGGATTTTGTTTATCTTTATGCATAAATATTATTTATTTTATCTTTTACATTATTATTAATATTATGTAGATTTTATAAAATTAATTAACCATGTCATGATAAAATAATTTATACATAATCCATTTATTTTATTTTATTTTAGCATGATAGTTATTTTATTTACTTTATGTGGACATGTTTAAACATAAAATAAATATTATATAACATAAATAAATAAATAATAATGCACTAATAAATAAAATAAACATGTGATATGATCATGAGCTTTAACTAATGGTTTATTTATCAAGTGGATAATAAACCAACTCTTGGACCTAGGGGGAAGTAACTCTTTGGTCCCATGTATTGGCTTGAGATGCAACACTTCACCTTTAACCCTCCTTGGTTGGTTTCACCTCAGATCAGTCTTAAATCATCTCCTCTCACTTAAAATTCCTTCCTTTATATATGTTTACTCACTCATGGGTGAGGGGAACCAAAAGTTCAAGATTTCATAAAATAAACCATGGAAAAGCATACTCATACATAATAAATAATAAGGGATGATTTACAAATAATTATATTTAATTTAATAATAAATTTATCACAAAAACTCATGTAATAAATAATTAAATTAAATAGAAAACCAACACATACATAGGTCATTCATCCAAGCTCATGATCATCCATGACATGCAACAACTATTCATTTAAAGTAACTATAATTTATTTCAATTTGTTCTTTATTAAGATAAATTTCTTAAATTAATAAATTAATTATCTCATTGGTTAATTGATTCTTTATTATACTTATTCATCCAAACTTTCCTTGAGATTCTCACCCTGTGAAATTTTAAATAAATTAATTTTAATTTAAAATTAATTAATTATCTGTCATGTACTAGAGGTAATAGGACGTGTACCCTTACACATATATTTAAATATATTTCTGAAATTTAACTATTGCATGGTGTGTATCGTCACAAGACACATCATGTCACTAATATTGTATATGGTTCTTATTGTGTACTATATAATTTCATGGCATTTATTCCTACATGGTGTGTCATTATATACATGGTGTGTTGTTCTATTGGATAGGTCATGTAGTTTTCATGGTGTGTCTGACCATACAGAATGGATGTATATACATGGTGTGTACTGTTGTCAATGATCATAAAGTAAATTGTGTGTACAACAACCATACACATCATGTATCTATAGAATAATTCTTAAAATAATTAATAAATCATTCAATATCCCACACGGATCATCAAAATTACTCGGTATGTAATTCATGTGAAAAAACCCTATCACATGGCATTTACAGCCAACTACACATCATGTAGTTCAGTTTTTATTTAATTAATTTTTCTTTCCAAGTTTTTGGAATCACATAACACGCTTTTCTTGGAATGATCCATGTGTGAGTTAGCCCAAATTACATGATTTTTACAACTATCTACACGGTGTGTAATTCATTACTGGTCACCCGCACTACACTCTTAGGGACTTAGCGTGTATCTTACATGGGTTATTATATGTTACACTATGTGTACATTCCGCTATACACTGTTTACTTCACGTGATGTCATGTAGCTTGGTTGGTAGTTAATACATGACATGTATTAATTACATGTCACATACTTTGACCACATGACTTCTGTGATTTACATGAGGTCAAAATCGTGTGGGGTTACATGGCATGAACACCAACTACACACTGTGTACTCCCTGTCCAACCATGTGTTAACTAGAGTTTAATATATGGTGTGTAATTATGCCACATATGAAACCCCCACACATCGTATCGTGATTTCCACAGCCCAAGCTTGTGTGGTTGACCAAGGGTGCATGGCATGAAATTATAGTTACACGTTATATAACCATGTCTTGTATCCAGTACCTCAAGATGGAATCCTCAAGCATTCTTTATCCATTCTTTGCCTATTCTTGATCATATGAAACTGAAAAATCATATTATCTCAAATTTCAAATTAAATAATGAAAAAATAGAAATGAAAAACTTACAATCAAATGTGTAATTGATAAAAAAATAAAAAATAATTATAAATTAATATGTGACTGCTCTAATTCCACTTGAAGGTTTTGGGGTGCAACAAAATTGGTTGGGTGTGTTCTCAATAATGTTTTTTATCAGTTTCAATGGATAAATCCAAATAACTAGATGAAAGCAACCCCAAAATATTCATAATGAGGATCTTTAACATCCAATTTATAATTAATTTCATACAAAAATTACCTCAACTTGATATATCAATTTGGTTGGTGTTCTTGTTGTGTTGTTTTGCTTTTAAGAATCCAAAGAAAAATTCCTCTAACAGTATCCACATGTACTCCACGAATCTGAGAACATCGTTATTGGAACTCTATGTGCTAGCACGGAGGAACCAAGAACCTTATGTCATTCATCGTTAATCACAACAAGAAGTCTTTTGGTCTTGAAATAATTCTGATCTTATTCTCTCATTATTCAGAGAGAGGATAAGGGATTTCTCTCATTCATGAAAGTGTTCTTGCAAATTTCTCTCTAGGGCTTTGAGGGAATTATCTTGTGGGAATGTGTTTTGCACAACTCCCACATCCTCTAAAATGATATAAATTATATACTTAGGTTTAAACAATTAGTAATTGCACAGAGGCCCTTAACTAATTATTTATTCTAAGTAAACCTCATATCAAATAATATTATTGTTGTTTTTGTTTTTATACTCCATGTCATGTGCTAACTCACGGGTATTTAAATATCATTTTTTAAATAAATAAATCAATATTTATTTAAATAATATTAAATAAAATATATCATTTCCATTAGGTCCATAACTCGGTTTATCAATCCCCCTCAACATTTATCAAACCTTGAGTAATAAAGATTTATTTAAATAAATAAATATCATTATATTATTTTTTCAATAAATAAATTAATATCATATTCACTAACTGGAAAATAAATATTTATTTAATATTCAAAACACGTATATTCTTCACTCAAATAACCAATGATTGAATTTATACAATAAACATAACCTGAATAATTATTAAACCAAAAATCAGGAATAATATTTATTCTAACTATTAAATTAAAATAGAATTTAAATGAGATTCCAGATACACTTAGTGTGAGCTCGACTAGGCTTATTTCTCAGTGGTATTAGGTGAAATTGTCTAAATTCCATCATTGGAATATAGCAACATGTTAAGACACCCGTAGAGTAATAAGTTAATGTCATAATAACGAAAACCACATATGAGTGCTTAATGTGTAATATAATATCTTTTTTTTATATCTCATCAAACAGGTTTCATACTTGTGTCATCATCTTATATACTTGATATATATTTCTTTGACTATTTGAAATGAACTTTTAAATAACCTCCCATGTCCATGGACTTAATTATATGGTTCTATTTCAATCAAAAGGCATGAGATGTCATCTTCCATAACCTAGAAGGGTAAAATCCTTTATTAAATTATTCAATCAATTTCATATCACTTATGGATCACCAAATGAATCCTACTTCATCGTGAGTATATATCATCACAATTTTTAACAACACATAAAATTATGCAATTAATGATATACATTAATAATAATCTCAAGTTTAAGGACCAATACAAATGTCCGCAAATAGGAATCACTAATAGAAAAATTGTTTATAACATCGCAGTTTTCACATCGATTATTTAGAACCGATGTGAAAATCTAGGAATATTAATTTTTTACATCGGTTTTAAATTAACCAACGTGGAAAAGGAATTTTTCATTCTGGTTATATAAAAAACGACATGAAAATTTCATATTCTCCACTCTTTCAAAATGTGAAAAATGGGCCCCGCTGACAGCACAGACACCCCGCCTTAACACGTTCGTCAGGTCTTGGCCTGCTAGGTACCACCAGTTGTCCCACAGACACGTGGTCCCCACCTTGGGGCCCACCCACATGCCTAAATGGTTCATCTGAATAATGATTGTCCCTATGGGCCAATACAAGTCCTTTATAGTGTGATGTTTCCTCACTCACACACACCCTGAGAAACTTCCCAGAAGGTGAACCTTCCTTTTCGGGAGCTTACCTGATTAGAAATCCACAGTTAAGTGTGCTTATTTAACCGACATGAAAGAGAGATTTTTTATGCTGGTTATAATATAAATTATGTGAAAAAATATATTTTCATTTCAGTTAAATTATAACAAACATAAAAAATATTTTAAATTATGAATTGATGGAGGGTTCATTTTGCGGTCTTCCATTATCATGACACAAGTCTCATTTCTCTCTCACCCAAGCCCTAAATCTCTTGTTTATTCGATCTAGTGGTCCAATCTCACATTAATATCTTAATCAACCCTCAGGTTTCATTGGCCTCATGTTACGAATCAAATATAGATCTGAAGTAAGCCTCACACATTGTTGCTTCTCTATTTTTTATCATTCTTTGGTATGGAATCTCTAACTGATGATTTTTCAGTCAGGTGGACTTCATTATCACATTACCATCTTCATACACTTGGGTTTTTTCAGCTTCATCATTGTGTGTTCAATTCTAGATCTGCTCGTTTCCAACTCGCTTGCCTAAAGGTTTGAATATCTTTTATAATGGGTTAATTAGTTGTTCTTGATTTTATTTCTAGTATGAATTAGTTGTTCTCATTCAATATATTTTTCCTTGTTTGGATTACTTTAAAATTATTTTATAGAATATGTCATGCTAAGAAGTATTATTCAGGAGATAAGATAGGTGGATCTTATGTGTTTCTACATTTTAATTTAGGTTAATGAGTTGGGTTTTAAATTAATTAGGTGTTGATATCACAGTAGGTTCATTTCAGTTCTGATAAAGTTGTCACATGGGAGAGTTGAAAAATTATTTTTCATGTAATTTCACATCACAAGATGGGTTTTCTAATGGGTTTTCTAAAGGATGTTTTGTTTAAGAGATGGAATGTGTGTATTGTATAATAGAATGGGAAGTTTTGTTAAAAATTAGTTGAGATGGACCGATCGTGGTTGTGATAGAGTTATGAAGAGTTTAAAATTGGAAATTAGTAGTGAAACCCATTTCTAAGATCAAGAGTGAGTGTATCATCATAGATGCTTCTTATTGATGAGAATACTTATGGGCGAGTCATTATAGGTTAATCAATTTAGTGGGAGATTTAATTCCTTGTATGGAAGTAAGGTTGATTTGATAAATGGGACTCATATGATAATTTTGAGACTATGAGAATCTTTAAGTGGTGTTTTTATGCATGGTCATGTATTTCAATGGTACTATGGGGCATTTCAAAAGGGTTGAATGGGTGATGGGTCTATTTTTTAAAGTAGCAAACCAGACAGGTACCCAGTTAGGGAATACTATGTACCATATGAAGTCCTACAAAGCAAGGTTTAATGTGACATTTTTTTAAACTAAGACTCAATTTATGATTTGAATATATTTTTAATTACAAAATATAATAATTTATTTATTTTTATAAATAATCAACTATGAATTAGTTTTTCTCATTCTATATTTTTTTTATGGATATTTTTTTATGGATATCATTGTACATATTTTTTAATAGTTTTATAAGGTTATATTCTTTTATTTTTACTTGATAAATTTTTAAAATGGATCTATTTTTTAATTCATTCCGTGTGAATAAATTTTCTCGTCAAAATTTTCTATTTTTCTTCTAATGTTTTCATTCTTGATTTTCTATATTTTTTTATGTCATTTCTAATCTCAATGTCTTGTAAATTACTCTATTTTTTATATTTATTTTTTATATTTGTAATATATAATAATGAATCGAAGTTGGATTAATTCACCTTGATTAGGTGATGAATATGTGGAAGGTGTCGATGCTTTTTTGGAATTTTCTAAAAAAAATGTTCCAAACACGACATGTTTTTCTATCCATGTCTAAAATGTTTAAATTTGAAGAAGTTGGAAAGTATATAGATCAAAGATAATTTAATTTTTCATAGTTTTAATTCAAGTTACATTCCTTGGAATTGGTATGGTGAAACCAGAAATAATTTCAGATCTATTGATGATGGTGCTTTTCAAGATGATAAATATGATCAACTTGATGAAATGATTCATGATATTAAAGTAGATTCAATTGATAAACAATTAACAATTGATCGTTTATATGGTGATGCTGAAAAACCATTGTATTCGGGTTGTACATAATATATGGTTTTATCGACGGTGTTAATATTGATTAACGTGAAGATGAAACATGGATAGAGTGATAAGAGTTTTATAGAGTTGTTTAATTATTGAAATACATTCTTCCTAAAGACAATGATCTTCTATATTCACATTATAATGCCAAAAAAATATTATTATTGATGGGATTGAGGTATAAGAAAATACATGTCTAACTGAATGATTGTGTTCTATATGGTAAAGAATATGAATTTTTGTTAGTGTCCTAAATGTGGGACATCATGGTATAAGTTGAAAGAAAAATCACAGGCTGATTTAGAAATTACAAAGACCCCTACCAAGACATTTTGGTATCTTCCAATAATTCATCGTTTGAAATGTTTATTTGCTAATTCACATGACAAAAAAATTTTAAGATGGAATTTTGATGAGAAGAAATGTGATGGAAAAAATACATCATCCAGATGATTTTCTGCAGTGGAAGAAAATTGATCACCAGTTTCCTACATTCAGAAATGAAGTTAGATTTCTCAGACCTGGACTGTTCATGGATTAAATGAATCCATATCGAAACCTTAGTAGAACACATAGTTCATGGCCTATTTTATTGATAATTTTCAACTTATCTCCTGAATTTTGTATGAAGTGAAAATATGTCATGTTGAGTTTAATGATTTGTGTACCAAAATAGCCTGAAAATGATATTAACATTTTCTTTTCACCATTAATTGATGATTTAAAACTGTTATGGGAGGAAGGTATAAGGGTGTATGATTATTATAAAATGGAATATTTTCAAATGCATGCAATTATTATGTTTACTATAAATTAATTCCCAACATATGGAAATTTGTCTGGATACATCCAATTTTTGAACAATAGACTTCATATTATTAACTGCGTCATGGGAGAAAAATAGTATACATGGGTCGTCGAAATTTTTTGTCTATGGATCGCTCTTATAGAATATTAAAAAAGGATTTCAATGGATCACATGAATTTTATATTGATCCAACACCTTTATCCACTGATCAGTATTTTGAGAGGGTGAAAAACATTGATGTGACATTCAGAAAGACGCATAAATCTAGTAATGATAGAAATATTTTGAAGAAATGACCAATATTTTTTGAGCTACCATATTGGAGATATCATGAGGTGAAACATAACATTGATGTCATGCATGTGGAGAAGAATATCTCTAAAGTTTGATTGGACCATTGTTAGATATTAAAGAAAATACTAAAGATGGGTTGAATGCAAGAATGAATTTACTTTCAATGGGAATATGTTTGGAGTTGGATCCCACTTCTGATGGAAGGTGAACATTCATACCCTTGGCCTATCATACCTTATCCAAGAGGGAGAAAATTAGTTTTTCTCAATGTCTTCATGATATCAAAGTGCCACATGGTTATTCTTCAAATGTAAAAAATTTGGTTTCTTTAAAATATTTGAAGTTGATGGGTATGAAATCTCATGACCGTCACATCATGATGCAATAGCTCCTACTTGTTTCATTGCATGGAATATTTCCCACCCATGTCAGAATGAATATTATAAAGGTGTGTTATTTTTTTAATTCAATTTGTAATAAGGTGATTTATTTGAATGCTTTGAACACTTTGGATAACAAATTGGTTTCTATACATTTTCAATTGGAAATATATTTTCCTCCTTCTTTTGATATCATAGTGCATTTAATGGTTCGTTTGGTGTGACAAATAAATCTTTACGGACCTGTATATCTACGTTGGATGTATTCTTTTGAAAGTTATATGAAGATATTGAAGGGGTGTCTTAAGAATCCATATTGGCCTGAAGCATTCATTGTTTAGAAGTATATTTATGAGGTGGTTTCAAAGTTTTGTACAAGCTATTTGTCTACAATGGAGCACATCGGTTTGCCTACATCTCACCATGAAATAGTTAATTGTGGGGGAAAGGGGATTCATGGCCTAAAAGTCAAATCGTTGACAGGTGAACATATAAAGAAGGTACATTTAAACATCTTGAATACCATAGATGATGCTCAACCATATATATCATTACATATTAATTTTTTGAAACAAAGTTGTCCAAAAAAGAAAGATATTTGGATTTTGAATGAGCATAAAAAAACTTGTTTGCCATGGTTTAAAGAGAATATTCTTAGTAAACCAGATGCATTAGAAACATTGATATGGTTAGTGGGTAGTCCAAGTTTAAATTTGATAACATGGTTTGGGTATGACATTAATCGTTATACTTTTCATACGAAAGATCGGGACAACATAAGTGCAGTTTAGAATAGTAGTGTGTTGGTGTTCGCATAAGCAATGCATTTTTCAAGTGCCAAGGACAAAAACTCAATCTCTATATCAAATGCATATTATGGAGTCATTGGAAAAATATGGGAGGTTTATTACATTAAATTTCAAGTTCTAGTGTTTTAAGTGTAAATGGTTTATCGGTAACAACAGTGTCTGACACGATGAATTTGGAATGACACTAGTTAATCTGAATAAATTAGAATACACAAATGATCCTTTTATTATAGATACACATGCAAAAAAAATATATATTCTTGAACAATCTGATATGCAGTGGTTAATTGTTTTACAAGGAAAAAAACAGTATATTGGTGATGATAAACTTAACGAAGATATTGATTTATGTGAGATCTCTACTTCCATGGAATGATTAACAAATAATATTGATGAGCATGTCATGGACATGTTTTGTGCCATACAAAATGGTCATAATTAAGGAATTTGGGAAAACAATCTTTAGTACATTTCTAATATTACAGGTAACATATGTTTAATTATGGTTTACTTTTTAAAATTTCATAATTTAGATATTTTAATTTTATTTTCTTTATTAAAACACCTATTATAACTAATAAGTTAAATTGTTTGTTTATATAGGTTTAGTTTTGTCTAGTTTTCCATGTTTACCCTTATGTAACTTATCTATTAATTGATTTTGTTGAAAACCAATTATTTTAAATTTAACATTTTACATAAAAACAAAATATATTGTATAAGAGTATATTATAAAAAAAATCTTTTTGTTGTAAAAAAGATTTATCAGGTTGGTGAATTTTTACTATGTCATTTCATCTCTCGTTAATATTGTGTAGTTTTCATTCATTAATCTCATTTTATCTCTCATTAATATTGTTATCATTTTAGTTAACTATAACAAATATGAATAAAAATGTGTTATGTTTAGTTTAGTTTAGTTTTTGTTTGATAATTGTTAATTTTTTATTTATATTTGTATGTAATTTTTGGAGTTGTATATTTTTGTACTAATTGATGTTGCTTTGATTTGTAGGATAATGATAGATCAATCCTCTGATCCGCCATATATTTCTAGAAATGATCATACTCATACCTCTAGGGAGGAACATACACATGCTCCTATTGATGAGCCTCCTCATCCTTCTTTACATGAGACATCTACTTCCATGGGGGGAAGATTTTGAGGGTTGGTAAACGCGGCACCACACGTTTACCAAAATTATCAATTACCTGTATCTAGGAATAGAGGATACCGATAGAATTTGATGGTAATGATATTCCAATAGGTCCAAATTCAAAACAATTCAAGACTTATGTATTAGTACAGGCTAAAAGCAAAGTTAATATTTTGTTTGATGATTGGAGAAGTGTTGAAAAGGGGACATTATTATAATTATGGGAGACCATTTTGGTAAGCTTGTTTGTTATTATTTTACTTATCTAGAAATGTTTATAGTAATATATGTTTTTCCCCTTCTTATCAAATGACATATGATATACGTGATACTGGAGGAGTCAGGAGGAAATGTTTATCATTTGTTGCTAGTAGATGTGGGGTTTCAAATCATCCTTCACATCACATTTCATTTTTGGGAATAGACAACATGAAAATTCATGTGATATATATCCATTTATAGATGAATATACATGGAAGAAATTTGTTGAAAGTAGACGACGATAAGAGTTTTTAGTAAGTGCAATGTTCCCTTTTTAGAAGCTTTTTTATATTAATAACCATTTTAATGGTTTCTTTATTCTTAATTTACAGTAATTAAGGAGATTTTGTTAGGAGATTCAAGCTAGAAATGTATACCCTCATATGTTATCTCGGGGTGGGTATATGTTATTGGAAGAATGCCTGCTGGGAGAAAAACTTCAAAAGCTGAGAGTTGAGTCTACAGGATCTGCAGAGGTCCCCCCCCCCGCTAGACATGAAAAATAGAAGAGGGCTTGGATGAGAAAAATAAAACAATATCTTACGGAAGATTCAAGAGTTGTAACTGATAATATTGTAAGATGTTTAATTTATTTATTTATTGAAGTTAAATAAACTCATTATATATTGTGATTCATTACTGATTTTTTCAAATATTCCATACAGGATTCTCTCGAGGAGCATAGCACACTGTGTGTCTTTATTACTGAGGGTAAAAAGGATATTTTAGCTACAACATTGGGAAATCCCGAACACCCGGGTCGTGTACGAGGATACCCGACAAATGTATCGATAAGAAAAGTGTTTTCATGTTTGGAAGCTTCTTCAAAGGAGCATGTTTATAATAAAAAAATAGAATATTTGAAAGCCAAAGTTCAGGATATTCAAGTGACGATAGATGATAGGATTAGAGATTCGGTACAGTCGATGTTTGCAGACATGCAAGGACGGTTTTGGCCTATCGATATGACTCCTCCACCTCCGCCAATAGATCTCAATCCTCCTTCTTATCCTACTCACGCATCACTGTTTCCATACCCCACTACTTCTTATCCTACCCCTACACCCCCTCCTCCACGGCTTCCAAGTTATTGTGTGTTATATGTTGATGATCCTCGTTATATTGTTGCATATGGGATGATTTATTATGTCAGTGATACCATTCATCATTAGCAGATCGAGATAAAGCATCATAGGGTCACTGTATAGGATATTATAGATAGATCAAAAAAATACCATATTCTACAGATGATGTGAGTACAGTTGGACAAAGTATTGGTCATTTTTTAGTTTGGTCATCTAGACTACTTCGACATATTATCATAGAGGTGTGTATATATGTTATATTTTATTTCATTTTGTTATTAAATTTGTTTTCTCATTTTAAAGTTTATATATTTATCTAATTTTTTATAGGAATACTTTAAAGGTAAATAAATACTGTATGAATAACAAAAAAATTCAAAGTGTCGTGACTTCAAATACATATTCTACTAGTCTTGATAGATTGTTAGCATACTCAAATTTATTATTGGGATTATATGAGATTCCAATTGATGTTGTTGTTTGTGGGTGTGCAATGACTATAGGACTTTTGAAAAATGATATCATAGAACTTGTAGCTGAAGATCAATTGGGAATCAACACGATGCAAATTTTTTCCATGTAAGTCGATTAACAAAATGTTTTCGTTCCTTTAATTTATTGAAAATTTATAATTATTTTTGCTTTGTATTAGGCATCTATATAAAATTTGTACAGTGCATGAAAAGACAGATGTATATGGATTTATGGACCCATGGTTTATTTCTTTCATAGCTTTGATAATGATCGATTCAGAAAGAACATTTTATATAGCTGAAAGACTTCAGAAGAATATCATCATTCAGTGTTGGATGTTTCCATATCTTCAAGCATATAAAACATTTTTTCTCACAAAGTAATATATATCACTTAACATATTAATAACTCATATTAAATTTTTTCATATCAGTGGTCATTGGATGTTGGGTGTTTTTTTGTACAAGAGAGAAGACATTGTACTAGCTATGCTCTATCCATGGTGAAGTGAGAGAAAATTTTCAGAATGTATTGAACATGTAAGTTTGATTATTTTAATACTTGTTTATATTATAATGAATAAAATTTATTTTGTTTATATTATTTTCAAATAGGGCATGGAATTTCTTTAGAGAGATGACAAGAAAGAAGTGTTCCAATATCAAATTTGTAAAAGCTAAGGTGAATTTTCATTTACAATTAATAAATTTTGGATATGTTACTTAAAAATGTTATTTTGAATTAAAATCTCTTTGAAACAGTGTCATAAACAAGCCGTAAAAAATGTGGATATTATGTTTTAAGATTTATGTATGAAATAATTTCAACTAGGACAGTTACAAAGTTTCAAAAGGTTAAATTTCTTTATAAAGCATTACGTAATATTTCATATGTTTTATTGAAAATTCAAGTCAAATGCTTTCTGTATTATTTTGTAACTTTTTGATGACTCGCGCCCATATAGTGCAGAGCAGTTGATACATTTACAAATTGAATGGGCTAATCATTTTACAGTTTTATGCTACATTTTCTGTTGTTATGTTGCTTTTGGTTGCTACTGTGGTGGAGGATGAATCAATAACCAATTTTTTTTTAAAAATGTTTTCACGTCGGTGAATAACCGTCATGGAAAACCGATAACATATATTAATTTATAATGTCAGTTTTATTTAACCAGCCTGAAAAAGTTATTTACAATGTCGCATCAAATAACGTTGCTTAATAACCGACGTGAAAAGGCATATAAACCGATGTGAAAAATCGTTTATGCACTAGTGAATATCCAATAACACATATAACATGTGAAATTTCTATTGGTGGGTTTATTCTCATAACTTCCTTTCTTGGAGATTACCAAGTGCGAACTTCATGAGAAAAAGTCTCAATGTCTTATGATCCTCCAGCACCTAATAGTCAAACATCATATGTGTATCGTCAGATGAATTTCATCTAGACCATAGGACTAATTTTTATGAATATTATCATAGCATCTTTATGTTCTCATTATAACGGAGAACTGTTATGCAACAGATATTCTAATGACATTATCACATTAATGTTACATAAAAGAACACTCATTATGTGATAAGATATTTATTAATATTCAGGTTTTTGAATATACAGGTAATCGACATTACAAAGTTAGTTGGGTTTAGCACACCAGCTCCAATAGTTCAAATAGTGGATGAGGTTCATGTCTTTGTGGTTGTTTCAAAACAAAACAAGTTATGGATGATATAGTTCTCAAGAAAAGGCATCCTTCATCCCATTCTAGTTGAGAAGACAGTTGGGGATTGTGTGGTGTTTTTGAGTTTGGCGAGTTGTCAAGCAAGTGTTCCGGGGGAAGCAATACTGGTTCATCTCGGGCCTCTTCTCTACACGAAGGCAACAACCCACCTGTGCATTGGGAATTTGTGAGAAAGCACCCAATGGAAGGCAAGGATAACGATTCCTCTATGAACCTATTGAACCAAAAAAATTCTAGTGATTCTTCCTATTCAAGTGCAATTCTGGGGAGGACGTCAAGAAATACTACTAAAGGTTATTAAGATGTTAATGGGTTTGATTTTAATTTTTCAATGGTCGGTGAATCTAGTAACAGGTGTGCAAATAATTCCAAGAGGAGAACAAAACAAAGTGGAAACAAAGAGAATTTCCTTGAGAGCACAAAATCCGCTTCCTTGTGGTTGAAGGAGGCTTAATAACTCTACTCTGGCTTTCATAGTAGCAGGTTCTGGCCAATTTGGAGTGTTTGCAAAATCACTTGCTTCCATAATCTAAGGCAAAGGTAATAAGGAAGCGGTTCTGGTTTTGGATTATAGAAAGCAATAATGAATGATTGGATCTTCAGCAAAACCAGCACAGGGCATTGATGGTTCACCCAATTTTGTGCCAAAAGTCTATCTTTGTGTGACATATTATCTAAATGTTAATGAAGTTTTGCATGGAATTTTCAACCCAACACCACTTCCTCAAGAGACTCTTAAGAACCTCAACATGATTGGTATCATGAACAAATTTCACCTTTTTGACAAAGAGGGGAGGCAAGGTCAATCTGATGAGTCTTTCAAAAATGCAAATCCAAGAATAAAAAGAAGAAAAGGAAGGATAATGAGATTGTGCATTATGATTTTGCGTCAACTTTAAAGTGAGTTCGGATTAGATCCATGACTCCCAAATTAGATGTGGGTTTGGACTTTTACTTAGCTTAGGGTTACTGTGACTCGCTAATGAAGGATTATACACATCCTCTTAGCGATTGTAAGGTCCATTGCTACTTGTTTGTCCTGTGGTGGTCACTTCTCTTCTAAGTGGTTTGTTAATAAAATAAAAAAATGGATTGGAGGAGAATATCATTCCTTATTTGGGTCAAGTGTTGGATTTGTGCTTGAAAATAATTTATTTGGATTTAGTTTCAAATGGCGAAAGAAGAAGAGTCATAAATCCATAATGGTAAATATGATTGAAAATTTAGGAAGTTATTTAAAAAATGGATTTACAGTAATGTTGACAACAAAATCTAAAAATAGAGATCATTGCAACCAGGGCTGTTTTGGTATTGGATTTATTATCAATAATTGGCCAACCATTGAAGTAATAAGGCAATGAAGTATGATTTTTTTGTCAACCCTGAAAGAATACTAAGGTGGGTATGGGAGACTTTGAAGTGTTCATAGTGCCTACATCGTGGTGTTTCATGCTGCATAAAGTAAAAAAGGCCAAGCAGTTCATAAGAGTAAAAAACGGGTTTGGTCTAGTAAAAAGTGTCATGTGTCGAGTAGAAGAATGATGTTGCATGTAGTAGAATGTTCTGACGGGCTGCCATGGAAAACCATAAAAAACTGTGATCAATGGAGATTACTATGTGGTTCGTGCATATGGTAGAAGAATCATGATGTTGATGGTGCGTAGAATATAGACTGAAATGTCATTTCATGAGAAAATTCCATGATGATAATGGCATAAGGGAAAACCATGTTTGATGGGTTGTAGTGTTGATCATAGATTTAGCAAAACAAAACTTAGCTAAAGTCAAGCCTTTTCATATGAAACGTCGTGGTAGGAAGTTGTTGCAAAGGAAGCAAAATCGCCTTATAAAACACCTAGAGAGAGAAGATAACACCGTGGCATGTTGATTGAAGAATGCACATTGTTGTAAACACGCAATGGTCTGTATGAATCACAATTCATGATTTGGTTTTATATCGCTTGTATTTTTTGTAAGTATTGGATATGATTTGTCAAGTCTCATTCGAACTAAATGGACAAGTTAATGGAGACAACAGGTCGGACAATCTTGACGGCTCATGTCCGTGAAAAAGTATCCTAACCCTAAGTTAGGCCATAACGTCTATGAGAATATGCAGTTGATGCGAAGAAGAAATACGTAAAAATACAGAACACTATTTGATATATCTTACAAGAGGAGTTTCAAGCATATTGAATATCAGCCCTCTGATCGAGAGTTGTTCATAGCCGGTTTCTTAAGAAGTGTGTTTGATGTCGAAGATTGTAGCAGTAGTATCTAAAAAGACAATGAAATGTCAGTACTTGGAATTACTAGTGAATTTAATTTTCAGTTTTGTACTGAATCGATATAAGCTTGCGTGCCATATTTTGTCTTTCTCAAATCAGTGAGCTAAGAGATTGATCAATCATAAATTTGTAATCACCAACAATGCATGCAATTCGCACATTTGTGCCATGAAAACATACTCAAATATAAATTAAAAACGATGGCAATAAATGAAATGGATATAAATAAGACAATGAGCCCCCCTCCCCCACGTTGTATGTTTCTTTCTTTAGTGTAGAAAATCCCAAACCTACTAAACACTCTCAAGTCCAAATTTTCATTTTACATTTCCATGAACCAAAAATGAATCCCAAGGGGGGATCTAGACCTATCAGGCCACAGGATGAATATGATGCTTGCTTACAACGTACATAAAGATGAATTCTGACGATCTATAAAATAAATACCCTTCCATGACCAATCACAACACTGTTACAGAACAAAACCAATCACAGAAGCAGGATCAAAGAAACATACAACGGAGAGAATGAACAGGAGGAGGTGTCGCAACGAGACGAATAAGCAAGACGCCGACAGACCCAAAGGCCACAACAGGAAGGAACATTGACCCGAAAGAGAAAACGCGCTTCCCTCACTGCCATCCATCATTAGGCAGCCTAACTCGCGCCGCACCCCACATCGGAGCTGCCCCGCACTACCATAATCCCCATGGACGCAACAAACCTTAACATCCTGCACCTCAAAGCCAAAAGCATGATAAACATAACATTTTGTCCATCCCTGAATTAAATTAAAAACATGATACTCTTGGTTTTGAAAATGTTTTCTAAACAATATTCTAATACATAATTACAAAAAGAAAACATAAAATGTCCTCTAAAATCAAACATAATGAAAATGTGTTCCCCGTCTCCTTGAACCAATCTAAACTGGTTATGGTCGGTTTCAGTTTTCCTTTAAAGTAATTTTTTTATCAGTCAGTTTAAACCACTGTCCACTGATCAAACCGACCCTACCTGGAAATCAGTATGAGATCAGGCAACATACCATCAACCGTTGAATTTGAATCCACCAGATGGAACAGGAGGCTCGGCACCTCCAAACTGGAACCCCTGCTGGGCATTATCATCCGGAACCCCATTCTCATCCTCCTCCAGCCAATATGCCTCCAGCATCTTCACTGCCTTCTCATAGATTTCATTATTGTCATGGCTCTGAAGGGTCTCAATTTTCTCCAAACCATCCGCTTCCTCAATCATCTGTGCATACACGTTCACGCCTTCACTGCTAGACAAGTTCTTCTCTTCCTCCCCAAACTTCAGGATGTTCTCAAGCCCTTCCAGGCAAACTGTGACAATCCTTGGATCGGGGCAATTCAGAAGATCGCACAAGGGCTTGATACACCCTTGGCTCACCAGAAACCTGTCAATGAAACTCATTTAAGAACAGTCTGCACAAGCAGGGCGGTAAAAGAGATCAAGTACTAGTGAGATACTCGAACTCAGCTCGAAAAATACTCGAACTCCGAGTCGAGCTCGAGCTACTCGAGTACTAGTAGAGTTCGAGTATTATAACATAATCGAATAGCTCGCAAGCTTAATCAAACATCTAATTTTTTAATATATTATTTTTATTCGAAATTTATGTATATAATTTCGAGTTCGAGCTCAAATTCATGCTATATTTTGTAATTAAAATTTTGACAAAGTATCCTAATCGAACCAAGTTGGCCCTAATTGATTAGCTCGATCAAGCCCGAATCAAACTCTAGCTCGAGCTCGAGCTCGGGCCAGGAAATCGATACCCAGTCGAGCGCCGAGCCGAGCTCGAGCACCGAGTTCATGTACCCCGCTCAAGCTCGAGTACTGAGATACTCAGCTCGACTCGACTCAATTACGCCCCTATGCACAAGTCCAGAGACCATGGATGGCAAAGATCATGACTTACTTAACATGCTCAAGAGTACCACCGGATGTAGCGTTCGAAACTGCCCATGCAGCCTCCTTTTTTATATCAAACTCAGCACCTTCAAGGAGATGGACAAGCGGGCCAATTATACCAGAATCAATAACTGCCTGAAGGGTTCGAGAATTAAAAGAATAAGATTCTGTTTGGTACATAAAAATATTTAATGGAACAAAAACACAACTGGAGACAATGATTGAATGTAAAATAATGTTAAAAAATTAAAAATAAAAGGCTTCACTTGCCTGGATTTGATCCTTATTCCCAGCCGTTATATTTGATATGGTCCAACAGGCTTCCTTCTTGATGCTCTTCTTATAGTGATTGGTAAGCAGGGACAGCAGGCAAGGAAGTGCTTGGTGGCTAATGACACACTGCCAAAGCCAGCATGCACAACCAATCAGCTTTAAGGAAAAGATTTATGAACAAAGAAATTTAAATAAGAAATCTGGGATATCCAGCACCTGAGTTTGCACATCATCACCAGTGACAATGTTGCCGACTGTTCGAAGAGCAGGAATAAGCACAGTAGGAGATGGATGACTGAAGAATTACAGAACAGAAGATAGATCAAAACACTAGAATAATAATCCAAACTATACCTTATAAGGAATGGCATATATAAAACAAACACTCACAGTAGCAATTCAACAAGGCGACCGCACACCCCTGCTTCAATTACAGCTTGAATTTTATCATTTGTACCATCAGAAAGATACGAAAGCGCCCAGCATGCATCAGTCAACACTTCCTCGTCATTGGAATGTATTAGACGCTCAAGTGCAGGCAATGCAGGTTTAACCTGCAAAACACAGAAAAAAAACAGATAAATATTAACCATTGCACCAACAACAAAGATCCAACTGGATGTATAATGGAGCAAAACTTAATAACATCCTCCTCCACGCAAATTGCAATGTATGAAATACAACACACCATAACATCAGCTAGAGTCAAGAAAAAAAACCTGATCAAAATTAGGTTGGGGCTTCCCCCTGCAGAAATTTGAAAGTGTCCAGGTAGCATTTCTTAGCATGGAAAGCTTGGCATGCTCATTCAGCTGGGCCAACAAAGGAAGCAATGCACCATGTCCAAGAACAAGGTCACGACACCTAGGAGAATCACCAGCAACATTTCCCAAAGCCCACACAGCCTACATGCAGGACAAAACAGAGAATGGAATGGGCCAGTGTTAACCATATGATCATTTCCATGATCCTGCATAATCAATTGACACAAAAAAACGCATGCACTGATCCAAACAACATGATAAATAAATTAAAACAAAGAAAACCCAAAAAAAACATGCTGACACACCTGCTCACGGACATCATCACTGGGAGATTCAAGAAGTTTCACAAATATAGGGACAGCACCATAATCAATAACCACTTTGGTGTTCTCCGAAGTTCCAGAAGCAATGTTAGTTAACGCCCAAGCTGCCTCGAACTATTTGATAACATTAAACAACGAAAATGCAAGCACAGTTCTTAATCCATCCAAAAAATTGAGTTGGAAGATACCAAAACTGAACAAGTAGAATACCAGACCTGAAGTTGCGGGAAGTCACTGCGAACTAGGAACTCAACAAAACGTGGCACCACACCAGACTGTATAACTTCTTCAATCGGAGGGCTACGTTCTGCAAAAACAGATTGACGCAAATATGAATAAAGAATGAACCCTCAAGACATGACTGATACACCACAAATCCTCACCTATTGAAAGCAATTTCCGAAACTGTGTAGTTGCTTCAAGCTGGATATTGCTATCATCACACAACACACCATTAACCATGTTTGGTAGATGTTCTAGCTGCAGCATAATAAAATATCAGAATAAACACGGTAAGAACTCATAAGCTTGGTAGAGCTAATTAAAATTACAATAAAGGGCAACAATTGCAAAAAAGTCCACCTTGAAAAATAGTAAAATGAATATGAAGACACGCACAGGGTCAACAAAAGAAAACTAAGAAATGCCAAATAAAACATTCAGCATAATAAATGAAATACCTAGAATTGGAATAACTTCTTTTGTTTGTTTGATTTTGGGACTCAAGCTCAAAAAAAAGTTAGCATAGGAAGCTCATTAAAAGGAAAATTCATAACAGAACCAGGCACAACAATCTATGATACAAAAAGAAAATGTGCCCTCCCACCCCACCAGATTGCAGTGGCTACAAAGATCAGAAACAACAAGTGACAAGAAGCAACACAAAACAAAACCTGATAGTTGACAATCATAAACCTACAATCATTCCTATAGGCAAATCAACTTCTATTGTTCAATGATAGCCTCATTTGCCCCGAAATTAACTGATGATCAGCAACTCCATAACAGACACCTAAAACTAAAACATGTGAATGATTTTCTAAACGGAAAAATTGGTGCAATCGTGCTAGGCTCAACAACCAGCAATTTCAAATGCAAGTCAGCCAAATAAAGCAAATACCCAAATCAAACCCTACAAATCAACCACGAGTACCCATCCTCCAACCAGAAATCCTAGACTAAAATCAGAAGTGATCAAATCGATTAAACTCTCCTCCGGAAAACAAAAAACGAAAACAAGGTCAACACATACGCCAACACTTCAGAGTAGTGCACCAGGGTTCACATGACCTTTAATTGCAGCAAATAATAATAATAATAATAATAATAATAATAATAATAATGATGATGATGATAGCCCATACGCGCATCCACAGTCCTGCAAGTACTGTTGAGAAAAAACTCGTTACTTGATCAGTCAAGCAAATTAACATATCTTCTGTCCCGGATTTAAAAAAATCGACTAGGAGAAAGGAAGAAAAAACAAACAATTATACATCTACGGATACAATTAAATAGAAAAAAACTAGGTTACCTTTTTCTCAGTGGAGGTGTGCTGAATGGAGGAGGTGAGCTGCTGAGGCTGCATGCCCTCTCTACGCTTCTTCAGCAAGCTCTCCTCTCTACGATTCTTCCGGATCTCAATCATGTTGTCCTCCCTCCTCCTCCGGCCTTCCTCGGCATCGACGGCGACCTTGTACCGGTTCCGTCGAACATCAACTCTGGCGTTGGGCCTCAGAGACATTGTGAAATCGTTCCTAGGGTTCTCGAACAACCGCAAATTGAAGAAGAAACAGAAGCGAAGAGGGTCGTCACTGAGAATTTATCGAAAAGGGGGTTTGAGGATTTCGGGCTAGGGCGTGAGATATATTTATATCACATTCGAAACTGCATACGCGTAATTAACAGACATACATCAGGAGTTATTCACCGAAATTGCCATTACAGTTTTTAATTAATTCCCGCTATGGCAAGTTGATCTATTTTACAATTGATTTTGGTTTGCTCGGAAGGATTCAAAATTAGGTAAAGTCATCCTAGCAAATTATTTTACCATTTACAATTGGTCTTTCATCAAAAATTAAAAAATAGATTAAGTTATAATTCACTTTACTCGTAAATATCAAAACACGAGTCATGTATCCATGAAAAATTGACAAACCAACGATATTTTTAATTCAATTTAATTTTTAATTTATCAACAAATTTCTAACCTGACTCGCAAAAAGGATTGATTGGAAGAATGAATAGGTAAACTAGTGGTTTGTAATACTTAATAAATTAGTTATTATATATTTAATTTTATATATGTCTTGGATTTATTAATTATAATGTAATTATGTTATCTAAGTCTATAAATAAAAATATTAAAAATTAAAAGATGGAGCTAGTTGGATCCATGGATCTCAAGTTTTCATGTTTTGATAATTACAATAGTTTGTGTGCTGTTTTATTGGGTTTTAAGTTTGTCTTTTTTTTAATTCAACTAGTGCTTTTTTCTCTCTTGTATTTGCATGAGACGTAAAAGCTCATGAAACGAATAAAAATAACATTTGTTTATAAAAAAATATAGACAGGTGAAAATATAGAGAGAGAAACAAATGCTTTTGTAACACGTTTTTTGTGGATATGTTAATGTAAGTTCCAACATGTCTGAAGTGATGTTTTTGAATCCTGTAGCGGTTGAAACATGGGTTCGGTTTGTGTTTAAGGTGTTTGAAAGCTTGAAAGTGGGTTTTAGAGGTTTTTTGTTCAAAACGGCCAACACCACAACCAGGTGCAAGTCGTTTTGGTCATGGTGTGCTTCGGTGTAAAACGGACAAAGGCATGGCAATGGGGTGATGCTTGGGGAAGGTACTTGGGGGGCCACGACCTAGGCAACCTCACCACACCCGTTTGGGGGGTCGTGGTGAGGGAAAGTAGTTTGGGCTATGGGAACACACCGTAGGGGTAATCGCTTTCGGGTTGCAGCATTCAAGAGCACCATGGCCATGGCTAGACCATAGTGTTAGGTGTGACAACGATCATGCTTCATTTGAAACAACTGAAACACTCACCTTCTTCCTCTCAAATCTCCATTAATGAGGCGTGTTTGGTCTTCAAACTGCATGTTTCAGTTTTAGGCGCACCAGAAGCGTGTTTGGTGGGCATTAAATTGAAATTTCTTTTAATTTAGAGTTGTCTGAAACCCCAATATAAGATCTTGCATGTAAATTTATAATTAATTTTTTTAGATATGAAGAAATGATTTATCTTGTCTTATGATCCTTTCTTCGATGTAGATGTTGATTGTCTGAAAACCCTTTTTTGGATTACCTTCATTGTGTCGTAATGATCCAAGTGTAAAATCTCTCTAGCGACGATCCACAGATGCTCATTTGATCTCCGAGTAACGCTTATTGGTTTTTGGATGCTAGCGCGATGAATCAATTGTCTTGCATCGTTCATGTTGATTGTTCGTTCTTCGATCTTGAAGAAATCTCTCTTGGGTTTCTCGTTCTTGAGAAGGAGAGAGAAGATGAATTCGAGAGAGAAATCTGTTGTGCGCAACGATTCTCTGTTTCTCGATTAACCCTACACAATAGATATAAAGATCTATTTACAAAGTTAGAGTTTAGGTTAAAATATTATTTAATTGCATGTTGGTTCTTAAATAATATAATAACCTTCATTAAAGCTCATGCTAAAATAATAATAATATTATTATTATTTTGTGATGTGCGTGATAACTTGCGCAATTACAAATATTAGAAATTAATATTTGTCACTAAACACAGTAATGTTCTGATCGAACTTCTCTAGCATTTATTGAACACTCAAATAAATATTTAGATTAAATATTAAATTCATCACTAAAAATTTGTGATCGATAAAACATGAATAAAATTATTCCTGGGTCTTGAGAATAATATCTATTTCATTAATTAAATTCAAATATAATTTAATCAAGATCAACATAAACACTTAGTGTGTGAACCTCCAAGATTCTTTTTCATTGGCATTAGGCGGACTCACCTAAAGTTCAAAATTATCATCGAGCAACAGGTCAATCAGGAGTGGTAATACTCCTCGCAGAACAGATGTTGGAAGTCATCCCACGAGCGTGTCGACTCATCGTGCATCTGAGTAACCAAACTCAGCTAACGTCCAGCCGCTCTGTGGAAAAGACTAGCTTCCAAAGCCACCATCTGATCTGTCGGGTACCGAACAAGCCTGAAGAGGTGGACCACCAACTCTAGCCAATCCTCTCCTTCCTGAGGATCTCCCGCAACGCAGAACCTCAGCGGTCTCTGGTATTGGAACTCGCCGAGTGCGCTCAGCCTGCGCTCGTCCTCAGCCTTCTCTGCAGGGATGATCTGTTGTTCAACGGGTGGAAGTGCTAGTACCTACCCACATGGAAGAAGGGGATCACATGATGAACCATGAACTGAGGCCACGTCACTCACACAGTCATCGTCACGAACCAGATCTGGTATCCTGACTGGATATCAACACGAAGGCATCCTGAAAGTTATCAATGAGTACCGCGGTCAAATGAGTATATTGATATCAACAAAAGGGGAGCTAACTCAAGAAGGATAGTCAAAGACTCAACCATACATGATGCATGTACCATTGTTCCCTACAACAAATGTCTTAGGGTGTTGAGTTGATAAACGGGTAATCAGGGTCCTAGTGAATGGATATGTTGACCGCCTGTACCCATCACTAGACTCCATGGCCAGAGAGCTGCACTCGAGACACTTTGACATTGTTTCCTTAAACCCAACCATGATATTTTTACAAAAATATCCGAACAACATCCCAAGGGTCGAACCACCTCTGATACCAATTTTTCACGACCCAACCCATGTTGGGGCTTGTGCCGATATACCCCAAGCATGCCTCTATAGGCCAAGGGGTGGCGACAAGCGCTGAAGGCAAAAAATAATAACTGGGGAGGCCTTTTCTTATGTACCTATACACACGCACACAACCAACTCAATGCAAAAGTATAGAGGGAAAGAAGTAAAAGATGTTACACTGTTAAAAGTAAACCAAACCTACATGGACCTCTAAACATCATAAGTACAGTAATGTAAACTGAAAAGGAAAAAGGGGGGAAAATACACGCCCAAACAGGTCCCAACCCGACAGAAACTAGATAGGTAAAATAGCTGAGAGAGCCCCCCTCCTGAATCCCAAGCTACGACCACCGTACGCGGTCCAAGCACCCATATCCCTAAGCTACTATGAAATCACAATCAGCCTATTTTTCATCTGTATAAGACATGATACACGCGGGCAAAGCCCATGTAGGGGTAAATATAAACATACCCCGTAGGATGCCCTGAAAGCTAAAGGGGGAGCAGTAAGAGATACAATAGAAAAGGAATACAATAGATAGAACAAAGTATAGTGAAAGAGTGCAACTCAACCCAACAAGAGAGTGAAGTAAACTCATTCAAATACAATGAGCTATAGACGGTGAGAAGATGAACTTCTCGTTGAGTCTTCACTACCTATAGCAAGAGAGTAGACTAGTCCAACCATGAGAAGGTAGACACAGAAAACACATGGCATACCCCCCACATCTTCGCCTCTCCTGGAAGGAGAGTTACCAAAACCCAAAGAGTGGGTACTAAAATAGAAGATGTGTGCGTGTGTGTGTGCGCGCGCGCGCCCTAAGTCAAAAGAAACCCAAATGAAAGAGTAAGAGAATCTCTATCTCATAGCTCAACCCAAGAAGAAGCTGCCAATAGTTCCATGAGTAGCCATCAATGATGCTCAACATCCCACACATCTTCCCTGAACATGCAAGTCAAAGGGGATCAATCATCACACCATGATAGTATACGCTTTGGGTGGCTCAAAATCGCCCACACGGTTTTAGGTCGCACCACAAAGATGTGTCTCAGTGGGGAAAGTGTCCCTCTTTCTCGTGAGTCCAAAGGTACATCAAAACCACATCTCACCACTGATCCACATAGTTGAGAGATCGTGTCTCATGGTTGAGGACCCATTCCTAGCATGACTGGAGGGTGCCACTCTAGTGTCATCGAGGATCCAAGCCCATCTCGGATGGAGGTTGCCACTATAGTGTCATCGAGGACCCATGCCCAGCCTAGCTAGAGGGTGCCACTTGGAATAGGTTGAGGACCCATGCCCAGCCCGACTGAAGGGTGCCACTCTAGTGTTGTAGATAATCCATGCCTAGCCCGGTTGGAGGTCACCACTAGGAATAGGTTTAGGACCCATGCTCAGCCCGACTGGAGGGTGTCACTCTAGTGTCGTCGAGGACCCATGTCCAGCCCGGATGAAGGGTGCCACTCAGAAATCTATGATATGCCTACTGAATCACTATTGTCTTCGAACACCGACTGAATATGTGTCATGCTTGGAACACCTCACATCACAACATGAAAGTCGCATCGAAGGTGACCATCACGTTCTATGTGAAAAAACACATAGGGTAGGCTATTTATATGCCTGAATAGGGTAATTGGTGAAAATGATGCTTTTCACCGCAACTCGCTTGAACAGGTCATTGTGGAACCTACATCTAAACCTAGAACTTTTAAATTCTCAAACAAACCGCAAAAGGTCCATCTCGAAGAGAGGATCATGCTGCCATAGGCGGTGCATCAAAGGGACATTCTGTTTAGGAGATACTACTGTTTGAAGCTACTGTACGAAGAATAGTCGGAGCTCGCAGCTGACCAGTCATGGACCGATCGCCACAGTCGACTGCATGTGGAGCAGATGTCCATGGATAAACCAATGCGGTCAATCCACTAGCTACATAAACCGACCAACATAGTCGATTGCCCAGGACTGACCATGGTTGCGGGCCCCATGGCAGCTCGAGCTGTCGTAACTTCGTGCTCGACTACAGCTGCACCTTGCCCGGTCACACTCAGTTCGACCCGGGTCCATCTTGGTTCAGACCATCTAGTCCACATCAGCTTGGCATGCCTGGCCACCTAGGCTCGGCCAGCTTGCCTCGGTGGACGCGGTCACCGCCCGTCATCAATGCGGTAGCCTGCTACTTTTTGTGGTGCCTGCCGACACCTCAAGTCACACCCCAAAACCCACCGTCGTTGTCTCGGTTCTTCCCTGCTCACCGACCGCCTCCCACAGCATGCCACAATCATCTCACAGCACGCCACACGTGACCACCATCGTGCGCCGCTATCGGCCTCCGTCGTGCTGGTTCCACACTAGTGCCACACTGGTGGTCCCTTCCACGGACCACCAGGTCTCCTTCGATGCTTGAAAAACCTAACAAACACATATCTATAATCCTTGGATAGATATATTCAAAGACGTAAGCCCCTCTCGACAATCCGTTGATGATTCAACATTCTAAAAATTAAATGACAAAATTCATGAAGAACAGATAGAGAACACAAAAATAAAAGGGATCCAAGCATAGATCGATGACCGTGTTAGTTCGGCCATCGATGATGATGTTCAAAAATGAAGAAAAAATTGACAAAAAGTGATTTTTTTAATCAAAAACTTCAATTGGAGATATGGAATTCAAAGGAGATAATCCTACCTTGTTTTGATCCGTTCGTCATCGACAACACGTTCACCACCCTTCTGCTGCCATCCGCTGAAGCTTCATCAAAGATTCACCAAAGAAGGAAGAAGAGAGCTTTATTGCAGTAGTGGGAGGATTATGAGGTAACCCTAACATAATCCTCACAATCCTATATTTATAACCTTGAAATTAGGACGATGTATCTACTTAACTACACCTTCCAACGGCCGGGGGTTCTGAACGCCCCGCACCCTATCACTTTAGGTCGCATTTATGTAAAACACCCCATTATGAAACCAATGTTGGAATCATTTTTCCAATCTGAGCACCCGTTTAAAAGCTATTTTAAACAATGTTCAAAATAAAAAAAATTAACTTATTTATTTTAACTACAGTTACGTCCTCAGTGATTTTTTTCCATATAAGACCCACACCGAAAAAAGTTATGTCCCGTCTAGGGTAAATGCCACGTTTTATACTCAACTGTGGCCTGAAATTACTGATCTGAGATTCTGTTTGAGAGTTATCTATCTTCCTCCATTCGCATAGTATAAAACATTCTTAATATTTTTATAAAATTAATTCTGGGCATATCGGGCCTTGGAATCACATGCCGTCTCAGTGCCTAGGTCTAGAAATATATATAGAAATATATCAAAGTCTTATAAGGAAAAAACCAAGTCTCTATAATATATGTATCACATTTTTCTATGAATGAAACCTTACCATGATAGAGTTATATTTTTTCACCACCATGACATTATATGTATATAGTCCTTATTTACTACATTATGTATACTTTATTTTTTATTGGTATGAATTGTGTTATATACATTTTCACAATGTTTCACTATGGTAGGGAGGGTATATTCTCCCCACCATACCACCATACGCCCCCGCTACTATTCAGAAGCCTTTGGAATATGAGGAGGAATTCTTGATGCCTTGTGGCCCTTTTGACTGGTTAAATATTAGCGATCCATGTTAGAGACTTCACAAAGTGGTATCAAAGCCTTGTTTTTCATTTTTATAACTATTTTTTTGACAGACATGCCACTAAAAAGTCTTAATAATTGGTAAAAAGCTACACCTAGGAGTATCTAACCCATATTTTGGGTAAAAACCATGTTTCTTGGGAAGGGATTTATAATTTTTTAATTTTCTTGCTACAATTGTACTATTTTCTCCATTGGGTGGCACACATGTTGCATGATGTTCTGATTTATAGTGTTTCACCATTGGACTAACATGACATGAGAGAATTAACTCATGTATCATGAACATAGGGATTTATACATTATTCATGTTTCATATCGGGCATATTACATTCCATGTGCTACTTGTTTCCTTATATATGTATGCATTGGTTTTATTCTGGTAATTTCCAAAGATCCATAAGAAAATATAGGTTACATAAACAATATGTATCAATCTATAAAATGATTTCCCACATATCATAATGATGGAATATTATTTCACTATGCTTAATGTAATTAAATCCTCAAAAACTTGGATACATCAGTTGAGGATTTAAATCAGTTATAGTTAAATGAAGTTTGAATTTTGACTTATATGGTGTATACCATTATAAATTGATAATGGATATCCATATAACATAGCCATTATATATAGATTTATTAAATTCTCATTCCAAAAGTAACATAGAAAAATCTATTGGTAGTTTAATTATGTCATATTTGAGACTTGTAAAGTGTTTATCTCTATAACATGGGAATATGAGTCTATATAACTTAATCCTTATAAGATCAATTAAAACCTTATAATTAATTATTATCATCATATATATCCTTAATTATGTGTGTTAACAATCATTAATAAATTGACTATGAATGGGTTTCACCAAAATGGGATGCCCATAACAACTTATAGAGTGTTTACCTTTATAACTTGGCAATAACTACCCATGTAACTAAACCCATGTTTGAATGATTAGAACTTGTAGGTCGACATTATCCTTTCATCCATTAAAAATTAACCCCTAGGTGCTACATTGTTTGTTTAAAGTTTCAACACCATTATAGATATTGTTTTCTGATATATATTCTTAGTGGAATTCTACATAACTGGATCTTATAACATCAATTACTTAAGATTGATCATCAAGAGTTATCCCACTTTGCATATAAAAATAAATATTTGTCTTAATACTAAAATTATTGTACAATATCAGTTTTTTTGGAAGTGTGTCTTGGATATATCCAAATTTATTTTAATACACGAGAACATATGAAATGACATAAATAACACTATTTATATATATCATTATAAAATACCATACTATGATGGCCAGTTTTAGAGTTTCCTTAGGAGATGTATTGGAATGGAATGTGGATGTTTCCTATAATTCATAGTTTATGTATTCTATATTGGATATAGAGGTTAGGTAAGATACCCTATTCACCTTATAGGCATTACCCAAGATTTAGAGTTGATTCTACATGTTATATGAGGGGTTAGACTAATTTTGGTTGTATTCAGGGAGACACTAAGATTCCCTGGATTATTTCATTGAGTATTAGGCATAGAAGGTTCAATCCATATGTTGTGAAGGCATGATTTGGATGCTTATATTGTGAATAAATCCTCATATAGGTAGGTGGATGTGTGGTATGTTGAATATTGTATGTTTTATGTGTATCATGGATTATTGAGTTTAATAGTACAATCATGCCATGGGAATGGTTGGATGTATGTATTATCATGAGAGTTTACATTTAGTTTTGTATTACACAAGGGGTCATAAGTCAACTTAATAAAATGGTCATGTGGATACGCGACCCCTGGGTTTGATTCTATTGAGAAGACTAGAACATACTTAAAATTTTTGTTGCAAATGGGCTAATAAATCATACAAAATAGTCATGCTCTTTTCATTGAAATGATATGAAGGTTTTACAAATTTAAATAAATGGTTCTCATTAAATTTTATTTGGTGGGAATGAACCATGTGTTGTTCCATGGTAATCATTAAATTCTCAATAAAATTTCAGTGATATGATCACGATATCACCTTATAGAGTGTTGGGTCATGAATGCTTGGGAAAGAGTCATTAGGTCTTACCAGGTTATTCTAATGGTCACTCCTAGAGGGTGGTTGTAACGACCCAAAGTTTCATTAATAGAAATCCCTCTTGATGTAATTAAATGTCTCTTTATGTAAAATGTTTATATAAAATGTCAACTTCTTTGGTTTTATGTTAAGAATTGTGATCATTACTTTTATAGCCGTTGAACAGTGATCACAAGATTAGTATAAATATAAGGATTTAACAAACCCAATTTACTCAGACAAAGGAAGCAATGACCTCATCCAATAGAATTGCTCCATACGAAGCCCATTTGTTGGAGCTCGGAAAAGTGGTTGCGTCTTTGGGCTTCACTCTTGACCAAGCCCAAGCTAAGCTTCATCATGTCAAGCTCGAACATGAATGTCTATGGGAAAAGTGGAAGTTGATAGAAATTACCACTCGAACGATGTTATCCGAGCCACCCCAAGAGTCTGTCACCATCGCACACCTTACCCTTAGGTCTTATGAAGCTGTTTTAAGGGGTTATGTAACAAATTGCTAGTACTATGTTCATGTACATTATTTTTTGTATATAATAATGAATATACTTTCTTGTCATTATTGATACATTGTAAATAGTTTTTAAAGTGCAAATAGTGTTTTTTAGTTATTATTTAATTAAGAATTCTATTTTATTAAATTAAGGGATTTTTGAATTAAATAATATTTTAATAAAATATTATTATTATTATTATTAAATTAATTTTATTATATATAAATGATCCTATAATTTTATGAATGCAATTGTAATTTTTATTAAGGTTTGAAAGCCATTTTTGTCAAAACCCGTGAATTTTTGATAAATGTCGGTTTTTACTTTAAAAGTAAAAGTTAACATATTTAGAAAATTATTTAGATAAAATAAATGTTATTTCTGGAATCATGACGTCAAAATTATCCAACGATGAATTTTTCATAATTTTCTGAGATAGTCAATTTTTTGGGTAAAAATTAAATACTGTTTATATATATAATGTGTTTTATGACATCATAATGACCCAATAGTGATATAATAAAATACTATAAGATTTATGTTCTGCCAATATATGTTTTAACATTAAAATAATGTGATTTTGGGTTTGTTTGACTTACTTTTCAAAGCATTAATGGACCCTTCAAGACTTATTAAACACCTTCCATGGGAATGTGACTCACCTCCACATAAGAAACCCTATTATTTTAAGAAGTTATGACTTTGGCCATATAAAATATTGTTTTCCTATTCCCTTTTCCAAAAACCATTGGCAAAAACCATGGTATGGTTTGTGTTTTGGATTAATTTAATATAAGGGGTCCCAAACCTAAATAATAAAGAATTCCCTCACTTTTCCTATATAAACCCACCCAAGCTCCCACTTCCTCCTCACTCAAAGACTTTGGAGTTAGTCCAAACTCTACCCTACTCTCTCTAGAATCCTCCCAAGGTTCCCCAAGCTCCCAATAAGCCTCTTTCAAGCCTCTCTCAAGCCTTTGGAAGCACACTTCCAAGTAAGGGTTTTTTCTTCCTTTCTCATTTTGTCCAATTTTCTTTAAGTTGTTTTTCCCTTTTAATTTAAATTATGAATGTTGGGGTATGGTTTATCACCTCCCTCATACTTCCCTACTTATGTTTGAATGATGGAAGACCTTTTCTCTCTCATTAAATTCCTCTAATGTACACCCGTTACTATGCCGAAATTCCGAAAGGAACTTCTCTCTCCTCATTTACATTCAAGCAATACTTTTGTATCATGAACCTAAATTCCATTACAATTGTTGGGACATGTATCTATATGACCTCCTTACTGTAAATTACATGTAAATATGATGAGTAACCCATTTCTCTCTCATAAACCGTTTTTATTAATTCTTATGTCACACCGTTACGCTGCCGAAATCGCACCGATTTTCTAAGCCAATGTCATTGTGTAGTGAATACCATGACCATTTCTCCATCAAGAGTATTCAAATTTATGCACATTTACTTATTGATTATAAAGTTTCATGTATGAATTCCACATTCCTTTATCGTGAAAAAAATGATTATGTTTTATGAATCCATGTTTTATGATCAATGTGACACACTTATGCATGAAATGAAATGTTTAAGAAGGGTGCGCCCTTATAGAGCTCCAATGCATTGGGTAAAGTATAGTATCATGATACGTCATGTGAAATGAGTGTTGACTCATGCTAATTCAAGTGTAATGAGGGTTTACTCATGCTTCATGTGCAATGAGAATTTACTCATGCTCCATGTGCAATGAGCCATGACTCATGCTAATTCCATGTTAAGTGTTGTTGCCACATTTCCATGTTATGATTATCATGCTTTATCATGCCTTTATGTTCATGTTTCTCTTGTGATCTATTGATATGCCTATTTTCTAACATGTATTGTACTTCTCATGTATTCTGTGTTTATTCCCTTACTGGGCTTTATAGCTCACCCTTTTCTTATGCATGTCCTCAGGTTATCCCATGCAATGCTAAGTATGGGGGAATGCAGTGGTCATGTAAAAGAAGTTTTCAATAAAGATGTTTTTTTAACGTTTTAAGTTGTTATGTAATGATCCTAATCCCCAAAGACACTATACATCTCAATCTTCCATGTTGTATCAAGTGAATAGTTTATGTAATAAATCATGTTTAAGTTTGTAATTAAAGCAGGGTTGTCATAGTTGGTATCAGAGGACAGGTTTAGTTATTTTTGGTATTAGGATTAGAAAACCCTAGTAAAGCCTTAAGGACAAGACTAAGTATAATAAAAACATCCCCAAGTTTTGGTAAGTACTGAGTAAGTGGTTTATCAAGCAAATACATCCTTGTCTGGATATGAGCAGGTAAAGGCAGCTTTGGCACAGATGTATCCTAGGGGTAAAACCTGAAAACACCGCTTTGAGCTAGACTCGAATGAGAACTAGTGCACGACAACGGGCATTGCTGCACTCTTAGTTACGACACTCCCAAGGGATATGTTTTGATAAATTCACAAGCTTGGTATGAACCCTTATTAAGGTAATTAAAAAAAATGCCCCTAAGAATATATGTTAGAAAGTAGATCATGAAAATCCCAGATTGAAGCCTATAAACTCATGAGTTAAGGAAATAAAAGTTTATTTATAAGTAATCAACTTTTGTCTTTGGATTACCCTTTATGTGTTACCCCCTAACTTTCCTTTTATTCTAGCCAATGGCCGGTAATAGGAGGACTTGAGTTAACAACCGATGTGAAGATCAGTGTGATGACTGTACTAATGAGATGCCCAATCCAATGGGAGCGGGAATCGCAAACTTTGTCATGCTTCTCTATCATCTAACTCAAGATTTGAATAGAAACACGGGTCAAGAGGAACGTTAACCCCCCCCCCCCCAAGAAAGAACAAGTCGCTATCGAGAGCTTTATGAGACAAAGGCCTCCTACTTTTAGTGGATCATCCAATCCCACGATCGCTGAACAATGGATCAACTCCATTGAAAAGATCTTCTCCATCCTTAAATGTTCTGAACAAGAGAAGGTTCTCCTGGTGGCTTATAGTATGGAGGGTTAAGCTGATCAATGGTAGACGTTGATCAAAAATACGAAGCCTGAGGAGGAGATTGAGGCGTTGGAATGGAAGGATTTCCGGAAGATGTTTTTCGATAAATATTTTCCACGCACCCTCCAGATTAAGATGGAAAGGGACTTCCTTTTCCTAAAAAAAAAAGAAGAATAATCTGTTGGAGAATACGAGTCAAACTTCACAAGGCTTGAACGATATGCTTCTGTCTTTTTCATTACCCCTGAATGCAAGGTTGACCACTTCTTTGGTGGGCTGAAGCCTAGCTTGCGGAAAGCATTAGCGATCCATGACTTCGACATCTATGAGGAAATTGTCCGATGTGCCCTCAAGGTTGAAATGGAGATCGGGGAATCACATGGGTATCATGGGGACAAGAAGCGTAAGGTGGACTTCAATGTTGGCAGTCCGATGGATAAATCCAACGGTGCTAAGAAGATCTAGCACCCCACTTACCAAAAGTGCGGAAAGAAGCACCCTGGAAATTGCCTCAAGGGGAAGAGGAAATGATTTAGGTGTGGAAGAGAAGGGCACCTAGCTATTAACTGTCTATAAGAAAGACCTACAGCTGTGAAAGAGGATAGGAACGCTCCGTTCGAACCTCAACGCGTTGTTTATTGCTAAAACTACAAAGAACCGGGGCACTTTTCAAATCAGTGCCCTAAACCAAGGGTTTTCGGAGGCAATCAACAACCTCCAAGGAAGAAAAGAAGAGATTTTTCCATCAATTCTGTCGAAGTGAACCCCGAAAATGAATTGGTGACAAGTACGCTAGTTATTCATTCAAGAATAGTGAACGTACTTTTTGATTCAGGTTCTACGCATTCTTTTATATCTCAAAAGTTTAGTAGAATAATCCCAGCACCACCACAAATCATGGAAGTGAAGATATCAGTGAGTACAGAAAATGGGGCAATCATTGCATCCCATGAATATAAGTCCTCCCATGTTATAATCTGTGGATTGAATTTCCCGGAGAACCTCGTCATACTCCCTCTGGTGGAATTTGATGCAATTCTTGGCATGGATTGGTTTTCCTTATATAGAGCCAACATAAATTGTCGGGAGAGGGAAATCACACTCCATATGGAGAATCGACCCCCGATTCTTTACAAGTGTAAGGAGGAAGATGAATCTCCTTTAGATCCATCATCTCAAGCATGGATATTACTGCCCTATGAGAACGCGTATCTGGCTCAGATGATTGAGTCCAAGGAATAAACCATCCTTGAAGAAATGCCTATTGTGAGAGAATTCGCTGAAGTGTTTCCCGAGGAACTGTCTGGTATTCCTCCTAGAAGAGATGTTGAATTCTCAATTGAACTTATACCAGGGGTGCTACTAATATCCAGGACTCCATATAGAATGGCTGTCGTGGAGCTTAAAGATCTGAAGAAACAACTATAGGAGAATCTGGATAAAGGGTTTATACGCCCAAGTGCTTCACTATGGGGTGCACCAGTCCTCTTCGTCAAGAAGAAGGATGGGTCAATGCGGCTTTGCATCGATTATCGTGAACTTAACAAAATCACGATAAAGAACAAGTATCCTCTACCACAGATCGATGACTTGTTCGATTAGCTGCATGGAGCACAATACTTCTCCAAGGTAGATTTGCAGTCAGGATATTATCAAGTAAGGGTGAAGAAGGAAGATGTCCCCAAGACTGCTTTTCGTACAAGATACAGGCACTATGAATTCATAGTAATGCCTTTTGGACTCACCAATGCTCTAGAAATATTCATGGACTTGATGAATAGAGTATTTAGATATTACCTAGACAAATTTGTGGTAGTATTTATAGATGATATTCTAATATACTCCAAAACCAAGGAGGATCATGAAGAGCATTTAAGAACTATGATAAAGACTTTGCACAAGGAAAAACTCTATGAAAAGTACAAAAAGTGTGAGTTATGGTTTAAGGAGGTCTCATTCTTGGGCCATATCATCACAAGTAATAGGATATATGTGGATCCATCCAAAACAGATGTAATTGAGGGATGACTGAGGCCAACATCGGTAACAAATATCCGTAGCTTTTTGGGGTTAACTGGATATTATCGACGATTTGTGAGAAATTTCTCACGATTGTCCAACCCTCTTACCAAGCTAACTTGAAAGGGAGTAAAGTTTTCTTGGAGTGATGAATGTGAAGAAAGCTTCAAGGAGTTTAAAAGGAGGCTTATCACTGCTCCCGTGCTCACTTTACCCACAAGTGGGGAAATTTTTGTGGTATTCAGTGATGCTTCGAAGAAGGGCTTAGGCTGTGTGATGATGCAGAATGATAAAGTGATATCCTATGCCTCAAGGCAGTTGAAAATCCATGAGAAAAACTATCTAACGCATGATCTGGAGTTGGCGGTGGTGATCTTTGCCTTGAAAATCTGGTGGCATTATCTCTATGGGGAGAAATGTGAGATATATACTGACCACAAGAGTATTAAATATATATTCACACAGAAAGAGATTAATATGTGCCAGAGAAGATGGATAGATCTTATCAAGGATTATGACTGTTCAATACATTACCACCCTAGGAAAGAAAACAAGGTGGCAGGTACCCTAAGTAGAAAGGACCCAGCGATTCTATCAATGATGATAATTGAGAAGGATCCAATCTTCTTAGACTTGATGAAGATGGACATGAGAATCATAAAGAATGTAACATCATAAATCCTTTCACAAATTATTGCTCAACCGTCTCTTTTGGAAAGGTTAAAGGATGCTCAAAAGGATGATGTGGGAATTCAGGAAAAAGTAGAAGCTATCAAAAAAGGGGAATCCTCATAGTTTAATGTTAATGAAGAAGGAATTATGCGATTTGGGGAAAGACTATGTGTTCCATTACGTCCGGATATGAAGAAGGAACTTTTGGATGATGCACATAGTTCAAATTTCTCCATTCACCCATGGAGCACAAAGATGTATCAAGATCTCCGAGAAAACTTTTGGTGGGATAATATGAAAAAGGAGATCGCTGAATATACATCAAAGTGCCTGGTGTGCTAACAAGTGAAGGCAGAGAGACAAAAGTCTAAGGGGATGATGCAACCATTACCCATACCATAATGGAAATGGGAGAACATCACCATGGACTTTGTCACCGGACTTTCGAGGACATCCAAAGGCAAAAATGCAATATGGGTTATGGTGTATCTTCTTACAAAGACTACGCACTTCATTGCTATTCAGGAGGATTTCTCATTGGATCAACTGACACAGATATATATCAGGGAAGTGGTAAGGCTGCATGGAGTGCCACTATCTATTGTGTTTGACCGAGATCCAAGATTCACCTCTAAGTTTTGGAAGAGTCTTCAACATGCTCTAAATACTGAACTGAACTTCAATACGACCTATCATCCTCACACTGATGGTCAATCCGAGCGGACTATCCAAACACTTGAGGACATGTTGAGAGCATGATCAATGGAATTTAAAGGAGGATGGGATCAACATCTCCCTCTGGTTGAGTTCTATTATAATAACAGTTTCCACTCGAGTATCCAAATGACACCTTATGAAGCCCTATATGGGAAAAGGTGCAGAACACCAGTATGTTGGGATGAGGTTGGTGAATGTAAGCTGCTTGGACCAGAAATGGTCGAGGAAATGGTGGAGAATGTGAAAACCATTCAACAACATATCAAGGCATCCTAGAGTCGACAAAAGAGTTATGTAGATAATCGTCAACGAGACCTTGAGTTTAAAGTCGAAGAAATGATTTTTCTACGCATATCTCTGTGGAATAAGGTCATGAGGTTTGGAAAGAAAGGGAAGTTAAGTCCAAGGTACATCATCCCCTTTAAGATTCTTGATCGTGTTAGGGCTATGACCTATCGACTAGCACTTCCACTTACCATGGATAAAGTACATGATGTCTTTCATGTATCCCTCTTAAGGAAGTACATACTAGACCCTTCACATGTACTCTCTTTTGAGGTGGTACAGTTGGAGGATGATCTTTCTTATGAGGAGAAAACAATGAATATCTTAGATCATAGAGAAAAAGTTCTACAAAATATGACAATGCCCCTTATCAAGGTGTTGTGGAGAAACCACAAGTTTGAAGAAGCGACTTGAGAATCAGAGGAAATGATGAAGCTGAGTTACCCACATCTGTTTTAGTGTGGGAAAAGGAAATTTCGGGGGAGAAATTTCTTAAGGGGGGAATATTGTAACGACCCAAAAGTTTCATTAATAGAAATACCTCCTAATCTAATTAAATGTATCTTTATGTAAAAAGTTTATATAAAATGTCAAATTCTTTGGTTTTATGTTAAGAATTGTGACCGTTACTTTTATAGTCATTGAACAGTGATCACAAGATTAGTATAAATATAAGGCTTTAACAAACCCAATTTACTCAGACAAAGGAAGCGATGACCTCATCCAGTATAATTGCTCCATACGAAGCCCATTTGTCGGAGCTTGGAAAAGAGATGGCATCTTTGGGCTTTGCTCTTGACCAATCCCAAGCTGAGCTTCATCATGTCAATCTCTAACGTGACCGTCTACGAGAAAAGTGGAAGTTGATAGAAATTACCACTCGAACGATGTTATCTGAGCCACCCCAAGAGTCTGTCACCATCACACACCTTACCCTTAGGTCGTATACGGCTGTTTTAAGGTGTTATATAACAAATTGCTAGTACTATGTTCATGTACATTATTTTTTGTATATAATAATAAATATACTTTCTTGTCATTATTAATAAATTGTAAATAGTTTTCAAAGTGCAAATAGTGTTTTTTAGTTATTATTTAATTAATAATTCTATTTTATTAAATTAAGGGATTTTTAAATTAAATAATATTTTAATAAAATATTATTATTATTATTATTAAATTAATTTTATTATATATAAATGGTCCTATAATTTTATGAATGCAATTGTAATTTTTATTAAGGTTTGAAAGCCATTTTTTGTCAAAACCCGTGAATTTTTTATAGATGTCGGTTTTTATTTTAAAAGTAAAAATTAACATATTTAGAAAATTATTTAGATAAAATAAATGTTATTTCTGGAATCAGGAGGTCGAAATTATCCAACGGTGAATTTTTCATAATTTTCTGAGACAGTTAATTTTTTGGGTAAAAATTAAATACTGTTTAAATATATAATGTGTTTTATGACATCATAATGACCCAATAGTGATGTAATAAAATACTATAAGCTTTATGTTCGGCCAATATATGTTTTAACATTAAAATAATGTGATTTTGTGTTTGTTTGACTTACTTTTCAAAGCATTAATGGACCCTTCAAGACTTATTAAACACCTTGTCTTTTTAAATTGTTTTCCATGGGAGTGTGACTCACCTCCACATAAGCAACCCTATTATTTTAAGAAGTTTGGACTTTATCCTTATAAAATATTTTCTTCCTCTCCACTTTTCCAAAAACCATGGGCAAAAACCATGGGATGGTTTGTGGTTTGGATTAATTTAATATAAGGGGTCCCAAACCTAAATAATAAAGAATTCCCTCACCTTTCCTATATAAACCCACCCAAGATCCCACTTCCTCCTCACTCAAAGCCTTTTTAGTTCGTCCAAAATCTGCCCTACTCTCTCTAGAATTCTCCCAAGGTGCCACAAGCTCCCAAGAAGCCTCTCTCAAGCCTCTCTCAAGCCTTTGGAAGCACACTTCCAAGTAAGGGTTTTTTCTTCCTTTCTCATTTTTGTCCAATTTTCTTTAAGTTGTTTTGCCCTTTTAATTTCAATTATGAATGTTGGGTTATGGTTTAAAACCTCCCTAATACTTCCCTCTTTATGTTTTAATGATGGGAGACCTTTTCTCTCTCTCATTAAATGCCTCCCATGTACACCCGTTACTATGCCGAAATTCCGAAAGGAACTTCTCTCTCCTCATTTACATTCAAGAAATACTTTTGTATCATGAACCTAAATTCCATTAAAATTTTTAGGACATGTATATATATTACCTCATTAATATCCATTATATGTAAATATGATGAGGAACCCCTTTCTCTCTCATCAACCGTTTTTATGAATTCTTATGTCATGCCGTTACGTTGCCGAAATCGCACCGATTTTCTAAGCCAATGCCATTGTGTAGTGAATACCATGCCCATTTCTCCATCAAGGGTATTCACCTTTATGCACATTTACTTATTGATTATAAAGTTTCATGTATGAATTCTATATTCCTTTATCATGGAAAAAATGATTATGTTTTATGAATCCATGTTTTATGATCCATGTGGCACACTTATACATGAAATGAAATGTTTAATAAGGGTGCGCCCTTATAGCGCTCCAATGCATTGGGTAAAGTATAGTATCATGATATGTCATGTGCAATGAGTGTTGAATCATGATAATTCAAGTGCAATGAGGGTTTACTCGTGCTTTATGTGCAATGATAATTTACTCATGCTCCATGTGCAATGAGCCTTGGCTCATGCTAATTCCATGTTAAGTGTTGTTGCCACATTTCCATGTTATGATTATCATGCTTTATCATACCTTTATGTTCATGTTTCTCTTGTGCTCTATTGATATTACTATTGTATAACATGTATTTTACTCCTTATGTATTCCGTGTTTATTCCCTTACTGGGCTTTATAGCCCACCCTTTTCTTATGCATGTCCTCAGGTTATCCCATGAAATGCTAAGTACAAGGGAATGTAGTGGTCATGTAAATGAAGTTTTCAATAAAGATGTTGTTTTTCATGTTTTAAGTTGTTATGTAATGATCCTAAGCCTCAAAGACACTAGACCTCTCTATCTTCCATGTTGTATCAAGTGAATAGTTTATGTAATAAATCATGTTTAATTTTGTAATAAAAGCAGGGTTGTCATAGTGGTGACCTAGGAATTATGATTTATGTTGCAAGCGATGCATCCATAAGCTATAAGATGAAAAAAAATCATAAATCACTATGTTAGGGGCGAATTTCAAGGATGATTGGGTTCTATAACACGATGGATCTATTTTAGAATTTGGGAAGTAGTATCACGTGTCAATGATGTGCATGACTTTGGATTATGAATAATATCATATGTCCATATATGTATGGACCTATTGTGGTTGTACCTAATATTTTATTAAGTAAATACATGGGGTGTTAAATTCAAAATTGGAAATAAGGGATGGAATCTTCATCTTGAATGATGTTTTAATTTCTTCTAAAGAAAGAGTTTTCTATTCTCACTTGGTATAAGGATTGAAATCCACACCCAGAAACTGTGTCCGGTGATAAATGGAGAATACTACATGGGAATTTTGATTCAAATTCAAATTAAATTATGACTAGGAAACTTTTATGGTGAGGATTGTTGTATCAATAATGGGAAGTGTGACCATCATGAAAGAAGGGAAATGATTGTAGAAAGACCAGTTGGGTTTGTTAGAATGGATTTTTAAAGCTCTTGAACTGTTCAATAGGGATTTTCACAGTATCAAAGTAGTTGATTATTTAAGATCCTGGAGTGATATTGGATTAAGTATAGATGTTAGATTTAGGATTGGGGGGTATAAGAAATATATTAAATGTGACAGATCAGTGGTGTGTTAGTGGTGAAACATAGCATAATAATGGATTAGTTAGTTGATTATGCAATTGTTAAAGTATTTCACGAATTAGTTATGGTATTTTGTGAGAATTTCCAAATGATCACATAGTTTCTCTATATTTTAAGGTATATTTATTGAATTATTAGATAAATAATTGGTGTTCAAGATGAGAATCCATCAAAGAGGTTATCCTAAGGTGTTCTGAATAACGGTTTAGTAAATTTTTTAATTTATAGAGTTAAGAACACTTCATGTTTTCCATATTAAATATGAATAGTGTGTTTCAGGGTTCCCTAATGTCTGGTACAGAGTTATTGGGTTAAAAAAAATAGTTTTTTAGTAAATTGATATAGCGGGTGGCTTATGACACCACTATATATGGTGGTTCAAGTGAGATTGATTAGTATCTCTTTATAATTAAGTGAATAAATCACTAATTAATCAGTGTGAAACTGGTATTAATTTCTACCAGTTTAGTACTTGTGAGCCAGTGGTGAGGTAAGTATTATTTTTGTGAGCCACAATGCACTTTAAAAATAGGTTAATCTCATGTGAGAAGTGTCATAGGTATTTTGGACCACTATTTAGATAGTAATTTATGAATTCTGAAGCATGTAAATAAATCGCCATAAATAGATCTAGGTTTCTCATTGAAATATATGTAATTTTTTGATACAATATAGGATAGAGTTTGAGCATGAATGTCGACACAGGATTCAATAAGAAAATTTGGGTGGCTATCAGATTAAAAATGTGTTGGTGCTCATGGAAATCGCAATGTGGAGTCAGTCAACATGTGGTCTATCAGTGGAGTTACATAGGGTGTTGGGTATGAACTCTTGTGAGCATATTGAATGATCAAGGGTTCTATTTTGGAGTTGGGGTATTAGTATTTGTTATTTCATTGTGCATTTGTGGTGGAAGTTGAGTGTTTCCAATGAAAATTGGCCAGATTTGTTTTGAATTGTATTTTTTACGTACAATAGGATTCTTTCATTATGGAACCACGTCGAGTGCATCGTGGAAATTACGAAATCATTTTTTAATTTTCTATTACATTAGTGGAGGTGACATGGATCAAATATGGTCTATTTTAGATCAATAATATAGTGGGGAACATGATTAGTTATTTCAGTAGTTGGATGTGAGCACCTCATGTGTCTCAGGGTAGATAGGAGTGGGTGAGGGTCTTCCTAGTTTTTTTGTTAAATCCATGTGTTGGATTGAGTTTGATGGGTTAATCCCATGAAATTTAAATTTATTCTATTGAAGATAAATATGTGTTTAATGATGGAATATGACTATGCAATGGGTTTGGTGACCGATGTCGGTTTTATGATCATTGTATGGACACTGAGACTTCTCAGGGATGATATGTGCTATGGTGAGGAGGATGTAAAACTCACCATTCGAATGTGTGTATATAAGAGTTTCAATGTTTAAGAAAAGATAAACTTCTCTAACAAGGGATAGTAAGTTTTAAAAAATTTTGTTCAAATGAGTCAATTGAAGGCTTATACCCCTTAAAAGGGTGTTCATAGATTTGAAATAGGGGTTCAAGGTGGATACATAAGCATCAGAAGGGCTTCAGAGGAGACATATCATACTATAAGCTAATTTAGTATAACCTACAATAAGGTATATTGAAACCATATTTCTGGTGGAAGTTTCAGTAGATAATGAGCTATTTTGGACACACTGGCTAACTAGTGGTATGGGGGATAAGTGGTTATCTGGTTCCCCCTAGGATGATTTTTATAGCAAGGGTAGCCCGATAATTTTACCGGGGCTTGCCCCTTAATAACCTACTCAGGATTTACTTCTTCGTAACATGAATTAGATAATATATAATCAATTTTCCCCCAAATGGAGGGATTAATGGTTCTCTATCAATCCATGGTGGTTTTGAATGTCGCCCCTTACGATTGAGAGCCTATGTTATGGGTAACACTAGGTTTTTTCTCCCACTATTTCTTGTAATCTTTTGTCTGTTTAAACTAGGTTTTAGTGATGAATCAACTAAATATTGGTGTAATATTATTATAATGATGAATCCTCATTATAATATAGTGAGAGAGTGTCCTATGAATAATCTGGAATGCCATTTTCAGTCATATTAATGGACATATGTATCCATGTGAGTTCTACAAGGGATTTTGAATATCATATCTTATCTTTTGGTACTATATAAGAAATTGGATTAGGGAAGTGATGGGAAAATGGTATTAACCTTAATTGGATTTTTAGTCTTAGTTATGATGCATTGATAGCATCTAGTGAGTATTATACCATCTATCCTTTAGTGGGGGTACTTTGGTTATTTGTTTTACGGATTTAATTAGTTACAATTCATTCATAAATTATTAAACTTGTTTTATTATATGGGTTAGAGTCGCATTTGGTTATGGTGTTTTCCATCAGTCATGGATGTTCTCAAGTAGTGGGTACCAGCCTTGAGTTAATAGTAAAAGTCTTCATATACATGCGAGGTGTTATGTATGATTTTCCTTAAATGTCCCTCTATCTATAAAATGAGTTTTAGTCTTTCATGACAGTATTTTAGAGCATATACCCTGGAAATTATAATTAAATAATTTTTTTTCCTAAGTCAAAACCTAAATATACATCTTGAACAACATTAGAGGTTAGCTACCTGACTAAAACACCCCTTAGAGTGTGTTTAGCCCAAATCTTGTGACATAAATAAATTAAATGTAATTAAAAAACCCATTATGGTGTGTATGGAATAACCTTTAGGAAAATCCCTATTTATTCTTTATGTAACTAGACCACCCCTTAGTGTGTGTTTTGTGTGTAACATAAAATTAAAACTATTAAGATATAACTTGAATATATTGTTTGAAAAAAACATAGAGTTACTTTAAAAATATTTTTTTTATCATTCAAAATATTTAAAATAAGGTACATCAATATATTGTATTGATGTGCATATATTTTTTTGAATTCCTGAAATTGATAAATAAGATATTTCATATTGATATTGTGGCGTCCAATATTTTATTATAGACCTTTTTTGAGAAAAGGTTTTGGGAGTAACATTTATGATCTAGGGAGATCCAGTATGTAACACCCCAAGCTTCCATGATACGCTTCTTTTTGAATAATACAGTAGCTTGCGTTGTACGCAACTTCGAGTTCTAGCACACCACGACTAATTAAACTAGCCATTATGAATAGTAATACCCACTTTTTGAAATTTTATAAATTTTATTTTTTAAAATGGACTTCATTTTTGGATTCAGAATATCAAAATTAGCTTAGGGTGAATTTTTGATATTTTTCAGAAAATTTTCAATTTTTGATGAATAGTGAAAAACACTGTGTTATTATTTAAAACCGACTTTTTATTTAAATATTTATTTATTTTATTTAATTTTATTTTAAGTCAAAATAGATACATAATACCTATATAAGTTCAATGTAATTCATTGGAGTCATTTTGTAATTTTATTGAACTATTTAACATATTTTACCCACCTTCTAGGCACATTTGCAAATTTGCATAAAACTTAATTTTACCACTTCTATGAATTGAATTTTAAAAATACGAGAGACACAGTTGAAATAAGTAAGTAAAATGTGGTTCAATAGGATGAAAATAATTTTTTGTGAATAATAACTTTTGAATTTTATTTACCACAGTTAAAAGTAAATAGGGTAATTAAAGGTAAAAATGATATTAGAATTACCCTAACACATGTACTAATTCTATTGAATAAGTGTTTTTAGACCAAAATAAACCTTAGGGATAAAATATGATCCTCTTTTATCCACTTGGATTAGATTAGTACATTTATTATTATTTTATTTAAAGAAGAATTAAAAGTGTAAAATTCAAAGTTTAATAACTAAACCATTTTTAATATAGGGTTATACATAAGATAAATTCAACTATAAATATTCATTGGAAAGATAAAAAGATTTAATACATCATGTTATTTTATTTATAATTTTTAGACATTAAATAATTAAATTTATTTATGATACAATAATGATGTATTAATTATCTTATTAATGAAAGATTAAAATAATTGATATTATAAATATTAAAATAAATGTAAATTGAGACTTTTGATGAATTACACAAATTTTATAGGTCAATATGACATGTTAGTGTTGATTAAATAAATCTTTTTCGAAGTGATAAAGTTTTTATGACTTTCAAAAAAACCAAATACCAAATAGTGTCAAAATTGACATAAATGAGTTTTTAATAAAAATACTATTTTATTAAATGATATAATATTCCTAAAAGTCTAAGGTTCGGCTAAAGGACTTATATAAGGTTATATATGTCAATAATGAACCACTTGGGGTTCTCTTGGCTTTTTATAGTAATTTTATTAACCATTTATTATAATAATACAAGAAGACGTGGTAAAAGTTAAACTATTTAACTAAGAGTTAAATTTAAAAGATAAGGTTAATATGGTGACCTAAACTTGTATAAAACATATTGGTTGAGAGGTTTTCGACCCATCCAAACCTTATACTCTAAATAAATCCATTTCGATCCATGAGAAACCGAAAATGATTTTATAATAAAATAATATTTCAAGCTTTTCCTAAAGTGACCCTCACCTCTCTTATAAAAGGGAACTTCCCCTTCTCTCAAATTCACACATCCAAATCCTTTTGGATCAGCCAACCCCTAATCAAATATCATCCCAAATACCCTAACTTAAACCTAGAGGCCTTAATTAGATCATAAATCCAACCTAATGATCCATTTTGATCAAATAAAAAGGAAACACCTGAAGAAGAGGTAATAATTTCATCACCTCTTTCAAAGTTCTTTTCTTCTTATACTTCATCTTTCTTTGTTGTTTCCATAAAAAAATAATAAATCCAGTACCTTATAAATACTGTGATGTTATTATAAATATGGTACAACCATATTCATAATTCTATCCATCCTATGAATGACAAAGTCACCATACGTGCGTACGTACGACTTACCATCTCCACGTCGTGGTGTTGTTTGTTATTCAACACTTCATTATTTGGATGGGTATAATAATGAGTATAATTGATATAAATAATAAATATAACATGATAATTATTATTTATATATTATATACCATCCAATTAGATACTATTTCACTATCAATAGAATAATATTGTCACTCGTGCGTACGTACGGATTACCGTCTCCACGAACGCAATGAGATTCATTCCCCATCATAACCATTCAAGAATAATTTTCATTTTCTGATTAAAAATAATATTTAAGAACTTAATATCATTCTGGATATGAATCAAATACATTCTATCCATAACAAACATGACTTACGTAACAAAACATATAAAGGAAAATGAATCAGTTAACACCTGAAATAATGATACTACTGAAATATCATTAACAATGCAATATTAGAAGATCATATATGATATCATATATATGTATGTGGTTATTTTATAGTTTAATAACAATTATTTAACTATTATACATAATGTTAATGTACCCTCAACCAAGTAAAAGTACAAGGTAAGGGTTAATTTTACAATCTCTTTATTTATCCGAGGTTGTTTATACATAAGTATCTACTGTGACTTCTTTATCATCCACATCCGTGTTTCTTAAAAATGTATTTCAAAACATTTTTAATATTTAATAAAATATGGTTAAAGTCATTTATACCCTTGTTTTACTTTTTATAAAATATTTTTAAAGGAATCTTTCCGTTGTTTTCTAAACAAGGTACTTTATGACATTTTCAACAAATTAAGGTAAAAATGTTTTTTACTTATATAGAGGGTAAAAATATTTTCTACCATTATAACACCTTCAAAGATTTCCTTACAAGCTTATAAGAATATTTTCAAAATAAATGTTTTCTTTTATAATTACATGACTTTTAAATTATTTCAAAATAGAAAGAGATATTTCTCTCAAATAGTTTTTATTTCATCTATGTCAACATCATTTGATGGATTTTACACTTATTTGAAGTTGATTTATTATAATAAAATATTCCATATTGTATTGAAGGTTTTGTGATATGTTTTAACATGTATGTTTTATTTTTATACCATTCATAGTTTATGGTTAAAGTATTAACATTTTGTATGCTAGTTTTAATATGAATGTTTATGTTATGTTTCAAACTTTTCATACGAGGAATGCATTGGACTTAGTAAGTGATGGGTGGAGACCTCTATAGCTCCTTGATGCATCAGTAGGTCTCATGATACAAACTAGTGTCTTGAAAAAAGGCCTTGATAAAATCTTATTTGCAATCTTGGCACAAGGCCTTGACTATGTGGTTATGATGTCCGACATTATGCATTCCATCATTATGAAATTATCTACTGATATTAAATGTGATTATTCGACTAGTAGAATATCCATGAGAATAAGTAAATTACATTATTTGATTTATCTTTTCCATATTATGTTTAAGTTTAAGTTTAAAAGGCTTGTGTTTTAGTCTTATACATTGCCTTAAATGTTTATGCTTATTTATGATAGTTTCTACTATATTGTTATCCTTACTGAGTATTTGATATCACCCCTTATTGTTTTCTTTTCTCAGGATGAAAAGAATTATATTATGATTGACCTGCAGGGATAGGCTAAGGGATATAAGTGTGTTCAAATGGGACACGCTCTTTTTTTATTTCATGATGTAATGTAAAACTTATGTATGTATCTAGTAATTCTAAGGATACTAAACTAATCGGTCATTAGAGGCTTGATCTCTTGTGATCATTCCAATGTTTTTTAATAATGAACCGACTCTAGGTAATTAGGGTTGGGGAATTATAGTTGGTTTCAAAGGGAGGTTTAGAACAAACCTTGGAAGCTAGATTTAGAAAAACTATGATTAGAGAACATTACCCTAAGATAGACTTTGAGGATTAGTATAGAAGAACTTCTAAGAATTTTGGTAATGTAGAGATTTTGTGAATTTTCCAAGAAATACATTGCTATCCAGATACGAGTAGGTAGAGGTGGCTCTAAAATAGATGTATCTAGGGGTAAAACTCGAAAACACCACTTTGAGATAGACTCGAATGAGAACTGGTGAACGACAATGGGCCTTGATGCACTCTTGGTTACGACACTCCTAGGGGATATGATTAGGATAATTCACATTTTCTTTACAAGAAATTATGAAGGATTTAGGAGTAAATAATTACTCAAGGAAAACATTTTTATTATTATGGATTATATACATAAACTGTTCAATTTATATTAGGTATTTTACAAGTTTGAAATTATTAATTGTGATTCATAAACTAACCTAGTGTATGCCATTGTTTAAAAATGGTTCCTAGAGGAATGAATGGAAACCATATCAATACACATAATCCATGTAGGGATTTCCATCCTACTCAAGATAATTATAGTGGAGCTGGTGATGCAACTGGATCTGAACAACTTATAACCATATTGGGACAAATCACTCTGGTTATGAATAATAAACTTACCCATATGGAGCACCCTGATCCACAACGCAGAAGATAAATGTTATACCACTTCATGAGGAAACAACCACCAATATTAAATGGTTCTAAAAATACATTTGTATCTGAACAATGGATAAATTCCTTAGAGAAAATATTTCATGCTTTGGGGAGTAACGAAAGGGAAAAAGTTTTCATGGTAGTTTATCGCCTCACAAGAGATGCAAATCAATGATGGTCATTAATTAAAAACAAAAAGGAGGATGAATAAGTATAAAATATGTAATAGAGGGAGTTTAAATAGATTTTCTTAGAAAAATACTTTCCTCGTGACCATTGAGAAGATATGGAAAGACAATTTCTGAGTCTAAGTAAAAAGGAGGATGAGAATGTTGCAAAGTATGAGGCTAACTTTACAAGGTTAGCAAGGCATGCTTCAGGTTATATACATAACCCAATAAGTAATATTGATCAATTATTTATTGGGTTAAAACCATTTCTCTGTCGATCATTAGTCTCAAAACCCTTCTCGTCATACGAAGATATAATCTCATGTGATATCAAGGAAAAAAAAGAATTCTCTAAGTCTTACGACTTTTAAGAAAAACAGGAGAAGAAGAGATTTGCTGAACACTCTGGAAATATAAATAAGGGGAATAAGGGAAAAGTTGAATTTCCATCTTGTAGTAAATGTGGGAAGAAACACCCTGGTACTTTCCTAAAGGGAATGAGAGTTTGTTACAACTGTGGTGAAAAAGACCACCAAGAACATGATTGCAAGGGAAAGAAAGAGGCTGTCAATGTTGAATGCTACAATTGTAGATAAATGGGGAATTATGCAAATGAATGTCCTAAGAACCATGGAAACTTACCTTAGAAAAGGCCAAGGGAGTAAGACCAAGCTTATGCGATCACTACTGCTGAGGTTGAAGCTCCTAATGGCATGGTGGTAGGTACTTTAATCATTTCCTCAAATTTATCCAATGCTTTATTTGATTCTGGATCATTAAATTCTTTCATATCTTCCCAATTTTCCAAGAAAATTATATATTTCCAATTTTACTTAACAAGGGAGTTGTTAGTCAAAACTCCTAAGTGAAGTACCATTGCAACAAAGTTTTGTCAATCAGTTACCATTATGGCATATAAAAGTGATTTATCTACTGATCTTATTATCATACCCATGATTGAATTTGATATAATCCTCGGCATGGATTGTCTTTTGGACCATGATGCAAAAATATATTGTTAGAATAAGGAGGTTATAATTTTTGATGATGATAAGGAATACCTTATCTTTAGAGTAGAAACATCACCATCTGCTTCTCATTTAGATCCACCCCTAGTATCTCTAATAAATTCAATTATTAGGGAGTAAGGGAGTGAAATAACTTTGGGTGAGGAGATGAATGTACAGATAGAGGATGTACCTATTTTTCAAGAATATGTTGATGTGTTTTACGAGGATTTACCTAAACATCCTCTAGAACGAGAAATTGAGTTTTACATTGACTTAATTCCTGGTTCAAGGCTCATATCAAAGACCCCTTATAGAATGTCCATTGTGGAATTAATATAACTAAAGAAACAACTAGAGTAATTGAGTAATAAATGATTTATTCTCCCTAGTGTTTCTATATGGGGGAACCTTCTCTTTTTCTTAAGAAGAAAGATGGATCTATGAGGTTGTGCATTGAATATAGGGAGATAAATTCTATAATAATAAATAACAAGTATCCCCTACCTCACATTGATGATTCATTCAATCAACTTCATGAAGCTCAATATTTTTCAAAGATTGACCTTCGATCTGGATATCATCAGTTGTGCATAAAGAAGGAAGACATTCTGAAGACAACATTTCATACCAGGTATGGGCATTAAGAGTTTACAGTAATTCCTTTTGGACTAACTAATGAACCCTCTGTCTTCATGGATATAATGAATAGAGTTTTCAAGGAATATATTGATGAATTTTTATTAGTATTTATTGATGATATCTTGGTATACTCCAAAAGTTACGAAGATCATGAAAATCGCTTGCGCACTATTCTAAAGACTCTTAGAAGAAATGAATTATATGAGAAGTTTAGTAAGTGTGAATTATGAATTCAAGAGATTTTTTTTCTTGTCCATATTGTCTCTAAGGATGTAATCTCTATTGATCCTTCTAATACAAGAGCAATACAAGAATGACCAGCACCGACAAGTATAACTGAGGTACGCAGTTTTAGTGGTTTAGTAGGTTATTATCGGTGTTTCATTTAGAATTTTGCCTGATTGGCTAACCCATTAACCAAGGTCACATATAAAGGGGTTAAATTTGTTCTGAAAAAAGAGTGTGAAGAATGTTTTGAATAACTGAAGAGAAGATTAGTCAATGCTCCTATCTTGAATCTACCATCAGGTAATGATGGGTTTTCTATTTATAGTGATGCTTCAAATAAAGAACTTGGTTGTGTCCTTATGCAGAATGACAGAGTTACTGCTTATGCGTCACAACAGCTAAAAATTCATGAACAAAAATATCCTACTCATTATATTTAGTTAGCAGCTACAATCTTTGCTCTGAAGATATGTAGACACTATCTCCATAGTTACAAATGTGAGATATATATTTATCACAAGAGTTTGAAGTATATTCTCTCACAGAAAGAACTCAACATGAGGCAAAAGTGATGGCTTGAACTACTCAAGGATTATGACTGAACTATACAATACCACTTAGGGAAGGAAAATAAGGTGGCAGATGCTTTGAGTAGAAAGGATCATGAAGTTCTAAACAAGATGAGAGTTGAAAGAGATCCTATGTTCATGGATCTAGTAAAGATGGATATGGGAATAATAATGGAAGGTGAAACATCAATACTTTTTCAAATGGTTTCCAATCCATCTTTACTAGAAAGGATAAAAAGTTCTCAGACTGATGATGAGGAGTTTCAAAAGAAAATTAAAGCTGTGAATGATGGGAGATTGATTGACTTCGTATATGAAGATGAAATTTTGAAATTTGGGAAGAGAATTTGTGTTCTCAATATTCCTGATCTAAACAGAGAATTATTGGATGATGCTCATAGATCTAATTTATCTATACATCCTGGTAGCACTAATATGTATAGATATTTGAAGGAACATTTTTGGTGGGACAATATGAAGAGGGAGATTGCTGATTATGTGTCAATATGTATGGTTTGTCAACAGGTGAAGGCTGCAAGACAATATCCTAGGGGAGTCATGCAACCTCTTCCCATACCTGAGTGGAAATGGGATGATATTACGATGGACTTTGTCATGGGGCTACCAAAGAATCCTAGAAAGAATGATAGAATATGGGTAATTTTTCATAGTCTTATCAAGTCAACACATTTTCTTACTATAAGAGAGTATTTACCACTTGAACGTTTAGAAAGACTATATATTAATGAAATTGTAAGAATTCATGGTGTACCCCTATCGATTTTTTCTGATCATGATCCCCATTTTACATTAAGATTCTAGAAAATTCTTCAGAAGTCCTTGGATACTGAACTTCATTTGAGCACTGCCTACCACCCTCAAACCGATGGACAATCAAAATGAACTATTCAAACCTTAGAAGACATGTCGAGATCTTACTCACTTGACTTTCAAGGTATGTGAAATCAGTATTTACCTCTAGTAGAATTTTCCTATAACAATAACTTCCATTCAAGTATTCAGATGACACCATATGAAGTGTTATATAGAAAGAGATGTCGCACACCAACTTGTTGGGATGATGTTGGTGAAAGAAAACTCGTAGGCCCAGAACTTGTTGAGGAAATAATGGAAAAGGTAAAGATTTTCCAAACCCACATCAAAACAGCTCAAAGTAGGCAAAAGAGCTATGCCGATAACCAAAGGAAGGATTTGGAATTTCAAGTAGGAGATCATGTTTTCTTTAAAGTATCTCCATGGAAGGGTGTTATAATATTCAATAAGAAGGGAAAATTAAGTCCCAGGTACATCAGAACTTTCGAAATTCTAGAATGAATTGGAGTTATAGCTTACTATTTGAAAATTCCACCAAGTCTCTCCAAAGTTCATGATGTGTTCCATGTATCACTGTTGAGAAAATACATGCTTGATGCAACGCATATACTCACCTATGAAGAAATAGAACTGGAAACCAATCTGTCTTATTATGAAGTGCCTATCAGGATTCTAGATACTAGAGAACAGGTGTTGAGAAACTGGATGACTCGTCTGGTGAAAGTTCTATGGAGAAGCCATAAAATGGAAGAGGTAATGTGGGAACCTGAGGAAATTATGATGAAGAACCAACCAAATATTTTTATGAAGTATTATTCTAGAAATTTCAAGGACAAAATTATTTAAAGGAGGGAATAATCTAACACCCCAAGCTTCCATAATACACTTCTCTTTGAATAATACAATAACTTGCGTTGTACACAACTTTGAGTTCTATCACACCGCGACCAATCAAACTAGCTGTTATGAATAGTAATACTCAATTTTTAAAATTTTATTTTTCAAAATGGTCTACATTTTTGGATTCATAATATCAAAATTATCTTATGGTTATTTTTTGGTATTTTTATGAAAACTTTCAATTTTTGATGAATAGTGAAAAATACTGCGTTATTGTTTAAAACCGACTTTTTATTTAAATAATTATTTATTTTATTTAAATTTATTTTAAGTAAAAAATAGATACATAATACCTATATAAGTTTAATGTAATTCATTGGAGTCATTTTATAGTTTTATTGAACTATTTAACGTCTTTTACCCACCTTCTAGGCGCATTTACAAATTTGAATAAAACGTAATTATACCACTTCTGTGAATTGAATTTCAAAAAAATGAGAGACACGGTTGACACGAGTAAGTAAAATGTATTTAAATAGGATGAAAATATTTTTTGGTGAATAGTAACTTTTGAATTTTATTTACCACGGTTAAAAGTAAATAGGGTAATTAAAGGTAAAAGTGATATTATAATTACCCTAACACGTGTACTAATTCTATTGGATAAGTGTTTTTCGACCAAAATAATACTTAGAAATAAAATATTATCCTCTTTGATCCACTTGGATTAGATTAGGACATTTATTATTATTTTATTTAAAGAAGAGTTAAAAGTGTAAAATTCAAAGTTTAATAACAAAACCATTTTAATATAGGGTTATACATAAGATAAATTCAACTATAAATATTAATTGGAAATATAAAAATAGTTCCTACATCATGGTATTTTATTTATAATTTTTAGACATCAAATAATTAAATTTATTTATGACACCATGATGATGCAGTAATTACCTTATTAATGAAAGATTAAAATAATTGATATTATAAATATTAAAATAAATGTAAATTGAGACTCTTGATGCATTAAAATAATTTTATAGGTTAATATGAAATTTTAGGGTTTATTAATTTTTTTTTGAAGTGATAAAGTTGTTATGACTTTCAAAAAAACCAAATACTAAATAGTTTCAAAATTGACATAAATTAGTTTTTAAAACAAATACTATTTTATTAAATGATATAATATTCATTAAAATCTAAGGTTCGTCCAAAGGACTTAGATAAGGTTATATATGTCAATAATGAACCACTTGGTGTTCTATTGGATTTTTATAGTAAGTTTATTAACCATTTATTATAATAATACAGGAAGACATGGTAAAAGTTAAACTATTTAACTAAGAGTTAAATCTAAAAGATAAGGTTAATATGATAACATAAACTTGTCTAAAACCTATTGTATGAGATTTTTTAGACCCACCCCCACCTTATAATTGAAATAAATCCATTTTGAGTCATTAGAAACCGAAAATGATTTTATAATAAAATAATATTTCAAGATTTTCCTAAAGTGACCCTCACCTCTCTTATAAAAGGGAACTTCCCCTTATCTCAAATTCACACATCCAAAGCCTTTTGGCTCGGCCAAACCCTATTAAAATATCCTCAAAAATAACTTCACTTCAACCTATAGGCCTTACTTTGATCAGAAATCCAACCTAAGGATCCATTTTGATCAAATTAAAAGGAAACACTCGAAGAAGAGGTAATAATTTCATCACCTCTTTCAAAGTTCTTTTCTTATTCTACTTCCTATTTCTTTGTTGTATCCATAAAAAAATAATAAATAAAGTAACTTATACATAATGTGATGTTATTATAAATATGGTACAACCATATTCATTATTATATCCATCCTATTAATGACAAAGTCTCCATATGCGCGTGCACACAACTTACCATTTCCACGTCGTGGTGTAGTTTGTTATTTAACACTTCATTATTTGTATGTCTATAATAATGAGTATAATTGATGTAAATAATAAATATAACATGTTAATTATTATGTATATATATGATATACCATCCAATTACATTCGATTTCACCATCAATAGAATGATATTATCGCTCGTGCGTACGTACGGATTACCGTCCCCGCGAACGCGATGAGATTCATTCCCCATCGTAACCATTCAAGAATAATTTTCATTTTATTATTAAAAATAATGTTTAATAAATTAATATCATTATATATATTAATCAAATACATCCTATCCATAACAATCATGACTTACATAACAAAACATATAAAGGAAAACGAATTAGTTAACACCCGAAACAATGATATTACTGAAATATCATTAACAAAACAATATTAGAAGATCATATTTGATATCATATATATGTGTGTGGCTATTTTATAATTTAATAAAAAATATTTATCTATTTTACAGGAGGTTAAATTACCCTTGACCAAGGAAAAGTACAAGGTAAGGGTTAATTTTACAATCTCTTTATTTATCCGAGGTTGTTTATACGTAAGTATCTACTGAGACTTCTTTATCATCCACATCCGTGTTTCTTAAAAATATATTTCAAAACATTTTTACTATTTCATAGAATATGGGTTAAAGTAATTTATACCCTTGTTTTACTTTTTATAAATTTTTTGAAAGGAATCTTTTCGTCATTTTCCAAACAATGTACTTTATGACCTTTTCGACAAATTAAGGTAAGAATATTTTTTTACTTATACGGCGGGTGCAGATATTTTCCACCATTATAACACCTTCAAAGATTACCTTACAATATTATAATAATATTTTCAAAATAAATGTTTTATAATTACGTGATTTTTAAATGATTTCAAAATAGAAAGAGATATTTCTCTCAAATAGTTTTTATTTCATCTAAGTCAACATCCTTTGATGGATTTTACACTTGTTTGAAGTTGATTTATTATGATAAAATATTCCATATTGTATTGAAGGTTTTGTGATATTTTTTACAGTGGATGTGTTATTTTTATACCATTCATAGTTTATGGTTAAAGTATTAACATTTCGTATGCTATTTTTAATACAGATGTTTATGTAATGTTTCAACCTTTTTATATGAGGAATGCATTGGACTTAGTAAGTGATGAGTGAAGCCCGTTATATCTCCTCGATGCATCGGTAGATATCATGATAAAAACTATTGTCTTGGCACAAATCCTTGACAAAATCTTATTTGGAGTCTTGTCACGAGGCCTTGACTATGTGGTTATGATATCTGACATTATGAATTCCATCATTATGAAATTACCTATTGATATTACATGTGATTATTCAACTAGTAGAATATACATGTGAATAAGTAAATGGAATTATTTGATTTATCTTTGCCATATTATATTGAAGTTTAAGTTTAAAAGGATTGTGTTTTAGTCTTATACATTGCCTTAAATGTTTATGCTTATTTATGATAGTTTCTGCTATATTTTTATCCTTACTGAGCATCTGAGATCACCCATTTATTATCTTTTCTTTTCCTAGGATGTAAAGAAGTATATTATGATTGACCTGTAGGGATAGGATAAGGGATATAAGTGTGTTAAAAGGTCATACAATGTTCTTTTTTATTATTTAATGATGTAATGTAAAATTTATGTATGTATCTTGTACTTATAAGGCTACTAAACTAATCGGTCTTTCGAGAGTTGATCTCTTGTGATCATGCCAATGTTATGTAATAATGCACCGACTTTGGGTAACTAGGGTCAGGGTGTTACATAGTATAATCATAATTAGAGGGTTGTTATCTGGATATAACATTGGTCCAAGAATGATACTTCTCCTAGTGTAATGGATGATACATTCCCACCCATTATAAGTGTTCAGTTATAGATAATAAATTCTCACCTTGTGTAAGGATTATATATCCTCATCATTAAAATCCATTTAATATATAGGAAGATGGTTGTTTCGTAGACTCAACCTGAACAAAACAAGGGATAATTCACCCACATTGGGGGACAACCATGCAATGATACCATGTTTTATGTTTTCTTTACATCCTTACATGAGGTGTTAATGTGTTGGTTTATGCATACAATATCCATCAATCTTATGAGGTGAATTGTTTTGAATAAATTAACTAGGAATGAATTTAGAAAGACCTAGATACCACAAGTTCACCCCTTATCCGAGTGACAACACTATATAAATAGGCACTTAATATATACTAATAATTATTTAATATAGTTTAATTATTTAATTTTACATCCATGAATTATTCCACCAAAAAAATAATAACGTACACTTATATAATAATTGTGAAACATTTATTCTATAATCTCCAGCATTATATAAAATAGAATATAGTGTAATATATTTTACATAATGTATGATTTATAATTCTCAAAAAAATCATCCACATTCTTTAAATGTTAAGAAACACTAATCACATGAATTTTCATTTATGTTTTTAGTCTTTTGAAGGATTTTAAATAGCCATTCTCAAAAAACAAAAGAAATATAAATATATATTATAATAAATCTCCATAGATAATAATTTTACACCATGATTCACAGTTTCCATCAAAGATGTGGGGAATATTATAGCATAATTTTTATACCAAGTTGTGACATATTACTACATTCCAACCATAGAGTGTTATCCAAAATTGGGAAATAATTTATAAATTATAGGATAAGTTGGGATACCACATTCTAGATTTAGGTGGATCATATTATAACCATTTACCCTTGGTTTTGTTTTCTTATTATGATAAATATCACCTATCAATATGATTTTTACCGTATGAGGTGTTGAACTAATAACTGTACTAATCAAATTTATGTTTTGTCTATTATAGTAAATAAAAAACCATTGGGAAAAATATTTTTATAGGATATGATGGAAAGATTTTAGATGATTGAATAATGTATAATCACTACATAGTGTTTTAATATTTCATTAATTAACAAGTGGAGGATACCAATAGGGTTTAATTTTGGTGATCATGTGTTATTAGAGTTTTCAACCTATCATAGAACAATCATATTTGGTTGAGTTTCAAACCATAACCAATATTCATCAAACCCTTCATGGAATTGGATCTCATAAATGACGTTGATTGTTTTTTAGAACATCCACCATTGTTTAAGAGAGACCAAAGTATATTATATCGATTTCAAAATAAAAATAACTTTTAGTATGTTTCTTATATGATTGATTTTGGTGAGATCGATATTTTAGAAGATGTTATATTTCTTACCCTATGGTGATATATGTTCATTTAGATAATTTCCATCATTGAAAGGTTATATCATTATTTAATGGTCTATAATGGAATGGTGTTTAGAGGACTTCACATGAGAATAGGAGTTGTGCATAATATTGGGATATAATGGGATATTCTAAACATTATTTTGTAGACAATTGTATGTTGATTTTATTATTGATTTTTAATATATATTTTACTAAATTTTCTTTTGATGTAATATAATTAATACTTTTATAGACTAAAATTCATTATTAATTATATTTTATACTAACATAAAATTTTATATTTTATCCATATTTTAATTTAGCATAATGGTTTAATATTTTTGAAAATTTCATTATATATTTTAGCATGTATTTATTTTTCTTTGGAAATTTAATTTAAGAAATATATAGATTTAAAATATTAAAATTAAATTCTATTTTTACAATCTGATTTAAAATATACTGTTTAACTTGGGGTATGAGTTTGGTGAGAATCTAGTTTTTTTATTGATGCTTGGAGAGGTTTTGGTAGGTTGTATAATTTTTGTGCTTGGTTAAATAATTTTGTAGTTATCCAACATTTAATATAATTCTTATCGGAGGTTTACATATAGTTAGATACATATATTAATACCCATATTATAAAAATAAACCATTATGTGTGTTTTTATGTGATAATGGTAGCCTAAATAGTAATATTATTAAAAATGGCCTAATTCAACTTTACATCTAAATTTTTAAAAAATTATTTGATATTTAAATAACCTAAAACCTATATTTAACCCTACAAACATATTGTATATGATATTTGTAAAAATAGATTTTTTTTGGATTATTTATTTTGTTATTATTCATTACTCAATTGATTTCTTCATTGAATTAAATAAATAAAACACATCATCAAGTCAAATGGATCCTTATATATATTTCCTTATGATTAATTTATGATATCATCAATGTTATTATTTCAATTAAAAATTGGTTATAAAAATTTAACTAATGGGTGGATCATTGGATTTTTATTATAAATATGATTTTTAAAGATTTTATATAATTTTATATAACATCCATGAATTTAATTATTTTACGCATTTAAAATTTTATTTTTTTCCATGTCATGTGAATATGAATAATTTTTTTGGTATGGTGTTGTGTACATTTTCAAATCATATAGATATGGATTTTTTTTAATATTAATAAAGTGGTATGATGGAAAATCGTATTTTGGAATGTTTTTATAAATTAATAAGTTGAGGAAATACAACCTATTTAGAGAAATGAGTTTAATGTGAATAAAATTTTATTGATTGAAGAATAAATTGATTGTTCAATTTTATTAAGTATATTTATTGCGTCTCTTTGATGAAAATTAGATTTCCATCGATTTGTGAAAAAATACAAGGTTTGGAAAATTTTTATTTTAATAAAATAATATATGTTTGTAACTAGATTTATATTATCTGATTTGAAATATGAATTTCTTTTAAGTGAAATATGATTTTCATTTATTTTTAAATATTGATATTTAATGAGATAATTAATGATTAATGATACGATAAGATTCATTTGATAAAGTGATTTTATTTTTTTATTGTGACAATGTGTTTAAAGGGGTGTTCTGCTTAAATATATGACTCATTGATATAATTTTAAAAGGGATATAAATATGACAAGGGAACATAATTGAATAAGGTTATTACTATTCATAATTTTTTTTTGATATTTTTTTAAAATGGGTTTTATATAATTATTGTTTTATGAGTGATAATATGTAATGAAATGTTATCTGATGAAGATAATAATAATTTTATTTGATACATTTTGTTGCATTATAGGTTTTTACCAGATTATTATTATATATAATATTAATGTATTCTTGGGGTGTTGATGTGTATGAAGTGAAATTTTATTTATAGATTATAATTATGTGTATATAGATAATGTAATCTATGTTGGATGATATATTTCCAACAAAATTATTATTTTTCTTCATTTATTTATAACACTATAACTGTTTTATTATTACAGCCTTATAGCTCTTATGTCATGTTTGTGTTTTTTTATAGATTAAATGAAGAATGGTTTTTTGGTTAAACCCATTCTATTGTCGCAGAACTAGATGGTCTATGGTGTTTATGGTGAAGAGGATGGTGTTTTTATGTTTTTATGTGGAATTTAATAATGGGGACAGTGAATGGTGTGTGTTGAATGATTTTATTTATTTAATCCTAAATACGTGACTTGAAATATTTTTTATATAATTTATGGTAATATATGTATATATAATTCAGATTTACTGTATCAAGCCTCCTCACTTTAGAGAATAATGATTTTTTGATGAATAAATTGTGTATACTAGAATTCTCACACTATTTATATATATTTAATTTCATACTATTGGTATTAAGATGGTAATGGTCTTGGGAATCAATATTCCATGCATTTAGTGATCTACTTGGGTTAGTAAGAGTTTGTCCCTTGTTTATGATATAATTTATAATTTCATATTCATGGTTTATTTTATGTTACTTGAATATATGGGATATTGTATGATACATTTCATTCATTTTAATATTTATCATGAATTGGTTTTTTATGAAAATTTTGTTACATTTTTAAACACATGTAGTTGTTTTTAAAGTATTATATTAATAAAATGTTTACTACCTCCTATAAGGGTAAATTTATTCCCTTGTTGATAATTTTTAACCTTTTTTTGTGGGAAGATGACTATAATGGTCACAATGGATTTCATTTTTAACACCATAGTGGATTTATAGTCATCAAAATGTAGAAATTATACACAATTTCATCATCTTTTAATAATGATGAGAATATATAATGTACATTCTCTAATATGATAACTGTATTGATTATCCTTATATTATCATTATACCAAAAATTAATAAATTTTTATATCATATAATTGAATTTAACTAGTCTATTTGATATTTTAGTTATTCAGTTTCTTATATCCCTTTTATTATATTTTAAAATTTCTAATTATAAAATTTCATGTATCAATTAAGAAAGATATAAGATTATAAAGAATCGTACTTTCTATTTCATCAAATATGTTATATCACTGACAATAATATAACCATCCATTAAAAGAAAATGAAAAAAATCATTTGTTATATGAATTATGATTCATTGATGTTTCTGTAACATGTATACAATTAATAAAACTATCAAAACTCTATGGTCCCAAACCATTATATCTATTATTCTACAAAACTATAATCATATTAATTTTTCCTAAATGGAAATGTTGATATTTCATGAGATACATAATAACATAATAATTCTTTTGATGGATTTACTACTTTCATACTATTTCATTATCATGTTTTAATGAAGGGTTTATTAAGGTGACTTAGGCATCACTTATATAATAATCAATTCATCTTATATGAATGTTAAAAGCATGTCACAATAATAAATTCCCATGAACCCTGAAGGTTTAGTGTCGTTGTAAACTAGGTTCATTATAAACATATTTCATGAATGATCTTCAACATCCACTGCTAGAAATATATGATATACCAACGGTTTTAAACCGTTGGTATAGGCTGGAAAACCGTTGGATACTAAGCCATGGGGATAGACATACCCCAATGGTTATTCATAAACCGTTGGGGTATGTCATTTTACAGCACATTATACCAACGGTTTTCTATAACCATTGGTATAAATTTCTACCAAAGATTTTACACCATTGCAATATAATTCAATTCAGATATATACCAATGGTTTAGAGAAACCGTTGGTAAAAATTTAGTTAACATTTCTATACCAATAGTTTGTAAACCATTGATATAGACTTTTACCAACATTTTGATGAAACCGTTGGTATAGATTTGATTTTCACATCTATACCAACTATTTTGAAGTCGTTGGCATATAGTTGCTGCAACTCCAGTAGCAGGTAGTACCAGCCTCCCCTTGCAATTACCTGCAACCTGTAATAATAACAAACCTATACAAAATTCAGAATTAATTACCTCTAATTACTTGTGTAATTACTTGAAATTGCAATACTCTATACATAATTCAAAACAACACCAATGAAGAAAAATATGATCTAAATAGCATTCCATCAGAATAACACTAATACCATTGTAGTACACTATACAAAATTCAGAATAACATCAATACACCCAACAAAATACACCACTGGAAACCAAAACACCCCGAAAACAAACATATCCATAAACAAAACACTTGAAAATTTGATCCAAGGGGGTGGGGGAGGGGGGTGTTCAAGGGGGGTGGGTGGGGGTGTCCAGGGGGTGGGGGGTGTCTAGGGGGTGGGGGTGGGGTGGGGTGGGGGTGGGGGGCTATCCAAGGGGGTGGGGGTGTCCATGGGGGGGTGGGGGCTGTCCAAGGGGGTGTGGGGGGGTGTCCAGGGGGTGGGGGGTGTCCAGGGGGTGTCGGGGGGGTGGGGGTGTCCGGGGGGGGGGGGGGGCGTCCAAGGGGGTGTGGGGGTGTTTAGGGGTGGTGGTGGTGGTGGGGTGGGGGACTGTCCAGGGGGTGGGGGCTGTCTAAGGGGGTGGGGGTGGGGGTGGGGGGGTCTGGGGGGGATGTCCATGTGGGGGGGGGGGGTGTCTAGGGAGATGTGGGGTGCCTGGGGGGGAGGCTGTCCAAGGGGGTGGGGGTGTCCAGGGGGTGTGGGGGCTATCCAAGGGGGTGGGGGTGTCTAGGGGGTGTAGGGGATGTTCAAGGGGGTGGGGTCCAGGGGGTGTCCAGGGGGTGGGGGGTGTTTAGGGGGGTGGGGGGTGTCGAGGGGGTGGGTGTGTCCAGGGGGTGGGGGGTGTCCGGGGTGGGGGGGGGGTGGTATTTTCCAAGGGGGTAGGGGGTGTCTAGGGGGGGTGGGGGCTGTCCAAGGGGATGGGGGGGATTTACAAGAGTGTGGGGGTGTCCTGGTGGGGTGGGGGGATTTCCAAGGGGGTGGGGGGGGGGGTTGTCCATGGGGGGGGATGTCTAGGGGGTGGGGGGTGTCTAAGGGGGTGGGGGTATCTAGGGGGTGGGGGTGTCCAGTGGGTGGTGAGGGTGTGTAGGGGGTGGGGGTGTCCAGGGGGTGGGGGTGTCCAAGGGTGTGGGTGGGTGGGGGGGTGTGGGGGCTGTCCAAGGGGGTGGGGGGTGTCTAGGGGGTCTCTAGGGGGTGGGGTGGGGGGGGGGGGTGTCCAGGGGGTGGGGGTGGGGTGGGGGTATCCAGGGGGTGGGGGTGTCCAGGGGGGTGTGGGGATGTCCAAGGGGGTGGGGGTGTCCAAGTGGATGGGGGGTGTCCAGTGGGGGGGGGGGGGTGGGTGAGGGAGGGGGTGGGGGGTGGGGGTGGGGGTGGGGGTGGGGGAGGGGTGGTGGGAGAGGGGGGTGGGGTGCTATCCAGTGGGGATGTCCAAGGGGGTGGGGGTGTCCAAGTGGATGGGGGTGTCCAGTGGGGGGGGGGGGGTGGGTGAGGGAGGGGGTGGGGGGTGGGGGAGGGGGTGGGGGTGGGGGAGGGGTGGTGGGAGAGGGGGGTGGGGTGCTATCCAGGGGGGTGGGGGTGTCTAGGGGGTGGGGGTGTCCAGGGGGTGGGGGTGTCCAGGGGGGTGGGGGGGGGGGTGTCCAAGTGGGTGGTGGGTGTCTAGGGGAGGGGTGAATCAGTCACACATATATTTAATCATAGAAAATCATCAAGTCAAGTTTTAGTATTTATAGATAAAGAAATAAAGATAATGTGACCTACCTAATCCCACATATATTAAAAAACAACAAATCATCAACTATCAAATGTCAGTAATATCATTCAAAAATGTAATGGATCAATCTATCCCTCATCACCATCACCATCATCACCGTCATCATCAGCCTCATCACCATCCTCATCGTCATCCCCATCATCATCCCTGACCTCCTCAACACCCTCCTCCTTAGACTTTTACTCTGTCATGGCCTCCTTCTCACCCTCCTCCTCACTGTCATCCTCCACCTCGGACTCCTCCTTACCCCACTCCTCCGCCTTGACCTCCTCCTCACCCTCATCCTTCGCCTCAGCCTCCTCCTCGCCATCATCTCAACCACCACTAGAACTGCCACCTGGTGCACCATATATAGAACACATCTATGAAATATATTCACCAAAAGCTGTTCTGGACTCTAGTGGAAGTGTTGGATGTAAAACTTCCATCAGTTTTATAAATGCAGTGTTTTCCCTAGCAGACTGTTTTGCTGTCTCTATGGCCCTTTTTTCATCTTGTACTACTTGTTCCTTAACCTACTGGAACTCGGTGGCACTACAACTCGTACCTAAGGAGGTCCAATACCTCATCAAAACTATACTCTTCCCAGGTCTACAGTGTACTCTTCTAGGGTTCTCATCTCCCAACACCTGATGTAAGTGATCATTTGACCCAAAATTGTATGGTTCCTAGGCATTAAGGGCCTCTAAAGCATCCTGTTACAAATATAAATAGATTATTAAGTCACAAAATAGATATTAAAATTTGAAATCAACAAAGTAAAATTTACATTCCAATGCTAAGTCAGTTTGTTAACCACACTTCCATATTTCTTCCTTCTACTCGAGCAAAACAGTTTTGCTCGAGGCACACGTCCTTCAATATTCAATGTTTGCCTCTACAATGACATTGAATGTAGGAAACTATAATTAAAAATAGGTTACCAATAATTAATTTTATAACTAAAATTATATGGCAACTTTATCAATCGAATAAATTATTTAGGAAATAGTAGAAAGTGAAATTCATAAAGAAAAATTATAAACAACTGTCATACTTGCTTCCTCTCACGATCTAACATCACAGTACATCCCAATGTGTGGAGATATTTTTTAGCATCAATGTTTTTTTATTTCTTCCGGATGATTCCTAAATAAAATTCAATAATAAAAAAGATATTATTAATGAAAAACATGAAAATTTTCATTTAAATACCTCAAATGTGATTAATACCTTAAACTGGATAGTCATCCAATGAGTAATCATCTGCCGATTATGTTCTATTAGACAATAATCCAGGATATGTACTTCCTCTAAATCTGTGCCAACTCTAGCATGCTAGCCAATATAAAACTCGTGCTTATAGGCTCTCCAAATCTCACCTAAATCCTTTAGATGTGCTGGCCGTGCACCCTCACCATCAAGGAAATTAAACCAAAGATGACACCAAAATATCAATTCATATAAATAAAAAAATAATATATTTAATTAAATAAAACACATTTTTTTACCCATATCTCTTCCCAAGCATTATCCTTGACTTTATTTATCAACTGACTCCATGAGAGCGGGCTGACAAGAATGATGTCGGAGTATTTGGAAAGCGTCGCCAAAAAAACTCCAACATTGCTACCCTGTTTTTTCAATCATTTGACTGTCTTCATTATAGTCTGTCATCAACTACGTGTAGTGGTTCCACACCGCATACATGCGTGTATTCCCACACCCCCACCTCCTATCAGTAGATGTATCTATTATGAAAGAAAAACTAATATTTTATCAATACATGTTATAATGAAAATAAATAATGGTATAATTTTTTTAGGGTTATATAAATATACTTGTGGAAGTATGATCAATGGGAATCGCTGGATCTGTATAAACTAAAGGAACACCCTGTACAAGTGGAGTGGGTCCCAATGTATGCTCCATAGGGACAGACTGTGGTGGAGCAAGAGTCGAAGAAGATGGAATATAGAAGCTCAGAGAGAAGGAAGTATAAGTAAAAGAAGATGGCAGAGATGGTTGGCCGAATGTTGGATGGGGAGTGGGGATCATCATCGGATATGGTAAAGATGGGTGAGGAGACTTATATGTAAAGGGTGGTGAAAACATGGGAGGCCTAAATATCCCATGTGTCCCTAATGACACACAAGGATCATAATGTGGGATAGATGGTATGTCAGTGTGAGGGGTAGGGTCTAATCAGGTACGCCGACCATATTTCCTAACTCTCGTACCACCCCCCTCATACGAACACCCTAGTTACTGGGACCAATACTAGGATGCTCATCAAATAATTGTCACCTAAGAGGCAGATCCTGCAAAAATGTTTAAAAAAAAATTAATTACATGACATTATATATTATTTAAAAATATATATTTGAAATAAAATACTCACTACAGGCGCTAGTGGTGGAACACCCATCTCAGCCATGCGACAATTATTGTCCATAATCTTTTTACATATCCTTTCTTCAATTGGTTGCATTTCCTACATTTTAAAACAAATATGGAAGTAATTAGAAAAGGATAACTAATGTGTAATCCAAGAAACAAAATATATGATAGGGAATAGGGGGATTCAAGGATAATTTAACTATCCATTGTTTTAGGTGAGATTGAATAGATATATAGTGAATTCAATAAATCATACAAGATGTAATAAAGAAATTTAATTTTGAGTAGGATGGTTATTTACTATGTCTCATCAGTCTATTAAAATCATGGAACATTGATTCTGAGGCTTTATTTCACTCAAAAACCAAGAGAGAGAGAGCATACTGAATTACGCCTCTAGAAAATCCAATAAGGTATATATTATGAATGATTAAACCCTTAATATAGTTGGAAATCCTGATATAAACATATGAACAAGGATAAAATATCTACCAGATTTATAAGGGGTAAAGCACTTGTCAAAATTAAGGAAAAATTTAATTTCTTTAGCCCGGGTAGATGATGCAGGTTTCTATACATGTTTTACAGAAGAAGAAAAACCATCATGTTCATTATCCGGTGAAATGTTAAAGGGAGGTCTTAGAGTTATAATAATTTTATACATGGTCAATAAAGCATTGAAATGTTCATCAATTTAGAAATGTTGGTTTCGTAGGTTTGAATATAGTTTAATTCCAAATTAAAAAATAAAATTCAAATAAAATTGAAACCAATAAACATTGAAAATTCACATAACGGCCAAGTCAGATACAACATATTTGTAAAAAATATTAAATAAATTTTAATAGTACCAACCCTAACAACCCAGTTGATCTAAACCAAAATAATTGTGAACATGGATGGAAAATTCTATATATTTCCCACCACAACTTTAGGTTCATAGTCAAATATAATAATTGAGCTATTGGAGTCATCAAAAGTAATAAATGGATCATTTCCAATGGCAGTAGGGATGGTGTCAATTCCATCATCACCATTATAAAAAATATGTCTTGGAATTACTTCAATAATGACACCAAATTCAGGTCGAAGATGGTCTTTGACATAAAAAACTTGTTTCTCCATTGATTCCATTACATATGGTTCATTGTTAGCAAGAGTGCAAGTCATATCAATTACTCAAAATCCACATTCATCAACAAATGTGACCTACCTCATCATCAAATCAAACCACTGGCATTTCATCACCATGAATCATCCATGAGAGTAATAATCCAATATTATTATTTTTTCAACGACTCCATAATAACCTATATTTTCAAATCGTGGTCTATTATCTAATGCACTGGCATAAAAATCTATTTTGGTAGTAACCATAAAACCATCGTGTTTTTTTCTCATGTTCTTTTCTCGTTTAGTGATAATACATCTGTACCCATTGATAATAATTGATTTACAGTCATGAACCACGATATTAGGACCAAAATCCAAAGCACTTATTTCCTTAGAGATAAAGTCAGCAAGAAAACTCAATACCTAAAATATAAATGAATATTAAACATAATTAAATATTGATTTAATTATTTTAAATAGTAATATTTTTAGCTTCAATTTTAACCAAGTAGAAAACTCTTTGCTATGCAAAGTATCACTCCTTCTCAAAGATAAAGAATGATGCTTTCTATTTATCATTACTTTATGTTCCCTGTAGATAAAAATAGGAATAGTTTAATAGATATAAATGTAATATATACATATTCAATTTAATTACCTAATATAGTCATCGAACAAATCACAGTTGAACAAAACTGTGCGATGTTCCATATCCCGTTCTTAAAGGATTAATGTCATCAATATATATGATCCAATAATTTATTCTATTTAAGGAAATGATGGAAAACTGGGTTCAATTTGATCATATTGTTCTTCTTCATTTCTCATTGGTCGGTTCATTCTTGTAGTAAGATCAAACAAATACATAGAGCAGAAATCCATACATTCTTGAGCTAAGTAACTGTTCATGATAAAACCTTCAGGATGATTCCTGTTTTAGACATATGACTTTAATGTGTACATATTTATTTCAGTTGGGTACATCCAATGAAAATAAATAGGTTCTCCGATAAGTATTTCAGTTGTAATATGGACAGTCAGATGCAATATGCATGTGAAAAATAATAGAGGAAATATTTTCTCTAACTCACACAAAATTAATGGGGCATCTGCCAACATTTTTTGCAAGAAAGACTTGGAAAACTTCTTAGCACAAAGATCTCTAAAAAAATGGTACAAATGAATAACAACCACCCTTACATTATTGGAAAAAAGATAATGAATTGCTATTGGAATCAACTCATGCAGAAGGACGTGATAATCACGAGTCTTCAAAGATTTTATCTTCAACTCTCTTCTGTTGACCCATTTAGATATGTTTCTTGAATAGCCATCAGGAACTTTAATAGTCTCTAGTACTTCCAAAAATTTCTTTTTTTCTATAGGTGTCATCACATAAGAAGCACATAGAACTTTCCATTTATTTTCATTGATACGCACAAGATGCAGTTCTGGTCTGATGTCCCAATCCACCAAGTCACGCCGAGACTGTAAATCATCTTTTGTCTTTTCCTTAACATTTATAATAATCGAAAGCAACATTTCACATATATTTTTTTCAATGTGAATTACGTATAAGAAATGAAGTAACAAATTTGTTGACCAATAAGGAAAATAAAATAAGATACTCCTCTTCTTCTAATTATAATAGGTTTCAGTGGAAAAATTATTTCTCTTTCTAGATTTCATTTAAACCTTCCTGAATGAAAAACTGAAATCTTTCAATTAATTAATCACATCATTTCCAAACATACACTAAGGTGGATCATAAGTCTCTATGTTATTGTCAAATTTTCGATGATTATTTCTATATGGATGGTCCATTGAAAAGAATCTTAGATATCCCATAAAACTGAAACTATAACGATGTTTTAGTCTTCTGGATCTTGTTTTATTCATAAAAATAGGACATGATAGTTTTCCCGTAGTGATCTATCCAAACATCATTGCATAAGTAGGAAAATCATTGATCATCCACATAAGCACAACACACATATGAAATATTACTTTTGAACATGAATCGTATGTGCACACACCCACATCCCAAAGAAGTTTCAACTCTTTTATTAAAGGTTTCATGTATACGTTTATATCATTGGTGGGATTAGAAGGTACAAACATGAGTATACTCATGAAAGTGAAAGGTTTTTTCATACACAACCATGAGGGAAAGTTATAAATGTGTATAAAAACCATCCATGTGCTGTGTGAAGTAAGCATCTTCCCAAATGGATTAAAACCGTCACATGAAAGACCCAACCTCACATTACGCATGTCATCTACAAAATCAGGATATCGAGCATCAAATCTCTTCCATGAAAATCCATTTGTAGGGTGAACCAACTCATCATTAGTCTTATTTCTCTCGGTATCATGCCATTACATTTTTATTGATATTTCATCAAACATAAAAAGATTATAGAGTCTGGGGATAAATGGAAAGTGCCACATTACCTTCTGTGGCATAAGGGATGGTATTCCATTAGCTTTTGGCTTCCAGTGGGATGTGACACATTTTATACAATCATTTTGTTCAATAGTTTCCTCCCAGAATAAACTGAAATCTTTTAGTTAAGCATGATTTTTTTCTTCTTGAAAATCTAAGTTCCTCAACTAACTTCCATGCCATATAGTGGTTTGAGGGAATATCTACATCATCTAGAAGTAAATCCTTTAAGAAGGTAAGAATTCAATTGATGTCAGTATTAGAAATCCCATACATAGTTTTCCCATGAAACAATCAGATTAAAAATTCCAGCTTTTTCATTTTACTGCATTATCGATATATTGGATTCATGGTAGCATCATTCAATTTCCCCCTGACAACATCATCATTTTCATTAGACGCATCATGTGTGCTCACATTTAAGTCTTCTTGGATTTGAATCCTTTCTTTTTCATGATGAAAAATAAATGGAGACTGGTCATATAACAAATTCTACAATTCAGTCCACTCATTTGGATCATCAGCAATTTGAGATTTTATTTTCTCCCCATTGTGATACCACACATAATAGTTTTCTTGAAAACCATATTTGGTTATGTGGTAGCTAACTTCTTCACAACTCAACCAAGGTCTTCCAACACAATTGTAACATGGTCAGTGTATGAGACCACTATCTAAAGAATTGTGAAGTGAAAAATCTAAAAATATATCCAAATTGTTTTGAAAATCACTTGAGATATGATCGGTTTTATACATCCAACTTCCATCCATTCTGTAATTTTTTTTGTTATAAGTCATTTTGTCAAAAGAAATTCAATAAGATTGAAGTTTCATCGAAAATATATTTAAGTAAATGAGAATTGTTCACTTTATATTAAACCATAACTGACACACTAATCTATATTATAATCATAATATAAAAGACAAAAAAATGCTATATTTAAAACAAAATACTATAAATTAATATAAATCCATGATATTGACTTCATTTATAAATACAATACCATTACAGTTGTGCATATTGAGAGAACATGTATAATCTATGGGAGAATTTTGAGAGTCCTATACATCTTGTGTCAAAGAGAAGGAAAGATTTAGAATCCATGAGCCTTTGAAGGAGAAGCATCCCATTATTCTCAAGTATTCAATGAACTAAGTAATAACTTGATCATGTGAGATCTGGAGAGTGTTTTGAGACAAAAAAATGTTCAAGTAAGGTTTTGAATATCTTTTAAGAACTATACATGAGTGTACGAGATCAGGTACACTTGTGTAGAAGAATTATTCAGGAGTTAAGTAAATTTTAGATTGAATAAATTTTATATTTTAGTAGATTATTTGATTGATTTTCATAATATCTATTCTGAATAAATGGGAAATATAATATGAAAATAATAGTAAAAAGTTCCTCAGGGATTGAAACATCGTGGTCATACATGTGGATCATGATCCAAGAAATATTAAATGGAACTAAGAAGAGTTTGATGTCATAAGATGAAGGTTCCACGGGGAAAAGAAGTATAATTCCATGTATATGGAGATTTCGAATGATGAGATTGAAATTTATTTTATAAATGGGATAATCTTCCCCATTTTAGATATCCATAAAGGAAGGGGTTTTTAGTTGATGTAGTAAACTATTCCTGGGTTGATACCTTATTATTAAAGTAATATGAAGATATACTAATTCGGTTATGTGTGCCTAAATTTGAGGTGAAATGTGCTTTGGAATTTTTTCATTTATCACATACAAGAAGACACCATGGACCTGATAGAACATTGTTCAAGATATTACAAAGTGAATTATTTTCATCAAAGATGCAGAATGTGTAAATAGAGTTTTTTAAATAAGTTATTGATGCTAAAAAATGGAAATATTTTGAAAAGTTACGAGATTTCATAACACCCAATACCCAAAGTCTAATTATTCATTGTGTGCAGGTGTCCAGGGGGTGGTGGTGGTGGTGGTGGGGGGGGGGGGTCTAAGTGGGGGTGGGCGGGGGGGTGTCTAGGGGGGGTGGTGTTTAGGGGGGACGGGGGGGTGTCTAGGGGGGTGGTGTTTAGGGGGGATTGTCCAAGGGGGTGGGGGTGTCCAGGGGGTGGGGGTGTCCAAGGGGGTGGGGGTGTCCAGGGGGTGGGGGTGTCTAGGGGGTGTGGGTGTCCAGGGGAGGTGGGGGGGGGGGTCCATGGGGGTGGGTGGGGGGGTGTCCAAGAGGGAGGGGGCTGTCCAAGGGGGTGGGGGTGTCTTGGGGGGGGGGGTGTCCAGGGGGTGGGGTGGTGTCCAGGGGGGCTATCTAGGGGGTGGTGGGGGGGTTGTCCAAGGGGTGGGGGTGTCCGAGGGGTGGGGGGGGGGTATCCAGGAGGTTGGGGGGCTCTCCAGGGGGTAGGGGTGGGTGTTTAGGGGGTGGGGGTGTCCAAGGTGTGTGTGTGTGTGTGGGGGGGGGGGGGGTGTCACGAACAAAATATGGTCACCATCAAAACTAACACAAAACCCAACCTGTGACAAGACCCGAAGGGTGTTCCTGATCCCCACAGGCTATCACAAGTTCCCGGGTATCATAAAATGATAATTGGGAATGATTTACCCGAGTTTATAAACTTAAAACAATAAATGAATCCAATAAAATGAATATGGATTTTTCAAACCAAACGATCTTTTACAAAAATTAAGAACTGAATTACATAGTTTAAAACAACTCACAAAGACTATAAAAAAGGTAAAAAACCAAAAGGAAACATCCCAAGAACCCTCATGGAAAGGGGCATTGCCCTTAAGCCATCTCTATAAGACTTCACCACCAAGGACCTGCTGGAAACCTGAACCACTGGCACTAAAAACTATAACCAACCTGCGACAACAAAAATAACCAAGTCTACTTACACCCAAGGGTGTAAGTAGGGTGTGATCTAATGCTCAGTAGGATACCACCACTAAGATATTTCATGTGATAAACATTCAAAGAAGAAAATCTTGCAAGTTTTCATAAATAAGAAATGCTAGTTATAATTTCTAAAAGATGCAACGTAAAAATTAAAACAATTTTCAAGTGGGATATCATTAATAATCAACACTTTTATAAATAATTTCAACAATTCTTAATTTTCCATCCAACCATACCGTATGTTGACTATAATCACAAAGTAACTAATGAGCACAATCAATAGGAAATAACCCCTAGGCACTAGCTCGTTGTGGGTCTTAGGTACCTCGTATCTTGGTGAGAGTAACCATCACAATATCCATTCTCATGCATGAGCCACTAGTAGGGAACTTACCCATAACCTAGTAGTCCCCAATCATCATCAACATAGTTTAGTTAGTGTTGTAATCATCAATCTTTCTATGTGAAACTGAGGCGAAACCCCACCGATTCACTAGCATACTAGTACACATCCACCCACCTAGATACTCGGGTTTCCCCTCATGCTCAAATAATTTCAACAAGTTAATAAATATAATTTTCATATGAAAATATCATTTCCACATCACAAGTTCACCAAACATCCCACATGTACATCACACAAGTCACAAAATCCACTTTTTTATTCTAATGCATTTTGAAATCATACTCACACCAAAAATAGCCCACAACACTTTTCACATTTCTTTAACACTTCCAAAAATACTTTAAACAATTTTATAGAACCATTACAAGAAATTATAACTCACATAACATCCCACTCAAATATCATATAATACTTCTTTCATCAACAAAATTCATTTTACAGAACACACTCACACAAAACATCCCACAACCATGTTTCGCAGTACTCTTTACATTTGCTAAAACATTTCATCACTTTATAAAACATTCTAAAAAAAATATTTGACATCCTAAATAAACACATTACCTTTAAAAAACCCATATTAGGTGAAAAAACTCACCAAACAGTACATATAAACCATTTTCCCACTTTGTTTAACCAAACAAAACATTCACAATTTTCATAAAACAAACCCAAGGGGTGTAACTATGCTTCACACACAAAACCCATTTCAAATACCTCATTTAATTACAAAATCATGACAATACCAATCCATAACATAATTTAAATCCCTAAAAACATTTATTGAACTACCCCCAAGTGTTATAAAAATACCTCAATTAACACCACAAAAGACACACATGGAAAACACATGTTTTCATAAATCACTTCCAAGAAGTACAACATGGTTTTACACTTTGAACCCATTCAAAAACACCATTTTAAGGCCCAAATGACACTAAGGAATTAACAAACCATAATTTTCATCCCATTTAAACACCAATAAGTCACTTTCATGTGTTATAAAATACATCCAAACATTACCCCAAGAGTCACCCATGAAAAGCACCCAATTTCAAGTCATAATGCAACTATAAAATTAAACGCTTAAGAAAATCCATCAAAAACGGGTTTTTCACCACAAGAAGCATATGAATAACATTAAAACCAGTAAATCAAGCAAGATAACTCATCAAAAATTGCTTACACATGGAACCACCTACTTTTTGAGTCAAAACCCTTGAATCTTGGTGCGAAACCTCAATCGTACCTATGCCGAACCACAAGGAAGTGAAAACGAATCCTAAACTATAATATTTCACAAAAAAGGCCCCAAATAAAACCCTAGGCATTAACCCTAACTTTTTAAAACTCTATAAATTCATTAATGAGGGAGAAAACCCTAAGGAGAAGGAAGGAAATGAAGAGAGAAAGACTTACCCAAATAAATCTTGAATAAAACGACCCAAATACACCAGTATATGAATTTCAAAACAACCATAAATGAAAGTGAGGTTAGAATAAGTCTAAGGAGGTCATGTAGGAACTAGAATGGGAGAAAAAGAGTAAAAATAAAAGGAGTTATGAAAAGATCAATTTAACTCTTCAAATCTGGGAGATTTGTGAAATCCAGAGAAGTTTCGCCCATATTCATAATTAAATTGAACTCAAAATTGGGGAAGGAGAGAATGGGGTCGTGCCTTGGGTATGTGGGCTTGGGTGAGAGTTAGAATCACCGAAAAAACTTAAAAATTGAATGAGATAGTAAAGAATTAAAAAAAATATTTAAAGTAGAAAATGAGCTTTTGGGCTGGCCCAACACCTTAATAAAAAACCCAAATCCATCATTATTATGGATTCATATGTGGTCAAAATGGATATGGTGGTTTTAATATACCAGAGTATTCCAATTGGGAAGTGGAATGAGTGTAAATTTTTGAAAAATTAAGGAGTTATAAAAGAAACAAAATTTATTTTTAAATCTATAAATGGGATCACGGTTTGGTCCAAATTTTGAAAACCCACCATTTCCACCAAAATTCATGGAAAACCCCCATAACAAAGAAATGATAGGAATTAAATAAAAAATGAATTTAAAATATGTCACGGATGTGACAATTCTCCCCACCATAAAACTTTACACCTCCAGAAATCCACAATAAGGCCAAAAGCAAAAACCAAACCCAACCGATAGACCAGAAATATACTACTTCACCAAGTTTGGTCCTCCCCTGAAATACCAAAACACCTCTAGTGATCAATTAAGGAATGAATAACCTCAGAAACCAAACCTTACATCAATTTCCTAAAATTATCAATAACATTTAGACTTTATCCCCCAAAAGAAACTCCTAAAACACTATATAAACAAAGACTTAAGTAATTTACCCAGATGAACAACAAAAACGAACAAGGTTACACTTACTTTTCTTTAACTAAACCATTGAGCACCCTCCAATACCAACATTTACCCTAGGAAGATATTGGTAGTTAGATAGCTCCGAATGAGACAACCTCCCACCAGGCCAAGACCAAGGACTAATCTGAGTTACTAGTATGGGGAGACAAAAATGGGCTCCCCGCCATAAGAGGCAACTTAAATTTTCCTGAGATAGATTCAGGACATTAACAGGGGGAGGCCTGAATGGACTCTCCAGTTTAAGGGGTATACTTCCATCAGACCTTTACAAAAGAACTTATATAAGACTCATAGTGGGTCTCCCCACCATAAGAACTAACCATATTAACCGACCAACACATGATGGTACAGAAAGACCCCAAAATTTAAAGAGTTGGGATGACCACATAGTTAGTCCTCACAGTTTGGGAAATCATGTGCTAACCGTAGGGATCCTTATATCTACCTGGTTTTCTGGGGCATGGTCACCAATAACCACGTGCAAACTATGTTCTCAACTTATTTAGCCAAAATTCAACAATTTCTCCAAATAACTAGTCAAAACCAATAGGGGAAAGTATGAACTCAGGCTACAACATGGAAACAAGGTCCTCCCACATCTACCACCAAACATGAACAAATGGAACAAGATGATGACACCAGAGGTTTAAACTCTTCCTATCATTCATATTGAGGATAGGACTTTGTAAAAGGGTTTGAATGACCCTGGGATTTTCCCTGACTATGTGACAACTTCTCTCCAAGACCTATGGCTGAGGCTCAAATGATCGAAGCATCTTTGACCTCATAGTTAGGCTTTAGAAACCACCTGAAAAAAACTTCTTCTTCTGGTGATACAAACAACTACATAGAAATCCATGATAAGTTTACCAAGACATAACACATTCCAAACTCACATTACCCTAACCCAACATTTCACTGAAACAAGGTCTTAGAATATGCACGCACATCACACCTTGTTTCTTCGGGTGAGAAACAACAGAAGGAAAGGACACATATAAACACCTTCCTCTGAAACAAAGGATTGCACAACCTTCACCTTTATAGTTAAACGAGCACATGGCATCACAAGACGTCACCGAACATGACCATTATGACTGATAGAAACAATACATGGAATGAGACCTTATGCCAAGTACCTAAACAACACACAAGTCCAGAAAGTGGCCACAATAGCCTCTCATGACCAGATTCCCAAAACTGATGGTTTAACATGAACTCATTCTTCAAAGAAATTATGAAGAACCCAGAGGCCCTCTTAGACACCATTGAGACACTCATCCACACTAACAACCCCATACCACTTCCACCTTCGACAAATCAGGAAACTTAAGAAACTAAGGTATCTTTCAACCTTCCACGAGCACTCTCCCACTACAAGAGGATACAAAAATCAAATAAAGTAATGGTTTTAGACTCAATTAATAAAGATCGATAAAATATTCCTTATATTGATCAACTGGAGTATTTTTCAACAGCAAAACAATCCGGATTGCACTTTAGTTGTGCATTAACCCTTAATGGGGTCGTGCCTTATCCAACGATAGAAACCAAGGACCCAACCAAGCTGGTACATTGGTCAAAACATGCCACAAACCAGATCCAAACATATTAAGGGAATCAATATAAAGGTGTCCTGAAACATATCTCAGAAGAGACTACTAATCGGTCCTTCTACCTAGCTTACCAACCAAACAAAAACCCAAAACACGGTTCAAACAGGAGGGGTTCTTGGACTCAAAACATCCCAAAATATCAACATTTTCTACAAACACACAATATACACCATCCCAAACAATTCATCAATACATCATGTTTTTCTTTAAAAACATTTATTTGAAAACAAATGGTTCAACAGTTAGCGTATCCACCAATGGTACCCCATGAGCCTCACACATGCATGTTTCAGTGCCACACCAGGCACCCTCCTCATATCCGTCCCAAAACTCATCCAGTCATGCCATAAACCATCCATCATCCCATATAAAATCATTCATGTGGTCTCTCATGGAAATAACAAAGGTTAAAACAAAAATTCTTTCCACTTTTCAAAACCAAAACGGTCAACCAACACATCCTTTTTCTCAAAACCGCTAACCAAGAGATCAAAATACCAATTCACATCTTGAAAAAATTTTCAAAAAGAAACAACCATTTAGATAAGAAATCACTTTAAAGTTATTCACATCAATTTCAAAACATCTCATCCCATTAAAACACCCTTTTATTATTTAGAAAACTCTATTGGAAACACTTTTTCAAAACCAACTTCAATATAGTTCCAGCTTTCAAAAGAGGTGTAAGCACACCATTTTCCATTTCAAAACAATTATGAAAATTCAGTTCCACCATTTCATAAATCAAAACATTACCTATTTATTTTAAAATCATTTCACAAAAACTTTACACTTCTTAAAACCAATTCACTTTAAAACCAAAGTTCCAAGATTTCAAAACTAAAAAACACAAGACAATGCGAGAGGAAACTAGTTTCAGTGGGTGAATTGAACATATGGTTGACGGACATATTCCAATCACTTCACCATCATAGAGAGTGTTCTAGGGAATATCCCAACTCCACATGGATTGCTAAGACCTGCGAGCTCACTGAGACCATTAACCCAACTCTCTTTTCATTTCCCCTAATCATCATCAAACCAAGAAAACCAAAGGACTTAGATAAATCCCAACTTCCCCTGGAAACTTGAATACCATCATGAGGTGTGGTGATCAGGAACACTACCCATAACTAGAATACCAAGTCCTGAAAATACTAACTCTAGACTATACCGACTCTTCCCCAAATAACATGACCCAAAGAGTTAACCTGAACCTCCCTTTGATACCATTTTGTCATGAACCAAATCTGGTTTCCACTGAAACCAGTGCCAAACCTAGCCTGTGAGAAGTCCCTAAGGGTGTTCCCAATCCCCACAGTCTGGAACAAGTGCCTGGGTATTATAAAATGAGAATTGGGAATGATTTACCCAAGTTTATAAACATAAAATAACAAATGAATCAATAAAACAAATCTAGTTTTTTCAAACTAAACAATCTTTTACAAAAATTCATAACTAAATTACATAGTTTAAAACAACTCACCAAGAATATAACAAAGGTACAAAACCAAAAGGAAACAACCCAATAACCCTCATGGTAAGGGGCATCACCCTCAATCCATCTTCACAAGACTTCACCACCAAGGACCTACTAGAAACCCGAACCACTAGCAGTAAAAACTATACCCAACCTGCGACAAAAAAAAAACCAATTCTACCTAAACAAAAGGGTGTAAGTAGGGTGTGATCCAATACCCAATAGGATACCACCACTAAGAGATTCTATGTGATAAACATTCAAAGATGAAAATCTTGCAAGTTTTCATAAACAGGAAATGCCAGTTACAGTTTCTAAAAATGCAACTTAAAAATTAAAACAGTTTTCAAGTGGGATATCATTAAGAATCAACACTTTTAAAAATAATGCCAACAATACTGAATTTTCCAGCCTACCATACCTTATTCCGATGGTAATCACAAAGTAACTAATGAGCATAAGCAATAGGAAATAACCCCTAGGCACTAGCTCGTTGTGGGTCCCAGGTACCTCATATCTCGGTGAGAGTAACCATTACAATATCTATTATCATGCATGAGACACTAGTAGGGAACATACCCATAACCTAGTGGTCCCCAATCATCATAAATATAGTTTATTTAGTGTTGTAATCATCAATATTTCTACGTGAAACTGAGGCCAAACCCCATGGATTCACTAGCACACTAGTACACGTCCACCCACCTAGATACCCGGGTTTCCTTTTGTGCTCAAACAAGTTCAACAAGTTAAGAAATATAATTTGCACATGAAAATATCATTTACACATCACAAGTTCACGAAAAATCCCACATGTACATCACACAATTCACAAAATCCACTTTTTTATTCTAATGCATTTTGAAATCATACTCACACCAAAAATAGCCCACAACACTTTTCACATTTCTTTAACACTTCCACAAATAATTTAAATTTTTTTATAAAACCATTAAAAGAAATTATAACTCACATAATAGACCAATTAAATATCCTATAATACTTATTTCATCAACAAAATTCATTTTTCACAACACACTCACACAAAACAGCCCACAACCATGTTTCACAGCTCTCTTTCCATTTACTAAAACATTTAAACACTTTATAAAACATTCTAAAAAAAATATTTTATATCTTAAATAAACACATTACCTTAAAAAAAACCCATATTAGGTGAACAAAACCAAAAAATAGTAAATATACACCCATTTTCCCACTTTGTTTAACCAAACAAAACATTCCCAATTTCCATAAAACAAACCCAATGGGTGTAACTATGCTTCATGCACAAAACCCATTTCAAATCTCTCATTCAATTACAAAATCATGACAATACCAATCCATAATAGAATTTTAATTCCTAAAAAAATTTATTAAACTACCCCCAAGTGTTATAAAAATACCTTAATTAACACTACAAAAGACACACATGAAAAACACACGTTTTCATAAATCACTTCCAGGAAGTACAATATGGTTTTACACCTTGAACCCATTCAAAAAACCCATTTCAAGGCCCACATGACACTAAGGAATTAACAAACCAGAATTTTCATCCCATTTAAACACTAATAAGTCACTTTCATGTGTTATAAAATACACCCAAACATTACCCCAAGAGTCACCCATGAAAAGCACTCAATTTCAAGTCATAATGCAACTATTAAATCAAACGCTTAAGAAAATCCATAAAAACGGTTTTCTCACCACAAGAAGCATATAAGGAATGTTAAAATTAGTATATCAAGCAAGATAACTCATCAAAATTTTTTTACACATGGAACCACCTACCTTTTGATTCAAGACCCTTGAATCTTGGTGCGAAACCTCAATCGCACCTCTGTCGCACCACAAGGAAGTGAAAACGAATCCTAAACCATAAGATTTCATAAAAAATACCCCAAATTAAACCCTAGTTATGAAACCTAACTTATGGACACTCTATAAATTCATAAAATAGGGAGGAAACCCTAAGGTTAAGGAAGTAAATGAAGCGAGAAACACTTACCCAAATAAATCTTGAATAAAACGACCAAAATACACCAGTATCTAAATTTCAAAACAACCATAAATGGAAGTGAGGTTCAAATAAGTCCGAGGAGGTCATGTAGGAACTGGAATGGGAGAAAAAGAGTAAAAATAGGAGTTATGAAAGGATCAATTTACCTCTTCAAATATGGGAGATTTGTGAAATCCAGATAATTTTCACCCAAATTCGCGATTCAATTGAGCTCAAAATTGGGGGGAGGAGATAATGGGGGTGATCCTTGGGTATGTGGTCTTGGGTGAGAGTTATAATCACCGAAAAAACTTAAAAATTGAATGAGATATTAAATAATTTAAAAAAATATTTAAAGAAAAAAATGGGCTTTTGGGCTGACCCAACACCTTAATAAAAAACTCAGATCCATCATTATTATGGATTCATATGAGGTCCAAATAGACATGGTGGTTTTAATATACCAATTTATTCAAATTGGAAAGTGTAATGGGTGTAAAATGTCTAAAAATTAAGGATTTATAAAAGAAACAATTTTTTTTTTAAATCTGGAAATGGACTCACGGTTTGGCCTAAATTTTGAAAACGCACCATTTCCATAAAAATGCATGGAAAATCCACATAACAATGAAAGGATGGAAATTAAATGAAAATGACTTTAAAAGAAGTCATGAATGTGATAGGGGGTGTCCAGGGGGTGGGGTGGTGTCCAAGGGGGTCTGTCCAAGGGGGTGGGGGTGTCCAGGGGGTAGGGGGTGTCCAAGGGGTTGTCCAGGGGGGTGGGTGGGGGGCTATCCAAGGGGGGTGGGACTGTCTGGGGGGGGGGGTCCATAGGGTGGGGGGTGTCTGGGGGGGGGTGTCCACAGGGGTGGGGGTGTCTAGGGGGGTGGGGGTGTCCAGGGGTCGGGGGTGTCCAAGGGGTGGGGGGTGTCAATGGGGTGGGGGTGGGGTGGGGGGTGTCCAGGGGGAGGGGGGGTGTTCAAGGGGGTGGGGGTGTCCGGGGGGGGGGGGGGTGTTTAGGGGGTGGGGTGGTGTTTGGGGGGGGGGGGGGGTTGTCCAGGGGGTGGGGGGGGGGGTGTCCAAGGGGGTGGGGGTGTCCAGGGGGTGGAGGGGGGGGGGGGGGTCCAGGGGGTTGGGGGGGGGTGTCTAGGGGGGGCTGTCCAAGGGGGTGGGGGTGTCTAGGGGATGGGTGATGTCCTGGGGGTGGGGGTGTTCAGGGGGTGGAGGGTGTCCAGGGGGTGGGGTGTCTAGGGGGTGGGGCGGTGTCCAGGGGGGTGGGGGGGGGGGGTGCTATCCAAGGGGGTGGGGGTGTCTAGGGGGGTGTCCAGGGGGTGGGGGTATCCGGGGGTGGGGTGGTGTCTGGGGGGTAGGGGGGGTGTCCAGGGGGGCTGTCTTGGTGGTGGGGGTGTCCGGGGGGGGGGGTGTCTAGGGGGTGGGGTAGTGTCCAGGGGGGTGTCCAGGGGGGGGGGGTCCGGGGGGGTGGGGGTGTCCCAAGGGGTGGGGGGGGGTTCCCGGGGGTGGGGGTGTTTAGGGGGTGTCTAGGGGGGTGTCTGGGGGGTGAGGGGTGTCTAGGGGGTGGGGGTGTCCAGGGGGGTGAGGGGTATCTAGGGGGCTATCTAGGGGGTGGGGGTGTGTAGGGGGATGGGGGGGATATCAAATGGGGAGGGGGTGTCCAGGGGGGTGTCCATGGTGGTGGTGGTGGTGAGGGGGGGGGGGGGGTGTTCAGGGGGTGGGGGGTGTCGGGGGGGGGGGGGTGAGGGTGGGGGGTGTTCAGGGGATAAATACCCATATAATACCTTGAAAATTTCCTATACCCAATCCAAAAAACATCAATATTCCAATCCATCACCCAATCAACATCCAATTCATCCTCAATATCACTACCCTTCCCATTATTCCTTGAACAAAAACTATAAATACAAAATCAAAATCCAATTTTCAACTAAACTAAAGTCCATACAAACTACCATATCACCTCACTAAAAAATGGAAAACCACCTACACCACTACCCTAACTGTACCCAATCCATTCACATGGAACATCCTTATATGCATTACTCATCTCAAGACCGTATGACTAAACAAACCCTTTACCATCTTTGAGTGGGGATACATCTCACCAACACCTCCATTAGTTCATATGGTTCACGAACTCTACATAGAAGGAGTGACTATGAAGACTTTAAATAAAGGTGATTCACATAATCATGACACTTGAAGTGTAGAAAAAAAGAACAAAAAACAAATCAAAGTGTTTGGTATACCATTCCATAGACCGTACAAACCTCTAGTTTAGGCCAAATCAAAACACAAAAAAAAGATGCAGAACATTAAAACTAAGCTAGCACTTAAGGATTTGAAGTACAAGACTAAAAAATTGCTTGATTGAAGATGGATATATCGGGTGGAAGGAGTTTCATAGCCTAGGGTAAAGTGACAACTTTGGGAGAGCTTCGGTTTAGGGCTGGAATCGCATGGATTGGGGAATTGGATCTGCTGTGTATTTGGAGGAAAACTTTCCCAACGGTTTTAGAAAACCATTGGGAAATATAATATTTACCAATGGTTTTAAAACAAAATTGGTATACATAATAAAAATTAAATATTTCCCAACAGTTTGAGTAAACCATTGGTAAAGCTTCATTCTAAAAACACTATACCAATGGTTTCAACAAACCGTTGGGAAAGGTTACTGTAAAAACAATATACCAATAGTTTGAACAAACTGTTGGCATAAAAGTGTTGGGAAAACCTCCATTTCCACTAGTTATCACCAAAAATGTTCTTTTAACATAGTAACATACATTGTCATATCATACATATAACAATTTTTCATAAGTTGGGGAAATGAAAATATAAGATAAGTTGAGTTCATATTCTCAATACAGGTAAATATGAGAGATATCAATTCATGAACATAAGTGATAATATATTAAGTATAAGGGTATGGGAACATGATAATACATTATTAAATAATACCAACAATAATAGACCATAGATCATGAGTTATATCATAATTATGCATCATATCACATAAATTTTTTCATGATAGTGCAAAATCATCAATAATCAATCATGATCCATTAGAGAATATGAAATCATAATGCAGATGTTTGTGGCATACAAATTCACATAGAAATCATATATTAAGGATTCCCACTAATAAATCAATCACATAGAAGACTTTTTCTAACATCCCACATACCTTTGTGGTTATGGGATCAACTCATGTGCACCCTCATGGGATTCAGCTAACCACCTGTGTAATCTCATGGACATGGCCTAACCACCCATGTACCCTATTAGGATTTAAATAACTTCCCATATAACATTTTAACTCATAATATATAAAATATTACCCAATTAATTTATGGAATATAATGGAACCACCCATCACACAATGATAATCCATAACTACGTATTTCATAAGATCATAAAAATATCCATAATTTAATCATAGATTATTTAACCCATGGGAATGAAATGGTTTTCATATAAACATCATATACAGATCATAATTATGAGATATTTAAAGAATTTATTTGGATGGTATAATTAGATAATATCCCCAGTGAAGCATAAAAATCCTTAAAACATGTCTACATAGATGGAAAATACATTTAAAAATAAATTAGGACACTTTGAAAAATAATAAGAAATATAATATCCTTTTTTAATTATAAAAGCTATAAATTCTCATAGAATTTGTGCATAATATTTTCTATGTAAAAACATAGAAACATATAATGGATGACTAATTATGAAGAATGGAAATTTCGGAAATAAAATCATTTCATGTTATAAATTTCTGACAACATTCTTTTCAAACTATTATAACCAAAGTAAAAAAATAACCCATTTTAAAAATAAAATGGATATTCAATTATTTTTTTTAAAATTAAATATGAAATATAAAAAAACCATTTTAATTAATTTAATAGTATAATATAAAATATATAAAATAATTTTTAATAACATTTATACGGATGAGAGATATTTCCTACCAAAAAATATCATTATGGTCTGCTGTTCGTATTTTTTTTTCATTTTTAGTACAAAATGAGATAAAATGGAGTTTGTAATTTAAAACCATATAAAAACTATATTATGAAAAAATATAAGGTATATTAAATATAAATAATACATGATTCACTAAATATAAATTCACATCCAAATAATCCAGATAAAAAGTGAGATTGTAACATTAACCCCTTCTCAAATCCTGACATTATTCATACAATATTTAACCTCCAATATTTTTTTTGGATTTTTATGAATCTAAACTAGAACCATATTATAACTTATCTTAATATATGTCATTTCCTTCTAATTACCAATTACACATTTACTAACAACCCTACATTAAAATTAATATTTGAGTGTTAATTAATCTTTTTTCCATGCTTGTTTATATTTGGTAATTTGTTCATGGTTTAATCAACTCTATAATCATAGTCATATCATAAATATGATTTTTTTGAAACAAAAATGTAAGTATTTGAAGAAAAATGTAATTTATCACATCATCAGGGGGTATTACACATAATGGTTTTTAAAATAAAAATAATTAATGAAATAATAGTTTAATATTTCACATACATTTTCCTTAATACTAAAAAGTGATGATTTTCTTAGAAAAACTATATATCTAATAAATTGATTTTCATCCCTTTTCCTTATTAATTTTGTGGTCATTAACATTATATTGAAACATTTGATCTAATTTTATCATCATTAATTAGCCATTAGATTTCTCTTAAATATCCATATTCTTTGTATCATGGATTTTATTATTTCACGAGTCATACACCATTTATACAGATGTTATTTTATTATAAATTTTGTTTGATTGAATAAGAAAATCTTAATATTATTTATCCATTTATAAATGTGGATATTTTTTATAAGTAATATTGTGTTGGTCTTAAATTGATCATTAAACATAAGAGTAATTCATTGGACATGTAGTGATGGGTGGTACCTAGTAATAAATAGCACCTTGATTCATCTACAGGTCCAATGAGACAAACTAGGTGGCTAGTCTTATGAAGTGGATTTTTTCTATATACCTATACATAGACTATATTGTCTTCGTATAAGGCCTTTATAGTAAATATATTATGATGTTAGTGTTCATGAAGACATCATTAAGAATTTTCTTTATTAAGAGATATATTATTATTATCCATGATATTACTAAAATTTATATTATACATAAATGTATATCATGTTCATGTTTTTAATTAAATGGATTTTTTTCATTTACTTAACTTTCCATGTTGATTATACCTTATTCAATCATGAATTTATCCACTATAAGATACCCCTACTGGGCGTCTGACCTCAAACTATTTTTTCCTTTCCCCAATATATGAATAAGGAATATATGAATGACTTAAAGTATGAAAAATATTTACTGTAATTATATTTTATATTTTTTCCATCATAGAAATTTCAATCATGTATGTATTGAGTTCTTCAATATTGATAAGCTAATCAGTACTTTGGGGTTTGATCACTTGTATCTTATGGCAATGTAATTATGTAAGCACAATCTATCAGTAGTGGTGGTGGGGTCTTTATAATCTATATGATTAATAAATACAAAAATGTATAAGTATATACAAGGATTAAAATATATTAAAGGTTCCACTTGCCATTACACTTGTTGAATGACAAAAAAAAATAATGGACTCCGATCCAACTCACATACATCCTGTTATATCTGTAGCCTGCATGACCTTCTAACATATATCTTGTTCCCTACTCCATGTGGAAAATCTTTACTAAATGGAGACATTAATGTATAAAAATGTACACCATAACTCATATCATGTAAATATGTAGGGGTGAGTCCAATTACCAAGTAGGTTTCCTTAATACCTCAAATAAACTGAGTGATGATGTGATCAAGTGGTTCTTTATGAAACACTTATATGTTGGCACAATCATGTACATGTAACTCAACCACTATGAAACATATCCCAAAATGAAAAAACAAGCCTAACTACTTAAATATCATGTAAGGGAAGACATAAAAACATAACCTATACAATATCTAATTTAGATCTATACCGGTATTCATATCTTACAATGAATAATACATGACATTCCTCAGCACCATGCTAGAAGTAATTTCTATCAAGAACTTTGTAACACATAAATCCGATGTTCCAGCCACCCAGTTCAAAACCAAATCAATAAACCTAAAATATCCTTACATCCTCATAAAAATCCATTAATTCACCCTAACCCATCCCCATGGAGTCTATGGATGTTATCAAACACACTGACCCATCACCACAACATCTAGGGGTCACTATCAGTCACACATGTCAATATAAAGAAGATATGGGGAAGACATAGTCTAACACACAGGCCTATATACACCAATTATAGAGATCCAACCATCAATTGCACATCCCCATCCCCACGGTTTCTAGGGAGGCCATCATCAAGTACCCTGACCCATCCCTATATGCTTTGGATGATTACATCGGTTAGTAATCTGCACATACATGCCACAAAAAAAAAACTATGAACACTGACCATATCTCAACACACCAACTCATCATCAAGGTGATAGTTACTTAGGACCTAGTACCATATTAAAGAATCCACTTGAGTCTTTTAGAACCATCACAAACCTCTAAGGGTCTTTCATGTCCACTTAGATCAACCTACCAATTTGATACCATGAGAAAATTTCATTAGTAAAAACACAAAACACATGCATCATAAAGGAAATTATACTAATGTTGGAAAAAAACATAAATATCCAATTATCCAAGAGAAACAACATGTTAATGTACCTATACCACAACCTAAACTATATCTATTAAATCACAGCCTGATATCTCACTTCCCAAGATCGTCCAATAACCTCTTCTATTATAGAGACCCCAATGGTCCCTCAAATTCATTAGATGTCCATTTTGGCCTCCAACAAGAAAATGGTAACATTCCTAGAGTACAAAAATTAAAAAATTAATTAATTAATTAATATAAACCAAACATAAAATTTTTATTATTAAGAACTAAACTCAACAAGAAGTCCAATGGCCTAAGAAAAGTGAGAAACTGAGTTTGTTTCTCTCCCAATACACCCACAAGCCTACGAAAAAAAATCCCCAATTTATAAATCCAAATTGATGTCCAATTGAACTAATATTACTTATAAATGATTCAAAAAATAACCAAGAAACATAACTTATGTAAAAATATGAACAAAGGCTTGATTAAGACATCTTGAGGTGTCCTTTATAAGCTACACATAATTTCCCCTTAAGGCACAATGATTTCACTATAGTTCAGATAAATCTCCCCTCCAAACCATAGAAAATCCAATTGAAATTAGTTAATATGAGAGGAAAATAACAAGGGGTATTTATGATGAGTACATAAATTTAAATAACACACCAAAACCCTCTTGTATCACCCTAATAGAAGGAACACAAATGGATTTAAAAGGGAGATCCAAGTGGGGATCTCCCCATTCTTTTCACTTGGATGGGGGAGTAGAAACCTGAGTGGGTTCCAAAAATATTCACCCATAAAATAATAAAATTACCATAATAAAATTGGGTTTCTCAAACCCCCCCACCCACTCATTAGGAAAACTGTAACAGTTGGCTGTAAATACCTGATACTTCAAGACACCACTAGTGTGTCGATGGTACCTTCTCGCTAGTTGATGGTTCTACCATAGTTTTGGTTAAAATTTCCACTTTAACTCTTTTGAGGATCCTCTAAGACCCCGGTACCCATTAAAACCTCAACCTATGTCTAAATACATACATTAAATTAATTAAAGTTCTCATAATATGGTTCCAAATCCTAGTTCTCAAAAATAGCCAGACCACTAAACTCATAATTTCAAATTCCCTTAGGATTTTCCAACCTGTAATGATACGGGTCATTATAGGATGGTTGAGTATCTATCATGAGTGATTTACACCCATTCATAATGATTTAATTTTCAATCATATACAAATATATTTTATATTTTATATTTTATAATCATCATTGACAAATAGGCATGGTTCTTCTACCTCAGAGTATCATCTATGTTGTTCACTTTCCCTAGGTGGTAATGTATTGAGCAGATATGATATTTAACTATATTAAACCATCACATATAGTTTAAAATAAATTATTTATGTGTAAATATATAATTAAATATTATATTCTTGGTATATATACCAAACCTTTCTCCATAAACACATTTCCTCCATATATAGAATGTAGAAAATTATCGTTGTTAGCTCGAAATAATGAGTTGGAAAATTTTTCTCATGAACCTTTAATTTTAGTGAATAATATGCTAGTATCATGTAATTATACATGAGTGAATAACCTATTAAATTATTTTATTCATATTTGAATATCAAAAACCCTTCTCTATTGGAGGGTAGGCAATTAATAGGTTCATTGGTGAACCTTATATTCATCTATTTTCAATTTTATTCACATTCATCTATCTAAAGTAAATTTACTACCTTATATATCGATATTGTTAGTGAATTTTATAACATTGAGAAATTTATCACATAATATCAATACTACACATACAATCTTAGAAAACTATAGATATCAGTCACAATGATATTTTTTGGATAATTTCCCAATAACTTATATCATTAAAGGATCCACCAAGATACCCTTGCTTGTAATTATATGACCCAAAAATGATACTTTATATAACTATAATTCAAAAATTATAATTTATTATACATATTATCCTTCCTCATTATATTTAATAAAATATACAAATAATCCTCATGCTATTTCTTTCTCTTGGAATATATGAGAATATCACCTATAATGTTTACCGCAAACTAATCAAGGTAATTTTGAAATGCTATATTCATTTCATCCATGATGATATTTGGGGAATAATTAAGTATTAATCCCACAAAAATATATATTCATATATTTTATACCCAATAAAAATTAATTTCATTGTAACAAAGTATAATTTTTTGTATGGTATTTCCATTTTAAATTAAATAGTGTAATATTTAATAAAACAAGTTTAATAAAAAATATGTAACAATATAAATATTCATTCATAGTAAAAGAAACCATGATTCACAATGACTATTTTTTATAGATGAAAATATAAATATTATTACATTTCATTGGAACATTACAAATAATGAAATAATATTTTATATAATAGAAAAGATCAATTCATGGAAGTAAATGAAAAAGACTAATGCACATGCTGATGTACACTGCATAGACCTGAATTTTCCCATGATGATCATACATTCCATAAAGAATATGAAAAGAAAGAGAAGCCTTAGGAATGTGATATAATTTATCAATGTAAGATTTAATAATTTATAACTAAAATAGCGGATGATGGGGAATGCATAAGGTGGAGTATATACTAGGTTTAAAGGGTAATATAAACATTAGTATATGACCATTACCTTACTATTTCATTGTGACTATTATATAACAAATAGAATAGTAATGATACACCATAGAATATCAAATTATATTTTAAAAGTATTTTCAAAATTGTTTTATAAAATAGTGAAAATTTTAATCAATACATATGATATTATTAAAAAAATTAGTATCCATTATGGTGAATAAAAAATGTGCTTACCTTTGGAAAGAAAGTATTTTATTTATATTTCTAATTTTTAATTCAAATTATTATTTTGAATAATTAAGAATATTTTTTTATAAAATAATAATGATAGTCAAAAAATATATATAAAAATTAGTTTAGGGTTAAATTTTGTGAATTTCTAAAATACATTATTTTCCAGTGAATATTAAACAAAAATAGTTTTTTTCGTTATGTTTTATGAATTTATAAACATATAATAATTATTTAATAATTATTATAATAGTACCCAAACCCATAAAATAAGTTATTTTATTAATATAATGTATTTTAAAATATTAAATTCATTTTCAAAACCTATAAATAACATTCTAAAGATGAAAATCAAAGTTAATCTTTAAAAAAGGCATTTTTTTGAAATATTACTCTCCCATGCTAAAAGAATTATTTAAAATTTTATTTCATTACACTAAAGGATAAAAGTATAAAACCATTATTTAAATTTCAAATAGCATGATTAAAACTCATGGTTAATCCAATTGTTCCCATTTTTTGTTACAGAGATTTCCAAGGCCTATATTTAGAAATTTTCAAAAACAACTCACCTCATTTTCTATAAATACCAACCTATCAAACCCAATTCATTCACTTCCATGATATTTTAAAAATCCCAAAATCTCTTAGACTCATATTGTGTTCTTTTGAAATGCCTTGATGATCTCAAGTGATCACCCCTCAATCATTAGGAATAGATATTTAAATTAAGGGTTCTCTCATCCCCTTTTCAAATCAAGCACATTATCTTTTAAGAGAATTTTTTTCCAAGTTTTTATGATATAATATGTTCATAATCACCCCTTATTATCTAAATTAATCACTATTAATGATATACTATTCTTATCTCTCAACAATACCTTCCATGAACATTTATGTGCACCCGTTATACTGCTGAAATTATCCCTTCATTTTCCATGTCATACCTTTGTGTTTTGATTACCCAACCCATTTTGTTTTCTAGTGTATTAATCTAGATATAACTATCCTTAATTTATTGGGAACCTCAATTTATGAATCCCAATTTCCTTACTAATGTTATTGAAATGATGAAAAACGTTCTTATGTTAATATATCAACATGGCACACATAATGTTAAAAAATATGAATGGTGCTCCAAGATAGTTCTCTAATGCATTGGGTAACATTTTAAATCTCATGATATACCATGTATAGTTTGTGATTGGTTAGCCTGCGAACACTATGTTATGATGTCTTGGTGGTTAGAATAAACTTATGTTTATGATATCATAATTTATATATTTTTTCACATTTACATGATGAAATTATTTTATGATTCCATTCTCTCAAGACATGCCTCAAAATGAGTATTTATGATCCTCAAATTTTTATATAATCATGATATTTCTCCTTTTTCACATGTATTATTTATTATAATTCTATTATTTTACTATTCAACTACTGGGTTTTATAGCCCACCCCATCTTTTATTATGTCCCCATGTTATCCTATATAGTATAAGAGTTCATAGGAAACTATGATCACATTATCGAGTTTTAAATAATTTTTTTAATTTTAATTTATTTTAATGGATTGTGTGTCTATTTTCCAAAATACACTAGGCATATTTCTCTAATGTGACTATATTATATGGATATTTATGGAAAAAAACATTAAGTATAATTAATTATAAATATGGGTGTTATAGTTGATATTAAGTTTATATCTATTTATATTATGGTATTGGGACTAAAGAATATTATTAAAACAATTTTTTTTATTTTTTCATAATAAATGATAGAATTTTTTTGTAATGATGGGGGTATGTGTTTTTTCAAGAAATGAAATACATTTATGTATACAAAACTAGATACCATCTTTTCTAATGACGTACTTAATGGTAATCACCCAAAAAAGGGCAGATTGGGTATTGAGTCAATCATCACCTAATGCACGATAAAGAAAGGTAACTACACACATTTTTTGATACTCATAGGTTATATACTTCGAATAATTAATATATATTATACAACCCATTATGATGAATTTCAATATTACGGTCAGTTAAAAACATAATATTATAGATAAAAACAATATTCTATATTAAAACATAATGATCAATAAGGTATGGTATATATTTAATTAATTTTATATTTACTAGTATTTCCTTTACTTGAGTATTTAATCATGTATCATTATCCCAAACATTCATTAATTTCAGAAAATTTATGAAAATTAGGGAAATTGAGTCAACAACAAATGTGATAGGTGGTGTGATGATTTCCTTATGTAAATTACTAGTATGATGGTATCCAAATATGATAACTTCATAGATATACTATCATATATGACTCATGTTATGTGTAATAACATGAATCATGTTGAAAAACCTCCTTATACTAAGAAAGAGCAAGTTGCAGTTGACTCCTTTATATAATAAAGGCATCCAACCATTAAAATATCTTATTATCCCATATCGAATAAGGAATTGATAAACTTTGTTGAGAATGTATTCAATTTCCTCTAGTGATCTAAATAAGAGAATTTCATATTGGATTTTTATCATCTAGAGGGAGAAAATGATCAGGGGTGGACACTGATCATGAATAAAAATATCATGAAGGACATTCAATCCATAGAACATGATGGATTTAAGAAGATATTTTCTCTTAATATTTTCCCTGGAATTTTTGTCTTAAATTGGAGTGGGTGTTCCTTGAAATCAAGAGAGGGGGTTATGAATCTATTTGTTCATGTGAATAAATCATTAAAAGGATTACCTTATATTCCACTAGATTTTTCATGGATATATAGTGTAAACATGTCTAATTCTTTAGTAGATGGATGTTGGGTCTTAAAAAATCCTTTATGATTAGAGACTTTGAAAACTATGATGAAATAGTCTATTGTTCCCTAAATATTGACATGGAAGCTAATGATTTTGAAATTTCACATGGGTCTAGTGATAATAATTGATTAATTGAGATTAAATTTGGATGATCATTGGAAAATATATATGTTAGTAATAAAATCAAACGACCAACATTACAAAAGTGTAAGAAGAAGAATCCTAGAAACTAACTCATGGGGACAATAAAGTGTTTCAAGCGTAGAAGGTAGATATATCAAGTTAATGAATGTAGGAATGAGATAAATATTCCCACTAATGTGATAGAGTAAAATATGGTTATGGCCAATACTTAGAACATTTTCTAGTGTTTCAAATGCAAATAACATAGATATTATGTAAAAAAGTTCCCAAAACCAAGGGTTTTTAATGTTAAGAAAAACAAAAACCTCTAAGAAAAAAGGAGAAAGGATATTCATATTCCACAACTACTGTATTGTTGGATCTTTTTAATAAAGTAGTGACATGTACATCAGTTATTTATTCAATAATATTGAATGTAATATTTGATTCTAGTTCTATTCATTCTATCATATCATGAAAGTGTATAAAAACTATTCAAACACCTTATTATAAGATAAATGTTGAGTTATCAGTGGAAATTGAAAAATTGGATATTATTTTATCTCTAACATACAGCTCATGTAATGGCCCGGACCTCTATGGTCCATTCCTTTGTGAAAATGTGGTGCTGGAGGTGTTCTGAGAGGTCAAGGTGACTTGGGGGTGTGTTGGGGTGGACTTCTATGGAAAGCTAAAGGGTAATAGATTTCGCACGGTTGGCACACGATTTTCCTAAACCGTGCGGCCAAACCGTGCAAGGCTAGTCTTGGAGGCAGTGGCTAACGCACAAGTTGTCTAACCATGTGGAATAACCGTGCGAGGAGTGTTTGGCAAGGCAGAAGCTAATGCACAGTTAGTGCACGGTTTGTTAAACCGTGCGGACTAACCATGCAGGCACTTAATGTTAGATCCTAAAATTGTGGATCTAAATCATTTTGCCATTAATCACCTCATTTAAGCCCCTAAGTGGCCATAACTTGGGATTACTCTCCCTTTAAGGTTAGAAAACCTCTCCCAAGCATTTTGGAGGCGATCCAGAGGCTTTTATTGGTGAATTGAAGCCGGTTCTTGAGGTATGCAGTAGTTCTTTCTTGATTTCCTAGATCTACTTAGATCTAATCTTCCTCTTCTCTCGGTTTCTTGGATCTACACCCTTTATGGGTAGATATAAGCATGTGGATGTCAAATTTGATGAGCTTTGGTCTTGGTTGTGTTATGAGAGGAGACCTAAGGAGGATTTGTGGAGAATCGACCCGGTTTCTTGGGCGTTCATCGACCATTGTGGTTTTCCTAGAAAACCTTCGAGGTAGGGAATTCGTGGCTTCTCTAATTGTTTATGTGCAATCATAGAGTTATCATGATTTAGCCCTTTGGATCACAATGGAATTGACCTAATTAAATAATTGAACCAGATTAAAAGAATTGGTTTGATCACATGTTGTTGCTTTGTACCATGATAACAGTTTACCTCTTGATTTTCTAGATAGTGTGATATCTATGCCTTTCTTGTTAGCATGGGGTTCTTGATGAAATTGATAAAGAATATAAATACAGAATTAATTGATAATTAATGGGATAAAGATAAAGAGGCATGTAAATGAATCTGGTTGTTGTTGTTGTGGTTGTTGATCCAAATTGATGTTAATCAAATTAATGACGATGTATGTGTTTAATTCAGTTGGTTGGTAAACCTGAAATCTGTTGGTGCTTGTTGTTTGAAGGTCGGATTCCATGTTAAAGGGACAAGATACCAAATTGATGTGATGTCTTTTTTCCTAATGCTTGTGCGGTGATGTGACCCTGGGAGGGTGTTGTGATATGTGGGGGAATGGAGGCCTTGTGGTTGTGGCAGTGGATGATGCCTAGAGTGGTGAGATGCATCAGTTTATGCATGTGGGTGTCAGGGAGGACACTGGGGATAATGGAATGGGATGGATGTGATTGTTGGATTCTTGATGTTTCTTGGTTGTTTATCTGCTTTAATTTTCCCCACTGCTCAAGGCAGCTGGTCTTGCTTACCCTTCTTCCGAAGGAGGTGAAGACACGCAGGTTATGTCACATGATTTCTGTGTTTATCCTCTCAAGGGAGAATGGGTCTACGCTCTTGCTATAGGCAGCAAAGACTCGATGGGTAGTACGTCTACTCACCGTGTTGATCACCCTTGTGTTTAGTAGCATAAGTTTATTTTGTAGAATGCTTGGGAATATGGGAAATTAGTTCTGTAATAAATGTTTGAATAAATGATGTTAACCCATGGGGTTGGAGTTTGATGAAACTTAATGATGAGGTTGAGAACTTTTGAAGGGAAAACGGTTTTTGGATGTGATGTTAATGGAACTTAATGTGGAATTATTCTTGGTTAATTAATGTTCGAAGAATTAATTAATGTATATTGAAATTGATAAAAAGGGGAATGAAGTAATCTAATAAAGCCCTTTAAATGGTTGTGTTCTTATAGGATACCTAGTCTTAGAAGTGGCAGCCCAGAGTCTGAGAGACGTTATCTACAGTTGTGTCTATGAATAGGTTATGCCAATAGTGTGGTTGTGAGTTATAATATATTCTATACTTTTTGTGTTTCTATATGATAACCCACCCTGTCAGTAAGGTCAACTGACACCCTGGGGATTCTGAGCCCTGGGGGGGTGTTTTCCCCAACATTCTGGTGGGAGGATGAATGGATTACTACCCCCTTTGACCCCACTCTCTTCTCTTGGTAGATACTAGTTCCATGAGGCACAGTGATTAATTTTCCCCATATATGTGTGTAGAGGGATGTAATGGATTGTGGTTATTCACACACATATATTCTAGATATAGTATCTTATGGATTACTATATGTGTAACGTGTATAGGTTGTGATGTCTTGAGGATCCTTACTCGGTGTATGGGCTGTAATGGCTAGAGGTATAATACCGGACGTATGATACACGTAATGCGAGATGTGGTGGATCCTAGAAACTACTTGGTTACTTTTGGTTGGGAGGATGGTGTGGTGATTAGCCCAAGTGTCTGCAGGAAAGCCTTTTTGGTGCACGTGGTGCAGATTGTGGAGCTTATCCCTGGTGTATACAGGCAAGCCTTTAGAGAGAGATGCGCAGGACGCATGTCGTTAGGGCAAAGCGGAAAACCAGTGGGGAAGTAGTAGTGGGGTACCCTTGATATCATTTATTATATGATATATTCTTGTATGTGTTACTTGGTGAGAGTAGCCATGGTGAGGTTGGGAACTTAGTATATCTGTTTAGGTGACGAGTTAGTTTCACTTGTTGTTCACTGTGCTTTAGCATGCTTTATTTACCTTTACACGAGAGTCTTCAGGTAGGATCCTACTGATTATACTATTATACTCACCCTACGTATATATGAACTGTTTTTTAGGTCACTTGGAGCAGGTTGGAGATCAAGCTAGTTACTACTAGCTTGTGGTTGGAGGAGCTGTTCGGGCTTGTGGTCACTGCCGTTTTACTTCTTTTGGGTATTTGTAGTTTTTTCCATTCAGTTGTAGAACTTTTGCATGGAATTTCATATATATACTTGGGTTTATTTTATATTTCAGTTCTGAGTTAGAGTTGGTTGGTGTCTATCTTATCTATCTCTTCCGCATGTGTTCTCTTAGAGGGCAATGACTCCCATTTGTGTGTTTATTATACCCTCAGTGCTAGTAGCCAACCTGGGGCCTACTGGAGGTGGGACTCGGGGGTCATTATCTCCCTTTTCACATTTCCGACCCAGGAGGGGTACACTTTGTGGGGAGGGGGTCGTGACAGAGTGGTATCAGAGATCTGGTTGAGAGATAGGATGGAGTTTGGAGTTTGGCACAGGTTAGGATGCATGGGGTGGTAGGGAAATGATGTCATTCATGTTTAGAAAGTGAGGTAAACACTGTAGACCGGCTGAGACATAGGTGTTTAGTGCCCCCTATGATCTGATGTACGGACCTTTAAGTTTACAATGGCTACTAAATAGGGTGATATTGGTTGCAGGGTAGAGACCTAGGAAAGGACCATGCATCATTCTTCTTTGTGACTGTGTTTGAATGGGTAGACCTTGGGATAGGTTAACCTAAAACGAATAAAAGAAAACAATTAATTAATAAATGTTGAGTCCTCCATATTCCAGGATCAGGAGCTCTAAGTGTTTGTTATTTTGCAGGTATGGCTCCAGGTCGACGTCCTCATCAGGTTTTCATAGAAGATGTTCAGCAGGCTGTTCCAGCAGGTCTTCGTAGGGTAGAGGTTGATGACGATGACACTTGGAGGAAGACACTCTAAGAGTTTCAGCGCTGGAGTCTGCAGAAGTATGAGGGATCCGTTTCAGATGCAGTCACAGAGGACTGGTTGGAGGAGGTCGAGATAGGATTCAGTTCGATCCGTGATCAGAAGGAGCACTGGGTGTCCTTATCTATGACGATGTTGCGTGGAGCATCAAGGAAGTGGTGGTTCTTGTTCCTCGGGGATTGTGAGGAGTCAGCGATCTCATGGGAGGAGTTCCGAGACAAGTTCAGAGTCGAGTTCATTTCCTCGACTACAAAGGCATCCAGTCTCTAGGAACTTATTACCCTTCGAGAGGGGAGCTCTAGTGTTCAGGAGTTTGGTATCTGTTTTAAGAACCTTTTACGATATGCTTCAGACCTGTTACCAGATGGGGAGGCCAAGGCAAGGCATTTCGAGGAGGCTTTATGTCCAGAGATCTAGCGCCAGGTCACCCCATTTATGCTAAAGACATATCTCGAGGTGCTGGCGAGGGAGGAGGTTGTCGAGAGGTATTTTTCCAGGACCGGATCATCACGAGAGGGGAATCAACATGATTTCTCATGAAGCAAGGCTGTGGCCCGGGGTTCTGGGTTTTCAGGGCAGAAGAGTTTCCGTTCATCCAGGGGTAGTTCCCAACCCTTCACATCTTGTTTCTCCAGAGGTAGAAAATCTCAGGCCTATGCCAAGGGATCAGGCACTTGTTTTATTGTGGTGGTCATGGTCATCAGCAATGGGAGTGCCCGACCTTTCAGAGCAGTCATCGTGTACCAGGTGTTACGCTCCAGGTTCCTCCATTGAGGTAGTTTCCGCTGAGGCATCAGCAGCCAGTTGCACCAGCTTTAGATCAGTAGAGGGTAGATGGGGTAGGTAGAGGACATCCCCATGACACTCCCCATCCTTATAGAGAAAAGCGCGACCGTGGTGGTGGTCACCATCAGGGTCAGAGAGGCCATGGAAGAGGTCGTGGTCAGCTTCATGCTCTAGAGTTTCCAGCACCAGATGAGCCAGATGTTGTTCGAGGTACCCTTTGCTTGTTTTCTACCTTGGTGTATGCCTTGTTTGATTCAAGAGCGACACACTCCTTCATATCACCTACCCTTGTCCATGCTTTGGGACTTGAGGTAGAGAGGCTTCCAGTGCCCTTGGAGTTTACTATGCCAGTTGGAGGTCGAGATGACTTGTTTGAAGTATGTAGAAACTGTGAGCTAGTGTTGGGGCAACACCTCTCTTGGGGAGATTTCCTATGTTTACGGATACAACCATATGATGTCATCCTCGACATGGATTGGTAGTATTTGGTGCAGGCTATCATGGATTGCTTCAGGAAGAAGGTCGTTTTATTTGGTGTGGATGGAGAGACAGTGGTGTTTGTTGGTGAGAGAGATCCTCAGATGGGTCACAGGCACATTCCATTATTATCATCCATGATGGCTGGGATGATGCTGAGTTCTTCAGAGGTTCGGTAGTTAGCATTTCCTAGGGTCATAGAGGATTACCCTGATATCTTCCTAGAGGAGGTTGTAGCATTACCCCCTTGACGAGAGATTGAATTCGGGATCGAGCTACAGCCAGGACCATCTCCTATCTCCATTTATCCATATAGGATAGCCCCTTCTGAGTAACGAGAGATATGTATACAACTTGATGGTCTGTTACAGTGCGGTTTTGTTCGACCAAGTGTGTCACCATGGGGCGCACCAGTTCTGTTTGTGAAGAAGGCCGACGACAGTTTGCAGTTGTGTGTCGATTATCGTCGCTTAAACAAAGTGATAATAAAGAATTGCTATCCCTTTTCACGGATTGATGACTTATTCGATCAATTGAAGGGTGCAATTTGGTTCTCAAATATCAACTTGTGGTCAGGATATCATCAGATGCGTATGAAGGATGAAGATATCCCAAAGACTACTTTTCGATGTCGTCATGGGCACTATGAGTTAGTTGTAACGCCGTTTGGCATGACGAATGCTCCAGCTGTGTTTATGGGATTGATGAATGCTATGTTCCGTGAGTTCCTGGACAAGTTCGTGGTAGTTTTCATCGATGAAATCCTTGTGTACTCCACATCTAAAGAGGAGCATGCAAAGCATCTACGAGCCGTTTTGGGAGTTCTTCGTCGACATCAGCTATTCGGGAAGTTATTGAAGTTTGAGTTTTGGGCTCGAGAAGTCCATTTCTTGGGGCATGTTGTGTCCCAATAGGGAGTGGCTGTGGATCCCTTGAAGATTGAAGCAGTTGTGTCTTGGGCAGCTCCCAAGACAGTGTCAGAGGTGCGAAGTTTCCTTGGTCTCACAGGTTACTACAGGAGGTTCGTAGCCAATTTCTCATGGGTTGCAACTCCTCTGACAGCTTTGACCAGGAAATATTAGGCTTTCATATGGACTGATCAGTGTCAGGCAGCTTTCGAGTATCTAAAGGAGAAGTTAGTAAGTGCTCAAGTCCTTTGTCTTCCAGCTAAAGGAGTTCAGTTTGATGTTTTATACGATGCTTCACATCTGGAGTTAGGCTGTGTTCTCATGCAGTAGAGGTCAGTTGTTTCTTATGGGTATCGATAGTTACGTCCCCATGAATTCAACTATTCCACCCATGATCTTGAGTTGGTATCTATGGTGTTTTCTCTAAATTTGCGGAGAAATTACCTCATTGGTGAGTGCTTTGTGGTTTTCACTGATCATAAGAGTTTGAGGTATGTTTTCTCCCAGCGTGACTTGAACTTATGACAGCATCGGTGGATAGAGTTCTTATAGGAATACGACTTCTAAATATCATATACACCTGGAAAAGGGAATGTTGTGGCTGATGCGTTGAGCTGAAAGTCACGTAGTGATGCTTTGCATGAATTTGGTGATTCCTGGAGAGTAATTGAAGAACTTCCAGTATTACATCTTGATATGGGAGAAGTTGGGGGTAGATGCTATCTTTTTCAGATGACGGTGCGGTCACCCCTGGTGCAGAAGGTGGAAGAGTCCCAATTGGGGGATCTTGAGGTGGAGTTTTGGAGAGACCGAGTTGTTTGTGGTGAGGCCCCTAATGGTTGGTCTGAGGATGAACAGCACAAAGTGTTGTATCATGGAAGGCTTTTTATTCCCTTGGAAAAGTGCGGGATGGTCCTCAGAGAGTTCCATGGTTCTCCTTTAGCGGTTCATCCTGGTGTGACAAAGATGTACCAATCCTTGAGGAGTCAGTTTTGGTGGCCTGGGATGAAGTGTGCAGTTGTGGAGTTTGTGTCTCGATGTTTAGTCTGCCAGAAGGTGAAGGCCGAACACCGTGTTCCTGGTGGTCTTCTCCATCCATTAGAGATTCCTTAGTAGAAGTGGGAGGACATCTCAATGGACTTTGTTACAGGTTTACCTCGAGCTCCGGGAGGACATGATGCTATTTGGGTGGTAGTGGATCGATTAACAAAATCAGCCCACTTCATAGCGATCAATGAGTCGAGCTCAGTAGAGGTTTTGTCGAGGTAGTATCTAGAGGAGGTGGTGAGACTTCATGGAGTCCCAAGGATGATCATTTCTGATCGAGATCCTCGTTTTACCTCCATTGTGTGGAGAGGTCTCCAACATGCTTTTGGTTCTCAACTATGCCTTAGCACTACTTTTCATCCTCAAACAGATGGTCAGACAGAGCGAACTATCCAAACTCTTAAAGACATTTTGCGCTCTTGTGTTATTGATTTTGGAGGTTCATGGATGAGGCACTTACCCTTTGTGGAGTTCGCTTATAATAACAGTTTTCACTCCACCATAGGTATGGCGATGTTTGAAGCCTTGTATGGCCAGCCTTTCCATTCTTCGTTGTGTTGGATTGGGGTCGGAGAGTCAGCAATTCTCGGACCTAAACTAGTGAAGAATACAACAGAGATGGTTCAGGTGATTCATGAGAGGATGAAGACAGTGCAAGATCATCATAAATCATATGCCGATCAATGAAGGAGGCCCCTAGAGATTAATGTTGGGGATCATGTGTTTCTAAAGGTGACTCCCCATCATGGGCAACAACATTTTGGTCGTGGGAGTAAGATTTCTCCCCGTTTTGTTGGGCCTTTCGAGGTGTTAGCTCATGTTGGAGCTGTGGCGTATCGAGTAGCGCTTCCCCCTCAGATGAGTCAGATACATGATGTTTTCCATGTATCACAGCTACGTCGTTATCTTCATGATGACTCCCACATCATCGATTGGGGAGAGATCGATGTTGATGATGATTCCACCTTTGAGGAGCAACCTGTGGAGATCCAAGACTGCAAAGAGAAGGTGTTGTGTGGGCATTCCATCCCCTTAGTTTGTGTCTTGTGGAGACACGGTGGCATGGAGAAGAGTACCTGGGAACATGAATCACAGATACGTGCTTAGTACTCAGAGTTGTTTGATGTTTAACTCTTTCCATGCATCGTTGTAGCTGATGTGGTTGTGGAAATTTAATGTTTATGAGATGGAACCCTTTTTTGCTTTGGTGTCTTGATCTCTTTTGAGAGGTATCTCGGTGGGTGGTTGTTCAGACCCTTTTTTGTTTTCTCTTTAGGTGGGTTTTGAATTCTCGAGGATGAGAATGTTTTGAGAGGTATCTAATGTAATGGCCCAGACCTCTCTGATCCATTCCTTTGTGAAAATGTGGTGCTGGAGGTGTTCTGAGAGGTCAAGGTGACTTGGGGGTGCATTGGGGTGGAATTCTATAGAAAGCTAAAGGGTAATAGATTTCATAGGGTTGGCGCACAATTTTCCTAAACCGTGTGGCCAAACCGTGCAAGGCTGGTCTTGGAGGTAGTGACTAACGCACAGTTAGCGCACTAGTTGTCTAACTGTGCAGACTAACCGTGCGAGGAGTGTTTGGTGAGGCAGAAGCTAACGCATGGTTAGCACATGGTTTGTTAAACCGTGCGGACTAACCATGCGGGCACTTAAAGTTAGATCCTAAAATTGTGGATCTAACTCGTTTTTCCTTTAATCACCTCGTTTAAGCCCCTAAGCGGCCATAACTTGAGATTACTCTCCCTTGAAGGTTAGAAAACCTCTCCCAAGTGTTTTGGAGGCGATCTGGAGGCTTTTCTTGGTGAATCAAAGCTGGTTCTTGAGGTATGTGGTTGTTCTTGCTTGATTTCTTAGATCTAATTAGATCTACTCCTCCTCTTCTCTCAGTTTCTTGGATCTACGCCCGTTATGGGTAGATCTAAGTGTGTGGATGTCAAATATGATGAGCTTTGGTCTTGGTTGTGTTAGGAGAGGAGACCTAAGGAGGATTCATGGAGAATCGACCCAATTTCTTGGGAGTTCATCGACCATTGTGGTTTTCCTCGAAAACCTTTGAGGTAGGGGATTCGTGGCTTCTCTAATTGTTTATGTGCAATCGTAGAGTTAGCACGATTTAGCCCTTTGGATCACAATGTAATTGAACTAATTAAATACTTGAACCAGATTAAAAGAATTGGTTTGATCGCATGTTGTTGCTTTGTACCGTGATAATAGTTTGCCTCTTGATTTGCTAGATAGTGTGATATCTATGCCTTGCTTGTTAGCATGGGGTTCTTGATGAAATTGATAAAGAACGTAAAGCCGGAATTAATTGATAATTAATTGGATAAAGATAAAGAGACATGTAAACGAATCCAATTGTTGTTGTTGTGGTTGTTGATCCAAATTGATGTTAATCAAATTGATGCCGATGTATGTGTTTAATTCAGTTGGTTTGTAAACCTGAAATTTGTTGGTTCTTGTTGTTTAAAGGCCGGATTCCTTGTTAAAGGGCCAAGAGCCCAAATTGATGTGATGTTTGTTTTCCTTATGCTTGTGCGGTGATGTGACCCTGGGAGGGTGTTTTGATATGTGGGGGAATGAAGGCCTTGTGGTTGTAGTAGCGGATGATGCCTAGAGTGGAGAGATGGATCGGTTTATGCATGTGGGTGTCAGGGAGGACACCAGGGATGGTGGAATGGGATGGATGTGATTGTTGGATACTTGATGTTTCTTGGTTGTTTATCTGCTTTACTTTTCCCCACTGCTCAAGGTAGCTGGTCTTGCTTACCCTTCTTCTGAAGGAGGCGAAGACACGTGAAGTATGCCATGTGCTTTCCGTGTTTAGCCTCTCAAGGGAGAATGGGTCTACGCTCTTGCTATAGGAGGCAAAGACTCGACATGTATTATGTCTACTCACCGTGTTGAGACTCCCTGTGTTTAGTAGCATAGGTTTCTTTTCTAGAATGCTTGGGAATATGGGAAAGTAATTCTGTAATGACTGTTTGAATAAATGATGTTAACCCATGGGGTTGGAGTTTGATGAAACTTAATGATGAGGTTGAGAACTTTTGAAGGGATAGCGGTTTTTGGATGTGATGTTAATGGAACTTATTGTGGAATTGTTCTTGGTTAATTAATGTTCAAATAATTAATTAACATAAAGTGAAATTGATAAAAAGGGGAATGAAGTAATCTAATAAATCCCTTTAAATGGTTGTGTTATTATAGGATACCTATTCTTAGAAGTGGAAGCCCGAAGTCTGAGAGATGTTAGCTTCAGTCGTGTCTAAGACTAGGTTATACCCATAGTGTGGTTGTGAGTTATAATATATTCTGTACTTTTTGTGTTTCTATACGCTACTCCACCCTGTCAGTAAGGGAAACTGACACCGCAGGAATTCTGAGCCCTGGGGGGGTGTTTTCCCCAACATTTTGGTGGGAGGATGAATGGCTGACTACCCCCTTTGACCCCACTCTCTTCTCTTGGTAGATACTAGTGTCATGAGGCACAACAGTTTGTTTTCCTCATATATGTGTGTAGAGGGCTGTAATGGCTTGTGGTTATTCACACACAAATATTCTAGATATAGTATCCTATGGACTACTATAGGTGTAATGTGTATAGGGTGTGATGGATTGAGGATCCTTACTCGATGTATGGGCTGTAATGGCTTGAGGTATAATACCTGACGTATGATACACATTATGCGAGCTGTGGTGGCTCCCGGAAACTACTTGGTTACTTTTGGTTGGGAGGATGGTGTAGTGCTTAGCCCAGGTGTCTGTGGTCAAGCCTTTATAGTGCACGTGGTGCATATTGTGGAGCTTAGCCCAGGTGTATATGGGCAATCCTTTGGAGAGAGATGCACATGACGTATGTCATTGGGGCAAAGAAGCAAACCAGTGGGGAAGTAGTAGCGGGGTACCCTTGATATCCTTTATTATATGATATATTCTTGTATGCGTTACTTGGTGAGAGTATCCATGGTGAGGTTGGGAACTTAGTATACCTATTTAGGTGATGAGTTAGTTTCACTTGTTTTTTACTATGCTTTAGCATGCTTTCTTTACCTTTGAACGAGATTCTTCGGGGAGGATCCTTCTGAGTATACTGTTATACTCACCCTACGTATATATAAACTATTTTTCAGGTCACTTGGAGCAGGTTGGATATCAAGATGGTTACTACTAGCTTATGGTTGGAGGAGCTGTTTGGGCTTGTGGTCGCTACCGTTTTAATTGTTTTGGGTATTTGTAGTTTTACCGTTCAGTTGTAGTACTTTTTCATGGAATTTCATATATTTACTTGGGTTTCTTTTATATTTCAGTTTTGATTTGGAGTTGGTTGGTGTCTATCTTATCTCTCTTTCCGCATGGGTTCTCTTAGAGGTTAATGCCTCACATTTGTGTGTTTATTATACCCTCAATGCTAGTCTCCAACCCGGGGCCTATTGGAGGCAGGACTCGAGGGTCATTATCTCCCTTTTCACATTATCGGCCCAGGAGGGGTACACTTTGTGGGAAGGGGGTTGTGACAGCTCATCCCCAGTCAAAATTATTATTTGTATCTCCCAATGATCATTATAATATCCCTTTATGGAATTAAATTATAGACTCTCCATGTATTGGTTTTCCTTATATAGATGTCATATCAACCACCAGTAAGAGGAAATCACTTTATATGTCCAGAATCATCCTCTGATTCTATATAAGTGAAATGATGTGGATGAATATTCCCTATAACCCTCTCCTCAATAATAAATAGTTTTACATCATTATTAATCATATCCATCTCAAATGATTGAGTCAATTCAAGGGACCACTCTTGAGGATATTCCCATTATAAGGAAATATATTTATGTAATTACCTTATAGAGTTTTTCAGTGTTCCTAAAAAATATGTGGTTGAGTTCTAAATTATACCCATACTTGGATCTCTCCTGATATAAAAGACTCCATATTAAATGGCTACCATTATTCTAGAATAACTAAAGAATAAGAGAGATTAGATCATACACAACAGTTTCACACACCCATATGCTTCCCCAAGAGGATCATAATTTCCATTTGTCGTGATAAAACATGGTTCAACACGTAGCTTCCTTGGTTATCATGAAATCAAAAAAATCATGATTAAGAAAAAGTATTCCCAAACAAAAATTAATGAATTAATCGATTAGATATATGGAGGAAAAGAATTATATAAGCTATATATTTAGTTTTGAGATCATCAAATAAAGGTAAAGAGGGAGAATATTCCCAAGACTGGTCTTTATATAAGGTAAATACACTATGTGTTCATAGTAATTCCATTATAAATCACCAATGCTTTAGAAATATTCATGCACTTGATGAATATAGTATTTTAGAGATTAATTTGACACTTTTTTTTGCATTCTTTAGAGATTATTTTCTCTTATACTCTAAAAGATAGGTGGAACATGAGGGGAAATTGAGAACACTACTAATAAAATTGTGGATAAATAAACTATATTTAAAGTTCCTAAAATGTGAATTTTATCATAAAAAAATAATTAATTGTTTAGTGAATCACAAGTGAAGATATAACTTTGGATAAATTGATGAAAAGGGTATGTGGTTAATGAAAAAGTAAAAAATAAGTAACATAAATCCATAATTTCCTTGGATTAGCTTGGTATTATTGGTTATTTGGTATAAAATTTTCACAATTTCAAAACCCACTATCCAAGCTAACTCAGAAGGGTGTGATGTTTCTATGGACTAGTTAACATTAATATATAATAAAGGAGTTCAATAAGAGTCTAATCACTTCACTTTTATGGATTCTACCCAACCACAGGGAGTGGTTTATGATCTATTATGATTCTTTAGGGAATGTCTTAGGTTGTGTCCTCATATAGAATGATAATGTGATTGCTTATACCTCTAGATATTTAATGGTTCATAAGCTGAATTATACATTTCATGATACAAATATGTCTCTATAAATCATAAAATTAATTATTTTATGTCATCTTATCAATCTGGAGAAGTCTAACATATACACAAATCATAGGATCCTCAAATATGTATTGAAAAATAATGAGCTCAATATGTGTGGGTAAATATGGTTAGTATTGATCATGTAACTTGAAATCTCAATCCACTACATTCCTAGGATGTAGAATAATATGGAATATTATTTATGTATAACTGATCCTACAATTAAATTCATTATTATGATTGGGAAGGATTGGATCTTCTATTAAATGGAATGGATATACATAGTAATTATTAAAGAAGGAACATTGTCTTACCTTTCTGAAACAATTTCCTAACTATACATTCTAGAGAAGATTAAGAAATCAAAAATGAATGATGTAGAAATATAAATGAAAGATTCTTTTAAAAGGATATGGAATGAATTTGAGTTAAATTTTTATTAAAAGATGGTTGTATGACTTGGGTCATGATAAAGCTTACCATCCTACCCTGAGATAAAGAATGAGCTACTTACTAATGCTCAAAGATCGACATCCTCTGTCCACCTAGGGAGAAAAATTATATATAGAGAACTCTAAGAGAAATATTTGTATGAAAATATGTATAATAAGATTGCATAATGTACATCATGGTTCTTAGAATATATGTAATTAATGGATGAAAGGAAAAATCCCAGGGGGATGATGTAACTATTTCTCATACCATCACGGAAAGTGGAGAAAATCACTATGTATTTGTCATGTGTATTTTAAAGAAAAAAAAGGAAACAATTACATATGTGTTGTGGTAGACCATATTACAAATATTTCTCATATCATTGATATTCAATAGTTTATATCACTTGATAAACATGTAAGGATATACATTAATGACGTAGTGAGGCTGCATGGAACATCACTATCAAATTTTTCTGATAAATATATAATATTCACATCAAATTATATAAAATTATTAAACATTATCATAAAAGTGATTTAAACATTACTATGTCCAATCACCCATAGACTGATGGACAAGATATGAACACAATGAAGAGGCTTAAAGATATAATGAGAGATTTCTCAATGGTCTTCAAAGGAGGATTGAACCAATTCCTTCTTTTGGTTAAGTCATCATAAAAAATTGTGACAACCATATATTTTAATTAAATTTAATCCCTTTTATAGATTTTGTACACTCAACCCTAAGATTTTAAAAGAACATTGTGTTTCATACTGTATATGACATGAAACACCGAGCTTAAATGACCTGAAAAATATATTATTTAAATGTGACTGACATAACCTAGCCATTTAATTAGAGGGTATGAATACTATTAACTAAATTATGAAATAAATATATGTCATATTCAAAAAAAATTATTTATAATAATCTCTTAATTTTTAATAAATTAAATTTATTGTTAAAAATTATGTTCTCATTAAAAATTATTTTTAATGCATTTGTGATAAAATATTATAATTAACTACTATCACCTATGAAAAAAATAATTAATTAAATGAACATAATTTCTTGAAACATAATATTTATATTATCTTTGGCTGACAATTTTAGATTTCCAGGAATATATTGATTTTTTAGTAAATTGTGAGAAATAATTTTTTTTGGTAAAACAATCATTTATTTTAATAAATTATGTAATAAGTAAATACCATTATTATTTTAATATTATTTCAAATAAAAATATGTATTAATTAGTTATATTTAATTAAATTAATTTCCTTTAAATTATCTCTATACTATATTTTAATATAATTTTATTTTTAATATTTAAAAAAATTTCTCTAAAAACTATTTTAATGCTCATAATGATTCTCCATTTTAACTAATTAAAATTAACCATATTGAAGAATTATTTAAATTAAATTTATGTATTATATATTTATAAATATTTAATAAATTTTATTTAACTATTATTACTTTTCATAATGTTATTATAATATCATTTTTCACTTGAAAAATGAATTTCTTGAAAACCTATTTTTTGACACATCTATGAGTTTATTTTTAAATTAGATTCTACCAATTTTGTGAATTTAATTTAATAAAATGGTTAAGATTTTTGGAATAATAAAAATTAATATTATTTAATATGTTAAACATATCTTTTTATCTATATCATTATGAATGAGAGTAAAATTTATTTACCGTAATTAAAGATAAAACATGGGGTTTCATGTTACATACACTTGTGTTAAATTTAATATTACCCACATATAAAATTTCTAACTGATAAATTAGATATAATATTAATAATTAGTGTGTACAAATTATCCAATAAGGATCCATTTAATTTAGGCTTAGTGGATTAATTATATTTGTTAAAAATCTAGTTACTGTAGTGAAAAATAAAATGGTCAAATTAAATAAACATAGAGTATATGAGGTTTTTAGAGACCTTATATTCCCTAAAATTTATTATTTTTCATTTTTGGATGCACTTTAGTTGAGTGTGACTTCCCATTATTTAATAGTTTTGGGCATTTTCATGAATTCCAATCCCCCCGCTTATAAAAGGCCACCACCTCCCCTTTACTTTCCACACATATAAAACCACTTGTTTCAAAAAATAAATTTATAAATTACTTTCTTAATTACTACTCAAAATCCTATATTCCTTGGAATTATTTTAAATCCAACCTATGATGGATTTTTTGAAAATCTGAAGAGGTCGTTTAATGAAGAGGTAACGTTCTTAAATGAGGATTATTATTTTATTTCTTCTCCCACATCCTTCAAATATTATTCAATATTGATTATATAATAACACAATTAGATACAATATACTGAGATGATATTATTTTAATGGAATAACCTACTTCCATCTCCTCTTATATCAAATGTGAAGTGAAATCATCTTGTGTGTACGAAAAACTACCACCTCATGAACTGATGCAACCCATTTTTCCATAAAAACATCTCATGATTGGAAATTATTATTTATTTAATTTATATATATTTAATTTATGATCTAATTATACTTTTATAATTTAAATATCTCATTTACCTTCTTACATCCCATTTTTTTTAATATACGATAACTTTGATCATGTGTACGGTAGTATACTGCATCATAAAGTGATGTGATTAGTTTTTCACTTAAGCATGGAATGTAAGGTAAAAAAGATACATTTAATGGATATATATTATATATAAGACATGATATTTATTATAAAAAATTAATATATCACCCACTTCCTTACCCTTACAACCATTAAGAAATGATATCGTCACTCGTGAGTACGTATGACTTACGGTCTCTATGAAGTGATGTGATTAATTTTATATGTACAATATTAATAAATGGTTATAAAAATTAATCCAACACATAAATATTATATTCATAAAAATAACATAAATTTGGATACTATTGATCTACATCCTATACAAAAAACATGACATTTCATGAAAAAAACGCATGACAAAACAATTAAATAAACACCTAAAACAACAACAACAACAATAATTGTTAACTAAAGAGTTTTAATATGTTATAAAAGGATCGTATATGATATTATAAACATGAATATGGTTCTAGTATATGTTAATAACATTAAAAAATCAAGTATATTATAGGTTAATTCTTGTTCAATCAAAATAATGCGTGATGTATGAAATTTCATCTCAATTTAATTTCATTGAGGAATATTGAAATTTTATACACCTAATTTGTTTTATGTGGATTATGAATTTTCCACATTAAATATATTATCATAAATATTAATTAATTAATTTTATTTTATTTTTAAATTTGAATTATTTTCTCTAAGGGGATTTGACTTGAATGTTACCAAGTGGTAAGGAATTTCATAACTCAATTTCTTTTCATTGGGTTATATTAATTTTTTATTGTCATTGAAATTATAATATTATGTGTATAATAAAATTTTATTATTTCATGTTTTATATCTAAATGTTTTATATTTATTTAAATTTGAAACACATTATCACTTCTTTTATTTATTCTAAATTGAACGTAGTGTGACCTTTGTAAGTGTTTAATTCATAATATCTTTTTAATTGGGATTATTTATGCTTGAATTCCCATTGAAGGAAATCATTTGTTCATTGTATAATAATTCCATTTTATATTATTATCCACTAGTTATTCATTATTTTTTCAATTAATGGCACATTTTCCCTATCTTTGGTACTTACAATGATTTAAAAAATATTTTTATTAATATCTGACATCATATCTCACTTCGTTCAGAAATAATTTCCTTCAAAGTACATATTTCATAAAAATGTTTAAAAAAATGTTTAACTATGATTTATTAAATTAATTCTTACCCATAATTGGATATTTACTAATTTTATTAAAAGGTATCTTCCTGATGTTTTCTAAATAGGGTACATTTTTGTCTTTTCTAAAAAACATTTGAATAGAATCTTTGTTTTAACATACTCGGCATGAACCGTTAATTCATTACTTCATGACCACTCATTTATTTTAAGCTTAATTTACAAGTTTGAAAGGATATTTTTTAAAATTAAATACTTTCAATAATATTGTATATTCATATACTCATTTAATGAGATTTTCAAAGTTAAAATGATTTTTTTTTCAAAAACATTTTTAATGATCTTTTTACAGTATTTATATTCATCAACGACAATAACCATTTATTTTACATATAATCCAACAGAAATATATTTTAATGATAGCATCCTTATTAATTCTTAGGAGGGTTTAAGATCAGTTTGGATAGGGAAAGAAATGAAATTAACTTTTTGACCAATTTTTGTAATCCATAACTTTCCCTTGAAATATTCACATTATTGTGATCATTAGATGTACAATTATATTGAATATCCATATTATTTATCCTAAGTATTCATATTTATAAAATATTATATCATTAATAAATATATTCTTTTACTATGATTTCTATTTGACTGACTGTAAAAATATTGATATTTAGTATTATTTATTCAATATTAACATTTATTAATGATTCATATTGTTCATAATTAAATAGATCATTTGATATATGAGGAATTAAATGGATATGAAGTAAAGAGTGGGAAAAAAGTAAATAAATACTCTTAATGAATCGATAGTGTCATGAGGAAAATCAATAATATAGTATTAAATGGGGGTTTACCCATAGTTTTAAACTTTCTTGTGAAAGGTCTTAAAAATAAAGGTATCTAGATGCAAAAGTGTATGATGTATAATAATTAATAATTTCATTTCTTGATAATTTAGTTTTTATTATTATTAATGATATTTTTGCATTGAAATTATCTATGTATGTATTTCATTCTGAATTTATCTAATAAATGACATGTTTTTTTAGTTATTTACCTTTATATATTTTTTATTCCTTATCAAACCTAGATAGTAAATTTATAAATTAAATATAATGTTTGTTCATATATTTACCTTAAAATATTGATTATTATTAATTTATTATAAATTATTTATTTATGATATATTATACTATACTTAACCCTTACTAAGAATTTGATCTCACCCTTATTTTGTTTCATTTTCTTTGGATATGAAGAAGGATTATATAAATGAGTTTAAGGATGCAGAATGTTTTACATTCACTTTCTTGTAATTTTTGTTTTAAATTGTAATGAAAGACTAATGTGTGTACCTATTTTTACAAGGATACTAAAAAATTGTTCCTTTTAGATGTGATCGCTTATATCTACCACAAATATAATAAAGCAACCACCAACTCTGGGACACTATGGATGGAGCCTTTAGAACCAGGGTTGAAGAAAGTTTATAAAAAGCTTTGGGATGAAAATTTATTTAAAAAATGATAAGAGAACATAAACCTATGATAGAAAATGGTAATATATATATAGAATATCATCCTAATGTTTTGGAAAGAAAGAGATTAAGCTGTTTTTATTAGCTATAAATTCCTAGATAGATACTATAAGTGGAATTGGTTATTGAATAATTATACCTTGGGGTAATAAACTCAAAATGGAGGATTGATATTTGAATCAATAATCGCCTAGTAAATGACAACAAAACATACTATACACCTGGTTTGACATTTTTAGGGGATATTCTTTGGATAATTCATAGTTTCTTTACAAAACATTATGATGGATTTGAATATATGATTAAAATGAATGATTTAAGTTAAATCTAAAGTGTCTTGGGATGGTATGTATAAGTTTGATCATATTTTTAGAGGTATTGAAAATTCTTTTGATTTTTTTTGATGGGAATATAACATCATTAAGGATATTTTCAGAAATAATTGATGGGAAAAAACCCTTTGCTTTTGTATATATTTTTTTAAAAAGTTATCAAGGAAAATATTCATTAATACTTTATATAAATAATTTATTTTTATTAATAACTATTATGGTTAATATTATGATTTATTCTAAAGTCATAATTGTCAATTAATATTATTTGATTTAAAAAAAATCCATATAGAAATCCCTTGATGTTAAAAAATTAATTTTAAGACTAATGTTATTTTTTAAGATGTTCATCTTAAATATGTGAAATTTATAAAAATTATATTAAAATAAATTATTAAAAATAACAACCTACATTTCAGGTGATAACTAGTTGAATCTGGTAAGGTTGTGGTACTTGAACCCACAATCAAATGATGAGGAGGGTGTAGCACCTACCACTAGCCTACGTAATGACAAGAATAATATGACTTTATTTTTTTACATATAAAATTTGATAGATAGACATTAATATTAAATTTGTGTGTTACTGTTGAGGTATATAGAATAATTTATTATATTAACTTATGCTAACCTTTTTGGTTTGGGTAAATATTTAGTGACAAACAGAAAGACTATTCAATATTTTATGGATCCTATAAACCATTAAATTTTAATATTAGAACACCAAGAAAAAAAAATTAATTTTGGATATTAATTTCATGGGGTAAGAGGTGAAGTGAAAATTGATCAAAGCATAACCAATGTATTAAATTGTTATTATGAAATAGAATGATATCAAAAAAATAGTATTTCCTTATATTCATAGACAATAGAAGACTTCCTCAACATTTAGAGATGGATTATAAAACAATAATGATATAATATTAACTTCATATTAAATAAATAAATGGTTTTTTACCTTATCACAGATTTATGATTTTTTGGTTGTTATATTTCTAATGACCATTCACTTTTTTATGATCAATGACCTCTATCACCCTCCACAATTATTTACAAATTTCATCCATGTATGTATTCTCACTTACCAATAATGTTCACCTACATAGAAACTTAGTTACGTGTTACTTTAGATAACATTAACTCTTATTTTTTTTATATTAATAAGATAATTTTGGTTAACCCTTTTTATGGTGTGGGTTTTCAATGAAGGAATTTTCAAATTTCAACCCCTTGATTTTCAAATTCAAAAAAATTACGTGGAAAACATTTATTAAATATTAGGGGGGATGTAGCACCCCAAGATTTTAATCAACATTTATTTTAAAAAATTTAATCTCTTCGATAGATTTTTGTTTCATGAAACCCTGAGATTTCAAAATAATAACATTTTGTTCAATGGCGTACAAGACACACAGCACCGACCTTTAATGACCTATGAAATTTATTATTTAAATATGACTATCATAACCAAGATATTGAATTTTAGGGTATGAATATGATTAAATGAATTATGAAATATATATATGTACTAATAAATAAAAATATATTGATAAAAATCAATCATTTTTTAGTAATGGTAGTGTATTCTTTATAAATTAGTTTTCATCAGAAATATTCTTTTACTATTTTTTAGAAAATAATATAATTAATTTACACCAAATTTAGAAAAAAATTAATGAAATGAGATTTTTTTCTGAAATAATCACATAAATATTATCATAGGTTTAAATTTTGGGATTTATTTTAAAATATTTAATTTTCATTGAATAGTGAAAAATGCCAATTTTTGGTAAAACTGTCATTTTTTAACAAATTAAGTAATTTAAAAGTGTCATTATTATTTTAATGGTATTTAAATTAATATTATTTATTATTTATTTATATTTACTTCATCTAATTACATTTAAATCATCTTTATATTGTATTTTAATATAAGTTTATTTTTTGGCTTTAAAACATATTTTTTCTAAAAACTATTTTAAAGTGCATAATGTTTCTCCATTTTAACTAATTAAAATATCCCTTAATGATTAATTATTTAAATTAAATATGTATATTATATATATATATGAATTAAATTAATTTAACTATTTTTACTTTTCATATAGTTATTGTAATAGAATCTTATGCTTGAAAAATTAATTTCATGAAAAAACAATTTTCAGACACATATTAAGTATAATTTTTTAATTAAATTATACCACTTATGTAAATTTAATTTAAAAATATATTAATTATTTTTAATTAGAATAATTAGTTTAATATAATAGTTTCCACTTAATTTATGATCATTAGAATTAGTAATGATAATAAAATCAATTTTTCATAATTAAGGTTAAAAAGGTGTTTTGCATGATACATGAAATTGTGTTAAAGTTAATTTTCCAAACACACGTAATTTTAATTTAATAAATTAAATCTAATATAAGAAATAATTAATTATAATTTTTATAATTAGGGTAATTTTATTTTTATCTTAAGTTATTAATTACCAAGATTTATAAACTAGTTACTATAGTGATAACTAAAATGGTTAAAGTAAATAAGATTAGAGAATTAGTGAATAACATGTTTAAAAAATGATGATTTTTATGTGATGTAGGTGGGGATCAACCTTAGAATCAATATAATGTATTTTTTTTAATTTTTTAGTCACATGGGGTGATAGTGATATCCATTATTGAATTATTTTGGTTATTTACTAGAATGTCACTCCTCCTCCCTTATAAAAGGTCACACACTCTCCTCTCTTTTCCACACATCCAAAACCAATCAGTTCAAATAATACAAAACAATTAGTTCCTTACATCCCTCAAAACATCCTAGAGGCTTTTATATCATATATCCAACATATTAAGGATTTTGATGAAAACCTAAAGAGGTCGACCAAAGATTGGGTAACATTATTAAATGAGCATTTTTAATTTATTTCTTCATCCACCTCTTTAAAATATTATTCAATCCAGATAATATAATAAACATATTATTTACTATATAATGAGATTTTTTTTAATTTCATAACCTATGTCCATATTATATTCTATAAAATGGGAATTGAAATCATTGATCTTGTGTTTGGTTATATATACGTATGACTTACCGTCTCAATGAAGCGATGTGATTCATTTTATATGTAAAATATTGAATAATGGATTCAAAAACCCTTACAATAATTAAATATTATATTTATAACATTAAATTAATTATGTATATTATGTAACTACAATATATACACATTAACTAGAACATTAATGACCAAACACGCATGAGAAAACAATGAAATTAACACCCAAATCAATAATAATATTATATGATTGTTAACAAAGTGGTAGTAATATTTTATAAAAGTATCATATATGGTATTATAAACATGAATTTTTTTTAGTTATAAATTAATAACACTCCTAAAACCATTATACATGAATTTAATTAATAGTTAATAAAAAGGATGTATGGGGTAATAGATTTCATCTCAATTTGATTTCAGTGAGGCATATTGTAATGTTATTCACCTAATTAATTTTATATGGTGTATTTATAACTTTATTAAATTGTGATATCATGAATCATTCATAAATCATGTTATTTTATGATTCAATTTTAATTATTTCATAAAAGTGGATTTTACTTGAATGTTACCAAGTGGTGAGGAGTTTCATAACTCAATTTCATTTCATTGAGATATATTACTTATTCGGTGTAATTTGAATGATATGATTATGTTTGTAATGAAATTTTATTATTTTCTATTATACTTCCAAATTTTTATGTGGATTTACATTTTTACACATTATCATTTATATTAATTCACATTTCAATGTATTTTGACCATTGTAAGGGTTTATTTTACAATTTCATTATAATAGAGAATGTATATGATTGAACTTTAATTGAAGGAAATTATTTGATAACTTTCCAATAAAACCCCTCTATTTTATTCTCATATAGTTAATCATGAGGTTTACAAGTAATTAACCCATTTTACTCTCTTTATCACCTAAATTTATTGAGAAATTTCTTTTAATATAATCTAACTTTATTTCTCTTTTTAGTCAAAAATAATTTCCTTCAAAATATAAGTTTTCAAAATATATTTTTAATTTTTTTTACTATTATATTTTAAAGTCAATTTTACCCATAATTTTCTTTTTAAAAAATTATTTAAAGGGATCTTCCTATTGTTTTCCAAACAATGTATTTTTACTTTTCTTATAAAAAATTGAAAGGTATCATTGTTTTTACATACTCGACATGATAAAAATTATGGGTAAACATGATTTATTCCTCAAATATTTTTAAATATATTTTTATGGTCTTCATATTAATAAATGAAAACTAACATTTATTTTACATGTACTATGATAGAGATATGTTGTAATAATACCATATTTATTTTCCATAGAGATGGGTTATGATCAAATTGATTAGGTAAATAACTGACATTCTCTTTCTAGGTTTATTTTTGTAATCATTAAATTTCAATTGAAATATTAACTTTATTTTGATCATTGGACATACATTTCCCATCAATATCCATATTATTTATCATGAATATGCTTATTTATTAAGACTTATATTATTTATACATATGGTGTTTTACTTTGAATATTATTTCATTGACCAGGGAAATATTGATATTCCATATTCTTTATTCAATATGGACATTTATTAATGAGGTATATTGTTCAAAAATTAAATATATTATTTGATATATGAGGAATTAATTTTAAATGTAGTGATGGGTTGGTATTGATTATAAATATACTTTCAATCCATTCATTAGGTGAATCATTAATCTGTAATTAAATGGGTTTTATCCATAGTTTTAAACTATGTTGTGAAAGGTCTTGATAGTAGAGGTATCATGTTGCCTATGATCATGACATTGAATAATGAATCATTTCTTTAATTGATAATTTAGCTATTATTTTTATCCATGAGATTCTATTACTGATATTATCTATCAATTTATTTTATTTTCGATTTATTGAATAAATTAATTTTATTTTCATTTATTTAACCTACCATATTTTTTAATATATATCTAACCTTGATAATTAGGTTATTGATTAAATGGAATGTGTATTCAGATATTATCCATTCCATATTGATTATTATTTATTTATTCATCATATACTATGCTATACATAACCCCTAATGATAATTTTATCTCCCTATAATTTTTTTCTTTTATATGGATATGAGGATGGAATAATTAATTGATTTCAAGGATATATAATATTTAAATTTAATTTGTTTTAATTTATTTTTTCAATTGTAATTAAATACTCAAATATATGTCTAGTTTAAAAAGAATACAAATCTATGTAGTCTATTAGGATATGATCGCTTGTATCTAGTACAAATGTGATAATGTAACCACCGACTCTAGGATATTAGGGTCGAGGCCCATACCATAATTGCATTCAATACATCATTTATACAAATAATAATGAATAAAATTTTATATAGAAATGAGAAACTCAAACTTATTGGGATGAAGATAGATAACGAAATATATTTTGAACAAAAACTGGTAGAAGAATTGACTATGAATGTCCATGCTATTTTAAATATAGAAAAGTAGTGCAAAGCCATAAAAAGAGCTATGATGATAACCATTTGTGAGATCTACTATTTGAGGTTAGAGATAAATTATTCCTTATAATATTTCTTGATAATGTATTCATTATGTTTGGGAATATGGTAATGCTATGTTAAAGTTACATTATTACCATTAGGATTCTTATTAGCATTAGGGTTGTGGCCTATCGACTTGCACACCCACGAAATTTTCCTAAAGTTCATGATGTATTCCATATATGAATCTTGAGTAATTACATACCATATATTCCATATGTAATGAATAAAAATGTGATCTATATAGAAAATGATCCCTCTTATGAATATAAGTTAGTAAGGAACTTGGACTACAAAGAGAATGTACTATGAAACAAGAAAACTCACCTTGTTAAATCTATAAAAGAACCATAAATTTGGGGAGGAAACATAAGAACCATATTAAGTATTGAAATATAAGTAACCTCATTTATTTTCATCATATTTTTTGAAATTAAATTTCAAGGGAAAAAAATTTAGGATAGAAAAATGTAATGCCCCAAAATTTTATTAATGAGATTCTTCATTTAAAGTAATTTTCATAATATTTAATAGAATACACACACTAGATAATATGTAATGGCCTAAAATTCAGTTCATAGTAAAATAATTCATGTTTCAAAATGATTATTTTATTATAGAATTATATATAAAGACTATTATATATCATATGAATATTACACATCAAGAAATAATATTCTTTGTAATAGAAAAGATTACTACATGAAGATAAAATGAACAGAATAATGCAAAAAAAATATAAAATCCATAGGCTTGAATTACCCCATGAAGAAAAATTCAACCATAAAGTCTGTAAAAATAATTATAAGTATTAGAAATACAATACACATTGTTAAGGAAAGTAAAAAACCTTTATAAATGAAGTAGTGGATGATGGTGTATAAAAAGGGTGTAAAGTGTAATATTATAGTTAGGATCATACCATTACATAGATTTTATAATATGACCATTATATGACCTTCTAAGTAGTATCAATATACAATAGTGTAGTAAAATACTAAATTTATGTATTTTAAAGAGTTATATGATAAATAATTAAATTTTAATTAATGTGTATGATATAATAAAAAATTGGAATTCTTTAAGGTGAATAAATAATGTGTTTACATTTGAAGAAAAAGTATTTTTTTTAAATATGTAATTTTTTTAAAATAATTATATCACATAATTTGGAATTTATTTTGATAAAATAATCATGATATTTCAAATCATTACATAAACATTATGAAAAGGTGATATTTTGTTATTTTTCTAAAATAAATTATTTTCAAGTGAATAATACCTAATTATAGTTTTTTATTTTTAGTATTTTTTATGATATCACAAATATTTATTAATGATTTAATAATTAATAAAAGATAATTAATGATAATAAATAAGTTATATTATTGATATAATGTATTTTAGTGAATTAAAATGATTTTCCAAACCACCATATAAATTCCAAATATCTAAAATGGAAATTAATATTTAAAAAAATTGCTGAAATATTATTCTCCTAAGACCAATATACTTTTAAAATATTTATTTCAGTTCTCTTATGGATACAAGAGAAAAACATTATTTAAATACCAAAAATTATCATCAAAACCCATTGGAAAGCCAATGGTATTGCATTTTTGAAAACCTAGATTTAAATTATCTATGTTTATAAATTAATAAAAAAATCACCTAATTTAAAATAAACATACACATCTCTACCCCATTTCATTCGCTCCATATTATATAAACATGTCCTTACCTCTCTTAATATCTCATTATTTTTATTGGAAAATTCCCATAACTCTAAAGTAATCACCCCAAAAAGATTATGAATTGATATTTAAGTTAAGGTTTATCTCCCTCCTCTTTTTAATTTAACAATTTTCCTTATTATTGGATATATTATTTTTAGGTGATTATGTCTTAACATGTTCAAAATAATACCATATTATGCAAATGATTACTTATTAATAAGATACTACCCTTCTCTATCATTAATCCCATCTGTGAACTTTTACGTTCACCTGTTATGTTGCTAGAATTATCCCTTTGTTTTCCATCCCATACCCTTTTGTTTTGAATAACTAACAAAATTTTATTTCAAGGGTATTCAACTAGATATAACTTTCCTTAATTGATTGTGGACCTCCATGTATGAAATGTATATTCCTTACTCATGAGATTGAAGTATTGAAACATGATCATATGTTATATGAATGATGTGGAACATTTAAAGTTATACAATATGATAGGTATCCACTGATAGAACTCTAATTTATAGGGTAATGTTTACATCTCATGAGATACCATGTATAATGTGTGGTTTTTATCCTAAGAAAGCTATGTTTTGATGACTTAGTGATTAGCATCAGCATATGATTATGATGTCATGTTTTATGTTTTTTCAAAATTCTCATGATACCATGATTTTATGATGTCATTTTATCATTCCATTCCCATACATGAGGTATAAAATTCTAACCACTTTATTTTATCCTGATGTGCCTCTTGACTCACATGTTTTATAATCATGTTGTTCTATGATTATTCCCATGATGTGTTTTATAGTAAACCCATTACTTTTATATGTCCCTAGGTTATCTTATAATATATTAAGAGTTCACAGGTGACATGGATTACATTATGGAGTTTTAAATAATGGTATTTTATTTTATTTTATGTTAAGTTTTATTTATCCAATTTAACAAATAAACTAGGCCTGTCGATCTTGTAGGATTTTATTATATGGATCATTATGTTAAAAATAAAGAAATATAATATATTAGAAATATGGGTTGTTATATTCTTGGATTATTCCTCTATTTAATACACAGTAAATGATATCAATATAAAAAAAATATCTAGAAATTATTGAGGTCTAAGCAGTTGAACAGAGATGTCCTTAGTATGGGGTTGACAAGACTAATTCTTGATAGTGATCTTTTTAACTTCCAAATAATCAATGCAATGACACATTGAACAATAATTATTTGTAACAATAATAATTTTTATACCCCATGGTGATGCACTAGGGATTATGAATTACTTTTCTACAATCATATAAAGATTCTTCTTTAATTCCAACAAAACAATTAGGGACATTAAATAAGGTGACATTGAAATGTGCATAGGACCATGTATGAGTTGTATTGAAAAATAAACTTCCTAATGCTGGGGAAGACTATGTCAAACATAAATAAATACATTAGAATATTCTTGAATAATATTATTATTGTAAATGATGAGTTTCTCCCAAGCCATTTGAGATAAATAACCCTTAGGAATAGTTATTTAATCCCATATAATTAATGTAATTTCCATTAGAAGTTTATTTCCATCCTCCCATCGATAGATGATCATATGATGATTTTTAATAACTAATATCGCTTCTAATACTCATAAATTAATATGGGATTTGTATAAATAGAGAGATCCAATCAATGAACAAATTCAAAATAGATTCAGCTAGATATAGAAAAAAATTATTTTCATTAAGAATATTCCCACAAACCATTATCAGAGAAGAACTATAGACTTGAGAAGAATCATTATACCATTCTTAATTTTAAATGATATTTAAATATCTAATAGACATGGTTTTCATGTGATAACATTAAAAAATTATTGATATAGTAAATAATAGGTGTAAACATATATTATACATTTAAATTTTAATAAATTTAAATAATAATATCCTTCTCTATTACACTTAGGTTCTAATCATTTTCATATAACAAAATATTAGTGTGAGAACCAATGAATATTAATCAATGAAAGTAATCATATAATAACTATAACGAACCAGAATAGGTTGAAATAAAACATCATATAGATCCCCAAGATTATCATACATGGATATTAAATAATTATAGATAAATATTCATCACATTACAAAAGTACATGCCTGGGGACTATAATGGTTTAGTGTCTTTGGAAACTTGGAACACAATCTTCTATCTTGGTGTAAGATCTTAAATGTTTCCCACAAAGATATTCCCCTTTATTACTCCTACTTAAAACCTTTATTCAAAACCTAGGTAAAGGAAACATAATAAAGGATGAGATCAGATTCTCAGTAAGGGTAAATAAAGAAGATAAATTTTCATAACATGCACATAAGGGTATGAAAACAACAACATAACTTTTGAAGATCACAACCTATATATCAAAGATCATACAGTTGCATCATGGAATAAATATATAAAGAACATAATACATGAATTATAAGGGAATAAAGATAATGTTCCATGAGAACATAATCATAGGAATAATACATTGAATTTGTTGCATACCCATACATATATAAAATATTATGTTAAGGCTAGCTACCAAGACTTTCATAACATGTTAGCCTTCAGTTAATCACCCCTGTACCTACTTCAGGCATTAAATGACCTCCTATTTACCATCTAGTTTTGATATTTGGATGCCATCTCATGTACCCTCTTATTACAATTCCGAGATTCCCTCTGGTTTACCCAATTGTTTCGGTCTTGGTATAACCTCATATGTTCCCCCTTTTTAGGGGCCTCAGATGAACTCTCATGTACCCTCTTGTTTCCAGCACGGGATTCCCTCATGTTTTCCATCTTATTATGGGATTGGGATTCCCTCACATGAACCCTTTGATATCATAGAACATTTACCATTACTCAATACATTTGAGGGAGATATAGGTCTCACTGACACATAATGAAATAATACAAAGGAGTTCCTCAAGATCATAAAAAAACATCATATAATAACCCAAGAAATAAAATGGGTATCATAAATATATCATCATATCATAACTTTTGTAAAATATATAGGTTTCATAATAATTTAATCAAATCATATCCAATTAAAAGGATAGGGTTTCATAAGTGATTTATCATGGCAGAACCCATGGAAGAAAAACAGGTGTCATAAACATCATGAAATCAAAACATAAACCATTCAGATAAATAATATGAATAGTATCCATGGTTTATATACATAGTGAAGAATAAATAACACTGATGGATTTAATCATATATGAAAATTAATTTTCAAATATATTTTAAAACAATTAACTGAGAAAATATCCTTTTTTCTTTGAAAAATTCTTTTTAAAACATAAAACATTTTTAAAATACTATTATTTGAAAATAACATTGAAAACATATAAAGGAATTATTAAAAATAATTTTAAAATATTTTATAAATAATAAAAAAAATTTAAAATATTTTTTTGATGAAAATTTTCTTTAAATTCCACTTAAAATAATTTTTGAAAACATTTTTATAAAACAAGGTTTTTTAATAAAAAACATTTTGACCAAAGAGAGAAATAAAGTCATACTTTGTCAAAAAAAATCTAAATTATATTATGTAACAAAGAGGAAAAAATGGTATCATTAAATGAGGATATCATGAATAACTTTATGAGAAGAAAAATAATGATAATTATTTAGAGATGGATCATACGATTTCATTCATTAAATGATAATAAAAAACAATCCCATTGAACGATGAGATTGTAGAAAAAAACTTTTACCACCTTTGAAAATTTGAATCAAAATCCGGATGAAAGAGTAAAATTACATGAAGAATAAAATATCATAAAAATATTTATATTTATGATATGACATGTTAAATTTAATTATATACACCTCGTAAGATAATTTAGGTTGATAACATAACATGTGTCTCAAAGAAGATAATCTGATACAAAATTACGTTACTAATTTGTTATCTTTTGAACCATAAACCCCATGAAAGAGACATCATAAAATGGATATGTAAATACCCATAAATTTAAGGATAATAATTATATAATACATTCATAGTCATTATATATGTAACATCTCGAGAAATTTAAATAGTAATTTTATTTTCACTAGGTATTTATTTTAAAAAAATTATAATTTAAATAAATCAAAATAAAATTTGAATATATGTTAAGATTAAATATTTAAAATTAAATAATAATACTTAGAAATTATATTACTTTATTTATGAAAGAATACTAATTTAAAGAAAACAAGTAACTAAATAATTAAGAGGAAACTCTTAAAATGAAATTTTATTAAATAAGATTTTGATTAGTTAATTTTATCAATGAATTTGATACAAAAAAATGTTATTAAAATATATATTGTGTGTTTTTATTTATAGTTATAATATTTATACTAATTACTACATTAATAAATGAGTATTTTTGTAAAACTGAATTTATTCTGATTAATACCATATATTTCTTTACATTAAAATCCTTACAAATAATTATATTGAATTAACTAAAATGTTAATTAAGAAGATTATAAATTAAATTTGTTTAAATAAGAAATGAATTAATATATATAATACATTTTATCTATGAATGGTATAAATGAAATATGAATGATCATTTTTAATAATATAGTATTTTAATAAATAAAATTTTATAATAGTAAATGCAATATAGTTTAACAAATATAAAATTATAAAATTTTATGAAATAAGTATTAATCTATTTTTTTATAATAATTTGTTTATATTGAAATGTATATATGTTTAATTATATATATATATATATATATATATAAAGTGAAATAAAATTAAAAAAAATGAAATGTTAAAGAGAAGAAATGAGATCAGGTTAAGGGAGAGCTCGAGCAGGCATGTCACGAGTGAGGGGATTTTTTGGGAGTCGAGGTTCACATAGGTCACAAGTGAAATGGATGAGTTCAATCACTAGTTATTATTTAGATCCAAAGTCAAAGTCGTTCGTGGAATCATAGACCTAGAGATTGAGTGGGGATCTCAGACTCGATAGTGTGTTTGGATGATGAACCAGGTGACGTCAAAGAAGATCCGAGCAACATTAAGATAGTTCAAGTTGCGGTTAGGGTTTTGATCTTAGATGAGGTAGTTTTATCTTATTTTTGATGTAAAAATATGCAAGTATGTATGTTTTTAATTGGTTTATATATCCAAATCTTATCTATTGATTTTGTTTTATGCCATCTTTTTCAATTCGTCTCCTTCAGATGATGATTTCAACCTTTTTCTTTGTGATCCATTCAATAAAACAGACCATTTTATCAATTTTTTCCATCGATACCTTCATATCATTTTTTTATAAGTCATTTTCGAATCGTTTTTTTTGTGCTTTGAAAATATGAATTTGAGTAAAACAACAAATCTAATTTATTACTCTTATCTATATGCAATGAATCTCGTTTGTGTATGAATAGACCCACAATACTTCCATTTAATTTCAGGATGATTAAAATTTAATTTGAAGTGTTAATGCTATATATATATATAAGACTTACTTTGATTGTATTCTGCACTTTTCCATGTGAGAGTGAGTTTGGAAAGGAAATTACTACCTTCTATGATCGTTCCACCCTGTGAGTATGAGGGAATATAGTCTGAAGAAAATAGTAGTAAATCACTTTTAGTCAATATTAAATTTGGTAAGGGTATTTTTTCTTCTGAAGTTATTATTGCTAATTCCCATTATATATATATACACGCATTAAATCCAAGCATCATATTTATTTCACATATATATATTAGTAAAATTTCAAGATAATTCCTTCAAGAATTATAGTTTCATGTTTATGTAAGGGTGTTTATTTTTTTTAGTGAATCTAATTTATATTACTTTAATATTTTTAAATCTAAAAGGGTGATATTGTAATTATTTATTTTCAACTCATTTCTTGGTCTTCAAAACTAGTAAGGAAATTTATTTAGATTATTATTTATATGTAAATAATTTATTTCTGATTTAAAAATACCTATATTTATAAAAAAATGTATATATTGGTATTATTTTTAAACTTCAAGAATGACTACTTCAAGATTTTCTAATTATTTAAGTATTTAATTCCATGTTTTTTACTTGTATGAATTCCAAGTCTATACTTTTAATTCACAAATTGAATATGTGCGTATTTTTTATGCATGATATATATATGAATATATATAGAAGTGTTATTATTTATACATTTCAATTAAATCATGAAAATATCTAACATGGGTGTATGATACATGTGTACATGCTATTCAAACATATATACAAAAATAATTTATTTAATTTCAGTTCTATGATTATGTGTGTATATATATATGTACTTAAAGTTATATTCATCAAAACTTAAGTACATATATATATATACATCCATGAAAGGATGATTGTATTTTGTAAAGAAATTCTAATTTGATAATTTTATGTGCGGTACATAATTTTCTATTATTTTTTAGAAGACTAAATTATATGTTTCCTATTGCTATTATTTTATGAATTCATGTCATTATTTCATGCATAAATCAATTAAACAAATGTATCTTTGAATTTTTTATTCAATATTGAGTTTTTAAAATGGTTGAAGTTATAATAATATGTAAACATGTATTATATAAAAATTTTGGTACGTACATGGATGTTTATGAAAATTTTATATGGCAAGAGTTTTGGTTGGAACCAAACTCATAAATAATATGCAAAGTAAGTTCATATATTTATGTATATATATACTATATATATAAATATAGGTGTGAATATGTTTTTTAATGTGGTGACATGTTTTCAAAATAAAAGACTCTAATGAAAGTATATATAAGTAAAGAAAGCTTAAAAAATGTTTTCAGAAAATCTAGAACTTGAATGTTGTAAATATGGTAGGAATTGGGGAGTGAACCCAATACCTCATTAATTAGGTAGGCCCAAGATATCCTTCAATGTTTTGTTTTCAAAATCTTTCGTTATATTTTATAATTATCACTAGATTATATTTAAAAAAAATTTTATACATAAGAAATTTAAAAAGTGATATATTATTTTAAATGTAAGAAATTTCAATTATGTTTTCAAAGGGTATTTCAAAATTTATTATTATTTTATCATTAAAATAATTTTAAAAATCATATCTCAAATTTATTTTCAAAGAAATATTTTATAAAAAGTATTTCAACAATTCCAAAACTCCTTTCTAGGTAATTTAATACTGAACCTTTGTTTTAAAATGATTTTTCATAGGTATCTTGGAAGTTTTGTTTTAGACGGCTTCTCTTTTGGAGTTAGCATGGGTAGAAGTATAATAGGCACTTGTTTTGTTTTTAGTCAACTCTAATAAATTTAAAGTATTGTATAATCCTCTAGAACCTAGATCTGTAAAAGGTCCTCTATTGTATAATCACTATATATTATTCACTTATCTTTTATAAAAAAATACACAAAATGTTTTAGCACTGAATCCAGAAGTTCGGGTTCGGGTGTTATAATTGGTATCCGAGGAAACATCGAGACAACTTTGGAGATTAAATAAATTCTTTTGAGGAAAATAAAATCAACACATTAGAATTTTCATTACATAATTAAGTCCCCTTAGAAGTTTTAGTTTTTCTTAATTATGATTTTGGAAATTTCATAATTTCTCTAAGAACAACGAATGAATTGTGAGGGTGAAATTATTTTATGGGGGGAATAATGTAACATTCCAAGAAATTTAAATAGTAATTCTATATTAATTAGATATTTATTTAAAAAAATTTATAATTTAATTAAATCAAAATAAAATTTGAATATATGTTAATATTAACTGTGTAAAATTAAATAATAATTCTTATAGATTATCTTAATTTATTTATAAAAGAATTATAATTTAAAGAAAACAATTAACTAAATAATTAAGACAAAACTATTAAAATGAAATTTTATTAAATAAGTTTTTGATTAGTTAATTTTATCAATAAATTTGATACAAAAATAATATTATTAAAATATAAACTATGTGTTTTTGTTTACATTTATAATATTTATACTAATTTCTATATGAATAAATGAGTATTTTTGTAAAACAGAATTTATGCCTATTAATACCAAAGATTACTTGACATTAAAATCCTTACAAATATTTATATTGAATTAATTGGAATGTTAATTAATAATATTATAAATTAATTTTTTTTAAATAAGAAATGATTTAATATATATATATATATATATAATACATTTTATCTATGAATGGTACAAATGAATTAGGAATGATCATATTTCATAATATATTATTTCAATAAATAAAATTTTATAATAGTAAATGCAACATAGTTTAACTAATATAAATTTATAAGATTTTATGAAATAAGTATTAATTTTATTTGTTTATAATAAGTTGTTTATATCGAACTTTATATGTGTTTAATTATATATATTTATAAAAAATGGTGAGGTGAAATTAAAAAAATTGAAATGTTAAAGAGAAGAAATGTGATTGGGTTAATGGAGAGCTTGAGCGGGTAGGTTATGAGTCAGTGGATTCTTCGGGAGTCGAGGTGGACATAGGTGGCGAGTGAAATAGAGGAGTGTCGATTACTAGTTTGTATTTAGATCCGAAGTCAAAGTCATTCATGGAATCACAGACCTAGAGATCGAGTGGGGATCTCGGACTTGAGTGCGTGTTTGGCTGATAAACCGGGAGACGTCAAAGATGATCTGAGTAGTGTTAAGATGGTTTGAGTCGCGGTTAGGGTTTCAATCTTCAGTGAGGTAGGTTATCTTGTTTTTGATGTCCCGATCTATAAGTATGTATGTTTTAAATTGGTTTAGATATCCAAATATTATCTATTGATTTCATTTTTTGATGTATTTTTCAATCCATCTCCTTCAGATGGTGATTTCAACCTTTGTCTTTGTGGTCCATTTAATGAACCAAACCATTTTATCAACTGTTCCCATCCATAACTTCATATCATTTTGTTACAAGTCATTTTCGAATCAGGTTTTTGTGCTATGAAAATATGAATTTGAGGAAAACAACAAATCTAATTTATTACTCTTATTTGTACACAATGAATCCAGTTTGTGTTTTAATGGACCCATGATACTACCATTTAATTTCATGATTATTTAAATTTAATTTGAAGACTTACTACTATATGTATATATATAGAAGACTTTATTTAATTTTATTATTCACTTTTCCATGCGAGTGTGAGTTTGGTGAGGCAAGTACTATCTTCTCCGGTCATTCCTTCTATGAGTATAAGGTAATAGAGTCTAAAGAAAAGAGTAGTAAATCACTTGCAGTCTTCATTAAATTTGGAAAGGGTAATTTTTCTTCTAAAATTATTATTGTTAATTCTTGTTTTATACACACACACACACACACATTGAATCCAAGCTTCATCTTTATTTCACATATATCTATTAATAAAATTTCAAGATCATTCCTTCAATAATTCTAGTATCATGTTTATGTAAGGGTGTTTATTTTTTAGTGAATCTAATTTATATTACTTTAATATTTTTAAATCTAAAAGGGTTATATTATACTTATTTATTTTCAACTCATTTATTGGTCTTCATTATTAGTAAGGAAATTTATTTAGATTATTGTTTATATAAAAATCATTTATTTCTAATTTAAAAATCACTATATTTCTCAAAATAAATAAATAAATATATATGGGCATTATTTCTAAACTTCAAGAATGACTACTTCAAGGTTTTTTAATTATTTAAGTATTTTAATTCCATGTTTTATACTTGTATGAAGTCCACGTCTATACTTTTAATTAAAAAATTGAATATGTGTATATTTTTTATGCATGATATATATATATATATTGAAGTGTTTTTATTTATACACTTCAATTAAATCATGCAAGTATCTAACATGGGTGTATGATACATGTGTACATTCTATTAAAACATATATACAAAAATAATTTATTTAATTTCAGTTCTATGATTATGTGTATACATATATGTACTTAAAGTTATGTTCATCAAAACATAAGTACACACATACACACACACACACACATATACATCCATGAAAGGATGATTATATTTTGTAAAGAAATGACACTTTGATAATTTTATGTGTGGTATATAATTATCTATTGCTTTTTTAGAAGACTAAATTATATGTTTGCTATTACTATTATTTTATGAATTCATGTCATTATTTCATGCATAAATCAATTAAACAAATGTGTCTTTGAAATTTTTATTCAAGATTGAGTTTTTAAAATGGTTGAAGTTATAACAATACGTAAACATGTATTTCATAAAAATTTGGGTATGTACATGGATGTTTATCCAAAGTTTATATGGTAAGAGTTTTGGTTGGAACCAATCTCACAAATAATATAAAAAAGAAGTTCATATATTTATGTATATACATACTATATATATATAAATATAGGTGTGAATGTGTATTTTAATGTGGTGATATGTTTTCAAAATCAAATACACCAGTGAAAGTATATATAAGTAAAACAAGCTTAAAAATGTTTTTAGAAAATCTGGCACTTGAATGTTGTAAATATGATAGGAATTATGGAGTGACCCTGACCCCTCATTAAGTGGGTAAGCCCAAGATAGCCTTCAACATTTCAAGTTTCCACAATGTTTTTTTTCAAAAGCTTGCATTATGTTTTCTAAAAATCATAGGATTATATTTAAAACAATTTTTGTACGTAATAAATTTCAAAAGCTATATATTATTTTAAACGTAAGTAATTTCAATTATGTTTTCAAAGGGTATTTTGAAATACATTATTATGTTATTATTTAAATAATTTTTGAAAGAATATCTCAAATTTATTTTCAAAGAAATATTTTTTAAAAAGTATTTCAAGAATTCAAAACTCCTTACTGGTCAATTGAATTCTCAACCTTTGTTTTAAAATGATTTTCACATGTATCTTATAAGTTCTATTTCAAAAATCTTCACTTTTTGAGTTAGCGCCTGCAGAAGCATAGTGGACACTTGTTTTGTTTTTAGTCAACTCTAATAAATGTAAAGTATTGTCTAATCCTCCAGAACCTAGACTGGTAAAAGGTCCTCTATTGTATAAGCACTGTGTATTATTTAGTTATCTTTTATAAAAAAAATACACAACATGTTTTAACACCGAATCCTGAAGTGCAGGATTGGGGTTTTATAATATACACACTACAAGAAAATAGTGTTTTAACAACGGTTTTTAAAACCGACGTGAAAAAACCGCCGCTAATTTTATTTTTTTATTTTTTTTAATTTTTTTAAAAATATCTTCTAAAACAAATTTCAAATTTTTAACGGCGGTTTTTTAAAAAAAACCGCCGCGAAATAGCGGTGACTATTTTTGAAAGCCGTCATAAATTTAAAAAAAAAATTAAGAAATTTTAAAAAAAATTATTTATTATTATTTATTATTATTATTTACAATAAAATATAGTTTATTATTGATAATTTTATATATTTATAACATGTCAATTAATTAATATTTATAATTATTAGTAAATAATATTTTTAAACTCAAAACAAATCTTCAATAAGTAGAAGAACACACTTTGGAATGAAATGACCATAAATTTTGATCTGAGAGTCCATTTCAGCTCCACAACCAGTCAAATCAAAGTTTATGAAATGATCAAAAACCAAGTGAGATTTAAAACATGTGATAATCAAAGGAAAAATATATATTCAAAATTAAAAAGTCAAAAATCGAACTCGAACTTCAAATAACCATAACTTTTAACCTGGTTATCCGTTTGAGCTCTACCACATATCAAATCGAAACCAGCGATGAGATCTACGCTGCTTAGGTCTAGTACTAACTCTTTGAGAATTTTACCCTTTTTATTCTGCCAGAAAGACCCAGAAGGACTCCAAAACAGAGGTTTTAGTTGTAGATACTGATTTTTTAAAATTCAAACGGTTATAACTTTCGATCCAGGTGTCCGTTTGGCCTGTACCACATATCATATCGAAGCTCATTTCATGATCTTTGATTTGATTAGTTGTTGCACCAAAAAAGGAGTTTCAGATCATATTTTATCATCATTTCAGTGTTTTTAGGGGTTTTAGAGGTTCTTAATGTTTTATGATTTATTTAATTATTTAATTATTATTATTTATTTAATATTAATTAATTATTAATTATTTATCTATTATTAATTAATTAATTAATTAATATTTAATATTTATTTATTTATTATTTAGATATTATGTACATATTAATTATTAATTTAGTTTTAATTAATTAATTAATTAATTATTATTAGTTTATTATTCATTATTTATTAATTAATTAATTAATTATTAATTAATTATTAATTAATTAATTATTAATTATTAATTAATTATTAATTATTAATTAATTATTAATTATTATTTATAAATTATAAATTATTAGTTATTAGTTATTATTAATTATTAATTATTAATTATTTATTTGTCTATTTATTTATTTATATATTAATTTATTTATTATTTATTATTTATTATTTATTCTTTACTCTTTAGTATTTAGTATTTATTATTTATTATTTATTAATTTATTTTTAATTTACTAAATATTAATTTATTATTAGTTTATTATTAATTTATTATTTATTTATTTATTTACTATTTATTGATTATTTATTTATTATTTATTAATTAAATATCAATTAATTATTAATTATTTATTAAATATTAAATATTCAATTAAATATTAAAATTTAAATATTAATTATTAATTAAGAATTATTAATTTTAAAATTATCAATTATTAATTATTAGTTATTATTAATTATTAATTAATTATTAATTAATTATTTATTTATCTACTTATTCATGTATTTTTTTATTTATTATTTATTAATTTTTTTTAATTTACTAAATATTAATTTATTATTAGTTTATTATTCATTCATTATTTATTTATTCAATATTCATTGTTTATTAATTAATTATTAATTAATTATTAATAATTTATAAATTTATAAATATTAAATATTAAATATTAAATATTAATTCTTATTAATTATTAATTATTTACTATTTACTATTTATTATTTATTATTTATTAGTTATTGTTTATTTATTCATCTATTATTTATTAATTTATTATTAATTTGTTATTCATTTATTATTAATTTGTTATTCTTTTATCACGTGTTAAATTATTTTTTAATTAATTATTTATTTATAAATTACTTATATATTATATGTTATATATTATATATTATCTATTATCTATTATATATTTTGTATTATCTATTATCTATTATCTATTATGTATTATATAATATATAATATATAATACATAATAGATAATAGATAATATATATTATATATAATATTTAATATATTATGTATTATATATTATGTATTATGTATTATGTATTATATATTATTTATTATATATTATGTCTTATATATTATGTGTTATATATTATATGTTATATGTTATATATTTTATATTATATATTATCAATTATTTATTATTGATTATTGATTAATCATTATTGATTAATAGTTATATAGTGTGTGTCTATTTGTTATGTATAACTTGTTTTTCTAAGTAATATATATATATATATAAGTATATTAAATTCAATTTATTGACCACATGAAGAGCCTACTGGAGTGGTAAAGTCTTTGGAGAATAAGCAAGAGGTAAGGGGTTCAAATCTCACTCAATGAATAATTTCTATATATGGCATGGGCATGTGCATGGACATAGACTTGTGCATGGACATAAACTTATGCATGGAGATGGGCATGTGCGTGTTAATAACAAACAAACAAACAAACAAATAAATAAATAAATTATACAAATAAAAATAAATAAATAAATAAATTACTAATATAAAAAAATGAAAAAAAAACGAAAAAAACTAAAAAAATTTAAAAAAAATTTAGAAAATTAAAAACGATTTAGCGTTGTTTCAAACCATTGCTAAAAAACCGCCGCTAAATAGTTATACAAAGGTTTTAAAAAACCACCACTAATTATTTCTCGACATATGATTTAGCGGCGGTTTAAACCACCGCTAAATGAAAAAAACCACCGCTAAATACAAATTTTGTCATAGTGACACCACATAAAAGAAATGAGTTGTGAATATGGTATAAGTCAAAGGAAATAAAAGTGATACTAGACATTCTATTACCTTAAGTCTTGAATCTCATCATACTTTTTCAAACCTTTTGTATAATAAATATAAGTTCATTATACATATTTAAATTAATATAATTAATATATATAATACCATATACTATTTAATTATGACTTTATATTACCTGTTTCTTAACAATTTCATGTTAATGTTATGTTTTGGGTAATAACTATGTTTTTCATATATGTTTTTGACTTTTCAATCTTAGTCCTCTTACTTAGATCGGGATTTAATTATTTAAAGAATAAAAAACCTAATATTAATTTCATATGTGTTTATAATAATATATAAAATATATAAATAGGAAACTAAATACACTGTTAGAGGAGACGATAGGTCGTACATACGCATAAACGATGTTTCCATTTTCTTATCATATTGAAAGAAAGAAAATTAAATAAATATAAATATATATATATATATATTATCATTCCAAGAGAATTATTATGTTATCAATATCACATATTTTTAATAAACCCATCCTTAATATATCCCATGTAAAGCATGAACAAATCACATTGGTTTGAGGTGGTGGTAGTCCACATGTCCACAAAAGATGTTATCATATTCCTAAAAATGGACCGAAAGAAGGAATGTGTTATATAATAATTAAATAAGAATAAATAAATCATAAATATTCTATATATAATATAAAAATAGTTTTTCATTCATCATTCCAATCCTTTAGATGTGGTAATGGAAGAATGAACAACATTGGTTCACGAGGCGGTAGTCCGTTGTACACACGAACGATGATTGTGTATCCCACTTGATGGATATATGTGTAGGTTTATGTCTAAACCTTAAGATAAATATCTCAATATATTTAGGATAATGAGGTGATTATATAAAACGAAATAAGAAGCATTTAATGGGTGAAAAAAAAACTAAACTCCTCGTTGAAGAATCTTACCTCTACTTCGGGTAACTCCTCTTGGATTTCACCAAAAGAATTATTTTTTTTCTTTATGAAAACATTGAGTCTTATATTAGGAGAAGAGTGATTTTTGGAGCTTATTTGGGTAGATTTTGGATGAGAAAAAAGGTTTCATAGGTGTGAAGAAGTGAACAGGTGAGTACCTTTATATAGTAGAGGAGGAGTGACATTATTGTAAATAAAAAAGTAAACACTATTGAAAGGTCTCCCTTACACAATGTGCATCCAATAATGGGAAATTTTATATCAAAGAGGGTGAATAATCTAAATAATTACATAAAATATCTTTTTTACATCTTTATTGGTCATTTTATCCCTTATTATTAATGCTTAGTAACTAAGTAAACCCATTTATATCATAATCATTGTAATTAAGTTTGATTGCTTTCACTAATTATTTTGGTCAAAAAATAAAGTTAACCTTATGACAAATCATATATGATTCTTATTAAAAATATGGAATACTTTTTTCCAAATTCCAAAATAATAAATGGTGGAAATTAATTTAAAATTAATCCTACAGACAGGATAAAGCAACGAGTTTTTAAAGTTAAAATGTTCAAAAGTTTGAAATGTTTTTATATCGAATTTCAATGTAAAATTTATTCTAATAACCTAAATTGGGTTAATATATGTATAATGGATATAATTATATTTTAATACTAATTTATAATATAATTTAACTATATAAATAAATTAGATGAAAAAAAATTTTTCAATTAAAATTCAGGGGTTTTCACTATTCATAAAAAAATTAAAATTCTATGAAAAATACAAAAAATTCATCCAAATTAAATTTTGATATTTCTGTTAAATGAATAAATTTTATTTTTTCAAATTAAAATTTTAAAAATCTAAAAAATTAGTTTTCAAATAAGTCTATAATTAAAAGGCAAAAAAACTACCTTTTAGAAAATTACAACTTTTTATACTTAAAATTGGATATGTTCTTATATTATGCCTATAATTTTTTTTATGAATGTAAAAAAAATGTTTGAATTTATAATATATATATATATATCATTAATATATCTCACTAACAGTGATTAATTTAATTTATTATGTTAAAACACCCTAGTGGAAAAAGAGTATTTTCATAAAAAACACTTCTTTTATATTCAATTGTTTTTAATTTTATTTCTAACCAATTGGTCACCAATGGATCTATTATATAAACATGTATAAACCATATTTCCATAATTTAATTAATATTATTAAAAAATACCATTCTAATGGTATAGTGGTAACTATTACAATATTTTAATAATAATATCAATACTAAATTGCAGTTCGGTAAAACTCAGTCTTGCATATTATGTAAGATATCATAGGAACTCAATATTGTGTGTAACATAATAAAATAGTTTCTTTTCATGTACCAAAATAAAGTCTATATGTTTCATGAAGTGAAAGATTAACTTTGTGTTTTGTATAAAGAAATCCAAACATATTGATTTCGTATAAAACAAGCTAAATTTAGTGTTGTGTGAAATGAAAAATATTAAAAATATCAATTTAATTTTAAAAAAATTCACATAATATATAGGCCCTACATTCTATACCCTTTAAAATGGTTTTCCCTCAAAATTAATTAGGTTTGTAAAATGTTTAATAATTGAAATTTACATTAATAAAAACCAACATCGTAAAAATGAATACTAAAACTTCTTTTAAAAATGGAAATATGGAAATATAATGATTACCCAAAGTAACCCATAACTAGGTTTCCCCATAGGAGAACATAGGTGGAAAGTGAGAATGCGAACATGGAAGAAAATATTAAATAATTATAAAGCATGATTGAGTTCAGTGTTAACAAGAAAGTGAATGATCAATGGAAAGTTAAGGGGCCCAAAATGATATGTCTATGATGATTTATAAGACCATAGGTTCAACATAAATGAAGGTATTAGGATAAATATTTTATAATATCCTTTTCATAGAGTTGATTAATTATTTTACTATCTAAAAAAATAAGGAAATGTACTTACATAATTTCATTGCTTTACATATGATTTTTATCACCCTTTGGTTGTGCTTGGATCAATTTATAGTTTTCTCTTACTCTATGAAATGAAGGTGAATTTTTTATTCATGAAGCACTAATAGATCACGAGGTATAATGATAATTCATTCCATCTGTATTTAGTTAGAATCTTAGAAAAATGGTTAGCACAATGTATCCAATATTCATAAATAATCATATTGTAAGATAATAACTTAATCTCTAAAACCTCACCTAATGTTCAACATAAACCATTCCATAAATGGTTAAATTATAACCCTTATAATTCACTCTTTATTCATTTAATAATATCATATCATATACAAAAAAATTAATTAGAAGCTTCATTTTTTCCTTTTACCAATAGAATATGTGATATCATTATTATAAAATCCAAGTAGATAAGGAAATTTCACTAAAATATTAATACTAATATTTTCATAGGGATCATTCATATAAAATAAAACATGATATTACAAAAAATTTATAGTACAATAATTATTACTTAATTTTCATGGTTCAATTCACACATTATGATATATAATCTTTCAATTTATCCTTTTTATTCAAAGGTTTTTATGAATTATCATCCACATTAGTCCTTGGTTTAGGTAAATTCGTAGCATAATACCCATACTTCATTCAATTGAAACCCTGATGTGTGTTTGGTGCATTAGTTGGTGTTCTATTCTCCTCCATTACATTAACTATCCCATTACTCATATTTCGAAATTCATAGACTTTATAACCTTCCTTTCCACACTTAAAGTATACCCCAGTAACATTCAAGAAGTTTCCTCCATATTTCATCCCACACTTTGAGCATAAAGGAAATACCATCTTCTTCTCTATATTTTTCATAGATTTTCCTTTGAAATTCATCTTTATTTTCTTGTCAAAACCATGATATTGACAGGAATACTCAATCTCAATTTTTTGTGCGAAGAATAAGAGGAAGGTAAATACTATAAAATAAGTACTAAAAATAATCCCAATCCATGGGGTCAATTTTACCATGTTTCCACATATTCTTGATAAAGGTCCACAATTCATTCGCTTAACCATCCAAGTAAAAGGTTTCCTAAATAAATTTTTAATGTTATGAACAATGGAGAACAAAAAACATCTTTTTAGTGGTGTAGATAAATTTCACATCAACTATTGGATCAGTCCTTATACTAAAATAAGGTGTACGTTTCCTTATGCAGGATTCAATAAAATGTTGTTACCTCCATTGGTCATTTGGAAGCTTAGCAAGATTCATGGCTTGACAAGGTTTTGTGGTCATAGTAATGAGGTTTCTCATTCAGTCTCTCATAAAATTTGGTTTCTCAGGAGGTCAATAATTACATTTTCAACTACATTCCTCATTAACATGGTTTATTAGGTTTTCTTTAATTGAATAAAACCATAAAGAATAGTGTGAGAAACACATATCATAGAGTAAAACAACATAATCATGAAAAATTTCTTATATGATGTCTAAATAATCACACCAAATTATTTAATATATGAAATCTTAGGTTCATCCTTGATCATTAAAAGTATTTATATATCTAAATAATTCATTTTTTTCTTAAAGTATTATTGAATTACAAAATCATATCCCTAAGAGTGTTAAACCAGGTGTGCAGTAAAGCTCATTGTCGTGCACTTGTTCTTAATCAGGTCTAGCTCAATACGGTTTTTTGATTTGTTACCCCCATGTAAATCTATCTGAGAGCTATATCCAAATGTAGTATCTAGACATGGATTTAATTTCTTAGAAACCCCTCTATCAATCATTTAACAAAATTCTAGGACATTTTCATATAACTTAACACATCCTTATACATATCCTTCAAGACATCCTTGAACATATCCTTAGAAATTTCCATAGGGATCTCACTAAAGGTTTCTTATCCTAGTTTCCAAAGGTTGAATAAACCATTTGTTTTATACCAAATATATTTACCTAGGATTAACATACATGGATATTACATCATTTTATATTAACATTAATAACATTAAAAAAGTACATGCCTAAGGATCATAATATTTTAGTGTCCTCGTAAACATTAAACAGAATATTTTAACATGGTGTAAGATCATCAATGTTTCCCACAATGATCTTCCATTAATAATCCTACTTAAATCATTTCATCATAACCTGGGGAAAGTAAACATAATAAAGGTTGAACACATATGATCATTAAGGTTAAATAAAGAAGATATGTAATCATAAAATGAACATAAGGGTATAATAACATGAGAATAAAATTTAAAGATCATACCTTTCATATCAAATATCATACACGCGATTCATGAAAAAAATATTGTAAGAATATAATACATGAATCATAAGGTAATAAAGAGAATTATCCATGATAACATAATCACATTAATAATACATATAATTTGTTTCATACACCTAGGCATAAAAAATCTTATGTCACGGCTACCTACCAAGAACATCATAACATGTTAGTCTTGGGATAATAACCCATGTAATTACTTTAGTATTTGGATAAAATCATATTTACACTCTCATTTTAGGATTGAAATTCCCTCTAATGTACCCTCTTATTATGGTTTTGGTATTCCATCCCATGTTCCCTCTTGATTCAGGATTGGGATGCCCTCCTATGTACCCTCTTTGTATGGGCTTGGGATTCCCTCTCATATACCCTCTTGTTTCGGGCTTGGGATTCCCTCTTGTGTACCCTCTTATTACTTGATTGGGATGTCCTCTCATGTACCCATTATTCTAATTGAACATTTACCATTAACCAATTATTTTTAGGTAGATATAGGTCCCACTCATCACATAATGACATCATACATACACATTCAAAAATATAAAAAACGATCATCATGTCATAACCTAAGAAATGGAATGGGTATTATAAACATATCATAATATCATAACCCGTGAAAAAAAGGTTTTATAATAATTTCATAAATTCATAGACTAAGAAATGAAGAGGATATCATAATAATTTTATCAAGGTATAACACATGGAAGATAAACATGATTCATAAACATCATGCCATCAAAACATAAACCATTTAGAGAAAGAATATGAATGGTATTCATGGATCATATTCATAGTAAGGAATATATACCACCAGAATATGTCATATTAGATGGAAAATAATTTTTAAATATCTTTTAAAAACATTTATTGAGGAAAATATCCTTTCTTCTTTGAAAAATTATTTTTAAAACATAAAATAATTTTAAAATAATTTTACTAGAAAGTAACTTTGATAAAATATAAATTAATACTTGAAAACTATTTTAAAAACATTTATAAAATATAACACATTTTTAAAATTATTTATTCTTGAAAATTATCTTAAAAGACCATTTAGAAACATTTTTAAAACATTTTTGGAAAACATGGTTTTTGAATAAAACAGATTTATGACTGAATAGATAAACAGAGTCATACTTTCTCAAAAAAAATCTTAATTATATTAAGTACCAAAGAGTTGAAAAATGGAACCATTATCATAAGATATCATGAATAACCATACCAAAATAAAAATCATGATAATTCATGAGAGATAGATAATAAGATTTCATCAATTGAAGCATAACCATGAAGAATCCCAATAAATGATGAGATTGTAGCAATACACTCTTACCACTTTGATTAATTTGAATCAAAGAAATTTTGAAAGAGTAACATTACGTTAAGAATAAAATACCATGAAAAATATGTGATTCATGAAAAAAAAATTAAATGGTATTATATACACCTCATAAGAGAATGTGGGTGTATTATATAACATGTGTCTCAAATATGGAAAATTGAGACAAAATTACCTTACCAATTTGGTAACTTTTGAACCTTAAACCCCATGAAAGAGATATAATAAAATGGATATGTAAATAAAAATAAATTTAAGTTTAATAATAATAGAACATATTTATGGGTATTATATACATCATAGAAATAAATTGAGTGGTGAATATGACATAAGTATTGCAGAAATAAAAGCAAGACTAGAAATCCCCTTACCTTAAGTATTGATTCTCATTGTACTTGTTCAATACTCATGTATAATAAATATGAGTTCATTATAAATATATAAATTTAACATATTCATATATATATTACCATTTATTATTCACTTATGACTTAATATTACCCTTTTATTAACAATTCTATGTTAATGTTATGTTTTTTTGTAATAACCACTTTGTTTTACATATATGTTTTGAATTTTGATTATTTTCCCTCTTAAATAGAGAATGATTTCCATATTTAAAAAATTTAAAACATGATATTAATATCATATATTTAAATTATATATTTATTTATAAAAATATATAAAATATAGAAATAAGAAATTAAATATAACATTCATTGTGACAGTAGGTTGTATGTACTCATGAACACTATTTCAATTTTATTATCATATTGAAAGAAAGAAAAGTAAATGATGTATATATATATTATAATTCCATTAGAATAATTATTTCATGTATATAAAATATTTTTAATAAAACCATCCTTAATAAATTTCATGAAAAGCATGAACTAATCACATCACTTTGAGGAGGCAATAGTCCACACGTCTACAAACGATGTTATCATATGCCCAAAAAATGGAAAGCATGAATGTATGTGTTATTTAATAATTACAGAAGCATAGTTAAATAATAAATATAATACATATCAAACAAAAATAGTAATTACATCATTATTACCATCCTTTACATGTGGTAATGGAAGCATGTACTACATCAGTTCGCAAGGCGACAGTCAGTCGTACACATGATCGATGACTGTGTATCCAATTTTATGGTAGTGTGTGTAGGTTTAGGCATAAACCTTAAAATAAAAATTTTTCAGTATATATATTATACTATGTTTATTATATAATCATTTAATAAGAATAATTTAATGGTTGGAGAAATAAATTAAACAAAAGTGATTATTGAAGAATGTTACCTCTTTTTCCTGTAACTCCTTATAGTTTTCAAATAAAAAAGACTTCCTTGGATTGATATATTACCAATGTGAGACTTGTAAGATTATGGTAGGGATTATGTTATGTAATATTTTAAGGGTTTTTATTATCCAAAAGTCTTGAGGGGCATGAATAAGTGGGGGGGGGGGGTGAGTACCTTTATATAGTGGAGGAGTGGCATTCTTGTATACTTAGAAATATAAACACTATTGAGAGGTATCCATTACATAATGTGCCTAAAATAATGGTAAATATTATATAAAGGAGTTTACATGGTTTATAAAGTTCCATAAAATTTATTTTTTACATGTTTCTAGGTCATCTTATCCCTTAATATTAAAGTTACACCACTAAGTAAACTCATTTTACCATAATCACTATAATGAATTTTAATTTATTTCACTAAATATTTTGGTCAAAAAATTAATTTGACCTAATTATACAATAAATACTATAATTATTAAAAATATGGAATCTATTTTACAAATTACAATCACAAAAGTGGCCTAAATTATTTTAAAATTAATCCCATAGATTGGATGACACAATGGATTATTAAAGTTAAAATGTTCAAAAGATTGAAATATTTTTATATACAATTTCAATATGAAATTGATTCAAATGACCTAAATTGGATTAATAAATGTATAAATTAACTAATTATAATTTAAAATAAATTTAAAATATAATTTAAATATATAAATATATGACATCTCACCTTTTTATTACATAACTTTTCATTACATTTTACAAACAGAGGGTCTTTAAAGTCTAGTGTCTTAGAAATCAGGAACAATAAAATATGAAAACTTAAAACACTATTTTAAATCCATTTGAAAATATTATTTAAAAGTTAATCCTATATAAAATTACTTCATCTCATAACCTAGAGGCACACATAAAAGGAAAGGGTGAGAAGAAGGCCCAGTAAGGGTAAACAAGGGAATCAATTTACTTGTGATATCAATAAGAACTTGATAAAAACATAAAGAAATGAGCAATGGAAGTATAGGAATATCATAAGGAAAATAAATTGAAACAAAACTTGAATATTTGGCTACAAAATTTCATTTATACATTCATGAACATATCACCAAGGTTCATCCCCAAGGTATCATAAAAAAATTACCAAGGTTATTCACCAAGGTATCATGAAACTTGTCATCTTTAGAGATTAATTATTTACCCAATGAATTTGAGAGATATCAGGGAGCACCATTAATATGTATTTATTTTTCATTTTATACACATATATCATAATCAAACATTTCATAAATAACCCATATATAATAAAATAAATGGGTTTCATTTCAAAATTGTGACGTTTTAAGAGTGCTTAAAAATAAGATCATTATGTCATTTATAACCCATAGAAAGGGAGTGAGGGTTATATGTATGTCAATTATAGAATAAAATAGATAAATTTTATGTCTTGATGAATACCCATATAAATGAAAACATATTTTGGTATTCACATAAATAAAACAAGATAATTCTTGATAAAAGAGAGAGAGGTTTTGAGACAAAAAATTCTGCAGCATAACAGCTATACAACATGGTTTTAGAAAACTTTGAAAAGAGAGAGGAAAAGGGTCAAACAATCATAAATAATTCATAATACATAATGGGTACAGAATAAGATAATTTCATGGATATTTGAATGACATACCATATGAAAAGGAAACATGAAAGAAAAGAGTAGATGTGATTTCTTTTACGAAAATTCGGCAGCCTAACATCGTCACTTAAAAATTCAGAAAATAAATTGATGAGAGAAAAAAGGGTATCTCATAAACTTTACATGAAATATACATTAATAATGATAGATAATAACATACCCCCACATAATAATATGGAAACTAGAATATATAACATAAAGGAAGTCATGACTTAAAAGAGGAGGGTGAACAGTTCCCTTACCTTGAAGAGTGACTTTGAAAGATCAAAGGTTGGGACCTTGGGGGCTTGAGGGCACCTTGGGAGGACTCATTGGGAGGTAAAAAGACCATATCTTAGTTTAGGAAGATTTTGGAATGAAATTAATGAGTTAATGGATTGGTATTTATAAGAAACGTGAGGGAATATTTAATTAATTTCCAATGGACACCTCATCAGTGGTATTTGCAAAACCATGGGCTTAACCATGGTATTTGCCAATTTTATTGGCCAATTGTGACACCTAATAACATATATTACTATTAACAAGTCAAACATAATTATTACATCATTATTACATCATTAATGATGTCATTAAACACCTGAAACTCAAAACTGTATTTTTTACTATTCACTGAAAAAACAACTGTTTCAGAAAAATCCAAAATATTCACCCTAAAATAATATCAATGATTTGAATTCAAAAATGAACTACATTTTATGAAAACAATTTTCTAAATATTTTTAATTTAATTTTTAAATAAAATCATTATTTATTCAAAAAAAACTCTAAAACTATAACTTGTTTGGTAACAACTTGAAAAAGTAATCAAGGTCCCATAAAATTATCATACAACAATAATATAATAAAGTAACAATTTATGATTACATTTTATGAAAATAAATTTCCATTTTAAATTATTAAAATAATTATTAAAAATTTAAATAAAATATTTATGACATAAAAAATACCAGAACTTATACTATCATCATTTTTTAACTTTTAAGATGTCTAAATTGTATTTATACATTCGTGGGTGAAGTTTATATTTTTTTGGCTGATTTACTATTAATTACTATTCATTACTCTTCATATGGGTATATTACTATTCATACTTTACTATTCACTAAAATTAAGTTGTTCTCATTAGAATCTAAATTTCTTACTGGTCACAATTGTAGAAGACCATTTTTTGAAAATCATTTTATATTATTAATTATTTAAAGTTTACATAAATATTTTAAAATACCATTTTTTCCAAAATTCATTAGTAATATGGAATTATAAATTCATCCTAAATTTATCCATATATTTGAAATTCACCAACTTTTCCATAATAAGAAATAACAATTTTATTTATAAAAAAGGTTTACACAAGTAACTAAGGTCACATTACATATCCCTTTATAACATCTACATAGGACCTAAGTGTAAGATGTGCTATGGTGATAAAATCTTGGGGCGACTCTGAAAACATTGCCCGAGTGGTAATTTCTATCAGTTTGAACTTCTCCCTTAGGTGATTCTGTTCAAGCTTCACATGTTGAAGCTCGGCTTGGGCTTGGTCCAGAGCAAAGCCCAAAGATGCTACCTCCTTCCCAAGCTCTGAAAGATGGGCTTCATACGACCTGAGTCTATTGGATGAGGCCATCTACTCTTCTTTTTTGTATTAATTAACCAAGATCACTTGTATTTATAAACAATAATTTTAACGTTAAGATTTTAGTTTCCAACGGTCATATTGACCAAAGATCATTTAACATTTGAAACCCAATGGTATCACTTTAATTATAATCACTTCATTAATTTAAGGATATAGTTTTGTTGAGTATTAAATAACATCAAAAAATTAGGAAGCAAATATTATTCAAAAGTTCGGGTTGTTACGTTCTTCCCCCCTTAAGAAATTCCTTCCTTAAAATTTTTAACTCGTACCCTCAGAAGAGAAAAGGTGTGAGTACTTCTACCTTATATAATCCTTTAGTTCCCACATGGATTCTTTACATTTGTGGTTCCTCCATGTTTCTGACGCTTTCACCGGGGCGCGCGTGTCCATCTACTTGAGTATGACAGGCGCAGATTTTTGTTACCCCGCATTCCCATTTTCCAAAGGCAAGCGGCATTCACTCCTTATTTAGGGATGTCTACTCCTTGATTGAAACGGGATGATGGGATGTCAGTTCTTCCTTACTTGGATTCCACCTAAGAACTCGTCACCTAATCCGGGTCTCCCTTATAGATTTAATACGTTGTTCATGAAACTCTTCTCAATGCCATATTTTCATGGACACCAGTTAATTACCCTGATACTGTCAGGACATTCCAAGGGGTCCGGTCAGGGCAGCAACCTTCAGTTGGGGGAGTAGTCACATTGAGGCATCACTGGCATGCCTGAAAGCTGAGGAATTAGTGTGTTTGTCTTTTGTCCCTTATTACAAGGCTTCTCGAGGGCGCAAAAGCCTGAGGCATCCCACATAGAACGTGGGGAATCATATACAATAGGCATGTACCTGAGGTTTTCCTCAACTTCCTTTGTTTAACATGGGGTATGCCGTGAGTTTAACGTCCATCGAGGATGGATCGGGCTGATCATAACACTAGCTAGAGTGGATCAGATTGAAGAACCCCCTTGAGGGAACATCGACATTGGGGGCAGCACATGGGCGGCTTCCCGAATGCTATGGAGGGGAATAAGGCAACATGATCTCACTGGGATGTGGCGGCCCAGGTAAGAATCAGGATGGACGATGGTTTTGGTCTTGAGCCTCTAAGAGACTTCCTACGTATCCCCGTAGCAGGGAATCAAAGTGCACGTAGTTTGGGTAGGGATGTGTGGGGATTACACTCTAGGCTGCCCGAGTGTTGGTGAGCCGACGTGAAGGATATCAGAACTACTAGGTGGTGGGCTTGAACCTCACGAGGCTTCCTACGTACCATGCCTTAGCATGGATCAAAGACCCCATAGTTCGGGTGGGCGCTGGTGAACCAGCATGAAGATGGACCTTGGTTCAATGGGTGATGGGATTGAACCTCATGAGGCATCCTACGTACCATGCCTTGACATGGATCAAAGACCCCATAGTTCGGGTGGGCACCAGTGAACCGATGTGAAGATGGAACTTGGTCTGATGGGTGATGGGTTTGAACCTCGTGAGGTTTACTACGTACCATGCCTTGACATGGATTAAAGACCCCGTAGTTCGGGTGGGCACCGGTGAACCGATGTGAAGATGGACCTTGGTCTGATGGGTTATGGGCTTGAACCTCATGAGGCTTCCTACGTATCATGCCTTGACATGGATCAAAGACCATGTAGTTCAGATGGGTATGTGTCAGCGAACCGATGTGAAGAAGGAACTTGGTCCAATGGGTGTTGGGCTTGAACCTCGTGAGGCTTCCTATGTACCATGCCTTAGAATGGATCAAAGTCCACGTAGTTTGGGTATGGATGTGCGGGGATTACACTCTAGTATGCCCGGGGTGTGTCATGGTCGGTGCTCACTCTAAGCTCACGGGAGTCATGCTCAGTTTGAGAAACAAGAGGTTGCAGGGACCTGACGATCACGTTGCGAAGGGTGCATCCGTGGGAAGCGAAGAGGGGCTTATGCGTTGAGCGGCCCATGGTACTAGGACTTACTCCAGGATGGAGGCCCGAGGGCGAAAAAGCACATAGGGAGAGGGATTTGGCACCCAAGAATAGAGGAGGGGGGTCAGTTCCTTATCACATCCTCCGCTGGCCTTGGGGACCGAAGATGAAAGGAGGGAGCACGGGGATCTGCCTCTTGCAATAATGGATAGGGGCTTACACCAAGGTGGCTGCCCTTGCCCTGTGGACAAACGCCACTCCCAAAAGGAGGATATCATCCCCTGTGGAGACCAGGGGGGTGTGAAGAATGTCCAAGGTGGGCGCACCCCACGTCAGAGGCACGGGACAATGTCACAATTTAACGTCATGTGTTGAGGATGAGGGTGCTTGGAAGTTCAATGTCCTGCAGCTCGGAAGAGGTGGATTTGCTCCGCACCCTTAGGACTTACATAACGGGTACCCTCTACTCCTTGTGGGAGGGAAGGTACCGCCAATGCCGTACTGAATGGGGGTCGTAGAGCGAACCATCGAGGGGTCCACGTTAGCATGGCTATGAGAAGAAGCATTAGGCGAAGCAACGCTACAGGCAATATCGTCTAGGGGACTTTGAAGTCACATCGTGCAAGCCTAATGGGTCACACGAGAGAAGGAATTTCCAAGCAGAGGGGTCCATAGGTAGGGGTCTTGCGGAGCTTAGTTGTTCTGCGTGGTGGAGGGAACTTGATAAGGGATGTGCTTCCCTAAGTGGGGTGCCTTAGCCTTAGCATGGGGCGGAGGTGCAAGTGGGAGTTGCTTCGTGAAGTGGAAAGGTATTAGCGGAGCACTACCTCACAGAGCACAGGCACCTCACGAAGCGAAGTGTCGTAAAGAAATGTGCTTCACGAAGTACAGTGACCCTGCCTTGGCATGTAGATCACGTGTACGTGAGGGGTGTTTCGCGAAGAATAAATGCTCTATAACAACCTGGGTCCCCTTGGGGATTACCTTCCTTCACGAAGGCCCTTAGGCTTCACGAAAGGCATCCCTATCGAAAGAGGGGATCAAAACAAGACAATGCAGAGTCCCCTCGCGAAGAAAAAATACCTCGCGTAACTCATGATTCGCAGAGAAAAGGGTGCTTCGTGAATTGGGAGCTGAGAAGCCAAAAGTTCAGATTTTCCATCCTGAGGGCTCAGGGGGAGATCAGTATTTATAGGCAAGATGTGCCGCGAATCAGAGCTTACGCGACGCGATGATGGATTGGATTGCATCGCGGCGGGTCGTGAACGTTAGGGGCGTTCGCAGAGGGTACCGCCTCCTTTGCTTCACGGCAGGCTCGCGAACATCAGGGGCGTTCGCGAAGGGTACCGCCTCCTTTGCTTCACGACGGGCTTGCGAACGTCAGGGGAGTTCACAGAGGGTACCGCCTCCTTTGCTTCACGGTGCCCGCGTTTCTTGGGGGGACTCCGTGAAGTGACTTCGCGAAGCCGGCCGTGGGGCCTCTTTCTCTTCTTTCTTTTATTCAAACATTTTGGTGCCAACAAATAACCCCCCTCAGACTTGGAGCCGTGGAGTGATCAAGGGTCAAAGTCTGAGGGAAATCACCAAAATCATTGGCCGTTCACGGTGCTCACTCGCGAAGAGGGTGCGCGAGGTGGACATGGGCCGCACGGGCCGGGGGCGCCGCGAAGCTCCAAAGGCCGCCACCTATAAATAGGGTCCTGACCATCTCTTTTGTCCTTTCCCTTATCTATAATTCTGTCCTTTTTCACTCTCGATTCGTGAAGCTCCGTGTACTCTACACCTGCTCTCTACGAATCGGGTTTCGCGGCGAACCACGAGTTTCTGACTCCATGACAGCGCCACGCTAATGTGCGCTTGCAGGCCGAGACCAGGCTCCGTGAACAGGCTTCGTGAACAAGCTCCTCAAACAGGCTTCATGACCCGACCTGAAATTTTTCCATGTTCTGAAACCCAATGGCCCATCAAGAAGCTGCACTGGGGGTGCTCGCAGACACCGCCTGGAGGGATGAGATGAAAAATTGTCTGGGCCTAGGAGAGTTGGTCCGTAGCCACTCAGACCATAATTCATTGACGGAGATGCTATTAGAGAGACAAAAGAACTATAAATTGTGTAGGAGGCTTCCCTTGTATGTATTTGGGATAAGGGATGACATCTTCATTCCGGAGGCGAGTAGGGATGAACCAGCTTACTGTTTCAGGAGCACGCCGTGCCAGTGCCAATGGTTCAGGGCAGCTGATGGTCATGCGTGGGAGGACTTCACACCTGTCACTGCCGACTACCTCTGAAATCATCTAAATAATGTTGATGGGAAGCTGTTGCAGCCGGAGACATCCCCTCCCATGTACCGCACAATACTGAAGGCATCTTTGAGGGATTCGAAGAAGGGGTGGTCCGATGAGTGGGACTTGTGCCAGGGCGGCAACTTCACAAACGATTGGGCATTTGACTACTTGGTATGTGCCTCATGCGAGGATTTTGGAGCCGAGCTGAGGAGAGTGGGTTTGTATGAGGTGGCATGGGCCTCCCAATTCCATATATATCATCTGAAACAGCTGATGCTAGAGCTGTTGAGCAGATGGTCATCTAGGACCAACACTTTTCACCTGCACCATGGGGAGGTTGGCATCAGTCTATGGGATGTCCATCATATTTCAGGGGTCCTGATCTTGGGGGATATGTATGATGAGTTCCTCCCTATCATGAGCGTGTGGGAGGATCTGGAGCGGATTATACAGCTGGCGCTGGCACTGCTGGGGCTGGTCCCCAGAGAAGACAAAGAAGCAGTGAGGGATGTCCACTTCAATAAGTGGTTTAAGAAGTTCCTGAACTTCCTGAAGGATCTAGAGTTTCCTTCAAGGACTCGAACTTTCCTAAAGTGGGATCAATGGGGAAAGGAGCATTCGTATTGGTGGCTCTTGTAGGATAGCCAATGGAAGACCTGGGGTTTCAGTGTCAATACCGAACAATAGCCGATAGTCTAACTGGAGGGGTTTATCATGACCCTTATCTGTGGTTGGATCCTACCAGTGAGGGATACCAACATGGGGGTGTGACCCGGCTCATTCATCATGGCATCCATGCTGGCCACAGGAGGGCGGGTCAATCTGGGCATTCTGATGCTCGCCAAATTGTACAAGATGCTAAACATGTTAGCGAGGGCAAGAGGCCGCAGAGGATATGCAGGCCCTTCCATCTTCTATATGGGTGGACCGCGGCCCACATCAGGGGGGTTTATGAATATCCAAACCCCATTTTACCTCCAGGATCAAACTTCCACCCATCCATTCTGAATTTTGCCGGGAGATTTCCATCCAAATTAACCGTACCGTTGGTATTAAATCGGGTGTGGAAGGTGGATGAGTTTAACTTTCACCCGTTCCCATTGCCGATGGGGGTACTCACCGACGATGGTTGAGGGATGAAGGAGCATCAGGCATATCTCCTGGCCTTCTGGGGTGGAGTCTTGGTGGCAAGGGTGACCCGCGAGCCTCTCTGCGAGCTGTACACCCCACACCGGTTTGTAAGGCAGTTCTGGTGCCTGCAGCGACTGACCCCACAGGTCTACTAGGAGGTGCACCACAAGGATCAACCACGTGTGATGATGCAATTATGGCTCATGTTCACATGGGATAATGAGAAAATTAGAAATTCATTACCTCCGCCTACTGCCGCCTTTGGACTGGTGAAGGAGTATGCCATAAGCTGGGAGGCAACTTATCCAGGGAAAATACTGAAGAAGCCAACTATTCGAGCTGGTGATGGCGGGCCTTCCCCATCCCGAGGTCGGGGTCAGAGGGTGTCAAGAGCCTCTTGCGGTGGCGGGGCTGCCATGGCGGCGCGGCCTGCACCAGCTGAGGGTGAGGCAGCGGTGACCGATCCAACAGCAGCAGTGGACCCAGTGGTCCCAAGAGAGCAGAGCCATCTGAAGGGGCATCCGCTGAGGGGATTCCACAGGATATCTACTCAGGCCCCGGGGAAACGGCTGTGCCATATCGACATGCCAAATAATGCTGTTTTCCCAGAGGCCTGGGACATCTGGGATGTCAACCGGTAATTCCTCGGCCCGCCTGATATGTGGAAACACCTGAACCATCTCAGGATGGACTTAACAGGGTTAGGCCCTGTCTAAACAAGTTTCGCAGTGTCTCCGGCGGAGGTGGAGCAATATCTAGATGAGTTAGACGACTTTGTACTTTCCAGGGGTTCCCTACGTCCAATGACAGACCGAGTGAGGGTACTACTGAATCAGACAGTTCCCCCAAAGCTCTCGGCCGCCTATTTGAGATAGCGCTTCCCCCTACCAGAAGAATTAGACAAATCCTCTTGGGGGGATGAGGCTGGTGGAGGGAGCCCATTGGAGGAAGGTGAAGTCGGCGATCAAGACTCGGGTCTCGATAATTTCACGGAGGCTCTCGAGGTAACATCCCAAGTTTCTTTCCTTGGGGTCTGCTATCAGGTCATTATGGATTTCTTACCAACATCTAAACCATATAGGAGGACCTTGTGCACAAACCTTGTTCTCGCCCCTCGGTGGGTGATAATGCAGGACCCTCGGGACCCGCACCTGTGGCAGTGTCCAATTCTATGCCTGGCAGGGCTAGGACATCTGAGGTGGCTCCTCCAGAATCTTTGGACCTTCTGAAAATATAAAGAGGGCCACACTTTGGGGTCTTGTCAACATCAACTCAGGAGCGGCACTAGGAGTTCAATCTCTGTAAGCCCTCTCCACTGAATTCATTACTGTCACACGTTGATCATGCCAACTGATGTCTATGCCCCTCTCTGTCACGTACATTTCTTCGACTAGCATGGGATGCTGCGGCGAGGTTGATCAGGATTTCGGTAGGCGCCCCTCCCAGGGGCATACTGGTAATTGTGGAGATAGTTACCCAGCCCACCCAAGCTGCAGCGCTCCCTATCATTGGCTGGGCCACCAGCAGGGTCATGCCTGATGTCATTGAGGTAGGGTCCAACAATGAGGATCAGTCGATCAACCCAAGTCCCACCACACCTGATCCGACACGAGATGCCACAACTAATCCAATGCTAGACGCGAATCCCACTGAAGATTTACTGAGGGCGTACCCCGCATACAATCCTACCAACTGCGCAGACTGGGATGAGACAACCTCTGATGAAGAGGACAGTGATATAGTCCACCGCCGATCATGGAAGCTGATCGTGAACTTTATCAAAAAGGCCACCCACCCAGGAATTATAGTTGGATGATATGTACAGACTTCTCTCACGACTACGCAAACTGTGTGCTGGGGGAGTGGATGCCTAGTGCCCTCATCTGCTCATCCGAGATCTCATGGAAGAGAAGATCCGAGAGTATGATCGCGGCCTCAGTGTGGGATGGCAGCGGAGGAAGGCGACTAACATCAAGAAGCTCCGGGAGGCTGAAAATAAAGTCCAATGGCTACAGATCTGGGCGGATGAGCAATCAGACTCTCTTAATGAACAATCAGAGCTGATCTCGCGATTTAAGGCCCAAATGGCAGAGGCAGAAGAGCGTATGAGGCAAGATTCTGAAGAAATGGCCGGCATTCAGGCTGACGTAGAGTAGGCCCAAACTGAGACTGATGAACTACACCCCATCGCCACTGAGGAGGAGCAGGAGTTGAGCCTGCAATAGCAACTCCTGGATGCCACAAGTCGGAGGGTGGAAAAACTGCAACTCTCTTTTGATGGGGTCAACCCGTCCATGGGAGGGATAAACCCCCCGAGTGCTATAAGGATCAAAAACTCTCAAACGTACTTTCATGCTTTGATTTATTTGATGTCATAGCATGCATGAGTTTTGTTATTGATCCCAATGTGAGAAATAAGGGGTGATCACCATGCTATTCCATCTGAACATAATGCGTCGACCAAGATTCGGGTATCCAGGGTTTAGGCAACCAATCTGAATCTTCTGAGAAGATATAGTAGAGGCCCGATTGGAGGATTATGAACTTAGAACAAACAATGATCCATTCTTCCAGTGTGCTCTAATGCACGAGTGGGGTAACACTAGGGGCGTTGGGATTAGTCCAAACACAGGGAAGTGGAAGGTGTGAATCGCGATACCCAAAAATCCGGAACACTATGGGGGGTGGCGTGACAATAAAGGATAACTATTGAACATGTTTGAAACATAGTATCCTTGTTGCATTATCCTAAAGTGAGGATGACTCATGAGGGATGACCACTGACCATATTCGAAACATAGGGCCTGACTCAAAATGCCATCCATTTGTCTTCTAGAATGTTGGCCCAGGATAGTAGGCGAGCCATAGGCTGGGCATCCATACTGTTAGGGGGTTCCTCCAGACGTGAAAGAGGATGAGAGTCTGAATAATGGGCACACAAAGCATGCAATGTGGAGTGAGGGTTTGTTCGAATAGAATACAACACTCTTGAAATTACACCATCATGGCGGAAGCACACTGGATGGACGCATCAGTTTGATCATGGATCATTCCTTCTTTTAGACAGGGCCTCTCTGGTGAGGGGGCTGTCGCTTCCCAATGCCATCATGGGGAATCCCGAACTTGTTTGGGGAAAAATTGCAGTTACATGGTTCCCCACAAGGGGTCAGGCTAGGAGGCCTAAAATGGGGAGGAACAGGATCTTACGATTCCTGGGGCTGGACCTGAGGTGAAATGCTTGGGTGTCCCTACATATCCCATGAGGATGCGAATCAAGTCGTACATAGTTATGGAAGTACAGTGTAATCATAGACCAACAATGACAGGTGAAATCCTCTCTGGCGGAGGATCTAGTGCATCCCATGACTAACATGGGGCATCCTGAACTCGTTCAGGGTAGAACCACAGTTTAGTGTCATGCGTTGAGGACATATGGACTCTTGCAGTTTAACATCACATGATAGGACATGAAATGAAAGGGAAGATCTCTGAGATCATGTGGTGCTATAGCTATGAAACTGACATGAATGAGGACTTGGAGTCCAAATCACACCATGTACCCCCGGAGGAAACTCTTTAGGTCGAGGGACCAAGAGTAAGAATTAGGCTGGGCCCGAAGCAGAGTGGTCGAGCATTCCTACGTACCCCATGAGTATGGGAATCAATCCATACATAGTTCTGAGAGCGCATTTTAATGTCATTTGGGATGATGAGAAGCCTGGCCGCGTTGGTACACATCCTACCAAAACTACTAAGCCCACGTGAGTCGTGCTCGGTGTGGGAAACAATAAGTAGTGGTGGGAATTTCCCGACACAGGAAGGGGCATGTCAGGATGAAGGGACACTCGGTGAATACCGGCCCAATGATGCTAACTCGTCCATGAAGCGCACCTAGAAATGTGAATAGATAGATCCGAGTATGTCAGAATTCCACTTGAACATGAGGAAGTGGAAATGTGTGAATCATGAAGCTTGAAATCTGGACCACAATGATGGAGGCGTGATAATGGAGGATAACTGTTGACCATGGTAGAAACTTAGTATCCACATCGAGTTAGTCTAGAATGGGGACAGACAAATGAGGGTCGACCGTTGACCATGTTCGAAACATGGGACCTGTCGCAAATGTCATCTGAGATCCTTAGGGACGTTGGCCCGAAATGATGGGAAAGCCCTTAGTCCTAGTATCCATGGAGATCCCTTAGGCCTAACATCCATGTCGTTTGAGGGTCCTTTTGGACATGGAAGAGGATGAGGATCCAAATAGCGAGCCCACGAAGCTTGGACATGGATCGAGAGTAACGTCTCCATGAAAATTCCACACTTCGGGCTCTTTTTCAACACATCTGAATATGTCAACGAGATGTATTAGATAGAGGGATTCGAGTCCCTTCCCATAGGGAAATCTTAGTTTAGGGTCATAGAATTTGGACCATGGACGAGAGGAAATGCGGGAGACTCATGGTGAGTAATTACACCAACCCGACATGAATGGGAAATGGGGATTCCGACCACCACGTGTTCCTGGGGAGAGGTTTTAGGTCAAGGGACCAAAAATGAGAGTTGAGCTAGGCCTGAAGCAAGGTGCAAAAGCGTTCCTACATACCCCATGGGGATAGAGATCAAGCTGTATGTAGTTCTTGAAAAGGGAACACGATAAGGTACTAGTGCTAGGGATAAAAGAGGTGTGTGGGCATGGCCCACACACCAAAGGAAACAATATTTGATAAATCTTGTTTGTCCTTTAAGGTGAGTGGTTTTTTTGTGAAGCGACAAGACTAGGGTGGTAGGCCCTAGTGTCACCACAAGAATCAAGCCATAGTAGGTGTTGACAAATGGCATGGTGTATGACCAATACCCAGCGTGAATTCCTCTACGATGAGGTCATCACAATGCAGTGCTGTTTTTTGTCGTGTGTCCAGGATGATAATATTACAGTTTAGGGTCATGTAATGGGACTCATCATGCATTTTAACGTCATGCAGCGCAAACGTAACAAAGATGATGCTAGGAAGGGAATGTGTATGGTGCAATGAAACATAACCGACGTGAATGGGGATATGATCCCACATCACACCATATGCAATTCTGAGAGGAGAACCTTGGGCCAAGGGGGACAGATAGGGGTGAGAGAAAAAGGGGATGGAAAAACTAGCTCCCAGCTAAGATGGACCCAAAAACGAGACGTTCGAGTGGTCCTACTTATTCCATAAGGATGGGAATCAAGCCACACGTAGTTCTGGAGGATGCCTTTTAATATCATGCGGGAAAAATGGGACAGGAAATAGGAGGGATAATTTTTAGAACGGGGCGTGTGTGATGTGGATATTGCAAACCCGATGTGAATGAGGAGGTACTCGCATACCACGCCACATGGTCCTGTAGTCAAATTCCAAAAGACGGGACAAAAAAGACAAATTAGAAAAACTCAGGCTGGACCCAAAGACAAGAGTTTTGGGAGTTCCTACGTATCCCCTGAGGATGGGAATCAAGCCGTACATAGTTCTGAGAAGATATTAGTTTATAGTCTTAGAGCTCGGACCGTAGAGGTATGTAAACCTTCCAAGTAAGCGCAGACCTTGACCCGATCCCTAAGCCCACGTGATTTGAACTCAGTGTGGGAAACAAGGGAGGAAGATTTCTATTGCAACACATGGAACACACACCAAAGGGAAATCGGTGCGAAGCCCCTATCGCGACTCTGGTCCTCCTAACACGCAGATATACACTGAGGAATAACACCAAGAGTTTCGAAGTTCTACTTGGACATGATGAGGTGGATAAGGATGTGAATCATGTAACCGGCATTTTGGGATTAATAGGATTGGCGTGGTGATGGAGGATAACTGTTGACCGTGGTGGAAATGCAATATCCATATTGTGTTAGCCTGAAATGGGAACAATAAATGAGCATCGACCACTGAACATATTCGCAACGTAGGATTTGTATCGATTTGTTGTCCGCGACCTTCGGGGGCATTGGCCCGTAATGGTAGGAGATCCCTGAGACCTATCATCCATGCCACTCAAGGGTCCCTTCGGGTGTGAAAGGTGATGGAAGCCCTAATGAAGAGAAACACAAAGCTTGAAAAGTGGGTGGAATCATGTCCGAGCATAGTACGACATTCCAGGTACTAAACAAGAGTACCCTTAAGCACATCGGTGAACCGCCGAAGAGGGTTGATGAAGGTGTCCAGGAAGGAGAGGGTAGGCAAAGGGGCCAAGGTGAAATGGAGATTTCTGAGAGATTAGGCTTGACCCGAAATCTAGACATTCGGGTGGTCCTATGTATCCCATAAGGATTGGAATCAAGCCACACATAGTTCTCGAAGATACCCGGGGGGTAGGATACCCTAATGAGGAAGTGTACGACGTGGAGAGTAACTCGACTTGAATAAGGACATAATCCCGCACCACACCACACAATCCCATAAGAGAGAACCTGGGCCAGGGGCCTGAAAAGGCCAAGGGGCCTGAGTCTGGGCCTCGGTCAGGAAGGCCTGACCAGCCCGCAGTTTAACGTCTTGTAGTGAGGACGATGAGGGGAGTAGGATACCCCAAACAAGGGAGGTGTACGGCACGCCGAATAACCCGACGTGAATGAAGACATAATCCTGCACCACACCGCACAATCCCATGAGAGAGAACTTGGGCCAAGGGCTCGAAAAGGCCAAGGGTCCTTGGTCAGGAAGGCTTGACCAACTTTCAGTTTAACGTCTTATAGTGAGGATGAGGGCTGGGGTAAGGTGTCTCATCCAAGGATGCGTACGGCATTGTGAGCAACCCAACATGAAGGAATACATAATCCCACACCATATTGTACAATCCCATAAGAGAGAACATAGGCCGAGGGCCCGAAAAGGCCAAGGGGCCTGAGGGTTAGCATCTCTTAGAGGAAGTTCTTCACTTGGAGATACAACGGGGAGGAATGAACCACTACACTCGATGTTTGGGATATCTTGGGGTGGACCTAACGATCCAAGATGGCTGTTGACCATGTTCAAATCATAGCATTAGGAGCAAAAAATGAGCATCGACCGCTGACCATATTCAAAACGCGGGATTTGTATCAATTTGTTTCTCGACATCCTTGAGGGTGTTGGCCCGAAGTGGTAAGAGAGAGCCCTTAGACCTAGAATTCATACCATTCAGGGGCCTTTCCGGATAGGGAAGGTGACATAATCCCATTCAAGGAGCCGGTGAAGCATATCTGTACCCATCTCTCAAAGAGGCGAACGTCTCTAGGGAGCGGGACATACGACCGGGTCGAGGTTATCTTGACACGAATTGGGGAAAAAGTGCACCCTCACCATACATATTAACCCAGGGGGAAGATTCTAGCATTTGGACTGGGCCAAAATAAGAAATGTCCAGGTGTTTCTACGTATCCCATGAGGATGGGAATCAATCCATACGTAGTTCTTGAAGGCCATGAAGTTTAACGTCGCGTGGTGAAGACGTGGGAGGATAGAATAATAGGAGCGAGAACAAGGTGCGGCCCTTATAATCCTTGTATGAGTGGGGCTAAGGAAGCCTACACCATATCATGCAAGGATACTCCGAGAAAACTATACCCAGGGGGAATAGTCGAAGAGAAGAGTTTGGGGTTGGGATCAAAACGAAGCATCTAAGTATTCCTATGTATCCCATGAGGATGAGAATCAAGCCACACGTAGTTCTAAAAATGAAGTTTAATGTCATGCAGGACGATGCACAGTTTAAATTCATGCAGGACTGTCCAGTTTAAGGTCATGCAGGACCATCGTGCATTTTAAGGTCATGCAGGACTGTACGGTTTAAGGTCATGCAGGACCATACAATTTAAGGTCATGCAAGACCAAGGGGATCAAGAAAAGTATTGATTGAGGAACTTGGCATTGGTGAGTGGAGTTATGCGCTCACCATCCATGGTCACCAAGGAGTATTCTCCATTGGGGTAAACCTTATGAATGATGTAAGGTCCTTCCCATTTGGGCTCCAACTTGGGTGGTTTCCTATCGGGGATCATTGGCGCTCGGAGGGCCAATACCAGGTCGCCTTATAGGAAAGATCAGAGGCGAACTTTCTTGTTGAAGGCTCTAGCTATCTTATTCTGATGCCTTTCCAGATTGTGCAGGGCACGAAGCCTATTCTCATCGAGTGCTTCCAATTCAGCTAGACGGATTTCAACCACCTTATCTAGTGCCTGCTGGTCAAAGACTACAGTGCGTAACGATGGCAGCTGGATCTTGATGGGCATGATGACCTCGACCCCATACACCAGGGAATATGGGGTCACCCGGGTGGAATTGCGAGTCGTCGTCCGATAATCCTAGAGGTCATTGAGGAGCTTTTCCGACCAACTCTTCTTGTTCTGGCCAACCATTTTCTGCAAAATTTTAGAGAGGGTTTTGTTGAATGCCTCGATCTGCCCATTTTCCTGCGCGTGATCGCGGGAGGTATGGTTGGAGCGAATGTTATACTTGGCGTACAATTTCTTCATCTCAGCTGCTCGGAAGTTGGTGCCGTTATCGGTGAGGACAACATGAGGGAATCCAAATCCGTAGATGATGTTGGAACTCACAAAATTGAAAATGGATTGAGCCTTGACTTCCTTGAGTGGGACTACTTTTTCCTATTTGGAGAAGAAATCCGTAGCGTTCTGGATAAACTTGCACTGGCGATCTGTTGCCTGTGGATAGGGTCCCATGACATCGAGTCCTCACACCAAAAATGGCCAAGAGTACTTGGTGGAGTGGAGAGGTTCTGGAGGCTGATGTAGGAAATTGGCATGCACTTGGAACACATGAAATCTCTTGTAAAACTCAATACAATCATGGATCATAGAGGGCCATAAGTACCCCAGTCTCCGGATCTGATGGGACAGCTTCGGCCCACCCTGGTGGGCACCACAAGAACTGGCATGAACCTCTTGCATGACCTGAGAAATCTCGAATCCTTGAATGAAATGGAGGATAACACCATCTAAACCATGCTTATAGAGGATATGCTCAAGACTGGGACCAATCTGGAGAGTAAACTGTAGTACGCGGCACCTGATTCGCTTGCGTTCGGCCCGATCAGTCGGGAGGCAACCATTTTGGAGATACTCGACAAAAGGGGATCTCTAGTTGGGAGCCATTTTAACCACTGCATCTAAAGAACCTGGGGCTCCTGACGTAGAGGATCTGGTGTTAAGATGGCTTACTCACATGCCATCATCATCCTCTGGGGTGACGGGGGCAATGACCCTCCGGTGTGACACATGTATAACCAGATCATCCTGCTCGGGTTCTGCAAGTGATGCAGCTAAGGTGTCCAAAGAATCTGCTAGACCATTTTGTGACTGAGGGACATGGATAAACTCTAGTCAAGAAGGGAAATGGGCCATTAGATGGAGGGTTCACTCCAACAATGGAATGAGCTATGGCTTCCTGACAACATAGTCTCCATTTACCTGCTTGATGAATAGTTTGGAATCCCCTTTCACATGAAAATGGGGAACATCAATCTCAAGGGCCAACTCGAGGCCAGTGATGAGAGCCTGATACTCCGCCTCATTGTTGGTGTAGGATTCTGACAACAGGAACGAGTACGGAAAAATGGATTGCGCCGGGGTAATGAAGATGATACCCATGGCCACTCAGTTGAGCCTAGGATCGTTGAGCCTTCTACCAGTGGGACTCCAGGAGGCACTGTTGAAGTGCATTTTCCAACACGGGATGGCATGGTCTACCGATAGGATTGCCTCATCAGGAAAATCTAGGTCTAGGGATTGATCCGCGGAGGTTGGATGGGCAGATAGAAAGTCTGCCAATGCCTGCCCCTTGATAGCCTTTTGAGGCACGAACCTGATGTCAAACTGCTGGAGAATTACCGCCCATTGCGCTAGTCGGCTAGTCAACATGGGGCGGTTCAGGATGTACTTCAGCGGGTCTACCCGAGAGACCAACTGTACCTCATGGTGCTGCAGGTAATGTCACAACTTCTATACAGAAAATACGAGTGCAAGGCAGCTCTTCTCGATAGGGGATTATCTAGTCTCTGTATCGAGGAGCATTCGGCTGAGATAGTAGAGGCTATTCTCTATCCCATCATTATTCTTCTGGGTGAGAAGGGCGCCAAGAGACCGATCCAGGGTAGCAACATAGAGAATTGGTGGCTTCCCAGAGATAGGTGGCATCAGGAATGAAGGCTGGAGCAGATACTGCTTGACTTCCTTGAATGCGGTCTGACACTCTTCATCCCATTCATAGGCTAAGCCTTTCTTCATGATCCAGGAAAAGGGATTACACTTTCTAGCCATATTCGCAATGAATTGGCGTATGTAGGCTAAGTGGCCTTGAAAACCTCAAAGCTCTCGAATATTACTTGGGGGAGGAATATGGATGATTGCCCTGATCTTATCAGGGTCGATCTCGATGCCTAAGTACCTAAAAAAAAGCCAAGAAAATTCCCAGAAGTGACCCCAAAGGAACATTTAAGCGGGTTCATCTTCAGGTGGCGCGAACGGAGGAAACTGGACACTTTCTCAAGGTTCTTGATATGGTCCTGGCGCTAGTGAGATTTAACCACCAGATCTTCCACATATGATTCTACCAATGTTCCCAGGATTGGTTTGAATATGCGATACATGACCCACTGATAGGTGGAACCTGCATTTTTCAGACCGAAGGGCATAACCTGGTAACATAAAGTACCTTGGGGGGCTCTAAAAGAGGTGGAATCCTCATCTTTGGGGGCCATCCATATTTGGTTATACCCGGAGTACCCATACATGAAGAAGAGGGCTTGGAACCCAGCCGTAGCATAAATCAACAATTCTGTCACTGGAAGGGAAAAATCATCCTTCGGACAGTGGCAGTTGAGATCGCGGAAGTCGATACAAACTCTGATCTGCCCATTCTTCTTCCTGACTGGCATGATGTTGGCTAGCCACTTGGGGTACTAGACTTCCTTGACGAAGTTGGATCTGATGATCTTGTCTACTTTTTCCTCAACCATAGCACCGTGAGAAGGGTGCATATTTCTAGGAGGCTGCTTGAACACGCGATGGTTTGTCAGGAGACCAAGGCGGTGGATGACTACCTGGGGATCTAGTCCTGGAATCTCACCATAACTCCAGGAAAACACATCACGGTGCTGCCTAAGATAGTTCATGTACCGCTGCTGCTCCTCGAGGGACATGGCGACACTGATCAATGTGGGTTTCAGATCTGCCTCGCTACCAAGGTTCACCTATACCAGTTCATCGATCGTGGTAGAGACACCTTCTTCAAAGGAAGGGGTAGAATCCTCTAGATCCTCTTCTCCACTTGTGGAGGGATCTTCCGCAGGGGGAGTCGCTTCCGAGCCACTAGACTCCGATTGGAGGCTGGTGCCGGCTTGAGCGGAAGTGGTCAGTACATCAGGAGATTCATGCACCGCTGAAACCATGGCGATGAAGGCAGTCGATCCAATCCCATCGGGCCTTTGGCCTAGAGGTCTATGCTTGATGATGTCAAATCAATAGTGGCACGTCAGATTGATCCGGTTAATCCTAGCCCGGAGAAACAGACACGTATGACGTATTTCCGTTTTCATGGGGCGGACATCCTGATACCGTCCAAGGGTAGGAGGTTCCAAGATCACCCAAGCCTGGTTGGTGTAGAAGTAGGAGGTGATTTTTCTTCGTCACTTGGACCTGGGAATATTCCTTCCTCTTGTACCCGAAAAAACAAAACACTTCCCCATGTCGGGGGTCGTGGCCTCCAACCGATGGATTGGGAAGATATAGGCGTCATACAGACCTACCTAAGGATCACTTGTGACCGGGGCGGGTTCAAACTCACTTTCCAGAATCTTCTTATCCTTGCTCTTGTAATATTCAGCGTTTAGATAATGAGCTTCACAAGAGGTGAAAGGAGATGCATCACCTTGGATTATGCCTACTTGACCATTAAGGGAGTACTTGAGGCACTGGTGATATGATGAAGGGACCGCTGCATGCAGGTGGAGCCATGGACTGCCCATCAATGCATTGTACGCGGTGTCCTGGGAGACAACCATGAATTCAGTACTGGAAACTAGGCCACCAAACTGGGTCTTCAAAAATATCTTGCTAATAGGGGTCTGCTCGGTCTTATCATATCCATGGATTCTTAGGTAGTAGGGAGTTAAATCATCCTCGGACAACCCCAGCTTCTGCAGTGTCCGAGTCAGGATTAGGTTAATCCTAGAGCCCGTGTCAACAAGATAGTGGCAGAAATCCACGCCATTGAACTGGCCAGTGATGTACAATGGAAGAATGTGCCCCTGTATGGGAGGGTCTTCGTCTTTTCTAGAGAACGAGATAACTGCTTGGCATTCGGCGTTCTTGATTTCTTCAGCGTGGAAGGCTTCTGGAGCTGCTACCTCTGTCTCAAAATGGGGGGGGGGATTCGTAAAGCCTTGGTGAGCGCCTCAATCATGTCTGATGACAGGTGAAGAGCCTCAAGGATAGAAAGCCCCACTGGTATGATGGCGAGGTGCTTGAGGAAATCATACTTCCGCGCCAAGCGCAAGTTTCTGCTTACAGAATTCCACTCTTCGATTGGAGGCACACCGGGCCCTGCCGGCTGGACCGATGATTGGCTAGTGCTAGGCACATCCCATTGCTCACTGGTCAAGGCCTGAAGAGTACCTGCCGGATGAGAGTTGGACAACTGAGATTGGCCTATAGTAGGGTGAGACTGGCCGTGGTATGGACGAGGCAGCTCTGCCTAATCTAGTAGCACGAATTACAGTGGAGGTAGATCTGAGGACACCAGATGAGGAGGTTGCGCGTGCTGAGCTCTGCATTGGGCCTGCTGTCTGGTTCTAGTGGCATGCACGGCCTGGCTGAAAGCACTAGATGACATGCCTTGAAGACCCATATGGACACGGTTCCTCCGACGTTGGCGTCAGATGGGGACGTTGGGGAGGTTCGCCTGGCGTTCCCCTTCGTCGGGAGTCATATAGGGGTTTACCAACTTGACGGTGTTAACCAAATTGTAACCTTGACTGTTTCTTGATGAATCATCCACCATTGGGCGGATTATGGGAGGGATTCCCATCTCAGGGGGCATGAAGTCCCCGAGAGTGCAGGATGACGACGACATTGGTGGAGTGCGTTGCTTCTTCTTGCGCCGCCAATGCTTGCTCTTATGGGAAGAGGCCGACTGAGATGATGACATAGAGGTGCTAGTTACAGCTTCTGAAGGCTCCAGCTAATTCAAGCATGCTTGAATAATACCATGGGAGCGGGTGACTATTTTACAATCCATCCAGTCGTCGTAATTCTGGGATTCACAGCTGGGAACCTGCTGCCACTCACCTTCGTCATCACTAGCTCTTTCTGACCTCACAAAGACACTCTCCACTTGTGCCAGGGCCGAGCCCATCCTAACTATATTGTTATCGACTTGGTCTTGGAACCAGTCTTTAAACACATAGCACTAATTGAGGGTGTTCCCCAGAATCCGATGATAGGGGTAGTAGTTGGGGCGATATGTGAGATTCACCTCTACCGGCCTTCGGCACTCAGGTAAGCGTACAATCCCCTACTCTAGGGAACTACGGAAGTAACCGGGGACCTCATCCTCACTGAACAAGTAAGTTTGGTGTTTTTCTCCAGATAGGGGGCTCTGGGAGCCTGGACCTGATGAGGGGATGGAGGAGCCTTCCGAGGAGTCGGAGCCTGATTATCTCACCTAGGCGGAGGTGGCGCGTTGAGCGGGGGAACCTCCCAATTCTGAGGTGGTCGATGCTAGGTAGGAGGCTGTGCCTCAGGTGGAGGGCCTCTGCGAGGTTGTGGAGCTGGTGCTACTGGCAGCAATTCTAGCTGCCTTGGGGCTTCAATTTGGGCCACTGCGACAGGCTCAACTCTGGAATTCCTCCTTGCTGAGATCACAGGGGGTAGCGGACGTGCGTGACTGTCCTGTTTCAGAGCTTCCTTGAGGTGCTGGGCCTTATCTGAGAAGTCTCAGAACCCTATGGGGTAGTTCTGAGTGATCAGGGAAGGAACCAGTTCTGTTTTGACATTCCCCACACACATCGTTAGTAATTTATCCTGAGTCAGTGGCATGTCGAGGGAGTATGTGATCCCCTTCCACCGGGCGATGAAGTCCGCGACTCACTCATCAGGCCTTTGCTTGCACCCAAAGATGTTTGCGATGCTAGTCTTCCGCGTGGTGGAGCTGAACTGGTATAGGAATTTCCAGCGAAGATCCTCCCAGCCAGCCACCGATCCAATGTGGAGCTGGCTATACCAGAAAAATGAAGGGCCTTCCAATGTCTGCAAAAAACATCGGAGTTTAGAGACTTCCTGCTGTTCTGGAGTCCCCAACATGGGGCCACACCTGGAGGAAAAGTGGTCCAGGTGTTGCGACGGGTCCCCTGTCCTGTTAAAGGGCGAGAAAGTGGGATTTCAAAAACCTAGGGGTGCGGGCATATCATCCACGCACACTGGATACGCCTTTCCATCTGGTGGGACTGCCACCTTCCGCATTTCCAGCGCCTCGAGGCGGGCGATGAGTGCCGTCATTGGATCATCCGGACGGGGGTCCCTTTCTTGATGGGGATCCCTAACCATGAGTACATTGCTGGGATCTTCGACATGGTAGACGGGTTCAACAGCTTGTGGAGCGATTGGTGGAATGGCCTGTGGGGCAGCTGGGGGAACCCGGGATGGATTCCTCGGATTGTCGCGCCGTTCGGGAGGGTTTGGTGAGACGCATCGTGCCCTCTTATCATGAGTTCTGGCTTCAACCCTGTCCGTGGGAGTGGTATGATCAGGGTTTCCCGGAGGCATCTCACCAGGGGGGGGGGGAGTTGTTCCTGCCCCTGATACCCCGATCTAGGATTACCATAGTCGGGTCATCTCTCTATAGCGCGTTTGTCCAGGAGTTCGTCGACCAACCTTTTCTGCTCAGAAAGTTGCTGGTGCAATGCAGCCTTCTCGGGGTCTTCCTCCATCTTCTGCACTGAGGTGGGTGGGTCGGAGTGCTTGGAAGCTATGGCATGATCTTTACCCTTACCGACATTTCGAATGAGTACCAACAACTCAGTGGGCACAGGGAGAACTAGGAGGTTCCTCTACTGGAGAGTAATTCTCCCTGATGGGTCCAACAATGGTGGAACATCATCAGGGGGTAAGTCTCCATCAAGAAATTTTAGGTCATCCTCCTTGTCCACGACATCGGCCATATGGACCGTGACCCTTCCCAGGGGCATGTATTCAATATCGCATATCGATTCAGGATGCCATTGAATAGGGATGAAGAGGAGGGCAGCGTACTTCCCCCATCCACAGACTTTCACGTGGGGGGTATCCTCCCTGATGATTTTGTGGAGTACCCTGAAACTGTGAACACATTTTTGTTGGAGGGTCCTCTGGCGACCTGGTGAATCAGGGCACTGGGCCACGGGGAGTGTGGCCAAATCAACCAGACGACATTGATCATTGATTTCCTCAAAGTGCACTTGGCTCCTGGGGTACACCACCCGATGATAACAAAGATGGAAGTGCGTCGCCCATAGGGTTTGATGGAAGCACTCAAATTCCTTTGGGGTGAGGGATTCCGGTGCACAGAAGTTTGATGCTACCACTGGCCAGAACTTCTCCGAGAAGTGATCCACCACAAGAATGTTCCAAAAGCTCCTGGGATAGGATTCAGGGTCTGGCCCCATATTTCCCCACTCGTCAACCAGAGGCGGCTGAGGAACCGGTAGCAGTACTGAGGTGGACTGCTGAGACAGTAAACTAGGCGGCGGAGAATACGGTGAATGAGCCAAATGGCCGCCGAATTCCGGGCCATCCTCTGAGGAGTGTAGTGACTTGACCACAATGTCACGATACAACGGGCTAACAGCCACAACTTCCGGTGCATGGGTTGTGGTTGCTGGCAATGGGTCACGCTATTGTTCAACCGCCATCGGTCCCCAAAATAGCTCTCCATGATCTCCAGTCGAGATAGAGGGCGCCACTAGTGATGATGGTGGTGACTTCATAGTCAGAACCTGTGGGACTCCCAAAATTTCCTCCTCTTGGATGTACCTACGAAGACAGGTGGGAATCTGGTGGACTTCACACTCTGGAAGGATGAGGCTGATATGCCTTGTTCCTGCCCCAGTCCTTGACATAGAGGACCGAGGGGAGGGTTCCACTGCTGAGTCATACTCTGCTTCCGAATCTGAGAAATAGACTAGTTTGATATCAGTCTGAAGCTTTTCGGTATTCTTATTACGGCAGCGATGACCCGCCTTCCTGCCCCGGGATGGCTCTTCGGGGAAGGGACAATTCCCGACACGAGAAGGTCCTTCAGCCGTACTAGTGTTGGGGCGGGGAGTAATTCCACCTGAGTGGGCCGAGGTGCGAGGATCACCGGGGCAGATGTCAAAGGGGTCATGGGGAGGACCTCTGTGCTGGATTCTAGTACGGGTGGGACCCCCACTGGAACTGATGGGAGCACGGGTAGGACCTCCATGCTTGGTTCCCTTGGTAACGGTAGTGTGAGGCAGGTCCCCGTACTGATTGGACCGAACATGGGTATGACCTCCATGTTGGGTGCTGGTGAAGTGAAGCTGATCTCCACCCCTCTGGTTGATAGGATGAATAGGACCTCCGTCGGCTACTACATGGACGTGAGGAAGGTCCTCACATCGGAGAGTGACTGGATGTGCAACGTCCCCACCCCGGCGGTCCGTGGCAGAAGGGAAAACTCCATATCTAGTGTAATGAGCGCAGGAGAGGCTCCCATATGGGGGGTTGATACCACAAGGAAGGCCCTCAATCGGGTCGAAGGTGGCATGGGGAATACCTTTGAGCTGGGCCTAGGATTGGGAAAGGCCCGAATTCTCCATGGTAGTTGCACGGGGAGGGCCCCCCGTACTAGGTGGCATTGTTGTGGGTTAGCCTGCGGTGGCCACTGCCTGTGCCTACAACCAGGAGAGTCGACCCAACCTACCTGTGGGGTGGTTGTGGCCTTGATCCGGGTCAGGCATATAGCTTCCCCTAATCAGCGTATGCAGGGGGTTAATGATGCACGTCAGTGGTGGCTCGGGCCATATTAGCCGCTGACGTTGATGCCCCATGATGGGTGTCCTCCTCGGCCTGTGCCCAATGATGGAATCAGGTCAGCTAGGCCGGTACCAGTGGTGCAGGTAGGTCGTATACCTGCTCTTCAGCTTGGGAAACTGGGTGGTGGCACTGGCGCGACCTGGTGGGGGCCCTCACTGGGAACCCCTGGGACGGAACTCTGGCCGGGCAGGCCCGAATATCCCCTACCTCATCGGTGTAGGGAATGTAGTCGTCGAGGCGTTCCAGTGATAGGCCCCTGAAACGATTGAAGGTTGGAGTGGGGAGCGGCGGCTCCCTGCGTGGCCCTTGGGGGCAGCGTTGACGGCGAGGCATAGATTCCCCTAAGTCCAGGTGGGCCATGTCCCTCGTAGGGATGACCCCCTCCTCCTCATACCAATGTAAAAGGTCATTGATTACCCTCTATTGGATAATCTATGATGGGGATAGGGGGCATGGGTGCCCAGTAGTCATGACAGTCGAGGCTGTCGTAGAAGAAGAAGAACTGTGCGGGGTAGCCATGTCGAGATTGCCCCTGCCCCTGCATCAGTGGGCAGGAGGTGATCGGGTTCTGGATGCAGCAACTGGGCTCTTGAAGGTAGGGAGATCAGCTCATTAGTACTAACAAAAAAAGCAATCAACACCCAGTTCCCTAGTGCCATTCAGTCTTCTATGGCCGGTAAGAGGGATCCACGCTAAAAACGTCGCAGACCGAGATGCCCGACGTTTTTGACTTCCCCAACTTTTGGTGAGTTTCACGCCAGGCCCGTTATTTGCTTGGCGGGGCCTGGCACCAGATATCTGGATCCGGTGACACATCACTCTATTTACGTCTCTAGCACTACTAATCTCCATTTTGAGGAGAAGAAATTTCACGTCGGGTTCACCATTTATGTTTCCAATGCTTTCACCGGGGCGCGCACGTCCGTATTCTTGATTACGACAGACGCAACTTTTTGTTACCCCGCATTCCCGCTTTCCAACAGTGGGAAAAATTCTCTCCTTATTCAAGGACGTTTGATCCTTGATTGAAACAGGATGATGGGATGTCGATTCTTCCTTATATAGATTCTACCTCGGAACTCGTCACCTAGTCCAGGTCTCCCTTATAGATTTAATAAGTTGTTCGTGAAACTCTTCCCGACGCCATATTTTCATGGACACCAGTTAGTTACGCTGCTTCTGTCAGGACATTCCAAGGGGTACGGTCAGGGCAAAAACCTTCAGTTGGGGGAGTAGTCATATTGAGGCATCACTGGCGTGTCTAGACACTGGGGAATTGGTGTGTCTGTCTTTTGTCCCTTATTATAGGGCTTCTCGAGGGCGCAGAAGCCCGAGGCATCCCACATCGAGCGTGGGGAATCATATGCTATAGGCATGTACCTAAGGTTTTTCTCAGCTTCCTGTGTTTAACATGGGGTATACCGCAAGTTTAACATCCAGCGGGGATGGATTGGGCTGATCAGAACACTAGATAGAGTGGATCAGATTAAAGAACCCCCTTGAGGGAACACCGACATTGGGGGAAACACGTGGGCAGATTTCTGAATTCTATGGAGGGGAATGAGGCGGCGTGATCTCACTGGGATGTGGCGGCCCGGGTAAGAATCAGGATGGACGATGGTTTTGGTCTTGATCCTCGAAGAGACTTCCTACGTATCCCCGTAGTAGGGAATCAAAGTCCACGTAGTTTGGGTATGGATGTGTGGGGCTTACACTCTAGGCTTCTCGGGTGTTGGTGAGCCGATGTGAAGGATATCAGAACTACCAGGTGGTGGTCTTGAACCTCATGAGGATTCCTACATACCATGCCTTGACATGGATCAAAGACCCCATAGTTCGGGTGGGTGCCGGTGAACTAGTGTAAAGATGGACCTTGGTCCGATGGGTGATGGGATTGAACCTCGTGAGGCTTCCTACGTACCATGCCTTGACATGGATCAAAGTCCCTGTAGTTCGGGTGGGCATCAGTGAACCGACGTGAAGATGGACCTTGGTCTGATGGGTGATGGGATTGAACCTCGCGAGGCTTCCTACATACCATGCCTTGACATGGATCAAAGACCACATAGTTCAGATGGGTATGTGTCAGCGGACTGACGTGAAGAAGGACCTTGGTCCAATGGGTGTTAGGCTTGAACCTCGTGAGACTTCCTACGAACCATGCCGTAGCATGGATCAAAGTCCACGTAGTTCAGGTATTGATGTGTGGGGCTTACACTCTAGGATTCCCGGGGTGTTTCATGGTCGGTGCTCACTCTAAGCTCATGGGAGTCATGCTCAGTGTGAGAAACAAGAGGTTGTAGGGACCTGGCGATCACATCGCAAAGGGTGCATCCATGGGAAGCGAAGAGGGGCTTACACATTGATCAGCCCATGGTTCTAGGAATTACTCCAGGATGGAGGCCTGAGGGTGACAAAGCACAAAGGGAGAGGGATTTTGCACCCAGGAAGAGAGGAGGGGGGGGGGGGGGGGGTCAGTTCCTTATCACGTCCTCAGCTGGCCTTGGGGACCGAAGATTAAAGGAGGGAGCAGGGGGGCTCTGCCTCCTGCAAGAACAACTAGGGGCTTACACCAAGGTGTATTCCCTTCCCCCGCAGACAAACGCCACTCCCAGAAGGAGGATATCATCCCCTGTGAAGACCAGGGGGGCGTGGAGAATATTCAAGGTGGGCGAACCCCACGTGAGAGGCACAGGGTGATGTCACAGTTTAACGTCGTGTGTTGAGGACGAGTGTGCTTGGCAGTTTAACATCCTACAGCTCGGACGAGGTGGATTTTCTCTGCACCCATAGGAATTACATAACCGGTACCCTATGCTCCTTGTGGGAGGTAAGGTACCGGCAATGCTGTACTGAAGGGGCTTCGCAGAGCGAACCATCGAGGGGTCCACGTTAGCATGGCTATGCGAAGAAGCAATAGCCATTAGTGTTCCTATGCGAAGAAGCATTAGGCGGAGTAACTCTACAGGCGGTATCGTCTAGGGGACTTTGAAGTCACATAGTGCAAGCCTAGAGGGTCGTACGGGAGAAGGAATTTCCAAGCATAGGGGTCCATAGGCAAGGGCCTTGCGGAGCTCTATTGTTCTTCATGGTGGAGGGAACTTGCGAAGGGATGTGCTTCACGAAGTGGGGTGCCTTAGCCTTAGCATGGGGCGGAGGTGCATGTGAGAGGTTCTTCACGAAGTGTAAAGGTATTCACGGAGCACTGCCTCACAGAGCATAGACACCTCGTGAAGCGAAGTGTCGTGAAGCAATATACTTCGCGAAGTACAGTGTCCCTTCCTTGGCATGTGGATCACATGTACGTGAGGGGTGTTTCGTGAAGCCTAAATGCTCCGCGACAACCCGGGTCCCCTTGGGGATCCCCTTCCTTCGCGAAGGTCCTTAGGATTCGTGAAAGGCATCCCTCTCAGAAGAGGGGATCAAAAAAAGACAACGTAGAGGCCCCTCGCGAAGTAAAAGTACCTCGCGTAACTCATGATTCGCAGAGCAAAGGGTGCTTCACGATTTGGGAGTTGAGAATCTGAAAGGTCAGATTTTCCATCCTGAGGGCTCATGGGGAGATCGGTATTTATAGGCAAGAGGCGCCGCAAAGCAGAGATTACGTGGTGCGAAGAGGGATTGGATTGCTTCATGGCGGTTCGCGAACGTCAGGGTGCTTCGCAGAGGGTACCGTCTCCTTTACTTCGCGGCGGGCTCGCGAACGTCAGGGGCGTTCATGGAGGGCACCATATCCTTTTCTTCGTGGCGCCCGTGTTGTTTGGGGGGACTCCGCAAAGTGGCTTCGTGAAGCTGGCTGTGGGGCCTCTTTCTCTTCTTTCTTCTCTTCCAACATTTTGGCGCCAACACTTTACAACACCATAACAAGGTGGGTAGTCTTGTTGTGTAGAACCTTATCTCTATGATCCAAGATCTCCACCGAATGCTCCTCATAAGAGAGGTCATGTTCCAATTTTTCCACATCTAGATTTAGTACATGTGAAGGGTCAGGTATGTAATTCCTCAATAGGGATACATGGAATACATCATGAACTTGTGCTAGATTTGGAGGAAGTGCAAGCCGATAGGCCACTTCTCCTACACGATCAAGGATTTCATAGGGGCCAATGTACCTAGGGCTAAGCTTCTCTTTCTTCCCAAAACTCATGAATCTCTTCCAAGGTGAAATATGAAGAAGGAATTTTTCACGAACATCAAACTCCAAGTCCCTTCAACGGTTGTCGACATAGCTCTTTTGCCGACTCTGAGCAGCCTTAATGTGTTGCTGAATGGCATGGACCTTTTCTGTCATCTCTTGAACAAGATCTGGACCAAGAAGCTTTTTCTCACTAGATTCATGCCAATAAGTAGTATTTTTACATTACTTTCCATATAGAAATTCATAGGGTTCCATTCGAATGCTTGAGTAGAAGCTGTTGTTGTAAGAGAACTCAACTAATGGGATATGTTGATCCCGTCCTCCTTTAAATTCCATTGAGCATGTTCTCAGTATGTCCTCAAGTGTTTGAATAGTCCTTTCAGATTGGATATCAGTTTGGGGGTGATAGGCCATATTAAAATTCAATTCAGTACTGAGAGCATGTTGAAGACTTCTCCAGAATTTTTATGTGAACCTTGGATCACGATCAGATATGATAGAAAGTGGAACTCCATGTATCCTTACCACTTCCTTCACGTAAATCATGGAAAGTTTATCAAGAGGGAAATATTCCTGAATGGATATTAAATGGGCAGTCTTGGTGAGATGGTCCATAATAACCCATATCACATTATTCCCTTTGGAAGTTCTCGGGAGACTAGTAACGAAGTCTATAGTGATATTGTCCCACTTCCATGCTGGTATGGGTAGTGGTTGCAATACCCCTTTAGGAAGTTGTCGCTCTGCCTTCACTTGATGACATACTAGGTACCTTGAAGTGTAGTCAACAATCCCCCTTTTCATATTATTCCACTAATAATGATCACGAAGGTCCCTATACATTTTTTTGCTTCTAAGATGTATAGAGAAAGTAGAGCTATGAGCTTCATCCATCAGCACCTTCTTTATATCCGGAATAGATGGAACACATATTCTTGTATGAAATTTTAGTACACCTTCTTGATCAATATTGAACTCAGGAAACTTCCCATCTTTCACAGTCTCAAACTTCTTCTGTAACAATAGATCTTCTTTATGAGCTTTCTTGATCTTCTCTAGTAATGACGGTTGATAAATAATTTGGGTTAGGTTTGATGATGCCCCTTCCCTTATAATTACCATGTCCAGCTTTACTAGGTCATTGATAAAAGAATCTCTTTGAATCCTCATCATGGAAAGAACAACTAGGTCTTTCTTTCTTAATGCATCAGCGACTTTGTTTGCTCTTCCAAGATGATAATGAATTGAACAATCATAGTCTTTGAGAAGTTCCGACCATCTCCTTTTCCTCATGTTTAATTCCTTTTGTGTGAAAATATACTTCAAACTTTGATGGTCTGTGTATATATCACATTTCTCCCCATAAAGATAGTTCCTCCATATCTTTAGAGAAAAAACAACCATAGCCATCTCTAGATCATGCGTAGGATAGTTATACTCATGAGTCCTCAACTGTCGAGATGTATAAGAAATGACTTTTTCATTTTTCATGAGGATGCACCCAATAACTTTCAGAGATGCATCACTAAAAATAACGAATCCTTCTGTACTTGAGGGCACAGTTAACACGGGTTCATTAACCAATCTCTTCTTCAGCTCTTGGAAAATTTCCTCACACTCCTTTTTCCAGATGTACTTGACCCCTTTTTGAGTTAACTCAGTTAATAGATTAGAAATTCTCGAAAAGTTTTTCACAAACCTCCTATATTATCCGACTAATCCAAGGAAACTATAAATCTCAGTTATTGTTGTAGGCTGAGTCTACTCCTCTACAAATTTTTTCTTTTTAGGGTAAACTGTGATTCCTTCATTGGTAACAATGTTCCCCAAGAAAGAAAAATTTTCTAACTAGAATTCACATTTTTTGAACTTCCCAAATAGCCTCTCCTTCCATAGAGTTTTCAAAATAACCCTTATATGATCCTCATGATCCTCGAAACTTTTATAATATATCAAAATATCATCAATAAAAACTACTAAAAAGTTATCAAGGTAGTCCTTAAAGACTCTATTCATAAAATACATAAAAATAATAGGTGCATTAGTTAGTCCGAAGGGAATAACAACAAATTCATAATGCCCATATCTTGATCGGAAGGCAGTTTTTAGAATATATTCTTTCTTCACCCTCAATTGATGATAACCAGATCTAAGATCAATCTTAGAGAAGAATTGTGCCCCAAGAATTTGGTAAAATAAGTCATCAATTCTTGGAAGAGGGTATTTGTTCCTCACTGTGATCCCATTCAGTTTTCTATAATCAATGCATAACCACATTGATCCATCCTTCTTCTTCACAAAGAGAACTGTTTCTCCCCAAGGATACACACTCGGTCAGATAAAACCCTTCTCCATAAGATCTTGTATTTTTTTTATTTAACTCCTCCAACTCCACATTTTATATCTTATACAGGTTCTTTGATATAGGATGGGATCCAGGTATGAGTTCAATAGATAACTCTACCTCTCTTTATGTGGGAGGTCCAGGTAACTCCTCAGGAAATACGTCATTGTATTCCTGGACAATGGGGACATTTTATATCCTAAAACTCTCATTTCCTTCTTCTTCATCACCGATCAACTCCATAAAGAAGGATATATGAGGTTCTTATAGACAAAGATCAGGTTGAGATATCTCTCCTTGGAAGATAACTGTAGGTTTCCCATTCAAGACTACTAAGATTTTATTTCTTCTGCATTTGATCTTAGCATTATAATTTGAGAGCTAGTCCATCCCTAGTATAATGTCAAATTCCATCATGGGAATGACTACTATATTTGCAATAAGATTGTGCTCACTAAAGTAAATACTAGAGTTTCTAAACACTGACAATGCTCGGATAATCTCACCAGAATTCTTGACTGATAACTCTAATTTTATAAAATCAGGGGTTGATTCAAAATTATTTGCAAACCTGGAGGAAATAAAAGAATGCATAGAACCAGAATAAAAAAATGTACTTGCTAGCTTTGAGAGAACAAAAAGAGTACCTTCCACCACATAATTTGGTGCTTCAAATTCAGCTGTAGTGATTGTAAAATTACGACCATGTTCCCTTGGACATTGCTGAGGCTGATGGTGATTCCCCTCCACTGCCCTTGGATTTGGAAAATGATTAGAAAAGTGCCCAAGTTGTCCAAACTTATAGCATTGGACATCAGGTAGGTACTAAAACATATTCCACTTGTCGTTAGTATTGGAAAGTTGTGGCTTCACATCACTATGAAAACTCCGAGCAATGTAGCCATCTCTACCACACTTGTAGCACTTCCTGCTCCCGAGCAAGCAGTTCCCTAAGTGCTTCTTCCCACATTTATTACACATGGGACACTGCTGATGTGGCTCTATTTTAACATAGTTTTGCAACATCTTTTATTTAATTTTTATCAATTTAATTAATTATTTTGACACTTTTTAATTAATATTGGAACTTTTGTAATTTTATCACTAAATATGTTAATTAATCATTTTTTATAATTAATTATGTATTTCTAGTCTTTAAATTAATAATTTTAATCTTACTAAACTATTCAACTTTAATTATGTCTTATTTAGTTTGGTTAATTTAAATCTTCTTAACTTTATAATAGTTAATATTTATTATAAACAATTATTTAATCTATGTAATTAAATTTAATTAACTTAGACCTTATTTTAATATCGAATATGTTAATTTAGTAACATTAAAATATATTAACTTCATTAATTAATTTATTTAGTCATCCTGCCAACTATTTAATTAAATAATATGTGCTTTTAATTAAATTAAATTGTTCGCTGTTAATTTTATTAGTTCAAATAGTTAAATAAATAATTAATTAATAGTTTTTGAATATTAATTATATTATTTTATGTATGAAGACTGGTTATTAATTCATTTTTATTTTATTTTAGTCTACTGGTGAGGTAGATAATAGTTTTAGGTAAAATAAAGAGTAACTATTTCTTCTCTTTTTCACCTGCTGCTACCTTGTAATTGTTCTTTAAGTAATTATAACTTAAGTATTTTATAATTGTAGTTTATTATTTAATTAGTTTTTAATTTAAGAGTTATTAATAATTTAAGTTGTGTATAGGTTTAAGTTAATGTTTAATTAAATAATTTGTTTTTAATGTTAGAGTTTCATTTTATCATCTAACTAATTAATCTTGTCGTTTAAAAACTCTAGTTAATTCTAATTGTTTTAATTTTATGTTGCAGTTAATTAATTTTAAGAGTTCTGCGTTTATTTAGATATATATTGAATTAATCTTAACTTTTATTTTCTTAGTTAATAATTAGTCACTTCTATTTTTAGTTTTCTAAATAATTTGGTTAGTTTTTAGTTACAGATAATTAATTAGTCTTTTACAATTTAGTTATTTTGATTTTTAATTTAGTTAGTTAATGTTTTAATCATTCTATTATCTGTTTTAAATTAATATTTATTGTTAATGTTTTTAATTTTTAACTGTCGGTGAGTGTCGCACCGATGTTATGTCACACCGAAGTTTTTTATAACTATCGGTGAGTCATCACTCCCTGATTGCTTCAAATCACCATCAGTCTCTCATGACGCACCGTTGTTGCGACGCACCGATCCTTCCATTGGTTTCAGTCTCATTCATTTTCACCTATCGGTGAGTCACTGACTCGCCGATATTCCACGTCACCTTCGGTTTGTCGTCACGCCGATGCTTATTATTTTTATTTAACTAACGGTATATTCTCTTCCATTATTCTTTTTTACCTCTTATTTTATCTTTCGGTGGCTCATATTATTTCATAACCATCGGTGAGTTATCCAACTCACCGATTGTTCCCTGCTTCCAACCTTTCATCGGTGAGTCACTGACTCACCGATGTGCAGCAGACCTTCTCAGTTGTCGGTTTCACAAATCTGACACCGATGCTTCTTCCAGCACCGATCTATTCATGGCCTTCCTCAAACTGATATCCCACAGCCAAATACCTTCTACCGTTATCTCAGTCCAGCTTCCACCAGCGGTTTCACCTTCTTCTCACCAAAGGCTTTTCTATCATCTCATACCGATGTGCAATAAACCATAACAAGGATACCAAATTAACACTGATTGAACCAGAAATTTACAACAAATTGAATACCCAAATCTTAAATCTCCAGCCAGATCTGAACATTAACCCTTTTCACATTGTTCTTCAACCCGAATCGAATCATAATAGGCTGAGTAGAAGAATGTGTCCGCCATAGTGGGTTTGTTGAGCTGGAGAGGAGGAGCCACTAGAATGCCGCACCACCGAGGTCCACGCCACTTGAAGTCACTGCAAGGGAGGGAATACCCTGTTGCGCCGATGATAGAGGAGGTTGGGGTGTCGTGGGAGTCTGTTGGAGAAGAAGAGATCTGTGCCCTACCGCTATAAGTTGCATCATATTCTGAAGCTTCCGCTAGCCGAGTGAAGAGTCGTTGCGCCGCTGTCCGCTGTGAGCAGGAGGATGCCGCGCCGCCGGTTTCCTGGAAGCAAGAACCCTCCCCCTTGCTGCGCGTGAATTGGGGGAGGAGAGGTAGTTAAAAAAAAATAAAAACAAAATAATAATATATGTATAACAAAAGTAAAGAAAAAAGAGAAAAGAAAAAAAAAAGCTAAAGCTAAAGTTAAGTTAACTTTAAGTAAAGTTAATTTTATATAAAAGTTATCTATACTAAGTTAAATAAATATAAAATAAAATAATTTATAAAAGTAATAAACTTAAACAATTATGATATTAATAAAAAGACAAATCATAAATTAAAATTTAAAACTAACTTAATAATAAGTTTTAATAATTAATTAATTTACTATTAATAATATAAATGTATAATTAATAATAATTATAAATAAACTATAAAATATTCTAATTAATTTAAAATAATTAAAACTTAAGTAATAATTTTAATTACTAAATTAAAAATTAACTAATTAATTAATTAATCTAACAAATTAATTTCTTTAATAGTAATAATTAAGTTATTAATACAATTTTAAGTATTAACTTATTTATTTATTTATTTATGTTGTCAATTTTAATAATTTAGTTAAAACTAATAAAATTAATAACTTAGTAATTATTTTATTAACTTAATTAAATTAATAACTTTTTAATAATTTATTACCATAATAATATTAAAGTAAATAATATTTATCATCTACAATATTTTCTATTTAACTTAAGTTAACTTTTTAACAATTGTTTTTCCTTTGAGTTTTAATTGATTTATTATATTTATTGTGTGCAGGTTCATTCAAGAGGCGGAAACAAGTCCAGATACATACAACTAACATTCTGAAGTTAGTTATGTGAGAAAAGATAGCGTGACGTGCTGGTCATGAAAAAACGCACATTTTGCAGTGCATGGGTAAAGAACTTTTAAAGTCGGTGAAAGATGTGGCGGTGACATGCAGTAGATGACAGTAGGGTAGTTAAAGCAGAGAAGCAGCAGAATTTTGGGGTGAGACTTTCATTCGACATTCCACGACCACATCCATTCGAGAGCGAAGACTCTGAGGAGCAGTACTGGTGACGAGTAGGAGACCAAGGAGTCCGAAGGCAGAGTGTTGCTTTGGGAGTTCTTCTTCCCTCTATTCTTTATTTTTGTACTCTGTTTTTGGAATGTTTTTCACTTCTTTAATCAGTATGATCAAAGGTTTCACTTTCTTAGCTCGTGAATTTTAAATCCTCCTAGTTATGATATTCAAATCTTCATTTTCTTATCTTTGACAAAATTAGAATCAGTTGGAGAGACTGATTCTTTTTCTAATATTTTGATCGTTCACACTTCAATGATTTCAATTTCAATTCAAATTCTACTGGCGAGGTTGTGTTCGAATGAAACTTCCAGAACATTTATGTCATTAACTTTGGAAATTTATGGCGTGTTCATTTCCAAATGTTATCTTTTTAAAACCTTGATGCAGTTCGATTAAGTTTTGGTGTGGCGAATTCCAAAACCTAATCCCCTGCCTGTTGAGTTTCCTGGCGATGTAAATTCTTCAATCTTACTAGAAGTGTGATTCGGTTATAAGCTCTGGAGTGAACATCTTTTCGAACTAGTAGTTTAGAATTCCTGAGTACTTTGTTGATCTCGCTTCCTTGTCTTGCTGCTTTATATTAGTATATTGTAATTCTCTAGTTTATCATAATTAGTGTTAATTTTAGTTTCTATAAAAAACTTGTTTGGTTTCCCTGTTTCAACTTCATTTCAATAAAAAAAATAAAAAAGATGTTTTCCCCACTGCTGACAACAGTGGGGGTTTAAAGTTTTAAAACCTTAGAAATCACTCGTCTGCCTTCTCTGTGGATCGACCCTGCTTGCCACATATATAGTAGTTAGTAGGAAAATAAATTTTAAACTTTGACCGAAATCAAAAATAGTTTAGGTCAAGTTTTTGGCGCCATTTCCGGGGAAGGCACGAGCCAATGCGAAAAAGAAAAACATTTAAAAAAAACACACATATATATAAAATCTTAAAAAAATTGAAATTTTTGAGAACTTTATAAAAAAAACTGTTACTTTACATTCTGAGTTTTTTCTGCTGAAATTGTCTACCACTGTTGGTATGAGCACAAGAACATCTGTTGTTAGATTAGAGCCTCTAAACCCTGAATTAGATAAACACTTAGCTGCTCTAAGAAGAAAGAACAAAACTGAGATGGAAAATCCAGAAAATAGAGTTCCTAATAATAACTTCCAAAATAACCATCCAGAACTCTTAGATGAACATGAACGGCCCAGGATGAGGGAGTTTCAACTCCCTCAAGTATCAAGCAACCCATCATCCATTAAATTAAGTCATAGAGCTCGAAACTATGAACTAAAAAAATCACATATTTCACTACTGTCTGCTTTCAATGGGATCTCTAATGAGGACTCTCTGGCCTTCATTAGAGACTTCTACAATACTGTGCAACAAATTCCACTTTTAGGACTTACTGAAAATGAACTAAGGATGAGAGTCTTTCCCTTTTTCCTTAAAGGGAATGCTAGGAAATGGGTTTTAAGTCTAGATGAAAACATTTTTGAAAATTGTGATCAAGTTTACAACTCTTTCATTATGAAATTTTATCCTCAAAGATTAAAAGGTGAATTGAGAACTAAAATCACTAGTTTTTATCAAGAGGATGGTGAAGCTTTTCATGAATCTTGGGATAGATTTAGGGATCTGCTTAGGTAGTGTTCTCATCATCAACTCCCATCACATCTCCTCATGGATACCTTTTATGAAGGGATTTCCTCCTCTGGTCAGAATTTAGTGGATCAAGCTGCTGGGGGTAATTACAATGATAAAACTGATGAGGAGTTGAGAAAAATTTTCAATAATCTGGCCCTTAATTCTCAACACAAGAATTCAAGAAGGAAGAGAGTCAATAGGAATGTTAATACTGGTTCAGGAGCTGATACTCAAGCTCAACTAGCTGAAATCACCAACCAACTTCAAACATTAATGAACCAGAATTCAAAACAAACTGTTAACCAAGTTGAAAACCAGAATTAGTATCAATCTCTTAGGCAACAGTGCACTCAATGTGGTATGTTTGGGCACTCTGAATGTTTTTGTCCTAATGTTGATCTAACTTCCCAACAATATGAAACCTCAAACTTTGTTAATTACGGTCCTAGGATGCCTCAAAAAGAAGATCCATTTTCTAATAACTACAATCAAGGCTATAGGAACCATCCAAATCTGTCGTGGAAGGACCAAGGTATTATTAAGCAAAAAACTGCCCCTAATTATCAGAACCAACCAAGACCAAACTTTCAAAATAAACAAAGGGGAGAGACATTCATACCGAGGGGCATTCATACACTTACCTGGAGAGACGATCGAGAGCAGCGGGGACGATGCTAAGCAGTGCAGTCTAGGGACTCAGGAGCATAACATTCTTAGGGAGTTTCTTCTCCCTCACATTCTAAACTTTTGTACTCTATTTCTGTAATGTTTCCTATTACTGCTGTTATAATGAATAGTATAGTTAGCTAAGTCTTCTAGTTCAGGGAGAGTTCTAGCTCTACTGGTTTCTTTTCATCCTTTTCACTTATCATTTTAATGTGTTTAGAATTGATCGGCGAGATCAACTCTAAATACATTCATCTATTTTGCACCACGAGATTGGATTTCATGCACCTACAATCTTTCAGCGAGTTTGATTGTAGAACCTTTTTCTAAAAACATAAAACTCAAATTGAAAACTTTAGTACCCACGGCGAGTGTGTACTGTTGAATTTTTAAATCATTTTTATGAAGTTGTACTTATTTGGAGTGGCGAACTCAAAGTGTACAATTTCTACGACTTAACTCCTAGAGAGGGAGCTAATTCACCTTTATTCAGTGGTACGAAGCAGTACATTTACATGATTAGGAAAAACGATTTAAACCAGTAGACTAGAGCAATCCTTGAGCGCTCATCTCTCGTGTCTTTTATCAGCATCTTATTTTCTTTGTGCATCTTTCTTCAGCTATACTCTGTTTTAGTATAGGTAGAACTAGATTTTAATAGATGTGTAGTTTCAATTTACGGTACAAAAAAAAAATCATTAAAGAATTAAAAGATATAAAAATATAAAAAGTGAAAATTAGAAAAACCACTCCGCTGCTGACAACAGTGGAGTTTTATAAGTTTTTATTTTATTAGTGGCCAATTTTACCTTCCCTGTGGGTTCAACCCTGCTTGCCACATATACAATAGTTAGTAGGAATATAAATTTTAAACTTTGACCGACATCAACGACAGTTTAGGTCATGTTTTTGGCGCCGTTGCTGGGGAAGGCACGAGCCAATGCTAACACTACAACAAAAGCAGCCCTTAGCGGCAGTTTTTTCCCATTTAGCGGTGGTTTAAACCGCCGCTAAATGGGTTGGCGGCGGTTTTTGTAAACCGCCGCTAAACTTGGCGTCAACAATCTTTTAGCGGCAGTTTTTTCTATTTCGCGGCGGTTTAAAATATGTGTCGTAGATGCCTCATTTCCCGACAGTTTCTCTCCATTTAGCGGTGGTTAAAACCGCCACTAAATGCTACCAAATATGGCATTAGCGGCGGTTAAAACTGCCGCTAAATGCTGAACTGAAAAAAAAAAAAATTTGGTTGTACTACACCACTGCCCTGAAAAATAAATCAAACCAGAATATAGATAAATGATCACATCTTCATCCCTTTAAGCATCCAACCGATCGTGCTCCCCACCATAGGTTTTAACATTAACAGAAAATTATGAACCATAGTATTCTCCACCATTGTAATTTCCTATAAAGAATATCCAAAGATTTCCAATGATAATATTGGAATTTTTCCTCTAATTGGGAAATCCTAAATACTTCTGAGGCCATAATAGGGACCTTACTATAAAGAAACAGTCAAATGCCAATCAGCCTAACTGAAACTAGTCATGCAATCTTTCTCAGAAGACATTTTCAACCCTTTCATGACACCCACATTAGCCTAGTGACATGATTTAAATGGATACTTTCACCTATATACATCTAAGAAGAAGTATAATAATTCAATCCAGTTTCAGCTAACCATTCCCAAGATACTCAGCTTAGATGACTCACATATCACAACCTGAACCACAATTCCTTCCTCTATGAAATCCTGTGTTTACCACAAGCACATTCACATAAGCCCATACCTGACTTTCAATGAAATTTATTAGTCATTCCATCACCTAACCATTTAATACATTGTTCCCCAGCATGAACAAGTGTGGAACCTAGATCCATCCCACTATAATCATTACCCTTTAAACATCACCTTTGAGTTCGATGATAAGTTTGGGATAAAATAAGATCATCAACTATGTGCCATAAATGTTACATATACAAACCAACCGTTATCATACTTGTTCAACACATCAATAATACTACTACTCATCATCTGATGTTGCATCGTCACCCTCTCCAACTTCATCTCCACCACCTGATGCCACCTGTAAGAACATTATATTAAAAATTAAATATTGTTGCATATTTATAATAAAACTTAAAACCAATAAAAGTTTTCAAACTAAATGATTTTGATTTTTTTGTGATTTACCTGCTCACCACTACCTAATGCACTACCACCGGGGGCATATCTGCTCATATACTGACGTATTTCAAGCAACTCTTTCTGCAAATCAGATATCTGATCCCCCTGCTGGTGAACTGTGTTTCATATAGAAGACATATCCCTCTGAGCATATTCAGGTATGAAATGACTATAAGCAGGAGTAGATGTAGCTGAAATCCCTGATGGCATGCGAAAGACCTCAGATGGTACAGGTCCCAAACCCATCCCGCGCACTCTACCAGGATGCTCCTTCCCAAGGACTTTACCAACCGGGTCATCCTGGGAGACTGAGTAGGATTGCCCAGGATTGGCATCCCATATTTCTTTAATTTTTACCTATAAATCAAATATCAATATATATTAACACAGTAAAAACTGATAATAAGTTATTATAATAAATAATTGACTTCATACCCCAACTTCTCTGGCAGGTTCATTAACAAAACTTCCATCTGTTTTTTTATGAACATCCAGCCACAGTTCTGTTCGGGATACGTCATTCCCTAAACTCTGTGACTGCATTAAAAAAAGATAAATCAACAATTAAATATGTTAAATAGATAATATTATCTTATAAATATTTAAACTAATTAAAAGATTACCAATGACATTCGGCTTCTTGAAAAGCTTTTTGAACCCGCAGTGTGCGGGATGACCTGCTTTGCCCGGTTTGAAGCATTCTGTCTTGAGAGATCCTGAAGTAAATAAAATTCAATTTAACAGTATTGTATTCAATGTCTATCTCCTCTTCATGTACATGTATAAATGTAAAATGAGGATAATATAATAATATATATTTCAATACCATCCGCTTCTCATCACGATGTCTATCGACAAAAACCTTCCACTGTTCTTTCGGTACCCCACTGGGTAGCATCTCATACATCTGCTGCAAGGTCAACGAAGTATCATTGACATCACACCACAACCTCCATTTGAAATCTTTCCATTTTTTTCCAAGATTTTTCAATGTCCACTTCCGTGCTATCACATCAGCAATGGTAAAGTGGAAGAACATCTGTATACAGAAATTCATTTTGAATATATTAGTAACATGACATTCAATTAAACCATAAAGTAATAAAATTACCTTTATCTGAGAATCATAAACTTCATTTTTCCAGTTTGGAGGCATATGCCTCCAATCATCATATGAAATAGGCAGGGAAATGGGCTCCGCTGCCAGTTGACCTATAATCTGACCAAGTAAACCTGCGGCGTCATCCGTCGGGACCCCATAAGAATCAAATGGCACCACTATCTTCTCGCCATGCATGTTCCAAACATCAGAACTTTTTATGTGTTTTTCCACGGTTGCATTGTTTTCATCTGCAATGAGCAAACAATTACTATAAACAAAATGCAATAAATTTATTTAATTAAAATTTGTACCTATGACTGTGACCCTCCAGAATGTCCGTGATGAACTGGAAGGGGCGTGTCGCTGCCCCACTGCTGAGGCTCCTGTAGGGGGAGGCGATGAATCATCCTCTAATGAGGCATCCACTGATGGTGTCAGAGATGGTGCGGGGGGAGATGATGTAGGGATGTAGGCAGCTGCTGCCTCAGATGTCGTGGGGACAGACGTATCGTCATCTGTCGCAGAAGTAGAAGGAATGGTGTACCGCTTCTTCCTTGGCATTACTATCATTTAATCAAATAAAATTAAGTTCAGAATATATATTTCAAAAAATGTATGCAGAAAAAAAAATTAAAAATGATAATAGATGCCCAGTACTAACAAACAAAATATATATAACAATGATAATGAATGACTACAGAAATGAAACAAGTGGTTGCTGAATGAATAAATAATTGTACATACAATCATTTTCCCCTTCAATCATGTCAGTTTCCTGCTCGATTGCTTCATCCACTTCATTCATCCTTGCTAGACTAATATTTTCAATATCATGATGGACAAATGATTCTTCTTCCTGTTGTTGATGAAATTCAATTGTAGAGGTCAAATCTTCCACTTCATCACCCATATCATACAAATCTATTTGTATTACGTGAGTAACTACACTCCACCCTTCATCCACAACATCATTCACATAATATACAATTTTTTCCTGCGATGCTAAGATATATGGATCATGCAGTTCACGATCACCAACATCCATCAAGCGAGAGAAGTTTACAGAAGTAAATTGCAAGGAATCTCTTTTAACACCTCTGATAATATCGACCCATTTTTATTTGAATAAAACTACAGAAAAATGCCCGTGGTAGTTTAATTCAATAATATCATGCATCTTTCCATAGTATTCCACTTCAGCAAATGTAAATATACCACTATTCTGTGTTTTCAAACCCACTTCTCAATCGACTGTACGAAATCTAAAACCATTCAAATTATAAGTGCCGAACTTTCTAACTTGTTTTATAGGACCTCTAGCAAGAAAATTCAAATCTTCTGAAAAGTCTGCTCGAGTATCAGTATTCATGATCTGAAAAAAAAATTAATAGATTTGAAAATTGTATGTGTCAAACTAATATTCGTATTTATTGCAATATTTATAAACTTACACATCGTGCAAACCATTCTACCAGCTCTTTATTCACAGCTTTCATTATATCTTTTTCATTTCATGTTCGGCCTCTCATTCGTCTCTTTGTTTGTATCCTCAACTCTTCAATAAATGGATCTGCAATTTCACTATTTAGCAGCACATATCTATGTGCCTGTAATAATTCCAATTCTGTTAGTGTCGCGTATGAGGTCCTCCCAACTGATCGGCCAATAGCAGGAAATATTTTTGATTTCTGATGCATTTGAGAATGATTTTATGTGTCGTCAACACTTCCAAATCGATTAAATATTGTCTCAATATCATCCAAATATCTGGAACAAAAGGTGAGACACTCCTCGGCCAAATAGCCTTCAGCAATAGAGCCTTCTGGTTGAGCTTTATTTCTCACGTATGCTTTCAAATTCCCAAGATATCTGTGAAAAAAAAATAATATTATGCATTTATTTAAATGACAAAAATTGTTTACTTAACTGGAAACATATAAATAAAATACCTCTCAATTGGATACATTCATCGATAATGAACGGGGCCTCCTAATTTAGCTTCATCAACCAAATGCACAGTTAAATGCATCATGACAGTAAAAAACGATGGAGGAAAGATCATCTCCATTTCACAAAGGGTCAATACAAACCTCTCCTATAGGTTGTCAAGCTGAAATGGATGTAGAGCTTTCTCACATAATTGCCTGAAAAATGTGCAGAATTGGAGTACAACAACAGTAACTTTTTCAGGTAATAATGTACGCAATGCCAATGGTAGTAACTGTTGTAACAAAATATGTGAATCATGACTTTTCAATCCATATAACTTATGATTCTTCAAGTCAACACACCTCGAGATGTTACTCGAATACCCATCAGATACCTTAACATTCTTTAAAATTTGAAGGAACGTATCTTTATCCCTATTTTTCATTGAAAAATGGCCGGAGCATACTTTTCATTCTCATCTGGCCAGAGATCACGTTTTATGTTCATTACTTGTAAGTCTTTGCGAGCATTGAGATGATCCTTTGACTTTCCATGCTCATTAAGTAATGTGAAAATCAAATTATCACATACATTCTTCTCAATATGCATCACATCAAGATTGTGGCGCAAAGAATTAAATTTCCAATACGGAAGTTTGAAGAATATACTTTTTTTCTTCCATTGTTGCATTCTGATTTCACTTGACGATGCACTTCGCACTCGTTTTCCGCTATCATTCAATTGCTGAACCTTCCCAAATTCTGTTTTAACATTTTCAAGCTGTGTCAATATTTCAGAATCGGTTAACAACTTTGGAGGTGGTCTACGATCAATGGAACCATTAAATTTTGATTTGTTCAGCCGAAATCTATGAGATGCATCAAGAAATCTTCGATGGCACAAGAAGCACCATTTTCTACTGTGAGGTAGCCGTTTGGGCTCGACGCAGTAATGACCTCCTCACGGTGGAAGACTAGGCCACCAAAACCCAATTATTTCCACCATAGGCCATTTTTTAAAGATAAGTGATGAGAATGAATAATTATAATGGTAGGCCTCTTGATAATGTACATGTAGGCATGCACCCAACCATATATATGAATATGTTCATAATAATAAAAATAAGAGAAAATAAACTAAATATTTACATTCTATCATGTTATTTACTTTAGAGAATAAAAAATAGTACAATAGGTATTATGAAAACAAATGGAAAAAATATACACCTAATAGGGAAATATTACATATCCTGACAATAATATGAAACGAATGAATTATAAAGAGATCTACTATTGATCTATAATCACCGACCACCATGTAAGGTCAAATTAACCCAATTATCACTTTTCCCAACATAATACACAACTAATTTGTACATTATCTATATATACATGACATGTGTGGGAATAACTCAATTAGGTTTGAGCACATATATACCCAACCTTCCGCATCCAAACCCGATATAGGAGGAATAGAATACATGTTAATATTAGACATCTGAGCCTAAAGATTGACGAAAAACTAACCCAACAATAAAGAGATATGTTCTTCAATAAAACCGAAAAGGAGAGAAAGGTTATATCTATCTCAAATACCAGTAAAAAATAATGGTTTCACAACTTCTCTAATTAAATATCATCAATGCCCAGTGCAGCGCAGAAGGAGGCATCGGCGGAGGAGGAGGAGGCCGCGGTGGAGGAGGAGGCACCGACGGCAGCGCGGAGGCAGGGCGGAGGCAGCGGAGGCAGTGGAGGCAGCAGAGGAGGAGGAGGATGAGGCCAGAGGAGGAGGAGGAGCAGGAGCATAGGAGGAGGCGGCAGCCGCGGCGGAGGAGGATGAGGCAGCGGAGGCAGCGGAGGAGGAGGAGGAGGCCGCGGTGGAGGAGGAGGAGGCCGCGGTGGAGGAGGAGGCACCGGCGGCAGCGCAGAGGCAGGGCGGAGGCAGGGCGGAGGCAGCGGAGGCAGCGGAGGCAGTGGAGGAGGAGGAGGATGAGGCCGGTGGAGGAGGAGGAGGAGGAGCAAGAGCATAGGAGGAGGAGGCGGCCGCGGCGGAGGAGGAGGAGGAGGAGGCGACAGCCGCAGAGGCACCGGCGTGACCGCGACGTGACCGCGGCGTGATCGCGGCGTGACCGCGGCGTGACCGCGGAGGAGGAGGTGGCCGCGGAGGCACCGGCGGCACCGACGGAGGAGTAGGAGGCATCGGCGGATGAGGAGGAGGCCGCGGTGGAGGAGGAGGCACCGACGACAGCGCAGAGGCAGGGCAGAGGCAGGGCGGAGGTAGCGGAGGCAGCGGAGGCAGCGGAGGAGGAGGAGGATGAGGCCGGTGGAGGAGGAGGAGGAGGAGCAGAAGCAGAGGAGGAGGTGGCGGCCGCGGAGGCGGAGGAGGAGGCGGCGGCCGCAGAGGCACCGGTGTGACCGCGGCGTGACCGCGGCGTGACCGCGGCGTGACCGCGGCGTGACCGCAGCATGACCGCAGCGTGACCGTGGCGTGACCGTGGCGTGACCGCGGAGTAGGAGGAGACGTGGAGGCACTGGTGGCACCGACGAAGGAGGAGGAGGCATCGGCGGAGGAGGAGGAGGCCGCGGTGGAGGAGGAGGCACCGGCGGCAGCGCGGAGGCAGGGCGGAGGCAGGGCAGAGGCAGCGAAGGCAGCGGAGGAGGAGGATGAGGCCGGTGGAAGGGAGGAGGAGCAGGAGTAGAGGAGGAGGCGGCGGACATGGCGGAGGAGGAGGAGGCAGCGGAGGCAGCAGAGGAGGAGGAGGAGGCCGCAGTGGAGGAGGAGGAGGCCGCGGTGGAGGAGGAGGCACCGGCGGCAGCGTAGAGGCAGGGCGGAGGTAGGGCGGAGGTAGAAGAGGCAACAGAGGAGGAGGAGGATGAGGCCGGTGGAGGAGGAGGAGGAGCAGGAGCAGAGGAGGAGGCGACGGCCGCGACAGAGGAGGAGGAGGCGGCGGCCGCGGAGGCACCGGCGTGACCGCGGAGGAGGAGGCGGCCACGGAGGCACCGGCGGCACCGACGGAGGAGGAGAGGGCATCGGTGGAGGAGGAGGAGGCACCAGCGGCAGCACAGAGGCAGGGGGGAGGCAGGGCGGAGGCAGCGGAGGCAGCAGAGGCAGCGAAGGAGGAGGAGGATGAGGCCGATGGAGGTGGAGGAGGAGGAGCAGGAGCAGAGGAGGAGGCGGTGGCCGCGGCGGAGGAGGAGGTGGCGGCCGCAGAGGCACCGACGTGACCGCGGCGTGGCCGCGGCGTGCCGCGGCGTGACCGCGGCGTGACCGCGGCGTGACCGCGGCGTGACCGCGGCGTGACCGCGGCGTGACCGCGGCGTGACCGCGGCGTGACCGCGGCGTGACCGCGGCGTGACCGCGGCGTGACCGCGGCGTGACCGCGACGTGACCGCGGCGTGACCGCGGCGTGACCGCGGCGTGACCGCGGCGTGACCGCGGCGTGACCGCGGCGTGACCGCGGCGTGACCGCGGCGTGACCGCGGCGTGACCGCGGCGTGACCGCGGCGTGACCGCGGCGTGACCGTGGCGTGACCGCAGAGGAGGAGGAGACGTGGAGGCACTGGCGGCACCGGCGGCGGAGGAGGAGTCATCGGTGGAGGAGGAGGAGGCCGCGGTGGAGGAGGAGGCACCGGAGGCACCGGCGGCAGCGCGGAGGCAGGGCGGAGGCAGGGCGGAGGCAGGGCGGAGGCAGGGTAGAGGTTACTTTATACTTTTTTTCATAAATTCAAAAAGATTAAAAAAATTAAAGATTTTAATATCATGATCAAATAGATTATCTAACCAATAGAGTACCTTATTTAACCTACAAGAACATATTAAATGGGTTGGATAAAACCTTTAGAAAAAAAACCATCAAACTATGTTTTAAAATCCTTCATTTTAGATGGTGTGATTTGATAAAAGTGAAAAAATAGGATACATTTTACAAATCATGTTATTATAAAACTCCACCCCTTCTCAATAGATGTAAACCAAAATATTATAATAAAACAAATGGGAACTCAAAACATATGGGAGGAAGATCACTACACGATGATCACTTTTCAGGAAAAATTGTAATCATGTATATCATCCTATGTAACTCTAGAAGAGAATATCTAACACAAATCAACATATGGTTCCATTCTACTTGAAATACATAAAAACCCATTAGGTCCAGCAATGGAAATCAAATGAATGTAATAATTAATAAGACCATTATGGGAAATCAACCAATCCATTATAACAATGACATGTAGAGATTTCATATACAGAATCAATAAATATCATACACGATTTAAATATGAAATAAATAAAGTATAGATAGGTAATAAAAAATCCTTGTCTCTTATTTTTCTTGTAGGACCAGAAATACCAATTACATAGTGTTTGAGATCCATAAAAATATTCAAATATTTCACAACATACACATATATGATAGAATGAGGGGATTTGGTATAAAATATTACAGTCAATGAAGATGATTATCTGAAAATGGAACCTCTAATTACCAAAATCGAAGGCCGCGGGGGGCGCGGTGGTCGTCGGGGGGGTGCGGGGGTCGCCAGAGGCCGCGGGGGGCGTGGTGGTCGCTGAAGGGCGTGGGGGGCGCGGGGGGCGTGGGGGTCGCCGGCAGTCGAAGGGGGCACCGGGGGGGGGTGCGGGGTTCGCCGGGGGCCCGGGGGTCGCCGGAGGGTGCGGCTGTCACCGGAGGGAGCCGGTGTCACCGGAGGGAGAAGGTGTCGCCAGGGATCGGGGAGGGTTTGTGAGGAGAGGGTTTGTGAGGCGGATCTGGGAAGAGGGGAGACAACACGAGGGGGAAAGCGTCGCGAGTTTTCTAAAAAAAATGGGTTTCGCGGCGGTTTTTAATAAACCGCCGCGAAACCTTTCCCGGATAACGTTTAGCGGCGGTTTTGTGAACCGCCGCCACAAAACCGCCGGTAAACCAGGGTTTTTTTGTAGTGTAAAAAGAAAAAAATTTAAAAAAACACACATATATAAAAAATCTTTAAAAAAAAATTGAAATTTTTGAAAACTTTATAAAAAAACTATTACTTTACATTCTGAGTTTTTTCTGCTGAAATTGTCTACCACTGTTTGTATGAGAACAAGAACATCTGCTGTCAGATTAGAGCCTCTAAACCCTGAATTAGATAAACACTTAGCTGCTCTAAGAAGAAAGAACAAAACTGAATAAATAGAAAAGTCAATATGAGTCAGACAAGATGCAAAATGATGTGAGAATGCAGAACATGGAAACACAGCTAGGCCAATTAGCTAGAGATTTGACTTCTAGGGGTAAAGGTACATGACTCAACTTAATAAACAGAAAAGTCAATATGAGTCAGACAAGATGCAAAATGATGTGAGAATGCAGAACATGGAAACACAGCTAGGCCAATTAGCTAGAGATTTGACTTCTAGGGATAAAGGTAGGTTGCCTAGTACCACTGAACTTAATCCTAGGGAGAATATCATGGCTGTTGTTACTAGGAGTGGGTTAAATACTCAAACTATTGCTGAAAAAACTGTAAAAAATGCCCAAAATGAAAAACTGTTTGAATCTGCAAATGAAAATATGCTTTGTTCACAATATGGGAATTCACAGAAAGATGTTGAAAATGATGAGAATCTTAACCTGTCTCCTGGAAATCAAGATGAAAATTGTTCTAAAAATCAAAAGAATAAAGGAAAAGAAAAAGTTGTGAAAGAGGTGAGGGACATGCCTACTGTTATGAAAATTTTTCCCCACCCATCCCTTTCCCTGAGAAATTAAAACCTCAAAGTAACACCAAGGCTGAACTTCTTCAGTTTCTTGGTCTTCTTTCTAAGCTTCAAGTGAACATCCCTTTTATCCAAGCCTTAATTCAAATCCCATATTATCTGAAATCCTTAAAGAAAATTGTTTCAAATAAAAAGACCCTTGAAGAATTTGCTACTTACAGCCTCACTGAAGAGTGCAGTGCTGTACTCCAAAATAAAATCCCACCTAAATTGAAAGACCCAGGTAGCTTTATCATCCCTTGTACCCTAGGAAATTCAAGTTAGCTTAATTGTTTGTGTGATCTAGGTGCCAGTATTAATCTAATCCCATACTCACTGTTTCGACAGTTGAGGTTGGGTGATCTTCAACCCACCACAGTCATACTACAGTTGGCTGATATATCCTTCACTCATCCTATGGGTCGAGTAGATGACTTACTAGTTAGAGTTGGGAAATTGTTCTTACCTGCTGATTTTATTGTTCTTGATATGGAGTGTGATCAAGAGGTACCTATCATCTTGGGTAGGCCCTTCTTGGCCACAGGTGGTGCTGTTATAGATGTGTCAAAGGGTCAACTGATATTCAAAATTGGTGAACAAGAAGAAGAGTTCAATGTTTTCAAAAATATTAAGGAACCAACATATTCTGCAAACTATTCAAAAATTGAGTCTCTTGAAGCTGAATGTTCTTATAAAAATCAACTTGAACTTATTGAAAAATCTGAAAATAATTCCTCTATTAAAGAAAACATTAGTGAAGCTGAAAATCTTTGTGAATCTGTTTTGGAAACTGAAAATTATGCTGTAACAACCAATCTGGAAAATCTTCCAAAACTGGACAACTTTCCAGTTTCTGCTGTAGGAGAGTCCCATGTTTCTGAACTTAGGAGTTTTTTGAGTGAAATTGAGGGTATTTCTGTTAACACTAACCTTGCTAAGCACTTTGATGATACTGAGGGAGAACTGTTAAGACAATTAGATGATTCTTCTTTGATAAACTTGCTGAATTCTGATTTAGAAAATCTGGACAGTGTACTGCCTACCTTGGACAGTAGGACTGTTATCTCTGAATCTGAACTGGAAATTTAAAATCTTTCATCTTTTAATACTTCTTATAAGAAATATGTTGAAGACCTTGGACCCCCCAGGCCTAAGAGTCTTCCTTCAAGTGTAGTACCACCTGATCTTGAGCTGAAGCCCATCCCTGCCCACCTTAAATATTCATTTTTAGGTGAGAACTCTACTTTTCCTGTAATAATCTCTACTGAACTTAATGCAAATCAAGAAGAATTTTTTTTGAATGTGTTGAAAAAGTTTAAATCTTCCATAGGCTGGACAATAGCTGATATCAAGGGTATTAGTCCCTCATTCTGTATGCACAAAATTCCTATGGAACCTGATCATAAGCCTAGGGTAGAATGTCAAAGAAGATTAAATCCAAACATGAAAGAAGTTGTGAGAGAGGAAGTAATCAAGCTGTTAGATACTGGAATGATATATCCCATCTCAGATAGTGCTTGGGTCAGCCCTGTCCAAGTTGTCCCCAAGAAGGGAGGTTTCACTGTAGTAAAGAATGAAAAGAATGAAGAAGTCCAAGTTAGGAAAGCCACAAAATGGAGAGTCTGTATTGATTATAGAAAGCTTAATGCAACCACTAGGAAGGACCATTTTCCTATGCCCTTCCTTGATAAAATGCTTGAGAGGCTTGCTGGAAATGAATTTTTCTGTTTTCTGGATGGGTATTCTGGTTACAACCAGATCCCCGTTGCTCCAGAGGATCAGGAGAAGACCACTTTCACATGCCCCTTTGGAACATTTGCCTACCAGCGAATGCCATTTGGGTTGTGTGGAGCTCCAGCCACCTTTCAAAGGTGTATGATGGCTATCTTTTCTGATATGATTGAGAGAATCATTGAAGTTTTCATGGATGAATTTTCTATAGTGGGGAGTACTTTTGATACTTGTTTATGAAATATTGAGTTAGTTTTGGAGAGATATATTGAAACCAACCTTGTACTAAATTGGGATAAATTCTAGTTCATGGTTACTGAAGGTATTGTCCTTGGTCATAAAGTGTCAAAGAGAGGTTTAGAAGTTGATACTGCGAAGATAGAAGTTATTCAAAAACTATCACCTCCTGTTAATGTAAAAGGTGTTAGAAGTTTTTTAGGGCATGCCGGTTTTTACCAAAGGTTCATAAAGTATTTTTCTAAAATAAAAAATCCCTTGTGTTCCTTATTGGTAAAGGATGAACCTTTCAATTTTGATGAAAACTGCTTTAAATCATTTAATCTGCTTAAGGAGAAACTCACTACATCACCTATCATCACTGCACCTGATTGGAAACTACCATTTGAGCTTATGTGTGATGCTAGTGACATGGCTGTAGGTGCTGTCCTTGGACAGAGGAGGGATAGAAAATTTCATGTGGTATACTATGCTATTAGACTGCTAGATGATGCTTAAAAGAATTATACCACCACTAAAAAAGAGTTGTTAGCTGTTGTTTTCACTCTGGAAAAGTTTAGACAGTACTTGTTAGGCTCAAAAGTCATAATTTTCACTGATCATTCTGCTTTAAAATACTTGCTGTCTAAAAAAGAAACTAAACCCAGGCTGATTAGATGGATCTTATTGTTACAGGAGTTTGACTTAGAGATTAGGGATAAGCAGGGAGCTGGAAAATTAGTTGCTGATCACTTATCTAGGCTTCCTGTTACTCAACTTGAATCTGAAAATCCCAGGGAGATTAACTCTTCTTTCCCTGATGAGAAACTACTCACTGTCTTAGTCAGGCAATCTGCTTGGTTTGCAGATTTTGCCAACTTCCTGGCAGTAGGTGTCATTCCCAAAAATCTGTCTAATAATCAAAGAAATAAATCCATTTCTGAGCTTAAATATTATCTATGGGATGATCCCTTACTGTTTAGGAAGTGCGCTGATGGTATTCTTAGGAGATGTGTACCTGAGGAAGAGATGCTGTCTATTCTTGAAAGTTGTCATTCTTCACCTTGGGGAGGTCACCATGGGGGTGAGAGGACTGCTCAAAAAGTCCTACAATCTGGTTTTTATTGGCCTACACTCTTTAAGGATTCTAGGAGCTTTGTGGTTGGTTGTGATAGGTGTCAGAGGTTGGGAAATGTGGGTAGGAGACAAGAGTTACCCTAGAAGGGTATTTTGGAAGTTGAAATTTTTGATGTTTGGGGGTTAGATTTCATGGGTCCATTTCCATCATCTCATGGGAATGAGTATATTCTTGTTGCTATGGATTATGTGTCAAAGTGGGTTGAGGTAGTAGCTCTGCCCAACAATCAAGAAAATAGTGTGATAAAATTTGTGAAAAAGAATATCTTTACAAGATTTGGAGTCCCAAGAGCTTTTATTACTGATAATGGAACACATTTTAAGAATTAAAAATTTAAATATTTAATGGAAAAATATGGTTGTGTTCACAAAACTGGTACTCCTTATCACCCACAGTCCAGTGGACAGGTGGAAATTTCAAACAGAGAACTAAAACAAATTCTTGAGAAAACTGTGTCAAACTCTAGGAAAGACTGGTCTCTTAAACTGGATGAAGCTTTATGGGCTTACAGAACTGATTTCAAGACCCCAATAGGTATGTCTCCTTACAGGCTGTTGTTTGGGAAATGCTGTCATTTACCTATGGAGTTGCAACATAAGTCTTATTGGGCAGTTAAGGCTATGAACTTTGACTTTAAGAGTGCTGGTGAGAGGAGATTGCTTGAGCTGAGTGAATTAGATGAGATTAGAAGAGAGAGTTATGATAATTCAAGGATTTATAAAGAGAGGACTAAAATTTTTCACGATTCTATCATTCAAAACAAGGAGTTCAAACCTAGACAGAAGGTCCTCCTCTTTAATTCTAGACTTAAACTTTTTCCTGGGAAGCTGAAGTCCAAGTGGTCTGGACCGTTTACTATAGTAAGAGTGCTGAAGAATGGAGCTGTGGAAATTGTAGGTGAAGAGAATAAACCCATATTGGTCAATGGGAAAAGATTGAAACTTTATTTTGAGGGGAATCCAAAGGGCTTGGCTGCCTTCACTGTTCTTGAAAACTGTTCTTGAATGAATTCTGGCTGGGGACTATAAATCTAGCGCTGCATGGGAGGCAACCCATGGTTTTTGTTTTATAAATAAATAAAAATTGTGATTAAATAAAGTCTAACTGAAGACTTAAAATTCAGTGCTTTATGGGAGTCAACCCATGTTCTTTCTTTGTGTTTACTTTTGTTCTGTTCTTATTTTACTTTGAATAAAGTGCTGCTTTGCATGCTCATATATGATCATATATGCTCTATGTTTTTAGGAATGTTTCTTCTGTCATCTAAAGAGTGGAATTCCCATGGTCATTTTTGGACAAAATTTTAGTCCGAGAAGTACTTCAATTTGTTGCACTTATTTTTCTGCTCCTGTTTTGGTTAATTAAATTCTACTTGCTTAAAATTCTGCTGCATGTCGTGTAACTAATGAATTAAAAAATCTGCATGAGCTTCCTTGCTTTAAAAAATTGAATTTTACTATTGTGATAAAATCTTTTCACTGCATGAAACTAAGTGTGGGGGGGAGTACATGCTGCTGGTCATTTGAATCTGCTTGTTTTGTTGAGGTGTTTAGCATGAACTTTGTCTACTGTATTGAACATATTATTGAACTTATTGTTTAAAATTCTTACACCCAGTTAATTGTGCACCCACACCTTATATGCTATGTTTGAACTTTAATGAAAATCTTTTCCATTGGACATCAATGTTAATGGGTGTACTTGTCAATGAACCTGCTGGTTATTTATTCATTGTGGAAAACTAAATTTTTGAACTTGATTGGGACCCTTTATACATGTCATATATCTACTTAATTGGAAATCTATTTTGAACCTTAATTGATTAATTGTTCTTCTCCATATTTAGAATATAACTTTGGGGACAAAGTTGGGTTTTAAGTGTGGGGGAGGGGGTAAATTCTTGACTGTGCTGAACTGTTCTTAATTGAAATCCCATCAATTCCCACTACAAATTCAAACTTTTTGTTAAAAGTGGTTAATTTTTTTTCAAAATTCTTGCATAATTTTAGGCTTTACAATTTTTTCTCAATTGGGTCTTGCCTTAGGAAAAGTATCTTGTTGGAAGTTAAGATTTGCATTGAATCTGAAATTAATGAGTTTGGATGATTGCTGAGTGATCTTGCTTAGTGAATTGATGGAAATCTTGTTTAGAGTCTACTTCTGGAAGTGATTTGGGTTACATGTTTGTGGAGCTATGGTCATACCATTGGAACTGGAAGTTTGATTCTGATTCTAGGGGCCTCATTCATCTTTAATTTATTAAAATTAATTTCTTTAATGAGACAATGTAAATGAATTTTATATAAATCTTTTGAAACTGGAGTAATTTGGGCATCTGGGATCCCACGATGAGTCTCTGAGACCCTAGAATGCTGGGTGTGTTTCTGTTAACTATAATCCCTCTGTACACTTTGAATAAGTGCATTGCACAGTTCTTAGCACAATGATACATGGCTTGGGAAAAATAAATAAAGTGTCTAGGGTCAAAAATGAGCTCATTAAGGTGAGGGGAACGATGAACGCCAGATGAAGAAGGGATCAAATGGTTTATATAGAAATCATTTAGGTTGTATCATTGAGGTGATTCAAAAAAATTAATTAATTATTTTTTTGGAACCTAGGTGAAAAATTCAAAGTGCAGAGTTCCTTGGTTGAGGTCTTAATTCCATTGATATTTTATCTCTTGTCATTTTTAGAATTAGAACCTAAGCCTGGATTGAAGTGAGTCATTAAGTTGTATCACATATGAGGCATGACATCTTCTTTGATGGATGGTTTTTGAGTTCTTAATTATCCTTGAGTATTTGTTTTAGGGAAAGATCTATTTGAGTTACTCATTTTCTTAAAGCCTACTATTATGTAGTGTCCTCTGTTTTGAGTACTGGACATGTTACATTTTGAGCAAATCATAAACTCAATTTGCTATTTTTCAAAAGAAAATAAAACATGGGATTGTTTGAGGACAAACAATGTTTAAGTGTGGGGGAATTTTATGTGGCTCTATTTTAACAAAGTTTTTCCACATATTTTATTTAATTTTTATCAATTTAATTAATTATTTTGATACTTTTTAATTAATATTGGCACTTTTGTAATTTTATTACTAAATATGTTAATTAATCATTTTTTTATAATTAATTATGTATTTTTAGTCTTTAAATTAATAATTTTAATCTTACTAAACTATTCAACTTTAATTATGTCTTATTTAGTTTGGTTAATTTAAATCTGCTTAACTTTATAATAGTTAATATTTATTATAAACAATTATTTAATCAATGTAATTCAATTTAATTAACTTAGACCTTATTTTAATATCTAATCTGTTAATTTAATAACATTAAAATAGATTAACTTCGTTAATTAATTTATTTAGTCATCCTGCCAACTATTTAATTAAATAATATGTGATTTTAATTAAATTAAATTGTTCGCTGTTAATTTTATTAGTTCAAATAGTTAAATAATTAATTAATTAATAGTTTTTAAACATTAATTATATTATTTTATGTATGTAGATTGGTTATTAATTCATTTTTATTTTATTTTAGTCTACTGGTGAGGTAGATAATAGTTTTAGGTGAAATAAAGAGTCACTGTTGATTCTCTTTTTCACCTGCTGCTACCTTGTAATTGTTCTTTAAGTAATTATAAGTTAAGTCTTTTATAATTTTAGTTTATTATTTAATTAGTTTTTAATTTAAGAGTTATTAATAATTTAAGTTGTGTATAGGTTTAAGTTAATGTTTAATTAAATAATTTGTTTTTAATGTTAGAGTTTCATTTTATCATCTAACTAATTAATCTTGTCGTTTAATAACTCTAGTTAATTCTAATTGTTTTAATTTTATGTTGCAGTTAATTAATTTTAAGAGTTCTGCGTTTATTTAGATATATATTGAATTGATCTTAACTTTTAATTTCTTAGTTAATAATTAGTCGCTTCTATTTTTAGTTTGCTAAATAATTTGGTTAGTTTTTAGTTACAGTTAATTAATTAGTCTTTTAAAATTTAATTATTTTGATTTTTAATTTAGTTAGTTAATGTTTTAATCATTCTATTATCTGTTTTAAATTAATATTTATAGTTAATGTTTTTAATTTTTAACTGTCGGTGAGTGTCGCACCGATGTTATGTCACACCGAAGTTTTTTATAACTATCGGTGAGTCGTCACTCACCGATTGCTTCAAATCACCATCAGTATCTCATGACGCACCGTTGTTGCGACACACCGATCCTTCCATTAGTTTCGGTCTCATTCATTTTCACCCATCGGTGAGTCACTGACTCGCCAATATTCCACGTCACCTTCGGTTTCTCGTCGCACCGATGCTTATTATTTTTATTTAACTAACGGTATCTTATATTCCATTATTCTTTTTACCTCTTATTTTATCTTTCGGTGGCTCATATTATTTCATAACCATCGGTTTCCCTGCTTCCAACCTTTCATCGGTGAGTCACTGACTCACCGATGTGCAGCAGACCTTCTCAGCCGTCGGTTTCACAAATCTGACACCGATTCTTCTTGCAGCACCGATCTATTCATGGCCTTCCTCAAACCGATATCCCACAGCCAAATTCCTTCTACCGTTAGCCCAGTCCAGCTTCCACCAGCGGTTTCACCTTCTTCTCACCAAAGTCTTTTCTATCATCTCATACCGATGTGCAATAAACCATAACAAGGATACCAAATTAACACTAATTGAACTAGAAATTTACATCAAATTGAATACCTAAATCTTAAATCTCCAGCCAGATCTGAACATTAACCCTTTTCACATCGTTCTTCAACCCGAATCGAATCATAAGAGGCTGAGCAGAAGAATGTGTCTGCCGCAGCGGGTTTGTTGAGCTGGAGAGGAGGAGCCGCTGTAATGCTGCACCACTGTGGTCCACACCACTTGAAGTCACTACAAGGTAGGGAATCCCCTGTTGCACCGATGATAGAGGAGGTTGGGGTGTCGTGGGAGTCTGTTGGAGAAGAAGAGATCTGCGCCCTACCGCTATAAGTTGCATCATCTGCTGAAGCTTCCGCCAGCCGAGTGAAGAGCTGTTGCGCCGCTGTCCGCTATGAGTAGGAGGATACCGCACCGCCGGTTTCCTGGAAGCAAGAACCCTCCCCCTTGCTGCACGTGAATTGGGGGAGGAGAGGTAGTTAAAAAAAAATAAAAACAAAATAATAATTAATGTATAACAAAAGTAAAGAAAAAAGAGAAAAGAAAAAAAAGCTAAAGCTAAAGCTAAAGCTAAAGCTAAAGCTAAAGTTAAGTTAACTTTAAGTAAAGTTAACTTTACATAAAAGTTATCTATACTTAGTTAAATAAATATAAAATAAAATAATTTATAAAAGTAATAAACTTAAACAATTATGATATTAATAAAAAGGAAAATCATAAATTAAAATTTAAAACTAACTTAATAATAAGTTTTAATAATTAATTAATTTACTATTAATAGTATAAATGTATAATTAATAATAATTATAAATAAACTATAAAATATTCTAATTAATTTAAAATAATTAAAACTTAAGTAATAATTTTAATTACTAAATTAAAAATTAACTAATTATTTAATAAATCTAAAAAATTAATTTCTTTAATAGTAATAATTAAGTTATTAATACAATTTTAAGTATTAACTTATTTATTTATTTATTTATGTTGTCAATTTTAATAATTTAGTTAAAAATAATAAAATTAATAACTTAGTAATTATTTTATTAACTTAATTAAATTAATAACTTTTTAATAATTTATTACCATAATAATATTAAAGTAAATAATATTTATCATCTACGATATTTTCTATTTAACTTAAGTTAACTTTTTAACAATTGTTTTTTCCTTTGAGTTTTAATTGATTTATTATATTTATTGTGTGCAGGTTCATTCAAGAGGCGGAAACAAGTCCAGATACATACAACTAACATGCTGAAGTTAGTTATGTGAGAAAAGATAGCGTGACATGCCGGTCGCGAAAAAATGCACATTTTGCAGTGCGTGGGTAAAGAACTTTTGAAGTCGGTGAAAGATGTGGCGGTGACATGCAGTAGATGATAGTAGGGTAGTTAAAGCAAAGAAGCAGCAGAATTTTGGGGTGAGACTTTCATTCGACATTCCACGACCACATCCATTCGAGAGCGAAGACTCCGAGGAGCAGTACTGGTGACGAGCAGGAGACCAAGGAGTCCGAAGGCAGAGTGTTGCTTTGGGAGTTCTTCTTCCCTCTGTTCTTTATTTTTGTACTCCGTTTTTGGAATGTTTTTCACTTATTTAATCAGTATGATCAAAGGTTTCACTTTCTTAGCTCGTGAATTTTAAAGCCTCCTGGTTATGATATTCAAATCTTCATTTGCTTATCTTTTACAAAATTAGAATCAGTTGGCGAGACTAATTCCGTTTCTAATATTTTGATCGTTCACACTTCAATGATTTCAATTTCAATTCAAATTCGACTGGCGAGGTTGTGTTTGAATGAAACTTCCAGAACATTTATGTCATTAACTTTGGAAATTTATGGAGAGTTCATTTACAAATGTTATCTTTTTAAAACCTTGATGCAGTTCGATTAAGTTTTGGTGTGGTGAATTCCAAAACCTAATCCCCTGCCTGTTGAGTTTCCTGGCGATGGAAATTCTTCAGTCTTACTTGAAGTGTGATTTGGTTATAAGCTGTGGAGAGAACATCTTTTCGAATTAGTAGTTTAGAATTCCTGAGTACTTTGTTGATCTCGCTTCCTTGTCTTGATGCTTTATATTAGTATATTGTAATTCTTTAGTTTATCATACTTAGTGTTAATTTTAGTTTCTATAAAAAACTTTTTTGGTTTCCCTGTTTCAACTTCATTTCAATAAAAAAAATAAAAAAGTTGTTTTCTCCACTGCTGAAAACAGTGGGGGTTTAAAGTTTTAAAACCTTAGAAATCACTCGTCTGCCTTCTCTGTGGATCGACCCTGCATTGCTGTACTAGTGTAGGAGTATAATGTAATTTTGAGGGCCGTGATGACCTCCAGCCGCTTCAACTGCACTTGCTTGCCTCCTCTTCCCCGATCAAAGCTCCCCCCTAATCTTGGATCCATAGATCTTTTCTTATCATTGGATTTATATGACCAATACATCTCACCAAACTCCAGTTCAACTTTCATCGCACTTCACATGATCTCCTCATAGCTATCATATTCTCGGTTGGATAGATTCTTCCATAGATGATGTATCAGTCCACTGAAGAATCTATCAACCTTACCATTTGGATCCATGATAAAGCTAGAGGTGAAATGTGAAATCCTTGTGAAGTTCATCTCGTAGCTTCCCAAAGATTCATTCTCCTTCTGCCTCAGCTCGAGAAACTCCTTCTCAATTATTGTTGTCATTGATCGAGGGAAATACTTACTGAAGAATATACCTTTGAACTCTTCCCACTCTATAGCATCAAATTCCACTCTTGGCCTTGAGTTTTTAATTAGTTCCCGCCACTGATCAGCTTCTCCCTCCAAGAGATAAACAACCAAGGCAACCTTCTCTTGTTCAAAATAGCAGAGAACAGAAAATATCTTCTCGATAGAGCTGATCCACTGTTCAGCAATCAATGGGTCGGTAGATCCATTAAAGGTTGGTGGTCATTGACACATAAAGGATTCAACAAAAAGTTGTTCCCTTTGTGGTGAGATCGGTCTCTCAGCTTGATTAAAGTTATTTCCCATAACTTGGGTCAGTTGGTTCATCATTCACATGAAAGTTTCCATTCCGGCTTCCATTGGAGGGCCGTCAGTGCATGGTCCATTGCGGTAACCATTTGCATGGTTCCTCCTATTACCCTCCATTTTATAAAATAATAAAACCTTAGTGAGAAACTTATTTGATTTACGAATATTTTAACTATAAAGGATTTTATGTCTTAAAACTTCATGCTTTAAACAATTACATTTATTTATAAATCCTTCATAATGATTCATAAAAATCTTATGATTAACCAAACATATCCCTCAAGAGTGTCATAACAAAGAGTGCATCAAGGCCCATTATCATGTACCAGGATACCCTGGGTCAAGCCCAAAACTCATTGTCAGATTTTTCACTCCTAGGTACATCTGTGCTAGAGTTGCCTCTACCTACTCGTATCCAGACAGGGATGTATTTTCTTGATAAACCACTTACTCAATACTCACCAAAATACTAGGAATTTTTTATTTATATTTAAACTTTTCTATAGGGTTATTCCTAAAGTTTTCATAGCCTAATTTCCATAAATAAATAAACAATACTTTAATACTAACTATGGCATCCCACCTTTTTATTACATAACTTTTCATTACATTTTACAAAAAAAGGATCTTTAAAGTCTAGTGTCTTGGAAATCGACAACAATAAAACATGAAAACTTAAAAAAACTTTTAAATCCCCTTTAAAAGCTTCTTAAAAGGTTCATCCTATGTAAAATTACTACATCTCATAACCTGGAGACATACATCAAATGAAAGGGTGAGTAGAAGGCCCAGTAAGGGTAAACAAGGGAATCAATTTACTTGTGATATCAATAAGAACTTGATAAAAACATAAAGACATGAGAAATGTAAGTGTAGGAATATCATAATGAAAAGAACTTGAAACATAACTTGAATATGCGGCTACAACATTTCATTTATACATTCATGAACATATCACCAAGGTTCATCCCTGAGGTGTCATAAAAAATTACCAAGGTTATTCACTAAGGTATCGTGAAACTTGTCATCTCTAGAGATTAATTCTTTATCGAATGCACTGGTGTGCTATCAGGGTGCACCCTTAATATGTCTTTATTTTCATGTGAGGCACATAGATCATAATCAAACATTTCATAAATAACCTATAAAGAATAAAAGAAATGGGTTTCATTTCAAAATTGTGACATTTTAAGAGTGCTTAAAAATAAGATCATTATGTCAATTATAACCCATATAAAGGGAGTGAGGGTTATATGTATGTCAATTATAGAATCAAATAAATCAATTTTATGTCTTGATGAATACCCTTGGAAATTAAAATAGATTTGGGTATTCACATAAATAAAACAAGAGAATTTTTTAGAAAAGAGAGAGAGGTTTTGAGATGAAAATTCTGCAGCATAACAGCTATACAACATGGTTTTAGAAAACTTTGAAAAGAGAGAGGATGTTAGGTACACTAGGATAGATACACTGAGAGGGGGGTGAATCAGGGCATAACAGATTAAAACAAATGCCCCTTTTGATCTTGTTTTTCTGTTAGACAAAACTCTCTTCTCTCTCCTTCCCGTTGCAGAGTATGAATAAACCTTAAAGCATGCACATGACACATCAATTTTTACTTGGTTTACCCTCAATGGGATACGTCCAAGGAGTATACACCGACAGTGTACCGATGTACCAATTCCACTATAAGTGCACTGCTGTTTACAAGTTTGGAGTGGACTCACTGTCCCTCCAAGTTTACAACCACTTACAATATGAAAGCTCACTACTCTCTCAACTGAAGTGTGCTTACTGCTTCTTCAGAAGATCCACTCACAGTTTATAGACCTGTAGGTATCTTCATTATCACTAATGAAATCTACATCTTCAACTATTGGTAGATTCTCTATTGATGTACAACTTTCACTCGTAGATGAATCTCACTTTGCACCGGGAGTACCGGCTCACCCCAATTTTTACGCGCAACACTTACTGCACCTTGCGTGTAATTCCTTTACCTTGAATGAAATAAAATTTTTGCGCAACACCTCTTTTATGCGTAACCATCAAATTTTAAGTGCAACCTCTATACTTCCTTGCGTGTAATTTTCTGCTTTTGCGCGAAATCCACCTTTTGCGCAACACCACTTTTCACGCACCCTCTGCTTTTAGCGCAAACATTTTTTACGCGCAAACTTCTTGTTTTCATAAAACTCTCTTGTGCACTCCAATTTTTCACACTAGATCTCAAATAATCTCTAAGTCTTGAGATACTTTGAATGGAGGGGGGTCACTTCATATTTATAGGAAAAATCGACCCCGCACGAAAAACCCATCTTGAGCGCGTAATTCTCTTCGAGCGCGAAAACACATATTCCGTGTAACACCTTGAGATTTTATGAGAAATGTTTTTTTATGTATTATGTTATACGCAAAACCAAAGGAATCTTTCATTACACAAAACACTGTCTTGGCTTGCGCTACACGCAATCATGACCTTCCTCGATAGCGTGTGTAGTACACAATACCAGGTTTCACTAAACAACAATATATTGTTATAATATTATTATGGACTAGCCGTTATGAAAAGTATTAACTACATTTTGAATTTTATAACATTATTATTCATCTTACACATTTTCTAGAACATGGTATGAGAACAAAATAATTTTTTTGGGCAAAATAAGTATTTTTCAAAAAATGCAGTTTTGCCGCCTTTTGATTTCCCACCCACTTTAAATATAGTTTTTTACATGTTTATAAGTTCAATTTGACAAAATAAAATTTTTCCTTGGAATGATGATATAAAAATTTACTTGGGATAAAATTCTCATATTATTCTGATAACTTTCATATTTTAATGAATAGTAAAAACACGCTATATTTTAATTAAAAACAACTTTTTTTATCGCAATAATTTATATGGTCAAATTATAATATTGAATGATTTTAAAGTATAAATAGAATATATTTTTACCATTTAATATAATCTATGTCATTACCATTAATTTTACATTGAATTCATAGGTAAAAACCTTTCAATCTTTGGTAATGTTTTAACTTTTAAAACCCGTTTTCTTAACAACGAGATTAATTTTAAATTAATTACTGCAACTTCTATGTTTTGAATTTTGACAAATGGATTCCATATTTTAATTCAGTGGGTCCAAATTATGTTAATAGGTTAATTTTATTTTTTTTGATATTATTAATAGTAACTACGGTAATTTTTATTTACTGCAGTTAAAGGTAAATCGGGTAATTAAGGATAAAAATAAGATTATAAAATTACCCTAACACCTGCCAAAATTTTATTGGATGACTAAAAGTAGACCCATATCACCTAAGGGTCGTAATAGATTAATTTTATGGAATTTTGACCATGAAAATAATTTAATTATTATTAAAACCAAAGAAAGTGACAACATGTAACTCTCTCAAATCTTATAAGTATAATAATTTTAATTTAGTGATAAACTTCATGAAACTTCTAACATGAATAGTCTAAAGAAATATAATATAATTATCTAAATCATGTGAATTTATTTAGAATTTTAGGGATTAAATAATTATCATTAAAGGTGACACAATAGTGATGTTGGAATTATTTTATTGATTGAAATATCAAATAAATGGTTTTAAACATATTAAAATAAATATTATATGAACTATTTAATGTTCTAAAATAATTTTATAGATAACTATGACATGTTATGAATCTATTAAATCTTTTAGTTTTAATATATCCTATATTTATATTTTATTTAAATTCAAATAAATGAATAGTGTCAAAATTGACACTATTGTTATTTTATAAAAATAACATATTATAAAATTGTTTAAAAATCACAAAAATATTTAAAAATTATAAATTTAAATTTAAATGGTCTAAAATGTCATAAAGTATCTAATTATGGATAATTCACAGCACATAAGTAATTATTTATATCAATTTAAAATTTAGAATATTATTACCACAAATAAAATTAAATAGATTAAATAAGGATAAATCAATTTGATAAGGTTTACAATAAATTCACAACATTTATAAATTTTATTGTTTTGTGAGATTACAACCCTATATCATCTCATCTTTGAATTGAGTAATTTTTGGAGGTTTTTAAGTGGGGTTGGAATTTATTATAAATTAATATTTCTTATAATTTCAAAGGTGCCCGTCTCCTCCCTTATAAAAGGGCACCTCATCCCTCTTCTCCTCACACCACTTTAAGCCTTAAAGATCGGACAACCCCTGAAAATATTTCTTCTCCACTTCCCTAGAAACATACTAGAGGTCATAGTATTCTTCAAAGGCCAACTTTAGTGCCCTAAGAGGAGGTTAAGAAGAGGTGGGTCAAAGAAGAGGTAATATCCTTTACCGATTATTTCCAATTTATTTCTTCTTCTACTTCTTCTTCTTTATTTGTTTCATCATAAATTAATAACATAAGTATCACTCATATACTAATATGTTATTATAAATATTAAAAGACCCTATTTCACCTTCTATCCATCCTACGGAAAATGAAATCACCGCGCGTGCGTACGTACGAAATACCGTCTCCACGCCGTGGTGTAATATGTTTTCCACCACCAACTTACTTGGATGAGTATAATGGTGTAAATAATAACTATATATTATTATTATAACATGATACTAATTCTTATACATTTCATCTTCCACTCCAATACCATTCAATAATTATGGGAACAATATCATCGCTCGTGCGTACGTACGACCTACTGTCTCCACGATGTGATGCGACTCATTCTATATGATCTTCATTGAATAATGATTATACAAATGAATTTAATAAATAAATATGATATATATTACACTAATAAAATTCTATAAATAAGGTATCTATAACCTAAAAAGAGGAATAATAATTTATTTGACAAGATATGCATAAGAACATAAAGCAATGAACACCCGAAAAACAAGTAGCAATGAAATATTACTAATAAGAAGATAAGAATATGACGATGTATGATATTATAACAATGAATACGATTATTTATTAAGTCAATGAAATTATTTAAATCATTATACAGGAGGTTTGGATACGTACGAAGCATATCATACCTAAGGTAAGGGAAAATCTCACAATCTCATTTTTATCCGAGATTGTTTATACTTTCGAATTTACTGGGGCATATTTATCATCCACATACATGTTTCCTCAATATGTAATATTATTTATATCCTCCTACAATTTTTTAAATCCAATTTTACCTATTGGTGAATTTTTAGTAAAAGATATGAAAGGAATCTTTTATCGTTTTCAGTACGAGATACTTTTTGACTTTTTCGGCCAAAGTACGAGAAGAATGTTTTTTTAACTTATACTACATGAATGGATTTTTATGATTCCATAGAACATTATTTCCATGAATATTCCTTTACAAATTTTCAAGTTTATTTTTAATTAACTTCTTTAAAATGTTATGACATGTTAAGAAAGGGAAAATGTTTTTAAAGTAGAAAGGATATTTTCCTCAAGTATGAAGTTCAAGTGTTTTATCAAAAATTATTTTCCATCTAAGATAATATAGGGTTATTTTTATATCCCTATTATTAAATTGATTTGATTATGTTGTGATGTAATTATTTTTATGAAGTCGTTTATCTTATATGAATTGTTTTATGATGTCACGATGTTTAAGAATCCCATTTTTATTACATGGGTTATGCTATGATGTATGATTTATGATTTTGTGGAACACATAAGAATGGTTTAATTATGGGATGGGTGGGAACTATATATCCCTCCAATTTATTGGGTAAAGATTTATATCTCATGAGATAGACATGGCTGGAACAACAAGTTAATCCGGTTTAGTGATACAGGGCTGGAACGAGGAGTGAACTCGGTTCAGAAATGGACTTTGTCCGCTAAGATAGTCTTGTCAATGAGTCTTGACTAATAAGAAATGATTTTCTATGATTATGTGCGTATGCCACAAAGTTTCATGATTTATGTTATTATTATTGGGATTACATTTCACTACTATGATTTATCCCATGTTATGATATTATGATCTTTTTTGCAGGTTAAGATTTTCGAAATGCTATGTTCTTATGAATATGATATTTACTTTGTTTACCATTACTGAGAATTTGAGCTCACCCTCTTGTATGTTTTCTTTTCCCCAGGTCAGGAATAAGGGTATTAAGTAGGATATTCCAAAAGGGACTCTAGATATGATAAAATAAACGGGAGACAATGTAGATGCTTTATGAACCATTTGTTTATGTTTTCTAGTTTCTAAAGACACTATACCTATATGGTTCTACCATGGTTTTATTATATGTTGTAATAAGTATGCTTCAATTTTGAAGTAATAACAATGTATGTAAAGTATGGGTCGTTATAGTTGGTATCAGAGGAAAGGTATAGTCAACCTTTGGAAACTAGGATGTGAAAGCCTTAGTAAGAACCCTAAGGATATGTCTAAGCATAGAACACAATATTAGTGTTTTAGAAATGGCCATGAATAACCTATGATAAGACCTTAAGTGTGAAATTTTATTCTTGATTATGTGGTTTTCCTATTATGATTAGTGTTTCTCACACTATGCTTATTGGTTTTAGTCAATGGCTGGAACCCGATGGAACCGTGTTAATGCTGAATGCGACGGGCAATGTAATGATTGTCCCCATGAGCAACCAAACGTTATGGGAGCTAGAATGAAAAATCTTGTAGCCATTCTCACACAACTTTCTCAAGCTATGAATCATGCAGGACTTCCAAACAAGCAAAGTAAGGAGAAACATTCTGTTGAATCCTTCATGAGGCAACGTCCACCTTCATTCAGCAGGTCTTTTGATCCATTAGTGGCTGAACAATGGATTAGTACCACTGAAAAGATATTTTCATTCCTACAATGTTCTGAACATGATAAAGTCATCTTAGCATTATATCGTTAGGAAGGTGAAGCTGATCAATGGTGGAATCTTATCAAGAATACGAGGCAAAGAGACGAAATTGATTCCATGGAATGGGATGAGTTCAAGAACTTATTTTTCAATAAGTACTTCCCTCGTATTCTTCGAACAAAGATGTAGAAGGAGTTTCTTGAACTGAAGCAAAAGGATGATGAATCTGTTGGTACCTACGAAGAAAATTTTACAAGACTTGCAAGGTACGCTTCCAGAATTATTATCCAACCTGAGAGTAAAATCGATCGATTCTTTAGTGTCTTAAAACAAAGTCTTATAAGGGCGTTATCCATAAGGGACTTCAATAGCTATGAGGAAATTGTTCTATGTGCTCTCAAGGTTGAGATGGATATTAGAGTAAGCCATCAGTCATATGGGTTTGATAAGAAGAGGAAAATGGAATTCAAAGGGAAATCTAAAGACCACACTGAAAAGAAGATGAGTTTTCCATTATGCTCAAAGTGTGGAAAGAAATATGGAGGGAATTGTCTTAAAGGGACAAGTAAATTTTTCAAATGTGGAAAAGAAGGTCATCAGGCATTTGAATGCCTCAATGATGGGAAAAATATGTCTAGTGATGCGAACAAAGAAAAGGCTACACAGAATGAACCTCCTACACTTCAATGTTACAAGTGCAAGGAAATGGGGAATTATACTAATCAATGCCCTAATCCAAGGGTTGTTGATGATGATCGACGTCAACAAACTCTTAAGGCCAAAGAAAATGGAAAGTCACATGCAATTTCTATCGGTGATGTGGGGTATGATAACGAAGTGGTGAAAGGTACACTTACCATCCACTCTAAAGTAGCAAATGTTTTATTTGATTCTGGATCCACCCACTCCTTTATTTCTGAAGAATTTTCTAAGGGTATTGCTGTACTACCTCAATAATTAGATGTTGAGTTAGCTCTGACAACTCCTAATGGCACAACAGTTACATCAAAAGTTTATAATTCTTCTCCAATTGACATTTGTGGGAAAGTGATTCCTGAAAATCTTGTGATCCTTCCTATAGTGGGATTTGATGTGATTCTTGGCATGGATTGGCTTTCCTTATATGGAGCTCATATCGATTTCCAAAGAAGGGAAGTCACATTTCATATTCCTGACCAATCTATGATCATCTATCGATGCAAGGATGAATATAACCTTCCAGTGGAAATTTCTTCCATATTATGGGTCTTGATTCTAATAAATGAAGGTTATTGATCTCAAATGGTTGGAGAGAAACTCACGATTAAGAATATTCCCATTGTACGGAAGTTTGATGATGTCTTTCCAGAGGAATTTCCAAGTCTTCCACCAGATCATGAAGTTGAGTTTTCAATAGAACTCGTACTAGGTGCTATTCCCATTTCAAAGACACCTTATAGAATGGCCCCAATTGAGTTGCAGGAATTGAAGAAGCAAATCCAAGAGAATATTGATAAGGGATTCATACGCCCTAGTCTGTCACCTTGGGGAGAACCTATTCTATTTGTTAAGAAGAAATATGGATCAATGAGACTCTGCATTGAATATTGAGAACTTAACAAGATCACTATCAAGAACAAATATCCTCTCCCATGAATTGATGACTTATTTGACCAACTACGCGAAGCTCAATACTTTTCCAAGATTGATCTTCGTTCAGGGTATCATCAATTATGGGTCAAAAGGGAGGATATACCAAAGACAACTTTCCATACAAGGTATGGACACTATGAATTTATAGTGATGACATTTGGTCTTACTAATTACCCTGATATCTTCATGGATCTGATGAATAGAGTCTTTAGATACTGTCTTGATCAGTTTGTGGTAGTCTTTATAGATAATATTCTTGTCTATTCAAAGAGAAAGGAAGAACATGAAGATCACTTGATAATTGTATTAAAGACCCTAATAAAGGGAAATCTTTATGACAAATTTACCAAGTGTGAATTTTGGCTTCAAAAAGTTTCATTTTTGGGTCACATAATCTCAAAAGAGGGTATATCTGTGGATCCATCAAAAACAGAGGTTATCGAAAGATGGTTGAGACCAACAACAGTAACTAAGATCCGAAGTTTTCTTTGTTTGGCTGGATATTATCGACGTTTTGTGAAAGTTTTTTCACGATTATCTAATCCACTCACCAGGTTGACTCTAAAAGGATTTAAGTTCGTGTACACGGAGGAGTGTGAAGAGAATTTCAAGGAGTTGAAAAGAAGGTTATCCAGTGCACCTATTCTCACACTTCCTTTTAGTGGAGAAAGGTTTGTGATATACAGTTATTCATCCAAGAAGGGACTGGGGTGTGTTCTCCTGAAAAATGATATGGTGATAGCTTATTCCTCCCAATAGTTGAAAATCCATGAGCAAAATTACCCAAATCATGATTTGGATTTAGTTGCGGTGATCTTTTCATTAAAGATTTGGAGGCATTATCTTTATGGTGAAAGGTTTGATATTTATACTGATCATAAAAGTTTAAAGTATATTTTCACACAAAAGGAACTGAATATGCGCCAAAGAAGATGGTTGGAGCTGATTAAGGATTACGACTGCTCAATTCATTATCACCCTTGGAAAGCAAACAAGGTGGCAGATACATTAATTCGACAAGACCATTCTAGCTTATCCATGATGAGGATCACAAAAGATCCAATATTTATGGATTTACAAAGGATGGATCTTGTAATTATAATGGAAGGGGAAAATATTATCTTTCTCAAATGAATGTTCAACCATATATACATGTGAAGATTAAAGAGGCACATAAAGAAGATGTAGAGTTACAAAAGAAGGTGAGAAATGTTCTTGAATTTCACATTGATTGTGATGAAATAATAAGGTTCCGGAATCGGGTTTGTGTTCCTCCCATCCCAGAATTAAAGAAGGAAATATTGGATGAAGCTCATAGTTCTTCATTCTCTATTCACCCTAGAAGCACGAAGATGTATAAAGACCTGAAAGAGTACTTCTAGTGGGATGGAATGAAAAGAGATGTTGTTGAATATATCTCTCAATGCTTAGTTTTTCAGTAAGGTAAAGCTGAGATACAGAAGTCTAAGGGGATGTTACAACCATTACCCATACCAGAATGGAAATAGGAAAACATCAATATGGACTTTGTCACTGGACTTCTTCAAACATCCAAAGGAAATAATTCTATCTGCGTTATAGTTGATCATCTTACGAAGTTAGCACACTTTTCTATTAGAGAGGATTTCTCTCTTGATTATCTTGCCAAAATATATGTAAAGTAAGTGGTAAGATTGCATGGAGTACCAATTTCCATTATATCTGATCGCGATCCGAGGTTTACCTAGAAGTTTTGGCGAAGTCTTCAACATACTCTAGATACGGATTTGAGTTTCAGCACTTCTTATCATCCTTAGACAGACGGTCAGTCTGATAGGACAATTCAGACTCTAGAAGATATGTTGAGAGCTTTCTCTATGGATTTAAAAGGTGGTTGGGATCAATACTTACCTTTTGTGGAATTTTCTTATAATAATAGCTTTCACTCCAATATTCAGATGTCTCTTTATGAAGCTCTCTATGGAAAGAAATTCCAAACTCCAACTTGCTGGGATGAAGTTGGGGAAAGAAAGCTATTAGGACCTGATCTTGTTGATGAGATGGTAGAAAAGGTCCGATCTATTCAACAACACATAAAAGTAGCTCAGAGTCGACAAAAAAGTTATGCCGATAACCAAAGAAAAGACCTAGATTTTGAAGTGGGTGATAAAGTGTTCTTACGAATATCTCCTTGGAAGAGAGTAATGAGGTTTGGAAAGAAGGGCTAGCTGAGCCCTAGGTATATTGGTCCTTTTGAGATACTGGATCGTGTTGGGAAGGTAGCTTACCGATTGGTTCTTCCAATGAATCTCTCTCAAGTTCATGATGTATTCCAGGTATATATCTTGAGAAAGTACATACCTGATCCTTCACATGTACTAAGCTCAGAAGTTGTACCATTGGAGCAAGATCTTTCTTATGAAGAACAACCGATAGAGATTATGGATTGTAGTGAAAAAGTTCAACAAAACAAGACCACTCGCTTGGTTAAAGTTTTATGGAGGAACCACCAATTAGAAGAAGCTACATGAGAACTTGAGGATATGATGAGGGAGAGGTATCCTCATCTGTTTGTTACGAAGTGACGAATTTTGAGGACGAGATTCTTTTTGAGGGGGGTAGAATGTAACACCCTGAGATTTTATGAGAAATATTTTTTTTATGTCTTATGTTATACGCCACACCAAAGGAATCTTTCATTACACACAACACTGGCTTGGCTTGCGTTATACGCAATTGCGACCTTCCTCGATAGCGTGTGTAATACACAATACCGGGTTTCACTAAACAATGATATATTGTTATAATATTATTATGGACTAGCCGTTATGAATAGTATTAACTACATTTTGAATTTTATAACATTATTATTCATCTTACACATTTTCTAGAATATGGTATGAGAACAAAATAAATGTTTCTGGTAAAATAAGTATTTTTCAAAAAATGTAGTTTTGCCGCCTTTTGATGGCGCACCCACTTTAAATATAGTTTTTGACATGTTTATAAGTTAAATTTGACAAAATAAAGTTATTACTTGGAATAAGGATATAAAAATTTACTTTGGATAATTTTTTCATATTATTCTGATAACTTTCATATTTTAATGAATAGTAAAATCACGCTATATTTTAATTGAAAACAAATTTTTTCATCGCAATAATTTATATGGTTAAATTATAATATTAAATGATTTTAAAGTATAAATAGAATATATTTTTACCATTTAATATAATTTATGTCATTACCATTAATTTTACACTGAATTCATAGGTAAAAACATTTCAATCTTTGGCAATGTTTTAACTTTTAAAACCCGTTTTCTTAACAACGGGATTAATTTTAAATTAATTATTGAAAATTATATGTTTTGAATTTTTAAAAATGGATTAAATATTAGAATTCATTGGGTCCAAATTATGTTAATATGTTACTTTTATTTTTTTTGATATTATGAATAGTAACTACGGTAATTTTTATTTACCGTAGTTAAAGGTCAATCAGGTAATTAAGGGTAAAAATAAGATTATAAAATTACCCTAACACCTGAAAAAATTCTATTCGATGACTAAAAGTATACCCATATTACATAAAGGTTTTAATAGATTAATTTTATGGACTTTTGACCTTGAAAATAATTTAATTATTATTAAAACCAAAGAAAGTGACAACATGTCACTCTCTTAAATCTTATAAGTATAATAATTTTAATTTAGTGATAAACTTAATGAAACTTATAACATGAATAGTATACAGAAAGATAATAAAATTATCTACATCATTATAATTTATTTAAAATTTTTAGGTATTAAATAATTATCATTAAAGGTGACACAATATTTATGTTGATATTATTTTATTGGTTGAAATATCAAATAAATGGTTTTAAAAATATTAAAATAAATATTATATGAACTATTTAATGTGCTCCAATAATTTTATAGATAAATATAACATGTTATGAATCTATTAAAGATTTTAATTTGAATATATACTCTATGTATATTTTATTTAAATTCAAATAAATGAATAGTGTCAAAATTGACACTATTGTTATTTTATAAAAATAACATATTATAAAATTGTTTAAAAGTCACAAAAATATTTAAAAATTATAAATTTAAATTTATATGTTCTAAAATGTCATAAATTACCTAATTATTGATAATTCACAGAACATAAGTAATTATTTATATCAATTTAAAATTTAGAATATTATTACCACAAATAAAATTAAATAGATTAAATAAGGATAAATCAATTTGATGAGGTTTAAAATAAATTCAAAACATTTATAAATTTTATTAATTTATTATATTACAACCCTATCTCATCTCATATTATAATTGAGTCATTTTTGGAGGTTTTTAAGTGGGGTTGGAATTTATTATAAATTAATATTTCTTATAATTCCAAAGGTTCCCCTCTCCTCCCTTATAAAAGGGCACCTCCTCCCTCTCCACCTCACACCACTTTGAGCCTTCAAGATCGGAAAAAACCTTACAATTTCTCTTCTACACTTCCCTAAAACATACTAGAGGTCTTGGTTATCTTCAAATTCCAACTTTAGTGCCCTAAGAGGAGGTTAAGAAGAGGCACGTCAAAGAAGAGGTAATATCCTTTAATGATTATTTCCAATTTATTTCTTCTTATACTTCTTCTTCTTTATTTTTTTCATCATAAATTAATAACATTAGTATCACTCATATAATTATATGTTATTATAAATATTAAACAACCCTATTTCACCTTCTATCCATCCTACGAAAAATGAAATCACCGCGCGTGCGTACGTACGGAATATCATCTCCACGCCGTGGTGTAATTTGTTTTCCACCACCACCTTACTTGGATGGGTATAATGGTGTAAAAAATAACTATATATGATTATTATAACATGATAATAATTATAGGACATTCCATATTACACTACAATACCATTCAATAGTTATGTGAACGATATCATCCCTCGTGCGTACATACGACCTACCATCTCCACGATGTGATGCGACTCGTTCTACATGATCTTCATTGAATAATGATTATATAAATGAATTTAATGAATAAATATGATATATATTACACTAATAACATTCTGTAAATAAGTTATCTGTAACCTAAAAATATGAATAAGAATTTATTCGACAAGACATGCATAAGAACATAAAGCAATGAACACCCGAATAACAAGTAGCAATGAAATATTACTAATAAGAAGATAAGAATATGACCATGTATGATATCATAACAATTAATATTATTATTTAATAAGTCAATGACATTATTTAAATCATTATACAGGAGG